>OX467086.1:8750000-10000000 GCA_950106755.1 Climacium dendroides
GTATCTGGCTGCAACTGGGAATAGTTTGCTAGGGAGTTTGAACAGTCGAATCTTCAGTCTTCTATCTTCAATCTTCTTATTTTCGTTCTTCAATCTTTGATCACGTCCCCGTTGGCCTATCTTGTGGTGGCTCTAAAGGACCAAGATAAGGGTGGGTGATAAGAAACAAGTTCCGGAATGGGTAAAACGGGACAGCCAACACGAGTGACCGTCCGAATGATGGGCTCCTAAACTTCAAACCCACGGTGACCAGGAAACGCCTTTCACCGGTGGGAACAACATATAAGATCGATCATGTGGGCCATTAACCCCACTTCGTTGCCACAAACACAAAATGGAGCGCTTACTGGATAACCACGGCTTGCAACAGGTTCACAATGCTGAAATTGAAATTGCAACTAGCCTCCAAAACCGGCTGGGAATAACAAATGAAAACAACCCTGTCGAACCACAAGCCACAATACACACAACACCTCTAAGGGTCTTCAAATCTCCAAAGCCTTGAGTCTTGGAAACCTCCTTCACCCAAGAACTTGAAGAAACCCCCAACTAGTTTCAAAAGAAACTTTTGTAAATAGCAGCTGCCTTCAAACTAGTGCTACAGATGTTCTACAAGCTCAAATGCTATAGCATTTTGAAAAGCTAAAAATATAATACAACTACCCTAAAAGTTTCAAATGAAACTAAGCTACTGTCCAAAAGTTATGGACAATCAAAGTCTCGGCCTTCTCTAATAAAAAGCAGCATACCTCTCCTAACTCAAACCTCTATATCTCCTTCAAATTTTATTCAATTCACAAGTGCTATAGCTTTTTAGAAAGCTAAGAAGACAAAGTAAACCCTCCTTAAGTTTCAAAGCATTCCAAACTATTGTCTAAACGTTACAGACATTCAAAATCTCGACCTTCTCTATTGAAAGGCAATAGATTCTTTGTCATTCAACAACCCATACCTTTTGACATACAACTCCAAATACTTTGAGTCATGTGTCTATAGAAAGCTAAAAAAAACTACTCCCAAACCTGAAATTTTCAAAGAGAGAGTCCAAAATCACAAATTTTGGTATTCGCCCGAATCTCTGCTCCTCTTCGTTGGGTGGCAACAGACCCTCTTCCACTCACACGCTTGTAACTCCTTACTCACAACTCCAAATCAATCAAAAAAGGTGTCTATAGAAGCGCAAAATCATAAGGAAGAAACCCTCAAATTTTCATTGCAAGATTGTTGATACAACAAAAGTTATCGCCGATCAAAGTTTCGGCTCACTACACACAAACTTCTTCAAACTTCAAAAACACAAGATAGCTTTCCTACCACACAAACCCGACTTGGAGGAGCAAGAAAGATGCCTACCTATCTTCTAGACCCCTAAGGGAAGTAGGACCAGCCCATTTACATTCCACATGAGTTTCCAAACAATCATTGGCCTTAGGAAACTACCTAAAGGTAAGTTCCTATTCATCTTCTAAAGCCAACGAATCTCAAAGGTCATAATTAGAAGGTAGACTACTTCTAAACTCCCATTCTTTTATTTCTAATATTAAAATAAACCACTAAAGACATACATATCACACTAAACTCCAACCATCATCCAATGGAGGTAAAAACTAAAGTCGATGAAGAGCACTACTCCATCTGTAAGAACTTGAGGATGCGCCTGATTGTATTCGCCACGTAATCTGCACGCTCAGCCTTGGTTAAAGGATTCACTAGCCCTTTCAACCAACGTTGATGGCCAGTGCTTTCTCTATCTGGCCTCATCATACAAAAATACTGGTCTTCATTCAGACCCTCATAACTTGCTTCAAATGTCACATCGTGTGTGCCAGGTTCAACACATCCTACTTGAAGTAGAATCACCAAAGCACGGGCGTCTCGATCAAGATTTCCATACCAACGACGATTCAAACGAGGTTTCTTTAACGGACGAGAAGGTCCGGCCTCATCTGTGACATAAGTAGGCAATGGTCGTGAAATTGCCGGTTGAAATGGCTGACTAGGCAACTGTGACAAGGAAAGCTCTAATTCTGCCTCCAGTTCAGACTCTACATCTTGTAACTCCATAAAAACCCTCCAGTTCGACATTCTACAATCGAACTCCAAATCCAAGTACAAAATCTAAAAAACTCAAAGGAATACGTCAAACTCATGAAGTTTGTTTAAGGCTTTCACCTTATAAACAATTCCATTGTTAACAAGCGTCACTTTGAAGTTAATAGAAGCGTCACCGGTAAGTTTCTCCTCCAAATCAAGAATCTTCCAAAACGTATAATATACATACGTTCTATACTATGTATGTATTTACAGTACGACAACGTAAAACTGTTCCACCTAGTGGAGGCTTTTCATACTCAGTGATCGCTCCAAATAAGATCAGCTTATGGCATGGACGCATGGGTCACCCAGGAGCTACAATGTTCAGGAGGATGTTGCCTCTGCTTGTAGGACATGAGGTTTGTACCAGCGATGCAAACAAGGTTGGAGCGTGTGATGCCTGTGCCCAAGGAAAGCTGATTTTGAAGCCTTCACGTTGGAAGCTGCCAAGCGAGCTTCCACCTCCGCTCCAACGACTTCAAGGTGACATTTGTGGCCCCATCACTCCCGCATCAGGACCCTTCAGGTATTACTTAGTTCTAGTTGATGTTGTTGGGGTTCACTTCGAAGTTTCTTTGCTAAGTACTCGAAACATAGCTTTTGCTAAAGTCCTAGCATCCCTATTGAAATTCAGAACCCATTTCCCAGACTACCCAGTCAAAACTTTTCGTATGGACAATGCTAAGGAATTTAGGTCACAAAAGTTTGAGGACTATTGTGTAGCAACAGGCATCTCACTCACATACGTTGTCCTGTATGAGCATGCCCAAAACGGGCTAGTTGAGGCCTTCATCAAGAAGATCCAGCTTATCAACCGCCCCTTGTTACTCCATGCTAAACTCCCTTCCTTTTTCAGGTCACACGCGGTACTCCATGCAGCAACCCTACTAAGGTACCGCTCCACCTTGCTTAACAAGCATTCACCTTTAAAGATTCTGACCGGATGCCCTCCAAATGTCTCTCATTTCAAAGTTTTTGGTTGCCGAGTTTGGGTGCCTGTCCCTGAGCCTAAACGTAAAACAATAGGGTCACATCGCGAGAAAGGTATTTATGTTGGTTTTGACTTTCCAAGTATCATTAGATATGTCTCTCCCAAAACCGGAACTTTGCATAAGGCTCGGTTCCAGAATTGTCAATTTGATGAGCGTGTCTTTCCTTCTCTCACCTTAGTTGGACCTACCTCATCCCTTATATTTTCTGCTCTAGAAACATTCACACTAAATCCTGATCCACGTACTGACCTTGTGGATTCCAAGGTCCAGCAATTGCTTGAACTCAAGGCTTTAGCTGACAAGCTCCCTAATGGATTCAGTGACTCCGAACGCATTACAAGGAATCCCCTTCCTGGGGTAGGTCAGCCCTTCCTTAGCATATTACCTTATAGAGATAAAATCTCCTCTTTACTTCCCCAAGCTAAGAAGCCTAGGTCCAGCCACCATGGGAAAATTTTCACTTTCCTTGACCAATCTGATCCTTTACCTTGCTCACCAGACGAAACTCTTTCAGTCATATCTTTTGTTACTAGCTTGATTACTTCATCCTATGATCCCCTTACGTTAGAGGTAGTTAAGGCCAGCCCAGATTGGCCCCAATGGTCTGAAGCCATTCAGCATAAGTATGCATCTTTGCAAAAGCATCAAGTCTTTGATCCACTTGTGACCAACTTGGCCACTAAGCTAGTTGGACACAAGCTTATCTTCACTAAGAAACGAAACACCCAGGGTCAAGTTGTTCGTTATAAGGTCCGTCTAGTTGCCTAGGGTTTTACTCAGCGTCCAGGTGTTGATTACATCTTCACCTACTCTCCAGTCATGGACTCAACCACATTCCGATACTTGTTGGGAATGGTAGTCCAGCATACTTTAGAAACCCACTTATTGGATGTAGTCACGGCCTATCTCTATGGTCCTTTAGATGCACACTTATACATCAAGCCACCACCTGATTACCTAACCCAGTCCATCCCAACTGATTCTGCTCACTCATATTCTGGCCTCAAGCTCCAACGCACTCTCTATGGCCTGAAACAGGGCGGCAGGATGTGATACTCCCATCTTCATTCCTTTCTTATTGATCATAAGTTTCAACATAATTAAAGTCTACCTTGCATCTTTACCCTTCGTGATACCACAGGATTTGCCATAGTAGCCGTATACGTAGATGATCTGAACTTCATAGGAACCGCGGCTACATGCTTGCATGTAGTGAACTTGCTTACTGACCGCTTCGAAATGAAGCTACTAGGTAAGACCTCTTATTGTCTAGGGCTCCAGGTTGAACATCTACCGGATGAAAGTTTATTTCTACACTAGACCACTTATACTCAGAAGGTGTTGAAGCGCTTTGGAATGGACAAGGCTACCCCCTTGTCAACTCCAATGATCGGCCGAAGCAAGACCAAAGATGATCCTTATCATCCTTGCGAGGAGGAGGAGGAAGAGTTCGATAGAACACATTACCTTGCGGACGTAGGAGCACTACTCTATCTTTCAACTTTTACCAAGCCGGACATCTCCTTCGCGGTCAGTGTGCTAGCGAGGCACAACCAAAAACCATCAGCCCGACATTGGAGCGCGGTGAAACACGTCTACAGATACTTACGAGGCACCGAAGACTTAGGACTTCACTACATGAAGGATGGAACATCAGAGATTGTGGGCTATGCAGACGTAGGATACAAGTTTGACGCGGTTTCCGGAAAGTCTCAAACCGGTTATATCTTCCTCCAAAACAACACCCCGATCTCGTGGAAATCCGTCAAGTAAACAGTGACTGCGACATCAACAAATCACTCCGAACTCATCGTCTTTCATGAAGCAACTCGGGAAGCTGTTTGGCTCCGCAACCTACAAAGGATCATCATGCAACAATGTGGCTTGAGCGTGGCATCCACACCAACCATCGTCTTCGAAGACAGCGCCGCATGCGTAGCTCAGGTAAGCGCCAGCTTCATCAAGAGTGACCGTGTCAAGCATATTGATCCTCAAATTTTTAGCTTCACTCAGGAGCTGATCTCCAACGGGCAAATCAAAGTCAAGAAAATCGAGTCCGCTCACAACCTTGCTGATCTCCTCACGAAGGCCCTCCCTGCTTACACACATCGCAGACTTGTCCAAAAGGCCGGAATGAAGCTCCTACACAAGCTGACTTCCACATAGATACACTCTTTTCTATACTCTGTACATTTTTCCTTGCTATCAAGGTTTTTCTATTCAGAGATAGTTTTTAACGAGGTATCCTAGCGATTGAAGAGGAGTTACTCTTAGGTGCCATAGCAATCACTAGTATACAAAGCTTAAAATTTTTAACAGTAACTTAGTGCTCGAGGAGGAGTGTTAAAATAAAGATGTTAACATAAACTAAGTGAACACCATTTACTGCCAGTCCAACTGGTAGTTAAACTCAACTCCCACTGGGAGTTATGTATATGTAACAAGCCTTGATACGCTCACCCATCTTAGTATATATAGATGGATCATCCTTATCGGTGGAGGACAGTTGAATATATTTTGTTGAGTATATTTTGTAGTATTGCTTTGTAGTATTGCTTTGTTGTATTGCTTTGTAGTATTGCTTTTGCAAGTTTGGAGTCCATGGAGGAAGCCGAAGACTCATCACTCCCGGTGCAATGGTTTGTCGAAAGCGCTTCCTCTCACCCGAGCTTCCAGGTGCTGGACAGGTATTTCGACATGCCCTGGTTGACGCAGAGGCCCACGGAAGACGCTTGGTTGTGTTTGGAGCCCCGCCCGCCATCGGCATTCCACCGCGTCGAGGTTGGGAACGCCGGATCGGCGTTTCTGGAAATTCTCGGCTTGCGAGAGGATGTGCAAGGGGATGCTGAAAGTGATTATGAGCTTCTGCTGCCTGATCAACAGGTGATTATGACCTAAACGAAAATTAGAGTCCTTTTTAGCAAACAATTTCAACCTACCTAGTGAATCCTTTTCGTCGTGAATCTTTGAGATTGTAAGGGGCGAAGTTTGTGAGAATTTCATTTGGATTGAGTAGGAGGATAGGTCGGGTTCAATTCGTGCCTTATTACAGATGTGTCTCTGGATTTCTAAACCCTCGTTATATTCCGCCGAGTTTTTGTGAGGGATTTAGAATCAATACGGACTATACAATCGCAAACAAGTACATGGCTATCAAGTTTTATTTGTAAGGTAATACTTACGGATCCGCTTTTGATAATTGTGGCGTCGGTTGTCATTGACAGACATAATGCCGACGGGAGTGGCATTTTTAATTTACAACCTAATCTGATCTTGTTGAATTTCAATTATGATACCTAATTTGCGAAATTCAATTGTAGGATCTTGTTGTGTTTGCTCTAACCAATGAGATCGAATCTTGCTGTGTCCTAAATCTCAGCCCGTTGATTGTAAGACCTTAAAATCCAGCTCTTTGACGTTGAGGGTATGTTATGTTTGTGCATTTGAAACTCAATTTGAATCTCATTGAGCTTCAGAATTCAACATCGGCATTTTGATAAGAATTGTGTTTGTGACTTTGCATGCATTTTACCACGATCATTGCAAAAAACTAGATGATGTGAGGTGGAATACGTGCTCTTGACTACAGTAGGTACTCTAAAATGCTAATGGATTCAGGGCATGCTGTATGTCAATGAAGCTCCGTGAATACTGACTTTCAACCCCCAAAACTGCCAAAATCTTCTGCTGACAGATTGCAAAACCCTTGTGGAAACTACTGTGCGATGAGAAGAAAGGCTAGGTAACTGACGTTAGGGTTGGTTTAAGTCTTCAGGTCATGTCTGTGAAGGATTGGATAAGCAAGAGCAACCACAATCAAGAGTTCATCTACGACATTGATGGTAATCACAAGCTGGCACCTGTGGCTGCCCAGCAACGGTAACCAAATTATGTCTATCCTTCTTTCTCTTTTTAATGTGATTAGGAATACGCTGAGTCCCAAGATTCCAGAGCTCAAATTATTCATATCACTGAAGAGCGTGCTAGAATAGCGTATTTGGAATCTTTGAGGCAATCATTAATTTGTGCCATTGTATTTGTTTTAAGAATTGAGAATTGAGTTTTGAGGATTTAGGATTGGCTGCTAGGTTGTGCATGTTGTCTCGCTTGGGGTTTTATCAAATTTTATGACAAAAGTACCTAGGGTTAACCTCATTGACCTTTGTTTTTTATAAATGCACCAGGGTTCTCTTTACTTCGGATAGAATTCATCGTATAGAACGCTTGGTCTTCAAGGCATACTACTCTTGTCCCCGACTGAACTGTGCAAGATGTAGAAACTCTGGAAACTCAAAGCGTGTCTTGTCTTTCGATTTCACAGCTGGAGAAAGATACGCGTTAATTGCTGCCAACCGTTTGGTAGATCTGAACATCGCGCTTGCATTGGACTGGCATATATCAACTTCACGCCGTGCCCCTGCAAATCCAATTCCAACAACTCATCCCAGTTTCTCTCTTCAAAGATGAAGCCTGCAGTGACCAACACGAAGAGAAAACTTCCTTCGTGGCTATCCTCAAGTGAGCCCACGGCTGATGACGTTTTGCCAAAGAAGAAACCTACAGCACTTCCTCATCGAGATGTAGTCAAGCCTGAGGCTGACGAGGGCAGCAATGGTATTGAATTAATGGATCCAGAACAGGGCGGGAGTTTAAAACTTGAATCCCAAGCATTGAAAGGCAAAGCCGTTACTGTGACGATGGAACATTCCGCACACGAGGGTAGGGTGGTTGATAGTAGTGAATCTGGAGAAGAGCAGGCAATTGGGAGCTCTTCTTTGAGGAGACGAAGTCCAGATGCAAAGAAGACGGGAAGTAAGGAGTCAAAGAAAACGAAGGTTGAGAAAGAAAGTTCTACCAGAGTTGGCTCGGCAGTACCAGCTGCAGATGCGTTGTCAAAAGGTCCTAGTGAAAACGCAGACAATGAGCTTGAAATAGATCGAATAGAAAAGAAACGTGATGGTCTCCCTCTTAGAGCGGGAGGTAAGTCGGAACAAGGAGAATCCTCTGATCGGAAGATGAACCTATCTAAAGAAGAGAAGGTTAGAACCAGCAGAGACGAAGAGCAGGTTCTCTGCTTTGGGAGCAAGGATGGACCAGAGCGAGATTTCTCAAAACTGCTGGTAAGATCCTTTGTTGCATCAATCGTATCCTGTACTTGAAAATTTTGCATTGAGGGTTATGTTTAGTTCCCACTGTTCGAACTAGTTTTTCCCGTGATTGAATATGACCCCGGCACCACATACAATTTTTCCCATGCTCAGTTTTCTCATCTTTTTCTCTTTTTTGAGTTGCAAAGGTTACTCTGTTCGTGCAGGAGGGTGTAGTCTTTACGATTTCTGGTATACAAAATCCAGAAAGAGGACAGCTTCGAATTCAAGGACTTGAAATGGGCGCACAATATCGTTCGGACTGGAGCACAGACTGCACACTCCTTGTTTGCGCATATATGGATACCCCAAAATTTAAGCAGGTTCAAGCAAATGGTGGATCTATCGTTTCTAAGGTATCTGAGTGATTCATATGTCCTCAATAGTATGTCTAGAAAGTACTAGCAATATGGGAGTTGATTTGTTCTGCGTGCCTATACTTTGCGGGGATGCTATGCAGGAATTGACTTGGGACTGTTTGTGCATGTACATTGTTTGAGGGCAATTTCTTAGTTCATGTGCTCTCAAGCTTTTTGCTTTGTGGATCTGATTCTGATTGAAGCTTTAAGAGCGTGCAGGATTGGATATTGGAGTGCCACAAGAAGCGTAAGCTTGTGGACTTTGAGAGGTGATTTTCACGCTTACCTTTGGATTTGTTTACAGAAGTGTGCATATTATGTACCGCACACCACCATCGTCTAAAGCTGCTTCACTCTTACTCGATTTGATCTGTGTCTGTACAGATTTGTTCTGAACAAGGGCAGACCATGGAGATTGCCAGGTGAGTTTCTTGAAGACAATTCATATTTGATGATAATTTCGTTTTTATGTTCGCATGTCTAAACCAACACTATTGTTTTCACGAAGTCTTCGGATAATGAGATAAGTACGTCTGCTTTGGTGTTCGGTCACCTGGTTGTGCGTGATCATTGCACGCATATCCTTACCAACTTTGGTGCAATCTGCTTATTAATCAGCCATTGGATGTTTGCTCTTAACTGGAGGATTGCTGGATATTGAATTACGTAAATATTATTTGCAGATCCTGCAGAAAAAGAAGTGAAGCGGAAGAAGGTGAATTGTGGATCTGTAGAAGAGATTCGAAAGTGGGCTCATGAGGATTTGACATTGATAATCGATTGGCTACTGCAACAAGATGCGAAGGTAGTTCACTGGAATGTTGCTTCAATTTTATATTTTCGTGTAATGCACTGACAGAGTTACTTCCACTTAAAGAAAGGATTAGAACAGTCTTGGTATGAAAGAATCTGTACGAGCTTTCCCCTGCGGCTGTATGTACTTATATTCAACCAAAGCATTTGTTTCTTTTAGACTCTCTTCGCACCATTTCATCTCAATATGATTCTTTATGATGTATTGGTGATACAGCCCGACCCTGAGGAGCTAGAGTTTACAGCAGCTCAAGGTATACTGGTTTGCCTTGAGGATGCCGTCAAAAGTCTAACTGATAATCAGGTCAGTTCATTGACCATGTAATTCATTTCTCAAGAAATCTTGGAACTGATTCATAAGATTAGAGATTTCGGGAAGGTCGATTTATACTTCCATTCTTGTTTCTTTTTTTGTTCTATGAGTGTGATGATGCAGTTGCCTAGTCAAAGTTCGATTTTATGAAGTACGCACGAGCTTGAACTGAATATGGTGCAATACATGTCGAGCAGGGGTTGAGCAGTATAACTGAGAACTGGGGTTTCGTCCCCAGAGCAGTCAAGGAGCTGGCAGCCATTGAAGAGGGTCACACGAGAACTTCCATATCAACTCTTCAAGAAGCTGAAAGGCTCAAGGGCATATATGATGAAGTTCTTAACGATTTCCTGACCTCTGCAAAGAAATCAACAAGCATCATCGATGACCAAAAAAAGGGGTCAGTGTTGCAATCCTGCAATGTTTTCCTTTTTAATGTTAATGTATGCTCGGTCTGTAATCCCTAGCTGCTTATTTGTTATGAAGGACTTGTAACACAGATTCTGCACAGAGATGAAGAGCCTTGCCAGTAGATTTATGCTGCGATCCACATCAGGCTGGACTGTTTTCACGATCTATGCTAAGAAAAATTGACCAAGATTCAAGTGATGTAACGTAATAGAACTGTAATTGCGTTTTCCTGGCTAGAGAAAAGACAAAATACTGAATTTCTGTTTTGTTATGTGCTGTAGGAACGACGAAGACGAAGTTGATGACGATGCCACCGAAGTTATGTCAGACGTCGATTCACAAGAAACTGTTGATTACAATAGTGATGAAACTACAGTCCTGGACTCAGATACCATTGTTGCGTGCACACACAAGCTGATGAAAAGATTCGCCAGAAATAAGTAACACTGGAATCAGATATAACGCCTGCTAGACCGAGTGTCCATTTTCATAGCGGACTTCTGAGACCGGGCCTTCCGAGGCATAATTTTTGCAAAAATTATGAATGAACAATGTTGATTGATCCCTTTGATCATTTCATTTGTCTTTTGATTGATGATTGCATAGATAGAAGGGGAACTACTATTTGGAGTTGTTTCATTGATCCCAAATAACAATTGAAAACCAAATTTGACGAGTTTGCAACATTAGAAAGTGCAACAAGATCATTTTGAGATGGAGGGAATATCTAAGGCCCTATCAATGTGAACTACAACTTACTGAACAAATGTCTTGAATTCATCCTTAAAACATTTTTATCCAAAATTTAGAAGCACTCTTGAATTTAAAATCTAGTTCTTCCAAACAAAAGAAAAGAAAAGAAAACACTATGTGTCTAATGCATACAATAACTATGTTGTTGTAGACAAGCGTGAGGTAGGAGGTTCTAAAAGTACAAAGGCTCTAAAATCACCCGCTTCCTCAAATGTACAATATTTGTACATTTCAACTTTGTTGAAGGTTATGAAAAAGGCCATTTCAACTTCATAAGCCCTCAACCAAAATCCGCAAAGCTACAAAAAATATGAAACGACCTAGATTAGATGCCAATTCCACTTGTCTTTGGAGGAAAATTACTGAAAATATTTCAAGAAGTTTCACCTCCCAAAATTCAGTTTCAGCTCTTAGGTGGGCGATTTATGGACCTCCTACCTCATTACTAGTATATGCAAATTGCATTAACACAACCTACTTCTGCTAAGAAGCAAGAAAGATGGGGTGCTCACTTGTTTAGTGTGGGATCCCAAACTAACAAACTGTTGATTTGTGCCAGTTTTGAAAAATGCTTGGAGCTCATCTCTCCAGATTGTATTCTTTGTAAACAACTCAAAGAACAAGTTGAAATCTACACGACCTAGCATCGTGTCGTCATTGATCTCGCCATAAGTCTGTAATTGTAATTGCACACCGATCATCAGCACCACAAACTTTAAACCAGCAACTCAAGTTTACATTGGCAAGAGAACAGAAATGGCTGGATTTGACTTCTCCCGTATGAATCGATTTCTCACACTTGGGAGCAGGTGCGTACCGGGGTGCTTACTATGACACGGTTTTAAGAATTGCTATGGAATGTTGTTTCAATTTCTCCATTTCGGTTATTGTCTAGGTACTTCAAATGACACAAGTCTTGCAGATATTCAATCTCACAAAATGTCGTCTCAATGCATATTTTTGGTTACATATACAGGCCTGTGCTTACAATGACAATTTCTAAAGACATCCTAATGTTGTTCTAAGTGTCATTCTATGTTGTGTAATCTAAAAAGTAGGATCACAATAGACACAATGCGAAATAGAACAAGCTTGTAATGACTTAAAAGTCTACCACAGTGGCAAAGTCTGTGTTAAGACTTTCCTCATAACGGCACTTGTACACCATCCCCAAGTCACTGTCCCCCAGATCAGGGTTCTTTTTTGCCCTATGAAACAAAAATATCAGTCTCAGAGAGATCAGGCGTTTGTATACTGGAAATTGGAAAAGGGGGACTGACCTTGATACACTTCTGAATCTCTTTCTTTGTGGGTGGGTCACGATGTGGACCTGGCCGCGAAGTCTTGTTGATGTCGCTGTTGAAAAACAAGTTGAAAAAAATACTTCTTAAGCTTTGTACATTCTACAGAACTGGATGCATACACAGGGCATAATACCCCATCTTACGGACAATGACCTGGGAGTTCCACGATAGAACTCATCAACTACTGGAGCAATTCATGGCACCAAAATTGTATCATTGAACTGTATGGATGCACAATGCTAGGACTAGTACAGAACTGTTACAGATTAGATTTTCCAAGTGTCTCCAACTACAGGGATAGCAACAACTGTGAATCAATGTGCTACAGATTGTATTCCGGTTCAGTACAAAGCGAATGAGAGCCTGCCTCATACACTCCTAAAACCACTGAGATTGCTATGGAATAGAGAAGTCAATAAGGTAGTGAACACACAGAGAGAGAGAGGATATATCTGGTGAACTCACTTGTAAAGGAGCAAGATGGCACAGTACAAGTCTTGAATGCGAAGCCCGAGACCTGCATTTTCTTCCTTGAAACCCTCGTTCCAAGAGAAGGCGTGGTGTGTGGTCTTGACGAAACGCTCCCACACTTGATCCACGAGATTCATCTCCTTCCCTGGAGGCTTCTCCAAAGTACTAACCTTCTTCTCCTCCTCCGGGTGATCCGATCCCTTGGCTGCACGCGCATACATAAACTCAGGAATGGACTCTTGTCAAAGTTTAAAAATCTCAACTTCTCACAATTAATAAAAAGCCTACCACACACATTCATTGGCTCCAAACCTCTCGAAAACAGTGTTGGAAAATCAGGCTTGCGAAATCCAGCTTGCAATCGACGAGGCTCAGACAACTAATAAGCTTACTCACACTCGATTTCGTTCATTCTGCTCCAGCAATTGCAATGCGAATTGGAAGTGAGAAACTGCAAGAAGAAGCTGGCCTTGCAGGAACTATGAAGTTCTTCCTGCGCAAGTACCCAATGAGGCCATTCCCCTCTAAGCCTTCAGGCTGAAGCATCTTCACGCCCATATACTGTATTTAGAGCGTCTCAAATCTCCCAATCAACTTCATGCTGCCGTGCACAGTGTTTTTTTTTTTCATTTTGCAGCAGGAGCCAGTTGTTTTTTCAATACTCATGTGATACTTGGGTGATACTTGGTGATATCTATATGAAAACTAGGTGATACCTAGGTAAAATTTGGCTAATGGTCTCAAAATACAATTGTACTCTGTCTTTTGACCCTAGAAATGAAAAATTTCCTTTCAAAAAACAGCCAACATTTTTTGGTTGTAGCCAAGTGGTGAAAAAGCATGCATAAAACAAACATTGGTTGTATACCAAGGTAAGAAGTCCTAAAATTGACTAAGCTCTAAAAGCCATGCTAAATCCACAAATCACAAAAAAGGTTTTTTCAAGTGTATTATTGTGTCCTGTGTCATTGCCACAATATAATAAAATAAAAGTGAAAGTAAAATAAATTTTCTAATTTTTTCAATAACTTTCACATCGTATGTCCAAACTTCACAAAACAAAGCCCGTACACCCCTCTTCACAAAGAGCTTTCCACTAGTACCAAGAACACAATTGGTAGATGCATGTACATCCCTCCCCGCAAAGAGCTTGCCACTAGTACCAAGAACAACATTGATAGACATATGATCCAAGAGATCTCACTAAAACAAACAAAACAAAACAAACAACCTAACTAAAGGTATGGATTTCGAAAATAACTTGTTTTCTAATCTTATTATAAAATTTTAGTTGTATAAAATACATACAATATTTGGAATTTATCCAATCTCTTTGAAATTTAGTTTTTTTAACTCTTTAAGCCCTTGGATGTCCCCAAACTATTAATCTTGAAAAGATGGGCATATGACTACTTTTTCAAACTTCAAAGCTATATCTTTTTATAACTTTTGTATTTAGTATCCAAATGTTGCATTCTTTGGTACGTTAGAACTTCCATTTACTTGCCAATAAGAAAACATGAAAATTTGATTATTCTAATGATAGTAAATAGGCATAGTAGCAAAAAATATTAGTTTGGAGGACACCCACCTTACATATAAATGAAGTTTTGTTTGTTTATTTTCAAAGATGTAATTACATGTCATCTATAAGTCATAAAAATTTCAGGATATTTTTTGTCAAGTTTGAAAATATCATGAATTCCTAATAAAAAATTTATATAAAATAAAAAATATGCTAAAAAAAACTGAAAATTTCTCCACGGGTGCATATTGTAGTGTAGAACCTCATGGGGCAAAACAATTTACTATGTAATTCTAAAATTTTAATAAATGCACTCCATAGTACTCAAATTTCAAATTGCTACAAAATATTCATTTTAGTGATTTTTTATAATTTAAATTAATAAAAAAACTAGATTTGATAAACTTTATTTCATTAGGTAGAATCAAATTCAAATAAGACTTCTTATGGGTCTAAATTTCAAATAAAGTGGAAAAGTTAAAGTTGCCAAAATACAAGAATAACTCTTGTGATAGACCATCATGAATGAAGAGTCTATTGGGGATAGTTTGCCAAAATACACTACATGTTGATTTATGAATTTATTGTATTATTAAGTAGGAAAATAAAAATATCACTATGAGGGAATATCCAACACCATTCATTGAAAATGAGCTCAAGCTAAAATACTTGGATCAATTGGAAAGAAGAAGAAGAAAGAAGAAAAGAACTTGTTTTAGATTGGCATAATTTAAGATTATGTTCATCTCATAGCCCACATGAAGTATCAAAGAAAAAAATGCGCTACTCCAAGACTTTATACCCTCATTAGAGAGAAGACTCTATACTAATTACCTAAATGGACAAAACCAAGAAGGAATATATGGGCATTAATGATTGCATTTTCATATGCAATGATAGTATTGGATTATTTTATTATGTTAAATTTGATCTTCTAAGAATTTGTAAAAGTAATTGAATAGTATTATATGTTATTTGATAGTAGAGGTATTTGTTGATTATCTTCTAATTTGTGTTCATTTAGTATAATTGTATTATATATATAACACATTTAATAGTTATGTTCATATTATTTAGTGTTTGTTTAATAGAATAATTTGGTAGGTTAAATATGTCATGAAGAGTTTGACTAATGCATTGTATGTGCTTTTCCAAACACCTATAGTTAAAGTAATGAGTGGTTGTGTGTTCTAGCCTTTATTGAGCATATTTTGTATAACTGATTATTTCCTAATTTTCCTCTATCCCACTAAAAACCTCCAAAACCTTCTCTATGAGGGATAAATTATAGTTTAAGTCTTATACCAGTGATAAATATATTCAAGAACTCGTAATCCATTCCCTAGATTTATGCAAAATCTCCAATTTAGGTGTTGTTTAGGTACTCAAAACAAGACTCAAAATTGTGAATATTGTTAGCTTGTCATTCATGGTGATTTAAAGGTTGGTGGCAATAATGGGATTGTAGAAATATATGCTCCCAATCTAAATACCACAACAAGAAAACCTAGCCCCCTTCATAAACAAATTTGCAAAGTACTCAAGTGGTCACTGAATTCATCATCAACATTACTATTTGAAGAAGAAGCAAGTATAAGGTGCCTCATATGGATAAGGTGAAGCTTGCTAGTAGAGGAATGCTCCTTGATTGCTTACCACTTTCTCTCACAAGGTCATTCAATACAGCCAATGCTTATTCAACAATCAAAATTTGTAAACAAAGCTTTTTAGTAGGACACAAATTGTGCTTGATTTGGAGGTTTTTAGTGAAACAAAGGGAGTAATATTTATCATATTTTCGTTGAATTGATTCTAGTAAAAATTTGTTATTCTAGAAAGTGAATTCCATAAGTTAAACATTGTGGTTTGTAGATGATTTATATATACTTGAATTTGCTTAAGTGGTCAAAAATGGGTTGCCTCCCTTATTTTATTGTAGAATTTGGAGTGCTTTAATATGAGGTTATGTGTACAGTATGTATAACCATGTGTCGTATAGCCATGTGTCTACTTGATTTCAGTTGCGTGTTATGGATGATTATAAATTGACCAAGCCCTAAATGCACATAGTAAAGGATTTACTTGATTTCCTATAAATTTCAAGGATTTATTTGGGATCATTGCAAAAGAGATGGGAATTATGGGAGCCACTTTATTATCCAGATGGGCATGAATAATCCCCCTTCTATAGTCCACAATGGAAAGCTACATATTTTTGCTTTGACCACCTATAATGCAAATATTTTTTTTCAAAAAATAAGTTGACCAAAATTCTTGCAAAACATGTCTTGATTTGATGTTTTTTTTCTATAAATTGTAAATTTGTTAAGTCTAAGTATGCGCAATAATCAAAAGGTTTATAATTAGTCATCTTGACTAAAAATTCACAACCAAGGGAACAAATTATTGTATTATACAAAATTGCGAAGTCAATCTTTGTTTTCTTCCTTGATTCCCTAGTGAACAAATGTACACATCTAAAATCATTGCTACTTGAGGTAGACATGCCATTTACCACACAATGTCTAAAACCGCACAGCCACTACATGATATATATAATACTAATGATTCAAGTGTCAAGGGTAGTTATTAGTTTTGCACATCGACTGCCTGGTGTGTGTGGTGAAGAGCCATTGGATTTTATTTTATAAAAATCAAACCTTTCTTAACAAGATTTACAATTGCGTTGAACTTATAGTTTGAATTGACTATCTCCAAAGTTTGCACTTGACATAGATTTAGTGCACCAAATTTCAAGGAAAACTCACTTGGAATTTGTTTAGAAGTAGGTTTCAAAGTTTGTGCAATGATTAGCATGCCTACCTTACTACAATTGTAAGAAAATTGTAATGAAATTTTGATGAAGGTACTCAATGTGTCCTTTGGCAACTAAAAAAATGAGGTGTAAGTAGATAATTTTGGTCCAAAATGGAGAGATGTTCTTTTTGAAAATTCCTATAAGAACACATGTCCAATGATTGACACTAAGATCATTCATAAACCAAGCACAAATTATGATATAAATAATTCAACAAGCACACCAAATGGTGAATTTGTAACATGACACATGTTCAATGCTTTCTCCCAATGACTTTCCTAAATGACATTTTACAATTTCTAAGTTCACCAATCATACTCAAATTTTAAGTGTTGATAGCTAGACGTAAATAGGATAAGCTACCGATATTCTAAGATGCTCAATATATGTGGATTACTACTCTTTATTCCATTTGGATGCTAAAAGTCAATGTATTAACATAGAAGTACCTATTTTGAACCCCCCCATGGTTGCATCAAGTGACTTATTGTGGACAACAATTGAATCCATTGTTCACTCATCTTTTTGCTGAGGGAGAAGTGCCAAAGCTAACCGTCATAAGTGAGTCTATTGGAATGGGTCCAAATGAAAAATCTACATTTATATTGAACAAAATATTCATTTTTGGGAAAAAAAAAATTCTTGCTTTTTTTTTTGCATTATTCCTCATCCTTATGTTTGCACACATTGAGCTCAATTTCTCAACAAATTTCCCATCAACAAAAACCAATATATGATCCATACATAACATACACAATTTGCAAGGCTGAATAAAATGTGATTCATCATTGTCCAATATATGATCCATACATAACATACACAATTTGCAAGGCTGAATAAAATGTGATTCATCATTGTCCAATATATGATCCATACATAACATACACAATTTGCAAGGCTGAATAAAATGTGATTCATCATAAAACAATGGCAACAATTATGGTCAGGAACAAAACGCGAAGGATCGGACCAAACCTACACTACGCATGACAGAAACCAAACTCACTAGTTCTTCTTGAATTTACTCCCAATGAAGACAATGAGCGTGGTCAAGATCGCCGAATAGACCGACGGAGGGGCTTTCTTCACAATCGGACCCACGTGAGGCAGCTGCTCCACTTTGGGCCTGCTCAGAGAAACCACAGTCGGGATGACAAACGAGAAGATTAACACGTTGGTGCCCACCTGCGCCGTCACGTCCTTCAAAAACGTTTCAATGAAGCCGGTGAACTCGGTTCGGTCAAGGTACCCATCCTCGTTCTTGTCATTGATCTGTTGCAAGCAAACAAACAAACAAAAAGCCATCATCAATCAACACTATGAAAGACTAAACCAGTCGATCCATACGTTAGCTTTACAGTCCCAACATATTCAGAAGGAATTTAATATTTGTAGAATTCGTCCCTAATTCGACCTGACCATCCATGTGCTGTAAAGTCATACATTATGAAGATTCGGAGTCTTGTACCAGCAAAGTCTTCTTTTGTCATCACGAAAAGCCAAAGTTCTCCAAGGGTGTACAACAGTGAATACAATGAACTGCGAATGGTACTGTACTCGTTATGAACGATACTGTACAGTACAACAACAGCACAGAACAATAGTCCTACACTAGTTTCAAAGAAAGCACATGGTCATACACTCACCCTGAGAATCTCCTCCACCTCTTCCTTTGAGGGTGGGTCGTTATACGGACCTGGCACTTTCTTGTTGATGTCGCTGTTGCAATAAAGTTTGAAGGGATGGAACTTAGTAAGCTAATAACATATACAACAGTACCTTCCTAGTCAGACCTAAATCATTAAAAGAGAACTTCGCAGATTCGGTTCCATGAGTTCCCCCAAGTAGTCAAGAAGTCATCGGATTCTCAAGATTCCGAGTTCGTCAAGAATGCCAACACTGACAAGGAGCATGAGATTGCCTATACCCAAACTCATCACTTCCAGTTGTGAAAACATTCCCCATAACAGGGATCATACACAATAGAAAAGTCTCTGTATGACTGGAGTGACATAGGGCGACTTGAAAAATATTCCATTTATGCTGTTGTCTAAAAGTTTATGAATGTTTAACTGTACTGAAAAAGCAGACATCGATAATAACGGTCTGGAATGTCATATAGAATAACAATCGAATAAAACATCAACGAGAAAACATTAATGAGAAAAACAACTCTACCTCATCGAGGGCAAGAAGGCAAGAATTGACAGTGAAATTCACGATTACAGGATTGATGGATTACTTGTAAACCAGCAGGATGGCACAGTACAAGTCTTGAGTTCCAAGCCTTTCGTACCCCTCACTGGTGCTGCAAAAACGATTCCAAACTCGTTCCACAATCGTCTTCACCTGCGGGTCTCCTAATCCCTTGGCTGCACGCACCCCAATTCCATTCCACAATCGGCGTTTAATTAAAGTTCAGGTCCCTACTTGCAACACTCTAAAATCTTTTACATAATGAGTTTCGGAATGTACACCACCTTAACATCAGATCTTGTGTCCATTTTAGGTCATCAAGAAATAACACTCCGAACCCTCATAACTCTTGCATGCAATATCCAACATCGAACATATTTGGGTGCCCTGGAATCCCCTTGCACTTGCTAACAAGAATCTCGATACAGCGTTGGAATCCTTTTCATTCGAAAAAAACAAGAACACTTCTCAAACAATTTCACCAGTCTCATACTACGAACCCTGATCAACTGTGATTTGGGAGACCCCTTACCTTACTACCCTTGTCCCAAAGAATGCACACAATGAACCTGCTTTCACCCAAACCTTAGATTCATTTCACTTGCGAAAGTACGGAATTCGCAGCATCCCTAATGGAAACCCAAAAATGTTTTGCTTGCGAGGAGGGACAGAAGTACTTACACTTGGAGTTGCCCATTTCGCTAGCTCCAGGCTGAGGCGAATCCAAATGAAATGCTTCAGATTGTTCCTGCAATCGGGTGCGTGAATCGCAAAGAAGGAAGCAAGCTTGAATGGGCTTGACAAGAACCTGAGTTAGCATAGATTTTTGCAAGTTGTCGGGCGCTCATTGCTCCACTGCAGATTGGACCATATCCCGAGTTGCTCCTCGACCCGGCGTTTCGCAGGGCGACCACACGATCCACTCGTGGGAACGTTCATAACTTCAAAGGCGTGAATCTTATGGGGACTCCTTCCCATAAGATTCACGCCTAAAATGTGCGAGGTAAGTACACCTAAAACGCACACTGTGACAGAATATTTCTTTCAACATTTTGTGTGTGGGATCTTGGTGGTAGTCAAAACTCAAAAGGGTATTTCAGATGTTCTTAGAATACATTTCTTGGACACCATATGAGTAAGTTATGAGTTTTCAAAGTAGTGAAAATAGATGTTTCTAAAGCTACCAGTAAACTCTCATAAATAGTGGGAGTGCATTTTAAGCAAGAATTTGTAGATGCTAGTTTTAGGTGTAATCTACCTTATTTTAACCCCCTAAAGGACCATTGTGTTTAGAGACTGCAAACTACTTCAAAAATACTTGTCCCTAAAGCAAGGTCAAAATCTTCATCAATATTTATTTTTTAATGAAATCAAGTGTATGATCTTTTGGTTAACTTGTTCAAGTAAATTGTCCCAAAAATTTTAAGTGAATATCACTACCAATTGCAAGTTCAATGTGCCTAAACTTCAAAATGTGCTTAAACTTCAAAATGTAGACTATTCTAGTCTTTCTAAAAGGTAAAGTTTTATCTTTCAACATTTATAGGAAAAAAACACGTACGTCCTATAACTTGTGCATTTTATTCAATGAATTTTAAATTGGGTTGAAAATATATATTAAAAATTTTAATAAAAAAAACTTTCATATTCATTTTTTTTTAAATTATGAAGTGGAAGGTGTTATTGAATGAAATATGTAACTAATATACTAATAACTTTTGGAAGAATTTTAGAATTGTTAATCCCAATGGTGAGAATTTTCTAGTGAAAAATTAATATCATTTATATTTATTTATCTGAAAATTTTCAAAATTGAGAGCAAAAGACAACTTCATATGTTTATTTGCCTTTCTTGTTCACAAAATAAAACTCCTCATAACTTTTACCTCATTATTTGAAACTCAATGGTGCAATTTTTTTTAAGTAGGTATAAATCTATACAATTCCAAAAAAATGATTAACGATTTTTTAGAATATGTTTTTTGTGCCCGATTTGACATTGAAATTGAAAAACCCTTCTAACTTTTGCAATATTTATTGGGATGACATGAAACTAAGCTTTACACATAGATTACAATGAGAAGCATCCATCCTAAAAAATTCATGCAAAAATTTCAAATTATGAAGTCAATAGAGCCTGTCCAAGTTCTTAAAAAGTCCAAAGTGTGCTCCTTGGTTCTTTAGGGTTTAAATATGAGAATTGAGCTTCCATTTTGGATACAATTAATTTTAGCACTTTGAGAATTCATAGTTTATCCAAGTGTTGTTCAAAAAATGCATGCAAAGAGAATTCAAAATAACCTTTTGACTCCCAACAAGATTCATACTTAATTTAGATAGTTTAAAAATGGAAACCAAACTCAAATGCTTATTGGTCAATTTTAGATGCAATCACCTTTTAAAATGTATCTCAAGAGAAATTTGAGACAAATCAACAAAAATTGGTAGTTTTCTGCTAAAATTCAATTTTCACGTTTTTTAAAGTGTTCTAAGTAATTTTATTTTGAATCAATTTTTTTGAAATATAGAATCACAATTTGCTTTAAATTTTGAATAAAAAAAAGATGAACATCACTTTATTCATCTTACATTAGGTACCAATTTTCCCTTATAGATTGCCTAAACCATTGAACTATGATGGTAAATGATTGCTGAACGGTCGCATATGGGCATGTTTGTTTGAATGTTCATTTGAGAGAATTTGAAGGAGTCTATATATAGCAATGAATTTAATTCTTAAGATGTTTTAAAAGTCCTGCAAATATCACTAATAATTCTATTTGACCTATTAGGATGTAAATACCATGTACAAATGTTTTAGTTCTCTATAGGTGGTTGAATGTTACTCTAGAGGTACAAAAGAGCCATTTGTATAGTAGATGTCTACTAGTGGATATTTCAATTTTGATTTAATGTGATATGATGGTAGTGATAGAATATCCATTGTATGTTGAATTTGTGTTGAAAAAGGTTGAGAGTTGCTTCATTGTTTGTTTTTGTTGACTTGGACATTAATTAGGTGGTGTATTAGGTGTGATTTGGAGTCAAATTTAAGCATTGTAGTACATTCTATTATAGAACTTTGGAGGTTAGCTAGAAATGTTTTATAGGAGGTATATAAGTCCACAAAGCATTATATTAAATGCCCAAGTAGATCACCCTTGATTTTTTTAAATTACAAGAGTTAAAAGATAGGATTTATTTAATTCAAAGGGAGGAAATTTTATATCATATGTAAGACTACCACAAGGGCCATGAAATGCTATATGATATACTCTCATATATATAAACTAGGCTACATAAAACATCTTGTAGTAGGAATTTTTATTTATAAGTTTGCCTTAATAAATAGGGATAGTGCAAATTTTTCATGGTCACAATGAGTATAGATGTGGATAGATAATTTCACATGGATGATAAAATGAACACAATTAAGAAAATTTACAATGAAGGGTGGTTGATTGAAATTGTGCCATGGTATTAATAGTGTATATATAAAAAAATTAAATGTAAATGTAAGACATTGACCACAAATGGTAGAAATTGCCATATTGCACAATAAAAAGGTGTACCTTAGTGGATTCAATGACCTAAAAATTGTACAATACAAGGATAGAGTTTATAGTTCATTTAACTTCAATCTTTGAAGCCATACATGTTAAACTCACTCATATTAAATGGAATGTTTATAGGATAGATTTAATGGGGATTTTTGAAGTATTCAATGGTAAATTTGTTATTAAAAACCGCCACATGTCAATGGCACTAGAATTGAATTGATTGTTGTTGGTTTCATGGTGTATATCCTATACATATATGTAGAAGAAGGAAGGTAAAATTGTAAAGAAGGATGGCAACAGGAAAAAAAATTAGACCTTTAAATTTTGTATATAAGAAGTCTCACCTAAAAAACTACATGAATGAATTTTTTTTTTTAAATCAAAGGATATTGGAAATATACCCTTGTAGCTTTCTATATAAAATCAAGGTTATTTTTAATGCAATAATTAAGATAAATAGCCTCACATCAAATACCTTCATAACTTAGATGTACACTTTAAATTACTAGGAGTGATCTCCCTAAGATTAAATGAAACAACATTCTATGTCATGAATGTTGTACTTATTGAGTCATGAAGGGTATCTTGATTTTGTGGTGTCAGAAAGATTGTGATTGGTGGTGGCGGAGTGTATCTTCTAACATTTTGTTTACACTTTAACCCCTAAATGCCCAAGGCCTATTTTGAAATCCTGTAAATTTGCTCTAAACTAACAAAAAGCCAACATTTTGATAAGTTGTATCAATTTTTTTTGAATTGTAACTATACAAATTCAAACTAGATATGTTAAAGATTACATAGAAAAAGAAACCCAACAATATCACTTATGAATTGAAAGATTATAATGCTTGATCTTGAGGGTGTTAAAACTATGAAAATCTTTTATCTCTCTTTTTGCATGGCAAATCTAAAAAATTGGTCACCAACAAAACATGAGGTTGAAGGATCTAACATGCACAACCCCAATCAATTTATGGATTTTCAAAATCTACTATAATTTTTTAAAAATAAATTTCTAATTTGATTTTTTCTCCAAAGTCTAGTGTATTGGAGGCTCATTTTCAAGAAAAAATTTTAGGCCTTGAAAGGTTGTTAAAAAACATTGTGAACAAACTTTGCTTGCCAAATTATTTAACAATAAATAATAAAAAATAATCAATTTTAAAATTTTAAAATTGATTTTTTTTTAAAATTTTTAAATAATATTTTTTTTGAATAAAAAATAATAAAATAATCACAATCTCATGTGGCAATAGTTGTGCTACATCACATTGTCTATTAGAGTTTTGTAATTTTGGATTTAATTTTTAAAATGAATCATTTTGATAATTTTAAGTTTAAAAAAGTCTTTGTTAAACTTATCTAGGCCCTGTATTTTGTTGGAAAAAAGTATTTTTTATTTAAATTTGAAAAAAAAACTAGCATCCCCCTTTGTTGGGGAACTAATGGCCCTCTTTTTAGGGCTCAAACATTTTATAATGTATTCTATTTTTTTCTCCAAGTTTGTGATACCTATTGTTACCTAATTTTTTTAAATGGAGTATTTTAGATCATGGAAATATTTTTTGTTTAAATTTTTTCTTAATTTTTTTTAATATAGTTTTGTTAGTTTAAAATTGTTAGTTTTTTCTTTGTAATTGTTGGATTTAGAAACTCAAAAACAAATAATGGAAAAAAAAAGTCAAATTTTTGCGAATACCATCAATACATCCAGATCCATTGAGATTTGAAAATTAAGGTAGCAACATCTATAATTATGAATTAAAGGGTTTGATCATGATTTCTATTAATAGACATTCAACAAATTATTGGATCCTATTAGCAAGAGAAAAATGATTCTTGTTCACTTTTGAATGTATTATTTGGACAATATTAAAATAAGTTGTGAATTCTTAAAGAGCCTTCTATAAATGCACAAGTGTATGGGAGGTCCGGGTACATTAGCCTGCAGGTATTAGAGCGGGTATGCATTCGGACTTTTTTCTTTGTAGATTGCTGGAGCTTCCGTTCGGACAGGGTGCAGAATTTGCTGCAGCTTGAGTGTGAGCGATTCTGTAAAAGGTCCAATGTTTGATCTTTTTGGCCTCGCTTCGTATTTGCTTGTTGAATGTAATTCTGTTGCAGGTGTGTGCTAGGGTTTGATCGAGTTTAGTAAATCTATTTTTGTGTGTGCAGGAGGGGTACTGTTTCTTGAGGCGATCATTGATGTGGTGGATGAGTATGAGCTCGGTAAGGAAATGAGGATTTTGACGATGCAGGCGATTAGGGTTTTGAAATTTGTCATCGCCATCGTCAAGTTTCCAGTCACCACCAGTACGGCGTAGGGGTTGTAGGGTATGTTGTATTGAGTATAAGTGTTGGATGGTAGTTTAGGGTTAGCGAGGACTGGAATTGTCTTTTCGTTTCCGTTGGTGGTGTGTGACGAACCAGAGAAGTTGAAGGATGCAAGTGTGTGATGCAATTTAGGGGGAACAATAAGAGGGGCACTAGGGGATTTGGGAGTGGTTTTCAGGATGGTTGTGCTTACTTGGGTTGTGGTGCAGGCTAGCTTACTCTAATTGCTAGAGCTTCAAGCAATTTTTGGAGCTTCAACGCTGTGGCAGGGGTTTAGTGTTCGGGCACTATAGAATTTTAAGCTATGAAAAAGAGAGATGGTGACTCCAGGAACGTCGAAGGAGGCTCAGTTGGTGCTTCAGAGTATAAGAAGAAGAAGAGATTGGGTGGAAAGGGTTTGAGTCTAGAGGCGTTTGTCGGAGCCAACAGGATTAAGCCTATCGTAACTGCCTCTCAAATTCGTAAGTTTACCTTTTATTTACAGCTGCGTAATCGAAGTCGTTTCGGGATACGTGTCAAATGTAGCATCTGAGATTGTTTTTTTCTCCTGAACTGTGCTTTCTCTGAGGGAGGGTTTAGGGTTTAAGGGTTTAAGGGTTTAAGGGTTTAAGGGTTTAAGGGTGGGACTTATTTCGCTGTCTGTCAAAAGTTTTCATTCACACAATTCTTTCTTTTGCTATGTTGAATATAGGAAAACAGCGGGAGGTTTACCAGAATTCGAAGAAAGTAAACAAGTACCGTAAGACCTTGAAGCATTTAGCAGAAGAAGGACATGAGTTTCGGCCTCACATCCCTCTCTCTATCGACGCTGAGGTGATTCTCTTACTGCTTGTCAACATGATAGATTATTGTGAGTTGCATTGTTGTAAGTTATCAGTGTTGAGAGATTGTGCAAGTCACTTTTAGAATTTCTTAATTAGAGTAAGGCACCATCCGAGTAGCGCCAGTTAGCTAATCGAAATTATGACCACACAGCCCTAGCTGTGTCAGTAAATTGGTGCTAGCTCTCACTAACTGCCTCGTAACGAGTTTACGTTCATTTCCACCAATTAAGTGAACTCCCCGATTTTGGACAAGCACACTAACTGTGCACTTACCGTGGTTTGGAGTCCAAAATTTGCCGATACCAACTAAGTAACAGCAGTTCGCTAACTTGAAAGCGAAAGTCCTTGCAAGTGAATTCTTGAAGGGTAGCCATTGTATCACAGTTTTGAACACTTCCAGTAAGACTTGAAGCCTTACTTCTCTTCAATTCTCATATTTATGGGAAGTCTAACATAACTTTGGATAAATGAAATATGGTAAGGTTAAGGTGAGTTTCAGCTGCTAAATACCCTGGATGAAATGGATTAAATTTGATCGACAGGGCGTTCAATCCAGCCTGCCAATGAACCGTAAAACCGAATTAGCTGCTTGGATGGTGCAGGCAGGACCGAAGATTACTAACCATTGCTTGGTGTGAATAGCAGTAAAAGCATTAGAAATTCTTCGTTCCAAAGACCCTATACTTTGAAGTTATGCTGCATTGTGTATCTAGAGACAACGTATCTATTTCCAAGTAATTGTGAATGTGATGCTGCATCGCAAGGGCCTTGTGGAGGACATGGTTACTTCAGTTTTGGTGGTTGTCTTATTCTGTTTATTACTGCAGATCCCCGATCAAGACTTATCAGCCCTGGGAACTAAGGGTAAGAAGGCGAAACCCAGTCCATCAAGGGATTTACAGTCGGCCGAAGCAGGGAGAGAAAGTGAGAAAAAAGACCCGAAAAGGTCTGGAAAAGGTCGTCAACCTAAGCCAGCGTCCCATCTAGAGAGATTGAGGGAGGAGTACGAGAAGAAAAAGCAAGAGGAGGAAGAAATAATCAAGGAGAAGCGAGCGCTGTTCGAGGAGCAGCAGGCAGGCCGGGAGAAGTCTAAAAAAGAACGGAAAGAGGTGCAGAAAAAATTCAGGAAGACCACCGGAAAAGGACAGCCGGTTATGAAGCATCGTATGGAGTACTTGCTGGAAAGTATTCAACGGGATATGAAGAGTTAGGGCAGGCATTACGTTATTAAGTAAATGCGAGGGGGTAAGCATGTAGATGTAGGCAGAATATTCTGCAATGACCAGGTTAGGAGAATGGATTGTATGGCAATTTTAAGCATTGCCGGCATGCGTTTTTAAAAATCTGCAGCCCTGTCCATTTTCACATTTGTATTCCATTTACCAGGCCATCCTCCTATCTTGACACCCACTGTCAAACCAAAAGGAAACTACAGGCTTGTCACCATTGCAGCCTTGTCATTGTCGAAGTTCTTGTCGTAGGCAGCAATCATGACTCCAACTTGTGGCTTACACTTTCTTGCATTGTTGGCGCACCTTTCCATTGATTCTTCTCTTGTAGAACTTGTTGGATTTTCTGGCCAATGCCGCTTTGCCAAGGACTCAAAACCACTACCAAAAGCAACAACCAACTCCATCTTGCCATCTTGAACAGCAGTCACCTATAGATATCGAAAAAAATTCGTCAGGATTATTCGTCAGGTCTCAATCAATTTGTGCTTTCCTCCACCTTCCGAATTTTTTTGCAAAGGATTGGTCCATTCAATTAAAGGCGAAACAATTGAAGGCGAAAATTCAAGGAATAATTTGAACACAACAATGATGTGAATCCGATCGCAGTAGCACAAACCCAAAAGTCGCGTATTTTCAAAAATGTACAACACTAGAAGAGATGGCAAGAACGAGGATGGGCTTCCCATAAAACCCACTCTGAGCACTTCGTAGACGAAATTATGACGGAAACTAAAGAATATTCAGAGCGATGAACTTTACATCCTGAAAAATAACCACGGATGTGTTGAAGCTGCTGTTCAATCTAGGAATAGACTCCCTCCTCATCTACTTCTTTGCAAACCCCTAATAACTTGCATGCATTCGATCAAATCTGTTGTACCATCAATACCTCAACAACATGCCAGAGACACATAATTTCAATGGAGTGTATGAACATGAGATTTTGGTCTTTGCCTTCGTCTCTATGCTGTGTGGTACCTTGAGCAAGAAAATTTCCTATATCTTAGGAACATTGTTAGGAATCTTAGAATGTTTTTCCACTCAGAATAATACATGCGTATTGTGCCTGGCTCTCCAGATGATTGCCAAAGTAGTTAATTTTTCCAGAAAAAAAAGAAATTTTCCAGAACTTTATTATGGATTACGGTAGATTGGTTCGTCATTGGTTGATGCAACAACATTCACAAGTAGCATATCATAACATTCACATCTAGCATAACACAACAGAGGAGAAGACGAAATGCTTCCCTAATACGTATGGGCCTCAATCCTTACTGAAAGATTGAAAACAACACATTTGTGAAGGACCACACAAACCAATCCCAAGGTGGAGAGGCAAGGTTAGAGTTTGGTTTTTAAGAGATGAATAGAAACCAGAAGTCAGAGGAGACGAAACCCTTTCAGCACTCGTATATAATGGTATAATGTATATAACGGTACCTCACATACCTTGCACATGCGACCAGTGCAAGTGCAGGCCAAAGAGAAGAGTCCTACACCATTTGAGGACAATCATTTGAGCATACTGAAAAAATCTACTCCGATGTTCAGAAGTGGCAAAAAGTGGCGACTGTAGAATTGATCACAACAGGCAATCAATCAATTGTACACTTGGAACTGATCCAAACATCGCTTTTTGTAAAGTAAACGAATGATTTCAGAGGCCAGCATCCACCTGAATTTTCAGGGAAGAGAATCTTGAAATTCAGATTAATTTAACTCTAGTACTCTACACAAGGGCGATCAACCTGCTGTGTTCCCTGTCCAAAAGGTGCATAAAGCACCGCCTAATTCAGATTGGATCCGAAGCTAATGTACATGAAACAACACAAGGAGCTGATTACAGAGACAGTGAGTGGTGGCTGCTTCCCTAATCATTGTGCACAGAACGAATGCTTCAGCAGGGGTCAGTCATCAGGAATGTTCGAATACGCTGCAACAATTCCGCTTTCACGTTATCGGGCACCATGGCTGCAACAGTCCGTACCACATGAGCCAACGACCCCTCTATAACATAGCATCCTTTTTCAAACAACCCAAAGCTGTATCCCCTCCCTCCGCCGTCTCTACTAGTCTCCCCCGGGCTTAGGAAGTACTGAAGACTCATGTCCAAGTTCTATGACGCTAAAAGATCTTGACAGAAATACCAGATGAATGTAAGTTTAACGAACCTCGGCCTTTCGGGGTAATAGTACGAACAAGCTCATCCACAGTGATATTGCCACGACCTTTCTTTCTCGTAAAAGCTCTGCCAACAAGAGCACCATCCAAATGAATTAGAAAGCGGCAAAAATCACTTCCGACATCCCCATGGATTGACGCCACAGACAGAGCGTTCTTGAGCGGCTGCCTTTGAGACCTTGCAAAAAGAGAAACTTGATGCTTTCAAATTCTTTTTGCACAGAATCTGGAGCAATATAAACGTTTGACAAAATCCGGAGCTTTTTACCGAATTCTGCAGTGATTGTCAGGCTTTCGAAATTGGCGAACTATGAGAAGAGTGCCAATGTTCTAAAATGTTGTGGAAGAGCAACCAGCTGGGATGCCATTCAAGACTCCCAGCACATATAACTTCTTTCAAAGTATCCTAAATCTTCACGATGCGAATAGTAAGATGCGTAATTTTCTCACGAACCAGAATAATCAACGCGTATAATAAACCAAACCGTGGCGTTTAGAACTAGGAAGACTGACCTGCATTGAGCCTTCAGTTCATCTCTCCATCCACATTCAATAAGTCGCTCTCGCAACAACTCCTTCAATCTCTCTTTCTCCCCGCTCTCTATCAACTGCACCAGTCACACTAACATGAAGAACCAGTCTGCCAAAAGAATGCAATATTCCAATGCTTCCCGAAAGACGAGCTTAAACACATGAACCCAGGTGTCATCATGTCTCTAGAAACCTGCAGATGTACCATTTGACACATCTCCAAGGAAAGGAACAGAACTCTGATAGCAAAAGGCGGAAGTTAACAACCTTAATATTTACGATTTCCTGCAGAGTAGGTTCCGACTCCCTGTCTTCATCATCATCAGGTGCAGACGGTCTATTAATAGATGCCCTCCTGAACCACCCAAGCAAAATCGTTCAAGCAACTCCCAATCACCTCCACCTATCCACCTAGTGCCCCTCCCATTGCTCCCCCTAAATTGCAACACTCACATGCATCCTTCCCCTTCTCTGTTTCCCTCTCCCCCTCCCCCCCCCCCCCCCCAATCAAACCAACCCTAAACAAACATTCCACTAGTCCCACAACTTCTTAAACTCCCCCAAACACTCACATGGCTGGAAGAGGCGAGGCAAGGCGCACACGAACCACGAGTGATTCTAAACACCGGCAACAAAGTTTGTGAGCTGGCGAAGAGGACGCCGGTGCCACCACGACACCATCAATAACCTCGATGCACTCTCGCAGCAGCAGTTGCGCCCTGTTCAATAAACGGCAGGCAGAACATGCTCATCGACACGTACATGCTTTTTCAATGCTTTGGTTTTGTTGTTGATGAAGATCGCGATTCCTTGTTCGCCCGTGCATCACCGACGCCGTGGTGGAAGTGGAGCATGTTGGCGATGGCGATGGAGGAGCTCCAAACCCTAATCGTCTTCACCATCATCCTTCGTTTCGAAAGTCAAGTTTTAGGAGTGTAATTAGATGTTAGAAAGGGAATACTGTACCGGTAGTGAGGGTAAGGAAGTGCCGGCTTTGAATTTTCATTTCAGATTTTGAGATTTGCATTTGTATTTAAATCAATGTTGAGATGACATGTGCTCCATTTTGGCAAAATTTTTACATAATTTATGTCAAATCTAATTCTCAAGTAGGGTATTCATTCCCTTTAAAAGTCATGACAATAATCAAGTGCATTACAAATATTTTAAATAATTTTTTGTGGAAGCTAGAAGAAATGGATGAAGTGCATTCATATAATTATGTTGAAAAGTTATTTTTGAGCTTCCATAGTAAATTCTGGAACTCTTCATTCATCTCCCTATTCGAATAGAAGTGAAAGCATCACCAAACTTGGCAAAGACAATTTCACCTTTGGAAATATGAAGGTTATTGCATTTTTCATACAAAAAATCATTTTTTAAAAATCTTGTGTACTAGTTAAGGTCAATTCCCCTACATGGAACAACTCCCAATCTTGAGAGAACTATTTATACTCACATCAATTACATCTTGGAACTCCACACACTTAAAAAAATTCTACTCCACCTTACTTCACCCTAAAATACTAAGGAGTCTTCTTTGTACAAGTTATGTCATAATGATGACTATTGCAAAAATTACAAGGATTGAGATTGGAGGGAAGTTCCAATTCCATAATGCACTTCCAAGTTCTAATTCCATGTGCATAAAATGATTCTTTGTACAGTATCAAGGGGCAGGAGTGGAGATGCACTTGCAGCAGATGAATTATTTCAACAAAGGTCTGTTGAATCTGACGGAAAGGTCCAGTAAACCGCAGTTCCGCACACCAGTCTAGATCTCAAATAAGACCTGAGATGATGAGCAATTGTACTGTACTGTACTGCACTGTACATATTGGAAGTCCATCAAGAATCCTGACAAACCAAAAGTTAGAAGTCTTTCCATTGATGAGATATGTTGCGAGAAGCACCGAACATATGTACCTACTTATCTTACAAGATTGGAAAGTATGGCCACAAATTTCATCAATAATCTCAACCTGGAGATAGAGTTGATGAAGTAATCTACACGTAAATACAGAAGCCCCGATCCTTGAAAGTAAGGCCAAGGCCAGGAGAAGTTGGGGTGATGCATATTCTGCGGACTAGACAACAGCTAATCTCTAGATTCCAAGGTGACATCCACACCTACTTTTTGATCCCCACGGAGCACCTCCAATTTCACCTGTTACCACAGAACAGAGAGGTCCGACATGAGCTTAGTCATAGTTTGCAAGGAAAAAAATTATTAGGATTTTCAGTAAAATTTGAATATTTCAGGCACATTTAGAAAACATCAAAAAGAGAATCTTGCTAAGTATTAATGGGGAAGTCATTTTCGTGGTCACAATGATCATACAGAAGCCTCTCCATGCATCACGACGAGTATATAAAAAGGCCTGCCTGTGATACATGAGGAGGTCTCTGTGTGATCACGGTGACCCTAGGAGACCTCCCCATGAACTATGTAACAAATTCTCCTGTGATGCTGAATAAAAGTTCTAAAAGCGCTTAATATTGCTGAAAATCCCTGTTTCTACCAAGACAATCTTGTCTTAAATAGAGGATGGCAATGTAAGTAGCAGTCGGATTCAACATCAAGAGGAACAAGAGCCTGAGAATTTGTGTCTTACCGTGTCTCCTACTTTACAACGGTCCAGAATCTTGTAAAGATCACTGCCATTGGAAATCTTCTTTCCATTTACAGACGTGATAACATCTCCAAGCACCAATCGCCCGTAGGAGTCCCGCGTTGTTGGTCTCAATCCCTGTTCCCAACAGTAAAAGCTCCTCAGAATGGTCAAACAGTAGCATGGAACACACTCTAAGCAGACAAAAGAGTGTAGCTTCCAGGCTTGTGAGAGGACCAAAAATTCCAAGAGGGAGCACAGGGAATTAAAGAAATTGAAGTAACAAACCACCCTCAAGCTCGAGAAGAATTACTTGTGTCAGCGCAACAACTCTCTCTAACGGGACACCACAGAACGAGATAAAGGAGCGACTCACCCAGACCACTTAAATATCACATACTCTATCCTCTCACCAAACACCCCACAGACCCAGTTCAAAACTCACTCAATACTCTCACAATCACACTTTATATATCACAAGAAGTTAAATACAAATGTGAATATAGGAGTTCAACAAGTGTTAAAAGGGTTTTAGACCACTCTCCTAATAGCCCAAATGACCAAAAGGGACTGGTTCCATATACATAAAGTTCAAACAATTCATTAAGGAAGGTAACAAGATGTACCACTTAGAAAAATGTAATAATAGCCCACATTCTTTAACATTAGAAATATGTTTTAAAGGTTGCCGCACATGAATTGACTATTGGCTTCCAAAGTGGAATTTTGGATTTTACACTCACGGGTAAAGTTCATTAGACTTCACAAATAAAGCATCCGAGAGTTGGAAAAGACAGCATTTCTCCACTAGTAAAATATTCTTGAGAACTTACAGCTTTGCCTGCTGGTCCGTTCGGGGGGGCATCCAGCACAAGCACGCCACTCACGCCCAACTGTTCTACTGCTTGCTCTGGTGCAAATGAGATTCCCAACACGGGGCGGGTCACTTTTCCATACTTCACAATTTGCTCCACGATGCCACTCACCTAAGCAAGCCAGTTACAAACTCATTCAGCAAAGAAAACCCTATTCCGGTGGACCCAGGTATAAATTTTTTTGGGTTGGATAGATCACTACAGTCAATAAAAATGAAAGAGGATTAAGGTAGACGATACTAAAACCATTATGGACCTATCCTGTCTCCTACGCTGACCTCAGTTACCAACAACTCAACTATGGTATTCACACTTGGTAGGACTTATTAGCAAGTGATGTAAGCATGATTTGGTAAAATCTCTATGGACTTTGATCTTCGAATGGAAAGGGGTTCTCAACCGTCACTAAAAGTGATCTACAACCTCCCACGTTGAAATTGCATAAGAAATTCATTCACAGCGAAACAAAATTTGATCCAACCAGATTCAGCTCTTGTACCCTAAGTGATTTCTCCACAGTTCTATCATCGCCAAATAATCACTGGTACATACGTTAGAATGTTTTAAGAGAAACAATTAGTACCATCTACCTTAACGTGGTGAACATTCATCTCCCATGGTCCAGAGAAAAAGAGAAGATAGTTAACAGAATGACGACCATACATTCAATTAAACATGATGCAAGAAGATATGCCGAATCATACTACATCCGAATTAGCCCGCATTATGAGATATGAACTTCACTTCCCAATAAGAGGTTCACTGCGAACTAGAAAGGGAATACAACTTACCGTGTCCACAGGTATTGAGAACCCCACACCTGATGACGCACCAGATGGAGAGTATATTGCAGTATTGATACCAATCAGGTTGCCAGAACTATCCAGCAAGGGGCCTCCACTGTTGCCAGGATTAATGGCTGCGTCAGTCTGGATGACGTCTTGGATAGGACGACCAGTTGCTGCAGAGCTGATCTCCCTCCGTAACCCACTGTGCTCAACACGGATCAATTAATGACCTTTAGTTTGAAATACATCATGACAATGAGGCTTAGCATCAGAGACAATCTTCGGGCATTTTAGATTGCACAGGTTGAAGTAACAAGCTTGAGATAACAAGCTTAAAAGTTGAACCAACATCATGTGCAACTAGGGGTGAGCTAACAAGCTTAAAATAATCCACTGCATTTATGATACATTTGAGGTAAAAGTGTCCGATCCACCTCCAAGAAACAGCTTAGAACCTTATTATCTCAAATATCATTAGCATGCCACGTAGGAATCATGTAAGTGCCAACAAGGATTAGGGTCCATATTGAACAAAATCAAGGTGTAGGATTTTTTGTTATCTCAAGCTTGTTGCTTCGACTGTGCAATCTAAAGTGACCCTCAATATGAAAAAAAGAACTTCAGAAAGTACCTGATCACTCCTGTAGTAAGTGTGTGGTCTAGACCAAACTGCACCCAAAACATGAAGGATTGAAAGAGTAAGTATTACAAGAACATGACCAGAACGATCGCATGACACAACTTAGAATTAAGCCTCGTCATCAAAATGTTAAGTAGGAAGGAAGTGCGTATACCGGATTGCCAATAGCGAATACTTTTTGACCTACAAGTAGGTCAGAAGAGCTGCCCACAGGCAGCGGTCGCAGTTCACTTTTCGGTGCATCGATATGCAATACTGCCACGTCCTTGTCCTCGTCATACCCAACAACATCCGCTTCATACACAGACTGGTCACCCAGTGTCACCCTATTACAAACAAACTTCGCCTTTAGAGATCACCAAGATAACATAGGAGCCAGACCTTAAGTTAGAAGTTCACACTCGAGACAATGCCAATGCTCATAGCGCATTGTGCGCATAAGGGCTGGGTCGCACACGGGGTGTTATTACCTCTTTTGTTAGTAAATCCTGAATTTGTGCTTAACTTTGGGTTGCAGATGCCTTGATTTCCCTTCAATTAATCTCTACGAGTCTCGTTGTGTTCCTGTATTGTGTCCCTAGTTGTCCTCTTCTTAACTCCTCATGTTCCCTCTTTAATGAGCATTATCTCCACACTGTTCTATTGTCTTAACGAGGTATACTTCGGTGGACGTGGAGTTAACTCACCTCTCCCCAACTGGAGGTAGTAGAAGGAAATTTTCACACTAGGAAAGGGCTAGTACTTTGACGAAAGAAGAATTACATTGTACAAAACTTGGAAACAAACTTGAAAAACGCAGAAACGAATCATGGGGTCTGACACCCCTAACAGATACTTTTGTTATTGGAGGCATCCTTGAATCTTGTTTCTTGGGATAAACATGCCTAACTCTTGGTTAGTAGCCCTTTGGGCTTCTAAACCCTCTAAAAATGCAACCTAGCCCTAAAAATGCGAATAAAGACGCATATAGCAAGCTAAAGCAAAAGGAGAAGGGATTTGAGGAAGATGCAAATTGTACCGAAGGTCTGAAGCGCCTCGGATGACATGGTAGTTTGTTACAACGTGACCCTTGTTGTCCCAAATGAATCCTGAACCTGATCCTTGCGGCACTGACATCACATCCAGGGTAAAGACATCTCTCCTACATGCACAACCATCCCACAGTTTCAAAACAAGACTGTTGGCTCTCCCTCTAAACACATCAAAGACATTCCATTAATCCTGCTCCACTAGTCCCTTCCAATGAATCAGGGTTTCACGCCGAATCGAGTTGGCACCTCCAGACTGCTGAAAGGTACTCCGTAATATTTTTACTTAAAACTCTTTAATCTTACCACTTTGGGTCCCAATAGTTGCACGTGTACAGCCAATGGTAGTGTAGGAAGTGTCCAGGATATTCTAGAATGTCAATTTAGAGAAGGTCATATTGCAGAGGTTTGAGTGTACCTACATCAGCCTCAAATAAGTTACACAACTAAAGGTGCGTTTTCTCTTGATTCCTCAAGCTCCACTAGTCTAGTGCTTGAATGTTCGTCTCAACGAATTAGGAGTATTCTCCAGATATGAGTTTCTGGCACCTCCAGAATGACGAGAAGCCCTCAAACCTACTAAATCTGACTACTGGAGTCCCAAATTCTTCGCTGTGATATAGTTTAAATGTGTGAACAAAATGTTAAAGTCAAATGAGAGTGTGGCAAGTGAGTAGGACGTTCTAGAATGGCATTTTAGAGAAGGTTATACTAAAGATGTTTATGTGTATTGACATCAAACAAGTTACACAACAAAATTGCATTTTCTCCAGCACGCTCCTTTGAATGTCTTAATTCATATATACATAGCCAAACCCTAAACGGAGTATGACCATAGATAAAATCAGTGTCTGTAGTAGGTAAACTTAGAAGGAGCTGAATATAACCAAGAATCTGTCAGGGCTCTAGATGCTACATGTAGAAATTCATGGACATGCACTTGAGCGGGAGTTTATCACTAAGTTCACGAAATCTTAAGCTCTTCAATGTCGTCCTCTGAGATGAGACATGCACCATTGCATCCCCTATTCCATATCAGTTTAGTGTCTGGAATTTGAAATTCAAATTGGAAGCGCGTTTTGGTACGATAATTACTCACCGAACTGCGAGATTGGTGATATACACAACGGAGGGCGTATTGTCCTGGAACAGCTGCACAGTGGCAAGCTCATCCCCTTGCAACTTCCGAGGCGCTAGATTGAGAGCGGCAGCGTCCCGTGGCTCCGCCATGACCAAGAACACCACAATCGCAGCTGAAGTCACCCACACTGCAGCCGCAGACGTCGCCGTCACCAATTTCGCCATCCAGGAACTCCACCGCTGCCGACCGAACACTCTCTCCCCGAATCCCTGCCACAAATCCTCACGCCCACTCGACGAAGCAATTCCTCTTCTGTCACCAGATTCCCCAAACTCACCGCCATTCCCCCTTGCCACAATCCGCACCGACCTCAGTTGCACTCCCAATCTCAATTCGCGATTGATCCCTAGCTTTGAATTTAATCTAGTGCTCTTCTGACATTTCCGTAATCTTGGCAGAGGCGAGAATGGAGCGGGTTTATAGACGACAATGCGAGCCACGGATGTCTGATGATGATGTCTGGATGCGGAAAAACGAGGGAGAACGGAGGAAGTGGCGAGAGACAGCGCCATTTTCTAGGGTTTCTGGAAATGGAGGTGTCTGTGAAATGGCTGCATTCAGCAACAGGTGAGCAGATTCATAATTCTGCTAAGCTTGGGAAGGTGGGATTGTGAAGCTCCCCGGCGTCGTCTTCTTCCGGAGAGAAGCGCCCAGAAGCGTGCAGGCCATTCTCGGCTCATGGTGTTTTGAATGGAATAGATGGATGATAGAGACAGGTGATGGATGAACTTTTAGATTCGTACATCCGATCCCGACCCATCCTGAACCGGCCTTTCCCCTCGTCACACTTGGCATTGGTTGAGAAGCTCTGCCTGTATGGATGAAAAAGCGTTCTGCGAACTCTTTACTTTCCTTGAACCTTACAGGACGGTCAACTATCGATTTATCTCAGTTATCTCAAGCAGAAATAGAATTTTAAAAATCGACTATCGGCACTCTCAAAAATTCTGAACTAAAGTAGGAGCTTTGCAGTTAAGGTAAAACAGCCCATCACGGTCAGAATTAGGAGTTTGTCCTCATGCCATGGCTGAAACTTTTAAATTTTTTTTCCACATACAGATAAGTGAGAGAGCAGTTGAAACTATATTTTTTTGACAAAGTATGAATTAGCTATGAATTTTTGAAGATTTAGTCCCAAAACAGTCTATAGACTACTCTATAACCAACAAAAACTATATCATAATGCTCACCTTACTCACTTAAAGCAGTCACTATATTTTCTAATGTAAAAGGCGTATAATAAGTCACTTTCTACAATGATTTACATTGAAAAAGTTGGGTGTTCCTAATGAGGTTACTAATCACTCCATTAGTGTCAAATGAGACATTGATTGTGGCCCAAAATCTCAAAAATTGAAAATAACCATCATGGGATCATGGGAAAATGTCCATCATGGGTCATAAATGGTTCCTTTAAGCCTACCTACCTCGTCAATGATAATAACAAATATTTAAGAAACATGTCACTTGTTCCTAAATAGGAGATACATTTAGAAATCAATTAGTTTATAGACTTCCTACCTTCATCTTAGAAAGGAGAGAATGAGAACAAGATTCCAATCCATGAGGGAATAAATAAAGAGTCTACTCATGAAAGATCTATAATTGACTTCTAATAATGTGCATTAATCTTAGGAATAATTTATATACTTAAGAAAGAACTAAAGTAGTTTGGAAGAATGTGCCTTAACAAAAATGAGGGGACCAAACTATTTAAACTCCTACTAAGGATAATTTTTCTTTGAATTTAATGTATTAAAATCACACTATTTTTAATTACTATATCCAGTAATTAGTAATGGCAAAGAACATTTTAAAAATAGATTACAAAACCTAAGGAAAACCATCTTTTATGAATATTATTTTATAAACTTTGGAGATTTTTTACAATAATAAAACAAATTATATGAAAAAATGAGTCTTTCCATTTTTAAGGTTCTCTCATTGGATGTTATTGTTGCCGGTATAAAAATATGGATTGTTACATTGAATGTCACCTAAAATTTGTCACCTAAATAATGAGGTTCTTATAATGTAATCATCTTGGTATAATAGAAAATTGTATTGAAAAAAACAATATTTGGATGATATTTGTATTTTTGTGATGAAAAAACAAAAAATCCAATGAAGATTTGTTATTTTTTAATATAAAAATAAAATTATATATATATATATATATATATATATACACACAATTTTGACCTTGTCTCTTAGTCAGTGTATTTGTAATATTATTTAAGGTCAATACATTAGAAATATTAATATCAAATGCTAGAATTTCATACAATACTAGATGGTGAAAACTAGCAAACTGGCTAAATAATTGATAAAATCTGATTGATGTGATTTGACAATTGTTTAAAGTAAAAGATTTGGTTTTTTTCTAAAAATGTTTTTTTGACAAAACAATATTCTAAAAATCTTAAATCTACTTTTAGAAATATTTTTTTATTGACCTTGACTACCAAATATAAAATTCACATTTTAATTTTAATTTTTAGCATTTAACATTACTAATCCAATTAATCCCAAGTGAAATCTAAATTTGACATATGCATTGCTTTATAAACCATTTTATAATGTCTAAAACCAAAAATAACATTGTTTACTCAATGTAATGAGGTCTCTTTTCCTCTTTGGAAAATTGAGGATTTTATTCTAAACCAAAATCATACTATATTTACATTGTTTATGCAAAATAAATCAAATTCTTAACCCCTAAAGGATCAACATGCGTTTTTTGACAACAAAAATTTTGGGCAGGTACATGTGACTAGAAATTTGCATATTTTAGGCTATAGTTTTAATAGTAGGTGGGGATGAAGAATATCTTATGCACCAAATTTCATGACATTTGGAAATATGAGTCAAAAGTTATGACAAATATGGACAAATAAAAAAATCACTTTTTTTTAAAACAAAAATTTGAAATTGGTTTCTAGAGTTATATATACATGGAAAGCTTTGAATCATTCCATTTTGATCAATGAGATGAAAGTTATGAGGAGTTTTTGTTTGCGGGCAATTATGAATTCTCTACTCTAAAATAAACTTTGAAGTCCTTTATCTTACTAAACTTTCAATATTTTTGGAAAAAAATAAAATCATTGGATATAGATTTGTTTGCAACAACATTTCAACCATTGGAATTGGCATTTTTCAATTCCACAACAAAATTCTTAAGAATTTTGAATTTTGAATCATTTTCTACTTTTTTCTACTTACTATTTTTTTCTCTACACATGTTGTACAATTCCAAATGATGTAAAAATTTTCAAGCATGTAGCCAACTTGTCTAGAAACAAGAATTTAAAGAAGCACTACCATTTTGGACAATTATTCATAGAAAAGTGAACTTGTGAAGTACAACTGCCTTGTTTTTTGCAAGGCTCAAAAAATGATGTCTATGAATTTAAATGCTTATATCTTGCAATCTACATTGTGGAAATTTCTGAAATGTTTACCATGTATTCTCAAGTCAGCATACTACAAGATCCTACGGTTTTATGTGTCAATTTTTTTTTTTTTTCAAAAATTTGATACTTGTACTAGAAATGGTAGTCTTGAAGCATTATTGGTGAAAACATAGTTAAGGAACTTTAGGGGTTAAAATCTATAATTTCTATCAAAGTATGTTCTCTCAAGAAAAGATGATAAGGTAGAGGCATCAACTTTAATTAGTTTAAGGTGGTTCACATATCCCTAAATACAAAGTACAAAAAATAAACTTTATTGTTTCAAGACAAATATAAATAAGGTATATTGTGAAGAAAGAACCAATTAATTTGAAATAGACAGGAAGGAGTTAAGGATCAAAGTTGTAATCTATTAGACATAGTTATGTGGACATAGAAAATACACTTTTTTTGCTAGAACTCTCCTTTTTGCATACTACAATACCCTTTACTAAGTCCAAATTAACCTAAAATCTTCAATGAAATATTCCTTCAACTTTGGGCAAATACTATCAAAAACTATCCATTTTTATATATTATTCTTGTAGGTATCTAAAGGGGTCCACAAATTTTGTTGAATATAATTTTATATGTATTTTGATTCCAATTTGGAAGTATATTCACCAACTCTATCAATATCCTAAAGTGACGTGCTTCACAAAAAATTGCCTGCATTAGGTACCTTTTACCTACCTTCTCTTTCAAATTCTAGCAAATTCTAGGGAGGGAAATGAAGTGATACTTATACAAACCTTATGACATACCAATGAATTCCGGTCAATAGTCCCAGAATAACCTAAAACTTGCGTTCATGTAAAGGTATTGTTTTGCCCTCCTCTCTGTAACTTAAGCTTAGTGCCCTCCGAGTTTGCACTTGAAGGTCATAATTGCCTCAAAGTTACCGCTGAAAGAACTTGGGAGCTTCCATAGCGAGCTTTGACCCTGGTGATGAAAATTTATTCATCACGTCGGCCATGGTGTTCCGAGGTTGTGGTAGACGAGGCTGCGACTGATGTCGGAGACGATGAAGAAGACGAAGAAGCTTAGCGCAACGGAGGATTTTGTTGTTTCTGCGCGCTAACTATTTTCACCGAAGCTTTAGGGCGCTCAATTTCAAACCTGGAGACTATGCCATGGTATCGTAGTGATTGCTGCTCTCTTTTTGATTTTCCCTCGTTTCATGGAGCTCGTTTCTTCGTATTTCAAATTTTAGGATTGTTTACAAGGAGCCATGAATTGTTGCGATGATTCTCAAGGGTTTCGTTATGCGTACAGTTTCACATTGCGGCTATCAACGATGTCGACACCTCGCGGGACTTCTCAGAACCCCTGGCTCCCACAAAAGAAGCTCAGGTTTGGTCGTCCTCTTAGATTTACATTGTCTTTTTTTTATTTTGTTTCTTAAAGAATACAATGCAAATAATGACAGCAACGACGTGAAAGAGTGTGGAACTGTGTGGATTCTGATCAAGTTTGTTGAAATTTTAATCAGGAGTCCCGGTTAACGCAAATGTATGGAGAGGCGCTATCTAATTTGCAACATGGCCAAATCGAGAAGGCACAGAGTCTTTTCCAGAGCATATTGCAAGATCCTATATCAATTAAGGCTCAGGTATGATTTACTGGTCCGGTCTTGTATTACTGCCTTTCGTACTTCTATTGGAATGAAGCTGTGCTTACGAAAGGAGTCTGAAGATTGAGAATTTTTTGTTCACAGGTCGAACCGGTGTCAGGCTCCAATACTATGCTTCAATTACGGTTAGAATCTCTTCTTAACTACCTATGTGAAAAACTCTTCTTTTCTGTATTCGTTCGATTCTGTGGACTGATTCATGGTGGCGTGGTTTGAAATCAGAATGCTGTTCCTGTATTTGACTCCGAATGAGATTTTCATCTGAAATTGCTACTGTAATCGCGAAGGGTGTCTATGAACTTCAGCTCATTACTTGTTGATGTTAGGCGTCCTTTTCCCGATTTCTTTTATGGTGTTCGCTGAAGGCTAGCGTTGTTTTGATCTCAGGTACTCGGCCTTGAAGAACCTTGCAGAAACTTTTTCAAAGCAGGGCAGTGACCACCATGGCGAAGCTGTGGATTGCTTTCTACAAGCGTCTGCTATTGACGGGAAGGATGTGGTTTTATGGAATCGACTTGGAACTCTCGCCTGTGCACTCGGCAATCTCAATATTGCTCGTCGAGCCTTTGAGGAGGGTTTGCGCTGCAGCCCGCGCCATTGTGAGCTTTGATTAACTCTTATGCTTACTTGGCCACTGATGACACATTCAGTTGAATCCATTTGAGTTTTGTTCTCATATTGCGCATCTTGTTCACTTTTGTGCTTCTAGAAGAGTCGTTTCTTTGCAATTCTTAGAAACACAGTAGTGAACAAGATGTATAAAGTCTTCATCCAATGAAAGGTTGTTTCTTTGCAATTGACGTAAAACGTTCCGAAGCAGTACTTCTGCGAATTGTGGACGTTAACTCTTTTTAAACTTTTCATGATAGGGAGTTGCATGGAGAAACTGGTGGAGATTCTGATTGCTGTTGGAGACGAGTCAGCATGTCTCTCTGTGGCCAAGCAGTTGCTGAAGCTGTCACCGTCTCACCCGAGGGCGGGGCAGATTCAACAGGCAATTGAACAAGGGGTCAGTTCTCGTTCATCTGAGAGCTCTAGAAGTGAACAAGAGTCTTCTCCTGCTCTAAAAATGTCTCCAAGAGGGTTTGACTTACTTCAACCAGAGTACTTCAGTCTTTCTTTTGTCAATAAACGCAAGCTGGAAAATGCTCATGAATTGGAGGAGCAGAAGAAAAAAAGGAAGGTGCACGTTATTGATGTGAATCTTCCAGAAGCTTCTTGGTTTGCCCTTGTGAATGCAGTGACGGACGTTCTCAAGGGGGGTAGATTCTGGAAAGACAGTGAATTAACACTCAATGCTCAAATTCATGTTTTACCCGGAGGAAATCAGCCTGAGCAACAGAGAGCTGCATCTGCTGGCGGTGCAGCTGGACTTGTAAATGCCGCGGTGAAGTTCTCCGTCCAAAAAAGCAACCCAATTATCGTAGATCTGAACAGCGAGTACAAAGAGCTGGAAGCAGGCGAGGAGGGTGACATGCAGAATGAGGATTTCCGTAATAATTCCGTCATCAAAACACCAGAAGAAGCAAATAGAGAAAGATCCGGAGTGTCCCCATCACTGGTCGAACCGAGAACTGAAGTAGCTACAGAAATCCGTGCGGAAGGATTCAAGGATGTGGAGAGCTCTTCCGCACAGCAGAGACATCAGGGCTCCGGAGAGAAATTGGAAGCTTCTAAACCATCAGATTCATCGAAGTCACTAGATCCAGCTATTGAGTGGGACCAACCGTCGCACGAACGTCGGAGTACTCGACTTGAAAAACTGCGTAGCGGGAGGAGACTCGACAAGGAGGGAGAAGGTTTAAGCCACTGTAACGATCCCGCTAGAGCATTGAAGAAGACATTGGAGTCGTTTGTGATTCGGAGGGTGGATTCTTCAACCACTAAACCTCAATCTGTAGTTGAGAAGGTCATAAAAGAGGAGCCTCTTTCAGAAGTGAATTCCACTTCTATTTGCGGCCCCAGTAGGCCTGCACAACCAGAAGGTCATCAGAAAGGGAATGGTGGTCAAAAGAATAGCGTGAGTGAAGAAAAAGTAGTGCTTCGATTTTTGAAAGAGGTTGCACAGAATAGTGGTATCTTCCACATAGCACAATTGCTGTTGGAAAGAGTCGTGGCCTCCGGTCCGAGTCAAAGAAAGTCTTTGTCATGGCTTCTTTTCCTTGAAAAACTGACACGTATGTGGGCAGCTGATCGAAGCGCTGCGTGCAGCCTATTTCTTGCCGAGGTTTACATGGATATGGCTACTTCAGCTACGAACGATACCACTGCTTCTCAGTGTTTTCAGGACTGTAATTATAATGTTTGCTGTCTTATTGAAAGTGCCACTGCGCATGGATCAAATGAGAAAGAAAGGAGGCCAGCAGGTTTCGATGCAGACAAGGGCAAGGTTGGAGTCTCTGAAAATTTCGAAGGTGGTTTCAGGGAATTCCCTTCAAGGAGGGTGGATGTACACTCGTTTTCCGAAAGCAAGCTTTTCGACAGTCACAGTATCCCAGAGATGTCTCCTTTGGATGAGAGGTATGATTGGTCATTTTGGACACGGTTTCATTGGTTGAATGGCAGGCTTTGGGTACATTCCGGCCAGTGGGAGCAGGCTCATAGAGAATTCGAAAGATGTCAAAGGATACTGGAGTATCAAGAGTGCAAGTGTTCTTGTGCGCTGATTCTACTGCCTCATTGTAAGCTGGACAAAGAAATTTCTCTGGACCGTGTGCATGGAAAGCTTCATGAGTTGCGGGTGGAGAATATCTTGAAACACTCTGCAGCTAAATTGCTAGAAAAGGGCCAGTATGAAGATCTTATTCATTTACTTAAACCAGTTCTACTAGAGGGAAACGGTCGGTCTTCAAATACAGCAACTTGTGGAAGCGAAGATCTCAAGAGAGGTGATGCTGCGGTTTCTTCTCACGAGTTGAAAGGGCTGGAGATGCTAATTATAGCATGCGACAACACGAAACCTCCGAACCTTGTTCTCGCTCTTCAATGTCGTGAGCTTAGGCTTAGACTTTTATGTCGTGCAGCTGGACTAGCTGAAGTGAAGATTGGGGAGGATAATGATAGTTCTTTCAGTACATTGGATACGGAAGTGGATGTAACACAAGCTACTCCGAGCGGGCCTTGGATCAAACTTGTTGCGGAGGAAATCCATCACATTTCTCTTTGCGCTGCTCGTCTGAGTGACGCACTGGAGGGATCAGAGGGATACGAGTCACTCTCACCAGTTTTAGGACGTACTCAGGTGCTCTTACTTACCTTGATGTGCCACTTTGTACAGATGTTGTCACATCGCAAGGGCAATACAGGAATATTGAACCTTAGCCTCAGTGCTCAAGCGTACAGCAACTGCTATGTAGATTCTGCAATTTCTTTTTGCCGTCTTCAACATCTGCAACCTGCAGTCCCAATGGAACACCAGGTATTTTAATCTTCATTTTACTTGTTATTTTCATTGGTTGTCCTGTACGTACTCTTTTGTACCTTTAATTTTGGATGTGGATGTTAGAAACATCCTGGCACTCACGAGCGCAATTATAATTTGTACTTGTACTGCAAAATGTCCCAGAGTTGCGCTGGTAAGAACAAGTATGCGAAAGTGCTTTTCTTTCGTTTATTGTTGACTACTGTAATGACCAGATATTTGGGACTTCATTTTTATTTGGGTCTCGTTATCTGCGTCTCACTATGGATGGAGCATATCGCCTTGATGCATTATGTAACTGTAGTTAGATTTTCTACATTCTGATTCTTTTTTGGAAAGCTCATGGCCTGGCTATTCCCAATGTATTTTTACCTCTCTGCAATTGGTTGCACAGGTGGCTCTGTTGGTTACTCTCCACGATATACTGGCAGAGTATGGACTTTGTTGTGCTGGAAAAGATTCTGAAGGTGGAGAAGGTGCGTTCCTTAAACTGAGCATCAAGCATCTTGGAGCACTTGAGTCCCGCTTGAAGCCTCAGATCACGAATAAGTCTCCTGTCAAGGCTTGTACAGATGATTCACAGGAGAAGGAGATAGTAATTGACGACGACGTGATGATTATTGAGAAACCCAGCTCTCGGCAAGCAGAAGCGAACGATGTTGCAGCGAATGAGAAATCTGTCAATGAAATCAAAGAGGTCACATCCGTTGACGAAGAGAGTCAAGATACAGAGGCAATAGACGTTGAAAAGAAACGGGTTGAACTTGGCATAGATTATGCACTTGACCAAAGTTTCTTTTGCCTGTACGGGCTCAATCTGCGTGGAGAGGCTACTGGCACTGATGGTCTTATGGAGCACCAGAACACTAACCGAGGAGATTACAAGACAATGGAGCAGTGTGCTGGCGTCTTGCAGTATATACTACCTTATGCAAAGACTTGCTCGGTACGAAGCCCACACTCATTCCAAATAGGCTTTGTATCTCATTATTCTTCGGACGTCGCGGTGCTCTGAATGTCCGATGGAGAGTCCGTGAACTACAAAGTTGCCATTATTTCATTTGCACTGTAATATTCATCTAAATTTTTTCAAGTTCTTATTCTAATCCGAGGTCTCGCTGCGACACATGAACATTACTGCTGTTTTATTTTGCAGAGAGCTGGATTGGTGAAGCTAAAGAAAGTTCTGCGTGCGGTTCACAAGCAGTTTTCCTGTCCCCCTCCAGAGGTTCTTTCAGAAAAATCAGTGGATTTCTATCTAGAAGATCCGGACTTTGATGAAGACAAGCTTCGGGACCTGATAAAATCTGGCACAAGTGCTGAGCAAATTGTTAATTATGCCCTGCATTCAAGGAGAGAAGTCGATTCAGCTATCTTGAAGTCAGGATCTTTGGTGAAAATTGAAAGCGATTCTCCAGCTCCTTCCAATTTTTCCTCTGCATCATCTTCGTGTAAAATTCCAGACAGGTTTCTTTCAGGAGCAGGAGTTGAAGCAGAGAATGGTCCCTATACCACAGTTTATGAAAACTTGTACTACCTTGTTGCTCAGGTCTTGTTCCTTCCTGCACTGCATCTTTTCTGAACATCTTTATTGCCCAGCAGGTGCATCATATTCTCATAGCTGTTTGTACTTTGGCTTCTTAGTTTGTCGAGGCGTGCTATACTTCTTCAATTCTTCGATGCTGATATTGGTTAAGTTTCTTGGTTGCCTTTGGAGAAAAATGACTTGTGACGACATTGGACGTTAGTATTGATTTTTGTTAGTAATTTGTTGCGTACAAATCTGAATTAGAGAGAATTGCATGCTTGCAAATATCTTTCTGCTGTTCAGGTTGAGGACATGAGTGCTAGCGACAAGTGGCCAGGGTTTGTGCAAACTAAAGAAGGCGAAGAGTTTGTCCAGACGAATGCAAACTATTTTAAGTATGATCTTTGTTACAATTCAATGCGTTTTGAGAGCTGGTTAAAGCTTGCCAAGATTTTAGACGAGGTAAGGTTATTGAAGGAATTGATTTTAGATGAAACATCCGCAGCAGACCTCTGCATTTGGCTCATTGCTGCTTCCACGATTTTGCTTTATTCTGGTCTTTGTCGTTGTAAATACCCGTATTATTTCATTGATGCACATGTTGAAGCTGGTGAGGCTCTTTGGATGCTAATTTTTTGGGTTTTATGCTTATTTCAGGAAGTCGATTTGCTCCTGAATGATGGAAGCAAGAATATTAACGTGGTAGAATGGCGTAAAACTGGACTCTTAGCATCTCGTGTGGAATTAAGTCGACGTCAAAGTAGACGCAGCCTGTTGATGGCTCTTACACTTGCTGTCACTCCTGATCAAAAGGTGCAACCAGAGCCGTTACTTTATGCTATTTGTCAATGTTCTCCTATCCTCTTTCCATCTTTCATGGATCATTGAGATCATTGGCTTACTCAAATACATGAAAGTGAGGTTTGTTCTAAGAGCTGTTGTCCCTTCACATTTTTGACATTCCAGCATGCTAATGCGGATTTGGTCCTTTAATTGTAGAGCGAAGTAAACGAGCTGCTGGCCCTGGTTTACTATGATTCTATCCAGAATGTAGTACCGTCGTATGATCAAAGGCGGCACGTTCCTGTTCACGACGCTTCTTGGATTGCTGCCTGTAAAAATTCTTTCAGTCATTTCGAGATGGCGTTTTCTTTCAAGTACGTATCGTTTGACCAGTGCGTTGTTTCTCAATGTGAGTATGGTTAGAGAGGTTTGATGTAACTTCTCCCAGTAAGATGCTGCTTGTGATCATATCGGCTGTCCTCTTTGCAGGCCGCACTGGACTCATGTATTTTATTGTGGAAAACTTGGCGAGAAACTGGAGTATTCTCACACAGTGTCCCTTGCCTACTACAAGAAGGGCATAGAGATGAATCCAACTGCTGTCGATCCACTATATCGCCTTCATGCATCTCGTTTTAAGCTCTTGTGTGGTAGCAGACACAGTGACAAAAGTACTCTTCAGGTTCTTTCTAATCCTTGTATCACGTGATCGCTATACCCTGCATTGCAGATTTTCATCCTCTGAAATAAGCCCAAGTTTTCGATGCATCTTTCTGCGTCATAGCCAGATGCTCTTCCATGGTCTTTCTTTGTAATTTGTAGATGTTAGCATGATGTGTTTGATCACAAGGTTTGCAATAAAGCCAGTGATTAAGTCTTACTTTCGATTTTAGTCCCCCTTAAGATTAGAATAATTTCTGTGATTCGGTTTTGACTTCCAATTGTATTCCCTCTTAGGATTCCTGCACAAACTATTGAAAACCAAGCTTGTAGTTGGATAAGTATCTTGGTTTTTGTGGTTCCTGATGAAATGCTCCTCATTCATGCCTGCAGACTGTTGGAAAATATTGTTTCCTTCCCTCTACCCTAGAGAAAGTGGAGAAGATATGTAAGACTGCCATTGGAGTTCTTCCTGAGATATCAGGTCCTGTAGGGGACTCTGCAATTGTGTCTGCTGAGGGTGGTGTGCGGGAAGGTCCGAACTCACAAGATGCAGTGACAGGAAAGGTCTGGTATTTCAAATTAATCTGAACTGTTACCGCAGAGTGGTACAAGGACATTCTAGCTTATAAGTGTTTGATGCAAACGATCGTCAAGTTTAAGAACGTTTGAGAGTATTGTTCACTTGCAATTCAACTTACAGTGAAGCTGTACTGTGGCAGAAATCTAAACTCATACTGAAACTCCTGAAGTGCAGTCTCCGAACTAATGACTTATGAGCATCTTTTGTGGATGAATGATAGGCTATCGAAAAGTTCTTCATTGGAGACTTAAAGGAGGATACCGACAAGGAACTTCTCAACCAGATCTGGAATGCACTCTTTGATGACTGTGCAGCAGCATTGCAATCATGTTTTGATGGAGAACTCAAACATTTTCACAAGGCTCGGTATAGGTTGGCATTAGGCTTGCATTGCCGTGGTGACGATCACGACCTTGAAAAGGCCAAGGAAGAACTTGCTTTCTGTTTCAAGACGCACAGATCCTTGTTCACAATCAACATGTGGGAGATCGATGAAAGTCACTTACGAAAGTCCAGGTATGAACTTCTCTAAAATTTTAGTACAAGCCTTCGGATAATGGAAATGCTCAAACGGTAATGCAGTTAAGGTAGAATAGTCTTGTCATTATACAGCCTAAATGGACTAAGTTGATCCTTTTATTCGATTCAAATTTACCCAACAATCCAATTATTCTGGAACTAGAGCCTTGATCTGATATACCCGAGATTTGCATTCTACAGAGACAGTAAATGAAGAAACCATTATATCAGTCGGAATTCATCTTTTTTTTCGTAATCATTGGTAGAAGTCCAGATCTTCTTGACCAAACCGTATCTGTTCTAGTTCGTCTGAAAATGCGTCGAAACTGCTTGCTTTAGTCGGTGCATGTCTTTCATTGACTTCAATTGCTGTCTTTATTTCAGGAAAAAACCTGCACATCAGCGAGTTTTGGAATTGGGGATGCCTGAAAGCTCCCGCAAATTCATCTCTTGTGTGCGGAAATATCTTATTTTCTACTTGACCTTATGTGAAGAAACTGAAGATCTTTGCACCCTCGAACGGGCTCACACATGCCTGAAAACGGACAGAAAGGTAACTTATTTTTTCTCGTTGCATTCTCTTTTATGCTTGAAAATATTTCATATTGTTCTAATGTACAGCGTTCTCTTATTGAGTATGATCTGACATGCTCTAATTAATAGTAGACTTTGGTGAGCATTTTGCACCACTCATACGTCTTTACCTGATAGTCTCTTTTCATGAATCGCAGTTTTCTTTGTGCTTGGAGGATATTTCTCGCGTGGCACTGGGAAAATACATTTTAGCCCTGGCACGTGCAATTTGCCAAGCAGACTCTGAAGGACCTTCTTCTCAGACGCGCTTACACCCTCTTCTGGAGAAAATGTTCAACTTGTATATGGACTACGGGATCTCTTGGTCTGATTCTGCCGGGTTAAGTTTGGCAGAAGCAGGAATCATGAATTCGCCAGAAGTTGCTGAAAGTGCTATATATAGGTGTGCGAATTCTACTGACTGAGCTACTTTTGAAAGCCCATTTTAAGTCTCCACACAGGGAATCGTTAATCAGCACATCTAGCAGAGATGGCATGAATCTCTGTATCTTTGTTGATTATTCATAGGGTTAGTCATGTTGATGTACTTGCTTGGTTCTGACACAGCTCATCAAACTTATGCAGTTACACCCACCGTTATTTCCAATTGCTCGAGGCTGATAAGCGGGTAGATGCTCTTGAGATTGTGAACGAACGCATCAGAAAACGGTTCAAGAATCCTAAGCTTGTTGGCGCACAATCTGGACAAGTTTGCAAGCATGCCTGCTTTGCCTGGTGCCGTGCTCTATGCACTGCCCTTTGTTCCATCACCAGTGTTTCACAAGAAACCCTTCTGACAACTGCATGGAGTATGGAACAAGGGCTAGAGGAAAGAAAGGATCAGGAACAACTTCTTGTCAATTTGCAGGTTATATTTTTATCATGATTCTCTTGATATTTGGTAGCGGCATTTCTTCGTGTTTGTCTTTTATTGCTGAGCTGTATTAAGGATTTGATGCAGTTCTCAAGGTTAGTATGTGCCTCACTCAAATAATCCTACACGCTACATGATCTCCTCCATCGACTAGGGTGTTATAATCGAGTCATTTGGAAGTTAAATGGAGTAACTGATGATAGCTACAATCTCAACCCTGCGTGCTTCTCAAAGAAAGAAACGATCATCCATTATATTTCTTTCTATTGTACGTATCATTCCTCGAGGTGATTTGTTTTCATGGACTGCAGGATGACTTTATTGCAACAAGTTCCTACGAAATGCACACTCTTCCCACGCTAAGCCAGCATCCTTTGGTACCCCAAGACAGTATAGCGCTTGGTGCTGAACCTTCAAGCTCAACCGTGGGCACTGGCAGCTCTGCAACTCTAAGTGGATCATATTCATTGATCAAGAGGATGAAGAACGTGTTGGTTAAACAAGCAAGTCCGGAAAATCTGGACAAGGCGACTGCACTGTTGCGTTCCACTTACGTCTTCTATAGAGATAGCTTCTCTGGCCCATTCCCTAGTGGAATAAATCTGTACCTCATTCAGCCAGGAAAATTGCCTAATCGAGTAGAAGGGGCAACCTCATCATTACCTGGAGGGCCATTGCTTGGAGTTGAACCATTGGATATCAGCACTCCCAGAAAGCTACTGATTTGGGCTTTTACTCTCGTGCATGGGCGTACCGGTGGTGTAGCAGAAGCTGTGAAATACTGCGAAGAGCAGGCCAAGGTTCGCTTGATTTAACCCTTGCTCCTCTCATAACTTCTCTTTGCATCCATATTTTCTTTCTCATGCCTGAGTAGAAGTATTTTTGAGGGTTGATATTGATGTAAAATCTGGACATGCGATCTTACAGCCTCGTCCTAAGAAGGGGCCTGCTTCTCTCTCGCAAGGGACTGCACCTGCCATTCTAATTTCCTCTGGTACACAAGGTAACCTAACCTCCAAATGCTACTCATCTGCTTCTGCTGGTGCTATATTTTGAGCGTCCTGGTTATATATAAACATATTGTGTTGATATGGTGAATTTCTAGTTTAGTAAGTTCAAATACAAAACCTAGAATGTGGAAGCTGGAATAAGGCAACGAGTCCGTCCATTTTTGGCTTTTTCCTGCATAATTTCCCAGGCCTTGCTCTTGGCCGTCTATTTGGTTGCAGTATAACTAATTTTCCACTCGTGTTCCTGTGACTCGTAGAGAAGACTTTCTATACCGAAAAAACGAATGTTTTATCGAGCAACCATCCAGTGTCGCAATCACCTCTTCCTGCTGAAGCAGATCGAAGTTGGGCACCCATGGATGTGGAGCATTCAACAGCGCCTGCATTATCTACAATCGCACTTTCAGCCCAAACAACTCACGAGGGACACGGTGGGCTTGTCTACGCTGTTGGAGGAAATGTACAAAGCTCTGTTGCCCATGTGGCACTTTCTCCCAGACCCTCGAGTGCGAGTGCAAGTCCTCCAGGTCAAGTGAGAGAAACTTGATGGACTATGATTCACATACAGTAATTTCAAACTAGACGACGTCACAAATTCCAGACGGCGAACGAGAAAACTGGGAAGCAAGACACAAATCATTGCAGTTGCTTACTGGAAACAGAAGCTTTTGGCCGTGAGATGATTGTTGTGCGAAACCTGATGGGATACTCCGGTGCTTTTCGAGGACATGTCCAAATATTGAGAGTAAGGATGAAAGATGTTCCTCAAAGTGCGCACATGGATCTAACACTCCAGTTCAAATGGATCGACTTTCCAGAGATCCGCCAGAACATGCACCAGGGGATGTATGCTTATAGCTTCCCAGAAATGTTGATATGTTGCCAAATACACATCTTGGCAGCAGTCTACTCGTAGGTTTAATTTATTGGTAGCGACTAGTTATCGGTGTAAATACTTGTTTGATTATCAAGCTACTGCATATTCTCAATTTTTGCAGCTCAGGGTGCTGATGTTCGTATAAGTTACTTTAGCTGCTCTCAGTCCTATAATGGACCTGGAACTATCTGTTGAGGAAATTGGCTCAACAGGAAGTGCTTATATGTTGCTCATAACGGTATTAAACTTATTCATGGAATTACCTTTGTTGTCAAGTTTTAGCACTTGAATTTGTTATTATCAGAATTTTAATCGAAACTGAATGTCGGAATAGTAGTTCAATGCAGGTAATTTTACCCGTTTTATATTAGACAGTTTTTTTAGAAAAGACAATTTTCAGTTGCTGTTTTCAATACATTCTTCTTCTTTTAAGAAAACATGGAAGTGTATATAAACATTTTTGAGTATTGTAATGCATGAAGTTATAATGTTGGTACCTTATTTAGTTAAGGTGGAGGAATTGGAATGTTGGTGCATTACCTAGTTAACCTTTAACCGTTGAGGCGGACATTTGGTGTCCAACGGATGACAAAGAATCTTTTAGTGTAGGATGAAGCACACCTATTCATCCTTAGAATTTTGTTGTGAGAAGCAGAGATCTTTGTGTGAAAAGGAGGTCTTCTTCCAATGAGTACTTTTGAATTTTTCTAGACTAATGATTCCCACAATATCAAAATAGACAATTTCCATAGTCACCACAATACTTTGACTTCTAATGAATCCTTTTGGATTTTTATAGATCAATGATTCTCACAATATCAAAATAGACAAAGCCACCACAATACTTTGACTTCTAATCACCACAATACTTTGACTTCTAATGAATCCTTTTGGATTTTTATAGATCAATGATTCTCACAATATCAAAATAGACAAAGCCACCACAATACTTTGACTTCTAATGAATCCTTTTGGATTTTTATAGATCAATGATTCTCACAATATCAAAATAGACAATTTCCACACTCACCACAATACTTTGACTTCTAATGAATCCTTTTGGATTTTTATAGATCAATGATTCCCACGATATCAAAAAGGATGATTTTGGATGCTTTCCATAGTCAATGTAGGACGAAGTGCAAATATACATCTTCAAAATTTTGTGAGATCTTCTACAAAAATGCATTTTTTTCCCATTTTCTAGGTTGGGACTAATAAGGTCATGAGACATGTCCCAAAGTGGTGAACAAGAAAGTAGGAAGCAATGAGCAAGAAAGAAGTTTAACTAAGATCTTAGTTAAGATCTTGGCTAAGATTGGAAGTAGAAGGGTCTAGTGATCGCCTATGGGTCCAAAGCACTTTTGACTCCCAAAATTCATAGTCAATTCAAATTTGGACATAAAATTACAAAAAACATCCATTCCCCATATCAAACTTACATCGCATCAAACTGCTCACAATCTGATCCAAACTCACTTATTTGATCAGAAATGAGTACCTCCACCTTACCACTTCATGTTTACAACCATTAAAAGAGCGAAGCAATTTTTTTTTCTAGTGACAAATTTGGATGTGAAACTAAACATTCTAACCTTTTCAACAACATAATGCAAGGATACATAACAACCTTTTCAACAACATAATGCAAGGATACATAGCACTGGATTCTTTTGGAACAGAAATTGTCAAGCGCCCTCATTGTGTTGGCTAATATTTGCAGGGACCTAGTTGTCCAAATCAGGCGGTCCACGATTCTAAACAAACATACTGTCGGCCAACGAATCAATCACCAGACAAACCCAGCCCCTCGGCACTCCACCCCATTCAACCTCATCTGACAACAGTGATGGTGGGAACAAAAAATCGACGGATCCACCATCCTTCAGAATCTCTAACAACAGTCATGGTGGGAACAAAAAATCGAACGATACAGGAGAATCCACCATCCTCTACTACCAGACTCTTAAAGTCTAGCTCCTCGGACCTCGTCGCAACACGAGCAATTCTCCCAAGCTCTTCACGAGTCTCTAATTTACTTCAAAATACGCAGGAAATGCCGCCTAACATTCCCCAATAACCAAAACCATAATGTACGTCTTCATCAGTGTGACATCACTCGGTACATGTACACGCCATACTCTTCCAAAATTCGGAGATCCGACCATCTCTAAGCATCATTTCTCAATTCACCACGAAATAAAAAGAGGGACAGGGGAAAAGAAAATACCGCAGGCTACTACTACACACTCTTCAAGTCGGTGAGACAAATCTGGTTCGCCTCTAGCTCAGTACACTACATACTTCACACTCTCCGCACTGCCACGCAACTCATCTCCGGACCAAACAACCAAGACCCTATTCACACTCCATCCCAACACTCCGGGATGCTGCTATTCGTACAATCATGTCGATCAAAAAGCAAAGAATTCCTCTCAAGTCCACCACGTATCTACACCGCTGTCGTCCCCGACCAAGCCTACGGGCAGACTCGGCAGCCTGCTCAAACTGGGAACCGAGTACAAGCTCTCGTGTTTCACTGCCACCCCGGCGCTGACAGGTTGCAACACTGCGCCAGAGCTGGGCACCGACGACGACCCCGACTCGGGAATCCCGGGGGACGCAGGAGACACCCCGCAGCTCGTGAAAGAGGCTGAAATGGCTTCTCCTCCGCCATCACAGGAATGCCTTCGAGGAGTTCCTGCATCTGCATTGTTGTCCGCGTATGCTTGCAATGCCGACGCTGCTCTCTGCTCCGAGTGATCCGAGTCCCCGCTTCTCGGGCTCACCAGCAACGGAGTCGATGGGGCCGTCGTTGCTGCCTGCCCGGAGGCCGACGTCGTATCGTCGCCCGCATCCTGCTGCAGCACCACCACAACAAAACTACTCAATCAAAGTCCGACAACTCGACACTCCAGCATGCCACTCCACCGATTTCAACGACGCAACCAACTCTTGGCCTGCTCAAAAATGATCCGCTGAAAAAGCCGGGAATCATCGCTGCCATACCGAACACGAATGAGGAATAGCGCCCGGAGTACTTGTCAAGTCCTCTGCCCAACTGCACTTTCCTTTCATTCCCCTCTCGTCATAAACTGACAACAATAGTTTCTGTTCCAACAAAAGCAAATAAAAGAACATGACGAATCAGATCCGCGATCGTGTCCGACACCCATCCGCCCACCCACAGTGCAACTCGACCATAAAGTCAAGACCAACCCCAGGCTCTGCAGAACTTGCAAACAGCTAGATTGAGACTAACACTCTGGATCAGTCTGTCCATCATCCCTGCTGCCAAGTCAACCCACTGGACTTACATGTTCGTCGAAGTCGGGGCTGGCCAAGTTGATGGACAGGTTGCGCATCAACAGCAGCACCTGCATGGCACCCAAGCGAACCAAGTCAGAAACGAACAAACAGACGGTTCGCACACCGTAACTTCCTCTGCAGCATCCTGATCAGACACTAGCACATCAATTCATGTCGATTCAAGCACTCCATTGCCGACGATCCTACTAGATCCCAGCGACTATTGGACCACGCCGTTCTTCTTGCAGAGTCCCCAGACCCTTGCAAAGATAAATAAAAAATACGCTTCGCATCAAAAACTCACAGTTTCCCGGTCGATGGCAGTCATGTCCTTCAGCTTCCGAAGGTGGCCGGTGACACCGGGGTCGAACACACTGCCGATGAACTTGTAAACCTCCGCGAAATCAGGTGCAGCTGGGACCAACACAAACACGTTTACGACATCAGTTCGCAACTAACGACCGTCTACATCACAACACTCTCATCACTGCAAAGCCTGGTCCATGCACTCAAGTCGTAAATGAGCACACCAAGGACGCTATCGCGCTTCATCGTCACAACAGAGAAAACACCGAAAAGTAGCTCACATCGTATGCAAGACTCCGGGCCAAGCTGACTAGCAGGCAGCGCATGATGCGGCCAGTCGCCGGGAGAACTTCCACTCAGGCTGTTACTAGATGCGCGCACCGCTGTCAAACTCACGCCTCCCAGTTCGGGTTTGATGCCTGCACAGAAAAAAAAAAACCACTCCATTGAGCACTCAACCCTCATACATCGTTAGAAAGACTTCTCTCCTAAACCGACAGTCATTTCATAAATCCCCGTGGCCCTCGAGGCTTCGAGGAACAGACCTACCTCATACACCCGCAAGGAAAGTCATACAAAACATGTCGCAAGTGGCGACGCCGACGAGCGCACAGAACAATGACATTCACAATTCAACCGCGGTCACTCATACACTTCGTCAAAAACCGACACCATGCCACAACCAAGTGCCAAATTCCGCAGAATATGCTCCACAACCAAGAGCCTGAAGCTCAAGAGACTGCCCTTCCGTCACCGGATTCGACATTCTTCTCAAACCATCCACACAAACATATCTGCGCCCACGTTCGATCAAAACGCAGCGACAGTTTCCACCACACCCACTCTCAACATGCAACTCACACTACCGAAATCCCACATTTACAACACTCGCACTTATCGACCGTACAATGGACACGACCGCCAAGGGACCCTGCACCATTTTACAAAGACCGCATCTCTTCCAAGGCTACTGCGTGGTGAATAGTTTCACTTGTGACCTGCATATCAGGCCATTCATTGTGTTCCCTTCTCCAAGCCCAAAAGGAACATCCACTCATGCCAAATAACGATACACTCCGCCAAAGCTACTCACTTCCCCGGGACATCCTCTCATGAACTCCAGGTACGAACTGCATTCCTCGGTCCGGTTCGGTATACAAGTAGTGCTACTATGCACGCCATGATTCGGTCTGAGAAAATACCCATACTCGATGCAGCCAAGGACCGAGCACTCACCGGACGCATCATAGGAAACACTCGCATTAGGAGACATGGAATGTTGAACCCAGGCTGACATAGACGGGCTAGCCGGGGACATGGAAGGGCCTTGAGAGCCTGTGCCATGGCTAGACTCCGCCTGAGCAGCCTGAGTTCTCAAACCATCCGAAGCCTGCACTTGTGCTGCTAGTCCACATCCCAACGAAGTAGGTGTTCATGTCAGTCCCAAGCCACGCATTTCCCACCCTCAAGAAACCCAAAACACTGTGACTCCTGTGTGTGCATTCTACAAACCAACCCTTCGTCACACATGACGACATGCTCACGACCTCCCTGAGACGACAATTCCATCGGCATCACGGACCGCAGCCGCTCAGCATCACACGACCAGTTCGTATTGAACGACTCATTTTCAAGATCATGTCACTAGTTCTCTAACAGTAACAAAGACATCACATACTCTTCTCCTGTTGAAGATCTACTCCCAGTCGAAACATCCGAGTTGTTCACGGGTCGCACCCAAGCATCCAAGGGCTTCCACACGAACTGCCATTACTAGTCTGGCCCTCCGTCGTGACCATAGACCCAAGCCCTCACCTTACCTCCCGCGCACTTGACCATCCACGACGACACCACCCATATGCAGATGTTCAGACACTCCCTGCAGATTTCATTCAGACATGAATCTGAAGGTGAAGGAACTTACCACATTTGGGAGCCTTCTGGGGGTACGGCTGCGCGGATTTCCGTTTCGGACGCGGTGGAGGAACATGCTCACCAGTCCCATTCTTCTGAACTTTCAAAAAGTACTTCTGCGCGTGACTTCGAATCTGCGGACAAACCAAACCCACACGGTCACAATCAAACTCAATCAACCCCTCACAATTTTTACAGGAAATAATACCTTTTCGCCACGTGGACGGGTCCCCAGTCCTACATCGCTCATCAACGACATTACGAACGCATACTTCAAGCAGTTTTCCAACATCTCATATCTATTACAAATCCGAATCTTCCATCACGGGAACGACACAGCGCACTACAACCCGCATGACCTCAGGTCATCACCTTCAAAGCCTGTCGCTGTGATCCAGTTTTCACGAGAGATGAAACACAATCCATGAGAGTGCACATCCTCACAGTGCACAAGATATAGACCAGAAGATGCACTACCTGAATCACTGTCTTAGAACCCACGAAAGCTTCAATCTTCTTCCAGTCGCGGTCGAACCTGCAAAACAAAGACAAAAGCATACGACCATCAGAGGACGTCACGAAAATTCCTGTTCAAAAGGCCCATCCTCCAACGTTTCGGACCCCACTTCGCTACTGCCCAAAAATCAATCCAAAAACGGGACGCAGTTACCATTCACCCTCACACTAGATGTCGACAAATTCCCCATCCATAATTCAACCTGCTGATTTCAGACAGCCCGTCTCTCACACGGTCGACCCATGACAACGCTCGACTTGGAGCAGACTGAAACGACAGCATAACATGCTACTCTCTACAAGCAAGTCCCACAGTACCCGAGGACTGACCACCACAGCGGAAATCAATATTGCCGGCATACTGGCCACCCTCAATCCCCCAAATGGGACCTTACGACCATGCCTTCATTCCGAAAACCACAAAAAACGGACAGAAGGCGGTTGAAATGAATCCGGCAGATGCATGACAGGTCAACAGCTCAAGGGATGATGGAGTTACTTGCATGCTACCCTCGCAACCCACGTATCATCCCTCGCAAAGGACCCAAAGGACTCCAACAAAACTGGGAAAAAAGCCTGGTTGCAAATAACCCAGGTGCAATAAAGTAACAGCAAAGAAGGCGGATCTCCCGAGTCAAATCATGCTCTCCTATTCCAAATCCACTCAATAGACAGCATAACATTGTTAACCAGCCTAAACCAGTCCCCCTTGGAGGAGGGAGAATGCCTCCCTGTGTGCCTGGGAGTGAAGTTCGTTGTGATCTGTAGAAAATCATTGGCTGGCTGGGAATCTGCCATGCCTGGGGCTCCCTCTTCCCGTGGAAGCAAAAGGGACCCTGGCTAACAATGTTATGAACACAAGAAATGACACACCTAGCCGGGCTCGACCTCAGCAGCATCTTCGTAAGCTACCAACATCAGACGATGATGCACTATCAGTCGACCACGTCCCTAAACGCCAATCCAGGGTTCGCTCCTCCTCCCGTGAATGAAGGATACCAACAACTGCCCAGCTCCAACATTCGCGATTCCTGAAAACCTTATGCTTCCCAAGGTTCCATGCCAATTCCGCAATCATCATGCCTACGGAAATGATGGTATCTCAACAACGTAACACCCTCACCCCCGGGGAAAGGCTACCCACGATGGTCGAAAATACCGCTTAGCCATGTGATTCTTAATCAGGTCGATTTCCCCAAACCACACCGTGCTACTCGCTCATCTCTCACCCCAAACACAACAAACCGGGATGGACGTACTCACAATTGCAGGGCCTCCAGAAACTTATCGTGCTCCTGCTCCGTCCAGCTCTCCCTCGACTTGGTAATCGTGTAAGGCTTACGGATCTTCTTCGAACCGTCTTCCGACACCGATGGGGAGCTCATGCCAGGGATCGTAGATCCTGAAACCATAACACCAAGCATCTCCGCGCTCGCCGCATTCATGTGCCGCGTGTCCAAAGCCCTCCTGCCCTGCTGTCCTCGACTGCAATCTAACCTCCAAACCCACTTGTAATTCCGATGGCCTCCGCAACTTCCTTCCCGACTTCTCGCCTGCTTCGTTTCCTGTATGTCTGTTCAAATTCCAACTACCTTACGCTTCCGGGATAGCGTCCCAAAGAAACACCCACCTCCTACGAGTTCTGACCACCAGGCTTCGCAGTAAATAACACTATGCCAACACCGCCCAATTTCCTGCATCACAGCCAACCAGACGCATTCAACAACCTTAATACCGGATCTCGCAAGCGGCGGGGGGCTCCCGTCACAACCAGAATCCAACCACAGGACCAACATTTCAAGCCTAATTCAACCGCGGTTCCGCAAAATGATCCCATGCGCAAGATTCCAACAGACCTAATCTCTCCATGACCAACCCAATCCACCACACAAATGCTCTCAGCTGGCCACGGAAACTCGGCCACCACCACTGCCAACCCGAACCCCTTCGCAAATTCTACACCCCAACTGAGGACTACTTACACAAACCAAGCTCTCACAAGATTCACCCCCAATTGCACGCCCGGTGTATGTCTCGCAGTGACACCATCACATTCGACCATAGCAGCTTCCACACACAACACAAGCCCTAATTTGCAAACCCACCCACCGCGAAACCCACCCTCAAAATGCAAAGGCCTGCCCAAACTACCCTCGCGCCCAGGCATTTCCTGCCACTCTTGACACCGCGCACCTAACCAGTACCACTAATTCCGAGAATTTTCACCACAAGAAGAACGACTCACAACATGGATTCCCCAACAACTTGAACTCACAGTCACGCCAAATGGTGAAAACATCGACTGACCGACTCCCTCACCTGTGCACTTGAAATCCGACAGAAACAGAGCAACTAACAAGGCTAATGCCTTCGGTGGAAAAACGGTGAAAGAAAATCAAAGAAATCGAAAGAGAAGAGCTGCAGACAGGTGGGCAAATTCTACTGGAGAGGTAGACAGGCGAGCTTGCTTCGTCCTTGCGGGGGGGATCAGGGGATCCTTCCTTTTCCACTTAAGGTAGAACCGACCGTGATCTAGAAGCAAAACATGGCACAGAGGTACATTTCTCTTTCTTCAATGTACCGTTGGTGTACATTTCAGGAGGTGGTCACTTCTAATGACCACTGCTGCGTTTCAACTTCTAAAATTCGTAACTAATTCCACCGAGGTCCAAAAAGTACGAAACAACTTGGGTCAGATGCCAATTCCATTTTTCTTCCTACAAAAATTTTAGTGAAATTTTTTTCAAGGAGTCTTGCTTCTCCCAAAAGGTAATCCATTTCTAAATGGTCACCTCAATGGAATTGATTGTGATTTAGAAACAAACATGGCACAAAGGTACATTTTGCTTTCTTCAATGGTACAGAATTACATTTTGCTTTCTTCAATGTATCATTAGTGTACATTTTAGGAGGTGGTCGCTTCTAGTGACCACTGCGTTTCAACTTCTAAAATTCGTAACTAATTCCACCAAGGTCCAAAAAATATGGAACGACTTGGGTCAAATGCCAATTCCATTTTTCTTCCTACAAAAATTTTACTGAAATTTTTTTCAAGGAGTTTCTCTTCCTCCAAAAGGCAATCTATTCCTAAATGGTCACTTCAAGAGTAGACCACCTTAATTTGCGTTTTGTGTTCAAGATCGGCATTTGGGAAGTTTTTTTAGTTTTATGAGCTAAGTTCTTCCAATCCTCTAATTGAATTGGTTCTTCTAGTACTAAGTCTGGTTATTTTCTCTATTTTTCACTTGAAATTGAAATGTTATAGATTTTTTCAGTAGTTTTTATACAAATGTTTTAAAATTGCAATCAGGGTTTTTTCCTAATTCCAGTGGCTAATTTTGAACTAGGTGCCAATTTGTCCTCAACATAGGTTCGGATGGCTCCAAAATTGTAGTCGAATGAGATTCCCTATGCCAAGGTCAGATTTATTGAAAAATAATTCAAAATATAATTAATCACTAAATGTTTAAGGCACAAAATTCTAGTGTCAACAAATCTTTGAAGTTAAAATAAAACCTTACCAAGTTACTAATTTTAGTAGTTTGTATTTTTGAAATTTTCTTTTTGAAATCTAGTTTTAGCATCAAAAATCAAATTTTGAAAATGAATGACTATGATTTTTCTATTGAAGATTTTGTGCAAGTGTGTCCATTGCAAATTTTGATTTTCTAGTATTGAAGGCTCATAGAAATGAACCTCAAATACACTACATCTTGGAGGAAAAATCACATTAGATACTCTTTTAAAAAAAATGTAGACGGTAGATTTTGAAAAGTCATAAATTGATGGGATTGTGCATGTTATGTCCTTTAACCTCATGTTTTTTTGTTGACTAATTTTTTAGATTTGACAAGTGAAAAGAGGATTGAAAGACTTCAAATCACTTTTATAGTTTTAACACCCTCATGATCAAGCATTATAATCTTTTAATTTGTGAGTGATATTGTTGTATTTTCTTTCCCATGTGATCTCAAACATGTCTAGTTTGAATTTGTATGGTTTCAATTTTTAAAAATTACTAAAATTTATCAAAATTTTGTTTTTCTGTTCAATTTACAACAAATTCCAATGGAAGCTCAAAAAAGGTCTTGGGCATTTAGGGGTTAAATATGGCATCTAATGAAATTTTCAAAAATTATAACATGGCATAATTGAATAGCGTAAAAAAAATTAATGAAAATAATTTCAATCTTAAAATAACACAAAGCTAAAGTTGTGAACACCAATAAAGCCTTAAATGTTGCTAAAGGTCACAAAATATTCTCAACCGTTCTAAACCTTGTAAAATGAACTTTTAGAAATACTAAATTGAATTAACCAAAAAGATTCAACCCAAAAAGAAATGATTTTGTATGGAGCTAATGAATTTGAGCTCAAAGTACAATATTTTTAAGGATTTAAAATTTTCTCTTCAACAAAAATCCATCACTTACAATGGCCCCTTTATAAGATGGGCACCCAAAAATTGCCATTTTTTTGCTATTGTGCCTATTTTCTATTATTAAACCATTCAAATTTTTGTACTTTCTTGTTGGCAAGTGAAATGAGGTTCCAACAAGCTAAAGAATATGGCATTTGGATATAATATGCAAAAGTTATAAAGCGTCAAAGCTTTTTGGTAGAGGTTCTAAAATCATTTCTTCCACATAGGTGATTTGGAAGATGTAGACAAAGTGATGATGGTGGTTTTGAGTTAGTGGCACATTTAAAGGGGTCCACCTTAAGGGGCACTTTACATTAGAGTCCAATTGTTGGCCTGATTTCAAACTAAAAAAAATCAACCAATAACTAATAGGAATGCCTAAATCTGTAAATTGAACCATCATTTAGGATGAAAGGCTTTATATTGAAAGCTGACCTAATTTTCTTTTATATCACATAGTTGCTTATATGGTGTTTTTTTGGTGTTAAAAAATTGAACCCAAGTGCTAAAATTTGGGTGGCTACATATCCTTGAATCAATTTTTCTACTTGGTCTTAATTTGAGTTGGCCCTATTTTGGCCCTACTAGTTTAGAATTGGGCATGGGCCCAAAATTACAATAAATTTTTATACAAGTCAAAAATTGCCATATCTAATTGAGAAAATTATGTTTATTTTTTTAATAAAGTTTGGACATATTGAAGTATAAGTAACACATTTGTATTATATAATTTTTTAAAATATTTAAATAAATTTAGAGCACTTTAAAATTTAACTCAAATTTATTGGTGAAATTTTTTAAATATAAGTACAAAATCTTTAAGATTCTTTTAATTAGGGGATATAAGATTTTTTTAATTTTATAATAAACTTTCTATGAATTCTAAAATTTATTAACCCTGTAATACCGCCGTAGACACTTAGTGTCCAATGGATGACAGAGAATTTCTTATGTAAAGGACAGAAATGCAACTATTCATCCTCAGAGTTTTGTTGAGAAAAGGAAACATCTTCTACAATAATTTGACTTCCAATGAGTACTTTTCCATTTTTTTAAGCAATTGATTCTTATGGTTTTAGAAAATGATGAATTCTGTAGAAAACAGTTCGTCCTTACAAGATTAAATGAATCATTATTAAATGAAATTGGATCCCAAATAGGAATATTTTTAATAATTTACTCCAAAAATCTCTAAATAAGTCATGAAAAATAATATATAATAATATTATATACTTTTAAATTCTTTTATAAATTATTGGAGATCTTTTGATTATATTATAAAATACTATTATATTCAATAAAGTTTTAAAATTCAAAAATTTTTTACTACAAAATTTCAATATTATTTTCATTCTACTCATTGTAGAATCTAAAATTTTTGTGTTTATGTTAAATTTTTTTACTCTTGAATTTGAATTTAATTTCTAAAATTTCTAAATTTTATTTAAACTTTTGAGAATCATTTGCACCTCAACATGTCCAAAATTTCGTGAAAAAAATCTAATTTTTCAATTAATTATGATAATTTTTGAATCTATACAAAACATTTTGAGAGTCACGGTATAAAATCTAGTGGTCAAGACTAGTATCTCCTACCAAATATTAAATTTTTTTAAGGTTAATAATTAAAATGCATGTGTAGACAAATAGTAGTTGAAGAATGACATTTTGGAGAAACAATAGAAACAAATAATGACTTGATTCATTCAAGAATGTGATAATAGTTGGTTGTGTATAATAGGCCTTGTTTTTCTTATATTGACAAGGCTTGGCAAGTACTAGTTTTTTTTGGAAGATCCTTTTTTCATTCAAAATTAAAATTTATGTTTAAATATTATTGAAAACATATTAGTGTGTATAGTAATTGATTTCATCATTTGGATTTATCTATGGATGATATTCTATAATTTTTGTTCAAATTTCATCATTAAATTATTATTTTAAGTTGTATTTTATAATATATCTTTACAATTTCAAATATTTTAATTATCATTTTATAATATATCTTTTACAATTTGAATTACCCTTAGTATTTAACCCCTAAAGGACTTAATTGTATTTTTGGGCAACACAACGATTTTAGATAGCTCACTACAAATGGAAATTTTTTTCTTTGAAATTTTCACATAACATGTGTCCAAGATGTAGCTTTAAGGCCCAACAATTTCAAAACTTTTGACTACGTGGTTAAAAAGTTATTGTATGATGTATAATTTTCTTTAAACTGCATGATGTTGGCATATGAGTCTAGAAATGTGAGCCTAGAAATGTAAGCCTACAAGCTTTGAACCTAACTATAAGTAGGTACTCTACAGCTATTGAGGGTGCCTGTAATATAGGTATCTATAATATAGAAGCCTAGGCCCCTAGGCTCAAGATCCTAAGTTCACATGCTAGTACCTTTAGTAGACAACCTAGATAGCTCAATTTTTTTTAAATACTTTTATAAAAAATAAACTTTTTAAATTGATTTTTTAGACTTATAATATGTATATGGAAAGCTTTAAATCATTCTATTTTGATTAATGAGATTAAAGTCATGAGGAGTTTTAGTTTGCGGATAGTTATAGAATTCTATTCTAAAATAAACTTTGAAGTCCTTTATTTAACTCAATTTTCAATATTTTTTGAAAAAAATAAAATCAAGGGATGTAAATTTTTTATTACAATATTCCAACCATTGGGATTGACATTTCTCAATTTCATAATTAAATTCTCATCAATTTAGTATTTTAAATCATTCTTTACTTCTTTCTATTTACTATTTTTTTTCTATATATTGTACAATTCCAAATGATCTGAAAATTTTCAAGCATGTAGCCAACTTACCTTGAAAAATGAATCTAAAGAAATGCCACTAGCGTGGACATTTTTTTATACAAATGTGACCTTGTCAAGTACACCTGCTTGATTTTTTGTAGGGCCAAAAAATAGATTTTTACCACTTCAAATACTAATATTTTGCAATCCACATGGTAGGAATTTTTAAATTTTTTTTGCATCTTCTTAAATTAGTGTCCTATAATTATACTTGTCTAAAAATGATTTTTTTCTAAAATTTGGTGCTTGTACTAGAAATGGTAGTTTTGGAGTGCTTATGGTGAAAACATAGTAAAAAACCTTCAGTGGTTAAGGGATAAATATATTACCGTAATACCTCTTCAATTTTGGCAAAAATTAATTATTTTTTAGGGATATCAAAATTTCAAGAAATCATAATGATGGTGGCTGAAAATCTTGAAAACTAAGAGTGCCAATTGTTGAAATCAATGAAAGTTTGTTAGTTTTTAGGGATTAGTCTTCAAAGCACTACATGGCCCTGATGACATCTTCATGCTTTGCCTTTACTCACTTCTCTTCACAATTTTCGTACTTTCATGACAGAGGGCGAAAGAGCTGTTGTGGTGCAAACTTGTTGTGCAGTGTAGCTTCAAGTGGCTATTGGATTTCTCTTGTTGTCAACAAGTTGGTTTGTTTCTAGTTTCCAGTTTTTTTGTTTCTAGTAGGTCAAGTGTGATACCCTTGGTTTTGGTTTGGATTGCCCACATTGGAGTTTACTGAAGTGAAAGAGCTACGAGGATTTTCATTATCAATGAAAACACCCTCTGTCATTCCGGAGCCTTATGAGCTAGAGAAGAAGATGGTGCATATTCCAAGAGACAATGACATTGAAAATAAAAAAACATACTTTAAGAAAGAGATGGATCAAGCTAAGAAGCAATTGCAAAGGGCATTTTTGGAATTTTATAGAAGCCTTAACTTGCTCTCAAGTTACAGGTATGTCATTATATACGAGAGTGCACACTCAATCCGACAATGATATTGTGTTTCTAGAATTTTTGCCATGAGATTAATCTTGTTGCGCTCGTAGGTTTGCTAATATTTTAGCCTTTTCTAAGATCATGAAGAAATACGATAAGGTCACAAGGTGGCATCTCTCTCCAATCTACATGAAGGAAGTTGAATTTGACCTGGCTTGTATGCCAAAATATATGTTTGGGAGTGGCTAACAACATTTATTATTTGCATTCTCTGACTCAACCAAGGATCATTCACCACCACATAAGATGATTCAACATAATGTTGGACTAGAATCTTGAGCCTAAAATTTTAGGTTTGCAGTCAACTCTATTATCTTCGAACATTGTAAGCAATTTTCAATCACCACGATTAGGCGCCTTCTCTTTGTAAGCTCTGCTCTAACATATAGCGACTTCATGACTGAATGTTTGGTATGTAAGGATGAAGCAATCAATTATTCGTGAGGAATATTTGCTTTTCTAATGTCCATAATTCTTTAGCTTGGAGTTGTTGAGTGTTGCGTTTTTTCTACCAGCTAGTGCAATCTTTGCCATGACAATTTTAGGGTGATCTATTGATGCTCACATCCATCATGCAGAGGTTATTTAGCCCCCAAGTATGGAACTTCAGGAGAAGTAAGTGAGAAAGTTGACATGTATAGATTTGGAGTCTTGCTTCTTGAGATTGTGAGTGAAAGAAGAGATTTCAACTTAACGATGCCTAAGGGCTAGCGTGATTTTGGAGAATGGGTGAGTTTCATTTGCATGAACAATATATGTATTTTTGAAAATCACTGGGAACATTGGCTGATTTCTGGTTGAATATCTTGAGTACTTTAAGATTGCCTTGTATATTATGAGTAACTAACCATGAGTATCGTTGTGGTATTACTAAGCAAGGGAATTATACAGTCAAGGGAGAATCAAAGAGTTTATTGATCCGGCTCTAAATCTTCATGCAATTGAAGGAACCGAGGCGTTGAGGATGATTTTGACAGCCTTGCTATGCATGCATATGGTAGTGGAGACACGACTAGAGATGAGCCTTGTGTTTGCAATGCTCAAGAAACCTGGATGAAGAGATTTTGAGACTAGGCCTTCACAAGGAGGTATTTGGAATGTGTATTCATCCAGATTCCTTTGGATCTTCTAATAGAGCTTTTGGATCACAAAGCCGCTGGAAATTGGATCAATAAGTAATGTGTATTATCATGGAATTTTCTATTTTCTTGTCTATTGGATGAGGGGTTACTAAGTATGGAAGGTGTCAAATTCTTGAACACACAAAGATCTGAACTAATCCTATTGAGTAAGTTCGCTTATGTCAGTTTATATTGTATAATCCAAGGTCATTACTAAACTTTGGATTAACTTGGTGGAGTGGGCTGTTGGAATAGTATTCTCTCTTGAATTAAAATGAAGTTTGAATGTTGTGCTTTTGAAGTGTACCTTTGTGAATGTTTGAGCACCAATATCAATTTTTTCTGAAATCTGGTAATTTCTAAAATATATGAGAAGATGACCGATGTATTGTTGATCATTGCAGTACTCTCATGTTGGTAGTAATCCATATTTATTTCTATGCTTTCAATGTGTATGCACAACAAAGAACTCAAATAAATATCCTTTCATTGGAGAATGCTGGTATGTGAGCGGGGGGCAGCGAGCGGCGAGCGGGAAGCAATAATATTGGAAGAAAAAAGAGCGGTTAAAGAAAAAAGTAGGATTATAAAAATGTGATAGTGGATGAAAAATGAATGAAAGTGGATTCAAAAATGGATGAATATGGATGAAAAAGAAAATGAGAAAGTGGATGAAATTGGATGAAAATGGATGAATGTGGGTGGAAATTAGATGAAAATAGATGATGAAATAGATGAAAATTGGTCAAAATTCAAGATATTCCCATTGTTGAATTGAACTTGGTATTTTTTGTACTACAAGGCTATGATCCAAAGAAATATAGGGTCCTATGACCGTGGGAGTATATGAAAGCCTATAATTGGGGGTTGGGATTTGGAATGTATACTTCAGATTCATAGCTGTGAATTATCTCACTATAATCTATAGCTGTGGAATCTAAAAAGAGTTAAGGCGTGACTGAGTTTAGGATAGAAGTGAAAGTAACAATTGCATGAAAAGCTTTGCAATTACAATCATAATGATAGGATAGTAAAGCATATACGAAATTGAAAATTGATATATTTATGTTTTGAATAGGCAAAGTAGAATAAGATCATTCAATTCAAAGAAAGAATAATAATTTCAATTACTAATGCATTGTATGCAGATGCATACCACCCAATTAGGATAGTATAGATCTTAGATAGCTAGTGCAGTAAAGGGTTGGGATCAATAGTTGTCATAGTGCTTGCTCGATATTGAATATCAATTGTTGTTTTTAGGTTCTAACGCAGCTTAAACCTCTTCAAATATTGTGAATACTTGCTCTATCCCAAGATTTTGAAAAAAATGTTGTTAATGAAGGAATGCCATGATAGTCTTTGCAACAATACTGTGTCTTTTCTGCAACACATAACATATTCATCAACTAACACCATTGCTCTAGATAACTGTAGGTCAAAATGATCAGAATGACACAAAGTTGTTTCTTTTGAGTTCAAGGTTCACCTATTTTAACCCAAAGTCACGTTTTCATGATGTTGTGATAAAAAAGGCTAGCAGTTATGGAGTTCAAAATTGTTGGTCATTGAATATGTCAAATGGTTGAAGAAAATACACGATGATTTTCACAAAGATGGTGTCCTGGTTTGACAATCCTAATAGACAAAATGAGGAGCAACTTAAACAACATCCTATTTGAAGACCACAAAATCTAATGTTAAAAATTGAACAATACTACAAACGAAATAAAAAATTCTGAATTTGGCAATTGTGTTCATGTAATATAGATACCATGACCTAGAGTTGAACTGTCTTCAATTTCTTTTGTCTACGGATCTAACTCTACAATAAAACCATTTCAAGTTTCTAGAAGACGAGGATGTAGTACACAAGCCATGAATATCATCCTCAAATTTATGGCTATGAAATTATAGTGTGACGGATCTGCCTGACCAACTACAACTGCTGGCATGGGTAAAGCGATGAGGTCATCGAAGATTATCCTTATCTTCTTCAAGTGCTACTATATATATTCAAAGGGTGACTAAGAATTGTACCTATAAAATCAGTGAATGATTTGTGCCACTATCAAGCCAATAAATGGAGATCAATTAAAACAAATGGGGATAAAGCATATTTACTATTTCATTCTATTACCTACGGAGAAGAAATATGGATTCTAGATTAATCCAAAGTAGGACATATATATAGGACTGCTTCACCATGACATGCACTTGTACAAAATGTATATAAATTGTGTATACTAGTGCATGATTATTGTAATTAATACCAATTGTTTGCATAAAAGACGCCTCAATTTTGGAAATGCATAATCTGAGCTCAACATAGAAAGCAATAAAAGCAACAATGACTAAAGAAATAAAGACAACATCATGTGGCCAATGCTGAGTACACAATAATAGTGATATAGTGCCAACAATACATCAAATAGAGCTATGCGATGTTGAACTACCCTTTGTAGTTGATGAATCCAAATTTGCCTCTAATACACAATCATCTATAAATTCTAGAATTTGGAGGTGCATTAAACTTGCCTACGAAGTTGGCCTTGGCTCAGTAGAAGCAAAGTCTTGTGACAACACCTTAGCATAAATGAGTAGATGAAAAGGTTTGGAAGGACTTAGATAAAATCCTGGTCTTCCAAAAAAAGGTACATGTCGGAAGTTCCTCACTTCTTGGGCTTGCCTTCAAATCCAAAGAAACAAAAAATTAGACTAGAATTACATAGCTGATTATAGAATGGAAATGCATCAGTAGAAGGATAGACTTACTTATTGAATTGGGTTGTCTTCACGACACAATCGAGAACAACCACTTCCTCGTCTAGGTCTAAAGTAGAAGGTTCTGGCGGTACTATAGTCTTGTACATGACAAGTGCAATGAGGGCATCAAAAATCACCTTGTCTTTCTCAAAGGCCAATACATGTTGTCAAGTTGCACAACATGCTTGAATGTTTGAATCTAAAAATAGCTAGAACAAACACCAGAGAAATGTAGTATGAACACATTTAAAATTACATTAGTGTCCTTGAATTACTAAAGTTTAAAGCAAGAATTATCTGTAGTTGTTGTATAGTCCACTACAACGTCACCTAGTTCAGACAGCCCCTCTACAAGCATTTGTATGAATTGTTGGGCCTTTTCCTAGGGTCCTCGTCACGAGATGTCTCCATTCATGGTCACGTCATCTCTATTGCAAAAGTTCTGAAGGATGTCATCATGGGCAATATTGACACCCACTTCTTGATAGGAAGGAACGTATTGGAATGGAAATTCCAAATCGGTCTTCGGTCTCGATTCCTTCACCAGAAGAGAGATGGAAAACCGCATCGTCTACAAAAACTTAGAAGTCAGAAAGTAATACAATGGAAATGTAAATCAATTATAGGTATATATGAGGCTAGGATTCATCATATCGTCTTGTTTGGATCGGTTGACAATGTTAAATGGAGATGGTTCATGCCTAACCATGTCAAAAGTACTCTAAATTTATAGATCTTGCAACAATTGAGAAAGAGACTTCTATGACGGGCAGAAGGTGCTAGATACATAATGAATAGGCCTTTTTTTGTCATGGAGATACTCTTGAGCGAAGTTGAAAATAGGAACCAAGCAGTCATTCTTGAATTTGTTCTACTTTGAAATAGGATCAAGCAGAGCCAACACCGTCGAAACATGAAGACCTTTGAAGACATCCATGATGATGAGGTCCATAGAGGTAAAAATCGAGACCAACACAAACAACGACGCCGTTTGCAATCTGAGTTGTTCTATCAAGAAGTGCCTTTGAGCCTTAAAATGGACCCCGACAGGATATCCTTCATGAGCATTAGTTACAATCTCCTTAATATAGATCAAACAATAAATTTTGTGAACAATAAAACTAGACTACAATGCAATTCTACTAAACTACAATGCATAGTAATAGACTTATGTCTATCACACAAAGTAAAGACATGTTTGTTTCAAACATAGGGAGGTGAATCTGTTCATAATATAAACAATAGAATTGCAAGTTCGCAAACTTGTATATCAAGCGCTTGACGGCGAGTATAGCCCCTTTAAAGTCCTTGAAGCTATCGGATTTTTTAAATGTATCCCCCCCTTATTTTTTAGAGCTTCATTCTCCACCCCTTAATATACTCCATTAGTGATTCCGGCTCAGTAGAAATGGACATGTTAATAGTAATATTGTCAGACTGAATAATATTGTCAAACATCTCTCACTAGTGACCTCCTCTAGCTGAATATAAAATTGCACGTCAATTTAAGGTCATGGGAGTGCTCTATATGCAATCACACTAATTCAATTGAGGGATGATGAAACGGAATATTATTAAATTTCATCAATATAAAACTCATTCTAGCATATCAACACGCCTTTGCCAAAAAATCCATTAATTTTTCCTTGTTGACAGGACGGAGAAGAAAACGTCGTACCTCCCTAGTCAGACTAGATGCGTTCATCCACTTCAACCATTTAATCTTGTACTTTGCGCTTGCAGTGGAAGTGGATATTATCTATAATTTCTCTAAGATTAACTCTGGAGTTGCAAATAGATTCCAATGTCTCTAGATTTGCAAGGATACAACGCATGACAATTAGGACAAAACATATAACATATATGAAAATATTGATAAATTTAATGATGGCTGAACCATACCTCGAGTAGCTACTCATTTTCAAGAGCTGAATTAGTGATGGACATGATCTTCAATAGCTTTTTATAATACTCTTTAGTGGAGTCCTTGATAGAGCCCCTCATTGCCGTCGCAACACCATCCCCCATCACCTCATCATAAGGAATGTCCTCTTTGTATTTATGAATGGCAATATCGGCCGTTGTTGATATATCTTACTACAAAGCTACGCACACGACAAGCAAATATGAAATTAGACATTCTTTCAATATATAATTTTTCTCATGAAGACACTTGAGATCATTATAAATTCATGGTAGATACCATACCTTGAAAATAAAAGAAGTGAAGACTTCAAATGACATGGTGTACCACTTTGGTTGGGTAACCATCAAGTAGGTCTTCATATCCATCGGTGATAAAAAAACTTTTTAAACTTCTTTAGCTCTATAACATTGTACTTTTGAACTTGATATAGTGTATGTACGAGATTTATTTTTACATGATATTAACTCTTTGTTTGACTACCACACCATGAGAAGAAATCATGTTACATGATAAAAAAATTTGTGAGCCACAAATACAATATTAAATTGCAAGCATGATGTGTAAAGAAACTCACATGTTGATATCGTGCATAGCTTGCATTGCCACACCAATCCAATTCTGTGTGTCTAAAACAATCGAGTCCATGGATATGTGCCATATTCTCTTCGTTGCATACAACCGCATAATGTGATTCAGCCAAACGATTCTTCGGTGATTTCCATCGCACACGTAAAACTTGTGATCCACCAAATGTCGCAATACTACTTGTAACATGAGGTAATTGTTGAAATCGTTATTGACTGCATTCCAAATTGGACCCCATTTCTCTTTCTTAGCATCTGTAAAGACTCTACTTTGACCATCCTCATCTGATATAGAAACATAAAATACTTTGGCTCCTTCCTCATAATCCCCACTGAATTGGTGTTCCAACAATGTCAAGTTGCAAGCTAGAGTGGGTTGTACTATAGGCATCAGAACCAATTTGCACAATGGAATTTTTATCAAAGAAACATTGGTAGATGTCAATCTCAATTTATGAAGGATGGAGACGGTGTCAAGTTTCTGGGACCGCTTGATGTCATCATGGATGTCATCTTCCATAGCATCCTTGTACACTCCTAGAATTTTATAGTCCTTCAACTTATCATCAGAAATAATTTGTGGCTAGGGATTACTCTCCTACAATGTAAATCCGATAATATGGTAGAGGATTAGGATTGCTCTTGAGTCCTTAGAACCTCCATACTGGACTATTGCTTGAGGTAGTGGATCGATGGGTGGTGGTGGAAGGTCCTCGACCACCGTAACTCTGACCTACAATAAGACAAAAATCATTTACTAACAATTCATATTCATTTGGCTATCACTACAAGAAGTTTTCTGTCCATAGGGATAGAAATTTGTCAACTCCGCTATCAATTATGACGTATTGATTAAAACATCCAATTAACAGATCTTTGTTAATTTTTAGTCAATTTTGATAGAAATTGGTCAAATTTGACAAATTTTTTGCTATAGTAGAGGACATTTGAGACCCCTAGAAGACCTTTTCAACCTGGATTTCATCCACAATGTTAAGAAAATTGATAATTTCTAGGCTCATGGCCAAGTTTGCTACAATGTTCCTAAACAACCAATAAATTAAATTTTATTATTTAAAGATATTACTTATCAAAATTGGGCTTCACATTCTAAAACATACCTCCAAAAACCTCTTATCACTATAAGAAAATTGTGTTTTTCGAACGTCGCGTTGTCGAGTTGAGAGCGGTTTGCCTTGGAAAATCATGGGGATTCTGGCTGCAACTAGATATGACTTAGGAATGAAGGATGTTGTAAGACAAAGATGGTAAGTGAACTCTTCACTTGCAAATTCAGTTCACTAATGAGGATGATGAAGGTGGATGAACTCTTCATCCGTAAATTCACCAACCAAGTACAGAATGATGTTGTAGAACAACAAATTTTATTATTGTTCGTGAATCTTTGAACTTCGTCTTCAATCTTCAGTCAAATCTTCTAGTCTTCAGTCTTCTGTCTTCAATTTTCAAACTCTTCCCCGTTGGCCTATTCTGTGGTGGCTCTATAAAGGTAAAGGTAAGGGTAGGTGATAAGAATTCACGGCCTCAGACGGGTAAAACGGGACAACCAAACCACGAGTTGACCGTCCGAAAGATTGGCTCCTAAATTTCAAATCTACGGTAATCAGGAAGCATTTTTCACTAGTGGGAACAACAAATAAGATCGACTATGTGGGTGATCAATCCCACTTCGTTGCTACAAACACAAAACGAGGCTAATATTGGATACCCACAAAGCCTGCAACTAGTTTACAATACAAAATTGAAAAACAACAAGCCTCCAAATCTGACTAGGAATAACAATAGAAAGATAACGAGCCTCCAAATCCGGCTAGGAATAACAAGCCACAAGCCACAACACACGAGTCTTCAATCTTCATGTCTTCAAACCTCAATTCCAACTTCAAACCATCACTTCAAGTCTCCACCTCAACTCCAACTTCAAAGCTAAACTTTGAATGAACACTACCATTGCTTCACAATTTCAAATGAAATGAATGATAGCTCTCTGGAAAGCCAATACAATTTCCTTCACTTCCTCCAAATCTAAACTCATTTCAATATTTTAACCAATATCTATGGCCGTTCCAAGTTTTGGCCTCTAAAAGTGAGGGCAATAGACCCTCCTTCACTCCCACACTCACAACTTACTCATAAATGGGTCAATAACATTGAATGATAACTTTTTAAAAAGCTAACAAAATTTCCTACATCCTCTCCAAAATTCAAATCAAACTAACACTTTATCCATCTTTCATGGCCACTCAAAGTTTCGTCTTCAAGAAAAGAAATGCGGCAGACCCTCCTTCACTTCAACATTCATATCTCACTCATACAAGCTCCAAATAGAATGAGTGATATCTTCTTAAAAATCTAACTCAATTTCCTACACTTCCTTCAAATTTCATTGCAAACTAAGAACCTGTCCATCTTTTATGGTCGGTCGAAGTCTCTGCCTCTTAATTTCAAAGGCAACAAACCTCCCTCCACTCAAACTAGCACAACTTTTAATTCACAATTTCAAATCAAGCAAGTGAGATAAATTTAAAAAGAAGACACTATGATACACAACTCCTCTTAAATTTCATTTCAAAATTCTCAAAACTCACAACACAATAGCCCTCCAAACATTCGGATTCTTTCCTAAACTCACAACGGGAGAGAAGATGAATAATACCCACCTTTCTCTCTACCCTATCTTCACTTCAACTACACAAAACAAGTGGGGTCAGTCCCAAACTCACTCCCAAAACTCCTCTAATAATAATTGAGCACTTATTTGACCCCACAACTATCTCCTTATCTTTATCTTTGAAGGAAATTTATTTTAAGTTCACCTAGAAGGCAAATCATTTGAATATCTCCCTCCAACTACTTCTCAAATACAAAATTATTATAGAAAATCACTCCAAATAAGGAATGAAGAACTAAAACTCAACATACATCTATTAAAGGTAAAAAACTAGAAGTTCAATCAAAATATCATTCCATCTGCAAGAATTTGAGGATGCGTTTGATAGTAGCAGCAACGTAATCGACACGATCCACCTTAGTTAAAGGGTTGATTGGCCCCTCTAACCATCATTGATGACCATAACTCCCTTCGATAGGCCTCACCATGCAATAATACTGCTCATCGTTTAAACCTTCAAAACATCCTTCAAATGTAACTTCACGGCTGCCGGGCTCAACACATTCAACTTGCAATAGAATCACCAATGCTCGAGCGTCACGTTGAAGATTGTCGTGCCATCATTTCTCCACGCGAGGTTGTTTTGGTGGTCACGATGGCCCAGCTTCGTCTTTTGGCTACCTATGTAGCAATGAAAGATTTAGTGACTATTGTGGCTGATCCGACAGTTGCGATAAGGGAAATTTAAACTCTCGCTCCGGTTGAGATTCTTCATCTTGAAACTCAGAAAAAACCCTCCAATTCGACATAATATAATCTAAATGAAAAATAAAGAAAATTCAAATCAAATGTGATGAAACTCTCAAGTGAATCCTTTTCTTTATAGTTGCCTGTAACAACAAAAATAAGGCGTCATCTTGAAGCCATCTTAAATGACTTTATCTTCTTTATTACATTATAAATTTCAAAATCTATTTAAAATATATAGATGTACATATTTTTACATAGTGCTTGCATTTGCAGCACGACATTCACCCCCTCTAAACTTGCACATCCTCCGGTATGTACCAAGTAGGCTCTTCGTGGCCATCTTTTGTGCTTTCATCTTGTTTGTCTTCCGTTTCTTGTGTTTGTGCTGATGGTATTAACGCATCCAAATCTTCATTTTAAATCTCTCCATCTCTCCGCCGAAATACTTTGATACGCTTGCCAACAATAAGAATTCTCAGAGGAGTTCCATTTAATTCTTGTAGCGAATATGTAGTATTGTTATGAATTGCAACTACCACATATGGTCCAAACCATCGTCGAGCAAACTTCCAAAAATTTGCGTTATGGTAGACGTGCCAAAAACATGGTACGTTACGTGTGACGTCGCACGTCCAACGTCCAACGTTACAAAAAACATTGGTCAACGGGGTTCTTAGAAGTTGACATGTGGCTGTCACTTAAGCGCGAGAAAGTTAGAGTGTCATTTTATTCATCCATTGCCTGTCTATGATGTGGCTTATAAGGTGTCACTAACGTAGCATGTCATGTCAGTGATGACGAAATTGGTTGACGTGGCATCCACGTATGCTAATGTGGCATTTTTTCAAAGCTACTTGAATTGCCTTCCTAGAATTTGAGGATGTTTTTTGAGACATCAATATGGACGTCTAAGTGTCTTAAATGACATCAAGTGAAACAGTTGTATGTTGACAAAAATGTCCCATCCAGACGTGTGGAGTTTGCACAAGTGTGCTTTTTAAAATATATCCTATCATAGGAGATGTCTACTTTCAAGTCAACACAACTGCATACTGGGGTAGTGGATGGGCTTGTTGCATTGTGGGATATCATCGAAAACGTCTACTTAGAAGATCTTTGTAGAAAGAGATGCAATTTTCAACAACATTTTTTTGAGCCATACCTTTTTGAAAAGGTAACTTCAAGGCGCACTCCTCCTCTAAATTTCAGCTCCATCCCTTGTACTATCCGCCCGTAATCGCTCCTCAAGTTGGCAGTTCTAATGGCAATTCTCAAAACCTAACCTCTCTTCATGTTTTCTCATTCAACCTTCCATTTGAACTCAACCACCTCCATTTTTCACCCAATTGTCACTTCAATTTAGTGAAAACTTACTCGACTAATTGCCTATGATTCTAATTCAACTCCTTGCACTCATTGTTTCCCCCCCCCAAAAAAAACCCACACAAAAAAACCCACAAAAGAACAAAGAGCAAGAGGAGAAGAAACTCCAAACCCTAATTTGACCTTTTTACCTCCATTTTCCAACTTACTAACTTCCTAATTACCTTCATCCATCCCTAATTTACTGAAAATACCTTTAAATTACTACTCTTTGTCTAATTTGGTGCTCGTATGACTATGTAAGTGTTTTCCTAATAGTTCTCAATTTAATAACTTCTTTGGTACTTTTATATTTCTTCTTCATTCATAGTATTCTATTAACATTAAACTCATTTTCTAATTCTAAACTTGGTTTCCACTTAATTTTTTATATTTTTTAGTTAGTATTTTGATCTAAGTTCATTTTCTATGAACTAAAAGTCTCCAAACTAATGGTTGTAGTTTACTTTAGGATTCAAACACTTTTGAACCTAAAAACTCACGCATATTTTTTGTATTTTTGAGTATACTAAGGGTGAACTAACATGGTGGTTCACAAACATGTAACCAACTACAAAGACGAGGTTTCAAATTATTCATTTTGAAATCAACATGTGGCTCTTTTTTATTGTCAATCTGATCTTTAATTGGTCTTTGATGTCCACCAATTGAAATTTGATTTGACTGCATGTTTGAGAGGCTTTTGCAAGATGACATCAGTAGGTTGTAGTTCACTTGTGCAATTGGTTGGAATGAAGATCACACAGATTTATGGATATTTTTCTTTCATCTAGGTAAAAAATTCCTTGCTTTTGTGAACACTCCAGCAGTCAATTATCCATATCATCTTCTAATCTTGTAGTAATCATAATGATATAATTGTTGCTTGTAGATATGGTGACAATATGGCTTGAACAAACTGCTTAGATGTTGCCAAATTTGACCAATGGTTATTTGAGAAGGTAAGATCCCATCCATCTTTCTTGCACATTTCTCTTGTTTCATTTGGAGGAGGTAAACAACGATTTGTTGTACCTAAAAATACAAGTTGAAGAAGAAGAAGGTTTTCCATAGCACTAGATGTGACCACCATAGTTATTTGTTGTTTATCTTCAATCCCTAACACTTGGACATTTTTTTGTCCCTTTAGGCTCCCAAGTCCTCTCTCCAGCAGTAGGGACTAAATGGATTCTAGTTTGATTAATATTAAGGACAAGAACTAAAGGTATAGAATATTATTTCTACTAAATATGCAACTCGAAATGCCATGCTCTACCCTTGTTCTTTCCAATCTAGAGGAAGTTTGCTGGCAATAGTGATTGGAACCCTAAATGACCAATTTATGAATTGCTTCATAAATCGCCTTGTCCATTCCCTTGTCACAAGAAAACCTCCATTGCTTTCTCTAATGACTTTAGGTGCCCTTGCTTCAATAATACCTCTCAATATAGGTTGCATAATAGTTGTAAAAAGTGCTTGTTCAACCTTTCTCATTTTTTGCAATATACTAATCAATTTATCCTTTAAAAGAGGATAACTTTTCAATTCTCCCTCGTGTTGTTGACTCAACTTTATTGATGTCCCATTTTATGCATGTAGATAGTTATCTCTTAATTCTCCTTTCGGTTGAACCATATCCACAAACTGCCCTTTTACAACTTCTCATATGGATTTAGAATCTTTGGAGATCTCTAGGCAAGCTTAAGAAATGAAAGAGCATGAATAGGATTTTTGAACCTCTTCATTGCAGAGAGTATGGGTGGCCATAGATTGGGTTGAAACCAATTTTGATATTCACCTTGCTTCTTCAATTTCTTTGTTATCCTACTTGAATTGGTGTCATTCTCTTGCTTGATTTGATGAATTGTATCAAGTAACTTTGTCTTATGATGTCTACCAATGGGCCATTTTTCTTTGACAACTGATGAGATGCAAACTAGATTGTCTCTCAAAGTCATTTTCTCTCTATTGTAGCAAATCTCTCATCAGATAAAATATGTGAAAAATGACCCATGAGAAAGCCTTGTTTTGGTGCCATTTGCTATAAATCTTGTTACAACAAAATTTCAAGCAAACAAATGTATAAGAAAGAATACTATGTGCAATCCCCAATATCAAAAACAAGAATGGAGAGTTTGAGGAGAGAAGAGTTCAAGCAAGAAGTGTCGTCATCTGTATAATTGAGCCCTCATGATACTAGTACTCAATGTACCAGAAATAAATTATTATGTGGAGAGGTCACTACCATAAATGATTATGTGTAGTAGTATATCGGTAGTACAAAAAATATTTAGTATTGTAGCATATTGTATAGAATACTTCTACAATTGCCGAATTTTTTTATTATTTTGGTAAGGTACTTGATGAAAAATGCTGTAATTATTTTTTTTTGCCAAAGTAAAAAGTGAAATTTTATTAAATATTCAGCAAAGGGTACCGAAATTGAAGAGGTACTACGGTATTCTCTATGCAATAAATATAGGCATTTTAAGATAGTAGGTACGTGCTTACTATAGAGAGGTTCTACTGTACCGCTATTCACAGTATTGAATCACAGCAAATATACTGATTCAGTGCCCCATTGATGATGCTCTTATGCTTTGCCGGGCACTGGAGTCGTGCTCATGCTCGATACCGCCATGCTCGAGTCAAGCACGCATTGACTGACGGGCGGAAGAGAAGGGCCAACTGCAAGGGGCTTCCAGGGCGTGGGAAGTCGGTCAGGGAATGTCGTAGTTCTTAAGTTAGGGCAACCGCGCAGCCTTGAATTCAATGCACTTGATACAAGAACAACAACACATGCTTGGTGATCTTGCTTCTGTCCGTTATTTCATTGCGTAACATACTGATCACCATTGCAGCCAGCCAGCCAGGATCCTCCGTATGCATCCCCACAAGTCCGAACGAGAAGAAGGATTGCTCAGCTTTCTCGGAGGTCGATCCAAACCAAGCACCTTCTGTAAGTTAGCTGCCCTTGCACCGTCTTCACGCCTCCTCGCTCACTCTGCAACCACAACAACAAGAAGTTACCAACAACAACGACAAGAACTCACTTAAGATTTTCCTGCTCTTTGTGGTCTCTTGGAACTTCTCCAGGCCACCCACATTAGTTACGAAGTGGTGTCATCACTTTTGAGGAGGAGCGGATCGTGGGATTGGGCACCATGGTGCGACGCAAGGAGCTTGCCGTCGTCGGCGTTACAGCTGCCGGTCTCGCCGTCACGGCCCGCGTTGTCCTGGGCATGCTGCGGCGCAGTCATTCTGGTGTGTCTTCGTGTTGAGTTCTGGCCAGATTAGACTGTGAGGCTTGGATTTAGGGGGGATCTTGAATTGGGGTGGTCGAGATGAGACAATTCCTGCGTTTTCGTAGTTGATTTTCAGGGGATCAGGAATTTTTACGGGTTTACAAATGTGACGCATCATTATAATTTAGCGAGTTGCGGATCATTGCTGGTGTTTAAGAGAGTAGATTATTGTAGTTTTGATTTTCCGAGAGTTTGGTAGACAGCAAGAATGCTGGGGTGATTTTCGAAATTGGCTGAATTTTTGTATTGTTGGGTTGGGATTCGGAAAGACTGAGGTTTTGGGGGTGTCGGGTAGATGTTTCGGATGGGATTAAGGTTCGTCTCAAACTATCGGCGTCGGATATTTTGAGATTAGCAGAGCAAGTGATATCAACATCAACGAGTGTTCATGACGCCGTTGCTGCCGTTCCAATCGATCAAGTATGCCTCCACCTAAATCTGAGGTCAATGCATTATGAAACGATGATTTCTTCGTGTTTCGCGGAATGCAAATTTAAACCCGCGTTCCAGATCCTTGAAATTTTGGTAGCGAGGTTGGTGTTTTAAATGTTTTTTTTCCAGGTGAATTATGAGAATGTGATTGCGCCGTTGGCAAATCTAGAGGCCGAGGAGCTTGCATTGGTTCAAAGCTGTGTGTTTCCTGCCCTGGTGTCGACTTCGAAGGAAGTTCGGGATGCCAGTTCTGAGGCGGAGAAGAGAATTGATGCCTACAATGTAAAGTGCAGGTAGTGTAAAGTGTATTTCGATGTTAGTTTGCAGTCTAATGTGTCTTGAATGTTGTATGATACTCTTTATGTGTTTTATTGTACACATGTAAAGTTGTAATATGTTCGTGTGATGGGATGTCTTACTGTTTGGAGCCATGTGCAGTATGCGCGAAGATGTTTACCTTGTTGTGAAGGCTTTCGCTGAGAAGAAGGACCCTTTGAGCCCTGAAGCCCAGCGCTTTGTGGACCATTTGGTGAGTGCCTTTCCTTTCCTTTTTCCGAAATTTGGAAAAATACCGTTTGTGCATGGGTGGCTATTAGGTTCTTGGTAGAGGGTACAATTTGCGTCATTGTAAGCATTTTTAACTTGTGTATGAGTGTGATTCTTTGGGAGATCACTATGGAGCTCTGGAGAGATCACTTTGGGTACGAGAGCCATATAAGCTGAGATAAAATTTTTATCACTTTGTATGAATTTCTAATGCAATTTCAAAGTGGGTGGTTGTATACCACTGTGAGTGACATTAGACAAACGCATAGATCAGTGGCCATTGACATTTAACCAAATCATGTTTACTTGCATCTTGCTAACTGAAGGCCAACCGGTTTTAGTATTTCTAATTTATGTCTCGATCAATTTGAAATTAGTGGTGGCGTAGGGTGTTCCAAGAACAATAACGTAGTTGCTTAATTTTGATGTTGATTGTTTGCTAGTGAAGACGCTCTTATGCCTATCGCTTGTTGCAGGTCAGAGATTACGAGAGATTGGGTTTGAATCTATCTGCAGACATAAGGAAGAAGGTCGAGTTTTTGAAGACCACCATTGGTGAGCTGTGCATCGAATTTCAGCAGAACATGAATGAAGAGAACCTACGCCTCTACTTCACTGAAAGTGAGCTAGCAGGATTACCTGCGGACTTCATTAAGGTCGTAATTCTGTAAGAATCGAATCTTGCTTGGTACTTCTGTGAGACTTGAAAGTTGCAACCATGGAGCCAGCGTCGTAACTTTGTTGGAGATCATGTCTTTAATGTTTCGTTACCGGTATTCTTGTTTGGATCGTCTTCGTAGGTTCGTGAGTTTCTGTTGGTTTTTAATATCATTTTTTTTCGTGACTCCTCTCTTCAGGAACTTACTCGTGATAGCGAAGGCAAGCTGGAGATCAACCTGAAGTATCCTCATTACTTTTCTATTATGGAGCGATGTAAGGTATTGCTAGTGCCAACTCCAGAAGTGAGACTGTTTTGATGGATGATGTAGACTTACTAATATACATAAAGAAGCTAGATTACAAGCTTCATAATGGTAACTTGTGTTGTAATGCCCTTCATTCTAAAGTTTATTGACCTTGCGTATAATTTGTAGTTAAGCCTACGATGTCTGACATGGGAGTTACATATACTTAAAGATGTTTTCTCTTGTATATGTAGGTGTTAATATTGTGTTATAACTTGAGATATTTTTATCATTGTTTTTTGGTCACTAAGGTTGCAAGATCTATGTTGGGCAGGTGGGAAGTACAAGGAAAGCTATGGCAATTGCCTATGATCAACGTTGTATGGATGAGAATGTGATAATTTTGGAGAAAGTGGTATGTGCTTTGTCAAAGGAATTACGTTGTACCGTTCATTTCTCCTAGTCTAGGACTATTAGGCAAGTTATTTACGTAGTTGATCTTGGTCACTTGTTGTGTTTCTACCAGATAGCGATGAGAAATGCAATGGCCCAGTTGCTAGGTCACAGGAATCATGCTGAGTATGCAATAGCTAAGTGCATGGCCAAGTCTCCTGAGAAGGTAATATTCCCCTTTCTTTTTGTAATTTTGCTTATTGAATGTTTTATGGCAATTCATATAGAATAATTAGACTATGATTGATTCATGCCTGCATTAGCCATGTCATCATAGGTTGATGTTGGGTCTTCTTGCTTAGGTGAAAAATTTCCTGGAGAATATATCCAACAAGATTTCCCCTCTTGCCAAGAAGGAGCTTGCAAAGCTAGAAGCCATGAAGGTATTTACTTGTCAACTTGTTGGTGTAACCTCATCATTGAGATGTGAAATAAGGCACTGCTTCTATGGCTCTTAAGCTGATGCAAGTGATTTTCATACTTAAGGTAGAGAACGTCTCAGCATATCTTGATGTCTAGAATTGTGATTAAGGGGCAATGCTCTATCGCCTCTAGTTATCAATTTATGTGCATAAATCCTCTGTGCAGAGGGAGGAGGAAGGTGATGAACCTTTTGGTTTCCAAGATTTTAGGTACTACATTCGAAAAGCGGAAGAGTTGGAGTTTAAAGTAGACTATGAGACAGTAAAGGAGTACTTCCCTTTGAATGTCGTCACAGCTGGCCTGCTTCAGATTTACCAAGACTTGTTAGGTTCGATGCTCATCTTGTGATTGATTCATCGTCTCTATATATCGTTGTGAGAATCAATATCTAAAACTCAGCACACAATCGCCTTGGTTGTCTTGGTGAGATTGGTCCAGATTGTGTATCGTATTGTTTTTCTTCTTTGAATCCATCGATTCAAGATGTTTGAATATCTTATGTGATATTGCAGTGATTCTGATACTTTCTTTCAGCCAACTTCTGGTTTTCTAAGTGTTAACAGTCGTGTGTCTGCAGGTTTGAAATTTAACGAGGTTGCAAAGCCCACTGTGTGGCATCCAACAGTTCAGCAGTATGCTGTTACCGATGCAGAGACAGGAGAACGCATGGGTTACTTTTATCTTGACCTGCACCCTCGGTGGGTGAAGGATACTTGAAATGTTTATTCAGGCTTGAAATAATGGCTGAACTTTCATGATGTTAAGGGAGTCTTTTTGTTTCAGTCTGTTTATTTTGAAAACTGTGAAATTGTAAATATCAAGCTTTGAAAGTTGGCCAAGTATCTTACTGTAATCTTTGACAATCTGGGTCAGGGATGGGAAATACACGCATGCATGTGTGTGCTCACTGCAGTCAGGGTGTGTCCAGAAAGATGGCACTCGTCAGGTAATACTCTACATTCTGGTCTTTCAATTGAAATAGCTAGTTTTTCAATGGAGAATTTCATCAAGAATATAATAAAAAAATTTGAATGGTAGCTAGAACTATTCTCTATAGCCGCTGTGACTCTGTTCTGTAGTTAACCGCTTTCTGTCTTCTGATGCAGCTTCCAGTGGCAGCGATGTTGGCGAATTTTACCAAGCCCACAGCAGAGAAACCCTCTTTGCTGGGGCATGCTGAGGTTGAGACATATTTTCATGAGTTTGGACATGTGGTAAGCATCCAGCTGTTACTTCTCTAATTTGCATACGTAGCGAGTGTTACCTGTGATTCGGTTTTCAATCTAGTCTTTATTGATGGATTCTCTTTCCATGCGTTCCTTGTTTGCAGATGCATCATATCTGCAGCCGTGCATCGTTTGCAAAGTTCTCAGGACTGAGTGTTGAAGAAGATTTTGTGGAGGCTCCCAGCCAGATGCTCGAGAACTGGTAGAATACTTTACGTGTGCCGTTTCTGTGGTTGTTTTGGTTTTCTTCAAGTGGTCCTATCTCCATCTTAGTTTCATGGTTCTACACTTCTTTTCCATAATAATAATATGAATGCGAATTGTATGGCTCTGTTTACTTGCAGGTGCTTGGAAAGTGTTTCTTTGAAGATGATAAGTGGTCATTACAAGGTAGATTTTCCTGTCTATTCACTTGGTGCTGTTAGTCAAGGTAAACAGTATAGATTCTACCTTGTGTTCTGAGCGAGCTCTTTTTTTCTTTCTAAACCCTTCAAAATTCTTCGCCCTCATATGACGTGCTCATATGTTGGAACATTGTCGCAGGATGCGGATCGACCTTTACCACAGGACATATGTGAAGCTTTGATGAAGAAAAAGCGTGCATACGCCGGTCTTCTCACCAAACGGCAACTACTGTTTGGTAGATACATTCATTTGTTTTCCAAGTCTTGAGATTTTGACATCATTATCATTTTCACTATTTTATCTGGCAGGTTCTCTGCACACTTGACAACAAGGCAAATATCTTTGGTATTTTAGTGCCTGCTGATGTTTTCTTGTGCGAGATCTTCAGGACTTTTTGACCAGTCGATACACATGCGAGACAAAGCAGACACAGCTGTCATTATCAAAGACTTGACACCCAAGGTTTCAACTTCCTACATTCACCTGTCTTTAGAGATTTGGGATACTAGCATAAGCTACCGTGTTGTCCTCTAGGATTTGTTATCCAGGAATCTCTCTCTACTATCACGTGAAAGTTTTTCCATTAACTGCTAATTTGTAAGCAGGTGATGGAGGGAATCCCTGTGCTGGAGGGTACTAATTTCAGTGCCTCATTTGGTCATATGGCGGGTGGCTATGATGCTGCATACTATGGTTATCTTTGGAGTGAGGTAAAAAACTCTACTTTTTGTCACTCCAATCCTTTGGTTGGAAGATGGGATTGCCATATCTGCTTTTTTTTGGAGCGTGCAGAGGTTTTGAATTTCTCAAGAGATCTTTTAGTCGCTTGAAGTCTTGAGAATGTCTTCTCTAATTTGTATGTTCTACTTGTTATATCCAGTTCAAGTTTTACCTCGAGTTTGAATTGGTGCTTGTAAAGATTGACTCAGTATCTATTAAGTTCAATCTGAGTGATGTATGATGAATCTTTTGCTGCATGCGTATTGTGGAATGTGTTATGAACTTTTCGAAGTAGTTTGGATGGTATGAAAACGATGCACTATCTTCTTGGACGCAGGTATTCTCTGCGGATATGTTTGAAACCAAGTTCAAGGGCAACGTCCTTAGCAAGGTAGCCGGCAGAGAGTATCGAGACAAGGTACTAACCTTTGCTTGCGTCAGCACTTTTCCTTATTTCAGATCTGGTTATGCAAGTTAGATAACCATAACATTCTGAAGAAACCCTATTGACCACCCTTAGAATGGGCATGAAAAAAATTCCTTTACCCCTTGTTTTGCAAACTTGAGTTCAATTAGAACAATTGAGATCTATGAGCCATTGTCTTCACGTGTGAGTATGTTCAAGCTTTAATTTTGCTTGATTAGCTCTGGTTTGGAATGACTTCGTTCTGAACAACTCTTAGTTGGCACTGTTCTCGCAAGGTACCATGCCACCACTAAAGAATTTTATTATGTCTTAGACCGTAAATTTGCAGCAATAAGAGACATTAATCAAAGATTCCCTAGTAGAGGTTTTAATTTGAGACTTGTTGACGTAATTCGTTGTGCCAGGTTCTTGCTCTTGGAGCTACCAAAGATGCTGCAGTTATTGTGCGGGAGTTTTTGGGACGGGAGCCAACACAGGAGGCGTTTTTGAGAAGCAAAGGTCTTTAGGTTGTTTATAATGTATTGTGCTCTCGTGAGATTGTCATTGAAGTGGGTTGAGATTTTTGGAGAGGTTACAAGCTCCTTTTAGCCCAGGTGAAGCGAATAGATTAGTCAGAAATGCCATGTGAATCTTTTTTTGCGTTGTTTTCTGCCTGAGCTCATTCTTTTCAGACGACCAGAAATAAGGATCCAGACTGTCCAACAAGATGACTCAGTCCGAGTCAGCTGGTTGAGGTGTGAAGCTCTGAATGTGACAGATGCTCAGAAGTATTTTTCCCCAATAAGAAATGTTCAGCGATTCAATTCTCTGACGATAAGCAACTTTACTCAATCGTCATTTGCCGATGGGACTGGGTACATCTGAGACTAACATGTTCGTTACTGCAATTTACTGCTGAAGACTTCTTTCATCTGGCCCTCTCCCTTCAATGACGTTCCGGAATATCAAGGTAGGACAACTCTAAAGTGGAAAGTTCTTGATTCAGCACAGTGCGAGCAGTTTGGTGATCCTTTTTGCGCTCAAATTGGCTCCTTAATGTCTGGATTCTCGGCATTTATGTCAGAGTCTTATTATGCTTACCTTCTGAAGGTGATGCATCCATTGCATTGACCTTGTGTGCTACGATGCCGTCTCTGAATTGATAGTTCCTAACAAAAAAATTTGTTAAGTTAGTGGCACCGTCTGTCGTGTGAACGATCAATGGTGGGTAGCTCGCAGTCTATCTGAAGTTTATCCCAGTGTTGCGCAGCTCTTAGTGGTTACGGGTTTACCGGTGCTTAGTCTCTACGAATTGACACATTCTTGAAAACATTGGCACTGAAATTGCAAGTGAGCTTCTTCAAGTGATTTGCATGGATTGAAGACTTGTATGCTCAAAATCTGTAGATCAAAAGAGCTTGTGATTCTGGTGTGGCATCCTGAACCCTAAATTTTGTAAAGATAGAAGACTTGCATGGGGTGGTCCTCATTGACTACAATTTCAGAGCTAGATTATGCCATTACAAGAGTCTTCTGTAACTCTCGCGGAGAGCAGTTGAAAACTGAAGTGCGAATTTGAGGTGGAACAAATGGGAGCAGGAAGTTTTAGGGTTTGGGCGCTCCTTCCTCAGCAAATTCCTAAAAAACATAGTACGCCTGCTTGAGTACGACTGGATTGACTGGGAATCCTACACAATCCAAATGCCCGTGTGAAGAGGATTAAAGGGATCGGAATATCCCTGTTCACACTTCAGAGGACTCAGAATATCCACTTTCACAGCGCGCACGGCAAGTGGCCTGACAGAAAGACTACGCCAACCATAGCCGTGGCGTGGCCTCGGAATCTTTCTAGCACGAGCTTGTTTCTTTTGACTTGGCTCTACGGAATTCGCGCCATGGTCATATTTTATTTGCTTCGCGGCTTCTCGCCGGACAGCCACCAGCCAGAAGGTGGGCTGTCGAATTTGTTTTCGTGCGCGAAGTGACGGATTTCTTGGTGCGGGACGCGTATTGTCGGTAAATTTGGAGCTCGATCTGGCTTGCGGTTGAGGTAAAAGTCCTTTTTCACTTCAGCGATTGCGTGTAAGTATTGGTGACGGTGTGAACTGCTTGTGATTTCTGACGGATGTTGTGGTCAATTGATAGAATTTGGACTGCGAGAGGTTTTAAGAGAGGAAAGAGGTATGGTTAGGTACTCAGTCTAGCTTAACTTCATGCTTGATCGTTTTTCAAGGAGACATCCGGTGGTTGTTTTTGTGCAAATTGGACATGGAAGGGGGATACGGAGGCTATTGACAGATAGATTATCTCTGGAGTTGCGGCGGCATTGAGTGTCAGTTCTAGTCCTGTTTGTTAAAGATATTGTGTTCTCAAGTATGTCTCTTCCGTCGCCAGTATTTTCTACTTAGTACTGCGTGCAAGTCTACTGCGTCTCGTGAGGAATTTGAAGGTGGTTTTGTAGGGTCTTATCTGGCTATTGCCTTCGCGGCTGCTGCTATTTGCAGTGTTTGATTTACTGTAAGCATTTCAATCGTTAACGACTGTAGGGTCTTAGGACGGCACTAATTTGAAGTTTGATTGAGGGTCGCGACATGATTCACTAGCAGCATGAGGTTAACACTTTGTCAAGCATTAATTGCTATTTGGTGTAGTTTAAAGCAGCAGATTATAGGTTTTGGCTCTTTCGACGATAGAAATTTTAGATTCATCAAATCGAATGGGCATTGAGAGGGTTTTGGCCATTCTTTGATGAGCTATCCATGGCCGTTTCTTTAAAGTGTCGGAATATGTAGAGAATGTTTATGTTAGCTTGATAATCCACAAATTGCCGACAGTCTACAATAGACCGCGTCATGTATTTCGTGTGGACGTCTATCTGGACTGCAGGACTGGTGTTCTATTGGGAACTAACTTCGGAAGGGGACGTACGAAGCTTTTCTACGCTTGTTTAGTGAAAGTATTGCATATATTGTAGCGAGATGCGGTGGAGCTTATGCCATTTTGGTGTTGTTTTTTGAAAGACTAGTAATACCTATATTTCATGCTTCTAAATCCTCAGATTCACCTGAAGAGCCTAGTTACGACATGGAGGATAACAGTGGAGCCGTAGGGATTCCAACCCATGGTGGCGAGTATGTCAATTACAGTGTGGCAGGAACCGATTTCGAAGTTCCCAATCGGTACAAGCCACCAATTCGGCCGATCGGTCGCGGAGCTTATGGCATTGTCTGGTTAGAAATTCTTCCTCTGAAGCTCAAGGCTTTCGTGCCTCCTTGCCTATATTCGTGTGACGATATTGCAAGATGCTCCAATCTCAATCTTTACTTTTATGTGCAGACTCTTTTTGATATTGCCCTTAAAGTTGTACAGCATAGTATTGAATCCCTCAACTAGACAATGTGTATGTAATCAACAGCATCATTTCTAATCTTAAAACGCCGAAGCTGTTACATTCCTCAGTATTGGGCATTATGCTCGTCTTAGTATCGAGCCAAAAATTAATGTATTATGCCTTCGTGTATTTCGTTTACCCAATAACTGCTAGTATTTCATGAAGTTCCTCGTTACTTTTCTAAGATTAATTTTGGTGAGGAAATATCTTTGAATGAGACTGATTAGTACCGCTGCGGCTTAGTTTGTGTCTTGTGTATTCTGCATCCCCTGACAATTTCTTAGGACCTTGGACTGAATCATTTCCTTCCTATGCAGTGCACTTAAAGATTCGCTTACCGGCGAAGAGGTGGCGGTCAAAAAGATTGGAAATGCCTTTGACAACCGAATTGACGCGAAGCGAACACTACGCGAAATAAAACTTCTTCGGCATATGGATCATGAAAATGTACTAGCTATTCTCTGCATATTACTGTTGCCATTGTAGGCTACGCTAGCAGATGGGAAAATCACATGGTCTTTTAGTTCTCTCTCCTTTTCATTGTTTGTGGGGTCTTCCTCTCTGCGCACTTACTGTGGTTTTTGTTGATAATCTGAACTTCTGTATGTAAATTCGGTTTCTTGACGCATGGCATTGACTACTTACTTGACTTGGAGCAGGTCATTGTCATTACAGATATCATTCGCCCTCCAACTAGAGAGAATTTCAACGACGTGTACATTGTGTATGAGTTGATGGATACGGATCTTCATCAGATCATTCGTTCAAATCAATTACTAACCGAAGATCACTGCCAGGTTAACTCACACATCTAGGTTCGCAGGTTTTGGTTGTTTCTGTGAACTTGTGACCTGAGTACTTATATGTAAATGATTATCAATCAATTAGATTTTCCATACTCTTGTTATTTGACACGGAAGTCCATCAACTTCATTTATAATAACCATACAATTAATGAATGCAACCAGACGGAGAGGTTGCATTGCATTATTTGGTGCAATAAATTATTAGTTCTTCGGGGTTGTTCATTCGGGGGGGACGGGCGGGCAACTCGCTTCTTTAAGCGCAGGATCTTAATGAGTGTGAATCTGAATGCAGTATTTCCTCTATCAAATTTTACGGGGCTTGAAGTACATCCATTCTGCAAACGTCTTGCACCGGGATTTGAAGCCTACCAACCTTTTTCTCAACGCCAATTGCGACTTGAAAATTGCAGACTTTGGCTTAGCTCGCACACTTTCTGAATCAGATTTCATGACGGAGTATGTTGTAACAAGGTGGTACAGAGCTCCAGAGTTGCTCTTGAATTGTTCAGCCTACACTGCTGCTATTGACATTTGGTCTGTGGGGTGTATCTTTATGGAGTTGCTCAAACGAGCTCCATTGTTTCCAGGCAGAGACTACGTACACCAGCTCCGTCTCATCACGGAGGTATTGACATCATCCTATAGCCTGCTTTGAATGTGGGTGTGCTGTTTCCGATTTTATTGTTTTATTTACAAATAGTTGGTCTACCTACTCATTACAAGCTAGTGTGTAAAATTTGTGTCTGAATTTATGTTTATTTTTTCAGAAAATTCCCACTTTTTTTTGGTTGAAATCTATTAATTATAGAATTTGTGATGACTTGGAGACACTTTCCATGTATTACCAAACCGCCAAACTTAGTGACCGGACTGATATCATTCTGACTCCACCCGTCAGATTCATTTTGCTCTAGCAGTCTCGCAGTATATGGAAAGTGCCTCTTACTGGTCTATATTTCAGTCTCATATTGCAAGGTGGGGTGGGGGCGGGGGTGGGCAATTATTGTGTAACAGATACATTGAAAACCCTGACAAACTCTGTTTACATTCGTTGTTGCTTCACGTGTTCTATTTTATAAATGAATAGGAAGTGTTTTTACCCCTTTTTTTAATGTTTTGGGTTTGACATCGAGGTTGTCAATATTAATCTAAATAGTTACTTTGTAATATTGTGCTAGCATCACTTATCCTATTTCTTCTAAATGACAGCTGATCGGGACTCCTGAAGATAAGGATCTCGGATTTTTGAGAAATGATAACGCTAGACGGTATATTAAGCAACTGCCACGACACACCCGAGTTCCTTTGACCCAGAAGTTCAAAGGCATTAACCATGCTGCTCTTGATCTCGTTGACAAGATGCTGGTCTTCAACCCTGCAGAAAGAATCACAGGTATTATTTCAGCAATGGGATCAAGAGTGTTAGAAAGTCTTCGATTGAAACTTTTGGTTACCATAGTGTTTCGTGAGAAATAACTGCTGAGCTATTGTCTTCTTGGTATCAGAAAGCAGCCTGACTGCGTCATATTGGTAATCAAATGACCCAGGTTTATGTTGCTGAGTTTATGTATTATACGTATATTATTGTTCAGACTGAAAGAAGCTCATGTAGTTGCTTAGCGTTCTAAGCAGCTATCCTTGTGTATGCAGTGGAAGATGCATTGGCGCACCCTTATTTGGCCACGCTTCATGACATCAATGATGAGCCTGCTTGTTCCTCTCCCTTCGATTATGACTTTGAGTTGCCCTCAGTCTCGGAAGAGCACATCAAGGATCTCATTTGGATGGAGGCACTGCTTTGCAAACCAAGTTCTGACTCCATGATGGAGTAGCTTCGCCTTAACATAGAATCAGAAGGGCCTTAAATCCTCCGAGAAGCAAATGGTGGGCCATGTTTCTATACTTGGGTTCGAGTTTCTTGAACTTTTTGTTGCAATGGCTTTAATCCATTGATCAACGTAATTTCTACCTTGTGTATTTTTGCAACCTTTGATCCTTGGCGATTACATTAGTCATAGAGTGACACTTCTGTTTTTGTATTTCCCTGAATTTCTCTGAATTTCTCCCAAGGGACTTTGTGCCGGAGCCGTGCTGTTTATACTACGTAAAAACTTTTTCAATTGACCTCGTGTAGTCTTTTCTGCACACAATTAAGTTCCAATTGAAGAGACTTGGATCGAACTTCTATTTTACATGCGGGAGATGACGAAGAGTCCTCTTTTGGGCAAGTCTCTCTAACTCAGCCGCTGTCAATCTGTGTCTGTTGATACTGGAATATGAGTTTCTAGTTTACCAATGAACACTTGCTTTCTTAAATTTAGATTTGAAAGCATCCATTTGAATTCAGTGTGAGTTTATTAACCTTGTAAGGATGGGCTAGTCAGTGTGAAAATCATCCTTTTTGGTACAGTGTGAATCATCTACTTAAAAAAAACAAAAGCAAGCATTGGAGCTTGAGCTCAAACTACTATACAAGTCTTCCCTTTTTGCACAAATTTCCAAGGACAACATATGCAGTTTTGTCTTATATGGAAGGGTTGTCTACCATCCCTTGGACCATTCTAGTCTGAGTTGTCTTTCCAAGGTTAAAGTCATTGCACCTAATCACAACCCTTATCCCAAAACAACCCAACAACCCCTAAAGATTCTTGCCTAATACAATTGATGCACCAATTCCATTCCAATCTTTAGCAAAAAAAATTATTTTTAGTCAACAAATGGATTTTATAGGGTATTTGTATTGAATTGAACAACTAACAAGCTCTTAGAGGAGTGTGCAAGAGACACTTATCTTCTATTAGTGACACAATAGTAAGTGCTTTGGATGCTTGGAATTGCATCATCTCTTTGTGCACACATAGATATTAGTTGTCTCTATGACTTATTTGTACATATTAATTTGTAAATATTTGTGCACACACTAAATGTGACCAAGAGAAATATGGGGGATTTTAGTTGTAAGGTTCTACAATCAAGTTCTTACATAAGACAAAAGACTTCAACTCATGGCACAACAATTTTTGGGAAAATTTCATTCAACTTTGAGAATTCTTTGTTGGAAGAGCCAATATTTCCTTTAAAGCAACTAAATTCTCTAGGAGATTACTTTGTTTGTTCATAAAGACATTTGAATTTGTTATAAATTTCCATCATTTTAAGATGTTCATCCTTGTCTTTGAAATTTTGTGTAGATGTTCATCCTTGGAATTTGCATTTGCACCATTTTTGTTTTTATGGATTTTCGATGAATCTTATTTATTCATTGAATTATCCTTTTGATTGCATACAAGTTTCAATCTTCCAATTTTTACATTCCTTCCATGATGACTTTTAGCCTCATATTCTCAAATTATCCAGAATGGCACCTCAATAATATGACACATTCTCTAACCCACAAAGAGAGCATGTCAACCCACGATGACCATTTTTTGGTCAACGAATGATAAAGAATCCTTTTATGTAAGATAGAAGTGCAACTATTCATCCTTAGAATTTTCTATGAAAAAGGAAGGTCTTGTGTGGTAGTTTAACCTCCAACGAGTGCTTTTGGATTTTTAAAACCAACTATTCACACAATGCCAAAAGGGATGATTCCCACAGTAACCAGCCCGTCCTTTGATGGAGAACAATTCCTACTTATCCCATTTCCTCAACTTTTTAGAAATTTAAATTATATAACAATTAAAACCCAATTAATCAATAGGTATATGGAGCCTACATTTTTGCCATTATGTATACAAAGTAATTTCGTATAATCTAGGAACAGAGGAGATAACTAAGAAATTAGGGGAAATTCATAGCATCTAAGAATTGGATAACAAGCCCGTGAATCAAGGCAAGACAATAAATACACGCTCGAGTTGATGGAGAGGAGTATCGGCCAAGATCAAAAAGGAGATGGCAGTACACCTTCTAGAAGTCCAGCCTGCACGATTCATCAAAAATCCATAAAGACGACAATGGTGCATGACTCGAAGCTCACGTCTGCATTACAGAAGCATCTGTTCAGACTTGATTAAGCTTAAAATTCCCCTTCGGGACATTACGCTCAAATGATGGCCCAAGCAAAACATTCTGAATGAACCACTTCCTACCTCTGAAAGAAAAACTACAAAGGTGATATTTCTGAGATGAAGTTTTGCAAACTGTATCCGCAATTGATTTACAATATCCAAAAAAATTGGCACCATAGACTCTAGAGAGAGCACATTAACGGAGTAGCATTTCATATTACACAAATGACTTACGTGACATCAGAGACTTGCAAAGGTGGTTGCTGCACATCTCGTTCCCTTTCTGAGTCTGGCTGCTCTGAGTCGAAGTAGGATTCCAAAATTGAAAGCCGTTCGAAGGCAGCGAAGTCAGCACGAAGCCCAATGAAAGCACTGCCAATTCTAGCACAACCCGTTTGAGGCCAACGACAACTTTCTCCCGGTCGAAGCCTACAACTGCTGTTGTGGTCAGCCCCATTTGGTCTTCGAAAAACATTGGTTGTTGCATCCATATCTGCTTGCACAGATACAGATACTGACAACTGCTGCTCCTCGCTGTTACTCTCCTCTACAGTGCCTAATCCTGCCGTACTTGAAGCCTGGCTCCTATTGTCTCCTGAATTTCCAATTGTAATATGTAGGCTTTCTTCGTCCGAGGCATCTATAAGTTGTGATGCCGTATTATTTATACGAATCTTGCAACCAACAGCCTCTATAACTTGCTTCAAAACTGCCATTTCCCGCCTCCCACGCCTTGCAGAAGTCACGGTTTGTAATCGCCCTTGTTTTTCCTCTCGCAGCTGCTCCATTAACACTTCTTTCTCTGCTAATAAATCCTTCACTTGGTCTTCTGCTCTTTCCTTGGCCTGCACAACAGCAAACGAAAAAGCAAGCGCATAACTAAGACAAAACTATATTACTGCGTCAGAAAAGTGCTGCAGATATGAGCTACTAAAGGTCTCGTTATCTGTTTGTTCATTTTTGGCAACAGATAGCTGATCAACAAAAAGAATGAAACCATTGGAAGATCATTTTGGTTATGGTGTTGAAGCTAGCAAACATGCATTCAGTCTACACTACGGTTTGGTGAGGTTTGCCAAAGGAGTAATTAACGATAAGTATGAGAGTCTTCAACAGCTCACCACTCGAACTGACGAGAAGGTCTCAGCAAGTCTATGAGTAGCTGATTCAAGGTCACCACCGTGAGACCAGCCTACGGGAGGGTTGCCTCCGGTATTTGCAAGGCTGGGACAAGACCAGCGTAAAAAGTATTGGCGCCATAAACTAGGAGCGGAGGCTGCAGCAGGTGGTAGAAGCACATCAGCATTTTGAGAGATATTGTACAGCAGGTTGTAGTGCTCATGCTCTCTTCCCCGGGGCTCACGCTTGTGCTTCAAATATGCCCACACACAAGCAGTAGATTCTGTAACTCCTCCCTGAACCCTTTCCTTCTCACTGCATCACAGATTCAACTAGCATTGGCATCCGTTCTCAAAATCTTTTGCAAATCTCAGTTACCGCATCAATCTTCAAAGCTCTCATAACCAAGTAAAGGGTAAACTTGCGAAGATAACCAAGTAGACACAAAGGATAGCAGCTCCATGTTATCAGACTAATCTTATGCAAAATAATTGGAATTGTAAGTAAAATTAACATGGTTACACAACACCAGGATTTGCATGGGACCTGTTACAGAGAAAATTCCCAAACCGGCATGAAAGCACGCAATCCATGAGCTCCACCAGGTATGCCTAAATGAGTACGAAAGTGGAATACATTAAAAGGCATGTCGTACTTTGAACTTCATTCATCAAATACTGCAGAACATCCCAAGTCACTTTCTGTTTCCATCATAATTTCTTTCTATTACCGTAATCATCAATCACTGGACTTCAATTCAGGAATTGAAAGCTGGATAATGACAGTGAAACATAACCTGGTGGGACACTAACAACAGTAGAAGTGCCACACTCGCAAAAATGTAAACTTACCTGAGTAAACTCAAAAGCATTTGGATAGATTCGCAAAAGTAGAGACACAGCATCCATCCACTGCGACAGCAGATGAATTAGTCACGGAATAATTCATATTCTTTAATCGAAAATATGCTGAGAATCACATCCTTTGATCCAACAAACAGAAAGAGGTGAAAAGAAAGGTACCTGAAGGAAAATTGGTGAATAGTCACTTGACTGTGCACCCGGAGGTTGACTACCGACGGGGGAAGGAGATGAATTCTCAAGAGCCCCTCGCCCTGGTGAGGTGGAAGCCTGGCCTGCTTGCCTCATTACTGAATCAGTCGCAGCCAAGCTCGGCGTCCCAGTGAATGTGGGATTTCCGAGTCGATCTGAAAACATATGCCCGAAAGCCAGCCAGTCCTTCTCTATAAGTGCCTGTTCATACCAGCCATTTTCACTTTTCAGATGATGGCAAGCTCAAGACAGTCAGTCTCACCTAGGAACTACAAGCAATTCTTCGACTTTAAGATTATTGTCAGTAGAAGCACAACAATAACATACTCAAAACACTGCACTATCATACAATGCAAGATAGAGAGATGCATTCATGTAGAGTAGACATCATTACCTGAAAACCCTGAAAGGTACGGTAATATGGATCAAGCAAGAGGCTTGCCAAAGCAACCAGTTGTGCAGTTCTATCCCATCCATCACTGTAAAACCACGATGCAACTTTTAACTTCGACATAGGCATCCTTAAGAATTGATAGAACGTTCATAAAAATTAAAAGCATTGCATAAAATGGTTGACAAAGACAACAAATACAAAACCTTCTTCTGCGCTGAGATAATCCCGGGTGCAGGTACACGGTCAGACAACAACTTATGCAAAGTAGGGACCTATTCAATGCGTCACCTGCAATGAACCAAAACAGAAGCACCCTCAAGGTGAATACGAGCAGCAATCCACACGGCACTTGTCAGAATCTTATGACAGTGCAGTAGCCAGCCACTATCCCCCAACGCTGACGCTGCACCCACTACACTGGCAACATTCCCTCCCACCCATGCGCGTCCTCCACTTCGCTGCACACATACCCTACCTGTGTAAGTTCAAGAACAAGAGCAAGACAGCAGTCCCTAGGATTGCAAGGAGGATCAGGCAAACCAAGTTGGGGATTCCTCTTCCCTCAAACCAATTAGTACGAACATCTTACACCTTAAAGCCACTGAAAAAGGAACCTTGCATACCAATAAGGAAGACGATCCATCAGAGGAACACGCTCCGTGAGTATCCAAGAACTCACGCATTTTAGTCAAGCTGTCACGCATCCCATGAATATTATCGATGCCCAAGAAAATCACCTAAGGAACAGTATCAAAACACCCCATCAGTGGACTATTAAAAGAGTACACAGCACTTCGTACCACAAATAACAACAATACAAGTTTTACCTCAGATCGTTGATAATTTGCAGATGATTCCGACCCACCACCCATTGCACCATTGGCCAACGCATTCTTTCTGGGTCGAGCATCCGCAATATATAACTTCCTGCAGAAAACAAGTGATCTTCATATGTGCAAATAGGAAACGCTCGTTGAGCATAAAAACGCATCAACAAACCCAACGTAATTTTGTTGATGAACTTGCATTGCAAATCAATCAAACCTGTCCTGCATTGCAAGTTTTTGAGAAAATCAAAGAAACAACATGGATAGTGTCAGTTGTAATGTACTTGTGTGGTATCAAAGGGGACTCTAGAAAACCAGTAACGATGAATTGAAACCAAGCAACTCATACCACTGCACGTAATTCCTTCCAGTGCATATTCGTACTACTATGGGCAATAAAAGTCAAGACACAAATAAATACCTATGCGGCTGATTTGCAGTATTACAAATGGTTGCCACGAGCTTTTCATCTGCAGGACTGCACAACATCAAGGCTTCTGAATGTCAGTAATCGTAACCCTCAGAGGATGAGCATTTGCATTAATCATGATGAACTTCAAAAGCAAAATGAAACAGTCTCGACCACCTTATTTCTCATACCTGGACGAACTGCTAGTCACACAATTACACCATACTCATAACATCCCTACCTGCGTGTCATTCCAAACCCCGTGAATGGCTGGGAAGATCGAGCAAGCACAGCTCCATTATCTGCACATTGCAACAAGTAACAATCTTGAAAAGTTGAAAGACGCAGGAAGACTAGATACATTTCCTAGGCTAACATATAACACCATAGGACCTAAGTAATTAACAGAATAAAATGGAAACTGCATGAACTTACCAGGGTGTTGCCAGCAAAGATGCGCAAACCTGCCCCTAGAGCGAAAAAGAGCAGCCTGCTGAACCTCGTCATCACTGTAATGAGAAACATAAAAAAGACCATCAGTCTGCCTTCATACAAACTAGTATGCCCTGTGCCGTTGCCACAGCCAAAATAAAAGCAAAAGTAATTTTCTAATTTTTCTAATTCAAAAATAACTCAAAAATCCAAAACTTTCACACCGCGAGTCGGAACACCACGAAACAGAGCCCGTGCACCCCCTCGCGGAGAGCTCTCCGATGGTACCAAGAACGCGCCCGATGGACACCCAGTCTGGGAGATCTCAACGTAACAAACAAAAAAAAACAGCCTAACTTAATGGATGGATACTCCGTAAGCATGCTACGTTAAAAGTATAGATAGAAGTTTCCAGCAACTTCATGAGCTCACTCAAGTACCTGACCGATTTTGGCATCACAATAAGCGATGGATATGTCGGGCAAACGTTGTAATTTGCATTCGCTTCGCAAAGTCGCCAAGCACTGCCACTTTGAGATTGTTCCATCGCATTTCGAGAAGTATGATTATCCCTCGATATAAGGCGGACATATTCCGCACGCAATCTTTGGCGTGGATCACCACTTGTATGAGAGGTATCAGAAAAGGCGTACAAATCATATAGTCGAGTAGGTCTTGTTCGATATGCCAACGCCTCACGTACCTTCCTCCGCTGATAAAATCAAGGTTGTCAGACCTGGTTAATTCCGACCATTACCTCAGTAACCTGTATTGACAGATAACTGACACCTCAGAATCCTGCTTAAAAGAATCATCAACACTCGAAAAGAAACCAATACCGAAATTAGAATTCACCTGCTTAGTGTGAGGCAGAAAACCAAACGTAACAGTTCGCAAATCCTTCCCTTCAATCATCAAACAGTAAATCAACAGGTTTGAAGCATTCGTCTTCTTTTATTACATATCGTCAGAAACGAATAAACACAGCGACTTGATTTACACAATTGAGGTGAATTGAGCAGGGTAAGTAAACATCAATTATATATCGAATGAATATAGAAAATGACTCTCAATACAAGACGTAATCCTCGTTGAGTTATGATATAGTGTAAATACACAAGATGCTTGAACATCACGCACCAACTACTGTAAGCAAACGCCTAGAGGCTGTGCTTTGAAAAGCAGTGTATGTCTTTACAACCTGCACCTCAAAAGTCAAGCGATCATGGTTATCTCTGGCTACAGCTTGCGTAAGACTGATTCTGCAGCACCGTAAGACAAACGGATGCTCTTTGTGCAGACTAATCGTGAATAATCCAATTTTAACATTCAAAATGATATAAAGACTGTGTTTACACTTTCAAAAACAGCCAGAATACTGGTAGCCATAAAATAGTCTGTCAATTAGCCAGTGAGAACTTGTATGCAATGAAGCAATTAGAGAACCAGCACCTTCTTCAAAGAAAATGGCTTCTCACCTGCTTTGAAAAGTTTTCAATGGTTAACAAAGGAACAGTTCCGAGTGGTAACGGGAGCTTTGCACCCCCTCCCTGCGACATCCACAAAGAGCGTCGAGTCGGACAAACACATCACAACTCTCTAGAAAGAAGATCCTCATTTTACACGCTTTTCAAACTAGACAAGGGCCAATGATTTTACAATCAAGATGCCTTGACCTCAAAGACGATCTTCATCATAAAACAGGTTTGTGTACATATATGATACAAAACTTTACCGCAAAAACTTTCATCCGAACACGAACCGCATGCACGTAGGGTTGAGCACGTAGTTATTATATCAAAAGTTCAACGACGCCATGAGACATACCAGGAAAACTAGTCGGTAATTTGTGATAAATAAAGTGCCGGCTATTTCCAAATTTACAAGAACCGCTCCACGCGCCTGCGCAGATATGAAAATTAATTTCATTACTCGTTAGACAATTCATCGCAATGTTCGAAACCTTCAGCGTACCAAACTACAAAGTTCAAGTACAGTTGTGAGTTACGGAGTACAATCTTGGAACAACTGATTAATTAAGCTTCTCCTTCCACATTGCTGACTACCTAACACCGCAATTACTCAATCCAATGCTCATAGATTCATAGATTGTAACGCCTAAATCCAATCCGCTTGACACCTACAAACTATTCAATAATTAGTCCGCCACCACTTCCAAGACAGACTCAGGATGAAGAAAATAGCAATCACAACACAACCGAACCTCTTCCATAACAGCTTCAGCCGGCAACAGAAAGTCGTCCCCGCCGTGCATCATGACCCTCCCCGAGCCCTGCAATCGCATAAAATTCCTCAATCCTCACCAAGAACCCCTAACAACGCAATCAAAAATCAAAATTCTCAAAGGAAAAAAAAAAAAAAATCCGAAAAATTTCGATGATGATATCTCGCACCTTGAGCGTGCCGACCTCCACCGGCGTCCAGTCCAAGCCATCGATCCAGCCCTCGACGGTAGACCCCGAGTTCATACTGTGCCATCCAGCCATCACTATAACGCTTTCTGCCACCACTCCATCACCATGTCCTAACCAAAACTAAAACCCTAATTCGCGAACTCCCGGCTAATTTGAATTCTAAGCGAAGAGAACAAGCACCACCGATCCTCAGCACTCGTGCAACAATCACTCGACAAATCGTGGCCACCACCTTTGCTCTTACTCTTTTCCTTTTCAATCCGCATTGGATTCCTCCAGTGGCGAGGTTTAGTTAGGATTTTCGTGGCCGCAGGTTTCTCTCCTTCTCCGTGTTTCAGTCGAGACAAGCTGAACTATAGATTTTACAAGGATATGAACCAGTCACCTGCTTGGTCACACAGAACACTAGAGCGAATCCAACAGTCTAATCCGACAGTTTCATCCTCTCTGAAACAGGATTAGGGTTGGACCTTGAATTTCTTAAGTAGGCAGCTGCAAAGTTGGATTCCAGAAAACCACAGTCCTTAGAGTTTCGTTGGTGGAGGATGGTTGTTAGGTGACTGACCTGCTCAAAGAGCTCGATCATCAGAGAATTTGGAATGCGAGCAGAAGATGTTTTCAAGCTTCAGAAATCACGTACTCTTACAAGCGTAGATAGACAGATCTGCTGAGCACTGTGCGAAGCTCCTCGACTTGCAGAAAGCATCAGCAGAAGGCCGAAAGTTCTATCTCTTCTGAACACCAAATCACACCTCCTTCTCCCCATTCTCAACCTTCACAGAATGAGGACGTGGCACTCTCTCCTTGACTTGTGGAGGGGACATTCTGTAAAGATTGAGAAATTTCATTCTTCTTCTCCAAAGGTAAAGAATAGGGGTAGTCACACCTTCTTCACCCCATTCTCAATTTGCATTGAATGAGCACTGAACATCGATGAAGAGGTGAGAAGAGGTGAGAGTCAACATTGACACATCTAATAAAAGATCATGCATACATTTGAAATTATGATAGCCATCCTCCTCCACAAATGAATACTTCTCTTCCAGATCTATTTTCCATACTTCACACACCAATAACACCCCTAATACTTGTTGTCACACCTTTTTCCAAAATAAAATTTCTATAAAGAATAAGAAGTTGTTGAGAGAAAAGAAAGTCAATTAGGACCCTTTTTCTATAAAAAGTGTCACACCCCTTTTGATTGGTGTAAAGAATGAGAATGGAGAAAACTACTATGAAATTAATTTCATTTCTCTAGTACCAACTTTGCCATCTCGTCTATATATAGCACTCTCCAAGTCTAATGAATGTATTTTCATCCAATTAAACGGAGCTTCTCTAAATGGAAAAACATCTCTTTACGACGACATCAACGATCACTAAGATCATTCCTTCTTCGCTCAACTACCTCATAATCATTCAAGATGCATTTGAACTTATCATTTCACAATAAAAGAGCCTCCATTTTCTAGCTTTAAATGTGCCTCCATCTTTTGCATGTAACGCTATTCAAAATTTATAATTTGGAGGACTCTTTGTTGGTAATTCAAGTACAATAACTCAATTGTTGTCAAAGTTTGAAATCCTTTCATGCAAGCCTTTCTAAATTCAAATTTCAAATCACTAAAATCCAATAGGTAGAAACAGCTACTCTCGATATCAACTACTTCAAAGCCTTTTGTCTCCTACTACAAATCAACAACTTCTCAAATTTTACCATGCAAGCAATGACCATGAGCAGAAGTTTGTAGATTGTATGCACATGTCAATATGGACATGGCACTTGTTCGTGGTGATGGGTCTAGCATTCCCATATCATTTCCTTGCAACGATGATGGTGTAGTATGGATACATGTACTGATTCTTAGTATAAGGTTCAACCTCGACTTGTCGTCTTTGTAGGTGGAAGAGGAACTCTTTGATTTTGAGGGAAGACAACTTGTATCACCTATCATGCAATTGAAGATTAAGAGTGAGGAAGGAGATGTATAGAAACTCTCCTCTGGCAAGTACCATGTATTTGGGACTCCAAGTATTGCAAGGTTAGTGTCACCTAATGTTGTCATACTTGAAGCTGTAATGTCTAGAGTGCAAATGCCTTGGGGAAGTCTTGTCAAAGTAGAGCCTCTAAATCCTAACCATATCGATCTTAGCAACTCTTTAGATGACAACGATATTTTCGTTACTAAAGCAATTGGAAAGTTGTCTCCCATACCTGAGTTGGACGAGGCACTTCATTGTTGTTAGGTACAAAAAATTCAACACAAGTCCATAGTGTCTTTCAGTGCCTCAAGGATATGCAAATCATCCATGTGCTCGAAATGAGTTGAAGTTCTTGAACCTAGATGAACTTGAAGTTGAATCTGTCCTTCATCTTCCACAATCATTCAATAGAGATGTACTTTTCGAGTTGCCTCCTCTTTTGTCTTCGTCATCTTCCTCTGCTAGTTTGTCAAGGTTACCATCTTCCTCATCTGTAGGTCATTTATTACAAAGTATGAATCGAAGGTTTGATAGACACCTGTGGATACACACACTACAAATATTGCTAATGACTTTGGTCTAAAGTTTCGCTATTCTTTTTGTATTGGGCATCTAATGTGCGAAAATCCAAATTGCCCTAGAGTGAGGCGTGGTGGAAACAAAAATGAGAGTGAATGGAAGGGGTCATCACCTATTATCATTGTTGTAGGGAATGAATCGCCTGCAAAATCCACTATTGTATGTCAAATTTGCAAAGTATCCCCTTCTTGCAAGTCATTATGTCCTTGTCGTATGTATAGGGTCTTTAATTCTATTGGTTCAGGGAGAGCTTGTATTCATGTTGGCTATCACAAACATTCTGTTGGGAGGGGCCTTTGTCGCGCATCTATTGAGCGGACAACATCTTTGATAAGTCAAAAAGTTTGTAAAACACCGTCTGCTACTAATTCCGCTATAAATCTTATTGCTAGCAAAGAGTTCTTTACATTTGAATTGTTTCAAAATGAAGAACTGGAAGGCAAGCCAAAGCCTCTTAAAGGTGAGGCATTAGAAGTTGTGATGGAAAAGTTTCGAATACTCAGTTCCCCGAGTATTTAAAATACAATCTCCAACTTTCGTCATAGCACAAGTGGAGGACCTATAGACAACATCATATCATTAAAGAAGAGAAGTGCATATTCATACATCCAAGATAGTGTATTTCCAAGCTAAGATAAAGAAAAGGTTTACCTTTTCAAAATGTCTAAAGAAGGTCCAGCTAGTAGAGTGGATCTTGTGAAGCGAATGCACCTGGTGGAGATTTACAATCATCTTGGTGCATGTTTGACCATGTAAAAAGGCTAAAGGGATGGACGACAATGGCTACATATCTTTATGATGTAGAGTTTTGTCAAGTTCTCACTATTTGTGTTTGTGACATGATGAGTAAAGATGCGTTGTCACAAGAGTAGATGTGGAGATCCCTAAATTCGGTTATGGCATGCCACGATATTCCATCTTTAAATTCTAAGGGCTTCATGGCTGACAACACGATGGCCAATTGACATGCTATTCATGTTGTGTATGGAAGTGACAACAAATAAGAGCCTATGCAAAATCGAGAGCGTTCGTGTTTACTTCATTAGATGACATCTTTGAATAGACACACAGAAAAGCACATTCAACCTCAATTCCAAGAAACCCACAAAAAGCTTTGTAAACAATACAAAGATACTAAAACTATGGTTGAAGCTGAAGAAAGATATCTTGGAATTAAAGGCTAGTGGCATTTTTCAAGGGCTGCATCTGAAGATTCTCTCCAAGCTCTTGATGATTGGCTTGGCTTTTGGCACTTTTGCTATCAACAGTGGAGGTGTATTCCTGGAGTTGGTAAGTCATATGCCTCTTGAATTATGCAACATTTTAGACTAACAACTCAAATTATTTTTAAAGAAAGAAGCCTTAAGATTTAAAAATTTATGTATTTGAAATCTAATGACATTCTCACAAAACTTTAACAATATACAAATTAGAAATGTTGTCATTCATTTTTAATCGAGAAATAGGCATTTTGAAACCCAAGAAGGCTTACCACGTGAATGTAAAATGTTTGTTGTGTTGTAGAACTTGAGCTTGGAGGAACTAGTAGAAATGCCTTCTTGCAACCTAGCTGAAACAGTGCACAACAAGTGGTTGCAAATGTCCATAAAGAGAGGTACTTGCTTATACGTTGCTACTACAGATGATATGATGAGGGCTATTCAGCAATCTATCAACTATTGGCCATACCTTCAAGGATATGCATCTGGCACTAGCCCCAACTTGGATGAACTTCACCTTCGAGTTGCAAGACGAAGCAAGAATCCGGCAAAGTTTGCCAAGACCATCGCCAAACTTCCTAGTGCTCAGTTATTCACTACACGTATTCCGCACTTGGAAGGCGAAGAACTTTTTGGCTCTACAAAGCTCAAATTAGATCTTCCACCAAGGTCTGATGGCGATTCTCACCGCCACGATACAATTAACTTCTCTACACCAATGGTTCAAACCGCTCAACTAGAGCAAAGAGAGAAGCAAGCGCATCAACGCCAACAGTGAGAGATGAAGGCGAACCAAGCACAGCATGTCTACATACTAGTAAGGTTTTTGAAACTGATTGTAATTCTTCTTTGTAGCACATTGCTAGGTGTAAAAAGGTAGAAAAGACTTGTCATGCCATTCAAGTTGGGATGAAGAAAAAATGCAGCGCCAAGATAAACATATCAAAGAAAAATGGAACGGCAGCACCTACCTACAATGGTCGCATGACTGAATACGGAACAAAGGCCATCATCAACTTTGATTTTTGGTTTTGTGTAGATGACCTTCTCCGTTGTGTAGGAGGTTATAAGGTGAAATGCGTTCACGACTGGCCCCCTCTTCCAATTGTATGGCTCATAGCAGAAGGAACACATCTCACCAAACCAGAGATTCTTTCTTTGGAGGAAGCAGGGTTCCAACTACAAGTTGAAGAGGTAGGCAATGTGGCATTCCACCTTTTCAACGAAGAGAGTACGGTAGAAGGTGTGTCTTTTCTTTGTTTACCATAGTCGGATACGAATATGCAACCATTTGACTCTGATGTGCATCCTACAAAGCGATTGGGGAGGAGCATTAGGCATAACCCTAATGCACCTACAGTTGACCATTAGAACAAGTGGGAGATAGCACGGAATTTAAAAGCTGTCATTCAATCTGTAGTTGTAATTCCATACCCTGGATACGGTTGAGTGATAACTTTAATGTCAGGTATCTTTCCCCACCAAAAGGTATATCGGGTCACAATTTCAGACTTCCCTATTTGTACCTGCGAAGATTTTGTTACTATGAGTTCAGCTGCACTTAGTAGCAAGAAATCATAGGTGAACTGCAAGCATCTGTATTACGTTTTCAGATTTGTATGCAAGGCAAATTCTGAAGATAACAAGTATATCCATGCTCCAAGTCTAAGTTTCAATGAAGTGAAGCTACTTCTTCAACATAGCAATCTATAAGATGTGGTGTAGATGTCTAGTAGTAGATAATGAGGTTACCACCAATTTTGTTTAGAGGTGGATAAGTAATGATTCATTGTCCTAGCTTTGATGTACTTTGAATGCTAATTACTTAAAAGGAAAAATAGCTTGTTCTTCAAGGACTCTTAGCACCTATTTTAATCATTTGTAAAACTATAAACATCAAAAAATACATTAAAAAAGGATGAATTCAACAAGACAACAATGCAGGGTGATTTGGGTGAAGTATTACCACTACTAGAAAATTTCGTATTTCTGTTGTTTTGGTCGCGTTGATCCGGTCAAAATCTGACAGAAATCTGTTGGTTTTCAACAGATTTCTGTCAGATTTTGACCGGATCAACGCGACCAAAACAACAGAAATACGAAATTTTCTAGTAGTGTACGGTTGTACAAATGATTTGGGAAGATGCTCTTTGGTTCCGAGGGACACATTACCGTTGCCAAAAAAATTTGTTGGAGTGATTGTTCCATGGTTTTGTAGTAAATGTTAATGGCCTTTAGGATTCTAAATAGCTCTAAATGATGAAAAATTTTGTTGTTGAATAAATTATTATATTTCTACAAATGACCTCTGTTGTGGCTTTTGGATTCCGAGGAGCATTCAAGTACTTCAAAATTAGATTAGAAAGCTTCCAAACCAACAATACAAACCCTAATAATCTCAATAAATTAATGTTGTTCATAAACTATAAACCAAAACCAAAAAATTAAATTTTGGAGGATATATAGTAAAATTAAAATGAAGTCTTGTTTGAATGGATGATGGATGGATGGATGACATATGTGAGGTTCATTCATACAACATGTCTATAGATGTAATAATCTTTGTTGGAAAAAAATTTAGTGTATATTTGTAATATAAAATTTACAAATTTCTTACCAAATTTTTTATTTTTTGGATTTTTGACATTACTATTTTGGGATCTGACAAAACTATTTATTATTTTAACATGTTTATTTTTAGTATATATTCCTGTTACGAGTGCTCAAATCTAATCGCTCATTGCTCAATATTCAACGCTCGCTGCTCCCCACTCACTTGGTAGCGTCGTTGGTGTGACAACCCCTAATGAACTTGAAGAAGTTTTCACATTTGAATGTTTTATCCCAATCAAGGGGATGCACAATTCAAAAGATTTCACCGTAACAAACTAAATAAAACAAAACAAATAACCTCATTTAAGATATAGAAGTGGTGGTGAAAGAGGTGGTTGTGACATGAAGAGATAGTAAATAGATACCACAACTTAAAAAGATGCTCAAAATATTGCCCCTTTATTGAGATGTTTTATATGAATTTTTTTGAAACGCATTGGACCTTTGGGAAATAGTCACACTACAATCTTCCAAAGTTCATTTGACTACAATACCAATAATTGACAATAGCACCTCACTACAAGAAAAAGGGGTGTTTTAAGTATAGTCCTAGTAGAATTGTCTTTTAAGTAATGACTTTTAAGCAAGTTTTTTAGTAAAATTTTATTGAAAAGACAATCTTTTCAATAAATAAAATTTTACTAAAAACCTAACTTAAGAGTCATTACTTTAAAGACAATTCTACTAGGACTATACTTAAAATACCTCTTTCTCTTGTAGTGCCTATAAATTGAGCTACAAACATGTTGAAAAGAATGTGGTGAAAGGTTCATAGAATGACAATTGTTCAAGAACTTCTCCCAATAACTTCCTCAATTGATGGTTTACACTACTTTCCTAAACGTTTGTAGCCTTCTTTTTAAGAGTTGATATTTAGAGAGTTAGTTGATTGTGGGTTCTCATAACTTATAGAATTGCTTTATGCTTATTGAAATTGAAATGAATCATATTTGCAAATTTTAATTTCAAAGAAGGAAATATGTGACGTATAGGAAGAAGAAAACATATTTGACCAATGGTAGTAACTATTGGCTAGTTGAAGTTTATAGTTTTGAGAGCATCATCATTACAAAACGACAAATAGCCCGGCTAAAATCTAACTTTTGCTTGATGTGGAATGAGAATTCAATTACAATCAAATCAACCTTCAAATTCCACTTCAAAAGTTTGCAGCCAATACATTAGCATTGGCTACATTAATAACCTTTCTTTTGTACACTAAGGAAACTTGCTATCACTTACAAGTGAAAATGACAAGTTCTACAATTGTCCAAAAACAAACATTTTGACTTGGTGATTTCATACAAATGAAAAAAATCACTAGAGGTTGTCACACCTTCTTTTAGAATGAACTTTTATGAAGAATGAGAAGGTATGGAATAAAAAGACGAGCCAATAGGAGCCATATTCAATGAAGACAATGTGACACCCCTTCAAATGTTGTGTGGCTCATGTGGAGGATGCAAATGGAGAATGGAGAGAAGTGTTCACCTAAGATGCAATTCAATTAGTAATTTTTCAATGCACTTTCAAACAATCCATCATTCAATGTACATTTAGATGATTGTTTGTAAAAGTTCATTGCACATTTAGGAATAAAAATGGCATTTTTGATATTATCAAAAAGCTCTTTGCAAAGAAGAGTGTACAACCAACTTTGTTTCATAGTATTTGGACCTACAATGTGATAGTTATTGAATTAAAAAAATTATGAATTAAAAAAATACTTTTACTTTTATTTTGGTTGTGGTAATGGCACAAAGCACACTAGTTATATCTTTAAGGTTGTCAAAACCTTTGCCTTGATTTCTCCTCATAAAGTAACATGAGTCAAAAAAGAAATTTGCAAAGCCCACTCCAAAAACAATTCATTACACCCACTAATTTATTAAGGTAGACTAGCTCATTTTTACCAACCACCTATTTCCGTCATCTTACTTGTGGCCCCAATTCCACCACAAAACTCATTCAAATCCATTCATTTTTTTGACAAAATCGGTGCATTAATATGCTAACAAAGGATAACATGCCAAATCTTCATTGGTGAGTACTTAAGCGTCAATAGATACATGGAAAAAGGTGGTTATAGGTTGTTTATGGGACATTTGTGATTCCACTCTAAGGGCAATATTGTAATTTCACAACAACCCACTTCAAAAATTCACAAAAATTACAATTTTCATTGAAAAATTATAATTCCGCATGGGTTTGATTTATGAAACAAGGGCCCACCTCCAAGAAAATATATGCCACTCTTGGAGTTAACTCCAAGATATTTAGATTGTAAATCAAGGTGGTAATAGGCTTGTCTACCTTAAACCTTCTACGATGCCAAAAAGCTCCAACCTTCATTAGAATTATTATTAACATTCAACAACACGTGTCAAAAATGGTGTTTGGAAAAAAACTGATAGCTAGTTCAAAGTTAGTTGGAGGAATTGGGGGAAAAAAACAGTTGCAATTTGAAAACATCGGCAAAAATCCGGTGAAAAAATCTATAAAATTTTTGTTTTGAATTTTTAAAAATAGAAAAAAGAACTACACTAAATAGTAAAATTAGGTTGCCTTAGCAATTAGGTTGCTTCACTCACAAAAGTTTACATCATGACACACAATAGAGGCAAAAGCAATTCACTCAGGAAAGTTTACCGCATGACACACCACTTGTCCAGATGGAGGTAGAAGCAATTTCCTAAACCTGAGCCATGAACCAGTGCACCAACCCATGCAACACACATGGTTCCTACATTACTACATCCTTTTACAATAGCTTGTACATATTTATATAGTGTAGAATGTTCAGAAATTAGTGTAGGCAACCTAATTTTCACTATTCATTTACTAGTGTAGATAAACTTAGCCGGTAAAACTTTAAAAAAATCCCTGGTCAAATAAATCCACAAACAAAAATCTGCCCCCCCCCCAAAAAAAAAAAAAAAGTTCAAGTCTTGACGGCGGCACTCGAAGTCAAGTTTCGAAATTAAAAAATAGTTCAAATTTCCCGGGAAACCTGGAAAGTGGCAGGCCCTGAGTTGGACGGTCGCGGCACGAACACGTGGCTCCCGCTCCACCGACGTGGACCACATAAACATACCGCGTCTCTCTCTAAGTTACCGTCCCTCCCACGGATACCCCCCGTCACTAACTTACTGGAGTACTGGGCTTTAAAGGAGCTGCTGGCATGTGTGGGACCAAGTGTCAGGCCTGAACAGAAACAATGGCTATGGCGTGCCTTCAGAAGGCCGCTCCATGGCCATCCTCCACCTGCTCACCTCCGTTCATCGCCTGCCTCTCGGGTCTACAGTTGTAAGAAGCTTTTCCAATCGTGGCTCCTCTCGTTCTGTGCCGATTGATCTTCATTCCGTCTAGCAAGCTGTTCTCCTTTCATCTTCCTGCAGTCTGTTGATCGCTCTGTTTTTTCAGTCGCTGGCTTGGTGTTTGTTTCCATTGGATTTCGAGTCCACAGGTGAGGGAGGGAGTCGGTCGATGTTTTCCACCATTTGGCGCATCTGTGAGTTCAGTTGTTGGTCATGTAAAGGTGCTTGGCTTTCCCGTGTTGCGAGTTGCTCATCTCGAGGTGGAATTCCCGGGATTCGTGGTACTGGTTATGTGCGCGGTGTTTAGGAAATGGCTGCACGCGAGGCCAGTTGTGACAGGGCTTTACATTTTGAAATTGGGTTTCGCGGTGGCTGGGTTTGCAAATTAGGGCTCATTTTTAGGTGTGGAAACTACTGTGGTGGTGTCTCTGGAGTCGGCGTCCGGGTGTGAAATTGAAAAACGGATCTTGTGAGTGATTGGTAGGCCTAAGTAGTCCTCCGTTGGGGTGTAGGATTTTGTTGAGTGCTGGCGGTGTTGGTGGTTGAGTTTCCGTGGCCAGCTGAGAGCATTTGTGTGGTGGATTTGGTTGGACATGGAGAGATTAGGTCTGTTGGAATCGTGTGCGTGGTTGCATTAGGCGGAACTGTGGTCGAATTAGGCTTGAAATGTTGGTATTGCGGTTGGATTCTGGTTGTGACGGGAAACTCCCGGGGTACTGCGGTTGGTATTAAGGTTGATGAATGTGTGTGGTTGGCTGTGATGCAGGAAATTGGCGGTGTTGGCATAGTGTTATTTACTGGGAAGCCTGGTGGTCAGAACTCGTAGGAGGTGGGTGTTTCTTTGGGACGCTATCCCGGAAGCGTAAGGTAGTTGGAATTTGAACAGACATACAGGAAACGAAGGAATCGAGGAGTCGAGAAGGAAGTTGCGGAGGCCATCGGAATTGCAAGTGGATTTGGAGGTTAGATTGCAGTCGAGGACAGCAGGGCAGGAGGGCTTTGGACAGGCTGCTCATGAATGCGGCGAGCGCGGACATGCTTGGTATTATGGTTTCAGGATCTACGATCCCTGGCATGAGCTCCGTATCCGTGTCGGAAGACGGTTCGAAGAAGATCCGTAAGCCTTACACGATCACCAAGTCGAGGGAGAGCTGGACGGAGCAGGAGCACGATAAGTTTCTGGAGGCCCTGCAATTGTGAGTGCGTCCATCCCGGTTTGTTGTGTTTTGGGTGAGAGATGGCGAGTAGCTTGGGGAAATCGACCTGGTTAAGAATCACATGGCTGAGCGGTATTTTTCGACCATTGTGGGTAGCCTTTCCCCGGGGGTGAGGGTGTTAAGTTGTTGAGATACCATCATTTCCGTAGGCATGATGATTGCTGAGGTCGCGGAATTGGCATGGAACCTTGGGAAGCATAAGGTTTTCAGGAATCGCGAATGTTGGAGCTGGGCAGTTGTTGGTATCCTTCATTCAGGGGAGGAGGAGCGAACCCTGGATTGGCGTTTAGGGACGTGGCCGCGTGATAGTGCATCATCGTCTGATGTTGTTGGTAGCTTACGAAGATGCTGCTGAGGTCGAACCCGGCTAGGTGTGTCATTTCTTGTGTTCATAACATTGTTAGCCAACGCTGGCGGGGTTCCTTTTGTTTCCACGGGAAGGGAGAGCCCCAAGCATGGCAGATTCCCAGCCAGCCAAGGATTTTCTACAGATCGTAACGAACTTCACTCCCAGGCACACAGGGAGGCATTCTCCCTCCTCCAAGGGGGACTGGTTTAGGCTGGTTAACAATGTTATGCTGTCTATTGAGTGGATTTGGAATAGGAGAGCATGATTTGACTCGGGAGATCCGCCTTCTTTGCTGTTATTTTATTGCACCTGGTTATTTGCAACCAGGCTTTTTTCCCAGTTTTGTTGGAGTCCTTTGGGTCCTTCGCGAGGGATGGTACGTGGGTTGCGAGGGTAGTATGCAAGTAACTCCATCATCCCTTGAGCTGTTGACCTGTACCGGTCATGCATGCGCCGGATTCATTTCAACCGCCTTCTGTCCATTTTTTGCTGGTTTTCGGAATGAAGGCATGGTCGTGAGGTCCCATTTGGGGGATTGAGGGTGGCCAGTATGCCGGCAATATTGATTTCCGCTGTGGTGGTGAGTCCTCGGGTACTGTGGGACTTGCTTATAGAGAGTAGCATGTTATGCTGTCGTTCCAGTCAACTCCAAGGCGAGCCTTGTCATGGGAGGAGTGGGTCGACCGTGTGAGAGACGCGCTGTCTGAAATCACAGGTTGATTTGTCGACATCTAGTGTGAGGGCGAATTGTGGCTGCGTCCCATTTTCGGATTGATTTTTGGGCAGTAGCGAAGTAGGGTCCGATAGGTTGGAGGATGGCCTTTTGAACGGGAATTTCGTGACGTCCTCTGATGGTCGTATGCTTTCGTTTCGGTTCTGCAGGTTCGACCGCGACTGGAAGAAGATTGAAGCTTTCGTGGGTTCTAAGACAGTGATTCAGGTAGTGCATCTTCTGGTCTATATCTTGTGCATTGTGAGGGTGTGCACGCTCGTGGATTGTGTTAATCTCTCGTGAAAACTGGATCACAGCGACAGGCTTTGAAGGTGGTGGCCTGGGGTTGTAGTCCGCTTTGTCGTTCCGGTGAAGGAAAGATTCGAATTGCAATAGATATGAGATTTTGGAAGCCTGCTGGAGGTCTGTGTTGCTGAAGAGGTATTATTTCCCGTACAAGTTGTTAGGGGCTTGATTGTGTCGAGTTTGATTGTGTCCATGTGGGTTTGGTTTGTACGCAGATTCGTAGTCACGCGCAGAAGTACTTTTTGAAAGTTCAGAAGAATGGGACTGGGGAGCATGTTCCTCCACCGCGTCCGAAACGGAAATCCGCGCAGCCGTACCCCCAGAAGGCTCCCAAATGTGGTAAGTTCCTTGACCTTCAGATTCATGTCTGAATGAAATCTGCAGGGAGTGTCTGAACATCTGCATATGGGTGGTGTCGTCGTGGATGGTCAAGTGCGCGGGAGGTAAGGTGAGGAAGCTTGGGTTTATGGTCACGACGGAGGGCCAGACTAGTAATGGCAGTTCGTGTGGAAGCCCTTGGATGCTTGGGTGCGACCCACTATATTTTTTTTCACCGTGAATGACTCGGATGTTTCGACTGGGAGTAGAGTTTCAACAGAAGAGGAGAATGTGATGGCTTTGTTACTGTTAGAGAACTAGTGACATGATCTTGAAAATGAGTCGTTCAATACGAACTGGTCGTGTGATGCTGAGCGGCTGCGGTCCGTGATGCCGATGGAATTGTCGTCTCAGGGAGGTCGTGAGCATGTCGTCATGTGTGACGAAGGGTTGGTTTGTAGAATGCACACACAGGAGTCACAGTGTTTTGGGTTTCTTGAGGGTGGGAAATGCGTGGCTTGGGACTGACATGAACACCTACTTCGTTGGGATGTGGACTAGCAGCACAAGTGCAGGCTTCGGATGGTTTGAGAACTCAGGCTGCTCAGGCGGAGTCTAGCCATGGCACAGGCTCTCAAGGCCCTTCCATGTCCCCGGCTAGCCCGTCTATGTCAGCCTGGGTTCAACATTCCATGTCTCCTAATGCGAGTGTTTCCTATGATGCGTCCGGTGAGTGCTCGGTCCTTGGCTGCATCGAGTATGGGTATTTTCTCAGACCGGATCAAGTAGCACTACTTGTATACCGAACCGGACCGAGGAATGCAGTTCGTACCTGGAGTTCATGAGAGGATGTCCCGGGGAAGTGAGTAGCTTTGGCGGAGTGTATCGTTATTTCGCATGAGTGGATGTTCCTTTTGGGCTTGGAGAAGGGAACACAATGAATGGCCTGATATGCAGGTCACAAGTGAAACTATTCACCACGCAGTAGCCTTGCAAGAGATGCGGTCTTTGTAAAATGGTGCAGGGTCCCTTGGCGGTCGTGTCCATTGTACGGTCGATAAGTGCGAGTGTTGTAAATGTGGGATTTCGGTAGTGTGAGTTGCATGTTGAGAGTGGGTGTGGTGGAAACTGTCGCTGCGTTTTGATCGAACGTGGGCGCAGATATGTTTGTGTGGATGGTTTGAGAAGAATGTCGAATCCGGTGACGGAAGGGCAGTCTCTTGAGCTTCAGGCTCTTGGTTGTGGAGCATATTCTGCGGAATTTGGCACTTGGTTGTGGCATGGTGTCGGTTTTTGACGAAGTGTATGAGTGACCGCGGTTGAATTGTGAATGTCATTGTTCTGTGCGCTCGTCGGCGTCGCCACTTGCGACATGTTTTGTATGACTTTCCTTGCGGGTGTATGAGGTAGGTCTGTTCCTCGAAGCCTCGAGGGCCACGGGGATTTATGAAATGACTGTCGGTTTAGGAGAGAAGTCTTTCTAACGATGTATGAGGGTTGAGTGCTCAATGGAGTGGTTTGTTTTTTTCTGTGCAGGCATCAAACCCGAACTGGGAGGCGTGAGTTTGACAGCGGTGCGCGCATCTAGTAACAGCCTGAGTGGAAGTTCTCCCGGCGACTGGCCGCATCATGCGCTGCCTGCTAGTCAGCTTGGCCCGGAGTCTTGCATACGATGTGAGCTACTTTTCGGTGTTTTCTCTGTTGTGACGATGAAGCGCGATAGCGTCCTTGGTGTGCTCATTTACGACTTGAGTGCATGGACCAGGCTTTGCAGTGATGAGAGTGTTGTGATGTAGACGGTCGTTAGTTGCGAACTGATGTCGTAAACGTGTTTGTGTTGGTCCCAGCTGCACCTGATTTCGCGGAGGTTTACAAGTTCATCGGCAGTGTGTTCGACCCCGGCGTCACCGGCCACCTTCGGAAGCTGAGCGACATGACTGCCATCGACAGGGAAACCGTGAGTTTTTGATGCGAAGCGTACTTTTTATTTATCTTTGCAAGGGTCTGGGGACTCTTCAAGAAGAACGGCGTGGTCCAATAGTCGCTGGGATCTAGTAGGATCGTCGGCAATGGAGTGCTTGAATCGACATGAATTGATGTGCTAGTGTCTGATCAGGATGCTGCAGAGGAAGTTACGGTGTGCGAACCGTCTGTTTGTTCGTTTCTGACTTGGTTCGCTTGGGTGCCATGCAGGTGCTGCTGTTGATGCGCAACCTGTCCATCAACTTGGCCAGCCCCGACTTCGACGAACATGTAAGTCCAGTGGGTTGACTTGGCAGCAGGGATGATGGACAGACTGATCCAGAGTGTTAGTCTCAATCTAGCTGTTTGCAAGTTCTGCAGAGCCTGGGGTTGGTCTTGACTTTATGGTCGAGTTGCACTGTGGGTGGGCGGATGGGTGTCGGACACGATCGCGGATCTGATTTGTCGTGTTCTTTTATTTGCTTTTGTGGAACAGAAACTATTGTTGTCAGTTTATGACGAGAGGGGAATGAAAGGAAAGTGCAGTTGGGCAGAGGACTTGACAAGTACTCCGGGCGCTATTCCTCATTCGTGTTCGGTATGGCAGCGATGATTCCCGGCTTGTTTGAGCGGATCATTTTTTAGCAGGCCAAGAGTTGGTTGCGTCGTTGATGTTTCTGCATTTCATTTGCTATGTGGTTGCTGAAGTCGGTAGAGTGGCATGCTGGAGTGTCGAGTTGTCGGACTTTGATTGAGTAGTTTTGTTGTGGTGGTGTTGCAGCAGGATGCGGGCGACGATACGACGTCGGCCTCCGGGCAGGCAGCAACGACGGCCCCATCGACTCCGTTGCTGGTGAGCCCGAGAAGCGGGGACTCGGATCACTCGGAGCAGAGAGCAGCGTCGGCATTGCAAGCATACGCGGACAACAATGCAGATGCAGGAACTCCTCCAAGGCATTCCTGTGATGGCGGAGGAGAAGCCATTTCAGCCTCTTTCACGAGCTGCGGGGTGTCTCCTGCGTCCCCCGGGATTCCCGAGTCGGGATTGTCGTCGGTGCCCAGCTCTGGCGCAGGGTTGCAACCTGTCAGCGCCGGGGTGGCAGTGAAACACGAGAGCTTGTACTCGGTTCCCAGTTTGAGCAGGCTGCCGAGTCTGCCCGTAGGCTTGGTCGGGGACGACAGCGGTGTAGATACGTGGTGGACTTGAGAGGAATTCTTTGCTTTTTGATCGACATGATTGTACGAATAGCAGCATCCCGAGTGTTGGGATGGAGTGTGAATACGGTCTTGGTTGTTTGGTCCGGAGATGAGTTGCGTGGCAGTGCGGAGAGTGTGAAGTATGTAGTGTACTGAGCTAGAGGCGAACCAGATTTGTCTCACCGACTTGAAGAGTGTGTAGTAGTAGCCTGCGGTATTTTCTCTCCCCCTGTCCCTCTTTTTATTTCCAGGTGTTGTTGAGAAATGATGCTTAGAGATGGTCGGAGCTTCGAGTTTGGGAGAGGGGGGAGTGTACATGTACGAGTGATGTGACAGTGATGAAGACCTGCATTATGGTTTTGAATATCAGGGAATTTAAGGCGGCTTTTCCTGTGTATTCTAGGGTGTTTAGCAAAATTAGAGGCTTGTGAAATGCTTGGGACGATTCGTCGTGTTGGGACAAGGAGCTTGAAGTTTCAGTAGGCTATTTCAAGTCGTTAGTTGGACTCTGTTGGTGTTCGACCCTTCGGTAGGATTTTGGTTTGTATGTAGAGTGGTTTCCATTGTGCAACTCGGAACGGAAGATTCTGGTCAATGCAGTGGAGATGTACTCATTGGATTTTATCTTTCGACCATAAACTCTGTTTGAGATTTAGTTGAGGAAGTAGTTTTCTTAACTTCAGGGGTTTTTTCCGAGTCCATAGTGCATATACAATATTTTCTTTTTGTGCATTCGGCCCAAATAGGATGTAACAACATTTTTTTAGCAGGCCAAAAGTTTAATATTACACGGATGTATTAAAAGTAGTACGCCTTAAGAGTGCCCAAGTAAGCATCCGAGTGTGGTTCCATGTATTTAGTTTTTCTTGTTTTGTTGGGTTATGAGTAGCATTCGAAAGAAGATCCAAGATTCTCTTGGCATGTAGTTTTTGGGCATGTATGAATGAATTATGAATTTCAAAGTGTTGGTTATAGGTTTATCTTACTTACTCTTTCATTCCTAAGAGAACAAACATCGAGAAGTTGAATGATGAATATTTTCTAGAGCTTTTTGTGAGGGCTTTGTGAAATGGAATAAATATATTGAATGTGTGATTTTGGTTAGTTCTTAGTTTAGTTACTTGATGTTCTATGATTTTTTTAATGATTTTTTGAAGTGGTTTATGTCTCAATGGAATAAGAGTAATACTTGTAAAAATTATGTCTAAATCCTTGTTATGCTAAAATTTACTTTGCCAAAAGTTTCATATACCGATATACATTTCCCTCCTATAATTCTCTTTTGGAGTTTAATAGAATTGAATTTATTTTCTTGAATTGATTCTAATAGTGTTCAAATGAAGTTTTTCTTTTAGCAAGATTAGGTGGGTTTTTTAATCAAAGAATGCATTCAAATGAGATACAATACACATTGCAAAATAATTTGACTATATATTTTTTCTTTTTTTTATAGATGAAATTGTTAAATTGATACAAAATCTTTGATAAACATTATTCCATTTGGGATGAAAGAATACACATTTGGATGGATAAATAGGTTATCATTCCCTTTTCATATTTTATCCATGAATATTGGTGTATCTCATGACCAATGAACATTGGTTTTTACACAAACAAAGTTTGTGAAGCTTGCCTTAACCCTAGACAAGACCTAGTTAAGGCAAGCTTCACAAACTTGGTATACACAACAACTTCCAATCACTTCATTACAAAAGATGCTTCTATTGCAATTCATCTTTAGCACAAATTGAGGATTCTTGATTTTGTTGAAGATCTAAGGTAAGGTAGAACAATCCAATGTAGTCAATAACCCACTAATCCAACATCTATTGAATTGTTCTATTTGCCTCAATCACTCACCCATTATGACAATCTTAGAAACCCTTTAGCATCATGACAATGCACTCACTAAGGAAACACGCTAGTATGTTGTTTAGCATGGTTCTATCCACGCTTTTCCAATTTAGTTCCAACAAACTTTGAAAAATCACAGAAAATTCATTTCTTGTTGAAATGACTTGATTCTACTTGCAAATGGCTTCTCTCAAACTTCTCAGTCTCTGAACAATATGTGAATTGACAAATAGCTTCTCTTATTCTCCAAGGTACCTACACTGAATAGGTGTATTAAGGGAACCAAAAAATTAAAGGAACTTATTTTGGAATATTGTAAATGTTTGAAACATGATGTACAACCCCAAGGCACTTCATTAATTATTGATGTACAACAAAGGAAGATATTTATATAGTGTGTAATGTCGATTAATTAGTATGAGTCCCCTTAAAACCCCTATTCAGTGTAGATAACAAATTCGACTTGGTAAGAAGCATGTTTACCTTATTGTAGTTGTGCAAGCTACCTCCTAAAGATATGTCCGCACTTGATGTTAAAAGATGGTGTTACCAAGGGTCTTAGGAACAAATTTAAACCTACTTTTGGACCAAATTCACATCTCAAACAACACCTCTAATACCAAGTGCAAACATACCTTAAGTGCATCCTAAGTTACTGGTTGAATTTTCTTAGCATCTTCATTTTAAACGTTACCCTAAACCATATATAGGCATCAACGTTTTGGAGAAACTTTTGAAACTCTTTGCTTCACCGCCAGAAATTGTCATTTACTTGCCCTCAAACATATCTCCAAGTAGAGACTGGCACATACCAACAAAACAATGTGACCCAATTTTACTACAAATCTACTTGTTCCATATGCTCAAGTAATTGCAAAAATGGGTTTAATTAATGCAAGAACAAATAGTGCTCCCATGTTGTATCCAACTACAAACCGTGCGCTCATTTACTATCATCATCTCACGGCTTGATCTTTCATGAGCACATGCAAGTGTTAAATTTAAGAATCGTCAATAACTCTTAAAATCGGTTGCTCATTCATTCAATGGATTCCCTTTGCTCATTCCTGCCACTGCAATTTATAAGCAAGTAACCATCCCGTGCAGAGGATGACTTTTGAATTTTAGTTATAGCTTTGGTCACGAAATGTAAGCTGTACATTTACAAGGAAAATAGCATTGCAATCCTATTTGCTTCAATTCTAATACAGGTCTCGTTCATTGAAGACATGCATTACAATCTTGAACCATTTGAAACTTGTTTTTGTTGTTTGTGATTCATGGTATGAAAAGCGACAGGGTTCGTAGCAGTGAGGATGTCTTGATGTGCAATAATAAAATCCTCTAAAGAATCAGAGAAACCTGAAGTGGGTCAAATTAGTACCGCTTACAGCACAAGTACCATTCATAAGATGTTATAAGCCCACGAACGCACCTTCATGTTCACAGAAAATGAATCAACAGAATCAGATTGATTTCAAATACTGAAAAAAAATGTCTTTTCCAATTCTACACATCAAAAAAATAGTCTACAACACCTAAAACACCGGCAGCTTGAGGTGGAAATCTAGTTTCCAAGTTGTCAAGTACTGTGCTACCGATTCTCAATTCTACAATTAGTGAGTCAGCCGCATATCATTCGAGAATGCCAAAAAATTTCATGTACAGTACAATAGACATGCCTCGATCCCAATCGGTGAAGGAGACTGAGACTTTCACGGGCAAGAATTGACTATTATTTGTCTAAAAGAATCGTGATGGTAGCGAATGAATTCCCTACAGATCCCAAAGCGGAAGGCTGTGCACTCGCATTCCTCCATTCCCCATCTCAATGAATGGGAAATCATGGCTGCAATCTTCTCAGTCTTCCTGCAACAGATTTGGCTGAAACGGCGAATCTTCAAAAAACTCTCAGTTTCACTCAAATTTGAGAGAGATGGAGGGAGAGAGAGAGAGAGAAGCTGGCGTGGAGAATGCACGAACACTCGCCACCAAGAGATGAGAAGTTAGGATTCTAAAATCTACAGGGGTTGATCGTCCGGGAACTGGAACAGAGACGGAAAGCCAGTCGGTGACGGCACATCGCGCGGACTCCACAACGAAGACGACGACTCACCTTGCTCGAAAATCTGCTCATACGAAAACAATTCCACATCGGAGCTGCTCATCCCGGCGAACAAATTTCCCCCGCTACTCGTTGCTGCCACATTTGCACCAAACGGTGCAGAAAGTCCTGCAGGGCTCTCTACGAATTGCTGATACGAAGTATATTTCCCGGGATCTTCAGCCAAGACTCCAGCCGCTGCTTGCTGCATATACGGATGATTCTGGTATTGCGTTGATGATGCTCCTGGATTGTAAGAAGCTACCGGATCGGCTTGATTCTGGTATAGTTTTCCAGTTTGTGTGTTTGATGCTTCTGGGTTGTAAGAAGTTCCCGGACCGGCTTCGTAGTGGCTCACATTGTGAAAAGTGGGGTTGCTGGAATGTGGCCATGGCCGCTGCGGGGGGAGCGACAGCGGCGACGGTGGATTGAGAGCTCGGGATGACCATACGCTGCTCCGGGATTGCGGTTGGGACTGGGATTGGGACTCAAATTGGGTTTGGGTTTGGATTTGTGGTGGTGGGGATCTGTCGGGGATGGCCATGTCGATGACGTTGAAAGTCGCGGCGGGTAGCAAGTAGGGATCCACCAGAGATGAGGAGTTGAAGAGCGTCGCGCTGGAGGGCGATACTGCGAGCTCGGCGTGTTGCGTGGTGACGATGTCCGAATTCGTCATCGTGCTGCTCCAAATGAATTGTGAAGAAGAGGGTGCTCGCGACGGCTCCGCGCGTGACGGCCGGGCGGGATTTGAAGAGACGATGATCGTGGACGCGGCGGCGGTGGTGATCGCAGTGGCGCTCGATGGAGGTTTGGGCGTGATGGTGGGGGGGAGCTTGCCGTCGGGGAAGTTGAGCTTGGCACGGACGCCGCGGAACTTGGTGGCCGCGACGTCGTACGCCATGGCGGCCTCCTCCGCGGTGTCGAACGTGCCCAGCCAGACGCGCGCTGCTTTCTTGGGGTCGCGAATCTCCGCAGCCCACTTGCCCCACGGCCGCTGCCGCACCCCGCGAAACCGCTGCTTCCTCACTCTCCCGGTGCTCGTGATCGTGACGCCCTCACTTGCTACGGCGGCTTCGCGCGTCACGTTTCCTAGTCCTAGCTCCGCTTCATCATGCCCGCTTCGACCGCCGCGCATCTGAGAATCTGCAATGTTCAGCAAGCAAATGTCACGTCCTGAGGGATGCGCGCTGAGAAGACCGACCTAGCGAATTGAAATGGTCACGAAACGCTTTTTATCGCTTTATAGTTGAGTTAGCAAAGGTTCTCCGTAATCAGTGGAATTTTAAGTTCCCGATTGCTCTGATGTAATTTTGCTTGTGTGTTATGCGAAGGGGCCTCGCGCCCCCGCCCAGCCGCCCAGGCTTTCACAGCAAAGGTTCTCCGGTGCTTGCAGCCATGGTCCCACCAAAATGATTAGAAAATGGGAGAGCGCACTGGTGGTGACTGCTCAACTCCGACTAACTTAACGTCCGCACGAAGGTGCACCACCAATTGCTGATAAGCAGGAATACTATCACAACATGAATTTCATCACGGTTGGGAATTGGGGGCAAGTTAGCTCGCTTGAAGGTTCACGAGTGGGTTCATAATGAAAGCAGCCCTGAGTCACCTGGTGAAAGCGGTGGTCTCCTCCGACAATTCACTATTAAAGAATTCCATATAACTACCAGTCTACCAATACTACAGTGTAACAGAAATGGCACACGAGGTCCATGCTAGGCTCCTTCCGAGTGATTCTAATAACTCCATGCGTGAGATTCGTAAACCCCTGATCGGAACCCTTAAACCCTGCGGCTTATATCTAAGGCCCATTTTAAACTACGGCTTAACAGGCTCAGATTTGTGAGCTGAGCTTACCACAAAAGCGACACTTAAAGCTTGAAACACCAAAAAACTAAAAGTGTCAAATTTCATATGTTGAAAAAAGTAGAATGGATTAAGATGGTGGTGGAAGTGGGGGGTTACCTGGATTGCTGCGAGGAGGCGAGAAGTAAGGTTTGCAGCAGATGTCGGAGTGCTGGATGCCGGAGTCTGAGCTGCAGCTGCTCATCCAGCTGGGGCTGCTGCTGTACGCTGTGGCCGCTCCAGGTGACGATCGCGACTCCGTGGCCTTCGACACCACTTCCCCGAGCGGATTCGCCGCTGCCGGCGGCCACGAGAGTGTGACCACTTCACTTGCACGCGCTTGAACCTCCATGTCCCGCGCCAGATTCGCAATCACACTGGGGTCAGACCAAGTACTACTAAGGAATTCGTCGCGGGGGCGCTTGTGTCCCGCGAGAGCGGCGCCCAGCCCCTCGTCACGGTCGCATGAGCTCAAGAGTTCTCTCCAGGGGCTGGAAGTCATGTATTGCGCCTCCGAGCTCGTGAAGAATCCTTGGGAAGGATTTTCTATTGCCCCTGAAGGGGACGGTAAGAATTCCATGGCATTGGAATCGACCTCCGCAGTACGGCTACGCGAGCGAGGGATGTAATCCGGAGGACCCGTCGCTGGCTCCAGCTTGTCGATTCTTCCTGGTTGCATGCGCACACAAATCATGACCAAGCGACCGCAAGATTGTGTATTCGGGGACTGCTTTTTGGATGGGCGTCGACGAATTTCAAATATTCGAGTGAATGGATCGATGTAACGCTACTACCCTTCAGCTCCAATGTGATTGCATCGTCAATTTCCGGTATCCGCTGTGATTTCAAATGGAATGAGCTCGCTCGCGTTCAAGAATGCTCTCCTCGATTGAATTCAAATGAACTCATGCGCTCAAAGTCTGCCATCGACGAAGTGAAAATTGCGGCCAACAAACCGCAACAACCTGTACCAGCGCTCTGAATTAATCATTCACGATTCTTCAAGCCCAAAACTGAAATTAATTTTCCGTCTTCAATCTTGCCTAGTGCTAATTCGATCAGATAGCGTCCGTCGCGCCTTGACAGTCCGAAATCCAACGAAATTCTAATTTCGATAATAGGGATACGCACAGCCTGCACAAATCTTTCCAAGCTTCACAAACTCACAGTTTCCAACCACGGATCAATCCCAAAAATTTCTTCCAACGAGGGTGCGTACGTGCACAAAGCGTCAGACCTGTCTCTGCCAAATCCTGATTGGTAAACCTTGATCAATTGCTCCTTCAGTCGATCTCTCGCAGTCCCCAGAAATCAATCTACCTCCACTTAATCAAATTCATCACGACTCTGCAACGATCCCACAAAGGATTGCAGCAATAAATCCCCCTGCCCCACTACGCCACACCTCGACCGACACAAGTGAGTTGCTATTCGATTTGTCAATGGTCAGCCTCGTGCATTGGGATGTAGTCTACCAACAATGTGAGCCTACCAGGGAACTAGAGCCCAACATATCAATCGCAACTAACTAACTCCATTGACTTTGAATTTCGATTGAAAGTGATTGTGTGCACACGGATTTGAAGTAAGCAGAGATTGGAAGTGGCGAGTGACTGATGTTTCAATCTGTGCCCACTGTAGTCGACAGCATGCAATAAAGGATGGAGGCAGTCTTATAGTGGGGTAAAGATTTCAGTAAATTGTCATGTGAGAAAAGCAGTGTTGAGGTTTCAGGTGATCCAGGCTTTGTGAAGAAATGAGAAGACGCGTTGCCGACGAGAGTGCCAGGGCAGGGCTCTGCTTCCAACAAGGCGGGGGCTCCCACTGAGAGTCGCAAAAGGGCTTCAAGTCTCTTGGGGACTGTGTCCTGTTCACACTGGGGGCTGGGAGGAAGGCCTTGACCGGGGCTGCCTTGGTGGCGTGGTGACTCTGCCCCTTTTGTTTAACCCCCTTACTGTCCCAGCCAAGGGTAAATAAAAATTGCCCCCTATTTTGTGCCGTATAAATTTTGTATTTTCTTTACCCCGCATAGTTAATTTAGTAGCTTTTATTTCAAATATGAATTTGAAATTTGAAAATTTGATCATGGGTGGAAAATAAATAAATAAATATTGTTTTCTCCAAGAATTAACCACAGGGCTGAGAAGGGGGTCAATCCTCCCTAGCCCTTTTTCATATGGCAAAATTTTAGAAGATGGGTGTGTGGGTGATTTTTGGTATGTCACTTTTATTTTCCAACATTTCATCCATTTAGACATTTTCAAGCATGCAATTCACCATTTTTTTTTAGATTTTGAACATCGTCCATTTATTTTCTTTTTTTTGGTGCCATTCACCATATTCATCCATTTTGAACACCCTTCATCAATTTGGTATTTTTTCATTCACTTGATTTGTTCAAAACTTGGATTTTTAGCGTTGAGAAATGAGTGCAAATATGTCCCATGCGCAATGAAGCTTGTCAAACTCAGTTTTTAATTCATTCAATAATTATCAAATTGTCTTGAAGTTGAAGACCTATTAGAGATGTTCTAATAGTCCAACTCTAATTTTCATGTTGTGTTTTTCTTATATTAGTTGCAACCTAAAAAATCATAAAATCCCTTTTATTTTCAAGACATAGATATACTAAAATGTTGGAGGTTTTATTAATCCTTTTTGTAACCAAAATAACAAAGAATGAACAAAGTAAAGCATGAAATTCAAATATGGATTCATTCAAAAATTGTTGTCTTTATTTTTAAATGACTTTGATGCACTTCTACTAATAGTACTCCCCAAAACTTACAATACCTTTTTTTCCTGGAGAATTAACCTTTCAATCCATAAGTGTCCATATTCAGTCTCTTGCATCCATACAAAGTTAGAAAAGAGGTGTTTGAGTACTACAGAACAATGTAAGAATGTGCTTAGTGCCTATATAGGCCCTCAACACTATCTTCTAATTCTATTCTTTAATGCTCAAACAACTCTTTTCTACTAGTGTAATGACAATTCAAACTTTTGAAAGATCAATGAAAGCATCTTTTATCAAAATTGACCAAAATCCTATTTGCATTTCAGATAGGAATACCACCCCATACTGTTGAGCCTACCCAAAACCACCATCATCACTTTGTATACATCTCCAAAATCAATATGTACTTACGTGGAAGAAATGATTTTAGAACCTCTACCTTCATAACTTTTGCGTGCAATATCCAAATAACGTGTTCTTTTTTTAAAAACAACCAAACAAATGTCACTTTCTTTGGTGCATTAGAACCTCCTTTCACTTGCCAATGAGAAAGTATGAAAATTTGACCAACCTAATAGTAACAAAAAGTGGCGGTTTGGAGGGTACCTACCATTAAAGATTAAAAACGACCAAAGTCACGGCTAGAAAGAATGAGTACCCTAAGTAAATTACTTAGTGAGTTATCGCATGCTCCATATTTTGGGACATAAGGTAGAGAGTTTGCTCTAAAAGCGATCATGACACAAGCGTCACATTTTACTTTCTTCAATGTACCAACAATGCACATTTCAAGAGATGATTGCTTTTAGTGACCACAGCATTTCAACTTCAAAAATTCATAACTAATTCCACAAATGTCCAAAAAACCACAAAACGACTTGGGTTCGATGCAGATTCCAGTACTCTTCCTACAAAAATTTACCAAAAATGGTTTCATGGGGGTAGCTTCTCTGAAAAGGGGATGAGCTCAAGTACGCACTCGAGAAGTTGAGTATTGCCACTGAGTTTTTTGGAAGAACTCGAAGCTATCCTGCAATTTCATCCCAAGTGGTACTCTCAGGTAGGTATGCGAGAGGTGCGTACAAATGTACAAAAATGTGATGAAATTTTGGCTTGGGGATGCTGCAGTGATTGAAAGAGTGCTCCAACAAACAAGTTGAAAGTCAGCCATAATAATAATGCTCTCAATGTATTATTTTGTACTGTAATCTTCGTACTCTACTACCTCTAGTAGAAGCTCCAAGGAGAAGTACCAGAAGCTTCATTCAGCCCCAATCAATCATATGTATATCATCGTAACCCCCAAGTACTGCCATTAACAAAAAAAAATTGATGAAAAAAAGAAGTAAAATGGTGTGATTTTCTAGTTTTTGAATTCATAAAAACTTTGAAATTCAATAACTTTCACAAGTAATTGTGAAAATAAAAAATAAAAAATAAAACTTTGCTAGGCTTAGTTCGTAGGATGGGTTTTGCGTCCTTTGAGGGGCCAATTCTAGAGTGGACTGGGGACCAACATTCATAGAACTAGCTAAAATTCACTCCATTGCTACTTATAATTTTCAGTAGCTAAATGTACATTGGAGAAAATCCTTGAAAAAATTAGATTTTAGATAAGAGTACAACAAATGATAGAATTTGATAGCCCATTTGCAACTTCCTCCACATTGGAATTAGCACATGATTAGTCAGTTTTGTTGTTATAGTACTCCCAATAATCCTTTACAACTCACGAAATCCTTTCTTTTCTATTTTTTGTAATACTACTCGCTCACAAGGTAGCCAAAGTTGATGCATGTTTGTCTTGAAGGTAGCATGTTGCACTAAATTCCGTAAACTACGGTATAATTGTGCTATGAAACGGACCATCTCCTTCAAATAGACCCTAGCTTTAGGGGTAGAATAGAGGTGAGGTGATCCTTGAATGCTAGGATCACTTCAGCAATTGAATGCATCTAGGAAGTTTTATTTTCCTATTGCAAGAGCCAATCACAATCTTTGAATCTGCACATCTCTTTACAAGTTGCAAGTGGACAGATTTTGGGAGACCTACGGTCACAAATAGGTACCTAATATGTCCTTAATCTTTGAAAATTTATACATAATTCAAAAATGCTCGTAAAAATACAAAACCACTTGCGTTAGGTTCCATGTCTGTTTTTCTTTCTCCGGAAAAAATGATATAAACATAATTTTGTCCATGAAAACCTATGAAAAATGCGCACATGGGTACTTTTAGAGCACACCACCTTGAGTTCTGGGGTCACTGCTGGGGACGCTCTCTAAGTTAACAGCTATGACTTTTGTTGTCAAATTAAAATACATCAGGACTGATAGTTAGAAAAATCAGCCCACTTATCAGTTGATAAAGTTTTTCAATTTCAAAAAGCATTTGGCAGCCAAATTGCAGTCCAGTACAGTGATGAGCAGTGATTGTACCAGGACTTCTCAGGTTCATTTTTTGTGATGACTTGAAACCAAAGTCAGCTCTGCTTGTGGCTGTTACAGACATCTGTTACATAGGTCAAATTCTTTTTTAGGTTTGGTCCATGGATTCATTTGGTGCCTAATAAATGGTCAAAAGTGGTTGCTTCCATTGTGGTCCCCCAAAGCGTCACCATAGGTTATAAATACGGGGTTAAAATGTACAATAGAGTGAAAACCACCAAATTAGGTTGGCCCTCACTAATTTCTTGACATTCTACACTATATAAATATGTACTACTACTTGAGAAGGATACAGTAATGCAAGAACCATATGTGTTGTATGGGTTGGTGCACTACACTAAATTGTATATTTAGTGTTGGATTACATTTAGTGTAATTACCACTCTACTCCACACAACACTAAATCTCAACTTTGGAGGAATTAGTGTAGTGCTAAACTTGACTGCACCGCCTCCATATTTTCTCATCTCCTTCCCTGGCCTTCCTTGGCCTTTAATGTACTCTAACACTAAGTGTAAACCTTTTCAGATTTCAGATTTACCATAGAGTACATTTAGTGTTAGAAATTAGATTTAATGTTACTTACTTTAGTAGGATTAATGATATTTAGTGTCATGGTTTGTAAATAGTGTTGCTAACACTAAATATACTATTTAGTGTAGTTCTTGGTGTGGGCTTAGAGAGTTGTATGTGTCCTATGTAGGAATGAATGACACGTTTTTTGAAATATTTGAAATTGTCAATGGTGAGTTAGATAGGTTTTAATGGTTTCTTTGAGAGCAGACTACCTTAACTTGTGTTTTTTGAAAAGCTAGAAGTGGGAAAAAAATTGTATTGAATCCAAATAATGCATGTATTCTTATACGATGAATGTCCTTGAAAGGAGGACAAGACTGACACAATTGTTTTTCCACTCTAATAATACTAAAAAGATTGACACGCTTATGGAGGAACTACTTCAATGGAAAATTGAAATGCAAGTTTGAAGAAGAAGCTGAAGAAAAAAATATGTATTTATATCTATAGAAATAGATATACATTTACATATATCCATACCAATAGAAAAAGATCAATGTTCAACATTTAAAATAAGTTAAAAATATATTTTGAAAATTACTAGGATTGGGTATGAGTTTCCCCTAGTAGAAACATGGTTTGCATAGACTAAGGAAATAATCCATACAAAAAACCACGTGACCAATCATACCAATTGTGAATCATCTTATGAGTTGGTTTCAATTTCCACTACATATATATACACCATGTTTCTACTAATGACATTGATTTGTCCTAGTAGAACACGTGACACTAATTTACCAAATCACACTACTTGTAAACTAACCAACTAGTTTCACTAATATGGGAGGCACCCCATTCTTGATCACCCCACCATTCTGACAATGTAGGTTACTCTCTTTTCATGTAGGAAGATATGAGTATTGATAAATTATGGCATAGTTCCCAACGCAATTGTGGCACATAATGATTGGCTACAAGACTCTCAATATTGCAACCATTTTGCAACCAACCCTTGGTTGAAAATAGGAAGGTCTATATGACCATAAAAAGTCAAATAGAATCTACAGCTACAAAAAATCATAATAATTATGTCTTGAGAAATAAAAATCTGAAAAATCATTAAAAAAAACCCTTTCAAACTCTATTTTTGCATACAAGAAAATTCCCGCATTGAAGAAACCTACTCTACAAATATATGTATCTCCTTTTAAGTGGTCGGAAATGGGTTACCTCCCTTATTAATGCCCCTCATAAATTCGGTAGTGTTCCACAATGGACTTTTCATTTTTTTTCTTTTTTTTCTTTTTTTTTTTTTCTTTTTCTTTTGGCTGGAGCCCGGATTTCCCTTCTTTTTCTCCCCTACCGTCAGGCAATTTTGGAGTTCAATGTTTGTCATGACATGCAAATAGGTGCTTTTGTATATTGCCCAGGGAAGACTTTTCCATCATCAGCCCATTCCAATTTTTTTATTTTAATTTATTTGACACACAGACCACCATCGTCATCACCACCATCATATATAATAGTAGTAAGCTAGGTGGCTCTTAAACCAACCTGGTTTTAAAACCGATCTGGTACATCTTACTTCTGAAATGTACTAACTGCGTACATTTCAGAAGGGGGTCGGTTTCAGAAACCACTGCGTTTCAACTTCAAAAATTTGTAACTAATTCCACAAAGGTCCAAAAAATATGAAACGACTTGGATTAGATGCCAATTCCATTTTTCTTCCTACTGAAATTCACTGAATTTTTTTTTGAGATGTTTAGCTATCCCCAAAATGCAATCAGCTCTTAAAGGGTTGGTTGAAGAGCCACCTACCTTAGTAGCAATATATATATATATATTTTTTTTAACAAATGGAAGACCCATTGCATTTAGTAGCAATATTTATTGTTACTATTTTCCTTGCAACACATGGGTTTATTATTCTTATTTTTATTTGATTTCACAGCCATTATTCTGCCGAAATTCCATTGTGCATATATATCGAATCGGAGGCAGCGGTGATGAATCCTCCCAGCAAAAGACTGCAGTCGGGAACGCTCTTAACTGGATTTTCCACCGTGGCATTTCCCGCTCTCGCATTGGTCCAAGTGGCACTCGAAAAGGCTCCACGATGCGTTCACACTGAGGGGGGGGGGGCTCGTCGGAGGGAGGGATGGATTGGTTCATTTGCATCACGTGACGACGGCCCGGTTCCCGCCATGTCCAGGTAGGATGAATGTTCGTCCCAGCTGGCGCTCTGACGTGGCCAAACATGTGCGGAATCAGCCAGGATGACGGTAACGGTGAATTAATGACGGAGCTCTCCTTTGATCCATTCAACTCAGCGTTTTTATTTTTGGATTTTGGAACAGTAAGAGGCTTGCATGCCCTCACCAGGGCTTTTTTTTTTGACCCCTGTTGTCCTCACTATAGAGGCCAGTTTTTGGAGGGACGAAACCCGGAGAGGTCAGATTTCCGACAATCTGGCGAAATTTTTCCAGAAAAAAAAAGGCCCTGGCCCTCACATTAGTGGCGCATTTGTGGAGGGTTTAGTTCAGAGAGGCTAAAATCGTCTGACGGCAGCGACAAGTCGCCAGGGAAAAATAAAACCCACTGATGATCCAACTTCCAAGGGAACACCCTGGTGGCAGTTCACATCAGTTAGTTTTTTTTGTGTTTTTTTCTCTTCTACAGATGGTTTATAGAGAGGAGCTTTTTCTTTTTAATTTATGAGAAAGTGCTAGGATGGCGGTCATTTAAAATTTGGTGAAGCATTGTCAAGGAGGCAACCCATTGCTGACCACTTAAGTAGATATGCATATCTGCAGGGTGGGTGGTTTTCTTCAAGTGGAGAAATTTTCCTGTGCGTGCAAAAGAAATAGAGTTTGGAGGGTTTTCCATAATTTTTCAGGTTTTTATCTCTATCATTGGCTGCAAATTCTATTCAACCATATTGGTCTTATTTTCAACTAAGGATTAGATTGCAAAATCTATCCAAAGTTGGTTGCAATATTGAGAGTCTTGTAGCCAATTATGATGCACCACAGTTGCGTTGGGAATTGTGCCATCTTTTATGGTTGTTCATCTCTTCTTGCATGGAAAGAGAATAGCTGACATTGCCAAAATGGGAGGGGTGAGTTTCGCCACCCAAAGATAGGCTACTAGTTCACATCCCTATTCCACTAAGTACTTAGATTTTAGGGTTAACTAGCGGTTGACGCTTGCTATACTACACATTCACCATTAGAATTTTATTAGAATTTTTATGTATTAGATAGAATGCAGAGCAAGAATTTCAAAAACTCTTCAAATAAAAATTACTAAAATCTTCATATAATTTTTTTTATAAATAAGCGTATACTAAAATAAACAATAGAAATTTAATGAATGATGAATACGGTAAAAGATACACATACATTAGAATGCATTAGAAATTTGACTCAATTGTTACAAACAATGGCAACTCAAATAGAAGAATTTAAAGAAAAAACTTGTAAATCTCAAAAGTTTCATGAACAATTTAATTGTTGTGAAATCCAAAATCAGTTCGATGTAATAAATTTCTCAAATCATTTGGTAGTAGCAATAGAAAATTGAAATCAAAAGCTCAAAGCTCACAAAAGTACAAAATCATAGAAATGCAAAAGAAGTATAAAGCCAAGAAAAGCAATGGAATTGCTACTTTTATAATATCACCATTATATTGATCCTCTTTAATATCACCTCAATTGCAACGACTATATTATTTCTATAATATCATCCTTTGTAAAAAGTGATATTATGGAGGTGATTGTGAACTACTACTCTATTTCAATAATATCACATTGTGTGAAAATATGATTTCTATGTATGTATGATTGGAAATATTTTTATAAAATAATTAAAATAATTATTTTAAAGACTTGTCGAAATCATTATCATGCATTCTATTCAAATATATCAAATTTTTACTAATATGTGATACAATGAATGCATAGCATAGCAAGCACAAGCCTTTAGTATTAATGATAGCATTTGTGATATTACAAAGGGGCTTATGATTTTAGTAGTATGATTGTTGAACTCCCTCTTTTGTTCTTTGTATTTTTGGGTGGTGCAATGATGAGTTTCTAATGGTTCAATGAAGGAATAATTAATTATTCCCAAGTTAAACCATTTGTAAGATGGGTACATCCAAAAATCACACCCTACCTAAAATGATCACCATCACAAAAATCAATATGTGCAAATGATGAAGAACCGATTTCTGAACATCTACCAAAAAAACTTTGACGCTTCATAACTTTTGCATACAATATCCAAATGCTGCATTCTTTGGTGCATTAGAACCTCCTTTCACTTGCCAACGAAAAAACGAAAAAAATTTGACCAATATAATAATAGTACTAACTATGCACTGTAGCAAAAAGTGGCGTTTTGTGGGGGTACCCAGACCAGAAGCTTCCCACCGACGTTGACTCTAAGCTCTACTGCCTGGCGGCCACAAAGGTCAAGGGGCATCCCGGGGACTGTACTGTACTACACCACAATGGATTTTCATATTTGGGTACTCTGAATTTAAATTTTCAATTTAAAACAAGTTTGGTAGTCTACACTCGTTTGTCGTAGTAAGGTAGGATGACCCATTGTTGTCCCTTTTTTGGTTGTGTTGCATGTGCTCAGACTTGCAAATTTTTTTCTTTTCTTTTTTTTGCAATGGAATGGCAAATCAAGGAATTTTTTGCGTGCTGATTTTAGTCAATTCAATTTTGAGTAAGAAAAAAAGGACACAAATTAGATGGTCAAAGCAAAAACATGTAGCTTTCAATTATTGCTCGTAGAGGGGGAGGATATTCTTGTTCCATTTTGATTTGAATGTGGTGCTCTTATACACACCCTGCAAGGTTGCAATGGTAATCTACAAGCGACCCTCATGATTTTGGAATGATGAATGAACCTTTGTCATGTGTAAAACCCATGTGGCATTAGTGGTGTTTGTTGACATTATGAAATTGTGAATTTTCAGCCCTTTCAAAACCAAATCTATATTGGAGTTGATAGAAAGAGAGTCCTTTTTAGTTTTCACTACATTAGGATGCAACAAAACACAACTGGGGCTCGGATTGGATCCAACAATAGAGGTCACAATCGGAAGGGGTGATTTTGGGTCTATATACTTTAGTCCATGTGATACTAATTTACCAAAGTCACACTATTTCAAATGAGTCTAACTATCTAAGTTGAAATATTATTGTTTTTTACAAAATTCTTCAGAATAAATTTTTGTGATTACACTAATTTTCTAGGTGATGCCGTGAAGCTAATTTCCCCATGTCACATCTCAAACTCACTTGTGGAACCAGAGTTGCATAGACTAAAGAAATTGTTACGAGAATGTCCATTGATAGTCAAGTCCTTAACTCCTAAAGTTTCTTCACTATGTTTTCACTAAAAATGCTCCAAAATTGCCACTTCTAGTACAAGTACCAAATTTTTTTTTAAAACTTTTTTTATCACATGTAATTGTAGGATCTTGTAGAATGCTGACTTGAGAACATGTGGTAAAAATTTCAAACATTTTCACTGCATGGATTGCAAGATATAAGCATTTAAATCCACAGAAATCATTTTTTTAGCCTTGTGAAAAATAAGGCAGTTGCACTGCACAAGCTCACTTTCGTATGAAAAAAGGTCCAAAATGGTGGTTACTCTTTGGATTCTTTTTCCTAAACAAGTTGGTCACATGCCTGAAAATTTTCAGATCATTTAGAATTGTAAAACATATAGGAAAAAAATAGGAAATAGACAGTAGTAGAGAATGATTCAAAATATTAAATTGTTAAGGATTTAATTATGGAATTAAAAATGCCAATCCCAATGGTTGAAATGTTTTTTATAAACAATCTACATCCTATGATTTTATTTTATTTTTTAGATATTGAAAATTGAATAAGATAAAGGACTTCAGAGTTTATTTTAGACTAGAGAATTTATAACTGCCCGCAAACAAAAATTGCTCATAACTTTCATCTCATTGATCAAAATGGAATGATTCAAAACTTTCCATGTTTATATAACTCTAGGAAACCAATTTCAAATTTTTGTTTTCAAAAAAAGTGATTTTTTCTGATTTGCCCGTACTGCCCTATCACTGAAAAAAAATAACATATTTGGCCATAACTTTTGGCTCATATTTCCCAATGTCATGAAATTTGGTGCATTTGAAAGATATTCCTCGCCCCCACTTTCTATCAAAATTTCAGCCTAAAATATGCAAATCTCTAGCCACATATACGTGCCCAAAATTTCTATACAGACAAAAAATGCATGTTGGTCCTTAAGGCGTTAAATATATCAATCCTTTTTTGAATTTGGACACATTTTTGCTTGTATCTTTGTACAAAAATGTCATGTACTATAATTTCATGAAATTGGTCATTCAAGAAGGTTGTCTTTTCACTGGATGAATGAGAAATTGGTTGGACAAGTCCTCCATTCATTGTCCAGAATATGGGCATTGGAGCACTTAAGCCTTAACTATTAATGTCAACAAGGACATTTCTTATTTGATGGGTGATAGAGAATCCTTCTAAAAGGACAAAAGTGCAACTATTCATCCTCGAAATCTTGTTGTGAAAAGGGAGACCTTCTACAATAGTTTGACTTCCATTGTGTACTTTTTTGTAATTTTTCAAGTGAATAATCCACACGCTAACCAAAAGGATGATTTCCACGGTCATTCATCTGTCCTTTCAGGGTTAACCCATAAACAACATTGTGGCCATTTCTTGGTCAATGAATGACATAGAATCTTTGTGTATAGGACAGAAGTGCAACTATTCACCCTCTGAATTTTGCATGAAAAGGGAAGGTCTTGTGTAGTAATTTGACTTCCAATGAGCGCTTTTAAGAATTTTTTTTAAACCAACTATGCACACAATTCCAAAAGGGATGATTTCCACGGTCACCCCTCTGTCCTTTTAAGGGCTGAGGATAAAAAAAAAAACTGGATTTGATTTTACAGGGGTGTGCGTATGTACGAGTTTTTGTTTTTTTTAATAATTCTTGTCCAAATGGAAGTCATGACAAGTAGTTTAGCTGCTGATGCGCACACCATGCGGTAACTTGGAATTCCAACCCAGATTGCAGAGCAAAGTCAGTCGACGTGATATTGAATGGAACAACGAGAGCATCCCATCCGTAGGAGTACCGGTACACCAAAAACATCACTATTCTATTCTAGTAAGGACTACAAATTTCAAAACCACAAACCATCGTGCGGTTCAGTAAGCTGTCTCTTGGGTTGCCACTAGCACTAACTTTTCTGAGATTTTTCCAGAAACTGAGGAGGAAGAGAAGGAAAAGCGGTTCAATAGAGTGCCGTGAGCAAGGATTGCACAGCCGAAGTTTGATTCGAATGATTGAAAGACACTACACTACTGACTGTCTCATCAGGCCGCGCGCTAGGCCACTAAACCAAACTCCTCGAACCCCGTGCGCGTCGTCGCTGACTTCCGTTCACGTTGACTCGGAGCTGCTTCCGTTTCTAGAATCATTCGCACGGCCCGTGTCTTCCCTGCAACTTCGACCCCTAACTTTACATCGCTTGGGTCGGTGAGACTTTGAGCGAAGCGCATCCTGTCCAAACCACGAGTGCCAGATGTTGGACGGTTTTAATATTGTTTCTTCAATTCTCAGCGGTAGGCTAGGCTAGGGACAGTCGATCAGCCGTACTTGTTCGTGAGCCTTATCACTCTAGCTAGCTAATTAACTGAGACGCATTCTGACACTCATTCCTCTTTAGTTTGACCCTCTCGTCAATCGCATTCCGAAATAATCTTGCATGCACACTTGTAACTGTTGTGGTACACAGTCGATCAAACGCACCACTCTCACAGGACGTGTACCTGTTGTCTGAGATTTTAAGACGAACACTGTGGGGGTTCCTTGCACCTATCTCTTCCGTAGAATGACGAGGCGTTTTTTCGCGGAAGAAGGGGCAGGTGTCAAGTTGCACCTGCACCGTTCAGAGTCGTAGAACAACACCAGTTGTACGTCCACATTCCAAGATACGTATGCTGCTTGTGTCGATACGACTCTTATCGTACTCCGTGGGTCTGTACGTACGTTGCCTCTGAACGAAGGAGTCAGCTCTTTTGTTTCACTTGTGGACTTTGGAGAAGATGAGAAGGTGGGTACTTTCTTACTGATAAATGGCGGCTCTGCCGAGCTGTTGCCATGCCCCGAATATTATCAGCTTCTTACATGGATGAAATCGTCACGAGATTGTCAGAAGTTTCTCCAGAAACAGAGCGGGTTGTAACCAGCGTTGCCGGTGTGCGGGTGAAGTTCACTGGGGGTTGCTCAGTCGGACATATCTGACAGGGCCAGGGAGGATTGACCCATGTGTTGCCTGGCCAGTGTTTTACCCCTGCAAAAAATCACTGGAATTTTTTTATTTGCTGCATATGATAAAATTTGCAAATTCTGAATTCACATTTGCAATCAGAGACCCCAAGGTAGCTAGGAAATGTGAAGAAAAACAAAATTTAAGCGGCACTAAATAGGGAGCAACTTTTAGATTTACCTTTTGATGGGGCAATACATGGGTCAATCCTCCATGGCCCTCTAAGAGCATCTCAACTCTTTCACTACTAGCCTGGTCAATGGCAAGCCTACCTTTCCGTGTCTTCTCCACAGACTTAGATACATCCAAGAAAAAAGATAGAGCTTGGTTTTTATAAAATGAGCCATCAACCTTCCATCTTGACAAGTCCTCCCATCTCTTCACTGAGCTTGGATTCTGCTTGTTTGACTATATTTTTGTAAGACACCTCATGAAACATCTAACAATTATAGCAACTGCCACCAATGAAAGTGTAGAGTTGCAGTGCACATCTAATAATCATGTTGAGTATTGGAGAGATATGGAGAGGAAGGGTGGAGAATGGGGAAGGATAGTTGATCTTGCAAGAAGCCATTTGGCAAGTGGTAGCTTTACAATGAAAGAGTGGAGATGCTCTAAGAATACAACCACGTGTAGATTCCCATTTTCATCCTTCTACATCATCATGGAAAAAGTTAGAGGTGGACCATTTATGTGATCACCTAGCAAGACTAAATAAAATTGAAAGCTCTCCAAGATTCTACAAATTTCAAAAGAGTTTGAAGAAAGAAGCTAAAAAAGTGAGAGACAAGGTTAGCACTATTGACCTCCTATTTTAGTTTTAAGACATAAAGCAACAAAACCCGCCAAGTTAGAAGACCTTGTCAATCAATCTTGAAAAGCTTGTATTTTCTTAAAAGATTGGTCATCTCTATGACGGATTGGGAAATATTAGTAAATATGTACATTACCTTATCAATTCCCAAATTGCAGGTTGGTGGAGGTGCATAGAAACAACTCTAAGTGGTACTTAACCTTTGCCATCTCTTCCATCCCCCACATGGTTGTTTGCCTCAACAAATTGACAATATGACGAATATGATATGGATTTTACCCTTCGTTCGTCTAATAAGGTTAAACTTCCTTTTGACTTTTCAATGAAAATTTTGGCCTACTTGTTGGCCATGTGGCCTCCACATGGAATGGAGGCACATGCAGGTTTGGGCGACCTCGAGTATAAGGTGAATGTGGGTAGGGCGACCTCGGATGCAATTAGAGGGCAAGTGCAGGTGGGCAAGCTACACAAGGACCCTCACCTGTGGTTGCCCCACCTGCATCTGCGGTCACTTGCGCCACCTACAGTTGTCCATGGTAACGTAGTTCAAGCTTTCTATATAGGATTACCCGTTGGGCAAAAAAATTTGAAAAATTGGATGACCTCAGGTAGGGCCATTGCAAGTCCGTTGTATATGACCAACACTCATCATATACGACATGCGATGTTAGATAGACAACTCGACACCAAAACCCAAAAATGTGTTCGACATAACAACCATGATTCCTATCCTATAGAGCCAGACCAAGTTTTTTTTAATTTTTTTTTTATGACACTGTCACTTTTCAAAGGAAAAAAAATTTCACTAGTGATTATTTTTATCTTTAGTTTTAGATATTCAACCAATTTTTCAAGTAGATATATTATTTTCAATTATTGATTAAACTATATATTTATACTAGAGATATTATTTGCTAAGATTGTGGAGGGATATAAGTGTCCAATGAATTTTTTTCAAGGAAACTAGAGAAATAAAAAATGCACCTATTCATCTTGAACTTTAATCACTTATAATTGATTACCTTGGCGATGGAGTTGCGTCCTTCCAAAGTTAATTCCAACTCTAGTTTCTCGTTGTATTTTCCCTTTGATCCTATATAAGTAAATGTATTGAATAATCAATAGACTACATCCTACCATTCTAAACTAATAGAAGCTCCAAGGATACAATTATTTTAATCAATTCAAATGTTTAAGGTATAGAATAAAATATGTATAGGTTTGAAGGTGATCATGAGCTCATTCAACATTGAAAGTTGAATGAAAATAGAAGCAAATATTGAAGCTTGCAAATTCAAATGAACAATATATTTCAAAGCCCTTTTAAGTTATTGGAGTCTTTCTTAATTCATTTTGCAATTGAAAGAAGAAGATTAACCTTTAATCTCTAAAAGACCAATGTTTTCTAGCTACAAAGCAATTTTAGATAGCTCATTATGAATAGAAATATTCATTATATTTTTTGAATTTTTTTGGATGTGGAGATGAAGAGTATGTTGTTGCTTCACCAAAAAAATTTATGATTGGATTTGCCTATGAGGAATTATAGAAAAAAATGTTGTTCTTTATGGACATGAAGCAATACAGGCAGGGCTATTTACATTGGAGCAAAATTTTCATTACATTGTTTGAAAGAATGGGGGCATGGCCTTAGACAAATTTTCAACTAGACTAAAAACATATTGCTTTGACATTTTAGGGGGACCTATAAATTCAGAACATAGTACAAGAAGGGGGGGGCTAGGGAGACAATTGCTCCATAAAATATAATTCTAAAAAATTTGGCATTAAATTCAAAAAGCCACTTATTTTGTGTATATAAAGATACGAAGACAAGCTTTTTATACAAGAGGGGTGGTAGGAGGTAAAAAAATCCATGTGGAATTTGAAAATTAGAATTAATAGGAACTCAACTACTTATAGCTAAATCTAAATCAAGAATTTCAAACATCACTTAGGCGTAGTAGAATAATTTTTTTCAAAAACTTTGAATTAAATTAATGTGGAAAATCAAGCTAACTTTCATTTCTAGAAACATGTTTGAGGTTTTGAATCTCAAAAAAACATTATAGAAAAAATTTAGAGAAAAGTTGAAAGGGACATTTTCTTGCCAAACGTTTTAATTTCTTTGAATTTAATGTCAATTTTTTAAAATTATATACTTCATAGAATAGTCCAATAGGGGAACATTTTCATAATTCATACACATGGGGAATGTGGGTGTTTATAGGACATGGCATGTGGTAAACTTCTCCAATGTTAGTGATCCACAATGAATCAAGCATAGCAAACCTTGATTTGGCTTCCTTATGCTTTATATGCCTAATTGTCTTTGAGTTCAACTTGGGTGTTTTAGGCTATAATAAAATCAATTAAGCTTGGTTTGCTCACTGAAGCCACAAATTTTGGGTGATTTTTTCCCTCTCCTAGGACTAGTTGAAACCTAAAACTCCTCCATTAACATTTTGAAGAGATTATTATATATGCAAGCCAAAAATTGTTGAAAAAATAGCTTTGTATGAGAATTTTCTTGAAGCTAGTTTCCTATTGGAATTTTTTGGTACATGTTCTCTAATTTGAAATGTTATGAATTTTTTTGAATATGTGACCAACTCTATTACAAAAAAAAATTCAAGTAGAAAAGTGAAATTAATTTGTGCAAAAGTGTCTATGAATTTGAGTTGCTTGGAATTTCGATGCCCCACTTCCAAATTTTACAACTTCAAACACTATAATCTTGTAATATGTGTGGTCAAAATCTCCCATTTTTTACTATGACATAATGAATTAGTCTACCACTAGATTTTATTGTAGGATGTAGCACAATTTAAATTGTCATTTTTTGGAGGCCTTTGCTATCAAATGGTCTATTTTGAGTCATTTTTGGTGAAACATAAGGTTAGAAACTTTAAGGGATTAAACGATGGAAGAGCCCTTTAGGATTGATTCCAAGTGATTTTTTGACAAAAAAATGACTTTAGAAGTTTTGGGGGAATGTTTCAACTTATTGATTCCACTTCTATAGTAAAGAAGGCTTTCCAAGCACCATAATTAGGTTGCAAAGTCAAAGCATTGTTCAATTCTACATGCCTTGACTACACAATCATTGGAAACAAACAACAAGACCTAGTCCTAATTTCATAGAGAATTCAATTTGGCTTTATTTTATTTCATACTTTCCAATCTATGTTTATAACGTACAAAATGAATTAGAAAAAGATGTCACCACCACGTTTGTTAATAGTCATGGATGACATATTCCTACATTCTTTTATATTAAAATGTCATAGTTAGATGGTTGGCATATTAGAATGTGACACTTTTTTGAAGGTCAAACAAACTTGATTACGATTTGGTTGTTTGTATTAAAAAAATTATTTCAGTATTTACATATTTTTTCATAATTAACGATGATATCACATTTTTTACAAATTGTTATATACAAGTCTTTCTTGAATTTGAAAAAACATTACTTCTAAAGTCTTAATGTTGTCACAAATTGTTCCTGGTCTTGCCTAACAAAATCAGTAGACTTTGAATCTTCTTGAATTGAATGTTTTGTATTATTTTGTAATTGCACGAAATACTTGCATGGAGAATTTCATTAAAATGGTAGTATTCCGAGTGCCATTTCAAACCACTTGGTCTGAACCGTAAAAGTGTCATCTATGACAAATATAGATTTCAAAGATCTTGGATTTTTATAGATTTTAGATTGCATAATCTAAACTGTAATAGTGACATCTAGGACCAATGTAGATTTTAAACATCTAAGAAGTTTGTATACTTATGACCACCTAGTATGAACTATAAAAAATGTCAAAGTAGTGGAATTTTGTCATTTTAACAAAATTGCCCATTTGTCCTTTTTTTAATCCTTTTAGTCTCAAACAAGTGATTTTCTCATAACTTTTGCTTCGTATGTCCATTTTCTATGAATCTTGAAATGAAAATACATGTTATAGTTTAAGGCATTGGATATTTTTTTTAATTTTTAAAAATTATTTTTTAATGTTTAAACTTCCCCCTATTGGTAATCTACTTAAGTCATTTTGAGGGTCATTTTGGAGGTTTTTAGTATAATTTCAAACTTGAAAATGCAAATTTGAAGGTTAAATTGGGATAGAAAGACACCTTTTAAAGTAACACAATCCTATGAAAAGATTTTTAAAAATAATAAATTATCCACCTTCCACATGTACTCAAAGTGCACTACCTTTGTGCAAGTGTAAAGAACACATTTTTTCCCTAGAAGATGCAAATGGTTGAGAAGAAGTATTTTCAAGTTGGAAAAAATAGATTTTTTAGTTTATTTTGAATTTTTTTACTATTTTCTAAAAATCAAATTCCAAAATACCTATTTTCTTGCATTTTCCATTACTTTTTTTTATGCATAACTTTTAGAGATAAATTTTTCAACACCTAAATTTTTACACACATACTATTTTGAATGCTTTACAAATTATCCATATTTTAATTCATTTAAAAAAATTATTCCAAATGTCACATTATTCCAACATTAAGGCCATTTTGAACCAAAAATGGCAAGTGTCTCTTAGCAAATGACCCTACTATATTTATTTTTTTCATAGCTTGTTGTAGTATGTTAATAAGCTAATTACTTGTGAAATTTTAGAAATAGAATAAGATTCTACACAAGCTACTCCACAAGTTGACTACTTTGCAAAAAAAGAATTTACTATACATAAATTTCGATCCAAACACGGAACAACCAATTGGAGAAAAACTTACTCCCTTTGTTTCTAAAAAAGACCTATGTTTCCTAAAACACAAAGGAAATACACATCTTTTCCAGAAATAGAGGTTGTATACTTCAAGAAAGGGATATCATTTTTACACCTTCCATCAAAATTTCAGAAGAGTCATTCAACTTCAACTTTATAGGAACTTACCCCAATTTCTAATGAGCATGGTCTAGCAATGCCATCTTACACATCCATGCTTTGAAGTTTAGCTACAAGTAAAAAGTGGTTCTTTTTCAATCACTTATGACGTTTGAGTTTGTTTTGGTTATTTCTGTTGAGTGGTTTGGTAACTGAAGAGGCTTTCTCTTCAATCAAGTTCCGTCCTTTCGTCCCCCTGCACAAAAAACTACGTTAGGCATCATCAAAGGCATCATCAAACGTGCAAATACCGACACGAACAGCAAAGAGTCAACGACGTTTCGATGTAGTGAAACAGAAATGCTTGAGCAAGCAACAATACCGATACCGACACCGTTAAAGTCATAGTGATTCCATATCATACATTCCACTATGCGGATGCTAATTGATCAATGCTTAGCTCTCATCATTACGGTTGATGAATCTTCGTTCCGTAACACAAATCCGACACTTCAATTAAAATAGTCGTGGAATTCACAGGCTAGCTTTCGGAGTCGGAATGGCCCTCTTGGTAGTTACACCTGAATCATTCCCATTCCTGTGCTAATCTTGGACTCTTAATGCAATTATTTTGACAGTTGAGTAAGCCTTAATATAGGTCTCAATGTATTCCTCAGAGCCACAGATTCAGCCTTGTATCAGAGTCTCAGGTAGTCAGGTGCCACGAAGCCCATGATGCAAAAGCCGTGGCCCATTTGCCCGCCCATTGGAACCATAAATTCGTGAATTTGATACAAATGAAAAGTGCTTTCATTCCACAGAAACACGGAATACATGCCACCTCAGGCACACACGAGCAACAAAATGATAACTTAACAACAAAAAAAAATTAGAAATCAATGAAGAACCGCCAAGTTGGAGGTGAAATTCACACTCGCATTCGTGTTTGGGACTGTCAAAACTGTGTAGTTCTAGTGCCCGGAGCTCGAAAACCACGACAGGTATAGATCTGAAGCAACTGAAACTCCGCCATTTTCACTGAAATACATTATATTAAGAAACATGAGGGGATTTGTCTCTCATTGTTAACACCTATTCTTGACAAAAGGAGAAAAAGAAAGGATAAAGAAAACAGGTGACCCCATGATTGGAATAATCACACATCATGGTACAAAGAGGTCGAATCTCAGTGCGCACAGGCTTGTGCGTCGAAGTGACGGAAGTCCCGAAAACCAGCCCTCGGGAAGCTCGCAGTGTGGGAGCTCCGGCCTCGGGGAACGAGACTGCGAGAGCTACAACCACATGATGTCTATGCAATTTCAAGGACCTTGCAAAAGTCAGTCAGTCCTTCGAAAGGACATTGCGAAAAGCGGTTAAGCAGGCCTTCGTAATCAGGCGGCAAATCGCATGCCCTCCAGTGTCGAATCTAAAAATGGCATTGTGTGCTGGATATTATGAATTTTCTTTTCTGGAATTATATTTAGTAGGCCAATTGCATCTTGACTTTCAGTTGCTCTCGTGTTTGTTTATTTATTTAGTTTGTCACACATGGAGTTTACTTTATTAAATGAAAGGCGTGATGCGTGCTAGCACGCCGCAATCTGATCGGCCAGCCTGCTTTGTGAGTTTGAGTGCTCTCTATTCACCAGGTGGACTACCTTCGGAATGGAGGTTGCCCGCTTCTCGAGATCAGCGTTCCGAAATAGTAAAGGAGTGTCGTGACTCGGACGGGAAACGCGTGATTTTCGGAGTCGTCGAGACGGAATCTGGATACCGGTACTGACTCGTGGAATAAATGGGAACGGATCTTTGTTCAGGTTGACTTGAGCCCAGGAATCTCAGAAACGTAAAGCGAGCAAGCGGATCCCTTGCAATGAAGCTCCACAGTATTTAAGGGCTTTGCCGACAGGATGTAATGACTTGGACCTACTGAAGTTATTATCGTCACATTTCGGGGAATTGGCGTGATTCTGGGCACCAAATTTGTGGCTTTCGGTCTGCTCAAGGCAAAAGAAATTCTAAGACGGATATAGATTTACATATCCGGCAAAGTGGTGGAATTAGACCAGCTTAACAAAATGGGTCGACTTTTGGGAAAGTCTTCGGATAGTAGCAAAGAGAACTACTCTAAGGACCAAAGTTCGGACCTTGGCAGTGCACTCATGTGTTTCATGGGTCGTATTTTGGAGTTTGGATGATATGTAGGTAATGCTCGGATCAATTCGGGATCAGCAGACCATACTGTTGCATAGAAAATTTGACGATCAATCCAAAGAATCTTTGCTAATATTCAATTCCTCCCGTTAGCCAAGTAACCCAAGTATGGTCTACTGATCCCGAATTGATCCGAGCATTACCTACATATCATCCAAACTCCAAAGTTGCTATTTCCCAAGTAGCCACCTCCCTACAGTAGTAAGTAAAACAGTAAAACTCTCTCCCCAAAGCATTACCAGGGTGAACTTTGTCAAGCTGAGATTTGGAAATTCAGGACCCTCCAACAGGACTCACGACTCGCGAGCAGCTCATGGATGAATAGAAAGACTGGTTTAAGTTACCGTGATATCATTCATTCCTGTGCTAGCTAATATTAGACCGGTCCATGTGGGGGTCGTTGATACAAACTCCTTTCAAACCGGAACAGGAGGACAATGCCCTGGAATAAGAATTCACCGAAAAAAATCAATCATTTAATATTCGTAGTCCACGGCCCCGCGCAAACTGAAGTCGCTCGTGCTGTGGGAGTAGTGATCGAGGTTCCTTATCTGTCACTGAAAATCTGAAACTGAAGTTCATGTGGTGTGTAATGTGAACCAGAACTGGCGTCAGGCCGCGGGCACGGAGATATGGTGATCCGATTGATCAGGTGCGATATCGAAGAGTTGGATCCACGGCAGTGGCGAGCTACAGGGATGGCAAACAATGATTGAAAAGTTCGAGTTCCGGAATAAGTTAACAAACAGTTTCGTCGGGGAGACGGGGAGAGATCGATGACAAGCGGCGACTGGTCAGCACGTGATCGGATATAGTACTGTATCGATCGTCATTGCGATCGATCGAAGCTACTAGCACACACCATGCATGCCAGTCGGTCCTGTAGTGCCGGTGCTTTCCATATTTATTGCATAGGGTTCCCTGTGCATACCTTGTTCATGCTATCGGTATCTTCAGGTAGAGAAACCCGGAACAATTTTCACACCTAGCTTGGGTGGAGGAAGGATGGAACACATATTTCGCAAAGGCGGTATTCATACGCCATTTCACATGCAAAATGGCAGGGCATTACACCCGGGGTATTATATTTCAACTTGTTACTTAACACCCCCTCAAAATTTTCTGAACCCTTGAGCGCCCAACTCAAATTTACTGAAATCCAAACCCTTTGGAACTCATTCCCCTTAGACTACCATCCAAAATAAGATTCATAAAATATTGATTGTACCAATTGGTAGTGGAGGGAGATACAAAGGTCCATGGAAATGGATCAATGATTTGACTATATCGTTGAAACTTGAAAGGATTATAACAGTCAAACAAGGACAATCTTTCAAGTCAAAGAGGCCATATTTTGGCCTGTGGAGCACTTAAGGGTTAAAATAGGAAGTTTGAAGGCACGGGGTAAAGTTACATGTTGAAACTTAATACTTTGGGAAGTAACACCTTGCCGGTCTCCCTATGTTTTCTCATTCAATTTCTAGCACGGTTGTCATATCAGACAGAATCTTACTGTTCACATACGAATCGGGCGAATCAAGGTTAACTAGCTGCAAACTTTGGAGGCCAATAACTTTTGAAAAAATTATCCAAATTGGGCATATGAGATGTTTTTCAGCATCTAAAAACATTGTAGATGCCGAAAAACATCTCATATGTCCAATTTGGATAATTTTTCAAAATTTATTGACCTCCAAAGTTTGCAGCCAGTCAACCTTGATTCGCCCGATTCGTCCGTGAACAGTAAGATTCTGTCACATCTTCTGTCCGATGTAACAACCGTGATTTATAGGCTTGGTATAGATTTCAGACAACATGGTTTGAACCTAAAAGTGCCAAGTTCGTAGAATACCACCATTTTAATGAAATCTCCGTTATATAGATTTGGAACTTTCAAAACAGAATAAACTTGGTCAAGAAAGGGTTTTGGACATCAAATCTTCACTTTTGCAAGTCTTTTTCATTGTGCCCACTTTGATGTTAGAACTCATTTAGAGCTTTGCATGAAGCATCAAGTGCCTAAGCTGTCACACCTCCAAAAAGTAGACAAAAAGTTTAGTTTCTTCCACAGCGTTCTTAAATGAATTTCATCAATTTTATAGAGCTCTAGCAATATGAATTAGGCTCCTAAAGTTGTTAAAAAAATAATCTAAAAAGTGAATGTAGACTTTCTTAGGTCTTCTTTACACTTGAATCGAAAAGCATAGGAAAAAATCTTTCAAGATTTATGGCTCAATTTTATTATGTGCATCATGGACTCTAGTCTTTGAACAAAAGAACTTAACCTAAAAATACATCATTAGGAAAATTCTCAGCTCTCCGGAAGCCCGCTCCACAGCAGCTAAAAGGATTACTTTTAACTTTGCTTGATGATTAATTTTTCCCCTATACTCGCCCACCTGAAGTCGCAACGTCCGATGACTGTCAAGGTTCAGCACCCAAGTATAAGTAATTAAGTAATCAAAGGTTCAACTATCATAATCCAACTTAATATTGATTATTGCATACCTTGTTAAAAATCGAGTTATGAAAAGAAAGCAAATGTCAAAAATAGTTCAATGACATCTACCATCAAGCAATTTTTTGATGACATCATGAAAGAGACTACTCATTAACATTTGGTTAGAAGGATGGTGAAGAGTTTGTTTTTATAGAAAATCAATTGTCCATGGTGAATCGTCAAAGGATATGGGATATTTAGAAGATAGATCACTCATTGTCAAATGCAAGAATTATGTTCAAAGTCGAATTTCAAACCCCATTTAAGCATAAAACAATGATTTTTTTCAAAAAACTTTTAACTAAATAAAGTTGTAGAATCAAAATAGTTTTCATCTCCAAAAATCCGTTTGAGTTTTAAATTCTTCAATTAAAAGTTATAGACAAAATTCTAAAAGAGGTTGAAAGGAAAATTTTCTTTGACATTTTCAAACACCCTCTCCAAATTTTGTCCATAACTTTTTATTGAAGACTCTAAACTTCAAACGGATTTTTGGAGATGAATTTCAGTTTTATTCTTTAAATTTATTTGGTTTAAAGTTTTTTGAAAAAAATCATTCTATTATGCCTAAATGGGGTCTGAAATTCAACTTTGAATACAATTTCAGCTTTTGACTTAACTATGGGTGGTTGTGCTCTTCTTAATCCTAATTTACATATCCCACATGCATTGTTTTACCTACTACTATACCACTTGTATAAATAACTTCTCTCCTCATTTACTACAATCCTCATCTATTTGATAATTGGAGCTAATTGGAATATCTGAATAATCTCCAATTACTTTGACATCAAGCTTCAAAGTTCACTTCCCTTTGCTTATGTTTAGTAAAATTGATTAATTTGTCAATTAATCGGATTAATAGAAATTGAAGTACTTGATTATTATACAGGTTTCCACTACACTCTCATTACTTGAGTCTGGACATCTTTGGCGAAGTTCACACAATCTGACCATGCACTGTACCTATATGCCCCTACTAATTCCAGGACGGTTAATAGACTGGTTTGGTCACTGTGAAGGGGGCTTCCGGAGGGCTCAGAATTTTCCTAATGTATACGGTTGTGAAATATAAATTGAACACATTGCCCAATTCAACAAATACTTCAAATGCAAGGGCATTAAGATGTAAAAATGGTCCTTATTGCAACATTGTAACCATTGAGATTGGCATTTTCAATTCCATAAATAAATTCTCAACAATTTAGTATTTTGAATTATTTTCTACTTCTTTTTATTTACTATTTTTTATATGTTGTACAATTTCAAATGATCTCAAAATTTTCAAGCATGTAACCAACTTGCCTTCAAGAATGAATCCAAAGAAGCATCACCATTTTGGACATCTTTTCATATAAATGTGACCTTGTAAAGTGCAATTGCGTTGTTTTGACGTGACAAATTTTAGAATGTTCAAACATTAAAACTAAGGGCCAAAAAAAGGATTTTTGCCACTTCAAACACTAATATCATGTAATTTGTATTGTGAAAGTTTCTGAAATTTTTTTCACATCTTTTCAAACTAGTGTACTTCAAGATCCTATATTTATATGTGTCCAAAATTGTTTTTTTTCTAAAATTTGGTACTTGTATTAGAAATGGCAGTTTTTGAACATTTTTGGTGATAACAAAGTCAAGGAACTTTAGGGGTTAAAGTCACGGTTGTCATATCGGACGAAATCTCACTGTTCACGGACAGAATTGGATCGATTAGGGTTGACCAGCTGCGAACTTCAGAGGCTTATAACTTTTGCAAAAATACTTCAAATTGGGCAAATGAGATGTTTTTAGGCATCTACCATTTTCTAAATATAATGGTAGAAAATGTTATTTTTTAAAACTTTCTTGCTTTTGCAATTTAAAGGTATAGAGTATTATTAAGTATTCACTCAAAGGAATTAGAACTAAAGTTTGGTGGGGATTGACTTTTAGTAGATTATCAACTATTTTATAAATTAAAAATATATATATATTTATTGAATTTTGCAAAGTGAGCTTTTTTTGTAAGCATTTGAAACATAAAAATCTTTATTTCAATAGCTCTTTTCATGAATGACTATCTCTATAGAATTACAAATGGCCAATTTTAGTTTAATTTTTCAATCTATTTTCTATTCTTTACGAATTAAAAGATCAGTATACCTATTTTCATGGAATTTTATAATTTTTAGTTTTCTTTATTAAAAAACATTCTATGCTTGATTTTCATATGCTATGATCTTTTTAATGATCTACACATTGTAACTAAGGTAGATACACCCAAATGTGCCACTGACCTTAAACCGCCATCTATACTGTATGAACATCTCTAAAATCAATTTTGTACCTATGTGGAAGAAACGCTTTCAGAACCAAACTTTGTTTCTTAATAACTTTTGCATATAATATCCAAATGTCACGTTCTCTGATGCATTGGAACCTTCTTTCACTTGCCAACAAGAACATATGAAAATTTGACCTGTCTAATAATAGAAAATAGGCTCGGTAGCAAAAAGTGGCAATTTGGGGTATACCCGCCTTAACATCCTTATTATTTGTTGCATTTTTCTCAATACTTGTGTTTTTTAGGATAGTATTTTTAAATTACAAAAACAAAATTAGAAGTACATGACTTTCTTAAAATTAAAAGGATCAAGAAAATTATATAAAAGCATGCCAAGTCATTTATTTGAATCCAAAATATTCATCAAAGGTTAGACTAGCTTTTGATAACCCCTGAAGGACAATTGTTTTTTGGCAACATAGCAATTTTAAGGTAACTCACTAGGAATGGAATTCTTTTTTTTCTTTGAAGTTTTCACATAGCATGTGGATAAGGTTTTCTTTTAAGGCCCAACAATTTTCATAACTTATTACTACATGGTTTAAAAGTTAACATTACATGTAGTTTTTTTGAAACTAGGCAATCTGGGTAAATTAGAAAAAATCTTTTTTTCCGAAGCAAAAATTTGAAATGAGATTTCTAAATTTCTATACATGTGGAAAGCTTTGAATCATTCCATTTGGATTAATGACATGAAAGTTATAAAGAATTTTAGTTTACAGGTAGTTATGAATTTTCTCTTCTAAAATAAACTTTAACCTTTTAAGGACTAGTCAACCACTTTCTGGTTGAAATTGAGTCTTTTTCATTGGTAGTCAGAGTTTTAGAATGAATTTGGATATGGACAAATTAAAGAGGACATATGTGGGGAATTGAGAACCAAATGCATTGGAACAAAAATCATGACAATTTGTACTAGCATGTAGTTTTGGAGTTTAATCCCAAAATGACAAAGAGGACAGAAAGTGTCCTCACACAATTTGAAGTCTAGTTCAAAGTGTTGTAACCTTTGCATTCAAGGTCCAAATTCAATAAAACTTGTTGAGAAAGTTGTGTTCTCCCCTCTAGTTTGTGTGGCAAATATTTCAGATCAATCTAAGATGTACTGAGTTTTGGGGGGCCAATTGAAGTTCACAGCTTCAATTTGAGTTCACCAAACTGCATTTAGGGCTGCAACTTCAGGTGCTTGGATCTCTTTTGTAAAACATTCATTTTCGATAAAATTTGTTGGATTTTGTTCCCCTTGAAGTCTAGTTATTGTGGTAAAATTTTCATGTCAATCCAAGTTGTTGTGAATGTTTGGGAGCAATTTGAAGTTCAACATCCTGACATTTGGGGAGTGGAGTGAACTTCGGTGGCCTTCTTCATACAAAGTCCATTTTCAATTATTTTTTTTGGAAAAGTTGTACATACTAATCAAGTTTGTGAGGTGAAAATCTCATGTCAATCCAAGAAGTAATGAGTGAGTGAGAAGCATTCTAGGAGGAGGAGGTTCAGCCTTAGATGTGTTTTTTGCAATTTTTCTTGCTATTTTTTGACATTTCAAAGTTGTTTTCAAGACACAATGAGTCGATTGAATGAAAAAAAAATTCACCAATGTGTTTGTATACTAGTTTTGAATCATTTTGTACTGTAAAGTTTTTTCATTTGAGTAGGTTTAGAAAACAAATTTCACCTCCAAATGTGTTTTTGGGAAAATTTCAGCATCTATTTTTGACACTAAAACATTATGATCTTGCAATCTATATGGCCAAATGACTTCAAATTTTGTACATATCATCTAAAACATATACACTACAAGATTATACGTTTGAGATTTGTATAACTTGAAGATATCTAAACTTATAGAGCTTCAAAAGCAATGATGTTTTTGAACCCTCGATATCAAATGTCACTTTGGGGTTAAAAAACAATCAAAATATTGGCTAAAAATACGGAAATCAATGCAAAATTTGTCATGCATGTACTTCGGAGCCCTAAGTATTCATACCAATTCCATTAGTATGGTCATATCTCAAAAATGCATCATGGTTCAATATTTTTTTAATATTCAACCTAAGACCAAAAAATGTCTTACCCACCTCTAGAATCAGTGGTCCTTAATGGGTTTAAGTCCTTTATTTAACTCAATTTTCAACTTTAAAAAAATAAAATAAAATTATAAAATATAGATTGTTTATTACAACACTACAAGCATTTTTCAATTCTATAACTAAATTCTTAACAATTAAGTATTTTGAATCATAACCTACTTCTTTCTACTTACTATTTTTTTTCCTAAATGATCTAAAATTGTACAATGTTGTATAATTCTAAATGATCTAAATTTTTTCAAGCATGTAGCCAACTTGCCTTAAAGAAAGAATCCAAAGAAGCACCATCAAGATGGACAATTTTTCATACAAATGTGTCCTTGTAAAGTGCAACTACCTTGTTTTTCATAGGGCCAAAAAATATATTTCTGTCAATTCAAACACTATGAAAATTTCAGAAATATTTTCCATATTTCTCAAACCAACTGCAACATCCTCCAATTACATGTGTCCAAAAATGTTGTTTTTTTAATAAAATTTGGTACTTGTAAATGAAAGTTTTGTAGCATTTTTGTTGAAAATATAGTCAAAGAAACTTTAGGGGTTAAAGGTTAAGGATTAAAATATTCTTGTAAGTTTGCATACATCTTCACAATTTTGAAAATCTGGACAAATCCCTAATCCTCAGGAGGTTAATGATAAAAATAAAAATAAACTTACTTCTTGGCAACCAAAGATTTTGAAGTTGAATTATCACATCTGCCTCCAAACCCTTAAAAATCCTATTAATAATTCAAATGAACCAAGGTACTATAACTACATCCAATAAGCATTTGAGTAAGATTCCTATTACTAAATGGTCTTGTTGGGAATCAAAAGGACTCCCATTTTTTTTCCTGTATCAATGCAATGAAAAAAAAGGATTCCAAGTTCTACTAACATGAATAAACTGTGAATTCTCAAGTGATGAAAATAGGTGTATCCAAAATCAGCAATTATGAATAAACACTGCAGAATCAAAAATCTGTAGGGGGCAGTTTTAGAAACACGTTGCAACTATTGAGAGCTAGCTCGTCATTAATTATCCATAAAAGCAGACTTGCTGAGAGATCAACCAAGACTAGCAATGCCACAAGTTTTATGAGAGATTTCAAAGCAGCTTTCAAGAGGAATCAGAAACCACATTGAGCAGGAAACATACTTACAAGATCAATTGCGGAAGTACAGTTCATACGCATACTGCATAGTTTGTCTCTGGAACTTGCAAAAAAAATGCTTTGAGATCACCTTTCCTTGTGAGGCCTTCCTCATATGTACACAACTCCGTATATTTTCCAACCCTAAACCGACTGTACAGCTCGCAGTGAAACTATTGATGGAACTCCCTAAATCCTGCTCGTAGAAATTTACAGCTCAACTACCGAGTGAACACTACAAAGCTGCGCATAAGATTAGATCAAATATAAGGTCCATGGTATGTTGCACAAACGGCCCAACGACACAGGTATGATTTATGAATCTTCAGTACAGACATGAAGATGGAGAGTACACCTTCCCACGTTCTGCACCTCGAACCTGAAGGTTTTGCACCAAGGGTTACAGTTAAACCCAGCACCTTCCAAAGCATCTTACAGTGGGGATTTCTAGAAGGGTGTAGGTTGTTCTCGTTCAGAAATAGGTCAGCAGAGAGTTTGAAAACCACAATTACAGTTCCTGCAAGCTTGGTGCTTGGTGAGCAACTCACGCCTTGTGCGGTGATGTTGAATGTCTTCATGGAAGTGTCTCATCATTATTTGCAAACTTCAAATTACGGTCAAAATCTTAGTCGACACTGAGCTTCAGCTGGATGGTAGGAAATTAACGCCACTAACCAAACTGTCCTGAAGATGGACGCCTTACGACCAAGGTCCTCCGAGTGTTGTTCATGCTTTGCCGTCGTCCTGCTGACCCAGAGCCTGCACCGGAACCGGAACCGGAACCCCTCCTGGTGTGTCTAGCCTCTACGCTGTGTCTAGCCTCCGAGCTCTCCCTCTGGAAAAAAAATTCCACTCTGCAAATCTCAGTACCAATCGACTGGACAGCAACCAATGCAGAGGACAGTAGATCCAAAAGGAATCCTAACCCTTCCTACTCGTCCAAATTTATTATCGTAGAGGGCTCTCTATTCCAACTTAGAAAACTGGATTCTCCCTCCAAATTTTGGCATGTTTCATTCCTACATTGGTCGAGACCCACTTAAATCCCACTTGGGAATTAGATTCTGGCACTAGAAAATAAGAGACGAAGTAAGAGAGCCACCATAATCCGAGGTGCTGTGGCTCCGTCTACAAGCTAGCGGTGACTTACATGGCTAGGGTTGAGCAGCCCATGGCACGGGACAACACACTATGGCACCCGTGTGATTTGATGTGAGATCTGCATTGGATAGCAAAATCCTCTCTCCCCTCTTCAACGAGCTCTTCCTTCTCGGTGCCTACGCAATATCCATTCATGGCGTTATTACTCTCACATTCATTGGCCGAGTACTCATCGACGACAATATTGATATTCCTTCAATCACTAATGACTCACTCTTGCGTAACACCGTTTAACTGGATGATGCTAGTGTCATATGCTTAAAATGACAACTATACGAAGAGTATTAGGTGCCACATTCTCTCGTGCCAAGGCTAGGACTGTCATGACTACCCTCAACCCTCTCGAATTGCATTTTCTCTAAATACACATTCCATCCTGAGAATCTACCATCTTGAGTACACATCTGATTGGACAACTTCCACATGTCTGAACACATGTGACAGTCGCCCATTTGTCACCCAAGGTAGTGCAATTACAGATTGCCTATTGAACTACTTAGAAACTGGTTTACACGGCAACGACAATACAGAACTAAAGTATCATAGTTGCATTAAAACTCGTTTCCTAATTTTCGGGGGTTCATTTCAAATGAGCTCTGCGCTTAAACCTTACCAGTTGTTGCATCCGGCTCATGAGATACTAGCTGTACATTCACTTCACCAAATTATTGTCTCCTATTCTGCACATCTAATTGATTGAAACAGGTCCCCGAAACTTCCGGAAATGCGTTTCATTGTAACTATTTACGGTGACAAACCAGGCTGAAGAAGACGAGAGTAATGCCGATCCAATACACGAGCTAGGCACTAGAACTCTAATTCAAACAGAAAGAATTCGAATCAAGCACAAAAGATGAGATGAGATGGGGTATGACATGAGCAACAGTTCAAAAGTAAGTTTCAAAACGAGAAGAGGTGAGATGGACTGTAACCCAAAATCGTACCGAATTTTCAAGGAGCGGCGATTTGTCACCCTGATACTCAACCAACACGCGCCCGTCCTCCTTGAGCCGGAGATACTCCACACAGAAGGGACCTTGGCTTCGCCTCGGATCGTGAGCAGGAAGAGGGTGCTTGCTGAACACGGCAGGAGTTCGCAATGTCACATTCCACTCCGCTGTCAACGTGATCTCGTCATCGACGGTGAACTCGCGGCTGCTCTTAGCGTTGTACCACCACAAGCCCTTTTTCCACAGAAACGCGCCGTTCAGCGTCGCCTCGATCTTGTTCAAGCCGAAGTTCTTGGGTGTTGGCCAGATCTTGCACCGCAACGCGATTCGGTTATTCCCCACTGTGCACTTCACCAGAATCGTGTTGTCTTTGATCTCATACGTGGGAGACCTGCAGAAACGCACAAGTTCTGATTACCTTACAGTACGAAGTCCCTTTTCAACGGGATCCATTTTCCGAGGTTTGAATCCAAATGACACATATTCTCGTGTGTAAAAATCTTCTTGAAAATTTGGACAAGACTCACCAGAAAAAATAGCATTCGAAATCGCCCTGACCTCTATAATTTGAATGCCTAGAGTCCCAAAAAAATAACTATGACGAGGTTTGAATTTGTGCCAAGTGTGTTACAGTGACGATCGTGTGGAAAGTGTGCAAAATATTCCAGAATGTCGAATGACGATTTAAAGGAAGTTGAAGAGAAGAGGTCAGTATTACGGAAACCATTCAAAGGAAATGAAATGGACTCCCTCCCATTGAGCTTGATCTAGAGTTTGCAGGAATGAGAGACGAGATGAAACCCTACTTACCCGGTGCTGCTCCGACTGTATACCGAAGGCGCAATTGAACGGTCGTTGAAGGAACTGAAAGTGGAGCCATTGCTGCAAGTGAAATCCTGCGACGTCTACAAAACAGAAACAACGAAACAGACACGGAACTCATGAGAAATCTGAGGCTTTAAGATACATAAACAATGCGGAAAGGCAAGTGATGTATGTGATGCTTACATCCAAGCCGCTTTCGGAGCTGCCCGAGTATTCCTTGCAATTGGCGTTGTGCAACCACACCACCACTTCTTTCATGGAGGGCCTCTTCTCCTGCCTATCCTCCACGCACATCTGCGCCACTTTCACCACATCATACAACTGATCGTAAACCACGTCCGTGGGGCTAATCCTGGCGTCCACCATGCGAGGCAGCAAATGCCGCATCACGGACTCCTCAATGTCTAAGAAATCCTTGCACCAAGTCACCAAGCTGACGCGCTGCTGGATGGCGCGCCGTCCCGTGATGAGCTCCAACAACACCACGCCATAGCTGTACACATCGATCTTATCACACGGCACGCCGTTGATGAGGTACACTGGGTCGACGTAGCCGTGCGTACCCCGCACGCGCGTGGAGACCGTGACTTGATGATCCGCGTGCAACGGCTTACTCAACCCGAAGTCCGCAATCTTCGCCTGCATGTCCTCGTCGAACAAAATGTTACCCGCTTTGATGTCACGGTGCACCAACGAAGGACTGGCGTGACTGTGCAGATACTCCAGCCCCTGCGCCACCTCCGCCGCGCAGCGCATGCGCGCCTTCCAGTCCAGATGCGCGTCGTCGACGCCGCTGTGCAAGTGCTGGTCGAGGGAGCCGTTAGCCATGTACTCGTAGACGAGGAAGAGGTCGTCCTCTTCGATGCAGAAGCCCAGAAGCGCAACGAGGTTGCGGTGATGCAGCCGCGAAATCGCATTGAGCTCCGCCCAAAACTCCTTCTCCACCACCTCCTGGCTCCGATTCTCCAAGTTGTGGAGCTGCAACACATTGGTGCCCTTCTCGAGACGCTTCACGGCCAAGGCGCGCGGCGGATCCTCGGGGAGCGAGTTCGCGAAGTACACCACCCCTTGCCCGCCTTTTCCTAGCTCCCGATGGAAATTCTCCGTCATAGTCAGAATGTCCGGCAACGTGTACTCGCGCACCGCGCCCACGGTGGACGTGCGGTACAACAAGCGCGGAAGGCTAGTAGACGACGTGATGAGCGGAGGAGGCGTCTGAACCTCCGGCACGACCACGATCTCCTTCCCAGTCGTCACTTTCTGGCTCGCCTTCCAGAACAAACCCGTCGTCACACCCACAACAAAGATTACCAGAAGCGAGAACGCGCTGCTCAGGCTCGACTCCATCTCGCGACGGCTCCCGAAAGAGTAATACTCCGGCGGCTTGTAAGACAACACGTGGGGAGTTTTCGTGGCGATGTTACTTCGGCTGTACAACGCCCCGACGTCGCCACTCACATACAGCGCCATAGCCAGAAAACTTGCGACCAACCCAGTGTGCCATGCTTCAACTCCTGCTAGAGATTTCATCGCCTCACTGAACCTCCAACGATCAAACTCCCCCGCATCCCTGCTCGCCCACTTCCCCCTCAATCCTAATCCCCACACCCACTCACCTCCTCACATCTCCCCAAAACCAGGCTCTTCATCCAAATTCGTCCTACCCCTGTTGCGATCACCACAATAACGCCACTTCTTGTACAACGAATTCCTTCGTGAGCTTCCTGTCAACCACCCTAAACCCAACCATCCCCCAATTCCGAATCCTTCATCCGAAACTCCCCTTCTCACATCGCCCCCTCACAACTCCCCCTGCTTCTCATTCTCCACTTCCACCCCAACCCGAACCCCATCCCCATTTCCGTTTCCATTTCGACGGCCCTACCCACTGAATCAATTCCAACCACAGCAGCAAGCACATCAGTACCCCCTGTGCGCGAGCTCCTCGTACCACTTACGGAGGTACGAGCTCGCGTTGATCAATGCGACCCTTCCAATAATTCACCTCCCTCAGTGCCAACTCTGCATGAAAATGCAAACTTGGTGTAGTGAGAATGAGAGAGATTCCATCCACGCCACTGATGGAGATGGTGTTGCGCTTCTTCTCCGTAGCGGACAGGGAAATTCTGTATCTGTGGGAGATGCTGGCAGCGACGGCTGCAGCTAGTAGTGTGAGGGCACTTCATCACTTGAGGAGAATGATGGGGGTGGGGTGGGGCTGGCTGAGAGAGTGGAGAAGACGAAGGAGGTGAGGATGCGAGAGCGAGGATTTGAGGGCTGCGATTGCGCGATGGCGTGACTGTCAGAGGTCAGAGCGCCGGCTGCCTTGTCCCTTGTGGATCCAATTAGCCGTGGTCAAGTATGACCTTCCGTTGGAGAGCTGCTGGTTGCTGGGACTGAGAATCCGTGACATTCGAAATAGGGCAAGGCCGGCGGTGGAGGGAATTTGCGCAGAAAAAAATGGGAGGGCTGACGAGGAGGGCACTCAGGGCAGAGCTCAACGAGGAGGGGTTTTGTTTTTTTTTCTCCACAATTCCCAACGACAAAAGGGCTATTACCCAAAGGTAAAAACGCACTCCAAAAAATGAAAGAAATGAAAGAAATGATAGAAGGTAGAAGTACCTGTTTTGGGACAACCCCCCATCCTAGCTTCGTAGGGAGGCCTATGGTATGTGTTGTTCATTGAAAAAGAATCTTTGTTTCTACTTTCTCACTCTGTTTTTACTTTCTCATCACTTGTCTCTCTTCCCTCTTTGCTTAGGGAGAAGTGCCAACACTATAACCAACAACAGGTGGGTCTATGAGATTGGAATGGGGCTAACGAGGAGGCACTTTTTTTCAACACAATTCCCAACGACAAGGGTTATTACCCCAAGGTAAAAACGCACTCCAAAAAATGCAAGAAATGATAGGGAGAAGTGCCAACACTATAACCAACAACAGGTGAGTCTATGAGATTGGAATGGGGCCAATTGAAAAATCTGCATGTATATCGAATAAAATATTCATTATTGAAAATTCTTTCTCTCTTTTTTGCATTCTTCCTCATCCTTATATTTGTGCACATTGAGTTCAATTTCTGAATGAATTTTCCATATCCTATAGGCTCAAATGCTTAGGTTATCACAAATAAGTACTTGTACTTTGGACTCCTCGGATGAACAAAAAACTTTCCAGATGAAGAATTCACGATGCCTATTAAAATAGATGGACCTAAACATGCTTAAGTTATCACAAATAAGTACTTGTACTTTGGACTCCTTGGGTGAGCAAAAAACTTTCCAAATGAAGAATTCACAATACCTAATAAAATAGGTGGACCTACACAATGCGTTGATTAAGCAAAATATCATTCTCAACTATTGAACACAAAATATTTTAGTGAGGTAATGGAAATCTAATGGAAGGTCATTCATTGGAACAAAATCGTCAAGTTATCAGAATGATGGAGAAGTTGGGTTAGGGAATGTTTGAAAGGCATAGAGGTTTGGAGAAGTTGGGTTACATAATGCTTGAGATTTGAAAGTATTAGAAGACATAATGTCAAATCCCAACATTTCATTACAAATGTCCATATCTATACTTTTGTAAATCTAAGGGTGTAAAAAGGACAATGTCATCAGATATAACGCTTTTGTGACAATTTAATGGAATGGTAATAAATTTGCTTCAAAAATTGAACTTGGCATTAGTATGGAGAAAGAATCAAAGGAATAGGAGCACAACATTGGAAGATAACTTGATTGTGACTTGGATGCAATCATTCTAAGGAAGTCCACTTTTGCATTACTAAAATAAGTGACTACTTCCATTCTTTCATAGCATTGTTCATTGAAGAAAAACTCATTTCTTTTCAATTAATAGATACTACCTATGCATTGATGGAGGTAGGATTCAAGCACTTGATTTTTTCCTATTTCAAGGATATTGGTCCTACTATCATCTAAATTATAATTGAAGAAGAGTTGTAGATATTCAAAAAAAGTAGGTACATATTGTAGAATTGAAAATTCTACCCATGTGAGGTAAGTACATCTGAAATTGTGTAAAAAAACATTTGAATTTGGTTGAAGACATTCAAATTGTGAATGTCTTCATTCAAAAGTGTATTCATATATATCCAAAAAAACAATATCATTCAAAGATTTGGTAGCAATATAGCCATTCATCTATTAAATAAATAAATAAACCACCAATTATTTATTTGAATTTTTGTAATCACTTTTGTATGATTTTCTATTCACTCAAAAAAAAAAATGGGAAGCAATGTCCATGATCTCACAAGGTATCTTTATAGATAAAATGAGGCATTTTTAAGAGCATTAATAATTGTTTTAGAGGATGAAAAGTACTTATTTAATCCTTTAAGGTTTAGACATTCAAATTTTAAAGAAAAGATGAACAAAAAAAGGGCCCAAGCACACACAACCTATGGACATTTATCCACCTAAACATCTATAGATTATTATTTTTTTTTTGTATTTTTATAATCTACAAAGTAAAAGTACATTTGACTTTAAAGATTGACTTTAAATGAACCTCTGAAACATCTTCAATAAATATGTAAAATTTTATATATTTTATTAAATCACCTCAATTAGAAGTTAACATTTTAAAATATTTTGAAAATATTTTGAAAATTAAAAATTTCAATCTACAATCAATTTCAATCAAAATTTTAATTTTTGGTTATAAACTTTATCAAAAAATATTAGTTGACGTGGTAGTTGGTTTATTTTTATAAATAGATAATATTTTCAAATCATCATTATATTCTACAATTTTCATTTGAAAATAATTGTAAATTTGTGCTTCTAAAGTGCATTTTTTATATGACATCTCTACAATTTTGAAAAATCTACACTATCCTCTCATCCTTAAAGGATTACAATTGTTTGGTATACTTTTCTAAAGGATTGATTGAAAGCTCTTCAACAATTTTTGTATTTGACATTTATTTCTCAATTTTTCAAGATAGTGTAGCTTTTGATTTGTGTTGGTGAAGTAAAATTACAATAATTTATCTTATTAGCAAAAATTCAAAATTAGTTCTATTACAAAAATAAACATCACTATGTAACTTATATTTTTTAATTTGAAATTAGTATATTATGACAAAACATGTAGTTCAACTTTTGTACAATTGCTCAGCTTTACACTTTCTCAAGCATATTGTTGTCTTTTTTATACATGTTCTTAATTGTATAAGTTTTCGGATGTTTGTTTTTCTTCATAGATTTGACTAATTGGTTGGTTTTATAACATCAAACAATGACAAAATATTCTACCTCTTAGTATTTATAGATTGTAAAAACACTTAACACCACTAAATAAAGTGATGAAATTGTCACACTTTTGGAAACAATTAAATGAAATGAACTATAGAGAAGGTGCAACCAATCTACAACACTTTGGAATGTCATGTAATAAGAAAAAAATTATATTTTTGGAAAATATAGCTTTCAAATAAACTATCACAATTAAAAACTTTTGACTACTTACTATAGCTATAGGACATGTTTGGCAAAAAAAAATGATTTTAAAAATAGACACCAAATTGTTTAGAAACTAATCATTCAAAACTAATTCACTAGAAAAAAAATCATATAGACTAGCTTTGAGTTTTTATCAATGGGGAAACTATTGATGGATGACAATTGCAATAAGCAAATGTAGCTTTTTCAAACAAATTCATTCAAGGCTTCAATGCAACTAGTATTCAACCTTGGAAGTTTGTGGGGTTACTATATTTACCTCTGAACTTGACACTTTTAAGGAAGTTTACATATCTTGCCACAAGGTTCATTGCTTGACAAGATTCTGTTACATTGCCTTTTGTAATCACTTTACCTCCTCAAAACCACCCTACCTCATTATTATGTGCAAAATCCAGTTCTAAAATGTTAAACTCGAGGTTTATTTGAAGAGCAATGGATTTGATCAAAGGAATATACAAGGGTCTCACAAGGCCTGTAGAATTTCCAGCATCTAGCTCCTATTCCGATCGTATTTAAAGATGCTCTTACAATAAATTGAACACACCAAACTGCACCACCAATCCAAAACTACCATCATCACTCTATGTACATCTCTAAAATCAATGTGCACCAATGTGGAGGAAACGGTTTCAAAACCTCTATAGAAAAAAAAACTCTAACCCTTCATAACTTTCACATACAAATGCCGCATTCTTTCAAACATTCTAATAATAGTGACTAACTACACACACATAGTAGTAAAAAGTGTCGGTTTGTAGGCTAACCCACCCTTACTCTTTACATTAAAAAAATGGTAGATTTTCGACGATTCAAGATGAACGAAACCTGTACATTTCAGATTTCCAACGTCCCTAGCTGTACAGTACAGTATAGTACCGAGACGCCGGCTTTACTGTCGAGATCGCTGCCGAATCCCACTGGAAACGAAATGAAATATGAAGTGGGTTGGTGGGCCTGGGGATGCTGTACAGTACTGTACTGTATTGGGGAGCCTGTACCTCGTCAGTAGTAAGTAGTAAGTAAACGTAAGTTAGTAAGTAGTACAGTACTGAGCCGCCTACCAGCTTTATTAGCATGGCTATTATGAGGAGCTGGCAATACAACCTCCGTATTTAATTGATACTTTAGGGTTCCTCATGAATAGCACCGTATGTTCCTAATACAATCCTGCGCAGTCCGTCCCTCCGTCGGTCCCTCCGTCCGTCGATCCGTCCGTTGGTCGGTCCTCCGTCGTCTCGGAGTTGGAGTTTCATCCTGTGGATGATATTCATCGTTTCATGGTTTCGTAACTCACCGTCAGTCTTTGGTTTATCTCCCTCGTGCATCATTTGATTTGGCTATGGCGAGTTTTATTTTGTTTGAAGTACCGTAGCATGAGGTCACCTTGGGCACATTTTCGCCGAAGAATTATTTAAAATTGGGAGAGTTTGTTTGGGTGGTTCGATTTTTTTTTAATTAATAAAGTTATTTGGCAATTATGAAATATCGTCGGTAGTTGTTTTTGAATTTTGGTCAATCTTTTAATTAATCTTGGATGTTGGATGGCTTTCTTTTGTTGCATAGGAAAGTCATAAATAGTTGTGGCTTTTAATGAAGTCATTATCTTTTGTAGTGTGATTGCTTTGATGTAAAGTTAGAGGAATGGATTTGGATGTCGTGGGATCAAGTTGCTCTGGTATGTTTTCAAACATTTCGACTTTTTTTATATTTGATTTTCTTTGCATTCAACAAAGTGGCATATTCTGTTTTGAAACTATTTGGTGTTTAAAATTTTTAAATGTTTTTGGTGGAAGATGACCTCAGGCTACGATATTCAAATTCCATAGAGTTTGCCCCCAATTTGTGATTTTTTGCAACGTGCTTTGTTCTTTGGTTTGAATGAAATTAGAATTAAAAAAAATTTCAATTGTGATATTCAATTTCTATCATATTACAAAATGTCAAGTCTATAGTGAAGGAAACACACCCAAATACAATGTTTCTTTCTAGGCAATTTAATGTCCAATTGCCTAAAAAAAGGTAACTTCATGCCTAAAGAAAAAAAAAGGTAAATGTATTTTAAAATGCTAGATTGTAATCATGGCCTTGCACACCACTTACACAACGTTTCCATAATCATATTTCATCCATCATGTAGAGTCAACATATATATAATTGCATACAAAAAGTGCATATTCAAAATTGGCCTACCTGTCAATTCAAGCCCCTCAAAATGAAGAAATTAGGAAAACACTAATTTCTCTTGAAAGAAAGGCCAAATAACCATTGGTCCAAAAATAAATTAAAAAATATAGTCTAAAAACATATAAACACATGCATCCAAACAAGATCATTATTAATAAGTTATTTTAATTTTTGGAAACTAAAGAAGATTCAAGATTCTTTTATAAAGTGCGTATATAGGATCTTTTTGAATAAATGGAGAATTTTCAACGATTCAAGAAGTATGCAACATTGATTCTAGGATCTAAAATTAAGATGATATGCATTTTAAGCAAAAATATCTAGGAGCAAATTTGCAACAATATTGTAAATGCTTTATTTTGCTAATACAACCTCAAAAATACATTCACTAAATGGTTGTAACTTTGAAAACATCTAGATTGTATAGACCTAGTTGTTGACTAATGTATCCAACAAAAGATTATAGAGTTAAAATCAGGCGTATTTTTCTTATGTTCTTTGGCAAATTATAATTGCATGAGTTAAGTGCAAGATACACTATTGTTTTATATTGCCTTTTTTAAGTAGAGCAAAAGTAATTTCCAAATTTTCAAAGACTTTAAGGAAAAAAAATATTCTCTTTTTTCTACTAAAATATTTTTTAGTAAAAAAATTACAATTAGAATGAAATGCATTATTTAGCTATTCTATAATCCATTTTTCTACTAGAACATCCTTATTTATAAAATAATTAATTGCTTCAAAGCAAAAAATAAGCTTTTTTTTTTCTCTTAGTAAAGAGAAAACAAATAATGTTTGAATGATTTTTAGAATAACAATGAAATATTAAACATTTTGTGAATCTTTGGTCTAATTGAATTATCTTGAGTAGCAAATTCAAGCTCATCAATTTTGAAATTTCTTATTTTTGATAGATTGCATGTACATCACACTATAGAGGTACAAAAATACATGAATAATTTATAATATTGGTTTTGGGAGCCCTTTTGGTTTGGGTTATGGTTAATATATGAATTTGAAGAAGGTCCCAAACTTAAAATTAAAATGTATGTGGATAATAAGACTTTTGGGGTATCCTAAATAAACCCTTGTTCAAAGATAAATATAAAATCTAACTTTTTATTTTTGCCAATAACTAATTTGCATCTCTCTATTTATTTCACCTAGATAATTTGTGGTCTTTTATTCTTTACACAAATCATACTACTAAAATCATAAGTCCCTTTGTAATATCACAAATGCTACCATTAATACTAAGGGCTCATGCTTGCTATGCTACGCATTCATTGTATCACATATTAGTAAAATTTTGATATATTTGAATAGAATGCATGATAATGATTTCAATAAGTCTTTAAAATAATTATTTTAAATATTTTATGAAAATATTTTCAATCATGCATACATAGAAATCGTATTTTTACACAATGTGATATTACAAAAATAGAGTTTGCAATCACCCGAGTAATATCACTTTTATAAAGGGTGATATTATAGAAATAATATAGTTGTTGTAATTGAGGTGATATTAAAGAGGTAGCAATTCCATTGCTTCTCTTGACTTTACACTTCTTTGCACTTCTATGATTTTGTGCTTTTGTGAGCTTTGAACTTTTATGATTTTAAAATTCTATTGCTACTACCAAATGATTTGAAAAATTTATTCAATTGAAGCAATTTTGGATTTCACAATAATTAAGTTGTTCATGAAGTTTTTGAAATTTACAAGTTTTTCTTTTCAATTCACCAAGTTTTGGGGTTGCCATTGTTTATAATAATTGAGTCAAATTTCTAATGCATTCCAATGTATGTGTATCTTTTATAGTATTTACCATTGCATATATTTCATTCATCATTCAATACATTTCTATTGTACATTTCAATATATGCTCACTTATAAAAAAAATTATATGAAGATTTTAGTAGTTTTTATTTGAAGATTTATTGAAATTTTTGTTCAACATTCTATCTAATACATAAAAATTCTAATAAAAATTCTAATGATGAATGCGTAGCATAGCAAGCGCCAACCACTAGTTAAAATTAAAATTTTAAATTTGATCATTAGTAGTAAATAACAAATTCATTCATCTTCTTTGGAGGGAAATTATTTTTGTAACCAAACTCTTATAATAGGTTTGTTATTTACAATGCATATATACCTTCAAACTTGTAGTCATTTAGATTTTTACTAGGGGGCACATTCCCCCTTTTTTTGATGTTAGTGTGTGAACAAAACTTTGGACCCCTATATACTTTTTGAATTTTAAACAAAATTAAATGAAAAAAATATGAATAGATTTTTCTACTTTGAAAGTTTATGTTTTGAATTATTGATATTTTATTTATTAATAATAACTAGTTATAAAATTTTAAAGTAAAAAGATACATTGTAGAACTAAAAAATAATTTTCACACCCCTATATTATATAAACAAAATTCAAATAAATGAACGAAAAATTCTTGAAAATAACTCTCTATTGAAAGCTCATTTTGAGTTGAATATTAATGCAATGGTCATCTAAGTGTGTTCTTTAAAAATATTTGAGTTAAAAAACATGCCATTTTTAACCTCTCTGCCTCCACTATTTGCAATTGGTGAGCTAGACATCTATGAAGAAATTGAGGTAGTTGTAGGAAAAGGAGAACAATTGACACAATCATCAGAACGAGTGTTGGAAACACCAAATGCAAAAGTATAGTAAATCAAGCAATATAGTAATTCAAGAAATATTAGTATATATTTTGCAAAAGTGTGGACGTAGTGTATTTTTTTAAAGTATTTGTAGATGTTGAAATGGATTTTTTTGTTTTGTGTGAATTATAAATAAAAGATGGGAAGGCACTAGATACGGCTTCTCATTCATTTTTATTTTTTAAATAAGACTTTCAATAATGACAGTGATTGTCTGTTGTACATGTGAAATGAGCATTTAAACAAAGTCATTTTAATGTGATTGTAGTGTTTGAAGTTTGTAAACTTAGATATGAAAATAATAATACGGTTCTATTGTGGGAAGTTTAGTTTCATCCTAGATTTTCAACGCTACTCAATTTAAAATTCACTAGCAATGCAAATTGAAGACGTTCTTAGGAAAATTGCAAACTATGTAGATCAAACATCTAGGTCACTAGGTAGTTAAGGTAATAATACCTATTTCAAACATCCCCCCATTTCAGCTTCATGGGAAGGCCTACTATGAACAACAGTTGCATGCACTCTCCATTGAAAAAGATTCCCTATTTCTTTCTTCTTGTTCACTCATCCCTCCTTGCTTAGGGTGAAGCGCCAATACCAACAACAACTGGTGAGTCTACAAGATTAGAATAGGTCCAACTGAAAAATTCACATTTTATATATTGAATAAAATATTCATTCTTTAAGAAAAAATAATCCTTTTTTTTCTTTTAAAAATAAATAAATGTTTGCACACGTTGAGCTCAAATTCTCAACAAATTTTCCATACCCCTTACATGGTGAAATGCTTAGTAAGTTATCAACAAACAGGTACTTCTACCTTTAAGTTACCGTTTTCCATGAAACTTGAAATTTTGCTGGTCTAGTTCTTATTTATAATAACCTACCCATTTTCAGTGTCGTTTGTCGATTGACCACGTCAGCTTGACCACGTCAGATTGTGTGGAACCAGTCTCCTTGCCAGCTCATCTCATTTCGTCGCATCCTTCGTCCCTGCCCCCGTGCCCCAAGAGCATCATTTCCCCTTCTCACGACGTAACTGACCATCCATCTCACCATTCGTCATTAATTTAATCATGGGGCCTCGGAAAAACCATCATGCGGGCCGAGGGGGGGGGGTAGATATACACACATTGAATTTGATGATTGTTACCCCCACTCATGCCAATTACTTTTACACACTTGTGTAGGGTATCATTTAGGCAAAGTTTCAGGCCTGAAAAGGCTGACAGGTTCTGATTTTCGGCACTTCAGCACTTCAGCAGTGCAAGTACAGAATTTTTTTTAATTATAAAAATAATATTAAAAAATATTTAAGAACTAGCCAATCTAATGTGGCACTAACGTGGTATTAGTACACTAATGATGATAAATAGTGTTATGTTGTAATTAGTGTTAACTAGATTTTTACCCTGTCACTCTAAACTTCAATTAGTTGGCATTTAATGTTGTATTTACTTTTTTGAGCAATAATTTTTTTGAGCATATAGGTTTCTTGGATTCATACGTTTTTCTTTACATTTTGATGAAATAGTTAGGTAACACTAAATGTAAACTTGTAAAAAATTTATACTCAATAGTTGACAAATAGTGTCTATGTTGACATTTACTGTTGGTAACATTAACCGGATTGTTGACAATTAGTGTTATGCTTCGTGATTAGTGTTGCCAACACTATTCATCATCATTAGTTTAGTATCACATCAGATTTGGAAATATGTGTAAATATTTATTTATTTACTTTCTGTAATTGTATTGTGAGGGTGTAGACCTCACAAACTCTTTTGAGGCCTAAATTTTTTCCTAATGATTTGAGACTGAAAATGTTGAAATCAAAATTGGATTTGGGGTGGTGATAGGTTTGTACATGTAATTAGGGGAATTGGAGGGAGGGTCAAATTCCATCACTAGAGTGATAAAGTAAACCAAAGTATTGCCACTCTCATCTCAATTTTGGCCTTGTGTAACCCATGATTTATTTTTTTAAATGTACACAAGTATAAAAAAAAGCATGATGGAAATGATTGTGGGTGCGAATAGTTTGAGATGCCTTGTTGAATGAATGGGTTGGAAGTGGAGAGGGATCTAGATGTTTGGAGCTTCACAAAAATGAGTTAGTAGTAAAGAACATTTATCACCTTTGTTGGCTTCGGAATAAAGAAGAGGAGGTTTTGCATTGATAAAATCTATACTTGACAAAGTTTAAATAGGATCTTAGAGGGTCTTTATACATACATAATATTGTTAACAAAGGGGGGGGGGGGGGACATTCCCTGTCAAAGAAGGGATATTTTTCCCTAAATTTCTAGGAGGAAATTGAGTTATGATTCCAAGCATCTAATTGGCTCTGGGAAGTAACTTTTTCTTGGCTTATTGAATGCATTTACATATTGAGGATGAGCTTCCCATTCCTCGTCACTCAAAAACAATAGTGTTGATCTTATAAATAATGTACTCCATACATGACATTACTTAGCCAGAGCTCAATGAGTTTAATAGAAGTAGGGGGTCAATTATCATTAATTATTATTTTTCACCAAAGTTTGTGGAGTGGGTGCCTGCATTTAAGAAATTATAGTTTTTAAAGACCAAGGAAGTTTCAACATTGGAGACTCTCACTTTAGGGGAAGCAACCCCTTTCAAGGGGAGCAAAACCTTTTGGGAGAGCAAACCCAACAAAGGTCATGGGGAAAGCATTGGGTGCATTGGGATTGGTGTAAAATAAGGGTCATTGCAAATTCACTTTAGAGTAAATTTTGTAAATGAAGACAATTAAGGCTTAATATGGATGATATAAGTGGAATCTTAAATGCCTTAAATTGGATTTTGGTTTTGTAGTCAACCAGATTTGCAACCTATTCATCTAATAATTGAATTTTTTTTGGCTATCTACTTCGTTTTGTCTCTTGATCCCTAAAGGACCAAAAAGTCCACTATGGACTTTTTGAGAACTCAGGTAGGCTTTATTGACTTCATAATTTGGATTTTTTTTTCATTAATTTTTAAGAATGGATACTAATCATCATAATTTATGTATGAAGTTTTGTTTTGTATCTTTCCAATAAGTATTGCAAAAGTTATAGGTATTTTTATTTCAATGTTAAAATGGGCGTCCAAAAATGTATTCTAAAAAAATATTAATTATTCATTTGAATTTTATAGATTGATACCTATCAAAAACATTTAATCCATTCAATTTCAAATAATGGAGTAAAGGTTATGAGGTGTTTTATTCTGCTGGCAATGAAGGTAGGAAAAACGTATAGGGCTGTTTTTTGCTCTCAATTTTGAAATTTTAAAAATAAAAATAATTTTTTTTTTTAATTAGAAAATTCTCATCATTGGAATTAACAATTATCAGATTAATCCAAAAATTATTAGCATACCAATTTTATCTTTCATTTAGTAACATTTTCACATTATAATTTTTTAGAGAGAATGACTTTTAGATGAATAGTTGAAGGATTGCAATCCTTCATTGACTATTGTTCATTCGAGTGCTATTTTATAGCAACTAACTATCTCTAAAGTAGCCTACTAGAGATGCTCTATAGAAAGTAGATTGTAGCAAACTAGAAAACCACCCTCTTTTCTATATTGTGGATTTGGAGTGATTTATCAACAAAAATTGACCAAGCCCAAACTTTAGTGATAGAATTTTAGATAATTTGAGGTTCTTTTGGTAGTGCTTTGACAATGCTTTTTGAGCAAAGATAGCATGATCTTCTCATTGTTAAAAACCTCACCACATCTTGTTTTGTGATTTGAGGGGTTTAAAAATTCCTAAGTTTTCACCTAGCAAATATATGTGAAAAATTTGCCTCCTTTTGTGTAAGGATCAATTTTATATTTCATAGTCTCTCCAAGGAATTCAGACCTTTTGTATTGCTTGATTTCTAAAAATAAATGTTCAATTTTTAAATTTTATGATTTGGATTAAATAAAAATATCATACATTTTTCCTAGGATTCAAATTTCCACAAGATGTAGTCTAGAGCTGGGAGTTGGCCCATGAACAATCAATAAACAATGTTCAAGAAAAAAGCCTTGGTTAGTTCATTGTTAGATGATGAAATTGAGAAAACATTAAAAAATTAGGTGAAAAAATCTATAAATTTTTATATTTAGAGTAAAAATGGAAGATAAAATGGACTCACTTTTTTCCAAAAATGGTTTTATATCCTACACTAGAATATGATTTATTAAAAAAATAATTCAAAAAATAATTAAATATGGCATGTAATGAAAATTTCAGAAATTATAACATGACAAAATTGAAATAGTGTAGAAAGTTCATTCATTAAGTTAGGATGTTTGCTTGTTCGTTACAATGAAATTCGCATTCCTTAAGTGTGTTCTTGGTACCATCGGAAGGCATTCTACAAGGAGAAGTGCATGGGCTTTGTTTTGTGGTGTTTGGACCTATAGTGCAAAAGATATTGAATTTCAAAGTTAATCCTGGAGTATCTAGACTCTAGAATTGACAATTTGGATAAAATCATTACAAAGTGCTATTTGGAAGAATATTCTAGATGTGATATACAAAGGAAAGTTGTAGATTTTGAACTTTAGATTCCATTTATATGGTTAGATTCACTAATGCTATCACCAATATTTTTCTATAAATTCGGAATGAAAAATTTCAAAATTCCTCCAAAATTTGATGATAAGCAAAATTTTATCATTTTTTGAGCAAAACTTATTGGAATGGATTCAAAATGAGATTCTCTTGACATGATGGTGATTTTTTGAAATTTTTGCGTTCTTTACATCTATGACTTCATTTTTGCAAATTTAGTTTTGAACTAGAGTCAATGCAATTTGACCACTTGACACACTTCCGCATTTGTAATTTCAGAAAAATTTGTATTCTAGTATCACCAAATCCAACCATTAGATAAAACAAGAACTTGATAAAGTATCACCAAAAATTAAGATGACTTTCATCCAAGCAGGAACGAGACAGAAACAAGAACTTCAATCTGTTCATTGTCCAAAAAATGGACGTCGGAGCGCTTCAGAGTTAAAGGTAGAAATACCATAAACCGTGATGGTACCATAAACGGTTTCAATGTACATGTTCTTGTCATTTCAAGGCGAAAATATTTATGGTATTGGCATGATTTATAGTATTGATTCCTACCCTTAAATACCTATATATTTTATTTTTTGAAACATACAACCTTCATTAAATAACCCTATTTGGGGGGAACATAGGCAGCTGCCATTTATATTTTCTTGCACGTGGAGGCTCAGACAGACCCTGATTTGGCCCCAACTGTCAGAGCTTGGCGCCGTGTGCAGGCAGCTGGGAAAGGGGAAAAGGGGAAAAGGGGAAAAGGGATGAGAGACGGACGAAAAAGTTCCCCCAAAAATAAATCATTCATCCGTCATTCAGTCGCACGTTTCAGTTGCAGTCAGTCGGTTCTGTTCCCTAGTAACTGAACTAAAGTTAGAATTCCACTTCCGTCCAGGAGACGAAACCGGCTGCAATTCAGTTGGCGGGGAACGAACGACTGGCGGGGAACTGAATCAGCATGCATGCATCGTAACGTAAGTGCGTAAGTACTCAATAAAAGTAAAAGTAAATTTCTAATTTGAAAATATCTTAAAAAAAATTCATAACTTTTACACTGGTTTTTTCGATTGTACCAAGAACACGAATGGGGGACGTATGGTTCTGGAGATTTCAACGTAACAAAGAAAATCTTAATTTTAAGAAAAAGTTAAAAGAAAAAATAACTTAGATTGCTCTGTGCCATTGCTACAACTAAAATAAAAGTAAATGAGATTTTTTAATATTTAAATTCATAAATAAAAGCTTTGAAATTTAATAAGTTTCAGACCGTAAGTCTAAACATTTACAAAACAAAGTTTGTGCACCCCTCCTAGCTAAGGGCTTTCTAATTGTATGAAGAACATAATTAGGGGGTGCATGGTCCAAGAGATCTCACCACTGTAACAAACAAAACAAAGCAAGCTAACTAAATAAAGGTAGGGATTAATTGTATTGAGCTCCCTCAATTTCCAACCCATATTGTCAAATATTCATTGGGGTTGAGTCAAAGGCTTACTTCAATGATCGAATACCAGTATTAATAATGATACTTAATGTTACCTACACTAGTTGATTTTTAAATGCTACATGATTTTATTCTTTATGAAAAATTTAACAAAAAATATTTATGATGTGTCAAAACTTATAGCATTCTTAAATCATTTAGTGCAAGTAACATTAATATCATTGTTGGTATATTGGAGGCAAAAATGCTTAATTTTGCCAATATGAATGATAAAAAGAATTGCCCTTTCAAATTGAAACCTTTTGGAAAAATGTACCATGTGAAAGAAAATTTAAAGGGTCTAAGAAATGATCTAGAGGATATGCTACCATGTGTTCTTTACAAGTTGATTGATATTTTTGCAACACATCACCACTATTGTTGTGGAAAAAAGTTGGAAAGATAACCTCATCTCTACAACAAAATGAGATAGGAATGAGGCTATTGCCATTGCAATGTTCACATATGTGAACAAAAATGAAAGGTGCAAGACTTAAAACAAACAACAACAAATTTATGTTGGTTCCTTAGCATTTAGTGAGCCTACAAAATAGAACTTTGATAATGACCAAAGTTAATTTTTTTTGTGGCCCTAGCTACAACTTTTAAGACTTTCATCATGGTTTGTATATGCTTGATTTTTGGCCCAATTGCTTTGAACTTTGGCATTTTGAGGGACAATGGTTGAGTATGATATAACATTGTATACCACTTTATATGGGGCTTCATAACATTGTTGATGCATCATGGAAGAGTTAGAGGTTTTCCAATACCTCTTTGCTTTCATCAATGTATCATAATGGATGATAATGAACTTCAGGGACATATTTTAAGAAAACTTCATTTTAGTTTGCATCTCTTTCTCTAGTTAGGTGAAAGCATCTAAAATCATATATGTAAATTTGAATCAACAAAGTCAAATCTATTAAGAGAATCTAAAACAATCCTCTTATGTAAAACAACCCTATGTAAAACCTCTTTAAACCCTAAAGTTCTTGGACTATTTTTCACAAAAAAATACCACTTCTAGTGCATTGAGAATAACTAAAATATTAAAATATTCATCAAAACTTTCAACCATACAAATTTGTATGAGATTACTATAGGAATTAGTGGAAAATATTTTAGAACATTTGACCACATACATTGTGAAATTGTAATGTTTGGAGTTAGAAGAAAATAACATTAGAGGTTTTTTTGGGGGGGGGAGGGTTGTTTTAGGCCCATTCCATTTGTTGTTCCCCTAGCAGTTAAGGAATAGCCCACTATTAGAATTTTTTTTCTTTAAAATTCTGAAAACGAAAAAAAAAAATTGATTTTTAAAAATTGAATAAATAAATAAATTTATATGACATAACAGTCTCTTAGCCACATCATACAGTTGTTGTAGTGCAGTTCCCATGTTCTTAGAAGCTTAAGAACTCACAACCCTCTACAAGCTCTAGATCTTCCCTAATGATTGGGCTCTACCCAACAAGGTTAGTATAGTTTGACTAAAGTTTGTGGAGGAGGCACTATCCAACTTTAGAAACTCAGATTATTAGATAGGTATTTATGTTAGTTACTTGCATACCAATTTGTAGAGCTATAATGGAGGTGTGTAACATACACAAAAATCTTGTACTAGGAAGATGTCCCAAAAAATCAACTACATCAAGAAAATTTCAACTATTTTTGGAGAGCTCAATTTTTGGATGCATCAAATTTCCAACAGTCAACACAAAACTTGCTTCCTCTAAATCCAATATCAAAAAAGGAAAAAAATCTCATTAATTTATATTATAATTTGAGCTAATGGTTCTAAAATTCTTCTAAAGTTGCCATTTCTAGGGTATTGTGTGAAAATTAGATTTTTTAAAATTTTCAATTACTTATTATTGACCTAAACTACTATGAAAATGTGTAGAAAAAACTTCAGCCCATTTGACTTTATAGATTGTGAGATATAAGTGTTGAAAGTTGATGAAAAAAATTCAAATCTTACATGACTACTAGCCTAATTATTGACCTAACTATTAACCCTCTTTATTAGCACAATATTCAAGTTGCTCCTAAACTTTAAATCCCATAACTCTAGACCCATGTATCAAATTGAATTTTTTTGACAAAGCTAATATATACCCACATTTGTAGTAAAACTCTCACTTTTATCCATTGGGAAACTTGTGTATGAACCAAGGAGGGCTTTGTATGAACCTATCCAAGCCTTAAAAAGCTCTTTTGGAGCTTATTGTTGTCTTTTAAGGGTATTAGAATCAAAATAAAAAAGGATAGAAAGCAATAATTACAAAGCCTCTAATCTACCAAGCCCTCCATAGACTAAGTTATGTAGGAATGCCTCATTTTTGTTTAAAAAAAACTATTGTCACCTTTATTATTCTTTTCCATTCACCCTCTTTTTTCTAATGAGACACTCTAGAATAGCACATTTCCTAAACTTCTTTATCCCCTAATTGCCTAAGCACCCATATATTATCATCCTACTAAAATCATAAGTCCCTCTGTAATATCACAGATGCTACCATTAATACTAGGGGCTCGTGCTTGCTATGCTATGCATTCATTGTATCACATATTAGTAAAATTTTGATATATTTGAATAAAATGTATGATCATGATTTCAATAAGTCTTTAAATATTTTGTAAAAATATTTTCAATCATGCATACATAGAAATCGTATTTTCACACAATGTGATATTACAGAAATAGAGTAGTAGTTTGCAATCACCTCTGTAATATCACTTTTATAAAGAGTGATATTATAGAAATAATATAGTTGTTGCAATTGAGGTGATATTAAAGAGGATCCATAGGGTGATATTATAGAGGTAGCAATTCCATTGTTTCTCTTGGCTTTACACTTCTTTGCACTTCTATGATTTTGTGCTTTTGTGAGCTTTGAACTTTTATGATTTTAAAATTCTATTGCTAATGATTTGAGAAATTTATTCAATTGAAGCAATTTTGGATTTCACAACAATTAAGTTGTTCATGAAGTTTTTGAGATTTACAAGTTTTTCTTTTCAATTCACCAAGTTTTGGGGTTGCCATTGTTTGTAACAATGGAATCAAATTTCTAATGCATTCTAATGTATGTGTATCTTTTATAGTATTTACCATTGTATATGTTTCATTCGTCATTCAATACATTTCTATTGTACATCTCAATATATGCTTACTTATAAAAAAATTATATGAAGATTTTAGTAATTTTTATTTAAAGATTTATTGAAATTTTTGTTTGGTATTCTATCTAATACATAAAAATTCTAATAAAATTCTAATGATGAATGCGTGGCATAGCAAGCGCCAACCACTAGTGGTCACTCTAAAATTTCAACTTGTTTGTATATGGACAATTAAATTTTTCTAACTGTCCTAAATTTTTTATAAGCAGTATTGAAGATTAACTATTGGAATTTTTGATTTTTCCTAAAATAAGTAAATATTTTATTTTTGAGAGGTCCTCAAAGGCATACATGTACCATCAGTGGAAGAGTAAAGCTTGCCAAGTTTACTTGATTTCTTGGCTTTAATAAAAGCTTGCTAATTTCACTTGATTTGAGATCTATAAAAAATGTACTTATTCATAATGGTCCCAATGGAAAAAGTAAAACATGTTTTCATGCTTTTACCTATTAGAAATTTAAACATGCAAATTGGAGTTTTAAAAAAAAATTCTACCAATAAAAACAATTTGTATTTCAACAATTGCAAGGTGGATTGTGTAATGAGTTTCATAGCTCTTATTAAAACTTATGGATTTTGGAAATGCATTTTAATGTGCTAACACAATTTCTAGTTGTTCATATCACCTCCAATCCCCCCTCCAAACTCTTAAATACAAGTTTCTCAAACATTCTAGAGAGGGACAACATTCTTAAAATAGGTTACTCACATTTCTCTCGTGTCATAATCTCACAATCCCAACCCATGCAATTTCACACCCAAAACTTAAACAAACACTAATAAGCAAGCTCTTTAAACATCTATACCATTCAATCATAAAAAAAAACCCAGTTTGCCTCAACAAGGATAACTAGAAGCCTATGCTCTTTCTCCATAGGAAAAAAACACACTTAAAAAGGCTTCAGCATATAGGGGTTAGTATTTCGTGGACTGAAATGTCATACTAAAAACGCAAATTTCTCAAGTCGGTAATTCAAAAACTTGCGTAGTTATAAAAATTGTCCCACACATGGCCAGACAAAATTTAAAAAGAAAATCAAAGTGTACATCTTCCAAATCTACCATGTCATGTACACCCCCCTTTTTTGACAATTTCCACATGTGAGAAAGCATTTAGAAACCCAAGACCTGTTTTTTTTTTCTACTGTAGAACTTGTGTTCCTGGCAGCATGCCATTGCATTATATTTGAAGGGACATCAGGGTATTTGCTTCTTTATGTCAGAACTGACAACATATCCCCCAAAAAAACACCCAGCTGAGGCTCAGTAACTTAACTTCAGCTTAGCCAGTGAGGACCAAGATTAGACTTAGTGTGTGGCATGTGATTGAATTTGCAAGCAAGGTCTGTGAAGCTGCGTCAGGGGATCCAAGTTGAAGTTGTACCTCCAGATGGTAACTTAACCCTGAAGCACTTGCTGTGCCTGTCCAATTTCATGGACGATGAACAGATGGGAAAAAATCGCTTTTTCTTTCTCATTGCTGCTCGGATGAAAGTCATCCTCATTTGTGGAGGTACCTTGTCAAGTTGTTGTCCTGGCAGGACGTTAAATCGTGTCAACTAAGGTGGGCCCTGCTGAGGTGGATTTAACCCAGGGAAAACACAGGAATTTTTTATTTGCCACAAATGATTTTTTTTTGCAACTTCTGAATTCTTATTTGCAATCAGAGACCCCAAATTAGCTAGGAAAGGTCTACAATATACCCTAGACATGGCTCAAAATAGGGGGATTTTTTTTACTTTTATTCCTAGAACACAAAGTTTACCTTGCTGGACCCACCTTAGTTGGCATGATTTAACGTCTTGCATTGTCCTGTCTGATGGTTGAATTTGGTATTTACTATGAGGTAGAAACACCCAAAACCGTTACTTTAAGCAATTCAACAAAGTTAGAGGCATGTTTTTGTAGTATATGCAAGTGAAAATCATGACTTTTAAAAAAAGAAAAGATTTTTCGGACATTGTATGTAATTTTTATGATTTTTCAAAATGTTGGTTGCCTGGACCACTGGAACTGTTCCATAGGTGCACACAAAACTTAACTATGCAAAAATCAGTTGTCAGCAAATCAGAGTTCAATATGTGTCCTTTAAGTGCGTCAGCAAATCAAAGTTAAACATGTTAGGCACATTAATGGAATTCTAGGGACACTTTTAAGGGCACTCTATGGAACAAGGATTAGATACAGGGACGGAATTGGATGTTTCTACCTTACTATGAGGTAGAACTGCCCATTAAGGTAAGAGCACCCAATGGCGTCACTTTCTACACAAGATAGTCCTTTCAAAACTTAAAGGTAGATAAACTATAGATAGCTTATTTTTAATGACTGAAGTAATAAATTATCTATAATTTATATTTTAGTATCATTACCTAACCTAGAAACTGACGCCATTGGGTGCTCCTTCTTTACCACACAAATTTGCTATCTGGGTACTTTGGAGAGGCTATTTGTCAGCTCTCATGTTTTTTCGGAGATTGAAAAGTTTGAAGGAAGTCAATTGTGAAAGGAGTGAAGACATTCTGACAAGAAGTGAATTTTGATGTGATTTTTCAAAGTTGAAAAATGTTAAATTGTGAGTGGACCCTTGTTGAAGCGTGGGTTGATGTGTCCACTCCCCAAGTGCATTGCCATCATGATAAAAGGGGTGCTAAGATTGTGGTAATAGGTGGTCAGTGATGCAAATGGGAGGAACTTGAAGGTGGGAGAATTGAGTAGTTCTATCTTAGTACATAATTTTTAAAAATTACAAATGTGGAAGTGTGTCAAGTGGTTGATTAAGTCAAAATTGCGTTGACTCTATTGTTCAAAATTGGATTTACAAAGATGAGGTCATAGATTTAAAGAATATAACAAAATTGCAAGAAATCATTATATCAAGAAAACCTCATTTCAAGTTCGTTCCACTACAACAATGGCAGTGTTTTATGACTGCAAAATTATGACTGAGGATGACTGGCGACTGCTTGCAGTCATATTCTTGAAGGCCAACACTTTGGGGAGAAATATGACTGCAAAATATGACTGCCAGTTATTTTTACGCCTTGTACTTCACAAGCGTATACTATACGACCATTAGGAATACTAAAGTACTTCATAGGGAACGTAGGGAACATGTTTGGGAACGTTGAGAACATGTTTGGGAACATTGAGTCATATTATCACTAATATTTTCATATAATAGTGATTCTTTTTTGTTTTGGGCAATTCCAAAAAAATATTGAGAAGTCATTGTTTAAAATTTTGAAATCCTAGTCACCTACTTTTTTGGATTTTGAATCCTAGTCACTATTTTTTTAGGATTTTGATACCCTAGCCGTCATTTTTTTAGGGTTTTGAAACCCTAGCCGCCACTTTTTAGGGTTTTGAAACCCTAGCCGTCACTTCTTGTGGCTCTTCTTCCTTACTTTTTATTGTCTCTTAGCTCTCACTTGTTGTTACTTTTTGTTGCATCTTAACTCTTGTTTCTTGTTGCTCTCTAGTTCATGCTTCTTGTTTTTTATTGTTGCATTTAAATTCTTTCTTTCTCTTGCATTTGAACTCTTTCTTCTTCCTAGTTCTTGTTTTTTTGTTTCCTCTTGTTTTGTAGTTCTTGCTTCTTATTTCTTCTTGTTGCATCTATACTCTCATTTCTTGTTATTTCTTGTCATGTCTTAGTTGGTGCTTCTTGTTTCTTCTTGTATCTTAGTTGTTGCTTTTTATTTGTTCTTATGTCTTAATTGTTGCCTCATATTGTGTCTTAGTTGTTGCTTCTTATTCCTTATTGCATTTTAACTTTTGATTCTTGTTATCTCTTAGTACTTATATTTTTTTTCTTGTTTCCTCCATCATCAATCTTATTCTTCCTATCCTAAACTTGAGCTACATATTTTGTGTTGATTCTAAATCTTTGAAGGTTAGGCTTTGTTGTTCAATCACTAAAAACTAACCTTTCATTTCTTTGATTGTATATGCAGGCATCAAAAGTTGAAACAAAGACATTGGAAGCTACTTGCAACTTCATGAAGCCAAAAATATGACTTACAGAAGTCATATTCTATAAAATATAATTGACGAGAGTCGTATTCTACATTACTGCAAAATATGACTCACCTCAGTCATATTCCATGCCATCAAAAAATATGACTGACTGCAGTCATATTCCATGTCATCCAAAAATATGACTGACTGCAGTCATATTCCATGTCATCCAAAAATATGACTGACTGTAGTCATATTCCACGTCATCCAAAAATATGACTGACTGCAGTCATATTCCACGTCATCCAAAAATATGACTGACTGCAGTCATATTCCATGTCATCAAAAAATATGACTCACTGCAGTCATATTCCATGTCATCCAAAAATATGACTGACCGCAGTCATATTCCACGTTATCCAAAAATATGACTGACCGCAGTCATATTTCATGTCATCCAAAAATATGACTGACCGCAGTCATATTCCATGTCATCCAAAAATATGACTGACCATAGTCATATTCCACGTAGGATTTTTTTGTTTGCCCGAGCAACTCAAGAAAAAGTCAAGACTCCCCTAGGAAAGTCAAAGTATAGGCCATGTTGGCATACTATGGCTAAAAATGGGTATTTATACCCCTCAGAAAATATGACTGCCAATATGACTGATGTCTGAAGCGACTGCTTCTAAATGACTGGAGTCAGTCATATTCCGAGTCATCTACAGTGATTTCTGCGTGAGTCGTATTTTTTGATTTTACGACTCACTGCAGTCATATTTTGCAGTCATAAAACACTGCTTTTGTTGTAGTGTTCCAACATCATATTGTACTCAAAAAATGACAATACTTTGTTTGTAATTGGATTTCAAAGGAAGTTTGAAATTTCCCTTTCAAAATTTGTAGAAAAAATATTGGTAATAGCATTGGTGAATCTAACCTATGGATGAAATCTAAAATTCAAAGTCTACATCTTTCATACATTCATCAATTCCAAAAGATGCTTCCAAGTAGTACTTTATGATGACTTTCCTCACATTCTCAATTCTGGAGAAGACTCCAAATAAACATTCATGGGTTAATTCCACCTTGTTCCTACAAACTCAACTCCATACCATCCTTTTTTTCCCTTGGCACCACAAGGCCAAATTGCACCATTCCAAAATAAATTTCTACTTTTCGCTTGAGAAAAAAGTACTCCTTTTTATTTTGCCAGAAATTTCCCGTATCCATTAAAAATGTGGATGAAGTCCCTAAAATAAAATGAAAAAGTGCATGAATATACTCATCAGAAAAAAGCCTCCCATTGCAACAATATTGTTGTTGCAATATTGTTGCAATGGTTGAACAATAGAATATTAAAAGCAAATTGTTGAAGTATTGCCACAATACAATTTCAATGGGGGTTGTACTCTATCCATTAAAAGTATACTTTTGCAACATTGCAACAACTTGCTTTTAATACTCTATTGTTCAACCATTGAAACAATATTGCAACAATACTGTTGCAATGGGAGGCTTTTTCGTAATGAGTATTTCAAAAGTGTTTCTTGGACCATAGAAATACACCAAATTTTAAGTGATCACCACCTTGGCACTTTCTCATAAAAGTAAAAAGTGAAAAGAAAAGGGCTGCTCCAAGCTTTAAAACATTGGGGGGGGGTCTGAAATGTTGGCCCTGAGTACATGAATGCACCGTTATGTCCCTAGGTGGCAAATAGTTCAGTTCAGTTCCCAAGCCAGGACAGATTCCTGCTCTTTCCATGCAACCATGCCGTGCTGTGCTGCTGCACGCCCACCAAGTGAACTGAGCTTCAGTCTTCGCTTCCTCAGTTGTCCCTGAGCAAATCTGGCATCAATCTCTTTGTGAGAAGCTTCACCTCTTATTTTAAACAACTAAATGTATTTTTCTTCCTTTCTTTTGACCCAGTCATCAGCAACTGAAGCATCTGCATTTTGTGCCATGCAGCCGTAATTGGGGAAAAACTCTCTGACTCATACTTCGATGGGAAAAAAACGAACCAACCTGTGGAAATAACGTACCTCAGAAAAACTGAAAAAAAATAATAATAAGGTTGGATTGGGAATGGAAGTAAGGTGGAACTGTCCAATACCGCCACCTACAGGTTCACCATTTATCCAATTCTTCCACCTACACTAAATAGTGAAATTAGGTTGCCCCACACTAATTTCTCGACATTCTACACTATATAAATATGTACAATTTCTGTAGAAGGATGCACTAATGTAGGAGCCATGTGTGTTGCATGGGTTGGTGCACTGGTTCATGGCTTGGGTTTAAAGAATTGCTTGTGCTTCCATCTAGAGAAGTAGTGAGTCATGAGGTAACTTTCCTGAGTAAGGCAACCTAATTGTTAAGGCAACCTAATTTCTCAACATTCTACACTATATAAATATGTACAATTTCTACATAAGGATGCACTAATGTAGGAGCCATATGTGTTGCATGGGTTGGTGCACTGGTTCATGGCTTGGGTTTAGAGAATTGCTTGTGAGTCATGAGGTAACTTTTCTGAGTAAGGCAACCTAATTGTTAAGGCAACCTAATTTCACTATTTAGTGTACAGGTTCCTCCTCCCATTTCTGTCACTGACCCATCTAAGGTAAACCAGCTTGTGACAAGCAGATTGCATGATGCGATATGGAACTAGAAGTTAGTGACAAAGGGATTAGTTTTCACTGTCGTAGAAGACTTAACCCTTGAGCGCCCCAGCGACCCAAATGTGGCCTCCTACTATGAGACATTTGACCATCATAATGTCCTAGGCTATATGGTGAAAACTTCCACAAATTTCTCCAAAGATGCCCTCCCTACCTCTCTTCCAATCTAAACGGTCATGTCTCTTGGATCTTATTTTTTAATCGGTGGGGTCTACTTGAATGGCAATTTGTAGCTTGTTTTTGGAATTTGCGCTGGGTGCTCAGGGGTTAAGAAACACCAAAGGTGGTCCCCATTTTTGGGGGGGATGGCTGCATCGATTTCATTTCATTTAATATAAAGCAAAGTTCCATAACAACTTGTAGACTGGGTGATAACCATGAGAAATAGTATTAATTCAGGGCAACCACGTGTCCATAATCAACATGAGCATGCCTAATATAGTCTATAATGGACTCAATTTGGACTTATAAGAGAAAGGATAGAAAAAATAACTTTTATGACAAGTTTACACTAGAAAGGTGTAAGTATCTTATGACAGTCATTAGTAACTTCATGACCATCTCTCAAAGCATTGATATGACAACAAATCACCCTAATGTAGTCTAAATTCCATTTGTTAGGAAAAAATATGCTATGGGTTGATGTAAGACTCTCATGGGGAGGGTTTCTAGGTGACTGTATTAGGCAGTTGACCTGTCATGGGTTGGTTTACCTTATTACCACAATCTTATTAATCCTTCATCATGATGGCAATGCATTTGAGGACAAGACACATTAGCCTACACTTCAATGATGGTTTGGTCATGCTTCAACAAGGGTCTACTCACAGTTTTACATTTTAGCTTTGAAAAATCACAAAAAATTCAATTCTTGCTGGAATGTCTTCATTCTTTTTGCAATTGGCTTCTCTCAAACAATTCAACCTCTAAAAAAAATATGAGAGCTGACAAATAGCTTCTCCAAAGTACCTAGATAGCAAATCTGTGTGGTAATGGATAATTCTACCTTAAGTGAAGGGTCCTTTTCCACATTCCCACATGTGTATGTGTTGGCAAATGCTGAACCTAAGGTGACAGTTGAATGGCATGTTGTTAATAGCAGTTTTACAATTATTAGTTAGAATAGTCAACCCATTTTCAACCATCATCCCATTTTCAATCTATGGTTTACTTTCTTTCCATGAAGTTATGCTTTCTTTTTGTGAAGTTGTGGTGGAGTTCGAAGAGCACTTGTGGCGCATTATAGTTGGTTGTAAGGCTATCAATATTGCAACCAGTCCTTTGGTCGATTTTGCAATCAGGCTATGGTCTCAAATTGAAAGGTCTACATTACCATTAAAAGTCAAAGAGAATAATAAATATATATTGCATAATAAAATTTTAGAAAAATATATATAATCCTTCCAAACTCTATTTTTATACATGGAAAAAATTTTGCTCTACAAAAATTGCGCTCCAAATATGTGTAATTGCTTAACCCTTTAGTGTCTAAGAAGCCCAAATTGGGTCTCATGTTTTTTTCAACAACTTTAGAGATTTTATATGGGAATTTTTATTTATTTAAATAATTATTTATTTAAACCAATGAATGCGATGTTCTTCATTCAAGATAATTATATAATAAAATTTTCCATTTAGATTATGCTTTCTACAAAACATTCAATCAAAGTCCACTACTTGAAATAGTGAATTCTTAGTACGTAAAGGGTTAAGTGGTTAAAAATGGGTCAGCTACCTTAATGAGCAAGAGTTGGAGGCCCACCACTTCAGTCTAATGTAGTTGATAGGTGAAACTTTTCTATTTTGAAGAAAATCAGAATTTACAGTCCTCCAAGTGCTCTAAGTGGAACATTAAGAAAAGAGTAGTGTATGAGTTGTAAGGTGGTTTAATTAATTGTTGCATATTGAACTTATGATAAGACCCTTGAATGGGAATGCATGCTTTTGATAGTACTATATAATCACACATACATCAAGTTGACAGCTTGCCTTGGTGAAAATTGAAGCTTATATGAATTTCAAAACATTCTTAAAATTACTTTGGGCTTCATAGCTAAGTCCAAGTGGGAACAACCCCTAAAGTAAACATGTCCTATTGCAAATTGGATTTGCTCTTTAGGTACCATGGCATGATGTTGAAGGGTTTCTAAGATCATGGTAATGGGTGGGTGATTAACGCAAATGGGAGGATTTAAGATATGACAAAATTGGGTTACTGATGGCATTAGATTATTCTACCTTTGTCATATAAAATTAGTGACAAAATTGTTAGGTGGAAAAAATCAAATTATGAAGGGATAAATGAAATGGTGCTTTAAGAGTAACTCAATTTTATGAATACTATGTTGGTATTGTGTGAATGAATAAGATAGCACAATAAATACTCTATGTTTTTTTTATACATTTTTGGTGATGTCCCCTTGTTTTTTCTATTTAACAATGACATTAAATGTAATGTCAAGATGGTAGTTTTAACATGAAATGTAACATAAAAACAAGTAGACATCACCAAAAATGTGTAAGTAAATAAATTTCTTATACTAAGAAGTAGATACAAAAGTATATATATATATATATATATATATATATATATATATATATATATATATATATATATATATATATATATATATATATATATATGTTTATTGCATATAGTGGTCATAAAGAGGGAGAGGTGACTTGGGAAGGTGACTTGGGAATTAGAACGTGTTGTTTAAGTTTAAGAGCAAGAATTTTAATTGTAGAATAGTCTGGCCCTACCCTGGGCAATGTCTTAAACTTGCTTGATCATGTTTTGCATGTGTTGTTCCAGCAAGGAAATCTCCTTCAAAATGGACAGATTTGTGTGAACTCTCAGCCCGGAGCAGGACATGATTTTAGTGTTTCATCACATGGTCCCATGTGTTTGTTTGATTTGAAATTTGGAAATTTGGGGTAACTTAAAGTGTGACTGAAGATTGTATCAACTCTATCCAATATATATATTAGGGTGTGTTACTTGTTGGGAATCAAATTCCTATTACCCATTGTTTTGATTAAAAAAAATTGCAACCAACCAACAGCTACTAACATTTCAAGAGCACACAACAATAGCATCGACTAGTTCTTCAAGTCTAATATTCAAACTTCCTCACATTTTCTGTAAGTACAGTTTTTTGTCTCTGTAAAGCCTCCTCCCCTTCGTTTTGGAGTCAATAAATTCATGACCCTAAAATATATACGTATCACCAAAATGTGATAAATAGTACACGAAAACTTGAACTTGAAATCTGCAATCTTGAAATTTGATGTTGACGCATGGAAACTTTGCATGAGAGGCTGATCTAACTGAACCATTTAATGTCACAATTCTGAACCAAATGTTTAGAGAGAAACGTCGTAGCAAAATGTAATACACATCCTAACTCAAAGTGTTTGATAGTGTTCACAACATGCAATGGAAACTACACGACTATGGAATGGCGGACTACACAATAGCCAACAATTATTCTTTGTTTCTTTGATCTTTTTTGCTCATTTCGAGGAAGATCTAGAAAGTGATACTTTGGTTGTTGGAATGTTTCGAATGTACTATTCAACAAGCCATTGCTTGTATTCTGATTTGGAGGACTGAGATTGCACTGACCGATTGAAGTGCACTAGCAATAAATGGTTTGAAGTGATGTCAACAAATTAAGCCTTTATGCTCAAAGTTTTAGTTTAACAAGAGCATTCTACACAGATCACAGATAAAGCTAGGTAAATTAAACGAGCCAGACTGATAGCACCCTATTAGCCTTGTATCCACAAGAATTCAAGACTCCTTACCACATAATGTTCCCGCTGGAGTGTAGAATGACATTGGAGCCACAAAACCTGTGAAAATTGAAAACAGTAAACTAAGAGGCGGTGTTGAGATTAAGCGAAGTGCTTCGGAATTACAACCATTACCGATAGTTGATCGAAAGGCATGTAGAGCGTGGTGCCGAAGAGAAAGAAATCATAAGGACCTGCAAAGTGGCAAGATACTCTCATCAGCGCAAAGTCCACAATTAATACGAAGAAGAACTCCGGTCCCGGCGTGAATCAACTCTCTGTTTGCTCAAGACCTCTCACCGAAGCTCACCCGACACGGGATCCGACGGCAGGAGCTTACGGGAACTGCGTGCTCTTTCTCGTTCACAGGACACTGATCGAGCTAGGGAGCCTTATAGGAATCACATTATTTCCCTTCTTAGGCGTCAAGAGTGTTGATCTTTGGGTGTAATAATTGTAAAAGATGGCGGTGTTCTCTTGACTCACTTATTTTGGAGTAACATCAACCTTAGTTTACGTTCAGAGATCATAACCTATCCAAAAGCGGTGCAGCAAAATTCAGAATGAAAGAGACATACCAATAAGAAGTTTAGGCCAGTTTCTTGCCGGTTTCTTGGTCTAATGTGAATACAAGTTCGTTGACATGGTCAGTGAAACAAAGGCCGGTTAATTTAAGGCAGGTTTCTACGTACTGAACAGGCTGAGGTTTCTGGTTTAAAGAAAAACAAAGCACAGTTCTATATACGCGTGCACAGCATTAGAAGAAATTCCAGAGTCTTTTTCCTGCAAGAAACTTCGTTTCCTGCCTATTCAATATTGCACAATCGTTGAAGAGCTTTGAACGTCAATTTTGTAAAATTGGCGATATTCCTGCACAAGTCAAATTTTTTGACGCATACCTTCACACAAAGGTCCAGTTTCAGGCCACAGACTACGAAAGATATAGATTTAGGTTTCTTGAACCATGCTGAAGTAATGGAAAATTGATAATTGAACGACGTTTTTAGTTTTTGCATCACGATAAATGTACCACATGACAGAAAATTTACCTTGGCACAGACTTAGAATCATGGTTATGAGTATACCTAGTTCTCACTAGGTACTTGCAAAGAGGGCGTGCTTAGATCTAAGAATGTCCAAGGTTTTTAGGAAACTATAGATTTCTGAAGAGTGATTGGTAGGACATTTTTGGTTAAGTGCTCTCTGCTATGTACTTGGGTATGTAGTTGGAAAGAGAGTACTGGTCTCAAATCCGATCCGACCACCTTGTTTTGTAGGGTCAATAGATACATTCAGATACATGAGATTTGGAATTGGTTTGAACCTCACTCATTCATGAGACCTTAAATCAACGTACCGCTTAGCAAGCAGTCGCGATCGTTGCAGGCAAAGAGCGAGAAGATGATGGGAAGAACGTAAAGAATGAGTTTCTGCAATTGGCGACGCTGGTGATCCGTCGCAGCTGAATCTGTCTGCATTGAACATGACAGCTATAGTAAACTTGCCAATCTCCGCACATACAAAACTCAAATTCTTCTCCACATAAATATAGAGACTTGCATGTTTTTTGAAATTTGACGTGATTATTAAATGTCATGTTAAGATTCACCTTTGAAAAATAGAATGCAAAAAGATTTCTTCCTACAAATTTTATTGCAATTTCAAGACAATGCAATTGAAATCTAGTTAAGAATTCCTTGCAACCTTTGACCTCCCTTTCAACCCTCTGCTTCTTGCTAGTTGCCTTCGGGCTCTCTGCCATCTTTCTCAGCGCTTGAGACAGTGTTGATTTCTCCGGCTTGTACTTTCCCATTTTCTTAACCACAGTGTGGCATCTATGGTCGAACATCGAACAGCGAACAGCGAAGCGCAAAGGGTATATAAGTCCAATTACGCAACGAGGACTGATCAAATGGGCTATTGCTACGATTCTCTCTAATTCTTGAGAAAATCATCGTAGCACTCAGTTGAGCGCGCTGTACGTAACTTCACTCTCCCTTAATGAATCGATGGAAGCGGCAACCGATCGATTAGTACACGATCTCCCGAAGGTCAAGTCTTTGAAAACGGATTGAAGCTTTGCCCAATTCAATCGATCTGCAAAGTTTTCTTCTCATGACATGAATTGGGGAGAATAGATACCTGATATTGCTGATCGATCGATCATAAGAGATTCATACATGAAGAAAGAAACCTTTCTGGCTGTGCGTGGAGCTAGAATAGTTGAGAGATAAAAGAAGGAAAGATGGGGAATTTCATTAAAATGGCAATATTCCATGTGCCATTTTCACAATGTGCCATTCCCACAGTTCAGACCTGGCGGTCTGAAATCTATTAGTGTACTAGATTTCAGATCTGAACTGTGGGATGTCAAAGTCACAGAATATTTGTCATTTAATGAAATTCCCCATAAAGAAGCTTATATTGCACATGTAGGCGGCTCACGGGATTCACTAAAACGTCTTGATTGAGTACATTGATTGAGGATTAAAGAGTGTTGTTACTAAGGTCTTAGGAATTCAGACGTACATTTACACTGGATTCACATTTCAAACATCATCCCTAACACCAAGTGCAAATGAATTCAAACCTACATTTAGACTGGGTTTACATGACAAAAGTGTGAACATATCTTTAGGAAAAGAGTAAGGTAGTATTCTCTAAAAGTACTTGTCTTCTTGAAATGGCTCCTATAAAAAGGTACTGAATGGATATGATTTGGTCTTTAAATAGACCCCTTTAGCTATGGATAGAATCAAGAAAAAAAAAAAATTTATTGCAAGAGCCAATCAGTGGTCTTGATTTCCTCAACTTCCTTTAGAAGTTGCAAGTGGATGTATTTTGCAAGACCTAGGGTCACAAATAGGTACCTACAATAAATTTCTTTGAAAATTCATAACTAAGTCAAGAATGCATCGAAAAAAATTATGAAACCACTTGTGTTACGTTGGACATTTAATTTACTTTCTCTAAAAAATGAGTTAAAAAAATATTTTTATTCATGCAAACTTGTGAAAAAGGTAGATCAGCCCTTAAATGGTCACTACCTTAATTTTTATGAAGTGTCTTTAAGATTCTCGTGAATAGGCACTCTAATTACATTATCCTATTAGTAAAAGTGAAAAATTAGTATCACATGCAAATTATATTAATCTTGCTACATTCTTTATGGAAAATTAGAGTAATAAAATAATTATATATAATTCAACTTGCACTAATTTAAAATAGTGTAACACACAACAATATGATAAATCAATGGAATTGTACTAACAATGCCATATGGACATAGGCAATAATTATTACTCTTGATGTGTATGGTATATATTTTTGAAATTGCTATAAGAGAAAAAATTCTTGGAAAAAAATTCTACTTTTGATAATAACAATAGCATTCATGAAGATATACAAAAGTTACGAGCACGGGGGGTGCACTACAAAGGAAGTTCATGAGTGAGGAGCGACCAAACCCTAACTACCCATTTTTACTTTTTCTAATTACTTTCTAATAAACTATAATTTCAACCTACAATTTTGAGCTCTGTTTAACAATGTCTATAGGTTTCTATTGCCAAAAATTTCAATCCAAAATAACATGTGATACATTATTTTAAAAGGATTGAAAAATAAACTAAAATGGCATGTTTTTCAACTAAAATATTTATAGAGATTACATGAAGATGACTATTGTATCAATATTTAGCCAAAATAAACTTTCAGTAGAAAGCTATTTTATAGAATTTTTTTTCATTTTTCAAATTTTTTTTCTTATATAATATAGGGGTATGAAATTTATTTTTAGCTTTACAGTGTATTTTTTTTCTTCTAAAATTTGTAACTAATTATTATTAACATAAAAAATACCAATAATTCAGAACATAAACTTTTAAAGTAGGAAAATCTATTCATATATTTTTTTTAGAAAATAAAATAAAATTTTAGGATATAATATAGGGGGTCCAAAATTTGGTCGTTCCTCACCCATGAACTTCCTTTGTAGTGCACCCCCAGGGTTATGAGCACTAGGTATAGGTTGTGAATAAAGTTATTTAATGTTAGAAATAAAAAAGTTAGAGTTGTAATATTCATACTTCTAAAATGAATAAATTGTTTGTATTATGTGTGCTTACGGAAGAAGAGAAAATTATAGGTATATATGTCGAGAGTTTTATTCCAAGTTAGAAGTGCCAAGAATATTATGTTTCTTCTAAAATTTACATATGAGCATGGAGGATTTGTTGAACAAGAAGAAGAGAAAAGTAGTGGAGACATGGTCATGATTGGTTGGTAGCTTGATACTTTTATTGAAAAGTCAGTTGTGTAGATAGATTCCAAGTCAATTATATTATAATCTATTTTGTATACTCTAAAAAATCATTTTAAGTTAAATAAATGTATGTATATTATTCATTTGAAAGTAAATATAAAGAATTATATTAAAAATATTCTTTGAATTTGATTATTATTATTACAATTATCTAACACAATTATTTATTTAACATCAATATTTATAAATATGCACAATTAATCAAGAAAAATAACAATATAAAACCATTGGTAGAAAAAATTCACAAGTTTGGAGAGTTATTCACAACTGAGGTTTATAAGTTTTTACAACTTGCATTCACATCTTAGATACAATTGTTGGAAAACCTATATCTTACAACAATTCCAAGAAAATATGGCTGAAGTGGAGATATACCATTTTTCCATTTAGGTATTACTAAATTTTTTTGGATATCAACACATAAAGATTGAAGTGATACTAATATGGGATTCATTATGTGGTTCACTCAAGATAATTTGCCTTATTTTTAAAATTTGAATTTTTTGATGTTTTCCAAAGTTCAACATTGATATAAAGTATGTTGAATTCATCAAAAAGATTAAAATCAAACACTTTATATCAATGTTGAACTTTGAAAAATACCAAACAATTCAACTATTAAAAATAAGACAATTACCTTTAGTAAACCACATAATGAATCCCATATTAGTATCACCTCAATTTATATGTATTGATATCCAATAATTTTTAGTAATATCTAAATGGAAAAAAGGTATATCTCCACTTCGGCCATATTTTCTTGAAATTGTTGTAGGATATAGATTTTTCAACAATTGTATCCAAGATGTAAATGCAAGTTGTAAAAACTTATAAACCTCAATTGTAAATAATTCTCCAAGCTTGTGAGTTTTTCTACCGATGGTTTTAATTGTAGTAATAATTAAGTATAAATAACATCATTAATAAAACTATTCTTATCTAACTTCAAATTATTTTTTTATAATATACAAAATAGATTATAATGTAATTAAGGTAGAATTTTTTTACACAATTGACTTGTCAATAAAATATTAAATTGCCAACCAATCATGACCATGTCTCCACCACTTTTCTCTATCCTTGTTCAACAAATCCCCTATACTTGTATATAAATTCTAAAAGATTATAATATTCTTGAAATTTCTGATGTGAAAAGAACTATCAATATATATGCCCAATATTTTCTCTCTTTCCATAAGCACATATGATTCAATCATTTTAAAAGTATTAATTTTACAACTCTAAAATTTTAATTTCTAACATTTGATAACTTTACTCACAACTTCAACAATTGATATACCTAATGCTCGTAACTTCAATATATCTTCATGAATGCTATTATTAGAAGTGATTTGTTTCTTTCCATGATTTTTTTTCTCTTAAAGCAATTTCATAAATATGTTTGTATTTTTTATCTTTCTTGTGAGCTTTCCATTGCTCTTCAAATTAAAATTTAATTACAAGAGAGATAGATGTGTATATTTGAAGGCATTTTATTTATTATATAGAACTACAATTATAAAAATTTAAGATCAAAGAAAATTTAACTTATATATATATATATATATTTGACTAAATTTTACTTAATTTATTTCAAAAAGTTAAAATAAAATTGAAAGTAAAAGATTTTGTATTAACTATTACATTTTAATTTTACTAGTGTGTCTTGTGTTGTTGCTACAAACAAAACGAAAGTAAAAGTAATTTTCTAATTCTTTAACTCATAAAAACTTCAAAATTCAATCAATTTTATATGGTGAGTCAGAACACCACAAAACAAAGCCTATGTACCTGTCCTTGTTAAGAGCTTTTCAATGGTACTAAGGACACAATTGGGGGATGCTCGGTCCAAGAGATCATTGTAACAAATAAAACAAACAAACAAATAAACAACAAATGAATTTAATGGATTGATTAATTTTAGTTTTAGTTTTAATTATTTTATTTCTATTTTATATTTAAGTCCATATGTTTATATAAGCACATTTTTATTATTACTATGTGTATCAAGATAAAAGGAACATGTTTCCAATGAATTTGTATACTTTATATTCATTTGTAAGTCATTTTTTCTTCATATTTCTATTAAGGTCCTCATATATTGCTTACATATTTATATTTTTTCCTATCAATTTATATGCAAGATATTTTTGTAAGATGTATGTATATATGTATATATACATATATACACATATATTTACATATATACATATATAATTATTTTATAAAAAATTATATTATCTTAATATACATCTTCCTATCACATTTGCAAAAATATTGATTTATAAAAAATTTAATGAATATGTAATAATATTATAATGTTGTTAAGAAGAAGAAAATTAAAGCATGTGAAGGTAGTTTTTGGAACATCATGTGAGTAGCAAACCAAATTTGCATATGAAACTAACAAAATAAAATTTCATTGATATGTTGAGCATTAGCAATATGTCCAATTGAACTCTAGACAATACATGCAATTGTTGTTAAACCCCTATAAAAGATTTAATTGACAACACTTTTATTTTTAATGACACTTTATAAATCTTGTATATTGAAGTATGTTCTGGAATAATTCCAACAATTCTAACTTGGCTTCAATTAGGCACATACAAAAGCTTGGGGAAAAATAAGAATGAATATCATATTCAAATTTCATGTGGAACCTAATTTCACATGCCATGTACCCAATGTTAGAGAAAAGGTGCACCATATCCCAGCCACAACTAGGCTGAAGGTGGTACAATGATGTATGTGGAAGTGCACTAAAAGTGACGCTTTTTCAATAGATTCCCATCCATTGGCTCTTCTCGCACTTTGCTTTCATTGTGGTTGTCATCATATTATAAAGGCAACATCCATGTTGTAGAAGGACTTTAAGGAATGCTAGTGATGGGGTATGGGTGGGAGAATTTACTACGAGAAAATGAATGTCTTATGACTGCAAAATATGATTGCAGTAAGTCACAAAATCAAAAAATGTGACTCAAGCAAAAATCACTGTAGATGGTTGGGATATGACTAGGATAAGTCATGGCTGAGTCATTCACTTTCAATCATATGATTGGTGAGTCATATTTGCAGTCATATGGATTTGGAAATATAATAAACCATTTTTAGACGTATTTTGCCAGCATGGCGTATATGTTGATCACCCTTGGAGGTTTGACTTTCTCATGAGCTGCTCGGGCAAAAAACAAACACCTACGTGGCATGTGATTGTACCCAATCATATTTTGGCTGACGTGGAATGTGATTGTAGTAAGTCATATTTTGAGTGATATGCAATACGACTACAAAGAGTTATATTCTAAAGAATATGGAATATAACCGTGGTGAGCCATATTTTGAATCATATTTTAAGTGATATGGCATATGACTGCGGTGAGTCATATTTTGAGTCATATTTTAAGTGATATGAAGTATAACTATTGTGAATCATGTCTTAAGTAATATGAAGTATAACTGTTGTAAGTCATATCTTAAGTGATATGGAGTGTAACTGTTGTGAGTCATATTTTGGTTGATGCAACATATGACTATCGTGAGTCATTTTTTTTGTTCAAGTTAGTACTAAAAGATAGTAAGAAGTAAAAGCTAAGGCATAACAAGAGGCAACAAAAACAAAAACTGAAAACCAATAAGAAGTAAGAATAAGACAAGTAAAGATGCAATAAAAGATTAGCAACAACTATAAAGCAACAACAAATTAACAACTATGAAACAACAACAAACTAACAACAAATAAGATGTAAGAAGCAACAATAGATTAGTAACAACTAAGAAACAACAACTAAAACCTCAATAATTAAACAACAACAACTAAAACACAACAACATAACAATTAGAACTTCAAAAAACAAAAGGAGGAAGAAGAAATAAGAGTTGAAAAGCAAGAAGATGAAGCACATGAAGTGGCGGCTAGGATTTTAAAACCCTAAAAAATGACAGCTAGGATTTCAAGATCCCCCAAAAACAATGGCTACGATTTTACAATTTTGAACAATAATTTATTTACATTTTTTTAGATTGCCCCAATTTTTAGGGGGTTGCTCAGAAAAAAACTTCAAAAAAAATGTGAATTTACAAAAATGTGACTAGAATATGACTACATGTTGTCATATATGCAAAAATATGATTGACAAATATGACTGGTGTTCCCGTAATACGTTCCTTACGGTTCCCTAAAAAGTATTTTGCTGTTCTCCATGCGTGTATATTCACGTGTATATTATACACCCATGAAGTACAAAGGCAAAATATGATTGACAAGTTACATTTGCAATCATGTTTTTTCCCAACGTTGTGGGATCCAAAAATATGACTGCGAGCAGTTGCTAGCCATCCTCAGTCATATTTTTGCAGTCATAAAACATTTAAATCCTAGTAGTGATTGCTACATTGCAACTTGTTGTGACAACATCGTAGACTATATAGTTTTGGCAAATTGGTGAAAAGGGGGTCCATTGAAAATGAAATGGTGATGCAAAGGTAGAGAGTATGTTGCTTGTTGATCGATGTTGAAGAAGAAAAAGTTTGGTATATTGAATTTGACATGGTGACTATCAACTTGTTGCACCTAGGCAGTTTTTGTTGTCAAGGATTCTCGTTGCTGTTCTAGAGGGTGCCTACCTATGGATCCCTTCTACAAATCCCACTCTTGTGCAAACAACAATACTTGGTAGCCTCATACTTCAATACTTTCCTCACTTGCATTTGTGCTATTTTGGCAACCTTTACATTGTGAAGCCTCCACTCTTTGTTGCGTTGTAGCAACTTTCAGCGCCTTGCTTCTTCCCTTTCTAATTTATTTTGTTCTTTTTCTATGGTAGCTTGTGCTATCTTTTCTTGCATTTGCATTCCACTTTGCTTATGTATAAGTCAAATGTTAGGATGACTGACTTGGTAAAATCTATAAAAGAATCAACAATGTATTGCCATAGAGTTGTATTAATCAATGGCAGTATAAGGAATGTATGAGGCTCTTTGGATCACTAACACTGGTGTCCATCCAATAGTCTTCGTTTATTCTTCACCACCACTTGTTTTACCCTTATTCCCTTGGACATAGAAGTGTTCAATTGAAAGGCATTAGAACTTGCTAGAATTCAATGCTAATTTCCTTAGTTATGCACTCAAGTACATCTTTATTGCTTTGTGATCCCTAATCCATTCTCTCACTGTGCTGTGCTTTTAGAATTTAGGCCCTCCATTTCTTGTGCTTGTGAGTTTAGTAGAGAGTTTGGGTTGCTTGTGGTTGCATAGGCTGCACTTTGTCCTAGTTGGTTGTTCAATGCATCTCAGTTGAAGGGATAAATCTCCATGACGTTGAGTCCTTTTTGATATTGTGAGGGGTTAATGCCCTTCTCAATGTTGGCCAAAGAAACCCAATGCATTAGGATTTGTTTTTTGACCCAATGGTTTAGATTATGAGAGGTTCAGTAATTCTTGTATTCTTTGAAAAATGTTCTAAATGACTTGAAAACACTCATGCCTAATGGTTGCATAGCATGGAAGGTGTGGCTAAGTAGGGTTAGTAGGTCAAGTCTTGCTTCTCTTGCCTCTACTACATTCAGTATCACGTGACTAGCATGTGTCTAGAATAAAGCCATATTTGTTATATTGAGACTTTTCGCAATCTCATTTTTATCTTTGACTTAAAGATAAACGGCTTTATCTCTTTACTAGTATTTTTTATAAATAAATAACAACACCAAATTTTAGAATTTCATTTTAGAATCACTATTTGAGCATTATTTATTTTTTATTCCAAATATTGATTTTGTAAATGAATTTATAATATCTAGCATTTTGTCTCAAAATCTGCAAAAAGTCTCAATATAATGAATATGGCCTTGAATGAGCAAATTATCTATACATTCTCCCTAGAAATGACACCCATGTGTTTTAGAGTTTCCAAAAATTATGAGATTCATGCACTAGAAAAATAGCTTGTCATTTATGCTCTTGGTTGCATACTTATGGTTGTCCCTTACTCACACCTTTCTATATAATTTTGGTGAATATGCATCCTCTTGAAATTATAGAAAGACAGTATGGCTAATCCCATTGCATTCATGTAGACTAGCACCAAAAGTCACTCTTGCTGGTCAAGGATGATGGAATAGACGTGGCACGCACCTTTGTGCACTATGAACATGCCACCAACATTTCTTCCAATTTATGCCTTGCCTCATCACAATTCCAAATTTTCTCTATAAGCTATTGGTGTAGGGTATACAAGTCATATAAATTGTTATAGAAGTTGTCAATATTTGCTTTGCATAAGTCTCTTACCCATGATGCCTCTATTGCTTGTGTGTTGTGCAATGTCAAGTCTAGTGTTGTTTTTTAAACCAATGTAATCATCCATCCTTTGGTGTTCCATTTTTGAATCTTGTGACACTATACTTGGTGATCTCAAACACTTTTAGCTTCAATGTTGTGGAAGTGAGACCGAAACATCTCTCACACATGCTTAACAAGATCATTGCAAAAAACATTGAATTCAAAGTATGAAGGGTATATAAGTCCAATTATGCAACCAAGACTAATCAAATAGTCTATAAATGCAGAAAGAAACTTTTTTGGCTGTGCATAGAGCTACTTGAGACATTAGGAAAAAAATGAGCCTTCAAAGGATATGCTTTGCAATACAAGTTTTCTTCAATGAAAGTCACAGCCCCTTTGAGGGACAATGGCTACTATTCATCATCAATGATGAATAGTGGCCACACTAAAAAAATATTTAAAAATTAAAATTAAAATGATTCAATATTTAAAAATTAATTCAAAAATAGAAGGTTCATGTGGTTGCACTAATGCCACGTTAGATTAAAAAAACTTATAATTTTATAATTATTTTTAAAATTAAATTCTAAAATAATATTTTAAAATTATTTAAAATTATTTAAGTGAATTGTTCCTCATTGATTAGGCCTTCTAGATTACTTGCCCCCTCAAAAAAAATTGAATTTTTTTTGTTGAACATTCCTTGTTTGCATATTCATGGCCTTTTTGAGGGCTCATTTTTTCCTAATGCATAAATGAAGGAAAAAATATATGTTGCACCTATAGGTGGTTCATAGAAGGGAGATTTACTAAGCATCCTAAACACATGTTACATGTTACTAATGTTAAGTTGTTATATTCATCTATTAAGCCTCAACTCCTAGTAAGGTGAAGTCATTTGAAAATCATGTTGAATTTCCGCTTCAAAATGACTAGTGAGAAGACATTCATTTCAAGTGCAATTCTGGTATGTCTTAGCATTAGAAAGGGATTTGAAGGCTTAGGAGGGCTATTTCAGGTCTATTCCCTAGGCTATAAATGTGTCAAAATATTTAAATAATTAAAAAATATTATTATTATTATTTTATTATTTTTTAAAATTAGTATTACTTGATATGGCATGGTCATGGCCATGATAGATTGCTAATTTGGCAGAGTTCCCCTACTTCCTTGCAATTTAGAAACTCATACAAACTTATAGTCTTTTTGTGGCCCAAAACATCTCCTAATGAAAAATTTACATAAACCTAACGACTTGAGGTCATTTAGAAAAAGAGTAACTTATACTTTTTAGACCTACATGAATGGATACTCTAATTTTATTATCCTATTAGAGTATGCCCACTCCCATTTAGTATATTAGGCTGAAACTCTCCATGCTTCAGGACGAGAGCAAAAATAGTCCACACTAACATTTGGGGCACAATTTTCTAAGTACCAAACTTGCCACATTTTCTACAAGATGCCTTAGCTTGAAAAGGATGAGGAGTTTTTGCTTGAGACAAAAATTGTCCAATTTTGGTGTTCTTTTCATTGTTTTAGGGTGAGATGTCAAATTCTCATAATGGCGGGCTAGTGGGGCAATAAGGAAAGAGGGAGGAATTGCTTTGTTTCAACATAATTATGCTAAGAACTTCAAATTTGAATGCAAATTAATTGCAAACATCTACAATTATAATGAAGTTGCTAGAAATGGAGAGATATTAATGCATTCATTCCATCCCACAATAGAGGGCCAACATAGCAAGCCCTCCCAACTCACCAAGCTCTAGCCCGTGTCTTCCCCATGGCTATTTGATTGTGCAATAGTGGTCATATTCTTAGTAAACGAGAAAAATTAGTATTACTTTCAAATAAAATCAATCTTGTTGCATATTTAATGAGAAATTAGAATATTAAAATAATAATTCAACTTGCACTAATTTAAAATAATGCATGTGACATACAATAATAGGATGAATTGTACTAATAATGCTATGTGGACATAAACAACAATTCTTAGGGCCTCCTGCAATGCTCCATTTGTGGCCAAAATAACCTCTACAAGACAATAAGAGCTCCACCAATTGTTTGCTGGAGTAGGTGAGCAAAAAGAGGAAGATTTTATATTTCACTAAAATCAATGAACAACCCCATTGGTCAAGATTGGTCAGTCTTGAGGGAATCAATACGTATAGACTTTTTAGTGGATCCTTCCTTACCCACCAAATTTACGTGAAAGTGCAATTGCTCAATTGTGAAAGTGAAATTGCTCAATTGAACCATGTATCTCTCCTTGTGAACCTTGCCCCATTAATGGAGCATGGCAAGGGACCCTTATTCATTATAGAAAATCTTAGGCCTCCACGGCTCCACTAGACTATTTGACTTTTTGCACTTGTGCAAATCTAAGGGGAATTTTTTTTTGAATATTTTTTTTGAAATTTTTTAGACCCCAATCTTGTGCAACCACCAAGTAATCATGTAGGCAAAAAAAAAACTAATTTTTTAATTTTTTAGATATTTTTTATTACACACTTTCATGCAATAATTCAGCCTTGGTAGGGTCTAGATTTCTTATAATATCTTGATGTGTTTGGTTAAAGATAGATTGTGACACATCAAAGCAGTCAATGATTTATACCATCAATGACCAATACTTATAATCAAAGATTGGATAATAATAAGGATAATAAGAAATCAATAATGGAGGCCCTAGTCAGAAATATTTCAAATACCTTACATACAAATTTTATTGGTTTAAATTTGAGTTGAATTTTAAATTTTGGAAAAAAAAATTAAATTTTGAATTATTCACAATTCAATTCCAAGCTTTTTTCATATTCAAATTTGAGTAATTTAAGCCCTACAATATCAAGGCCATTTTTTTTAATCAAAAATCACTCAAAATTGCTATTTCTACTACATCATCTATGAAAACAAATAAATAGTTTTTCTTAAGTCATCTTACATCATGTGGTAAAAAATTCATGAAGTGGTACAAATTGGAGGACATTGGCATTCAAAGTTGGAAAGAAAAGTTTTTTGGAGTGCTAGTCAACAATTTTAAATGACTTTTACTGCCATTTGTGGGAATTTTTGCACTATTAATTTTGAATATAAATATTTTGATTTGAAAATTGAGTTCAAAGTCTATGAAGAAAATTCCAAAAAACAAATTTCATTTTCAATCTTTAAAAAATTATCAAAGAAATGTAGGTTTAAAATTGAACAATAAAACTAAATCATTAATAGAGGTGAGATAGAATTAAAACACAATAATCCAAAAAGTAAGATAATTCTAGCACGCTAATTTAACCTTGCAAAAAATATATTTCTTAAAATTGTATTAAAAAATAAACTTTATAATTTTTTTTTCACTAAAATGCTTAGATTGCCCCAAAATGAAGGTTCTTAATAACTTTCTCATCACAAGTGCAAATTCGATGAATTAAAGCTTTACATATATACAAAAACATAATATTTGAAATAAAAACTACACTCAAAGAAAAATAATGAGATTCTTTGTTATATGAAAAAGTTTACATACACTTAGAACTATAATATTTGAGAATTTTTATTCTTTTTTTTGTGATGTCAATTGAGACATCTACACGTTTTTTAAGATGTTTTTTGGAACATCAAATTAGATGTCTCTAGAGATGTTTTTGCAATGTCAATATAGATGTCATCTAAGACATCCACATGTTTTTGTAGACATCAAATGAGGCAATGTCGTATTCATCTTGATGCTTATCTACTTTTAATACAAACTACACATTTTACATATACATGGTTTGCCTTACCTCCTACCACCCCATTTGTATAAAAACTAGTCTTTTTATTTCAATATATTCATAAAAAGTGTCTTTTCAAGCCATATAATATAATTTCCAAATATAGTATATTTTGTATAGCATCTTGTATAAGCTATATAATGTATGGTAAATTGTGTATTGTATATGGAATATTATATATGATATATAATTTATGGCATATTATGTATGAAGTATTGTATATGAACACAATATTGTTTCAATTGATATATCAAAAAACATGTGGACGTCTCAATTGACATCCTAGAAAATAATTGGATGTCTTAGTGGACATCCATGTTGCAAAGAACATGCCATAGCATAAGGCACACTATAATTGATGTTCATAGTCATTGCAAGAAAGACTAGTCCTATTTACTATTGCAATGAGTACATATATTTTTATCATCCTCTAAAACTTTGAAGTATAAACCTCGTGAATTTGAAATTTTTATTGGGGATATCTAATTTGGTGTTAGTAAAATCTTTTGTTCTTTAGAAATTAAAAAATCATTGATGTTCACTTGTCTTATTATGAGGTTTAGGTTTTTTTACTTTGTTATGAGTCCCCAAATTTAATGATCTAGAGTTGAAGTTTTCAAGGTCTATTTGCATAGTAGGAAAGCATATTTCTACCAAAAAAAATATTAAAATATATTATTTTGTGTCGTGGTTATATGAGTGCAAACAACACTCCCATTGCACTCAATTTTTGAACGATGAACGATGATTCTAAGATCAATCTTTTGGTGAAATCTAGTTCTCCTACTTAGAGAATTTTTCCTATACTTTTTCTTTTCTAGAATATTTTTTTCTCAAAGGTGTTTGAGTTAAATATTTTTTTACATTTAAAAAAATCTAATTATAAAGTATTCCCACATTAAAAAAATGAGTATTGTGCAAAATGCTAAAAGAAACTTAGGGTCTTTCTTGCAATGGCCTTTCAATAGCATAAAAATTATGTAACATGTCATAATTTTGAACCACTACAAAATTGACATGTGGAAATGACATTATGGATGACGTCATCCAAAAAATGGATGAAAAAGTAGCTTATGTAGAATTGTTTGCTACATCAGCACTAAGATGGCGCTCACATGGCAAACACATAGCAACCTTTTAAGACCTTGCAAGATCATGTTTTTTGAGACACCCTCTTAAATCTTCTTCAAATCTAATTGTGTTTTCTATGATTTTGCATGTTTTGAGGCCTATTAGTCTTGATGCATTTTTTTTGATATCCAACTGGACATGGCTAACATTCAAAAAACAAAAGTACCACATTATGGATTTGTCACAAAAAATGTGGGTTTTTTCTAATGAGTATAGCAACAATTGCATATATTGGAGTCTAATTGGATGTATTGCTAATGCTCAACATATCAATGAAATTTTGTTTTGTTAGTTTCATGTAAAACTTTGGTTTGCTACTAAATTGATGTTCCAAAAACTACCTCCACTTGCCTTATTTTTCTTCTTTTACCCCCTACAAGTCCAAGGGGTTTTAGGCACGATACAAATGTGTTATAAAATATAAGTTCTATAACTTTTTTGAAGTTTATATCAAAAAAATAATGTAAAGTATGAAAAGTAGAAAGTATCTATGTGGTCAAAATTATAAAACTATTTTTCATTTCTTTTCAAATGAATTTTGAAGATATAACTTAATTCAAAAATTCACCCAAAATACAATTTCTATCTTTAACATTTGAATTTTTTTGGATTGGTCAAAATTGTGGTTTTTATTGATTTGTAAAAAAATGAATAAGATTTATTATTGAGTTGGAACATTTTTCTCAAATAGTAAGTTTTTCAACACTAGGCCAATTCTAAATACTTTGTGCTATTTCTCTTATAAATTTTATTTGACTATATTGATCTTAGTTTATAATATAAATATTGAAAGACAGTCCAATATTTAAAAATAGAAATAAATAAAAAGAATTTGAAAAAGAATTTGAAAAAGAATTTGAAAAAGAATTTGAAAAAGAATTTGAAAAAGAATTTTTTTTTACTTGAAAATGCATTCAAAAGTTGGGCAGTGACCAAAAAATAGTCACTTGAATATTTAGGGGTTAACAACTACAAAGTCATTATAATATTATCATATATTCATTCAATTTTTTATAGCATTTCACTCAAATTTAAATAAAAAGCTAGTCTAATGGCATTACTCAATGTAAGCCACATTTCGCTTTGATTTCATGGAGAGAGCTAGTCTGGTTTAGGGTTTATAGATTCGAAAGCTTTGAGCAACTCTACCATTCGCAACTCAGCCTTGTTGGCCTCTTCCAACATGTAAAGTCGCCCTCTCGAACGCTCAGCCACAACACATGCAGTAAGGACAGTCAACACAAGAGGCCCAAACATGGGCCAAACAATACCATAAAATTGACCAAGCATGCGTTTCGCCCATCGTCTCACGTCTTCGCTGTCTTCCCGTTCCTCCAAGCCTCGCAAGCCGATGGCTTCAGGTAAAACAACTCATTCCGGACCTTTTATCTATTGTAGACTCCTAAAAATGATTCCATTATGGTGTTTTTTTTGCTGATTGAGATTGGGCCACATTCAATGTCTAAGCTAATTGTAATGCAGTGTTGAGTGACCACAATAGGAATTTTCAGTTTCTTAGTGTTTTAGTTCATTGCAGGAAGTGCCTATTTTTGGCCTTCTATATTAGAAAATATTATGACCTCAATAGGTAAATAAGATGAGCATTATTGATCTATTTGGGTTGATTTTGGGATAGTGCATAGATTGTTCTAAGCATCAATGGATTCAACACTTTAGAAAATCATAACAAATTCTTACTTTATCAAAAAATATCATTTCAAATGCTCTCATCATTTCTCTACAAAAAAAAATAGAAAATTGCAAAAATTGCAAGAGGACAAACCTACCTCTTGGTCCATAATAAGCTACTTTACCTTATTGGATGTGATTTGTGTGAGTTATAGTTCTGATAAATTTTATAAGTTTGTTCTATATGCCTTGTAAAATCAATTTCAAACCTTCATATTTAAACGTAAACTCCATCATTTGGAATCTTCGTATTTCAATATATTACCTAATTTTGTATGATAATTTTCATAATAGTCTATTTGGCATGCATGATTAATAACAAAAAAGAGTGCAAAAGATTTGAAGAAGTCTTTTAAAATTCATCTCAAAATTGTCCAAAAATATTATCTATAAATTAAAAAAAAATTATTTTTACATTCTTCTTAAAATGTTCCAAGAATATATTCTTAAATAATTTTAAACTTTTGTTCTAATTTTTAGGAGATTCTAAGAGATTCTAGGAGATTATAAGAGATTTTAAAAGAATATTTCAAATACGTTTGGATAAAAATAAAAATGAACTAGAAGGTTCCAGAAGTTTACAAAAGTACGTGGAAGATTTTAATAATTTGTAGATTTATGTCTAATAGAAATTATATAAAAAAATAATAATATATTGAAGAAGCATTTCCAAATTTTTTTTAAATGATAAAAGCTTATTAAAGACTTTCATGACTTGAAGAAGAATTTTTTTTAAATTTAGTAAATAAAAAGTCTAACGCTAAGTTGTTTTTCAATCTTGACAATATATTTCTAATGTTATCATTAGGATAGATTGAAGTCTCTTATTCTAATTTTGTCTGAGTTTTTAAAGGTTTGAAATACAATCTCATAAATTTTTATATAAAATTTAAATTTTGTTAATGTGTTTAATTTATTTCAATTGGGTTTAGGGTTTAGGGTTTTAGTATTTAGGGTTACAAGAGTGTTCCTAGGGGTATGGCGATTTTTGGGTTCAAGGTTTTTATTACACCAACCCCCCCATTAGCAGCCCTTGCGAATCCAAAAATGTAAACTAGAACCCTAATTTTTTCTCCATTTGTGAGATATGAGGGAACTTTCGAGGTTAAATAAAATGCATATAAATTTTAACACAAGTGCATATGAAAGAATCTCATGTAAATCACAGGAATATTGATTGAAACTATACTTTTGTGCAGAGGAATCTAAAGCTTCAAACTTGAATTGCACAGAGTCAATTAGGGAAGCTCAAGAGCGTCTAGCGAATCCTAAACCCTTGTAGATTGGGTGGGAATGGTTCAAAGCTTTTGAGGTGTAAATATTTCTAAACAACTGATTCAAATTTTCAAAAAAGTTATTCCTAGAAAAGTTTTTTGGGTTGACCGGCCTAAACTAAAGTTCGAACACAACGGTCCATGTATTGTGCAATAACTTTTTTATCGGTCAGTCCAAAGTTTTAAATGGTAATTGGACATGCAGGCTACTCCTTGGACCTTTCTTGTTGAAAATTTCAGAGAAGGAAGTAATATTCCATTTATAGAAAGCAGCCAAAAATAGCTAGGCATCCAAATAAACACAGCTTGGTCCTTTAGGGGTTTGGGGTGAGTTTAAGAAATCACATTTTAAAATGCCATAGTCATTTTTGGAACTCTAATTGAATATTATGCATGAATGTGTGGATTGTGCCCCAATATATGGTTGCTATGAATGATACTTCTCACTTGATATGCCTTCATTGGGCAGCTCACTAGATATGGAATTTTCATTTTTTTCCACTAAAATTTTCATACAACATGTATTCAAGGAGTAGCTTTAAGGCCCAACAATTTTCATAACTTTTGACTCTATAGTTAAAAAGTTATTGTATGATATGTAGTTTTCTGGGTTTTGCGGGCAGTTCGGGCAGGAAAAAAACTTTTTTTAAAATCACTTTTAAAAAAATAAAAATTTAAAATTGATTTTTTAGATTTATTTATACATATTTATCTTTGAATCATTCCATTTTGACAGTGAGATGAAAGTTATGAGGAGTTTTAGTTGTGAGTAGTCTGAAAGTGGTTATGGAATCTCTACTCTAAAATAAACTTTGAAGTCCATTATTTAACTCAATTTTTAATATTTTGGAATAAAATAAAATAATGGGGTGTAGATTGTTTATTAAAAAATTACAACCATTGGAAGTAGCATTTTCCAATTTCATAAATAAATTGTCGACAATTTTGTAATTTGAATCATTTTCTACTTCTTTCTACTTTTTATTTTTTCGCATATTTTGTGTATAATTCCAAATGATTTGAAAATTTTCCAGCATATAGCCACCTTACCTTGAAGAATGAATCCAAAGAGTAACCACCATTTTGAACATTTTCTCATAATGACCTAACCTTAAAAAGTGTAGCTGTCCAAGTTTTTGCGGGGATAAAAAAGAGATTTTTATTACTTTGAACGCTAATATCTTGCAATCTACATTGTGAAAATGTCTGAAATTTTCACATATTCTCAAACCAAATTAATATATGATCCTACAATTAAATGTATAAAAAAAAAATTCAAATATTTGGTACTTATACTAGAGATGGTAGTTTTGGAGCAGTTTTGGTTTAGGGATAGTCAAAATCCTTTAGGGGTTAAATATTTAGGAAATTTGAGGCCCAATTTATCCTTAAATATCTAGGAAATTCAAGACCCAATTCACCTTTTTCTATAGTAGTAGGCTATTATTGTGACCTTCTGCAAAGAATCCCTATAAAAAATTGTGAAATGGGTAGTAAGTAGTTTTGGCATGAACTACCCATAGTGCGAGAGTATAATTAAGATTGTTAGATACTTTGCCAATGAATGGAATAAGAGCTAGATAGGGTGGGGTCATTTTGAAGCCATTGTGTGTCCATTTAATTTTTCTAAATGAAAAACTGCTTGTCCAACTGCCTTTTTATAAATGCTAAAGAATGTAGGATCCACTTAAGTTTAGTAATGATTGCATTTAGGAATCTTATATATTACTTTTTACGTGCCATAGTATTTGTTTTTTGTTTTTGTAATATCTTTTTTTAAATTGTACATGTGTAGATACTGAAGGCCTTTGATAAAAAATGGGTGCCTATGGTAGAATTCTTTGAAATTTTATAAGTAATTCATAAACAATTTATATATCCATTGAAAAATATGAAACCACTTATGTTAGATTCCACATCCCTTATTCTTCAAGTGAAGAATAAGGGAATATACTTTGATCCATTAAAAAGTCCAACTAGACCTGAAAAGGGCACTTCATGAGCATTATACCTTATATATATGGAAAAACACCACTGCATGAAGCAACTTATAGCATAATTACTCCCAAATCTTATAACACTTATTATGGAGTATTAAAACACTTGTCAAAATATTGAGCTGGAGTTTGAAAATTAAGGTAGAGGTGCCTATTCCCAATTAAGTATCCATGTGCAACACATGAGATGCTTTGTTTTCCACCAAGGCTAGGTTCAATTTTCAACCAAGCCTTAGAATGCATTGCAGCTAATAAGGTCACAAAACATGTTTTACAGTGGTGAGTAAGTAAGCAAGAAGTAGTGAGCAGGAAAATAGTTTAGTTCAGATAGGATTTAGAAGAGTCCAGGGAATGTCTATAGGTTGACAACACTTTTTGCCTTCTAAAATTCATAGTAATTTCAGTTCAATCGATAAAATTACCAATTGTTTTGCAATCCCAATCATTCCTATCAATGCACTTTTGAAAATATTTGCTTTCCCTTGCAACACTCCAAACCATGTTCAGAATTGCTTATTTGATCAGTCATGGGGTACCTTCACCTTATTCTCAATTCAGAGACTCCTCCCCAAATGCCCATAAGATGAAGTTTCTTCGTAAATTGCGTCACATACCTTCGAGCAAAGTCAGCTTAGTTCGCTTCGGGAGAGCGCAATTTCTAATGGGGTTTCATTTCAGGACCCACCGTCCAGACGTAGGAACCAATTTCTGCCAGTTGTAGTGAAACCTAGGTTGATGTTCACTTCCGGCGAAGTCGCTATTGTGTTTTGGGGTCGAGATTTCGTAAACTATAAGTGCATTTTCAAGGAGAATTTTGAAAACAAACTGACAGTGGTATTGGAAGCCGATCTTTGCATTTCAAATTCCCAATTTCTTTTCTTACGTTGTGGTGGGTATTCATGAATTGAATCTCTTAGTTTGTAGGAAGAGACAAAGAGGCATAGAAAATTTTCTGAGCTATGTGGATTATCGAATCATATCTGACGTAGGTTTAGGATTAGGGTTTGCGGTAGCTATTGAATTGCACTGGCAGTTGCGTGTCGGTGTCGATTTTGGCAGAAGTGAGAATTCTCGCTACGGGGTGACTTCTTCGGTTCACACGATCAAAATTTTTGTGCTGCAGCACGTCGTGTGTGCAAACCCAGGACAAGTGAGGCAATAGTCTCATTTTATTCCAAGGAAAATTCCTTGTAGAGGTATATTTTGCACATCTTTAGTGGAAAAACAGTGGAAAATTAGAGGAAAAAACGTATTATTCAATGATAAAATCAGACACTTCCTGCCTGATCAATAGGGGACGGAGACTTCTACGCAACCCTAAGTTGTCATAGTGGACGGACGGTCCGTCCGTCCCGTCCGGTTTGTCTGTCCGTCCGAGACGTCCGATGACCCCAACCCACCCGATGTGACAACCTAGGAACTGTCACAGTGGACGGACGGTCCGTCCGTCCCGTCCGGTTTGTCTGTCCGTCCGGGACGTCCGATGACCCCATCCCACTCGATGTGACAACACTGACGCAACCACGAACATCCACTGAAGCTCCAATACAAGTCTCACTAGTCTATTAATTCGACACTAAACTCACTCAACCCCCCCACCCTTCCATGGTGAGTACAAGGACATGTTCTCCTCGCAGCTACGAAGGCGCTTCTACACATCCTGCAACGAACGTCCTTGGAGTGATGATGCGCTTGCGTGATCGATAATCCTTTGCAGATTTCCCTTGCCGTATTTAAGAAGACCTTTCTACAAAATATAATCTTCTCTTGGTGAGAACTTCTTCATCGAAACCGCTGCAACACCACCTGGAGAAGATGTAGACTACAACTTCACGATGGGTCGAAGGCTCTCGAAAGGCACAATAGTCGTGAGGACTGTGTCCTCGGGATCAGAGTCAAGGAAACGAGCCTTCGGTTCGGACCCGGATGCTACAAACTCTAGACGAAGCGTTGTGAGCTTGTCTTGGAGTTGCAAGGTTCTTTTGGGATTAGTCCGAAGTATAGCAAAGATACCTTCATACACACGCTTTTGGTCCTCCAAGGCCTTCTCCAACACCACGCGTTCATCTTGCAGCTTCCGGAGAGTTGCCTCGAACCTCGCTAATGTTTCCTCCTCCAACTCCTCCGTAGCACGGGGCTTAGTGAGTGACGCCCTTTCCTCTTGTGATGTCACCTCTTCAAGTATCTTGTCCAAGGCCAAGCGTCCAAAGAGACTCCAAGCGAACCAAACGAAATCCGACAAAAGCTGTCATGGTTCCTCGTCCTGGTCAAGAGTAGACCTTTGCCTCTCAAAACTCATGAGCTCAGCCTGCAAGACTTGAATGGGCTCATCAAGTTTCTTGAGCTGAGCGTGAGCTGGGCGAATCCCAGTCCCCACTTGGCCTGTTGTCCATTGACACAATCACTCGGGATGAGAGTTGTACGGAGACCATCCAGAAATTGAATGGCCTTACCTGAGTCAAAAGGTCCGCCATGGTCTTCCGCTATATCGGTCAAACCTCGTACAAAGTTCATCTGGTTCAGGCGCACAATATTCGAAGGAAAGCCAAATCCGCAGCTTCGTTCCACGGCGTCAATGATACTGGGGCCCATGGTATGCTTCAAGATAAATTCCCACACCCAATTTATCACCAACTTGAACCCTAAAACCTCCTGTTTTAGCAGACTTTCACCCTCAATTGACACCATCTTGTAACACAGTGAAAAGAAGCTCAAAGATCGCTGAAATCATAAACAACACAGCAAATGAAAAACACAACATCGACAAGCAAAGGCTCAAATATAGTTGCCTAAGTATTGTGTCGCAGCATAGGGTAAGTGAAATTCCCTATTATGCTCACAAAAACCACTTTAAAGCATAACAAAGTGACTCTAAAGATCGAACCCAAGAGACTCTGTGAAGTATTTCGTGTTACTAGGTGGTTTGGGGGAAATTCTCAATTCAAATACTCTTCTTTCTTTCCATTTACCCTTCTCCCCCAAAACCGGACAATTCCTTTCTATTACCGTCTGCTAATCCGGACTATGCTACTACCTAGTCCGAATTAGAATCCATTCTCATAACCAACTAAAACCCACCGGGACTCACACTCCCAACCGAATCTTTATTACTACGTCCGAGGACCTCATTCTTCTCGGTTTCCGTTCCGGTTTTGCTTAACCTCTATTGGCACTTCAGAGGAATCTGCCACTTGTTCTCAGAGAGGTAGGCCCTCCTCTCCTTCCGGTCTTTATAGTGACGGAAGATTCACTCAACTAATTTATCTTCCTATTCTAACAAGATCCGGTTTGATTTTTCACAGCAAAGTAGGAATGATCCTAGTCTGTAGGTCACACAAAAATCCCCCGTACGATCCTTACCAACTACAACGACCTTAATGTTTTCTCAGATCCGTGTGAAACTAAGGTGGCTACAAGTGTGTCCGCCCGTACCAGTGCAATCTAGAGTTCTTCCATTTACTATTTCAGATGGCGAGACCTCTCAAGTGATCGGAGGCTAACCCAGATATCCCATCTGGTAGCTCTAGCGCAGTTTGAGAATTCTCTCTCTTACTACCTAGCCTAACACTGGCTATCTCACCCGGAATAATGAACTCTAAATCTACTGAGGTGTCTTGACTCACTCCCAACGTTTACAACCTGTTTACATGCACATGCAACCACAAGAAGACACTAAGGGGAGAAGCTCCTCTTATAATCTGCTCATCTGTATTCAATCTCTCACTCCCTCATCCGGCCAGTCCTTGGGAAGCCAAGGAAAAACAGTAGAAAATACAAAGGAGACAGCATATGCAAGAAAAGAACTCCTCGTCTCAGTCTTGAGACTCAAAGTATATACAGAATTTACAAAAATGTCCCCAGAAATCCGGCACTGATTCGGGCATCCGGCCGAGATTTTTGGATCTGAGCTTTTCCTATCTTTCCGGGATAAGGTCCGGTCTAACAAAGTTCCCTATCTCTAAATTCCTAACTACCTACTCATCCTAAGGGGATCCACCACTATCTAGAGTAGCTATAGGTGAGAGCTCACTCAAGTTCTTACTCTTGTCTCCCCCTTCCAAAACTCGTTTCGGTTCTACAAGGGAAGTCATCCCTATCATCGCCCACGGAGCCACTGAAGTGGAAGTTCTTCCTCCCTCCTTCTCCTTTGAGACTGGAGTCTCAAACTTCCCATCCAGGATCTCCACATCATCGAACTCATCTGGGATTGAAATCCCGGATAGAGAGACCAGCCCACTCTGGAACTTCCAGATGTTTTCCTCCAGCCTTTTTGCGTCTTTCCGGAATTCCTTCATGGTCTCCTCTATCTCTCCGGCAAAGTCAGCTAAGATACTGGAAATCCAGGTACCAGAAGATTTCTGGTCCTTGTGCATTCCCTCATCAAAAAGCTTGGCCTTCGCCGTCACGTCACCGGATGCCCCTACTACTACGGTCATCCGGTCGATTGCCGCCCTGGTCTCTTCTTGCAGAGACATCGCAATCTTTACCTGCTCACGATTGGTTTCCAAGTCTTTCTAGAAGACTTGGATCTCCCCTCGCAACCGGATCACCAATTCATCTGTCTTCCATTAGTTAATGTTCTACTTCAGCATCATTTCCTCTAATTCCCGAACCTCGTCAGGGTTGCTAATGCAGTTCGCCACTGCTTTCGGTAGCGCACTAGTTGGAGTACTTCCCACCAAGTCCGCCACTTCACAAAGCGTAGTGGTCTTTATCTCCCAATCCGCTCTCACTGCACTGAGAATCATCTGAGACATTGGAGTGGATCTCAGGTTGACCACCTCCACTGGCTCTTGCTTCTTCGGGACGACCGACTCCACTCTTTCCATTAGTTCCGGTCCTTTGTCCTTGCGAGGCACCGAAGGAGAGCCCCTTAGACTGGGCGTCCGCTTGATCCTCCTTCGATTGAGAGGAGCTTCCTCTTCCTCCTCTTCCTCTACCAAAGCCCTCTTCTTAGGATTTTCACCCTTATCTTCCAGCTCCGGGCTATTCGGTTCCGTCTTGGATTCTTCATCCGATCCACTGCACGTCCGGAGAGCCATTTGAGCTCTCCACTCCTTGTTCTTCTCTGAAGTTAGGAGACTCTGGTTTTTATACAGGTGGAAAAGGTAAGGGCATACCGGAGTAGCCCTACTCTTTCCCACATTTATAACCAGGGCATTCACCAACGTGTGAATGTAACCCGCCCAATCCATCTTCTTTTCCCCGCTCAGGGCTCCGAAAACGGCATTCTCGATCGTGGAGGTCACCCGAGTGGGTTTTTCCGGATGCAGGATGGGCATCAGGAATTTGAGCAACCGCCGGTGTCGTGCGTTGACACAGTCTTCAATGGCGAACCCGTCCTTGGGGTTGGCTGCTCCCTTGAACTTCCCGCGTACGAAGTCTTCCTTTCGGTTGGCCTATGCTATACCGCCTTCCTCGAATTCATAAATTTTCCTCCAAATCTCCCGCGTTCACATGGACGGAGTCGGTCGAAGGGAGTTATCAAACTGGTTAGGGGCTTCTTCTATGAGCTCCCTAACTATAGCTTCACTCCGGAAGCCCCAGGGTTTCCCAAATAAACCTGCACATCCCATGGCGGAGAGGTCTTCCATTAACTCCGCTTTCTCCCGCTCGTTACTGGGCTCTAAAGGCGCCACCTTTCTATTTCTGATTTCTATTTTGTTTGCACTCGCCTGTCCCTGATTCCTAGTGCGTTTTAATTGCGGCATCCGTCTCCTCACCAAATGACTACCTCACTTCTCTCCTGGCCGCATGTCCCGTTTCCTCACAATTCACTCCTCGGTCTCAACCGAGTTATTTCCTGTGCCAATCCTCATATAGACTCTCATGGCGCTCACTCATCCTCAATCGGCTGCTCTCTTGTCCTCAATCGGCCGCTCTCTCGTCCTCAATCGGCTGCTCTCAAAGATATACAACCACTTCCTCTCTACACTCAGCGCAAAGGAAACTCAATCACCCGCGCAAAAGAAAACAAATTTACAGAAGCTCACACACTCACAAACACCTTCACTCTTACAAACACAGAAATTTACAACACACCCTTGCACTCTCACAGACAGAAATAACTAAGAGCGTAGCAAGTACGCGAGCACTCTCAAGTGCAAATGATAGTCCAAACCCTAAAGCAATCTCTTTGTACCCTGGAAACCTAATCATTACTTTTTTCAATTTTCCGGGCGCAGATCCCGGATTCGTTTCCGATATCCGTTCCGCTCCATATTCCGGTTTGTTCACTGCTTGTTTCCATAGTCTTCCTAACTTTTAGCTTTTTCTTCCTTTCTGTACCAATCTGGGTATACTTTTTCCAGATTCCATGTTTCAAAACACGATAGAGAGAAAAAATCAAAAAGTTAGGTTGCGACATGTTGTCTAAGTGTTGACGCCTTTGATACTATAGTTGAAAATGAAAAGTACTCACGCACTGTAGTTGGGGAAAAACAACCGTCAGTTGCACTGCAGACGACTATACAAGGTGGATGGAACTGTAGTATTCCAAGGAAAAAGTCGCCTTTGACACTACAGTTGAAAAGAAAAAGTTCTCTTTAGACCTTAGTGGAAAGAGGAAAAAGTGTTGGTTCAAGTTTAGATGACTATACAAGGTGTTTTAAGTTGCAGTAAACTAGGGTTTAGGATTTAGGGTTTAGGGTGGTTGCCAAAATTAGACCACCATATTATTGATATAATATACATGTGCCATGGCTCTGACCAACCATCAATTCTAGTAAGTTGCGTTTAATTGAAGTTCGATGTCAATGTCAAAGCATTATAATCTCTGATTACCAAAACATTTGACCCTAATTCAGAAAATAAAAAAATATTTCAAAAAAAGTTTAAAGTGACTTTGTTAAATGGTTCATATATGAATCGAGTAAATTTAAATGTGTTTGAAAGTTGAATCCTAAACCCTCATGCAAAGAAATAAATCGACGGAGGGTAACCCTCCAATGCCCAATCAACCATATTTGGTCAATTTGAAATTTTAGTCTCATTTTGGTGTGGATGGTGGAATCCCTAAAACCATTTCATTATATTATGGGGGTCGTTAACTATTGGAAATCTTTCATCTTTTCATTTAAAAAGGTAAATACTTTCATTTTTGAGACCTTCAATTGCATACATGTACTATAAACTATAAGTAAAACCTTCCAAATTTTACTTCATTTCTTGGATTTGTGCAAATTTTTACTTGATAATTTCACTTGATTTGTAGTTATCCATATACTTCACAAAGGATCCAAGTGGAAAGAGTAGAGTGATTCTATGATTCTAAACGTTGAAAAGTTTAAAATGCAAGTGGTGATTTGGAGTTATTTGCAATTCTTTCTCATTGAAGAAATTGCATTTCAACAATTACAAGGTTTAGGATGTGATGAGTTTGATAGGTTTACATTCAAACTCAAGGTTTAGGAAAGTGCATTTCATTCTCTTAACACAATTTGTAGTCCACGTCACCTCCAATCCCAAAAACTTTTATATTCTTATTTTTGAATTATCGTGGGAAGGACAACATACCAAAATTACAACTCCTATGCATCTTTTCTCACTAAAAATTGGAGTGCACTCTAGTTAGCCAACTCTTTAAACATCTATACGGTTAGATTTAGAAAAAAAATACGATTAACTACGTCGGGAATAACCATGAACCCATGTTTTTTTCTATAGGAAAAATACACTTCAAAAGGTTGGACATTTAGAGATTAAATTTTTTGATTTCCTCATCAATTATCAACATTATCAAATTCAGGCATTCATTTCCATTGTTTTAATATGAACCATGGAGAAAAAGCCATAACTTTGCCGTAATTTAATGGAGAGGAAGTAATGAACACTACCAAACGTATTAAAGGTACTTGGTAGGTTAAGCCATACCTCCAAAATACATACAAACTAGAAAATGCATGAGTTTTTCATCCAGCCACTAGTATTTCAAAAAATCAGCAATGAATCACTCTATTTAAATTTTGTATCTATTTATCATTTGATACAAACGAAATAGAATTTCACTGCAGTGTTCAGTTATGGGGAATCTAGGTGGAGTCAGTGTCGGATGGAATCAACGCGACTGAAACAACAGAAATTCCTACGTTTTCTACTAGTGATAAGAGCATCCCCACCAGTCTGGCAAAATGCGAAGTGGATTTGGCTGGCATTTGGCTAGGCCATCCACTTTTGCAAGCCGGGTGAGGAGCAAGGCCCACCCATTAGGACAGTAGCTTGTTAATAGGCTCAAAAAAATCAAGTGTATGTTGAGAATCAAACAGAGCATTGTAAGTAATGACAGCCAGCAGAGACATACCGATTGTTTTTTTGTTTGTTTTTTTGTTATTTTTTTTGAAACATAATGAATGTTTTGAATTGTTTGTTAATCAATAAGTGATTGTTCTTAAAATGTGAAGGACTAGAGTTTTTAAATTTCTACCAAGGATGTGAAATTGCTCTGTTGTTTTTAAATTTTAAAGTTTTTGAAAGTGTTGAAGTTTTTGAAAATTTAGAAAACTTGATTTGAATATGCTTCTTCATGCTTGTTCAATTGGAAAATGCCAAAGGTTTAGGTAATTTAGGAAAAGGGAAAAATTGCTAAAAATGTCCCAAAAAAATTGATGAGCATTATGAATAGTTAGAGCTCATTCTAGAAGTAGTCATACATTACAATGCACGAAAGTAGCCCATAAAGAACATAACCCCCACAACCAAGGTAATCATCAAAATGGTTCAACTAGTGGATCAATAGATGCATTCTTTGTTTCTAGAGTGAACAGTCAAGTCATCCATCGGCTAGTTTTAGCCATAGCATCCTTTGATCCGTAAATATTTTTTATTATATTGTTCACTAAAAATGCTCCAAAATTGCCATTTGTAGTGTAAGTACCACATTTAGAAAGATGTTTATTTTCCACTATAATATTAAAATTTGAATCGACTAAAATCTTTTTTTTGGCCCACCAAAAAATTTAACACTTGCACTTCATAAGGTCACATTGGTATTAAGATATGTGGAAAATGGTGGTACTTCTTTGGATTTATTCTTCAAAGCAAGTTTTCTATGTGCTTGAAAAATTCCAAATCATTTGAAATGGTACAACACATAGGAAAAAATAAGAAGTAGAAAGAAATAGAGAATGATTGAATATACTAACAAAATAATTACGAATCTAGTACTGGAATTAAAAAATGCTTATCCAAATGGTTGTAGTTTTTGAGATAAACAAGGAACATCCTACAATTTTATTTTATTTTCCAAAATTTGAAAATGGAGTTAAATTGTTTTTTTAAAGTTTATTTGAGAATAGAAAATCCATAACAACCCACAAATTATGATGCTTCATAACTTTCATCTTATTGATTAAAATAGAATGATTCAAAGCTTCCCACATCCACATAAATCTAGAAATTAGTTTTTATATTTAAAAAACAAAAATGATTTATTTAAAAAAAATTGAGTTACCTACCAAGTAATGAAAAATACATATCATACAATAACTTTTTAACCCTCTAGCCAAAAGTTATGAAAATTGTTGGGCCTTAGAGCTACTCCTTGGATATGTGTCGTGTGAAAATGTCAAAGGAGAAAAATTTAAAAATCTGATTAAAAATTTAACCCCCATGTCGAGTTGTTTGCTGAACAAATACATCAAAATTTAGGTAGGTCTTATAAATGCAATTTCGCTCACATATACACAAAATTGTGACACAAGGTATGAGCATATGTACCTTTTACTAGTTATATAATTTTTTTTCTAATCAAGATTTTAAATCTAAAGATATATTGCCCTAAATGTTTTGGGCAACTAGACCAATTTGTACATCTTCTGGACATTTTATCCAAAAATGCTCATTAACTTTGAAAAAAAAAATTCAAAAAAATTTATTTAATTTAGATATTGGGTACAAATATTATAGCTCTTGGAATTAGACTTGAAACTAGGTGAAAACAATTTTGGTCATCCAAGGCATTTAGGGGTTCATAATTTGGGAGCCTTTCATCTAATATAATTACAAGTTTAGTGGACTATTTTTTTGGAGTTTTTTTGAGATGCAAACTGACATGGATTGTAATAGACTTATATGAGTTGTACCTTAATTCCTCAATTTTAATACCTTTTAATCCATGAGCCCTAAAGCGTCTCAAATCCATCACTTTGACTCTTTGACTTGAAAGGTTGCCCTCATTAAACTATTATAATTCTTTCCAACAATATGGCCAAATCATTACAAAAACTTTAGACCTATTTCCACTACCAATTGGTATGAGTAGTTTATGTGGATCTAAAAAATTCAAATCATTACAACAACTTATCCTCCCTACAACTTATCTTCAATACAACAATTTATATATGTAATTGAAGTCCCTACTTCTATCTATAAATTGTAGTATCACTACTAGAAAATTTAATTTTTTTGTTGTTTTGGTTGCGTTGATCCGGTCAAAATCTGACAGAAATCTGTTGATTTTAACAGATTTCTATCAAATTTTGACCAGATCAACGTGCCCAAAACAACAGAAAAACTAAATTTTCTAGTAGTGTATGGAAGAGAAACCTGCAAAAAAAACATCAATCTGGTATTTTTTATCCTAATTGTATGTGTTCCAATTCTAAAATTTCTAGAGAGCATCAAACTCCACTTATGAACACTTTGTCTAATAGGAAGATTATTTTGAGAAGGAGGAAGCACATGTTTGTCATGTTTCAATTTTATAGGAATATAGATGATGGGTGAAAAAGATGACTTCTCAAAACCACCATGTAATACTACTATGTAATATATGTCCTTAAATGTACACTTCAAATTCAACTAGATTATTGGGCTTTTATAAGTACTCCAATCATCAAAAATCCATTAACTCCTATAAGGCCACTGTAAGTTCTCATACTTGCTTGTGTATTAAATAAGTTTTTAAGTATAGTCCTAGTAGTGAGAATATAAATAATGACCTTCAAGGAGGTTTTCAACAAATATTTACTAAAAGTCCAAAAAATTGATACGCAATATTGTAGGTTAATAATAAAAATATTTTATTTTTTGTAGATAGAAATATTTGATATTTGAGAGGTCCTAAAAAGCATATATAATATGTACCACTAGTGAAAGAATAAAGTTCGCCAATCATACTTGATATGAGATCTAAAAAAATGTTCTAAAAAAATGTTCTTTGCTCTAAAAATTGTTCCAATGGAAAGACAAATTAAAAGTTTGTTCCTAATTTTTACTATTGAAAATTTGAACATGCAAGAGTTGATTTGGAGTTATTTTGGAATTTCTACTCATTCAAAAAAAATACATATATTTTAACAATTGCAATGTAGATTGTGTAATGAATTTAATAGGTCTTCATTTGAAATAAGGGTTTTGTAACTGCATTTTAGTGTGTTAAGACAATTTTTAGTATTTATAAAACAATTTAAATTTCAGGGATTCGAAGTTCATTCTAGATACATTACAAACATAATGTTTTTTTTTATTCATAAAGTTCATTATTTCCAAAAGGAAAAAAATGATAAGCTCCCTAACATTTCCTTATAAAAAATTGTATCTTTCATGCATTTCTCTAAACAAATATATTAATGATCTACAGAAGATTTTTTTTTTAAATGTCAAGGCACCTTAAACTCTCTTGTTTGTAGTCTAGGCATACAAAGGTGAATTTTTCCAACAGAGAAGCAAGAGGAAGTGAAAGAACACCTCAACCACTCTTTAAATCCACTACTACCATTTTGCAATGAGGCAACTTGAAGGACATAAAGTAGGAGGATGTAAATTTGCACGGGCACTAAGAACCGCTCCTATAAGTGGCTATTAAATTGACATAAAATGGTTCTAAAATTGACCACTGTAGTCATTGAATGAATGGGGGAAAAAAACACTATTAATTGCAGGAGTCAATCATTTTTTTTTCTTTCTTGTTTTTCTTTAGAAGTTGCAAAGTGAACGGTTTATGGAAGACTTAGGGTCATAAATACGGACCTATGATACATTTTGTTTGAAAATTCACAACTAACTCAAAAATGCTCCAAAAAATATGAAACCACTTGTATTACATTCTTCATCTATTTTTCTTTGCCTGAAAAATGAGTTAAAAATTTACCCTAAATCCAAAGAAATACATGAAAAAGGCAAACCAGCCCTCAGATGCTTCATTCATGGACCTTGTACCTCACTGCCTTCTCAATGAAATTTTGTTTCATTTTGTTTCAAAATCCAAAAAACAAAACTATTTTTGACAAAGAGAGTGCCTATATAGGAATTGAAATGATACTGATTCAGTGAAGTTGGAAATTTCCTCATTGTAATGCCTAAATCTATAGAGGACCCAAAATCACCTGGAGAAACCTAAAAAAATACAAAATCTAAGACCCCACCATGTGACTATATTACTAGATATGGCTTCAATGCCAACTCAGCTGCGGCATGGCCTAGGGTAAAAAAACAGCGTAGAAAAAGAGGCGGAAAGGTGCTTCCATTTATCTCCTCTTGTTTTGCAGGGCCAAAACACAGCTTGCAAAACCGCCCCAAGACTTGCAAGCCCTCTCTTTTAACAAGTCATCTGTTTTGCAAGACGGGTGGGGCACTTTTGCAAGCTGCGATGGACAAGCCATTTGTTTTACAAGACAGATGGGAATGCTCTAAAGTTAATAAAGGGATACCTTGTAAGTATGCTCATGTAGCAAGTAGCACATAGCATGCTGCATTGTTCAATTACTCAAGTACTAAGGCAACTACATGTAAAAGCGACCCTTTCCGAAAATCGTGCCCTGGATATTCTTGGCTAAATTATACTTCCATTGTTCATGAGAGTGTAGGGTCGATTACGGAACAACCTATTTTCAGCACTTTTCAAATTCATAGTTTATTCACACAGTGTCAAAAAAATGTATTCTAAAAGAATTTAGAAATTCCTTGCAACTACCAAGAAGATCCTTCAAAAAGTTTTTCATTATAATAATGGGAACTAAGCTGAAAAACTTATTCAAACAATTTAAGGTGTACTTACCTTACATGCTTGGAACGGACATGGTAGATTGACCCCTTCGCTAGGTAAGTAGATCAAGGGTATGACTAATGTTGTGTGCCTCTTGGAACCAACTGTTGTAATTTCAATCCTTGTACCTAGTAGGAATCCTTAGAGTTCATCATGTTCATACCATCTCCAATCCTCCAACAGTTTTTTGAGCTATTCCAATTGTATACACAAAGTTTGTACGATTTGGGGCATATCATCCATGCAATTTTTGGGTATTCTAAAGATCACTGCATGGGTCAACAACTGATAGATTTTAATGTTTTCTATCCCTTGATAATCAAACACATTAAAATTCATGGCACCCATGCCTATGAGGTTAAATATATCGTACGCCCTTCCCTCTAGGGAAAGCGTCAATACTTGCTAAAACATAAGATGTTCACCACTGTTGGCAATTTCATGTCATTGTCAAATTTATTTCTCCTAACTATGTTCAGCATGCTATGAAGAGTCGTATGAAGTTGCACACAACAATTGATTTTGGGATGGGCCTTTTGATAGACCCACTTCATTCCAAAGAAACCCACTTAGTGTTCATTATGTCCACAAGTACAAAGGGCCTCCACCATGGCCTCAAGAAGGATATTCACTTGGCTTTGGATATAATTAGGTCATTGCTGCTAACGGTCAAAGCCAATTGGTGGCTTTTCCCAAAACTCCTGCCATATCAAATGTTTGGCACGTTGCCTCTCCTCAGATGTGACCCCAACCTTCAACTTCACAACAACGGGATTTAAAATTATATGCAACCAGTCTTTAAAATAATCTAAATCATTTTAAGGGACTTTACATATAGCTGGTCCAACGATTTCTCTAAACACACTATTTGTGCAGGTCTATCATAAAACATGTGGCATCCACGTCTACGTTGGAGGGATAGGATTTAGGGGTCCAAAACGGCAACCTATTACAGGACTACACCACCATAGATGGCATCCATCCTATTTGCCGTGACACTTATTGAGAATTGATAGGATAAGCAAGTTGTCATTGAAGATAAATAGAAAAAAGAGCCTTCCAACCCTTCCAAATCCTAAGCCCAATCAATTCCTACTGCATATAATATGATATTTGTGTACATATGTAGACAAAAATAATAAATGAAGTCAAAATGCACCTACTTATAATTTGGGAAGCATAGAAAGCAAACAAAAATATTAAGAAAACGTAAAAGAGTTTCAAAAAGTAAAAAAAAATATTCTTTCATTTTTAACGTAAAAAAAACTGGGAAGAAGAATGTAAAATATTTTATTCGCTATAACCAAGTATAAGCACAGATGTCATGTGTTCTTAGTTTATATTGTAGGTGGAAATGGGCCAATTCTGTAATTTAAGGTGTAGGGTTTATTAGAAGGGTTTACCCAATTTTGCATTCATCCAGCCTTCCATCTAGACTCGATTGAGCATTTTTTCCCTAGATAATGTAAACTAATGAAGCTGGTTTTTGTCTGTTCATTTTTTACTAACATGAGATTGGATTGTCTAAATGTCATATTACAAAAACACAAAACTTGTTTTTATTTCTTTTTTTTCCCTACTTTTCATGTTTCAAAAGTAAAAGAATTTTTATGGGCCCGATAGGAGAGGGAATGGTGGAAAAGTAGGAAAAATGTTCTAAAGTTTACAACTTCCCTTTTTTGAAAGGCTACTATGATGGAGTTGTGTTTTTCCTATAAGTCAGCCCACGGCCTACAGGGGGTTCTGAATCCTGTTGGGAGCTTTCAGGTATAGCCTGACCTATGTTGCACGTGCATATTGAGGTATAGCCTAGCCAACATTTGTACATCCTTCCATAGATTTCTTGCAACTCATGCCTGCTAAAAGATATAACCAATACAATCCAGAATCTTTAGGATGAGTGGTAGAAAAGTTACCTAGACTTGACCACCTTCCGTAGGCTTGAAGCCATCATCAAGTTCCTCCTTTGTAGTGACCCGCATAGCTACAATAGTAAGACTCTGAGTTTTTGAGTTCTAACTTTCGACAAATCTGCCATGGGTGATTGCAACCTCAAAAAAATAAGACTTGAAAGCTATAAATATTTCCACACTTTGTTTGAAATTTGTAGAATGAAATTATGATCCAAGAGAGGAGTACAGTCCAAGGGAAAATTGAAACTCAATCCCTAATCATCAAGTAAAACCCAGCCGTCAGTAAGCTAAACATGCAATCACTACTCTAGGTGCTCTTTGAAGAAGAAGCAACTAAAATGCCCATATTTGTTCTTTTTAATAGTTCAAATCTTGTATTTGATATTTTTGCATGTACGTCCTTCTAGAACTTTTGGATGTTAGCTAAGTATCTTCTTCCATTGATGTCCAAAATCATTGAAGCCCGACACAATGGCACGTTCCTCCTCATCTGTAAATTATTTTTTGGAATGTTTCGTATGCCTACATGTGTTCTGTACAGCAACAGTTGAGTGACGTTTCGTTGTGACTGTTGCAGGACACTGTTGATGCACATCCATGGTCGGAGCTGCAGGTGTTGGAGGTTTAGGATGCACATCTGTGGTTGGTGTAGGAGTTGGAGGGCGTGATTTTTGAGCTTTCGGTTCATCCAGAATTTGAGCATCTCTCACCAAAATGGGTTGTCCTTCGAAAATAAAGTCAAACTTGTGCTCCAAAGTATGCTGCATCAAGACCAACTTCAGAGAGCTCCTATTTAGCTCCAAAGTAGACCTTTGTTTAGGGTAAAAAACCAACAATGGTTCAAAGTGAGCTTGTGCAATCGAAAAAAAATCGTTTGAATTTCAAAACATTCATGGAAATTTGAGTGAAAAAAAAAATCAAAACTCTTATTTTAGGCTTACAATGGAGTAAATCATCCGGCTCAATTATCCAAAAAATGGTTCAGTCATAAAAATCAAGAAAAATGAGGTAGTGATACTCAAGAAGTTTCCAAAATATTTATCTGGAGTTAAAGTTGCAGGTAGACATCACCAAAGATTCAGTTGGGACAAACTGTACAACTTTGTCAGATACCATGGGAGGTTGTTGGCAACCTTGTAGTCCAATGTATTGTGCTTGGAGCGCTTTTATATCAACCTCCATTTTTGTTTGTAACTCAGCATTCAAGTCGCTTTGTCGCCCTAAGGCCTCTTGGAGGTTCTGCAATCGCACTCTAGGCTCTCCAGAAGATCTTGCCAATGCCAAGAACTCTTGCTTCCTTTGAGCCACAACATCTGCCAGAATTTGAGTTAAGACCGGATGTCCGAACAATGGCCATATTGACTTTGTGAAGTCCATGAGCAACCTTTGTAGGATTTGTTGGACTTCACATCTGCCCTCGTCCTTCCCTTTGAACCTTTGGAGAGTTTCCTTCAAAATCATGAACGACTGATGTAATGAGCTAGTCCTCAATGATTCCTGCTCGAAGCCCGGTCCCCACTCCGATGGTTGCACATTCGATGCAGCATCTTGGAGCAATGAGTCTTCGAAATTGCAAACTCGATGAAGAGTCAACTCCACATCGATCACGGCACCCTAGTTGTCATGCAATTTGTTGAGTTCCCGCAAAAATTGCATTTGCCGCAATCGGCTCACCGTAGTAGGAAATCTGTTCTCCAAGCCTCCCTCAAGAGCTTTGACAATATATTCATCCGAGGCATGGATAAGCAAGTACTCCCAAACCCACGTCTAGAGAACCTGATCATTGAGGACATCATCTCCATGAGAAAGTCTGCTATCACTTGACGTCATTTCACTCGGTAGACTTAAGGAATTGTACAGAAGAAGGAAAAAAACTCGAGGTTTTGAAGCAACTCCAAAATCACGCAAAAACCACAATGGCGTTCAGGGTTCAGGGTTTAGCTCTCATTTAATACAACAGTTTAATAAAGGAAAAGCTCTCATCAACATCAGTTCGAAAAGGATTTAGGGTCAACGAACTATAGTTGTACGAGATAAATCCTTCTTTGCACTGGAGTTCAATGCAGAAAATGTAGCACCGCGGTTCGAAGTTCCAGTGCCGCCCCATACTTCGCATGCAAAGTCAAATTTCAGCACTTGCAGTTTGAAGTTGTAGTACCCCATATTACTTGTAATGTAAATGTATATTGCTTGTTGGGCATGGATTGATGCCATGGTCATTGACGTAGGGTCGGCATAGGGTTGGATGGTTACTTCAATGCCCTCAATTGTTCTTCAATTGGTTTAATGTTGCTGAACTAGCTAAGTGTCCCGGGTGATGTCGACTCTTTTGTATCAAGATAAGCATTTGTTTTTCCAGTGTACCAAACGTGTGCTTTTCTCTTGATCAACACGATAGCAACCATTGCTGTTAAAGGTCTGAATAAGAAAGTACACACATGATAGACGCAAGAATATTATATTAATCATATATTAAAAATGACACTGTTCTTTATATAGTGTGACCCTGTGACCCTTCAACTAACGTAATGGTGTGACGTCTCATTATACAGATAGGTGTGTCTATTCAATCTAACGTTACTAAGCTGATTAGGCTAATTGATCTAACACTCCCCCTTCAGCTGCAGAGCTGAATTCGTTAAGCTTTGAAAGTTTTGTTTTTGCTGAGCTTCGAAGTATAGTAGGACTCCCCCTTGCTTCGAAGTAGGAGATATTTAGTTGCTGGTGCCGTTGAGGCAATTCTGATGTTTGGCTTTCGATAATGATTTTGTCAAGATATCAGCCAGCATTAAGGATGTTGGAGTGAACTCCAATTTTAGGAGTTTAGAATTGACCGTTTCGCGTAGAAAATGAAATCTCATATCAATGTGTTTAGATCTGTCGTGGAATTTAGGATTCTCACTTAAAGCTATACACGACTGATTGTCGCAATAGATTATACTTGGTAAGTTGAGAGTGAATCCAAGTTCGGAAATGAGAGTTTGTAGCCACAAAAGTTCTTTGGTAGCGGTTGCTGCAGCTATGTACTCAGCTTCAGTTGAAGACAGAGCAACGACAGGTTGTTTACGACTTTGCCATGAAACCAGGCAAGAGGAATTAAGCTGAAACAAGTAACCAGAAGTTGAGCGACGTGTGTCAATATCGCCTGCCCAATCAGCGTCGCTCCAACCGTGTAATATGTAAGATGAAGGAATTTGAAGTCCGCTGTAAGTAAGTCCGCGATTCATGGTTCCACGAAGATATCGAAAAATACGTTTTATTGCAGTCCAATGGATTGGAGCGGGATTTACCATGAATTGCGCTAGTTGTTTTACAGCAAAGGCGATATCCCACCTTGTCCAAGTAACTAAATACTGTAACATGCCAATGGCATTTTTATATGGAACTTTTTCCATAAATGATTGGTCAGCTTGAGTGAGATTTTCACTTTGTTCTTTAGAGTATCGAATGCCAGTTTCTAAAGGTGTACTAACAGGGTTGCATTGCATCATATTGAATTTTGTTAATATATCGGAGATATATTTATCCTGTGATAAGGTTAAGGTTTTTGCTCTACGATCACGTTGGACTTGCACTCCCAAAATATAGTCAAGTTCTTCATTATCAGTCATGGAAAATTTGTGGGATAGCAAGGCTTTGTGTGCGCAGAGATACTGAAAATCGTTGGAGATTAAGATTATATCATCGATATATAAACCTAAGAATATCAATAACAAGTTGGAGCGTTTGAGATAAATATTTGTATCGGATTTGCAGCGTATAAATCCTTGACTGATTAAAAATAAATTAATTTCATCATACCAATCACGAGCTGATTGTTTTAGTCCGTAAAGTGATTTCAGGAGGAGACATACTTTGTCTTCATGGCCAGGTTGTATGTATCCCTCTGGTTGAGAGATATATATCTTTTCTTTGAGTGTTGCATGTAAAAAAGCTGTTATCACATCCATCTGGTGGATGTGATAATCATGAAGGGCAGCAAGTGCGAATAAAATTCTGAGTGATGTAGTTTTAATCACTAGTGAGAATGTGTCTTTGTAGTCGATCCCTTCCTGTTGAGTAAAGCCTCTGGCAACAAAACGTGCCTTATAACGATCAAGTGTTCCGTTAGATTTGTATTTTCTGCGGAAAATCCACTTGGTGCTTACAGTGGAGCAACCAGGTGGAAGATCGACTAGTTTCCAGGTTCCGTGTTTTATTAAGGAAGCATATTCTTTGTTCATTGCTTGTTGCCAATGGATCGTATCAAGACCAGATAATGCTTCTTGGACACTATTTGGTTCAAGAATTTGAGTTATGTAAGCATAAGCAAAGGATGTTTCATCGTGAAACTTGGTAGAATTCCAAGTTCCTTTATTGGATCTTTGAAAAGTTCGTCGAGGAGATTGTGTTTGTCGAAGGTGAGAACGCAGGTGGGGTGATATTACTAATTGGTGTGGAGATTCCGGTGTTTGTGGTCGAGATATTCTTGGTGTCGTTGGTTGCGACTTCTCGAGGGTCAAATCAGGTGGTTGACTATGTTCTTTTGGCTCCGGTTGCTGGGGCTCTAGCTGCTGTGTTTGTATGTTCTCAAGTTGCGAGCTGGTTTGATCATTGATAATATAAAAGTCATCAAAGTTTGACTGAGAAGATGAAGGTGAAGAGTCATTCTGGAAGAGGTTGGATTTGGATAATATATGATCTTCAGCAAATATAACATCTCGACTGAAAAAGAGACGTCCTGATTCGACATGATATAGTCGATATCCTTTGATTCCTACTGGCTCGCTGTACCCAACAAAGATACATTTTAAGGCTTTTGTTTCCAATTTAGTGTGTGTTTGTTCAGGAATTTTAGAGTAAGCAGGAGAGCCAAAAATACGTAGGTGACTTAAATTTGGTTTTATGCCTGTCCATAACTCAAAGGGAGTTGCTTGACTTATGCTAGATGTAAAGGAACAATTTTGAAGATAACAGGCCGTTTGAATTGCTTCGGCCCAGTATGAATTGCTCAAGTTGGCTGTTTGGAGCATACTTCGAGCGGATTCAATGAGAGTTTTGTTTTTACGTTCAGATACCCCGTTTTGTGATGGATTGTAAGGATTTGTTAAGTGACATTGGATTCCATGATCCATGCAAAATATATTGAAATTTTTAGAAGTAAATTCACCGCCGTTGTCTGATCGTAAAAATAATATTTTCTTGCTTGTTTGATTTTCAACCAATGTTTTGTATTGAATAAAGTGAAGTAGGGTGGCCGATTTCTTTTGTAAAAAATAGACATGGGTATATCTTGAATAATCATCTATAAAGATGAGAAAGTAAAGAGATTTACCAAATGATTCCGTTCGCATAGGACCACAGAGATCTGTGTGTATTAGAGCTAATAATTCAGTAGCTCGAGTGACTGGATCCTTTGGGTATGGTTGTTTGTGGTGTTTTCCAAAGATGCATCCTTCACAAGTTGGGAGTATATAATTTAATGATGGAATGCCAATGACCAAATCATGTGATTGCATAGTTTTTAGTGATTGGATATTAAGATGACCAAGGCGATGATGCCAGGTGAGAGTGTCAAGTTCAGATTTTGAAAGAGTAGTGGCATTATAGGCTTTAATTAGAGGTGGCATGCCTATTCCAATCAGGAAAAGATTGCCATCCTTATTAACTTGAAAAATTAAGTTGTGATTTGTAGTGGGTGATTTTGATTTTATAATACATTTATCTTTAGTGAAGATCACTATAGTATTTCCTGTACTAATGATTTGTGCTACAGAGAGCAAATTCTTTGCTAATCCAGGGACATGTAGTACATCTTGGATATTTAATAGTTTGCCTGTTTTAAGTTGTAATGTTATGGAGCCGTAGCCCAAAGCTTTGTGAGAAGTATTGTCACCTAACAAAATTATTTTAGGGTGATCAAGTAAATAATACTCATGAAAGAGATTTTGAATTGGGGACATGTGTTGGCTAGCCCCTGAGTCAAGATACCAAAACTCTGAAATAGTTGAGGTACTGATAGTTGCGGAAAAGAGGTGTAAAGGCTCATTTGAGCTGTAATTATTATTTTGGAGTTTTCCATTTGCTAAGTCTCTTTGCTTCTTTCTGTAGTCAGGAGCTTTGTGTCCTGGTTTTCCACAGTAATGACATATAATTCTTAGTTGTTGTGAGGAAGAATTCTTATTGAATTGATGTGATGATTTTGGCTTATAAAAATTAGATTTCCTAAAGCCGGATTGATATGGTTTGTATTGTGAAGTTTTAATAAACTTTCCTCTAGCATAAAATGCATTTGTTTGAGGAATAGGATGTTTGGACATGTTAATGGAATTTTGTTGAAGTATGTTTGATAGCAAGGTATTAAAATTGAGGTCAGGGATGCCTCCTTGTGTTGTAATAAAGGCGCTCCAAGACTCTGGTAAGGCTCCTAGTAATAAATTGACTTGTTGTGCATCCGTAGAGATGCAACCTGAAATTGCAGCTTCTTGCAAAGTGGACTGCCAAGACTCTAGGAAGGTAACGACATCTTCAGAGTCTGTCATTGACATGCGGCAGAGCTGTTTGTAGAGATATACTTGGCTTGCATTATTTGATTTCTCATACAATTGTTTTATTCGATCCCAAACTTCTTTTGAGGTTTTAAGTGGACGAAAAGTGATCAGCTGTTTTTCTCCGCAATGTAGGAGAATATCGGAACGAGCTTTTGAATCTTTAAGTCGCCATGCTGCTAGGCTTGCGACATCAGATTCTGGAGGAGTGACCTCCGTGCCATCAACTACGGTCCATAGTTCAGATCGGATGAGCAACATCTCAATCTTAATGCTCCAAGTTGAATAGTTTGCTGCAGTTAAGGGTGATATTGAGTATGCTCGGGGAGCAAGATTAGTATTTGTTGAAGCCATAATACCGCAAAGTATTAAAGTTCTTGATTCTAATAAACGTTATCAATATAAAAATCATCAGAGAAAAACTGTGTATTCATCTCATCAAACTGGCCAGGTTCATTCAACTCAATGGCAATATTTATTGCATTCTGAAGAGCTAGAGGAGCATTGGAGATCCCGTATGGGATGAATTCCAACGCTAGTGGCTGTTCGACTTCTTCGTGCTCCTGCAAGGTTGGTTCTACATGCTCGATAGGAATTTGGTAAAATCCACTTAAAGAACTGAAGGGGATTCCATCGTCAGGACTCTCTTCGTCTAGTGCTCGACTTATTGCATCTAGTGCAGAGTTAATTCGCATCTGAGCTTCGATTTCATCTCGGATTTCCTCTGTTAAGAGTAGGTTGAATATATCAGCGATCGGTGTCAGCTGATAGCAAATGGTGATCGATTATCGATGTGCATTTGTTTCACGCTCTGATACCATGTTAAAGGTCTGAATAAGAGAGTACACACATGATAGACGCAAGAATATTATATTAATCATATATTAAAAATGACACTGTTCTTTATATAGTGTGACCCTGTGACCCTTCAACTAACGTAATGGTGTGACGTCTCATTATACAGATAGGTGTGTCTATTCAATCTAACGTTACTAAGCTGATTAGGCTAATTGATCTAACAATTGCAAGTATTATATTTGGTGTGTTCAGGGTTCTTTGATTGAATTACCGGATTGCATGTGCAGATAAATGCACAGAGTTTGATTAAAATATGTCAGGACTTGCTGTTACGGAACTTGGGGCGTCCTGTGAAGACACCAAGCACCACGCAAAAGGAGCGGATGCACACGACCGTCAAAGTGGAGTCTTGGGATGTGGAGGGAGACGTTTACGAGTTTCTTGAGAAGGTAGATCAAGTGAAGCGAAGATTTTAGAAAGTGGATAACCTCACAGCCACCACAAGAAGGCAAAATTTGCACCACATCGCCGGTTCTGTTGTGTCTAGCACCTGCGATTCTATGAGCAAGAAGCGATCAGGTTCATCAGTGACGTACGAAACGGAAGCCAACCTTTTAATTTGCTCAACAGAGGAAGGCAATTCAGGGGATGAGAACTCCCAGAACGTGCGGATATCATCTTCTAGAGGGTTGTGGAATGGTGCTCTTGGGATCGGTCTTTTGTTGATCACTCTTAAATCGAGTCATAAGTGAGAATGAGTGACGCAGATGGACAGTCGGAAGAGCAGATTCAAAGCTCAGGAGAGGACACACGAGGAGTAGAACAGCTCATACAAGGAGTAAAACAGCAGATACTTCGAGTGGAGGAGGAAATAGGGAAGTTGGAGCATAAGATTGAGAGAGTGGAAGAGTAGATCGAAATGTGTTCCCACTCAACAGAAAACCCACCTTTGGGCTAAAGAAGCGCAACTTCAGGGCGAAAAAACACAACTTCAGGATCAAATCCTGCAAGGACGAGGTTTCTCCTTTCACTCTCCATCATCAAGCTCATTTTCTCATCATATTTGTCTCTGAATGTTCTAGGAGGCTGTTGGAATTCTTGGGCGAGGGTTAATGTATGGTCATGGAATGAGAGTTTGGCGCAGGATTGGATAGGTCACTTCACTGGCCTCGTTGGTTCTGTAGCTGGTTCCATATTGCGTAACTAGGTGGTCTGAATGATGAATTCCCTTTTTTGTGGACCGTTTGGAAGCGGTCTGTTTTTAGAGTTGCCCTAGGACCCATCGGGATCCTTTTGGGTTCGGAGATGAGGATGAGAGTGTGTGTATGAGCAAGCTAGGGATAAGTCATGGTTATTTTTTGTCCGTATATCAAAATAGCATCTGTTTTTTCAGTTTACCAAATGCATGCCTCCTTCGATCAGAACAATGGCGACCATTGTAAGTATTTTGCTTGTTGGGTTTGATTTTTTTGAATTTCTGGATTGGATGTGCGGAGAAATGCACAGAATTTGGTTGGCATGTTAGGAATTGCCGTCGTGGGATTCGGGAAGTCTGTCCATAACACCAAGCACCACGCAAATGGAGCGCGTTTTAAGGGTTTAGTAGGATTCAGTACCAGGCGGTGGAAAACCCACCGGTAGTAAAAAACAGGGAGAAATTGTCTCCCCTCGTCCCTAAACCCTAAACCATCTCAAAACACACACACAAATCTCAGACCCTAAATACGAATGGCTGGGATCAAGCCCGGGGATCCTACGGCTGTGGGCAGGTTAGGGTTTGACGACTTACAGCAGGAGGAGGATAAAAAACGGGGCTCTACAACGGAAAAAAGTCGCAAAGCCGGATCAGGCTCATCAATAGTGGCCTAGTCAAATGCACTGTAGATAGATTTGTCGGAATTAATCTATAGGAATGGAGCAAAGTTGATGACGGTGTCGGAGAGGGAGGGAGTTTCGAGGCTCTGTCAGCTCTATTTTTGGCTGCAGGAACCATGCACAGCTAGGGAACCGGCCTGCGGAGGGGAGTAGTCCATTTTTTCATTAGATTTAATTTAGAGAGAGAAAATACCCGGAGCTAGCTTCAATGGAGGATGCAATGGGAAGAGAGCCAAATCAGAAATGGCTCTTCCTTAATTGAACAGCAGTAAACTTGCTTGGAATACCTGTTGTTCTTCTGTCCTCCTACTCATTGTCTTCTTTTTCGATCCCTCATTCGCTTCTTCTCTCGAGAGTTGTCTATGCATATATGTTTGCATCATTGGCTCTGAGCTTCTGTATGTGGACTGCGAAAGTGAGCTTTGTTACTAGACCCTGAACACTAGCTTGCAGTTGTGTTTTTTATTGGGCTTTGACTCCAATGTAGATGCAAGTTATCACAATGACAAGTGTCTACTTCAGGATGGATATACATCTAGACATGTTAGGTTATGTTGTACCACTAATGGAAGGATCAATTTCTTTTGACTTAATCGAGAGTTCAGGTTCGATCCAACGTTTATTAAATTGAATAGTTGTGTATTTCCTAAAAGACTTAATTGGAAGACAATTGAAGAGGTCTTCAAAGAGGATGGATTACCTGTTGGAATGAAAGAAGATTTTGTCATAGTCACTAGTGAGGCTCCACTATCTACAGTTATATTTCCCGTATGCACTTAGTCTTCGTCTCTTTTGATTTAGGGTTTACAGTGATAGAAGCCAATGGATTTTATTCATTAGGGTTTAAATGTAAGGTAAATTTGAATTTTGGAAATACCTTTTACGTTTCAATGTTTTTATTTTCAAATAATGTGGATTAAGTACAGCACACAGACTTGATTTAGGTTCATGCTGCAGTCTTAAATTCATTGTATTATTGAAATAAAAATATTGAAATAAAAATAGGAAAAATTACATCCTCTTTGGGTTTACTTCTTTGTAGTTTTCATATATTATTTCTTATATATAAATTTGATTTATTGTGTTTTAAATGTAAGAGAAATTTAAATTCTTGAAATACCTTTTATGTTTTCATTTTTTTTTCCAGCAATGTGAATTGAGTACAACACATAAATCTGATTTAGGTTTATACTGTAGTTTCAATTTCATTGCATTCGAGAAATAAAAATGATAAAACATAAATAAGAAAAATCTCTAAATTTAAAAGAACAAGAAAATTTAAAATTTTAGTTAATTTTAATTATTAACTATATGAAATTTCAAATGTTTCACAGAGTTATTTACAATGGGAAAAGAAAGAGGATCGAGAGAGAAAGGATCTCGAGACCATTATTCAAAAAAACTCAAGAAATTCAACGAGGGAGAGGATGTCAAAGAAGCTCTTTCAAACATTGGGACTTCATAATCAACTTATATTTTCAAGAAAAAACGACGTGAAGAGAATTTCAATGGACAATTTATGGAAACTATTCCAGATGATTACATTCGACTTTCTTATAATCAAGCAGTAGTGCAAGACAAAAGTAACAAGCAAAATTGTACTAATGACCAAATTCCAGCCTTTTGATACTATGATGGTGGAGGAATGAGAAGAGATTGAAAAATTGGCAACAACTCTTCTTGATGCATCCAAAGAAATTATAAAATTACAAGAAACTAGAGTCTCAGAGAAGGAATTGGTACCATGTATGCATTGGGATGGAGAGCAGGAATGGATAGAAATTTATCTATGGGAAGGTACATACCTTCTTTGTCTACCCAGCATTCCGAGACAAAAATGAAGAAATGGGAGGAAGACCAGGAACACATATCAACTTGGATGGGGGAATTGTATCGAAGTCGATTTTCAAGTATGGCATCCAAGATTTTCCAAAACGTATCAAAACAAGCAGAAGATATTGGCGTTCCAGACTTTTCACAGTTGGAGTTTACAAATCTGGAGCAAAAAGAAGGTATATTTGCTAGCAATCTGACGTATACTATGAATGACTTTTCAAATTCATTTCACAATGATGATGATTACAATACATACGTATACGGTATTTGGATTCCAATGTGTAGTGCAACTGGAGAGTTAGCCATCATTTCCAATGGCCATAATTTTCAGTGTGAAGGTGGGCAATTTGTTGTACCTACTTATAGAGTATCTGTTGATTTCAACGACTGTGGTGGCATTACAAAAATCATTTGGAGAGGAAAACTAGATTTTCATGCTACTATGAAATCAAAATGTGCAATAGGATTTACCTGTTTGAGTACTTCTGTTCAGATCAGTCGGAAATTAGTTCAGAGACTATCAAAAGTGATTAGAGAGGCAGATAGCACAGAAGATGCAAATGCAAAGGTGCGCGGATATCAGCAGATTCTGGCAAAAGTAAAAGGAATAGAGTTGTTCTATAATATTAATTTAGTTTTTGGTGTGAGAGGAGTCACCTTCTGATTATATGGTTCAGAAGTTATTATATATGATAAGTAGTTTGTTTTTTGAACTTGGATGACTCAAACAGATTAACAAAAATCACCTTTTCAAAAGTATTAAATTTAATATTGTTATTTTCATATTCGTATATGTATAAAAAGATTGGAATGATTTCATTTGGATTCATGAGATGAAAGTTACAAGGAGTTTTAGTTTGCAGTAGTTATGGAATTTCTATTCTAAAATGTTTTCAGTATTCACTTCACCTTTATCCACAGGTTGTACGCTACAACACTTTTCCAATCGAGAGGGGTCAAGATTAAAAGACTTCAAAACCTTGACTCTCTTGGAAGTAGTTAAATAAACGGTGCTTTCATCACCATCAGCTTAGGTTTAGGGATTGATTTTGTTCCCATGATCACCTCAATTTCACAAAATGGATGCATTTAGAAATGAACATTTCTTATCTTGTAAGATGAGTTACTATTCATCAAATGTACTGCTCAAGTACTTTTGATGAATAGTAATTCGTCCTACAAGACGAAAAATGAATAGTAACTTGTCTAGTATGACAACCATGAATTAAGTATGTCCATAAATTCTAAATTTTCTAGCTTTGCGGAATGAGGGTCCTTTTTTTATACTATTACATACAAAATCTATGAGTTTGGGCCATCCAATTACTTAAATTACAGTAATAAATTTATTTATTTGTTCTCTTGTTTTAAAGTATAGAAAAAGATGAGTCTAAGATTCTTGTAAATTCTAACCATTTAGAATAATTACTACTAGATGGGGGTCCTTTTTTATACTATTCAATACAAAATCTATGAATTTGGGCCATCCAATTACCTAAAGTGTAGCAATAAATTTATTTATTTGTTTTCTTTATTTGAATGTATGCAAAAAGAAACAAGTTCAATGTCTTTATGAATTCTAACCATTTGGGATATTTACAACTTGTTGAGATCCTATCCTTGTACTTATATGCACGAATAACTATTAATATATACATTGTACAAAAATATCTTGCATAAAAATTGGTAGAAAGAATTAAAATATGTAAGTAATATGTAAGGATCTTAATAGAAATATAAAGAAAAAATTGACTTGCAAATGAATATAAAGTACACAAATTCATTGGAAGCATCTGTTTAGCTTAATACACAAAGTAATAATAAAATGTGCTCCTTTTAATTAAAATAAAAATAAAATAGAAATAAAATAAAATAAAATAGAAATAAATTAAGAAAAATAAAAATATAATATTTAATACAAAAATGTTTTACTTTCATTTTTAGTTTAATCATGCAAATTACTTTTAGCTAAGTTCTTTTACTATATAGCCATATATTTTCTATTCATTTATGACTCTTGGAATATAACTGTATATATTTTATGATTAATTTTTTTTTTAATATTAGAAATTTTATAATAAGAATTCTATATAATTAATAAAATGCCTTCAAATGTACACATTTGTCTTCCTTGTAATAACATTTTTAATTCTAAAGAGCAATGGAAAGCTCACAAGAAAGATAAAAAATACAAACATGTTTATGAAATTGTTGTAAACAAATTTTATGAAAAAAACAAATTACTTTTAATAATAGTAATAACATTCATAAAGATATATAGAAGTTACAAACACTAGGTATATCAATTGCTAAAGTTGTGAATAAAGTTATCAAATGTTAAAATAAAAAGTTAGAGTTGTAAAATTAATATTTCTAAAATGATTGAATCATATGTGCTTTTGGAAGGGAGAAAAAATACTAGGCATATACATTGATAGTTTTTTTTGGAAGTCAGAAATATCAAGAATATTATGATCTTTTAGAATTTACATACAAGCATGGGGGATTTGTTGAAGAAGGAATAGAGAAAAGTGGTAGAAACATGGTCATGATTGGTTGGCGGCTTGATGATTTTATTGATAGGCCAATTATATAAATAGATTCCACCTTAGTCACATTATAATTTATTTGTATATTGTGAAAAAATTCATTTGAAATTAGATAAGAATAGTTTTATTAATGATGTTATTTAAACTTAATTATTGTTACAATTATCTAACATAATTATTTATTTGACATCGATGTTTATAAGTGTTTACAATTGGACAAGAAAAATAACATAAAACCATCAGTAGAAGAAATTCACAAACTCAAAAAATTATTTATAAATGAGGTTTATAAGTTTTTGCAACTTGCATTCACATCTTAGATACAATCATTGAAAAACCTATATCCTACAACAATTCCAAGAAAATATGTCCAAAGTGGAGATACACCATTTTTTCATTTAGGTATTACTAAAAATTATTGGATATCAACACATAAAGATTGAGGTGATACTAATATGGGATTTATTATGCGGTTTACTAAAGGTAATTTGTCTTATTTTTAATAGTTGAATTTTTTGATATAAGACAAATAAGGCAAATTACCTTTAGTAAACCACATAATGAATCCCATATTAATATCACCTCAATCTTTATGTGTTGATATCCAATAATTTTTAGTAATACCTAAATGGAAAAATGGCGTATCTCCATTTCAGCCATATTTTCTTGGAATTGTTGTAGGATATAGTGTTCCAACGATTGTATCTAAGATGTGAATGCAAGTTGTAAGAACTTATAAACCTCATTTGTAAATAATTCTCTGAGCTTGTAAATTTTTTCTATTGATGTTTTTTTGTTGTTATTTTTCCTGTTTGATTGTACATACTTATGAACATTGATGTCAAATAAATAATTGTATTAGATAATTATAATAATAATTAAATTCAAATAATATTATTGATAATATAATTTTTTTAAATTTTAAAATAGTTTTTTATAGCATATAAAATAAATTATAATGTAATTGAGGTAGAATCTACTTACATAATTGACTTCCTACACCCTTGGATCATAGTTTGGGTCTCCATTTCTAGTCACATGGAGAATTTCATTAAAATGGAGAATATTCTATGACTTTGACATTCCACAGTTTAGACTAGGTAGTTTGAAATTTAGTACACTAATAGATTTCAAACCACCCGGTCTGAACTGTGGGAATGGCACACTGTAAAAATGACACATGGAATATCGCCATTTTAATGAAATTCTCCATCCATACTCTTGATCATAGTTTGGATCTCCATTTTGACATACCTCATTTTTTTTTAAATTTGAAAAATAAAAAAATATCCATACGCATTAGACATTGTCATACTATAGTTGCATTAACAAGTATGGCAGTTATGACAGAGTGAACATGATGAAGATGAGTTAGTTTGCACAATTGAGGTTGGTTTCCAACTCAATCAACACTAAGTTAGTGTGTCCTTGTGCCATTGCCACAGCTAAAAGGAAAAGTGAAAGTAGTTTTCTAATTTTTTAAAACCAAAAATATTTCAAAAATTTATAACTTTCATACTGTAAGTCCAAATGCCACAAACAAAGCTTATGCACCCCTCCTTATAGAATGCTTTCTAACAATACCACAAACGCAAACGGGTGACTCATGGTCCAAGAGATCTCATCGTAACAAATGAACAACCTAACTTAATGGATGGATTCCGAGCTACATTCTGAGCATGATCAAAACCTGCTATCATCATAACCGGTTGTTGACTTTTCAACGCTAATGTAGTATTGTCCCATTGGCAACCTGCCACCATTGCCATTACAAGTTACAACTCATAACCTATTTGTCGCTAGTGTGGCTCATTGATTATCTAATAAGGTAGAAGTACCTATTTCGGATAACTTAAGCATGTATGATTTGGGAAAGTGATTGAGGAACTGCTTCAGGGTGTGCAAAAATAAGGTTGCTGAAGAATGCCAGAAAAAACGGAATTTTTCCTCCTAGAATGAATATTTTATTGAATATAAAAGAGGATTTTCTATCCGGACCCATTCCAGTTTCAGACTCACCTATTCTTGTTACCTTTGACACTTTTTTCCTAAGCCAAGAAAGAAGAGAGATGAATGGGTGAGAAGGGACAAACAAAGAATCTTTCTCAATAACCATTACATTCAACTGCTATTCACAATAGGTTAATCTACGAAACCATCATGAGGGCTGTCCGAAATACGTACTTCTACCTTACATAAATTATTTGTTAAAATTTGAAGCCGAAATTGTCACTGCTGTCTTAAAACTCCAGATCACTAGACCGGAGTCCCAGCTAGTTTTCTAGAGCTCACTACCACTTGAATTGCTACCTTCAGAAAAGCGCATCGCCTTCTCCTGCTCTGAGGTTAATTTCAGAGGAAGTGTTCCAATTTTCAAACCCATCTGATGAGCACTTGAAAGTCCTCATCCCAAGTACTTGAAACGTCACATTTTGGCTTGCTGAAATTCGCCAAACTACTGAACATTGGATTACATATGAATGGCCTATGACTGGCCTTTGCAATGCAATCCAAAGAGCTTCTGGCCAACAGATTTCGTGAAGGAGAAGAAAAAGTAGAACTTTGGGACTAAAACCAACATGTCTGAATGAAGAGCTTGATTACGCACACCTGCATTTCAATCCCAGTTGCACCACGGAAGGTATTCTTCCGAAGATCATGCTTTTACGCTGTAGCTTGCGTGTCTCCTAATCTTTTTCAAAACAGTTCTTATCCTAGTTTTCAAGAGGATTCCAACGCACCCCCAAAAAAATCTCTAACATTAAATGTAAACTGTGTTAGCGATTTCATCCATCATGTTTGTATCCACACAATTTTTTTACTAGAGAACGGGTAGGGTGCTGCTTGTTCTGCTCCGCAAGCGGTTGCAGGTTGAGCCCGGTAGGGCGAGACCTCTAGCTGCGCATGGGGTAGAACAAGCAACACCCTGCCTGCTCTCAAGCGTTAAAAGCAGGGCTTGCTCATTCTGTACAAAAATACGTATATATTGGCCAATTCTGAAGCCAAGAATTGGACGTGGTAACTTGGCTGTAGATTCTGCACCCTAACAGAGTCATGAAAGTGGCAGAAGGAGCAAGCCCTGCTTTTAATGTACTTGGTATATCCTAATGACACCCAAAAATCTTCACATGGTCGATGAAACCTTTTGGATGCTATTGCTCAAGCTCTGTTCTAGTATGTATGTACTTTTTGGATATTGTTTGATGAATTTTGAATTTTTGAATTTTTGCTCAAGACTACTATGAAAGTGTGGGTAGGCGTTTACTCTTGGAGTGCTGTAAATTTACTCAATTTTTAGTCAAACCATGCGTTTGGTACAATTAACGCTTATGGAGAAAAAACTTATATCCAAAACCTATGTTGTTTCATAATAGTTGTATAATGTACAGTTGGGTACTGAAAGCTTACAAACTGTCTTTTGGAGCCATCCAAAGATTTGTACATAATATAGAATAAAATTGACTTTTTTCATCTTGCATAAATATCAATCAATTCTTACCCAATTCCAATCAAGCATACCAAATTTCAGTTTAAAAAAGTAAAATTTCATTTTCGGTGAATTTTTTAAGTCAATTTTTGTGATTTCACATAATATTCTATTGAATATAGTTGGTGAATTTTTTTAAAATTCAAATGTAGGGAACATCCATACACACACCTTTTATATTAAAAAAACACCTCCTTAAGTAACAAAAATATGATCAATGAAGAATTCAATGAAAAGTGTCATATGACCAAACTTTGAAGAAATTGCTATCTTTATATTTTAACTTGATTTTGGCAAAGTAATTATACCATTATGCTCAAATGTACAAAATTAGTTACCATATGAGGTGAAAATAGAAAAATCTAATTACAATAAAGATATATCTATTTTACAAAACTTGGATACGATCACCACAACATTAAAATCTCTATAGATGGAATTTTGAAGCTTTTTTGGAGATGCTTGTTAGAAGGAAGATGTGCATATAGATGTTTCTAACATATCTATGCAATCAAATTTTAAAAGTTCATCACCAATGATATTCAATCAATGATAATGTAAATCACAAATTTTGAATGAAACAATTCACCAAAAATGGGGTTTTGATTTTCTAAAACTGAAATTTAGGTATGCTTGATTGGAATCGTGCAGGAATACAATACTAATTTCACTTACCAAAAAAATACCAATTATAATCCACATTGTACAAAAAAAATTTGAATGGCTCCAAAAGGTAGTTTGTAAACTTTCAGTACCCAACTATATAGTTGCCTTCATTCATGTTGTTTGCAAAATAACCTCACTTTTGCTTAGTTCTAAACTTACCCCAAATTTCATGAGGCTATAGCATTCGAGGTTTCCGAAGCGCATTTGTGGATGCATTGGACTCCTCTTGAAGTAGCCACGAATGAGCATATAAGGTGAAGCCACTCACAACCAATCAAATAAGCAATTGTGGACATGATGATGTGGAGTAGTGCAATGTGAAGCAAAATATTTCCGGAGGTGCAGAGATAGAAATGATGGAAATTGCCAAAAATTTGGTAATTTTATCGCTTGAATTGAGGTTATAATGAACTTCGAAAGGCCAAAGTTGGTTTGGATCCATGTTCAATGTCTAGAGTCATCCAATTCCAATCATTCAAGAACTACTTTCCTGCTCATTACTTCCTACTTTCCTGCTCATTACTTCCTACTTTCTTGCTCACTACTTTGGAACATGTGTCATGATCTTACTAGTCCCAACTTTGAAAAGGAGAAAAAAACACATTCCAAACTTTCTATTGGAAATTTGTTCCAGCCTTGGTTGGAAATAAATGCACCCTACAAGTTGGGTATCTTACAAATTCTTCTAGTCCAATGATAGTAACTATGCTCAACAGAGAAAGTGACGATTCGATGTCCTACTCCAGACCTGATTCAGTTTCCTTCGGCAACACAAAAATCAAATAAATCTCGTTCAATTGAATGCTGCAAGTTGCAGTATTCCCAATCCTCATGTACTGGAAGGCTCTAAATGTTGCATTAGTTGTAGCTTTCCCACGAATTACCAGCACTTGCAGAATCTTCAGCATTTTTGGAGAAAACGAAGCCTTTGAATTCCATGTATATTCATTAAATTGGCCATTTGCCTCTATTGCAAAAGTGGTTCTTCCTTCCGGCCAAAACTTGGACACGTTTACATTAAAGTTTTGGACAGCAGGACGAATCTTTGCCATTTCAAAGAAAGAATTGCCAACATAATTGGAAATCTCATTGAGCACTAACAAGATGGGACCTAGAATGGAAATGAAAGAAGACGTAGTAAGTAATTAAGAGCTGTGGTGCCGCATCACGAAAATCGGGATTGAGCTGCTGAATGACGATGGAGAAACTGCGGGAGGCCAGGTTGAATTCGGGTCGTCCTTGTAAACTATAAAAATCTTAAAACCCTAAACCCTAACCCTAACCCTTGTCCGTGTGCTTCATAAACGCAGTGAGGCCCATGACGATCGACGCCCTCCAAAATCAAGATTCGCAACCTGCAGCAATTACAAATACCAAATTCTTGTTGTATCCTCTCTTTCATTCAACATAGAAGCCTCTTCAAAGAGACTAAAGAATGTCAATAAACCTTACCTAAATGTGACATTAACACCATTTTGCAACAACACCACTTCGAAAATTCAAAATTCAATTATTAGAGCCCAGATTTTTTTAAACTGATTTTTCTTTCTTTCTCTTGAATTTGCTAACATGTTCATAATTCTTTTTTTTTTCCATAACGCTACCAAGATCGGAGATCCAACAAGCAACTATACTAGAGTAAGCTTTGTGCCTGCAACACCAAATTACTTTTCGAGTAAGGTTCTTCCTCACATATAAATTCTGTCAATGCAAAGCCTCTGACTTCCCCTTCAATCCAGAGCCAACAAATCTGTGACATTTGAATGCACACACATTTTTGATATACAGTAAAGAGGAGCAGGAAGCTTGGCAGTTGGCAATGCTCAATGTTCATATGGTGTTGAACTTAGTTTTAACATTCTCTTCTCCGCCACTCAAGGACAGCAATTTGGAGACGCCCTTTCGTATACCGTAAGAAACATTAGTTTGAAATGGAAAGTAAAGTCTTATTGAAAAAATTCAACAAGGGTACCGTATTCTAAAACAAAATTAAGTCAAATTCACCACTTTCACTTACAATTTTTTTGTTCTAAAAAGCTATTTGTGCCAGGGTGGCAAAGCATTTGCGAGGCCCACAACGGTCATGACTGCTCAACCCTTTGCAGTCCAGCTAACTAGTTTTGGGTCACGAGGTGATAAAAAATTCAGAGTACCAGCTTCAGATGTGAGCAGAATGCCAGAATTGGGTGATGAACAGTGAAGAATTTCAGATGTAGGCAGTGTCCACGCACGTCATGAGATATCCGATCTCCGTTCGGATGAGTAGAGCGCTCAGAATACATGAAAATAAACTTCCGACTGGTTTCGAGTATGTACATGGATTTGCAAAAGAAAGTGTCGCGATCGAGTATAAAAAAGAAAGTGGACACGGAGATGACTGGCGGAGCTTCTGGAAGTGGTCACTTCTGATGTCGACGGTCCAAAATCACAACAAAAGAAGTGGATGTGGTCACCTTGACAGGGATGAAAAAGAAAAAAGATGACTGACGTCAAATTGGCTGGGCGAGGAGAAGATGCCGGCAGAAGGAAATAGAGCCGAAAGATGCGTATGTCACTGCAGCTATCATACTTGTGCCATATTCAAGGTCTACGACTGTTTCAAACGCCGAAAGTAGCTATGTCGCCGTCCTAGTTGTTGTTCTCTTCTATTCTCAATACCCTGATTTGCACAATGAACTGTATGGTAGCGGAACAGACGCGTATAAAAACTTCACTGAACCGTATGTTCAGAAGGATCCCACTCTGAGGAATTCGCTGAAAATTGGACACGGAACATGAGCATCCGAGGAAAGTTAGAGTTGGGTTTTCGAGAAATGTATCGAGGTCTACGTCAGAAGTCAAAAGCAAAGCCGAGAAAGAAGGGACCCTTCCAACATTCTTATATAATGTCAGTTAAACTTATCCTCCATTTCGTTAACTTGTCGCAATTCCGCAACCAGATATTGTGACTTCTACACCTAACTTACGTAAAGTTAGTAAGACAAGGACAGTTATGTAGCTTTTAAGTTGCAGGACGCTCCGTCGTCCTGCAAATTGCCAAAGCAGTGGAATCCCGGCCACCAACTTAACGAAGTTGACTTCACTAGAATTCAATTGACATTGAACAGAAAGAGGCCACATGAATTTAAAAACCGATTTCTACACCATCAAAGTCTAAGAATTCTTAAAACCTTGCTGCCACTTGAACAACGTAAAGTGGTCCGGATGAGTCACAAGAGTACATGTCGACCAACAAACTAAGCTAAGCTTCTAAGCTTGCAGTCAAGCTCTCGATGAAGACCACCGTGCAAAAGAATCTGGATAAGCTTACTAACTCGATCCTAGTCCCACAACACATACCGGATCCTTGCATTTCTTTGACCGTCCTACTACGACCGTCCTTGCTTTATCTGGACCTGCGAATGAACTTTCGAACTTTCGAACTTCAATTGGGGCCAGCGCGCCATGCCCACCTGGGAGCATGGGAAACGGAGCCAGTGACCCGGGGTTAGGGCCTGGAATCTATCTGGACGGTTCAAAGCTTGACATTGTCTGCAAGTTTGTTAACTTGCCGCGATTCGTGCACCAAAAAATGGGACACAAATCAACAAACACTCTAAAAACTAGGGCGTGTGTAGTTTTACGTTACCTTTGAGGTTGAACGTCCTGAAAATGCGAGGGTGGTGGAATACCACCATGTAATGTGAAATTATTTTATGTTTGAGCATTCAAACTCAAACAGAGAGTGATGTCGAGATCCTTGCCAGTGACTTTTAAACTCTTCTTGTGTTTTTATTTTGTTGTTGATACATCCTGCCTGGGACACCAGTAGAAGCGGCGACCTCACGTCACGTCGCCATTGGCGAAAGAAAGAGTGGGTGAGCGTCTCCTGCCACACCTCTCTCTATCAAAGGAACGCAAGGACAGTCGCGCTTATACTTGTATGACGAGGTGGTTTTGCCCGTGTTTTATCCTTGGGAAAAATGCATGAACCTTTTATTTGCTACGCAAATTTTTTTTTTGCAAATTTTGAGTTCATATTTGCAAACAGAAGCCCCAAATTAGCTGGGTGAAGTGTTAGAATGGCAATAGAATTAACATGGCATAAATTTTTTTTTTTGCATTCATCCTTGGCTACACCTCCACAAAGGCTTGTCATACAACCATAAGTGTAACCCACGGACATCCATCTTGCTTGAAATTTTGCTTACTTGCCTAATGCTAAATATTTTATAATTTATTTCAATACAACCAAAAGATCATAGCTAGTAATAGACATTATCCCTTCATATTTACACTATATAGTGTTACATGCCTAATCACATCACAAAGTTTAGACCTTATGGTTTGTCAACAATTATCATGTGATTATCATTGTTTCATAAGTTCACAAGTTAATTATAATTTATTGTATTATTACAATGCATTATTTTGCATCATTATGATGCAGTTGCAAGTAATGCATTATAATGATGCGATAACGATGCGAAGTAATGCATTGTAATGATACGATAAATTGTAATTAATGTGCAAACTCATGAAACAATAATAACCACATGATAACTGTTGACAAACCATAGAGTCTAAACTTTGTGATGTACTATAGCTACAAGCCTAAATCCTACTCAATCACTCTGCTACATAGGATTTAGATGCTCCAATATTATTATAATATTACAATACGAAAAGGCAAGAAGAGGTAGTGAACAATTAATGAACTACATCTTGTCATTCACAGATCGGCCAACCATTCTTCTAGTGAAGGTGTCACAATCGCAGGTCCTAGAGACTACTCCATCCTACTTATTTGGCTGTTCATTTTCCTCAATAATAGCCCACTTGGTCATGGATGAAGAAACCTCTATGATTGAGGCTATTGTCGACATGGTACTTCGGTTTGCAAATGACCAATTAGAAGATTGACTGGAGGTAGTATAGGAAATTTTGTTCAAATGGCAATATGCCATATGCCATTTTCAAACCGCTCGGTCTAAACCATCTAGAACAAGTATAGATTTTAGACTGTGCAGTATAAACCATCTAGGACGAGTATAGATTTCAGACTGCATAGTCTAAACCATCTAGGACAAGTATAGATTTCAGACCATGCGGTCTAAACTGTAGAAGTGCCAAAATTGCGGAATGACTACCATTTTAACCAAATTCCCCATTAGTACTGAGACCATGTCTGTGCTGAGGGTCAAAGGTTGTGCCTGCAAATGAGTACACTAGCTGCTCAATGAAGCAACACACAGGAGCCAGGGTGGACAGGTGTGTATGCCAGACGGGAGCTTTCGAGTCCCCCAACTAACAAGGGAATGTAGTCAGATTTTGGGTGTCACTCATTCTTATCCCTGCGGAACTTCGGTTACTGCAGGAGCCAACTGAAGACGAACAGACCCAGGATTTTTTGGGGAGCGATCCATCGCCCAAAAGCAATCCAAAATATTCTCGAGTCCTGACAAATTTGCTGGCAATATATTACCCCTTTCGCAAAAGGATGAAACCGCGAAAGTTGTAACAGATTCTCCACAGAACTTCACTCCGCTTTTGACGAATACATACAAATTCGTATGAATGAATGAATGCGTTATCATCAACATTTGACTTGTACGTCCAAAGGATGGTAAAGTCAGAGCTTCATGACTCCCGGCCGTGAAGATTGCTTCTGGCACTTCCCCTTCCCGGCCGTGAAGATTGCTTCTGGCACTTCCCCTTCCCGGCCGTGAAGATTGCTTTTGGCACTTCCCCCTCCCGGAAAGAAACAAAATAATAATCGCAGTGGACTCTCCAAGTGACACCAACCTCAAACTACACAAAAAATGCTACAGTGAAGGAACTTACAGCTGAAGGCACCACGCGTTTGCACAGGCAGCTTGCGAGTAAACTTTGCCATGAGCAATGCGTGTTGCGGCCGTGAGTAAACCCACCAGGACGGAGGTCACCCAATCGGCTGTACCCGGCGATGATTTTGCCTTGACAATTCAGCGAACCTTGATGAAGATGTTAATCGTTCCTGACCTGGATCGATCGAGTACAACTAAGCCAGGCTTGAATTGCCAAACGAGGGGACATACTTGCAAGTAACGGAGGCAAACAGTTTGGATCGGAGGGCATGAATTGAAGTAACCCGCAGAACTTACGACGCCAGAAGCGTAATCCTGGTCCATTCCTGCAACTTCAGCTTCGTACATGGAAGCAAATTCTGAAGGCCCTCTCGCACCTACCGTTGCCGGAGGGGCGCTCAGAAGTGGAAGAAAGCTACATCCACGGCCATATCAGTTCCGCCACCCAACTGGCGTTCAACAGGTGTAGAAAATCCAGGTATAAGGCAAGGCACAAACCTATTACCACCTTGATTTGGAATCTGAATATTTTAGGGTCAATTTCAAGAGGGGCACATATTTTTGAGAGGTGTGTGCTTGTTTCACGAATCAAATCCAAGTATTTATAATTTCACGATTAAAATGGAAATTTTGTGAATTTTTGAAGTGGTTTGTCCTAAAATTAAAAAATCGTCTATGGAGTGAAGTCATAAAGGTCCCATAAACAACTCATAACCGCCTTAAGGTAGGACGCTAAACATTGGCTATGAAGGTGGGTCCCATGTTAGGCCACACTAATTTAGCTTGACGTGGTCGGGCCCTAGTTATGCGTGCAAGTGCAGGATAATGACCCCACATGATTGTGCCCTTGCAAGACAACATTGTGGAACGTCCTTGTCATGTTATTTGATGAGAGTTAGCTATTGGGCTCTATAAGGTATGTTAAGGGGGGGAGGTTTGTAGGTTTAATATAGACAAAATGGCCATGTATTGGTCATTAGGGGGCTAAATTGGTGTTTTGAGGTTGTTTGGAGGTGTGAACAAGGATATTTGGAGACGAGAAGGGTTGTTTGAAACCCAAGGCCGACCCTCCTTTACTTTCATTCTTATTAGTGTTGTGTGTAAAGGTTTCATGGAGTTTTAGGAGATGGTATACCATGATGGTTGTTTGTAGATGATGGTGGTGTTGCCAATTTACTAAAGCTAAGGTTTGTTCTTGCATACTTCAATTTCTATACAAGACTTGTCTTTTCAAGATAAAATAGAAGCATTTGGGAGTATTTTGGATGTTTAGTATTGAATGGTTCTTCATTCACACCTTATTGTAGTGTGAATTTGTTTGTATGTATGTTATAGTACTTATAATTTATGACACCTACTATTAGCAATACAGAGTGACACGATAGTACACCTGGCCAAGGCCAATGGACCATATCAAGCTAAATCAGTATGGCTTGACACGGGGTCTACCTTCATAGGTAATATTTAGTGTCCTTCCACCTTAAGTACTTGCCAATAAAGGATTGACATGTTACCCCATACATGCATTGATTCACTGTTTTTGTCAAAAAAATGAAGGAATTTGAATGTTTTTTCTAGATGGAATTAAGGCCAATTGTAGAGGGACAAAATTGAATAGTGAATAGGATTGGATTGGTCTACCTTTGTTTGGGCTTGGATTAGGTGTTCCAAAATTATATTGTTACATTTGCCAATCAAGGTATAGTAACTATACCTAAAATTCACTGAACAATTCAACAATTTAGCATGGTTTTTAGTATTATAGTGAAAAACTTTTTGTAGGATCTTATTGGTAGTCAAAAGGGAATTCTGGATTCTCTTAGAAGGCATTTTATTGAACACCATATGAATAGAATATGAATATTTAAAATGATGAAAATAGGTGTTACTTTCTAAAACTAGCCCTAGACTTTTATGAATAGTGGGACTCATACATTTTAATTAAGCAAGAATTTATACTAAGGTCTTAGTTTTAGAAAGGAGGAAAAATTAGGTTTAGTTACCTTAAAATGAACCCATTGTAGACACAAATGCAAGCAAGTCCATTGAGGACAAAATTATAATGATGATGATTGTATATTCAAGTTCTGAAATGTATACCACTAATATAATTGGATCCACAATGGGCTTGCTCCCATTTTGCCTACAATGGGCTCGCTTACCTTATTTAGAGTTGTTGGAGTTATTTTATTCAAAAATAGTATTATAGGATGTGTGATTATTAGAAGTATTCCATTCTAAATTGGTAGCTCTTGGTGTAGTATGAATTGGCATAATAAGTTGAATTTTAATTGGTGAAGAGCTTAAATGCCACATTTGCTATTTTTAGACTACCAATATTAAATGAATTTTGAACAAAACATCCAGAGATCTTGCAATGTTTTTATAAATCTCTAGATGTTTTGTATTGATCTATCAATATTTTGCATAGATCTCCCGATATTTGCATTACATCTTGATACCCATTTTTTCTCCCAATGACTATTATTAAATGTAGACTTCCAAAAGTCCATAAGTAGTTAAATGTGGCATTTAATATATTTACACAATTGATACTTGTAAAGTTCATAGAGGATTTTTTTTAAATTTTGATTTATTTATTTTTAGCTCATTCAACAATGAGTTCAAAAGTATCAATTATTGACAATCAGATTGTTTTATAATGTTTTGGTTCCACAACAATTTATATTCCCCATAGTTTTCAAATATATTCTTTACCTCTTCTCTATCTATACTATAAGGAACACTTGCTTTTTTGGCAAGTTCATTAATGTGGAAATACATCATTTCTATCATCATATATACCCCTCTGAATGTCTAACAAAATCCATCTAAATTGACATGGCAAAAATATGCCCTATTTTAAGTGTGATGTTTGCTTGGACATGGTTAAAGAAGGTGCAAAAGTGTGCCATATGACAATCACATCAACTTGATGTAAGCGCCATGTGGGTGAGCAATGCCACATTGACAACTTTTTAATACAAGTCCTTCCTAACATAGGACATGATTTAGCATCCTCATGGCGAAGACATGGTAGAGAAAATTTCATAATATGTTCAATGCATTGTGCCTTGGGTCTTGTGTATTTAGATATTTGTTGTGAAGTGCACATGTTTTTCCTAATGAATTGTGATAAGATCGAGTTTAATTCTTTTTAACATTGTAAAGCATTTGCCATACATTATAACATGTTTGTGAAAACATGAACAACATGTCATGGACGATGTATTCTAGAGCATACTTGATGTGCATAACTTAGCTTTTTGAGACATCAACTTAGACATCTAGACATTTTACAACATCAACTTATATGTATATGATATATAGTATATTATATAGAATAGGCCATACATTGTATTTGGTAACTATGTTACATGGCTTGAAAAAACACTTGTTATGAGTATGTTGACATGAGAAAACAAGCTATTTATAGCCCACCTCACCCTACAAGTGGGATGGTGGAAGGGAAGACAAACCATGTGGGATATGTAAAATATAGGAATTGTATTAAAAGTAGAATTTCAAACATTAGCATTTGATAAACACAAAGTTGTCTAAGTTGCCATTGCAAAAACATTTGGACGTCTCAATTGACATCTAAAAAAACAATGTTAAAATTCTTAGATAGTGTTAAAGTGTACTGACGTGGCATGCCATATCATCCTCGTTGAATGCCATGTAAGGTGCCATATTGTTTTTTTGCAAAAGCATACCGTATGGCTATCCTTCCCTTGTTTTTTTACATTTTGTTAGTATTTTATCTCAACTCCCAATAACTTCTAAAACTTACCTACAATCAAACTATAAGTTTTTGTTGACGTGGCACTTTTGTGTTTTCTAAGATGTCTTTGAAAACATGACTACATTTTTTTGGATGTTTTACATAGTATAGTTGTCAACTCTAGCATCAAATTGTTTTTCTACTGAAATCTACATGTTTTCTGCAATGTCCACCACAATTTTGTTGTCTATTGCTTAAGAGTCTTCAACATCCTTTTGTCTACAAAAACATGCTACATTGTTGTTTAACATTACAAAAAATGTAGTTTTTTTATAGTGCTACTAGAATTAATGTACACTTGGGTTGTATAGACTAGAAAATTGACTACAAAAAGCCTAGTAGTAGTTACCTTCATCATGTGGGTCTTTTTGTTGGTCATTTTCCTAGTGTACACAATCCAAGTTCGAACTAGCCAGTGTAGAGAGTCCACTTCACTTTCCTGTGAGGTCCTAGCAATTTGGCATTAAGTGGGAGTTGTCTAAGGTAGTACTTCAAACATTTTGAGGAAGAAGAAGTTTTACCCTAACCTTACTAGAACTAGAAGTAAAAATCTCTTTTTATATTGAAGTAGCATTAGAAAAAAGATGGGACCTCAAAAGGGCTGCAAAATCTGAACCAACATTACAAATAAAGAAATCTCAAAATTAAATGCAAATAAAAAATATATTCTTTCAAGTACATGGCACTTGAAAGAATATATTTTTTATTTTCATTTAATTTTGGCAATGTTGGTTAAGATCTAGCATCCCTCTTGAAGGCCTAGGGTGAACTGCCCCCCTCATTGTCCTGTTTTACCCCTGGAGAAAACGTTGTGGAATTTTTTATTTGCAATAAGATGATTTTTTTTGCAAATTCCGAATTCAAATTTGCAATCAGCATCCCCAAATTAGTGAGGGGCTTTGTAGAAATATATAAATTTTCACGACAAAAAAATAGTTTTTTTTTTTTACAATTAACCCTGACCGAGGCAATGAGGGGGGCAATTCTCCCTGGCCCTCTTGAAGCCCCATTCTTTTTCTAATGTAAACTTTTGTGAGACCTCCAAGCTAATGTTGTTGGGTTTTTTTAATCCCAAAATGTATTCAAATTTCCAAATCTAATCATGCATGAAAAATAAGAAGTACCTGCATTTTCCCCAAAGATAATTTTTTGGGGGGAACAACCCTCTAATTTCCCCCTTTTGATGAACGTTCAACGCATTGGTATAAATGAGCCATGAATCATTTCATACAAAAATAGGATACGGTATTAATGGAGTTTGACAAAATTTAACTGTAACCTAAAAAAAAGAGTTTGTGTTTCTGCAAACAAAAAGCAGGGGAGGTATATTTGTGGAGTGACTTTACCCCCAAAGCTGGAATCTATTCTACAATACTTAAAAGACAGATTCAACAACATTCTCTGCCGAATAATTATTTGCATGCCAAAAATTAGGAATATCCTTCTAATATTTTGCAGTATTCCTTTCTTTGTCCATACAATTCATTTATTCTTTGCAAAAACAAAAATTAAAAAAACTTGGTATACATTTTTAGAATTAATTTTTGCCAACCCTGACTACCTAGTATTTTCATGAAGAAAATGATTCTAGATTTTCAACACTCCTAGGCTCTTTTTTCATATAGTGTGCCATGTGTTGTTGCCACAATAACTGCCAAAGTAAAAGTAATTTTCTAATTTTCTAATTTATAAAAACTTTGATATATTACAAAGCCCAACCCCCCCTCCTTGCTAAGGGCTTTCTAAAGGTACCAAGCATGCGATTGAGGGGCTCAGAGTTGAGGAGATCTCACCATACCAAACAAACAAAATAACCTAACAACCTAACTTAATGGATGGATGTAGGGTTGTTGTTTTTCATTTTTTGCCAAAGTGGTTATATAAAAAGTTATAGTGGTGCTCTAAATTTCAACATTCATTCAAATATTGAATAGAAAATATCACATTAGCACATAATTACATGTCTAAATCTACAATTCGAATCTCATTCATAATATGACAATTTCATCCAAGTTCTTTAGCATCTTTTAGCCAGATAATTTTTTTTGATGCAATCTGGCACCAAAAAGCCAAAAAAACCCTAGATGGATGATTACAAAATGAGTAATTTTTGAAGAATGTGCACCAAAACATAGGCCAAAGCTACTATGAGAGATTGACATAAACTAGGCCCCCCCAAATGTTCCATTGACTCCAAACCACTATCATCATCTTGGGTACATCTTCCAAATCAATATGTACCTATTTGGAAGAAATGATTTAGAACTTCTACCAAAAAAACTTTGACCCTTCATAACTCTTGCATACAATATCCAAATACTGCATTTTTTGGTGTGTTGGAACCTCCTTTCACTTGCCAACAAGAAAATATGAAGATTAGACTAGTCTAATAATAATAGCAACTAGACATAGTAGCAAGAGTGGTAGTTTTTGAGGTGCACACCTTAGGTGCGGGCCACTCAACATCTTGATCAACCCTTCCAAGTTCATGCTTGATTGTCAATACAAGGTACCCTCACTAAGGTAGGGGGCTGCAAAAGCGATCTGTCTCTAAAAGCGATCTGGTACATTTTGCCTCTAACATGTACCAGAAGTGTACATTTCAGGAGGGGGTCGCTTTTAGAAACCATTGTGTTTTCAACTTCAAAAATTCATAACTAATTCCTTGAAGATCTAAAAAATATGAAACGACTTGGATTAGATGCCAATTCCATTTTTCTTACCACAAAAATTTACTGAAAATTATTTTAAGTAGTTTAGCTTCCCCCAAATGCAAATCAGCTCTTAAAAAGGGTCGCTTTTACAGCCCCCTACCTTACCTATTCAATGTAACTCAATTAGTGTTGAGACAAACAAATTGTATTACATAGCATCTTTCAAGCAGTATAAAACTAATTTTCAAACTTCACATGACATTAAGCTGAAGAAGATATTTGGACCTTCTTTTCCCAATTAAGCACTAAACAAATTAAAAAATCAAATGATTTCTAGTAGAAAATGCAACATAAAAAAAACAATTAAGGTAGGTACTGTACACCCAAATGCACCACTGACCTTAAACCGCCATCTACATTGTATGTACATCTCCAAAATCAATTCTGTACCTATGTGGAAGAAACGCTTTTAGAACCAAACTTTGTTCCTTCATAACTTTTGCATACAGTATCCAAATGCCACGTTCTCTGGTGCGTTGGAGCCTCCTTTCACTTGCCAACAAGAACATGTGAAAATTCGACCAGTCTAATAATAGAAAACAAACAGGCTCTCAGTAGCAGAAAGTGTCGGGTTTGGGTGTACCTACCTTAGTGGGTGCCTCTCACACTAAATGCCTTATAACACTGACTCCAATAAACACTAAGAAAAAAATGCTTGAAAAATGGATGAAATCGGGGTCTTTTTCAGAAACTTACAGAGCGAGTACTAGATGTGTGACTACCATACTCGGACAAAAGCTGCTACTACTAAATACACAATTTAATTTTATGGGTGCAGGTACACACACATGATGATTCTATCCATTTTTTTTTTGCCCCCCTTTTTACTTGCATCATTTACATTGTCAGTCAGTGCGCTCTTGCCACCAAGAAAAACAAAACCCCATCTTGGCTGACTCTCCGTCACTCTTCCGGCAAGCGAAGCAGCCCTCTTTCTTTCACAAGGGCAGTGACAGAAAGAGTCATCAAGTGAATTCTCCGTCCCCTCCCTCCCGAGGTCGTGACAAAAAGAGGCATCGAGTGAAATCCCCGGTCCTCTCACGGCATGATGAACGCCCAGTCAGAATTTTTCGAAAGTGTGAAAATCATGGAAGCACAGTGAATCTATTTTCGAACCAATACCATCATGATTTCATTATTTCGAGTAATAATGAAAAGCCCTGCATGATCCGCTTACCCTGAATTATTATTTTCCTCTTCAAAGCCAGGTTTTGGGGCTAGTTTTGATCGCAATCACGAAGGTGGGGGGAGTGGACGAAGTCTGTCTGTTGGACAAGGTAAACGACTGATCGAGCTTCTCACTTCAACATGTGTTTCAAGAGAAAAGAAAAGGCAAAAAAAAGGGGCTCACTTCAACTGAATTTAAGGTAAAATAAAGCTATTATCCTACAGTGTTCAGTTGTGTGCTATAATTCGGTTATTAATGCCACTACCGGTACTGTGTTAGTGTATGTGCCAGTAAGTACACCTGCCAAATTCTGAAATGTCTACTGTGGGGACATATGTAGTGCATAGGGGCTTCAACCGAATTGTGCATGGCGCGGGCCTGTTTTTTTTTTTTCTTCCAGAAGCAATCCTTGGAAGAAGCTCCATGACGACGAAAGTCACGAAAAGCCTCTTATTGAATGAAAGGGAGCCGCGGGATATGTATGCGGCGCCGATTCCTGCTTTGCACTCCGCTTTCTTCAATTCCAATAAGTGCGAGAGTAAATTTGAGTTAATGATGGAGTAATGAGATTGCTTGAATGAAGCAGCAGTACCAGGAGAGTGGTGATAGAAGTGGACTTGAGTAGCGCAAGGACGGCATTGCCTGGGGTACCGGAAGCATGGGCCGTCACAATCTGCACAGGGGTGGTGGTAATCTGGTAGTATAAGATAAATTGTCGGCTGTCCTTGCGGTTGCGCGCATTTGTGGGCACCACGGCTGCAATCGATCAACAGGCTGGCTGAGTCGATCTGTTGCCGCGCCGCGGCGTTAGTGAGTCTGTTCGATCAAGATCGAGTTCATGATTCAGGACGGATCGGAAGTTTTCATCACTAAGTTTGCTAGGTAGCTCTCAATTTGGATCGTATATCGTTCAAGATGATAGGGTTCTGCTGATCGAGAGCTTCGCAAATCAAGCGGGTATAATTTTGAAATCCCTGGAAGCCATGGCCAGTTCGAGGTAGCTAGCGATATTGTACGTCATGAGATTGCAGGGACGTTAGTCAGAGCGAGGTCGTGTGTTGTACTGACGGAAGAGATGTCGTCGTAGAAATGACCGAGTTCGTAGTGAATTCGTCGTGGCCGCCTCGGTTGGGACGAATTCTCATTCGATCAGCTGGTGTACACATCACAAATCCGCTTTCACCTCCCCTTTAATCTCCTTTCCCTATCTTTTTTTTCCAAGCTCGCCTTGAAAAATTCTCCAGAGAGTCCCCATCGTCCTGGTGAAAATGCGTTTTGGCAAAGCGTGCACGCAAATTTATGCGGTGTCACTTGTTGACCTTGGACATGACGCCCAGCAGTAGATGAACTAACTGAAAGCGTGTCCACCTGCGGGATTGGGGATCCGTTACAGATATATTCGTCATGGTTATGGTGCAGAATTTGCAGATATTTCTTGCAGAAACCAGCAGCGCACATTCGAGCTTGCGATACCGAAATTCCGACATGTCAAATAGAGCTAGAACCTCTGCGGGGAAGAGGAGCCTTAGTAGTTCTGGAGTAGAGTTGGATTATAAAATATGGAACAACCTGCAACCCGAGCTGGTGGCGAGAATCCTCGCGCTGCTGCCGCTCACGACGCTAATTCACGCGTGCCTCGTCCGCCAGAGTTGGGATCGCGCAATTTACTCTGCAAAGATTCTGGACGCTGGTGGTAAGATTCGTGACGGGCGGCGACGCTCTTGGCTGGTTTTGTTTGAGAATAGCAGACCCGGCATGAACTTGCACGCGTTCGACCCCGCGCGCGACGACTGGGAAACGCTCACGGGTTCACTGCCCAGGTTCGCCACTGGCGTGCCTAAAATCGCGCTGTGCGGCGCGGCCTCCGGGCTCATGGTGTTCGCCATCCGCGCCATGAAGAGCCAGTTCATCCGGTTCGGCGTGTTCAATCCTGTGACGCGGTCGTGGAAGAATCTGCCACCGCTGCTCAAGCGCCGTCAGCAGCCTGTCGTCGCCATGTTCATGGAAGCGAATGGGGGTTACAAATTGGTGGTGGCGGGGGGAATGGAATACGACGAGCGAGTGGGTACTACGGAGGTTTACGACTCCAGAACAGAGTGCTGGCGCACCGCGTGCGAGAAGTTTAATAATCGGCCGGAGAGTCATGTGTGCGAGGAGATGCGGACCTCCACGGCGTTCTGCGACGGGACGGTGTATCACATGCGCTTCAACCAACGACTCTCCTTCGATCCCCACCGAGGTATGGTGTAAACTTCCAACTTCCAATCCTACTGCCGTTTCTTTAATGTAAGTGGGTTTCAGTGAAGTGTGCCAATCTCCCCATGCTGGCACTTTGCCATAGTGAGTAACAGTTAGGTGAGTAATAGTTTTCTGCATTACAAACTCATCTTTTGTCTTGTGATTGGAGACTCATCTTCATGATTCGACTTGTGGGGACTTTTCCTTCTCTAATTAGAAATTGGAGAGAAGTTAGGGTTTCCAAGTGCCCACGAGTCCACCAGTTTTGTCCCCTACCATTGGTCATCTCAACAGAGGCTGATTCATGCGACCTTACTGTTCCATCGGTCTCCAAATCTGGTTATTCTCAATATTGGATTCAAGAATCTTGTCTGCATGCGTTATCCCTTTCGTAAGTAAGGACTTGCAGTGAACTCGCACCACCTGATCGTCTTCTCTCTGGAGGCACAAGTCTGAATTTGTAAAATAGCACATTTTTGCCTCCTAAACTACTCTCAAACTCACTACCGATACTCCTGAGAAAATCACCTACCCCTGACATGTACTGCCATGGCTTCCAGAGAATCACGCATTCATGGCGTACGACATCAAGACCTTCCGTTGGCGCCCGCTGCGAGTGGCGCTCCCCCCGGACCTCGTCTTCACGGAGTACCCGTCGCTGAAGCGCGTCTGGAAGGGGCAACTGCAAGTCGCGGACGTGTTGCCTCCCGTGCTGGTGGAGTCCAAAAAGCGCCTGCTGCTCATCGGGTTCCGGGAGGAAGACCGATCCGCCTGCAGCGTCGCTGGCGCTGCGATTTGGGAGCTCGCCGTGATCGGGAAGCACAAGGCGTGGAGGGCGGTGAGCGTGATGCCTGATGCGCTCTTCCAGCAAGTGCTCTGCCCCACGGTGCGTGACGTTGCGGGCATGACTGCCGCGACGGCCGCGACTGATTCTGCGACCTCGTATTTGAGGTATGAGCTTCAGGGCGCCGCCCGCAGGGAGCTTGTGTACATCTTCCACCCGAAGGGTGGCGTCCTCCTGTGTGATCTGGCGCAGTGCCCGCCCACATGGCGGTGTATTCGGCAGAACGCGATTGGCGGGGACTGGTCGCAGAGTTTGCAAGGGTGTGTATTGGATCTGAGATTGGACGACACCCTTCTTTGAGACGGGAGACATACTCGCGCGAAGTCAGCCAGTTCAATTTGTGAAAAAGAAACAGTTGTTATGATCAAGCACAGGCACAATGTCGGTCGAAATTCTCAAAAAGAATTGGTCTACTGTAGTGAAACTGAAGGAAATAACTGGAATTACTGGCACGCTTGATTCTAAAAAATCAAGGATACTAGTCCTTCAACCTCAAATTCTCCCCCAAGCAATGCTCCACAAGGTTGCGAGAGTACGAAACAGTATGGCAAGGTTTGATTTAAAGTTCTATACGTGAGATTCTTGGGCTCAGAGTTGTGCAGGGCAGGGATTTGGAGACAAACTAAAGAGTTCTGGAGCGGAAACTGCTAGTTTTGACACCGCCCAGGTGTATATTTGTACACTGTGTAATTCAGTAGAAGTGATCAAATTGTACAATACAGTACAGGGAGCCTGAAGGGTATGGTATCAACTTGTGTGAAGTGCATCAACAGCGACCTGTTGTTGGTAGATGTTCATTTCTGATACAGAGGTAGCTTATCGTTTGAGCAGCAACATTAGATATGTGAGTAGACGAAATGCAGGACTCATTTAGACATGCAGAGGCAACAGAGAGTTTTGAATGCCGCAACTTAGGCGCGCGAAATGCCACGTGATGATATGGGATTTTATAGCATTGTGATATTAAAGCGTTTCTTGTAAGAGTGACATGAAAGAAACATCTGGAGTCGCAAGGTGTTCTGTGACCCATTTCACACTTTTTGAACTGCTTATTATCACATTTGTGTGCAATTTCTCGTGAAATAGTAAAATGTGGCACTGAAAATAGCATACGGCTTTGAGGTAGGTACGTTCATTGCTTTGGGTTTGATGACTGATCAGAGAATGCAATATTACAGAAGGTGCTATTGAAGAGGTTTGGGTTTAATTACAATATTTGAGTCTTCTAAAGAAACTTAGAAGATCTAGTATCTATCTCTATGGCCATGCAGATGCATTCGATGGCAAGGCTCCGGGATTTTACCCAATGGAGTTAAGAAAATAATCACAAGCTTCAACGTCACCAAGTACGTATAGGGTTTAGGAGCATGGATCGAGAAGCCTAGCAAGCGCTCAACCATCCCAACATCGCGTCCCTCAATACACATAACCCAAGCCTTCCAAGCAGTACCCAGTGAGTAAGAGGAACGAATCAACAAGCTTCAACTTCGGCAAGTGAACGCGCTTTAAAGAGTAGAGTTCAGGACCGAGGGGTACGAGGAAGGCTCGGCAAGGGCTCACAGCACGTAATGACAATCTTCCCAACAGCGTGGCCCTCCATACACCTTGCCCAAGCCTCCCGAGCTTTCCCCAAGGGGTACGAGGAATCCACCACCACCCTCAGCTTCCTCAAGTGCAGGAGGTTGAAGAGTGTGTACAAGTCGGTGCAGTTGGGGATGTGCATGAAGGGGAAATAGCGCGGCTTCGACAGGGAGAGCGCGTGCAGAGCTGTGGTGAGGACGCCTCGCGGGGATGCGTTCAAGTCGATCACGAAGCCGTCGCGTGCGAGGGAGGGCTTGTAGTGACGGAATGACATGTGAGGACCGCAGTTGATGATCACGTCGTACTTCCTATCGGGACTCGCTATGTCATCCGGAGCCCGGACTTCATCTGCCCCTAAACTCTTGAGGAGTTCGAAGTTCTCAGGACTGCAGGTTGCTGTCACATGCGCGTCTCCTAGCTTGGCAATCTGCAGCCTCACCGCAAGATTATTAACACTTGAGTGCGTGAACTACAAATATTTGAGATCGATTTTAAAGAATTTTTAGACAATAATAGCAAGGCCTCCAAAATCTTATAACATTCTTGAACTTCACGGAATCACGGCAGGGGAGAGTCTTTTATGAATTGAGGCTCTTTTCGGTACAGGAAATCTTGAATTCAAGCTTCTACATGATTCGTGGCCCACTGGACAAGGAATAATTCTTGGTTCAGTGACACTGTGGCAAGAATGTCCATTCCTATTCAAGAATGTTATGTGTCACTAACTCATGCATAACATTCTTGAACCACTTGCGAGACCGTCCATTTTGAAGAAATCTTGCATGTGTAGGCTTACGTAGAGCTCTATGAATGATGCAAAGAATAGTGGATACGACAGTGGAACAAGCAAACGTTCACGAGAAAATATAGGACAACTTTTTGACACCAAAATGATATTGTCAAGGAAAATTATGGTATCTTTAAGTGGAGTTTAAATTGGTCTAGAGGATGGATAGTACTTTGTTCAATGATGTTACTTGTAAAACATTCTTTCTTCTTTGCATTGACGTATTAGCATGGCCTTGCATTAAACCCAAACCCTCCTATTTAGTAACTAGTGTCGAAATGTATTTTTTTTTTTAAGGAAATACTTGAAGAATCACAGGAGTACCTGCACTGCCAAGGTTCCAACTCCACCAGATGCTGCCCTAATGAGGAGGTTTTTCCTTTCCATGGAACCCTCCTTATCAATGTCAATTCCTGCCGAGTTCCGGACGCTTTGAAGAGCAGCAAAGCCACTGATACCCATGGCAACACCCTGGGCTGGTGTGACCTCATGCCGCCTTTTAATTGTCGTGGTTATTGGTGCAACTGCATATTCAGCAAGACCCCCACCAACCTGAAGCAAGATAGCACATCACCATATTTATTGGTGAGAACTGGAAACGACTGGATTTGTTGTTGCAGCTTTCGAAAATGACTGAATTCCAACAAGATGCCTATCAGTTTGAATGGAAATGGAGTTGTCTACAGTTCTTCAGTACTGGTCTACAACCTCCCACGTTTTGTAATGGAACCAGTAATTCATACAGTGAGCGAGAAAAATCGATTCAAGAGAGTTTGGACCTTATACCCAAAGTGACCTATGCACAATCTTGAACGTCAATTTCGTTAAATTGGCGGTATTCTATTACTTTGTCACGTCTTAGAACACCTGTTCTGAAGTATAAATCCATACATTTCCTAGATGTGAGACCTTTATATACATAATTTCACAATTTTTGGTGTTGAAACTACGCCACTTGAACAAAAATGGCGTTCTTTACGGATCTCTCCAAAATTACGCTCCTACATATTAATTGGTTAAAATGCTTAACGTGACAACAAGAGTATCTTCTACCTTAAATCAGGAGCATAGCAACACTCAGATCTCTTTAATCTAACCCTCTCTTCAATGAAGTTCTAGAATATCTTGCTCTCTTGCCTCACTACCATTGATTGTAGCACAATGGATCTCACATTCAAACTATTTGACCTTTAATATGACTGTCTTCCAAGCACTTAAATAAAGGGGATTACCGTGTATACGATCACAATGAAGTCAGCATTCCAAGTTTTTTAGATCATACCCTGCCTAGGCAGCTCACAACCTTGTCACCAGGTACAAATGTTGACACTCCTGGACCCACGCTGATAACCATACCAGCAATGTCTGCGCCTGCTCACATATCAATTTACAAGCAAAGAGCAAAAACAATCAGCTAGCATTAGGTTCGTCCTCACCAAGGAATTCTACTGTACAAGTGAGGGATTACTAGTCAGAAAGGTTCACTTGGCTCTTGTAGGATCCAAGGATCTCTCCACAACTCTGTACATCTTGTGTTTCTGTACCTTGGAATGCTCTTAAGGGACACAAATACTATCGCTTACTTTAATGGAATTCCCGTAACGGTGAGAAAAGAAGTTTGTCGTAATCTAATTCCCATTAATGTTTCTCTAAAATATTTCAATGTTTGTTTGATTTTTTGTCTGTCATCCAACACAGTTACGCAAATCAAAATTCTTGTTTTCACTGAAAACATTAAATTGAATGCTCCCATTCAACTATACCTAAAGTCATGAGTGATACTTTAGCATCAGGTGTGTGGAATACGCAGAAATTTAATCTCAAGTCAGTGTGAAGCTCACCTGGTACGTGTGGGAATCGATAGGGTAGAACAGGCTTCATGAAGCCTTTCTGAACTTTCCAATCGAGAGGGTTAATGCTGCAAGCTTCCACCTTCACCAGCACTTGGTCTCTCTTCGGCTTTGGAACGGGCAATTCCACATACTGCGCACAATTTCACATCCAATTACTAATTCACTGAGAAACTTTCATTTCAAAGCACTGAATGATCGAATTCCAACTGAAGATTTGAAGGTAGAAAAGTTTCCTTGCTGGTGACCGTGATCAGTAAGGTGGAGGATACTCTTTCTGTCACTTTAAGCATTTTTATATCCAATTAATGTAGGAATGTGCTTTCATTGGAAGATAGCCATAATTCCTATTGGAAAGATCAAACCGTTCATTTAAGCTGATGTGCATATGATGTGCATATATAGTCAAAACTACGATTAGAGTGCATTTTTTTACGTAAGATAATTGATTTTCAGTCATGTTGAAGTCATGATGAGCCATTTGTATAGCTAAAGACATTCCATAGTGACACTTAAAGGTCATATTGATAACACTGCAAACAACCCATAAATGACTGAATTGGTGGGGAATGATTTTAGATACTTCTACATTATTAAAAGCGATAAGTTGCTATTTGGCAACAAGGGTCGGTATAGGAGAGGGGATCAAGTACCAAATGATTTTAGTATCCTCTACTTCACAAATGGATTTCATAACAATGAATGAGGAGCAGACAAAGGAAAGTTATGGCAATCACCTCCAATCCTTCTGCCCCACCACCGTAAGTGGAGTAGCTCAAAGCTTTCATCGTTTCGGGAACATCTAGTATTGAGGAAGTCGCCATGGCTGATATCTAGGCTTCTTCAGCCAAACTCAAATTGTTTCTCTGCATGAACAAGTGAATTTTCGGTCATTGCAGCATGAACATTGCTTTCTAGCAGTTAGAATTTGAACCGACAACGGCAATATTGAGATAAGAAGCATGAAATATGAACCATCATAATCAACTAGGGTGAGATAACAAGCTTAAAACAATCCATTGCATTTATGACATCTTATATAGCATTTGAGGTAATAAGTGTCCAATCCACTTGACAAAGGTAACTTTAACCTTTGTTATCTAAAATGGTCCTCAATATTGTTAAACTGGCACGATTTTAGGAGCTAAAAATGATGATATTCATATTCAAAAAGCTCCCAATACGAGGATTGGTATAAATTTGCCTTCCAGAGGGTGAAGTCCTAGAAATTCTGCCAATTGACGTTAATGTTTTCAGGATGAAGCATATGAGAATGAAAAGGCCGCCTCATCTAGTTTCTTAAATTAGTGTAAAGTCGGTATCGAAAAAAACAAGGTAACGTGAACAAAAATTTGATTTGGGCACGAAGCAAAGTGAAGGTTTTCTCGTTATCCCAAGCTTCTTGCCTTGACCTGTGCAATCTAAGGTATCTAGAGAACACTGCAGCGAAGGCATGCGAACATGATTTCTTTCGAGAGATTAGAGAGACGTGGAAATAGTTCAGCATCATCTAAATTCAGAAATGGCCTTGATACTGAGTCCACTTGACAAAATAGCAGTAGTTGTCTAACCTAGCTAGTAGGTGATGAAATCAGATACAAGTTCGCCGAGTTCACCGTCTCCCTCACCAAAAAAAACAAAAATTCTCAAGGCCGGCCCAGCAGTCACTCTTTCCATATATTTCCAAACCACGTAAGGCTCTCTACCGCCACATAAACTCAATGAAGTGCCAACTATGGCCTAACTCATCATGACACACGAAAACACACACAACAAAGAATGAGTGAGGTTTCCTGAAGATCTACATGCTCACCTTAACTTCTTCTTATCCACCACCTGCAACCTCCTCCAAGCTCCTCTAAAAACTCGAGGAAACGATCAATCACTGTAGTCTGGAACGTTACCACCAAGCTCATCAGAACACCTTTGAATCTCATCAAGCAGCACTCATTGTACCATATGATTGGCGACGCCGTGTTTCCAAGCGCCAACCCGCAGCCCCACCAGCAAGTAGTCTACCAAGAATTGTAAAGCAGTACGTAACAGAGAGACAGGGTCAATGAAAAAACTGGATAGGAAAAACCACAGCTGCGAGGGCCCACTTTGTCTGCACCGACACTTCCAATTCGGTACCACTTATAATTACTTTGTAAAAAACACTTTACACCTAGCATGGGTGAGTAAATCTGAAGTACAAAAAAAAACAGGAACGCGGCATGGAAGACGATCGACAAAGTCTTCAAAATGCTCCCTCCCTCGCCCCACTCTTTGGGCCCATTTGTTCCGACTCTGCAAACCGGTTATTATTTAGTCAAACTTATCATATTATACACACACTAAGAATGATTCGGCTGACCTACTACAATCTCATGCTAAAATATTTCACTAAAACTAATTGTTCCTTTGAATATTAGAGCTCATTACAATTGCTGTAGTAGTTGCAGACAAATCTCGTTCTCGTTCCCTTGCATGGGGCATACTTCTGCTAAGATTGTTGTACCACACGCACTCCTGAAATCTCTTCCGCAGCCACTCCTGCAGCCTCACCGAGATGCAGGTTTACAGAGTAGATTATTTCAGAGGAACATTGGGTTGTGCGATTGTACCTTTTGGCAGTTAGAATATATGGAAGAGGATTAGAATGTATATTTTTTCATATATAATATATATTCATGGCTAATGTACAGTGCAGATAAGATTTGACTTTGAAGCAGAGCATGTAGAGATTGGTGAAAGCATGCAACGAATGGTCATTGACAAGAAAATATAATCACGTCTAATTGGAACAGTGGGTAGAGTCAGTGGCAAGTGAAGGTAAAAAAACACCGAGTCCTGAGAACTAATTTCAACCGTTAATTCTTGAAAGCAGGGGAATCCCAATGCTGAGGTTGGCGGTGAAGAGGAAGAGTTGTTCGACAATGTTTGTACACTGCATTGGCATTCTACAGCCTCTTTCATTTGCTTGGAAACAAACTTCATCAAATTATGTCTGAATTGTACACTTTGGCAATGTGACCTACATCGTGCGAGGCTCCTCTAAACGGAAACCTATGACCCAATTTCAACCCAACAGAAGCAGGCAAAAGCCGGTGCTAAGAATGGCTCTGAAGTGTCAGATCAACAATGTTTGTCCTGTACAATGCATTGAGCGTAGCATTCGCATTCTACAAGCTCTTTCAATTGCTAGGACAGACACTTCAATCAAAATACCAAAAAAAATCCGTACTCTCGTAATGTGACATGTGTCAATTGCTTCCTGTGCGAGGAGGCTCTAAACCACAACCCTTAAATCCTCAAAAGAAGGGGAAAAAGCAGGATCGAAGGATCGAGGAAGTGTTTGGCAACATCGTACAACGCATAGTGCACAAAATTCGCAGTCCACAAGCTCTTTGGAAACGGGCATCAATCAAATTACGACTTCGTAGCAAAGACCTCCCAACGTTGGGAATGCAGTATGCATCATTGAATTCCAGTGGGGAAACTCTTCAAAAAAGAGAGAAAAACATTCTAAGTGATGTGAAAGATGTACCTGGAGTAAGCCTCAGACGTTTCATGCCCTCTAAGCAGGAAATCGTAACCCTAACTCGGAGCACTGACCAAACTCATAGTTGCAAATTTCCTGACATTTCCAGAATCCGTTTCAATTGGTAAATGTACAAAGTAGGAGACAATAATAAGGTGGAAGGGAATGCACTGCTTGACAAGCAAAAAGCGGTAAGTCGGGAGCACGGATCCCATTTGAAACAGACCCATGAAATTTCGGAAAAAGCGTTTCATTCCAACTACGACCATAATCAACCTCCTCAATTTTCCTCGTGATTAGGATTACTGCGATTGCCACCCGACGTGCCCTCTTCTCTCTCACCTTCTGTGTGCTCATTAACGTCATGGCTGCTTGAAACCCCACTTGAACCCTATTTGAAACCCTAATTGATCGAATTCCTTCCGCGGCTCGAATCACCCGTAGACGGAGGTGGCGTGCTCTTCTCCATCGCCTCCAAGAGAATGACTTGATCCTTACCACCATCAACGCTCACAACTGTAGCAGTGACGTGATTTCTTCCGGGGCTTGGATCACCCGTGGTGGGAGGAGGGGTTCCCTTTGCAAGAACATCCAGGGGAGTGATTAATATTCGATCCTCGCCACTTTTGTTCCCAGAAACAGTGTTAACTTCGAATGGATGGTCTGCCGAAGTGCAAGGATCATTGCAATCAGGAGGCGTCACAGAATCCTCCTTCCTCGGACTCGTTTCTTTGGGTTTATTCTCTGACTCCATGCGATTGAATGTCACTGCAATGAAACAATCGATCCGGTGTTGCTACCGCCGAATTGTGCAAGTGTATTTCCAGTATCATTCGCTGCTGCCTCCGAGCTCTCCGTCGTAATCTCGTTGTCTTCGCACTTCGCCGTCAAATTGTATGCACAAAGCTTTGCGAAATCCTGAGGGGATTGAAGAAATTTGTTGGGCGTTGAAGCATCAGGGAAAGAATGAGGCCACAGCCGATCACGCGTGCAAGGGAATTTGAGACTAAGGTTTAGGAGGTCCATAAATTGCCCACCTAAGGTAGAAACACCCAAAACCGTTACTTTAAGCAATTGAGCATAGTTAGAGGCATATTTTTCTAAAAATAATATTTTTTAGTGTTAGCAAGAGAAAATCATGAATATTAAAAAAAAATTAGATTTTTTCGATGTGATATGTAATTTTTATGATTTTTCAAAGTGGTGAGTCTCTAGACCACTGGAACTGTCCCATAGGTGCACCTAAAACTTAACTGCGCAAATTTCAACTCTCAACAAATCAAAATTCAGTATGTGTCCTTCAAGTGCGTCAATGAATCAAAGTTAAACATGTGTAAGACACATTAATGGAATTCTAGGACACTTTTAAGGGCACTCTATGGAACAAGGATTAGGTACAGGGACGGTTTTGGGTGTTTCTACCTTAAGAGGTGAAACTGAATTGTGGAGAGGTGAAGCTTCTTGAAATATTTCTCAGTAAATTTTCCTTGAAAGACAAGTGGAATTGGCATCTAACCCAAGTCATTTTATATTTTGGGGGGAGCTTTGTGAAATTAGTTATGAAGTTTTGAAGTTGAAATGCCATAGGGCTCTAAAATCGCCCACCTTCTAAAATGTACATTGTTTGTATATTGCTGAAGGTTACAAAAAAGTAACATGTACAAATAGTGTACATTTGAGGAAGTAGGCAATTTTAAAGTGTGTGCTCTTTTAGAACCTTCTACCTAGTGTCACTTCAAAACTAATATTTGGTTACTGTACAATCACACCTTGTTAACCTTTACATGACATTTCTTGGCCTAATGCAATCTAAGGGGAAATCAAAAATCTCCTTGAAGGAGCATAGGTCTTCAATGTTTGTGCAATTAAGGCATGTAAAATTGGCCAATGAACAAAGCTTTGACTTTGCAAATTAAGTGGAAGCCTTATTTATTATGGAAGAGGATCCAATAGGTCAAAATATTCCCCAAAAAATTTGAAAGACTCATTTTGTCATAAATTCACTTGAAACTAGGCCCAATGGGCTTGGCTAGTGATTTAAAGATTGAAAACACCCTTTTTTGAATTATATTTGTAGAATATGTTATACATTTGTCACACTATAATTATATGTAGCACACATGTGTTACATTCAACGATTTGACTTTTTATATGACAATCTCTCAAATAGTCAAATTAAGGAGGTTAGAGAATTCAATATTATTTTAGCATGTACTAGCGGTTGGTGCTTGCTATGCTACGCATTCATCATTAGAATTTTATAAGATTTTTTTTGTATCAGATAGAATGAAAAACAAAAATTTCAATAAATCTTCAAATAAAAATGACTAAAATCTTTGTATAATTTTTTTTATAAGTAAGCATATATTGAAATGTACAATAGAAATTTATTGAATGATGAATGAAACATATACAATGATAAATACTATAAAAGATACATATACATTAGAATGCATTAGAAATTTGACTCCATTGTTACAAAAAATGGCAGCCCAAATTGAAGAATTGAAAAGAAAAACTTATAAATCTCAAAAACTTTGTGAACAACTTAATTGTTGTCGAATCCAAAATCACTTCAATTAAATAAATTTCTCAAAATCATTTGGTGGTAGCAATAGAAAATTGAAATCATGAAAGCTCAAAGCTCACAAAAGCACAAAATCATAGAAGTGCAAAGAAGTGTAAAGTCAAGAGAAGGAATGGATTTGCTACCTTATAATATCATCCTATGGATCCTCTTTAATATCACCTTAAGTGCAGCAACTATATTATTCTTATAATATCACCCTTTGTAAAAAGTGATATTATAGAAGTGATTGCAAATTGCTACTCTATTTTTGTAATATCACATTGTGTGAAAATACGATTTCTATGTATGCATGATTGAAAATATTTTTATATAATATTTAAAATAATTATTTTAAAGACTTATTGAAATCATTATCATGCATTCTATTCAAATATATCAAAATTTTACTAATATGTGATACAATGAATGCATAGCATAGCAAGCACGAGCCCCTAGTATTAATGGTAGCATTTGTGATATTACAGAGGGACTTATGATTTTAGTAGTATGATTAATTAATTTAGTATATGACAAATCAAATAGTGTGACTTTAGCACATTTGTTTCACATACAATAATAAGTCAAATCAATGTTGTATAATCTGTCATGCAATGCAATGAGTGGAGTGACAAAGCTACTTAATTGCATCCATAAGTATGTAGATTGTGTTGAAAATCATTTATCATTCAAATGTTGTGATGTCAAAATTAGGTGATCCTTGGCAAATTTGTTCATTCAAAAGTGGAGGAAATGGAGGAAATATTTCTTCCTTTTTTCCTATAAATTGATACATTTTGGTCATTACTTTGACTTGTCAACTTGCCCAAAATTTTAAAATGAAAATGAGTTTGAAGACAAGAAATACAATTTAAAATGCAATCTTATCCTAAACAATTTGAAACATCTCTTATCACCTACCCCTTAAAACATCTCCTATCAAGAGAATTTGAATCATAAAACATCTCAAAGATCTCCCTTCAACTAAACCTTCAAAGATCTCTCATCATACTACCATGCCCACAATGTATAGGAAAAAAAGGGAGAAATATTTTTTTGCTATCCAAGCTCATATCACATGGCACTAGTAGAGTAAATCAATGTTTATTTAAGTGTTTAGGGTTGAATAAAGCATCTTAAAAAATAAATTCATCCATCTTGGAAGGCTAATTTTATATATTTTTAAATATTTATGTTAATAATATGATAAAATCTAAGTGATATAATTGAGGTTAAGTTTGATTGTGGAATATGTCATTTATAGTAAATTTTATATATATTCTCATCCAAAGGAACCTTTTTTTTTTATCCAAGTCATTTTATTTTTCAATTAATGATATGCATAATAATATTGATTTAACATTAGTTTAGGTGTAATTGCCTTATGGTTGATAATTATTCAAGAAATACAAATGGAGGAGATCCTTGAAATGTCTTGCCACTAACTATCCATCCAAAATATATATACAAACTAATTTAAGGTGTTGGGTTCAAGGCTATTGTAGTCATGGTAATAGAGTGAGAGGTATTTCAAGGTTCACTTGATGGGAGAGATTTCAAGGTGCATTCACAATAGACAATTAAGGGTTTAAATTCACTTGATAAAGACATTTCAAGAATTATTTAGATGATGTATAGAAGATGTTTCAAATTGTTTAGGATAAGACTATAATATAAATTGTGAAGTAATGATCACAAGATCATGTATAAGAATTTTAGGTTTGTAATTTTGACTTTTGTATGCGTGGACATAGCATTGGATGTGCATATGCAAATTACCTTATTTAAGGTCAAAATTTAATTTTCTTGTTGGTTGCATGAATAAGAAGAAATGACGCAACAGCTAGATTTGTAGATAAGAACTTGAGATTGGCATTTTGATTAGAAATTAACTAGCTTCCTACATAAAAAAACATCTTTCAAAACTAAACTAGAATTTTTTTACTTTTGATGAAACTATCCTCAAGAAAGGGAGACTAGAAAGGGAGACCAAAAATTGCACTATAAGAGTTAGGGGGATATTGTCCTTGCAAAAAAATTCTTCTCCTAAAAATGTTTGCTACAAGCAATTTCCTCGAGTGCATAAAGTGTTCTTGAGATTTGAATTTGAAAGGAAATAAATAGCATCTTGTTGTATTTAGCAATGACCAAAGGATTACTATTGAATATAGTCTACTATTTTTTGGATAAGAGTCCATTGAAGGTTTGTGAATATATGCTCAATAGCAAATAATTAATTAATGTAGATAATTCTATTCATCACTCATTCAAACTCAAACATTGAAGGGTGTTTTGTAGCCATTATCCCTTCAAACTAAATACAAGGATTCAAATAAAATAGTCTACTCTAAAAGTGACCATTTAAGGGTTGATCCACCTTTTTCATGGGCTTCCATGGACTAAAAGATTTTTATCTCATTTTTTAAACAAAGAGAAAGAGATGCATCATGTAACATAAGTAGTTTCGTATTTTTCCAAGCATTATTGAATTACTTATGAATTTTTAATGATTTTGTCCTAAGCGTTTTTTTAACAATAGGTCTAGCAAAATGCATACATATGTAGTGTATAAAGAGAGACAAGGAAACCAAGAAGAAGCATGGAGATTTGCAATAAATAACAAGCAAGGGTCCTAAATGCAACCATACTTGTGTCAAATCAAGTTTGAAAATTTGCATCCTCCATAACAAAATAGTTGGTTTGCCAACTTCCAATTTAAATATATGAATGTCGACTTGGCACTATATTTGAAAATAGACCCAATTACAAGTTTTAACCATCCATACTTAAAACCTTAAAGCATGTCTTACAGACCTTAATGTGCTCCCACATTATCCTAAGTCCATTCATTGTTTGTCATATATCAATTTTAGGACCACTTCAAGTCCATTTTGATCTAATTATAGGATTGATTTAAAGTGAACAATCACTTTGAGTAGACTATTGAAGAATGACTTAAGTTTCATAGGAAAGAAATCCATGTTCAAGGAAGGTAGAAGCACCTAAATGTGACACTCATTCAAGATTTGTAAATCTTGAGAGTAGGTACAACATAAAATGATGTATGTTTGTTAGGAAATAGTTTAGAAAACCAACAAATTGGTTTCGTATTTATTTGGATTTGTATGAATATAATACAAATTTGTGAAAACAAGTGCATAGATGCACCTACTGTAGACAATAGACTAACCCCAAAGTGAATACGGAAACACCCAAAAGCAATAGACCCTATCTCCATCATTATGACACATTCATGGAAACTCACTTGCAAACATTAGTTTCACCTATGCCTTATTCTAGGTGTCCACAATTGACTCCTCTTATATTGGGGTGCATGTACCTTAGGGATCGTATTTAGAGTCAAAGTTTTATTAGAATTGTCTTTGTTCAATGGCAACACTTCTTATATTGGGGTGCATATACCTAAGGGATTGTATTTAGAGTCAAAGTTTTATTAGAATTGTCTTTGTTCAATGACAATGTTGCCGGATTCTTCTGCAATGAAAGAAAGCTTTTACTTGTGTCAAAAAAAAAGAAAAAGAAAAATTGGAATAAGGACATGCAATGCATTGCATTTTGTTAGGCATATGGTAGAAAGTTTGGTGAATTTACAGCTTGAACTAAAATTAATTTGAATTATGAAAGCCTGAAGTTGGGCTCAACCCGTGTCCAATGTCTAGTGTTACAAAATTGATCAATGGGAGAGTACTAGTAGGTAACTCTGGCACACAAAAGGAGGCACAAATTTTGTAGCAATGTTGGGACCACATTGGTTACAGAACCCAGTTTCTTTTATTTCGAAATTAATGCAAATAAGTCTCACCCTCTCATGGATTTGAGATACCCTACTGATTGGCTGTGGAGCACTGGTTGCTAAATGGGTGCCTGCACCTCAGGCACCGCATCTATGTGGCTTTGTCAATAATCTAACCAACCAATGTATGCAAGGCAGCACTGCACATGGGCATCAGTGGGGCCACAAAATGAAGTAGCTTACCTGTCAGAAAGAACCAAGGAATTTTCATCCCTTGGCACCACAGTACAAGCTTGGCTTACACAGCATGGGCAAGCTTATGCTTCACCTTCCATTATAATATTACATACAAATGATATGCAGTTTCCAGAGATTTGGACTGCACGTGCAAGGAAAGGTGATGATTGAGCACATGCACTGCATTTTCAAAGTCAAAATTGTGTCTCGTGAGCAGAACAGACACAGTTGAGTTTTATGTTCTCTCTTCAGCTTTCAAAGTATCTTGAAATCAGGGGTGTAGGTTGAGTAATGTAGACGAAGAACTAGTCAAAGTCTTTATCACCAGAAGCAAATGCTGAAGAAATGTGAAGAGTATCATAACAACGACATGCACCAGTCACTTGAGCTAACGCTGCTCCGATTGTACTGGAGACTCTATCATTCAAAAGTACGAGCGGTAGTTTGCAAATATTCATTAAAATAGAAAGATTCTTGACATGTGATTATGAAGCAAATTTTGGTAGCAATAGGTTTGATTAACAGTAAAACGGATTACAAAGAATTAATTTGCCCAAATGGAGCATTTTGAAGGTTTCCATCTCTCCAAAACTTGCTGACTATCGACTTCCTCGTATACGCTACATACTAACTACATTTGTCCACATCACCTTTGGGATTGCTCACCCATATGTGAACCCCGCAAATACAAACTCAATCGCACAACGCCAACCCTCCGAGGTGGAGTGCGGCAGGAGTGCACCTGACCAGGCAAGCATCCATGCATTGGCAGGACAGCTTCCCATTGTACCAAGCCACAGAAGGGCCCCAACACAAGCCAACCTACAATATAATGCTGTGCAACTGCAACAGGTCGAATCGCTTTCCAGAAAGACTGAGCCGTGTCAGTAATACTCGGCAACAACAGCTACGAAAAAGAAAAGAAAAAAGGACTGGTTTACAAGACCTCTGTAGCCCTCCCGTAGTACCTGTTGATAAAAGCACTCTTCATCTCCGTGATGTCGGGGTACTTCTCGCTCTTCACGGGGTAAAACTTGAAGAACTTCATGTTCTGAAACCCTTCCATCGACTCCTTGCTCATGTCCTCCAGCGCTTTCTTCCTCGCTTGCTTGGCCTCTCGGACCTTCTTCCTCGCCTCGCTCACGACTTCCTTCAAATGCACCATGAATTTCTCCCTTTCGGCAGCAGGCAACTCCTCTTCGGTCACCAAGTTGTCCACAAACTCCTCAAACTCATCGAATTGCCAGTCGTACTCACAAACCACCGGAGGTTGAGCTTCGTCATCGAAAGGATACATAATGTTCACCACCGTCTCGTCCACCGTCTCGTCCTCCTTCAATGGCGAGTAGATGTAAGGAAGGCAATATTCGTACTTCTTTATCCTCTCCTGCTTCAACTGCTTCAACGCCGCCTTTCGTTGCGTGCACTTGAGGGTGAATATCTGCGTCTTCACGCGTTCCACGGCACTCCAGTCTCGCACATCGGGAGGGATAAATGGCACCCAGTCCATCTTCATCTCCTTCATTGGCACAATGAGCTCCTCCTCTCGTTGCACGGATTTGATCCCGATCTTATCCGAAGGCGGAAACGGGGACGTGACGGCCACAACAGCAGGAATGTGAATCACTCGTGAGTTTTCGACGAAGTGGACGAGCTGAGGCTCCGTGCATCCGAAGAGATACACACGCTTGCCGTGGAGAATGCCGCCTTGTTCGAATTCCTTCTCCAGATTGCTGAAATCCCAGTTGATCTCGTACACTTTGTCGTACTGGTCCCATTCCGTGCCCACGGGAAAAGCCTCCTTCCACAACGTGCCCAACGGTCGGTATTCATCGTCGGAATCCTCCTTATTAGCAATCGAAAGCTTCGACGTGTTGAGGGTGATATCCTCCGGAGGAGGCGCCGCTTTCACCCGTCGCTTCGCTGAGGACGCAGCCATTGAAGCTTTTCGCTTTGGCATACAGAAGCAAAACGCTCAGTTCTCGGAAGCCCTATCTATTCCCCAGGGCTACAACCTCTCCCTCTACCCCCTCGGATTCTAATCTCAAACAATAAAAACGCAACGACTCCAATACCTCTCTCCCCCAAAAAACTCTTCAACAAACAGAAATCCTCACGCAAGTAATTCCCCGTTAGATTGAATCCGGTCGATACTCCCCACCTTCCCCACGCAGACAAGCAGCCCACGGTAACGCCCTCACTTCCCAACAAAACACCTCTGCGTAGGAACCACGCGAAACCCAAAAACCCTAATCCTCTCAGAAACCTAAAACAGTGCCTCTATCCCCCAAATTCCACCCTCCAACCCAAAATTGAAACCCAAACCACCCAAATCGACAAAAGCTCAAACCAGGGTTCCTTTTTCTCGAACCTCTCCCCGGCGCCGGCGCCGCGGAAATTCCCTCTCCTTAACAGAATGTGGTTCACTCCGACCCCGCCGAGAGCGATCTAACTTAATCTCCCCAGCACCAAACGGTGCAAACACTCGCCAACAAATCTCTTCGATCAACTGGACCCCCTCAAACAGAATTAATTCGCGGCTAGGATTATTACTGCACCCCTAGGCTACGTCTTAAATTGCGTCCCCTTGCAGGGAGTACGAGGAAAAGCTCTTCTCCACACTGACTGGGTATGTAATAATAAGGTGTGCGGTGCGCGTAGGATGCACGCGAAGCTCTAGAACAGCAACTGATTCCCGGAATAACGATGAGATGTTCGGGAATGAAGGATGTTAAGGGGAGCTTGCCTTGCGGCCGCCGCTTGCTTCTTCAGTTCAGTTCTGTTGCCTAATGTGGGATGGGACTTTCCACGTGAGCCAGGAACATTCATCGCCGAAAACCGTTGGTAAGTCCGTTGCTTCGCTAGCTCTGCCACCCACAGGGGATGGGAGATTGGGAGCCGTTGGATGACTGGGGGCATCCAACGGTGAAGATGAGGTCGAGTTTCTATTAGTGGGAGGGTGGGACGGTGGGACCTATTGAGCCTTTTGTGGTCCCGTTCACATTGACTTCAGTCCCTAGTTTTTGTTTACAGTGGGGCAGCAGCCCTTAGAGCATCCCCACCAGTGAGTTCCGTATCCTTAAAGCTTTACGGAGAGGACCTCATATGCAGATAGAGATACAGAAATTTCACCGCACCAACCTTTATCCAAAACCTGTATCTCTAAATTATACAGATTTCTGTAAAACTCTTCTCCACTTCTGTATCCAGAGGCTCATATGGAGAACTTGCGAGGTCTCATTCCTATTTGATGTCCCAAGCTCAGTAAACAGATAGAGAAACGGAAGAGCTAGTGGGGATGCTCTTAGCCCTTAGAGCATCGCCACCAGTTGCTCCCAATGGCTTCAACAACAGCACTTACTATTTGCCATGCATTTTTAGCGGAGAATGGTTCCACACCAGCATCCCGTCATGCTACTAATTCTACCGTCTCTCCCATGACTCTCCCATTTGCTTGGCAAAAGAGGGGTTTTGTAGAGGGCAATTTTATAATCACGCTAATTTGGTCAACGTGGACTATGGCCCTGATGTGGAGGTAATGGAGGGTAGTGGGGGATGTACAAAGAAGGGGAAGAACTTTTGTGAGGCCAAGGAGAAGCAACTGTGCTTTTCTTTTTTGCACGTTTTGTAGGATCCAAAGCAAGGGACTGGAGAAAAGAGTGGGAATTTTTGGAGACACATCACGGAGACAAGAAATCATATCTCAAGTGAACCCATGCCTAACCTTCAAAGTGTGTGTGGACGCTTTGGAAGCAATTCTTCAACAATGTACACTCCACATATGTTTGAAGGATGGACAAAATCCACAAATAAAAATGATAAAAAATTTCTACTTAAGAATATAAGATTATATAAAAATTTACATCTAAATAAAATTAAAGAATCTATAAATATTAAGAAGTACATGTACATGTAATAGATATCTACAAAGTAAGTTATAAAGCTTCTACTTTTAACCCTTTAGTACCATGTTTATGTATTAGATATCTACAATGTAAAAGATAAAACTTCTATTCTTAACTCTTTAGTACCATGTTCATGTATTAGATATCTACAATGCAAGGTTGCTAGCGTGTGAGCCTGTGAGCGTGAGCATATGAGCCTGTGAGCGTGAGAGCGGGAACTTTTTTGCTGGAAATTCAGATGAAGGACCTATGACCGTGGATCTTATGATTGTTCATTTTTATAATTTTGAAGACAAAATCTTTCTGGATTGTTTAGGAAAAATGGTTAATAATTCAACCCAAATAAACCCAAACAATTGTATATGAATTATTACATATAAGTGGTTTACGGTATAAAGGTTTAGGGTTTAGGGTTTAGGATTTAGGATATGTAGTGGTAAGTTATTCTATACATGTGTTTAATGGTATTGAATGTTTAGGGTTTAGGGTTCACTCCAAGACAAAATTTGAAAATAACAATGTGTACAATGAATGTAACCATAAAACACACAAATCCACTCATATGAAAAAAGAAATACAAGAAACTATAACTTACAAGACATATCTACCTTGTGAATCTAGGCAACAGAGGATTTGGTTGCAGAATCATTGTTAGTAGAAGAATTAGAAGTCTCTCTACCTTCCGATGCACTTACATCTAAATACTCTAACACATTTAAAGCATAAGTGTCTTGTCGCTTCTTTGGTTTAGAACCACCAAACTCTATAAATGCCGAGGCCATCTGCTCTGCATACACTGGCAAATGAAAAGACTTTTCCGGAGTCAAAACAAGTCTTCTTTTGCGCAATGTTGCATCATGGAATGTCACTTTTTGGTGTCTGCAAAATCAAATTAAAATATGTTAAAATCATAAACACAAGCAACAAAATATTCACATTGAATGCACACCTCTGAAAACTTACTTACTAGTGTTTTGATTCCGAGCAAAACTAAAGACCTCCACCTCCATTGCATCAGGATCTTTAATATTGTCATCCTCTTCCTCTTCTTCTTCTTCTTCTTCTGTCGTCTCTTCCTCCTCAATCATCCTCTTCATAGGCAGCAAGATCGCGTTGAAAATGGCTTCATCCTTCTCCAAAGCTACAACATGTCGGCCCGTCCCTCGACATGCCGTAATTGATGCACCTAACAATAAACACATGCAATTCATTAGCAAAATTGGAGATTCAGAATTTTATAAATGAAAACAATTCCACTTGAGCTTAACCTTACCAGTTGCTCCTGTATTATCGAAGACAATGTCTCCTTCGCTTGTTGTTCCTTCAATGATGAATTGAAGAAGCCTTGCGTCTTTCTCACGAGGACCCCGCCATGGTACGCTTCCATTCATCAACATACTGTCAATGGTGGAATAGTTGATCAACGTATCGTCACGTTCAAGATCTACTTTGGCCTTCTTCATTGCTTCAGTCAACTTGAACTTGAACTGAGACTTCCGTCTCTTGTCAGGCTTCTTCACCAACAACGAGATTCCAAACTTCATTGTCTGCAAGTCCAAAATTCAATTAAACATTTATAATACATAATGCAATCAATCCCAAGCACAAAAATAAAACAACCAGTAAATTGCAAGACATCCATACCGTGTTTGTCGGATTGAGGCCTGAAGTCAAGTGCATGCGATTGATTCCCAACCACTCTTTCAACTTTAAGAATGGATATGCCTGAGTCAAACCAACCACCACGCCCCTTGCCTTTGCACTCCAGGAATGAAAAATGACAAAACAACCATTGTCTTGCAAATGTTTCGTTGCAAATAAAATTGCCTGTTCAATCTCTTTGAACTCTTTATCATGGTTCCATTCGGGCACATGGTTTTCTGGTACAGACACTCTTGGAACAGGGAGGTTTTCTTGAAGGTCAAACAAAATGAGATCAACTCCAGCCTTTTTGCTCATCTCGCCATTGAACATGCGAGTCTTGCCATCAGCCACCTGCATACAAAATATCTATTAATGATTCCAAGAATTCAAAATAACAAGTTCATGCAATATGTTGATATTGTGACATGGCAAAAACTCAAATATAAAATACACACCTTCACCAAGAACTCCATAACTTCCCTATAGCATGATCCATTTCCCTTGCCTTCATTTTCCATCACATCTATGATAGAGTTGTTGAGAATCAACTCCTCCGTGTTCACCTCCTCGTCATCTCCAATAACAATCACTTGGGTGCTTTGTGTGACCATCTCTTCAGTGAGCTCTTGCAAGACCGCCTTCCTCTTCACGCCACTACGTGTTCCAGACTCCATTTGCGATCCTTGGTCCACTGTACAAGATCCAGGCACTTGATCTCTACCCTCCACCTTCTTCTTCCCTTTACCTTTATGCTTCCCTTCCTTCTCTGCCTCCTTCTCCTTCTCAGCCAACTTTGCTAAACGCTCTGCTCCTTTCTTCTCCTTGTTAGCCTTCATGTCATTTTCTTTTTTTTTCTTCTTCTCATCTGCAATTGTTCTGCGTAAAATAGCTTTCTTCTTTTGGGCATCGGGAAGGTCCGCAAATTCGGGCACCTCTAAATCAATCACCTCAAGTCCGTCAAATGATTTGCGCAATGTAACTTCTGAAGAGTGGGTGTACTCCAGTGGGCACTCCAAGTACCATCCGCCACCAACCAAATTAGCTGTTGTAAACGTCCGGAGCTGAGTGGGTGAAAACATGCACTCTTTTGAACTCCGATCCACCCAAGACATAAGGAAAGGAGGTAGAGAGCCTTGTGAAATAGCGCCTTTAGAAACAAGCTCGAGATTGAAGTACCTAGAACATGAGCACAATCATAAGCCAATGTTTGAAAAGATAGTAGCCTATATAATTTTTAGAATATTAGGTCTTGTATTTCATCAACTGCAAAACTCATAAATGTTCAAAGAACTCAATTGAACACAAAATGAATCCCTTCCAAGATTACATTGAACTATGCTTCACCAAAAGGTGGGGTACTAGAAGGGAGCCAGAACACCCCCGTCGGGTCCGAAGGAGGTATTCATGGTCCCTTTTGATACTCCAATTTTTTTATGTTTTTAATTTTTAGTCGGAAAAATGAACAATTTTCATTCATAAGGAGAAATACAACATAGAACCAAAGGAAAAGGTCCCTAGAAAACTTTTATTAACTTTTTTTAGATGAACATCAACAAGAAAAAATGAACACAAGGTAAATTCCAATTGCTAGTTTCAAGGATCAAAAAATATTGTCTCTTTATTATTTTCTATTCATTTGCCTAAAAGTAATTTATAAAAAAGAAATAAACATCTTGAAATAAGTAACCATTCAGAAATGATCCAAACTTATTATTCATCTACCATATCATTTTTTAAAAAAAATGATAAGTTCTCTTAGAAAACAAAAAATGGGGGTACTGGCAGGGAGCCCTTGTACCTCCTTCGGATCTGACGAGGGTATGAAGGCTCCCTCCTAGTACTCCTACTTTTGGATTCCCGAGAGATTTAAAGAAAAATTATAAAAATTGAAAAATAATTTTTTAATTTTTATTTCACTTGTCAATTTCAACATTAAATTATATATTTGAAATCTTACCGGTATAGAACCCTCCGGACGGCTTGGTCCGATCCTTCGCGACTCGAGAATGAATCATGCTTTTTGAAGTTGTTGGTTCCCTTCAAAGTTGGGCCAAACGCGTATTCCCATACCTTCACCCTCCACCCCTGAATGTACGCCGCTAGAGTTTCTGGGGGTTTGGGCAAGTCCATGTTGATGACTAGCTTGTCATTTGCCACAATGTCGTCTAAATACTCCTGAGCTGCGTCTTCAAGCTACATGAAACAAAACAATTAACTTTCTCATCCAAGAAATGCAACTTCCATTGAACAAAAAGTTATTCATTTCAAATGCAGCAAAGGGCATGAAATTGCATTCAAAATAACTATTGTTGACAACAACCATTTTGTATGGTAAGGGACATTATCCCGGCCCACCAAACAATTTTTCCAAGAAAAATTGTGAATTTATCTTCTGAGACTGGGGGCACTGGAAACTTCAATGCCTCTTTTGAAGCACCGGAAGAATTCCACCATTTTAAGACTTTGACCTTATGAGCTGCAGACATTGTGCTTGTTGCAAGCAATTGTAGCTTTTCCAAAGTCATTTCAGGAACCTCATTCCTAATCCAATGCTCCTCCACCTACAAAATAACATTATGTGAATAAATATGCATCTTTTTTGCAAAATAAGCAAAACAAAGAACTCATTTGATTGGAATTTTTAAAATTACCTCTTCAAGAAATTCTTTTCCAAGAGCAGGATCTGCAACGGCCAGTAACTTGCCCATCTTTCCACGTAACTTTGAGACTTTTTCTTTTGCAGCAGATCTCATGGCGTCAGCAACTCCTCGGTTGGTTCTTTCTTCAGCAAGTGTCTTATCAAGGTAACGTTGAGCAGCAACGTCCGCAGCCTGAGAAATTTCATGCTGCAAATGATATTCATCACCAGAAATTTGTAAGTAATGAAACTCAGAATTTAGAGCGCCTACCTTATTTTTTTGTAAAGAAAAAGAATGTAGTAGGCAAAACTGAACTCACCCTAAAATTAAATGATGTGAAAACTTCCACGGGCATGGAATACCACGCCTTTCTACCCATTTGATACACGCATTGCTTCCTTTCTAAGGGCCTCAACATCTCGTAGATCTTCTTTATCTCCATTTTCCCGTACTTTTGCACACGATACAACGTGTGCACCAAATTCGTCTTCACATGTGAATCTTCAGTGGACCTGAAATATTAAACTCAAATTTTCAATTCACACAGCAATCATACAATCTATCATAAACCAACATGAATAAGATGAAATATAAATAAACAATGGAAAAATTTAAAAAAACAAATCACGTACTTGTTAATTGCATGCATTACTTGCATCGTCATTTCCACTCTTCCTTTGGTTTCCAGCATGATGCAATCCACCGAAAAATGCCAGTTGATGTCTAAAGGATACTTTCTTTGGATATGGCTCATCCATGCAATCTGTCGATGGTTGCCATCACATATGAAGAACTTCATATTCCTCATGAAATGCAACTCTGGTCTTGTTTCCAAAAATGCTAGGAACTCATCATTTCTTTGTTGCCATAGGGGGCCCCAATTTTGAACCTCCTCCTTACTGAACTCTGCTTTCTCGCCGGCCTCATTGGTTGTCGAAACATAAAATGACGCTGCTCCATCTCGATAACCATGAGCAAAGTCTTGCTCAAGTTTCTGTAAATCGGAAGAAAGTGTTGGCCTAACCATCGGCATTGGCACTAACCTGCAAAGCGGGATCTTCATGCGCGATAAGCTCTCTGGCTTAAACCTCAGCATCGATAATGTTGCCACAGAGTCGACCTTGTGAAAACGACGAAGCTCATCCTCAAGAAAATCTTTGTCTTCTTCCTCAAACTCTGTCTCCTCCAGTGCCTTGTCCCAAATCTCATCTCGACCCGCTCCTAACATTACTTCACCTTCTATGTCTGGTTGTTGAGAGTCATCCGTTGCAGGTGTAACTTGGTGTTGCTGGTTTTGGGACAATATCTTAGGCGAATCTTCTCTCTATAAAATAAAAAACACCAAATAGTAGAAAGACAGTCCTTGTCAATAGAATGTCAAACAAGAAGCTTAAATAAAATGTATTCATCATAAAATTATATGTGCAATGATGTATACAATAATAGTAAGAATTTATTACCAAAAATTCTAGCTATGCTTTTGGCCAGTTGATAAAACAAAATGCTATTTATTTATGAACGAAATTTATTAATTCCATACAATGAATCAATCTTAAATGTATTTAAATAGTGTACGTCATACATACATAGATACTTGACAAATGGAAATTTATATATGCATAGAATAAATTGCCACAAATTCATGTATCCTTTTCATTAAAAAAATCATTCAATGTCTACATCATCTTGAAAGTTGGAACACTGGTGAATGATGACCAAGCGATTATATCGCAATTGTTTCCGTCCTGAACAATCACAATGCACAGGACCCCAAGGACTAGAAATCGACAGGGACAAATCAGCATCAGAGCTGAATGAGGAAATGTCACAACCCTCTGTGTCAGAACTCTCCGCTGAAAAAACAGGTTTTCTAGGATCTCGAGGCTTTGGGAAACTAATTCGGCTTCCCTTATCTTGCTCAAGCTCATCAGCAGCACGATCACACGCATCCATAATATCATCAAAACTCACCACATCCACTTCAGGTCCTAAATTGTCGCTTTCCATCATTGGAAGTGGCCTTGGCGTTTGAAAAACTCGCTCCTCCACAATCTCTTGGCCCAAGACTTCAGATTCTGCATACGAAGATGATGCCATGCTAGGATTCACGGCTGTCATGTCCATCTACAAAGCATTCCACCAAACAATTTAATATTTGACATAATAATTAATGCAAAGAAATATGAATCAAGGGATGCTCCTCTAAAAGCTGTGGAAAGCAAAAAAAATTAAAAAATTAAAAAACATTAATAAAAATTAATATCTAATTTTTCTAAGGCAAAGTATTTTTAAAGAACACTATAAGTGTAGAAGCCAAGTGTCACCTATGCATTTCAATTGCTTCATCTCTTATTCAAAGAAATAATTAAGGAATTATTTTGATTATTATAGTGATGGTATCTAATAACATACTTTATCCTTTGAACTTATCCCAACATAAAATGAAAGAAAAATGAGGAAAAATGAGATACATGAATGAATCTAAGTAAAGAAATTTATAATTTAGTTATTTACCCTAAACTATCTAAATATGTTTTCAAAATAATAAAGACAAAAAATCTGTAGAAGCCTTTCAAAATTTCATACTTTAATATAATTTATTCAATGTGAAATTAATATACAATATGCATGCATAAAATTAGTCATTCTTAAAATTTTCATATCATTTTCAATGCTTGTTTTAATAAATTATGAACAACTGAAATTACATGTAGACATAAAATTATGTATCCTACTATATGAATTATTATAGTTTTAGTGAAATCTACTCAAATAATGAACTATTACACATATTTGCATGATGAGGAACATGTAATAGAAAATATCATTAAAAAAGTCAACATTGGAAGGAAAACAATAAAAAAAAGGATATAATTCTAGTTTGGGTCCCCTCATGTGACGAATTCATGTGGTGTCTTCAGATTCCGTTTAATGCCCGTCGGATCCGACAAGGGTTATGGAAGAACTTGAAGACACCCTCAAAATTAGTCATCGAAGTGGTACTTGTACTCTATTTTTTATTTGACCCTCTCATGTGACGGAATACAGGGGTAGCTGCAGCTACTTACTTGACCCTAGTCGGACCCGACGAGGGTGCACTGCGATGCTCCCACTACCCATAGATTCTGACTTTTGGAAAAATGGATCGATTCAAATTAAATAATTCGGCTATCTCCAAAAATGAAATTCTTGGAATCTCCATTATGGAGTTTTCTTTTGTATATTTGCTACTCTCTCCAAGAAGGAATATCTTGATTCCAAAGTCATCCAAATTACAACTAACACATCCTGATTTTTGTACTCAACAATGCAAGAGGTCACAAATCATCAACAAACTTAGGAACCTAAGGTCACCAAATCCAAAACTAACCGAATCAAGAATTCAAGGAAGCAGTTCACCGCATTATGAAATGGACAATGCCTGAACCCTACCTATTTGTAAACAAAGCTAGTCACCAAATCCAATCCGAACGCACATACGCATCTTGGACGCATCCCAAACGCAAGACAAAACAATTTGACTTCTCATGAACTGACATTGCAGACAGAGCATGCATCGGTACCAAGGGAGGAATGTCTCAAATGACAGATAGTGGGGGCATCTGGAGCGTTCCAAGGGAACCCTATCGGGTCCGACAGAGGTCGACAGGTTGCTCAAGATACCCCCCAAAATGGCCGCGGCATACTTTCGGGCTTCCGGACTCACAGACTGCACCTCGCCTCGGTCGCCACCGCGCCTCGCGTCACGCTAATCCCCAGGGCTTGCTGGAGGAGAGCTTCGGAAGGGAACGGGAACACTAGCGAAGGATCTGGGGTCGACCTGGCGGAGCTGGACACTCGCCCCAAGATTTATTTTGCCGCCGGAGTCACCGCAAGATGAACTGGGCGCTGCGTATCGGCACAAGACCAACCCTCCGCGTCTGCCACCGATCAAGGCGACAGAGTTCATATGGACAATTCAATTCACAACGTTGACAGGCGGGACACCCAGGGGGCAAGACCCGCTCGGGTAGCACGAGGTTCCGCAGACACAAATATCAATGCAATCGGAAGCCGGGAATCTTGACAGACAAGTCCGCCTACCGTGCATCGAAAGACGGTCATTGTTGCGTCGATGGATCTTTCACTGATTCGCCCCCCCCCCCCTCCCCTCGCGCCACGAGACCCTCAGGGGCGCAGCAACGGTCTTAGACGTCAGACTCAAACTCAAACTGACAGACTGGGACACGGAACCCACCTTCCAATCGCACTGACAACCCAAGCCTCAAACTTTCGTTTCCCAAGCAATCGCATGGCGAATCTCGCCCCTCGGACGCCCACCACCACCACTCACGTCCAACGATCACAACAGTACTAGGCGACATGAACAAGGCAGCACAGTCAGGACAGTCAGGCATCGAGCAAATCACCCAACCACAGGCACCGAGAAAATCACCAACCCGCGCTCGCGCTTTCCCTAAGGATCCCGTGGAGAAACCGAGCAGATCAAGGCACTGAGCTTGCGCTTTCCCTGAGGATCCTGTATAGAAATCGAGCAGATCAAGGCACCGAGAAGTTCAAAGTTCAAGGCACCGAGTAAATCACTGAATCGCGCTCGCGCTCTCCCTAAGGATCTCGTGTAGGCACCGAGCAGATCAAGGCACCAAGCAGATCACTGAATCGCGCTCTCCTTGACGATTCCGTGAAGCACTGAGCAGATCGAAGCACCCAGCAGATCACCCAACCGCGCTCTCCCTGAGGATCCCCTGGCAGTAGGATCCGGTGGAATCCTTCCCCCACGAAACTATAACAAGGCTCTCAGACTCAGACTCAAACTCAGTATCGATGCTCTCAGACTCAGTATCGATGATCTCTCAGACTCTCAGCAGGGGTCTCGAAGCAAGGGTTCAAATCTGAATTCACCTTCGGGGACAAAATACAAGGGTAACCGGAGATCACCGCAGGACCCCTGTCGGGTTCGACGCTTGTCCGCAGGTATCTCAATCGACTACGGGAATCAGTTCACAATGCAGTCCAAGCTACCTCCACACCCACTGAGATTGAACAAAAGAGAAGTTCATGCTATCTAGAATCGTACCTGCAAACTTGCATCTTCATTCTCGCGTTCCAATGGTTCCTCAAAATCTTCCTCCAGTGGGCGGCTCCGAGTTCTCCTACGAGGTTGACCTTTGCTGGGGCGCTGCAAGGTCGACATCGTGAGAAATTTAAAATTTCGACTATGCAATTTCAAGTTCTGAACGAATTGAGAATAAGAAAGAATGCCGTTTTGAATTCCAGGCAAGAGCAGATTGATCAAATTTGCCGGAGGTGTGCTGCGAGCTTCACTTCGGGCTGCAGGCCTTGATACTAGTGGCGAAGGGTGGACTCCTGTGGCAAAATCGTCTCCAGACGTTGAAGATAGGAGAATTCCAAAAAAAGCTACTAGAATTCTATTTCCGAAATGGATGTAGCGTGGCTTCTGGAAAGCTGAAACTAGACAGTTGGTCCCGAGAAAGAGACGGTACAGTTGCAGAGTCTGGGTTTCCTTTAACCCCAAAGTGACATGAGATATCCGGGGTCCAAAAACATCCTGCTATTGAAGCTATGCGGACCTAAATTTCTTCAAGTTATACAAATCTCAACCATACAATCTCGTAGTAAACATGTTTTATATGACGTGCACAAAACTTGAAGTCAATTGGTCGCATAGATTGCGAGATCATAATGATTAAGTGTTGAAAATGAATGCTGAAATTTTTACCAGAACACATTTGGAGGTGAAATTTGATTTCTAAACCTACTGAAATGAAAGAAATTTACAGTACAAAGTGATTTAAAACTACTATACAAAGACATTGGTGAAAAAAAAATTCATGAAATTGAGTCATGGTGTCTAAAAAACAGCTTCGAACTGCCAAAAAATAGTCAAAAAAAGTGCAAAAACCACATCTAGGGTTGAACCTCTCCCCACTAGAATGCTTCTCAGTCACTCAATTCTTCTTGGATTGACATGAAATTTTAGCCGCACAAACTAGACTTCTAGGCACAACTTTCCCAATAAGTTTTATTGAAAACGGACTTTGTACGAAGAAGATATAAGCCACCAAAGTTCACTGTACTCCAAAAATGACAGGGTTTAGAACTTCGAATTGCTTCCAAACATTCCAAACAAATTGGATTGACATGAAACTTTTACCACAATAACTAGACTTCAAGAAAAACAAATCAAAACAAATTTCAATGAAAACAAATCATTAATGAAGAAGATACAAGTCCCTGAAGTTGCAACCCTAAAATGCAATTTTGTGAACTTTTGCGAAGCTGTGCTCTTTGATTGGCTACTAAAGAAACAACACATCTTTGATTGATTTGAAAATTTAACCACATAAACAAGAAGAATAAGTGCAACTTCTCCAATAAGTTTTAGTACATTTGAACCTTGGATGGAGAAGTTATAGTAGACTTAAAACTATGTGAGGACACTTTTTGTCCTCCGTGACACTTTGGGACCCAAGGCTCGTGAACTCACCCATCTTTGCGATTCCGAGTTTCCCACTTGATGGAAAAGAATGACAAAGTGATAATAAACCACATAAGCTAGTAGGTTCTCAGATTGCACACCTAAGAGCTGAAACTTCATTTTGGAGAGGTGAGACGGCCTGGAATATTTTTTACATCTAATTCCAACATATTGCAAAGCATTGAAAGGGTAAGAGTTGGTCCGTAGAATCTTACTAGCAAAAGTTGATCGCCTTCTGAGATGCCTTGCAAGCTTGTCATGCCCTCATCAGTTGTCTTCGTCCATTCTAACTCCTGGACTTCTCGATCCATTTCTCCACCACTGCCTCCACTTTCAAAACGAAGATGTTTTTGAAGTTCTGTCTGTGACGACTGGCCTATCTTGGACGAAGTTTTCTTTGAGCGAGTCATTCTAGATCGTCTAAGTGACTTTTGCGATGAGAAATAAAGAGAAATACGTCTCTTCCGTTTGTTTCTATGGTCTGGAACTATGTCTGCAAATCTATCACAATCTGTAAGCATGAATACCACTACATAAGCCTCAGAGGTCTCAATCGATGAAAAGCATGGTGTCTATGTTAAACGCTGCAGATGGAAAGACATGAAAGAAGGAGATGTAGAGCCTATTTATTTAACGTTACCAACTAGGTTCGTTCACTCAAAGTCTCAAACGGCCTCGGAAGATTAGGGTTGGGAGAACTACCGCCTTTTTATTTGAATATTATGGACAGCCCACCTAACATTTGATGAGCCGTCTTCTAATTCTGACACCTTATTAGATTCTGTATCTTTTACTTTAGGATATAAGACTAACACATTTGAATGAGCGATCTCTTTCACGCATTTTGTCAGAGCTACCTTCATTCATAAATATATTTTTTTAACGAACCTTTTAATGAACACGGCTACAACGGTAGACTCATAAATTTTTGTTTTTGGAATGAAACTTCTTCCAGAGTTGTGACATCCCATTTATTTCACTAAATTCTATTGAAAGCAACAATATTTGAACTAAATGACGGCTCTGCCATATGAATAATTTCTACACCTACTGACAACTATACTTCACCAAACAATTTGTACTTTTGTAATGTTATTGGTAGAATTGAAACAACATAATTTGTGTTTACTATATAGTACCTCACATCTTCTAGCTTCTGTCTTTATAGTTCAAGACTTCAATGTATCTCTTGCTTCTAAATCGTTTGTTTTGCACTGCTGTTTTATCACCATGGCTTGCATTAGAGTAGATGGTCATGCAATTCCAGTGGTGTTTCCGTTGGTTGGTGAAAATCAAGCGAGAGTATCTAGTCATCTTCTACATGTACGTTTCAGGTTTGTTGAGTCTTCAATCTACATAGAAGAGGAGAGGAAGTCTGAATGTAGTGAGAACATGGAGTTTGTTCCTATTACAAAGAGTGAGGATGAGGATGGAGTTTGTTGGTTCCTTCCTTTAGGCAACTATAGAGCTTATGGTCTTCCTTTGTCCATTCAAAATGCATCCACGCAGATGGCCAGTCGCCAGTCCGATAACTCCACTGTAGATATGCCGTATGTCACAAGTGCAATCTTTCCTCGACCTCTTCAGAGCGAATTTCCAAGTCCTAGTCCAAGTACTTTTCTACGCGCTGTAAAGATTGAGAAATTGGACTCTGTAATAGATTTGTCAAGTGAATCAGAAGGAGAGTCACCTGACGTTACTGTCCGTGAGAAAACGCCATCCATTGGAAATAATGTTGATAGTCGTGAGATTTTCCATTCCTTTTCGGACACCCAAACCAATACTTCTGCACAGTCTCCGTTGTCTCGTCCTCCATTGTATCCGCCTACACTTGATAGGAAAAGCATAATGGAATGCTTGAAGAATTTGAAGAGCATGCATAGATCTAGGAACGAACTGTCCACAATAGATTTGAATGCCATCAAGCACCATCAAGTTGGGTTTCTTCCACCAATCTTCAATGGGGATGTCATCTTCGAGTTGCCTCCATGCCGCACGTGGCCATCTTCATCGGCTGCTGGGAATTTGGAGGGGATGGACAAACGTTATAATGGACATGTGTGGTGTAAGGTACAAACTACCAATATTCATAACCCTGATAAGTTGAAATTCCGGAAGTCCTATTGCGTTGGTCATCTTGTTTGTGTGAATCCTGATTGTGAATATGTGAAGAGAGCTAATAAGCGCAATGAGACAGAGTGGAGTGGATATACAGTGTCTCCATTTGTAGTAGGCGACAATCCTTCTAAGGATTGTACGTTAGTTTGCAAACTTTGCAAGGAGACTCCAAAGTGTCTAAAGCAATGTGAGGCTAGAATATACTACTGCTATAGTGAGGTTCCTAAAGTGACAAGGGCTGCAATTCATCTTGGATATCATTCTCATCCAGTAGCAAAAGGCATGTATAGAGATTCTGCAGACAAGATTTGCGAACTCATTGCAGAGCAAGTGGCAAAGACCCCTACTGCCACAAACTCTGCCATTGCTCTCTCTGCAAGCAAAGATTTCCTCACGACATATTTGTTTCACAACGGAGAGGGAGAGAAAGAGATGTTGAAGGGTGAAGAGCTAGAAGTGGTTATGGATCGTTTCCAGTACCTAAGCAGTCCCAACATTAGAAACGTCATATCCTCATTTCGCTCAAACAACTATGGAGGCATCATCGACAACATAATGATGATGAAGAAACAGTCAAAATTTGAATTCATTCACGACAGCGTCTTTCCTGGCCAAGGAAAGGAGAAGGTGTTCATTTTCAAGATGCTCACTGAAGGACCTGGAAGTGGTGTGGACTTAGTGAAACGCATGCAACTTGGTGGAAATCTTCAGAATGCATGGATGATGTTCGACCACGTCAAGCGTGTAAAGGAGTGGACGACAATGGCTTGCCATGTGTATGATCCAGATTACAAGAGGGTCATGACCATTGGAATTTGTGATATGCAATCAGAAGATACCGAGATTCAAGTTCTCTTTTGGAAGTGCTTGAATGCTGTAATGTCGCGACACGGAGTTGAAAACCCGAATTTTAAAGGATTTATGGCTGATAGTGCTATGGCCAACTGGAATGCCGTACGAATTGTATACGGAAGTGGTTTTGCAGATCAGAAAATGGAGAACAGGGAAAGAACATGCTTATTACATTGGAGTACTTCACTCCAAAAACACACACAGAAGTACATTAAAGAAGCGTTTCAACAGCAGCACACTTTACTTTGTAAACAGTACAAAGATGCGAAGTCCATGGAGGAAGCAGAAAACAAATACTTGGCAATTCGGTCATGGTGGTTGTCGTCAGGAGCCACTACTGAAGATGCTCTTCACCACTTAGAACATTGGCTTGCCTTTTGGCATTTTCGATATAGGCAATGGGGAGGATTCATGCAAATGGTAAGTCAATTTCCTTGGACACCTTCTATCCTTGAAATTCCATTCGCAAATTTTATTTATTTTTAATTCAAAAAAATTTAGAAAAATAATTCATATTTATATAATTTACTTAGAATGTCGATTCGATTTCCTAAATCATTGCTTTAAGGAAAATAGAAATGTTAAGGACTGTTTCAAAGTTGGTGTATAAAGAAGGACAATAAATACATCCATCAAATAGGAGTTGTATACATTAGATGAATTTTAGCATCTTAGAAAAAATTATCATTTTTTTTCCAAAATTTTCACAAAAAATTAGTGTACAAATCTAAAGTGGAGGTAAGAGGAGGGACCTTCAATACCCCCCTCGGATCCGACGGGGCTATATTGGATCCTTCTAAGTACCCTTACTTTGGGTTCATGTTTGAGGAATTCGGACAAAAAATTTCCAAAAATTGAAAAAAAAATGTGATGATTGTTGGGGTGACATAAAATCCCTAATTTAGATGTAAGGGGTTCATTGTTTGCCTCCAATAAAACATTGAGTAAAGGTGTTCTGAATTTGTATTTTTGTTTCAGGTTTAGGAAGAATTTTGAATTTCGCCCCCTAAACCAAAAACGAGGGTAGTAATAGAAATACCTGAGACCCTCGTCGGATCCGACGGGGGTATTTGAAGTCCTTATTAACACCATCACTTTTTATTTATGGACTTATAAATATTCATTTGTATCTTTGAGGGTTTTTGAAGATGGTATGAAATATTGAATTACCAAAGCGTAATATTTGAGTGGTTTCATTTTCAGGATTTGAGTTTGGAGGAACTTGCAGATATGCCTTCATGCAATTTGTCAGAAACTGTGCACAACAAGTGGCTTCAAATGTCTGGGAACAAAGGAAACAATCTCTTTGACGCTACATGTGATGACAGTATTCGTGCATGGATGCAAATGACAAATTACCGAGCGTACTTGAAGGGACACGCTTCTGGATCTGGTCCGTCGAAAGGAGAGCTAAAGTTGAGAGCAGCAAGACGTAGCGGTGATCCTAAGAAAATTGCAGAGGCTTTGAATTCATTGCCTGGTTCTGAAGGTGTTGGAACTCGCATTCCACATTTAGAAGGAGAAGAGGTTTTTGGGAACACAAAGAGGAAGGTAGACGTTCCCATTGGCGATGCAGGGGACTCGCATAGACCTGATAAAGTTAACTTTTCCCAACCTCGTGTTCAGACACGGTCCACGACAGCGTCAATAGAATCTTCAAGAGATAAAGGTAAGCAACCTCAAGTGAACACTCCGACACACGTTACGGTTGCGTTTGAAAGTGATTGTGATACATCGAAATGGCACATTGCAAGGATTAGTCACAAGTCCAATGCAAAATGTTATGCTCAACAACGAGATTCAAACATCACTTGCAAGGCAAAGATTGCCAAAGGTCGGAAGGGAACCCCTGCTCCAACCTATAGTGGAAGAAAGATAGATTACGGGACCAAGAAAGAAATAGTGGCAGACTTTTGGTTCTGTGCAGATGACATTGAACGGTGCGTCAAGGGTAACAAACGGAGGTGGGTTATGGAGTGGCCGGCGGTTCCTGAAGTATGGCCAATCTTAACAGGAACAAATCTTACCCGAGAGGAGACGTTATTGTTGCAGCATGCTGGATTTCGACTTCAAGAGCGTCCTGTGTTATCTCCTCGACGACTATTCAGTATGTCTAAAATATTTGAGACTGTGGTATATGACGAACCAGTTCCAAAAGACGCACACGTATATCCAACTATACGAAACAGTCGTACTATTCGCCGAATTGCAAATGCACCTACAATTGAACAACGCAACAAGTGGGAGAGTGCTGGCAACATCAAAGGACAGATATTGGGAGTGACGTTGTTACCATTTCCTGGTTTAGGAGCGATTGTTTCACTACAAACTGGGGTTGAACCAAATTCAAATGTATATCGAATTACTGTGGGCATGTACCCATCGTGCACGTGTCCTAACTTTACTTCTATGGCAGTTTCAGCAATAGGAGGTCGACAGCAGTATGTGAATTGCAAGCATTTGTATTATCTTTTCCGGTACTTTTGCAAAATGGACGTAAATGAAGACAAGTTCATCCATGCACCAAGCTATAGCTTCAACGAGTTGAAGCTTATTTTAGTTAAGGCGGGGATAATAAGAGTGCTAGAATAAGAGCAGGCACTAGTTGAAAGTACTGCAATGGTATGATAGAAGACAAAATTTCATAGAATTCTAAATATTTTCTGTTTACTAAGGAAGTTATCATTTTCTTACGAAATTCATCATTTTGTTCATTTCCTCTTTCTACTTGTAGTTTGGATTTCATTAATATTAATTCCAAGACTTCAATCATTATGTTTTTATTTGGAAGTTTGATTGCTTTGTCATTATTTTTTGAAGTATACTATGTGTTCATTGAAGAATTTTTTTTTATGTTGGTGATCACTTCATTAAAAAGGATTAATGCAGCAAGAGGTCCAAGAGACTTAAACATGAAGGCATGGATTCTTTATCTCTACTTTTTTTGGATCATTGTTGCAAACTGTAAACCACACTTATGCAAACATTCATGGTAGTTTGTTAGCACAGAATATCGATGAGTGCTGAAAATAGAGAAGAGTGCCTAAACCAATGTTCCCCGGCTCCTATTCATATGTCCCATACCGATTGGCATTGCGGATTGCACCAATATAAAAGGTGTAATATTCGGTACTCAGGTGTTGTAGAGGACTATTTAGGGAATAGACTTTCTCAGTCATCTTGAGGAGAATTATATTCCCAACACTCCTGTGATTTTGTTTAAAAAATTAAATGAAGCTTGTACAAAGGATTCAAGTAGCACTTAATATATTTTTTAATACACAGTCATAGGATAAGTGGTTATAGGTCCTAAATTTAGCTTTAATAGGAACTAAAACCCATTTTTTTTAGGTACGCTTTCTCCTAAAATCCTAAACAATGACTTTCATTCTCACCATGCGGTGGATTTTTCTAAAACAGAATAATAAATTTCCAAAATATTTACTCATCCACGGTCATAGGGTGCACGGATATAGGTCCCAAATTCAACATAAACAACCAAAAAAATTGAATTTTTTGAATTCTTTTAGCAAAAAAAATTTTATTAAACAAAAAATGAGAAATTTCTGGCTCCCCGCTTCCCGCTCACACTCTCCCCACTCGCCGCTCACAGGCTCACGGCTCCAGGCTCGCACGCTAGCATCGTTGATCTACAATGTAATAGATAAAGCTTCTACTTTTAACCTTTTAGTACCATGTTCATGTAATAGACATCTACAATTTAGGAGCTAAATTTTTTACTTTTAGCCCTTTAATACTGTGTTCATGTGGGACAAAAGTCAATTCAAAATTTTGCTTCAAAACAAGTATAATAAGAGTACCACAGTGACATTCCCCATAACGTAGCATTTAAATAATGATAGTCAATCCAATTTTAGCGAGTTGTTGGTGGGGAGCATTGGATGGTCATGGCACCACTACATCCCACAAGGCGGCAAGTGCCTCGACACTTGTTGGTGCCGTGGTCCAATTTTACAGCACTGGTAGTGATGCTCTTAGCCCTTATTAGACAAACGGAGGCTTTGCAAAAGCTACGTGGGAAGAAGTTGGAGTAACTTACCTACTTTCCTTGGAAAGTGGACCAATATTAAGCCTCTTGAAGTGTAGCTATGATTTTTTTCTTCATATTGAGGCAATCTATAATTTTATTATTTTTATTTATATAGTAAAGGGTACTCTATGTAATGGTCAACTTCATTGATCTTTAAAGTTTCAAAGTTTTGTTATTTTTAATCAAAATGGCTCAAAATTGTCATTGCTATTGCAAAGAGAAAAAAAGGTTAAAAAATATTTTTTTGTATTTTTAACTATAGAATCTTTCAGTAGACTAGTATACAAATGTGTAGAATAAATTTCAAAAGCATTGACCACTTAGATTGGAAGATGTTTGGGTTTAACCCCTAAAGGACCAAAGCCATTTTTTTGCCAAACCCACTCAAAACTACCATTCCTGTTGCATTCACTCAAGAATTTTATTTAAAAAAAAATTTAGAATCTAACTGTAGGATCTTGTACTCTACTTTTTTGCACTACACACTTTTAATTTTTTTTAAAAATTGTGTTGAAGAATTGAATTGAAAGTCTAGGAAAAAATTTCAAGAAAAAAATGTTTGATTTTCACTTTAAAAAAATTATCAAGTAGAAGAAGGTTTAAAATTGAGAGAAAAACTAAATTGTTAATAGCTCTAAGATGGGATTGAAACACAATAATCTCAATGGTGAGATTGTTCTAAAAAGCAAACTTAGCCTTGTCAAACAGTTTTTTTGAAAAATTGTGAATATTGCATTCAGGAATGAATCCTATAAGTTATTTTTTCAAAAAGATGCTTAGATTGCTCCCCCCAAAAGATTGTCCATAACTTTTGCATATCTAATCTAAATGGAATGAATCAAAGCTTCAAATGTAGACAAAAATAAGATCTATAATTAGAAAGGCATAACTTTTGCTCCTAAGCACCAATTGAAATAATTATTATATCCCCACAAATCATTAATAGCTCTAAGATGGGATTGAAACACATTTCGCATTAGATTTGGTGAAATCTTATTTTTTGGGATATTTTTTTGTATTTTTTTCAATTATATTTAAATCTATAAACAATTGTTAAAAACTTTTAATCTATTAACAAACTATACAAATTAATTCAATTAGTACGAGACAAAAATACATATATTCAAATGGAGTTTTTACTAGAAAATTTTTAATTTTTAATTTTTTATTGGTTGTTGGTATAAAAAGGAAATATCCTCTTTTCTCCCAAATCATCAAAATTTTGGAAATAAATATTTTTAGTAGAAAAATGCAATATAAACAAGTAGTACATTTCATATTAATTGAATTAACTTATGTACAAATAAGATCCAATAAAACCTATTGTAGTAAAACATGGGGACCATGTTCAAAGTTAATCCTTATCTAAACCATTTTATGTGTTGTTACCTTAGTGGTAAAACAGATTACTATACACTACAACAAAAACAATGTTTTATGACTGCAAAATATGACTAGGGATGACTGGTGACTACTCACAGTCATATTCTTAAATGCCAACACCTTGGAGAAAAATATGATTGCAAAATATGACTGCTAGTTATTTTTGGGCCTTGTACTTCACAAGTGTATACTATACACCCATTGAGAACACCAAAGTATTTCATAAAAAACGTAGGGAACATGTATGGAAAAATTGACTCATAATTCTAGTCATATTTTCATGGGAATGACATTTTTTATTTTCGGGTAGCCCAAGAAAAATATGGGTAATCCAAAAAAAATATGGGTAATCCAAAAAAAATATGAACAAGTCATTGTTTAAAATTTTGAAATCTTGGACAATTTTTTTTGGGATTTTCAAACCTAATTACCACTTTTTTAGAGTTTTGAAACCCTAGCCATCATTTCTTTAGAGTGTTGAAACCCTAGCTGCCATTACTTTGGGGTTTTGAAACCCTAGCCGTCACTTTTCTTGGCTCTTCTTTCTTGCCTTTGTTGTCTGTTAGCTCTTACTTGTTACTTCTTAGTTGTTGTTACTTGTTTTTTGCTTCTTAGTTGTTGGTTTTTGTTGCATTTTAGTTTTTGTTGCATTTTAGCTCTTACTTTTTGTTGCTTTTTAGTTTATGAATCTTGTTTTTTCTTCTTGCATTTTAATTTTTTTTTTCTTAATTGTTGGTTTTTGTTGCATTTTAGTTTTTGTTGTATCTTAGTTCTTACTTTTTGTTGCTTTTTAGTTTATGAATCTTGTTTTTTCTTCTTGCATTTTAACTTCTTTTTTTTTATAATTGTTGCTTTTTAATTTATGAATCTTGTTTCTTCTTCTTGCATTTTAATTCTTTCTTCTTAGTTCTTGCTTTTTATTTCTTTTTATTGTTTTTTAGTTCTTACTTCTTGTTTTTTTTTGTTGCCTCTTAACACTTGTTTCTTATTGTTGCATCTTAACTCTTGTTTGTTGTTATCTTTTAGCACTTGCCACTTTTTTCTTTTTCTTTCCTTCATCATCATTTTTATTTTTCCTATTTTAAACTTGTGCTACATATTTTGTGTTGTTGTAAACCTTAGAAGGTTGAGCTTTGTTGTTCATTCACTAAAAATTGACTTCTCATTTCTTTAATTATATATGCAGGCACAAAAGTTGAAGCAAAGTTGTTGGAGGCTACTTGCAACTCAATAGAGCCATATCACATTTATTTATTGTAAGGAATATAGGCCCTATTGAATTTTGTGAATGATTTATTGTGATATATATGTTTTATATTGTTGGCTAACAAATGTTAATGAAGAGAGTTGTATTCCTTCTTACATTCTTCCTCTTCAATATGATTATCTCATGTATATCTTTAAAATCATGTGTATGTGTTTTTAACTACATGAAGGGTTTTTTTCAATTGTTAAATCATCTTGATGTATAATTGCAATGTGTCATGTCCATTTAAAATGAATGAAAAATGTACTTGTAGTTTGTAATTAAAGCTATTTTGAACCTCAATCACCCCAATCACAAACTACTCACAAATTTTAAAAATATGACTCTCAATTATCCAAAATATCACTTGCTTAAGTTACACTTCACAATATATATTGTCCAAAATATAATTAGTTATAGTCATATAATGCTCATACTTATGTGTATCAAAATGTAACCTTACACATCCCAAAATATGACTACAATCAGTCATAAAATTACTAATGACATCCACATTAACTACCATATTAACCAAAAATATGACTCACAAGAGTCATATTTGACATTAGCAAAAAAATATAATTTACAAGAGTCATATTCATATTCCACATCATTCAAAAATATGACTCATGAGAGTTATTTTCCACATAGCAAAAAATATGACTCACAAAAATGATATTCCGCAATTCACATCAATAAAAGAAATGACTCATCACAATCATATTCCATATCAACAAAAAATATGACTCGTTGCAGTTATATTCCACATCAACCAAAATATAACTCATTACAATCATATTTCATGTCAACCAAAACATGACTCACTACAGTCATATTCTATGTCAGCCAAAAATATAACTAAACGGAGTCATATACCATGTAGGATTTTTTTTTCTCGGGTACCTCAAAAAAATGTCAAGCCTCCAAGGATAATCAATGTATACGCCATGTTGGCATACTATAGCTAAATATGGATATTTATACCCCTCAACCCATATAACTGCCAATATGACTGGTGTATAAAGTGACTACTTCTAAACTACTGGAGTTAGTCATACTCCGAGTCATCTACAGTGATTTTTGCGTGAGTCATATTTTTTGATTTTACGACTCACTATAGTTATATTTTGCAGTCATAAAACATTGCTTTTGTTGTAATGATAACTAGAGGATTTTGAGGTTTTTTTACATGATCATAGGTTCCATTCCTATCTTGGTATACACTTTTATATTCACTAAATTAGTTTGCTCTGCACTATAATTTGTCTTTGTCATGCACAAACACATTGTGCATAGATCATATGGTACCAATATGTGCCAAATGTGAACAAACAACAATAATCATGCAACAATGACTCCATAAGTGCCTAAATGCTATTGATTTTACCTCCCAATACATGAATGAGGTGCAACTCACTTCCAATCAAAACCAACGTAATAACATATGAATACACCTTATAAGGAATTCTAGTAAGTGGTTTGCAAAATAATGCACAATCCTTAATTAGTACTTTGTATAGCACACGGCCTAACAATGGTTCCTGATACTAACTTGTACTTCAACCTAATAGTTCTAGAATCATGGTGAACGGTGCAAGTTAATGGGACCACACCAAATGGCTCATGACATTTGAAACAACTACCAAGTGATTCAAAAAGTGATAATGCAAATGCAAAAAATACCTACATTATTAGTAGCACTTAACACTAACAACATCTATTTCAACAAAAAAAAAATACTCAAACATAAAGCATATATAGATGTAATAAGCTATTTATGGATATCCCTATGAGTGTTGGATTTTCCATTTGGGTACCCTAATTAGATTTTTAAGGATTAAATAGGGTGTTGAAAATTTAGGATTCAAATCAAACTTGTATCCAAATCTCCCCAAATTCCCTAAATAAAGACAACAAAATCACCCCCATGACTATCTACTAGTCTATAGGATTCACAATTCAAGGTCAATTTTTAAGTTTTAAGATCTTAATTAGGATTTTAGGTTCAATTTGAGGTACTGGAATTTTCAAATGAGGCTAAGTTTTTGCCATTTGATAAGTTTTCTTGTTAAATTAGCTCCTATTCACTCCCAAGTTTCTATATTCAAGTGTGAAGCATATATATATATATATATAATTTAAATAATTATTTAAATAATCTTCATTAGTATTAATTAATATGATTTATTGCATAAATGTGGTCATTCTTTACTTGAATTAGATAGTTAATTATCCTTATTCAATACTTAATTTGACTCAATTATCCCTTCCCTAGGTTACTCCAACTATCATCCATAAATTGATTCAATAACATAGTGAAGTGAAGACTAACTGGCTGTTTTTTTCAAATTTGAAGACCACAGTCACCAATCACGTTGTCCTTGGTAAGTAGGAACTGTTGGTCTTCACAACCTCTCCCTATTAATTAAATTGTAGTTGCTACAATTCCAAAATACCTCCCAAAACACCTCTAAACAAATTTTCTAAGTCATTTAAGTGTCAATTTCTTACTACAATAATATCCATGTATGTAGTGGCATCTTTTTTAAATAATACAAATGAAGAAAAGCTCCTATAGAAGCTAAAAAATCCTCAATAATTACCAAAGCCAAGTCTAAATTGTTCTTTAAGAACATTCTATATTTTAGGATAAAGCCACAAGGCAAATGCTCCTCACTTCATCTTGTGGAAGATTCAAATTAGAAAAGATGAGTCTTCAAACACACATAGAAGATATGGTCTTTGAGGTGTCAAAAGCCAATGCCAAGGCCCAAACATAACATTGTTAACAAGATGAGATCTCAACCCCAGCTAGAGGTATACTTCCCCCTTAAATACCTTGGGGGAATTTAGTTATAATTAAAGAGTTTAGATTGGTTGGGCTAGGGTAGGGAAAATTCAATTATAATTGAAGAGTTTAGATTGGTTGGATTGGGATAATTGGAGGTTGGATTGTCAATGGAGGAGATGGATTTGGTTGGTTGGTTGATCCCCAAGCACATAGCAAAGTCAACAAAGCTGAATAGTATTACAATGAATAGCAAAGTGGATAATAATTATTAGTCTTCTATGTGTTGAAGCAAGTTGCCAAATTTTACAACAAATTCTTCACTTGATTTCGAGGAAGTTGCAATGCTAGGGGCTCCCGCTTTCTTGGGAAGCAAAAGGATACCCAACAATGTTAAGAAGTCAAAAAGTCAATGACAAATAATGCCCTCATGCACCACACATTACAACCTTCCCTGGCACAATTTTTTCACATTTTAGTCAAAACTCTTGCATGCACTACTTTTCCAATGGCAAGAACAACAAATGCATTCTTGTGCTAAAGCTCAAAACTTGTTTCATTTAGTCTCTATCATCAAAAAGATCAAATTGCTCCAAGACTTTCTGTGTTGAGGAGTTGGTTTGGAGAATGCTGCTGCGGAATCCTTGCTCCTTACAAAGAATTACCTGCACAACGAGAGGACGAGTAGCCTGGAGAGATGGCGACACATCAGAGTTTTAACATGCCTTCCTTTGCCATTCATGATCACATTTTAAGTGTTGACACAAAGGCAGGGTTAATAAAGAGTGCTCAAATCACACTACATTTGACATCGTGCAAAACAAAAGCTCTCCAGGGGTTGCGTAATAATGAATGTAGGGTCTAAGTGAATTGGGGACCGAATGACTAAAAACATTTCTTATGATGTGCCCATCACCGTCCTCCTGTTGTGTCAGTAAAAGGCACGATAGAACAAAGCAGAGCCTCTGGAACCATACGGGTACTTCGTCAATATGTCTATTCTCTGCAATATTAATACTTGTACATCAAAGCGACGAGGAATACCTGTTTAAATTTAAAAGTTCAGAATACTGGTACAATACAAGAGGCAATTTTCTATTCAAACGACATGAAAATCTGTGTAAAATGGAGCAACAGATCTACATGGAATCAACTAGAACGAGAAGAAGAATCTGTTTCGAGCATCAAAGAGGGGGTACAAAAGAGTTGAGGTCGTGTTCAAGGGGAGACACAAGGGCTGGTATAGGGATATTGCTCGAATTAACGTCAGCGTATGGCTCCAAAGTTGCTCGCAATCTCTCATTTTTGGCGCATTCGTCCTGCAACGTGAACGAGGTAAAATGAGTCATGCGACACGGTAATCATGTACTATTAGTAGAAAAGTGTATCCAAATTCGCACCTGATTTTTTTGTTATTTTTAGTTCTTTAAGTGCTAAAAAGACTGGTTTCTTCCAATGCTTCTGTAGAAGAGATCTAGGATTGAAGAGAGACTGAAAAAAGGTATTGGACGTGGATAGTTTCTTGTATTGTGCTGAATGGTTGTCACGCTTTGAAAAAACCTAATTCAAATCTGGAAGCAAAGTAGATGTATTCTTGTAAGCTAGTTTAAAACCTTAAGAATAAAGTAAAAATGAAATACCTGGAACTGCTTGACAAGTAAGAAGTAGTTTCGCTGTGCAGTGACGCATGCCATATGTTTCTCCTTTAAAGCATTATATGTATCTTTCTCTGCCTCTAATCGTTTTTCCATCTTCAACAATTTCTGCATCATATCAGGGGACCATTGCTGTTTAAGAGAACATTAACGGAATTTCCATACTATTTAGAGCACCATGTGAAGAATGAAAATATCCATTCAAAGTCTTAGAAATCCATCAGAAGGAATCGTAGATTCTTAGCCTGTGGATTAGAGCGCGTTGCAAACAGATTTTGTCCAAATTATTTCGTACTGCTAAAACCTAAAATCAGAGTGTAGGCAAAGATACAGGACATAGTACGCACTGGATAACCTTTACTCCCGCTTAGTACTCTCAACAGAATCAGATTTCAAAACTGCAACTAAAAATACCGAGAAGTCATTGTACCTGCTTCACCCCTTTCACAATTCCTTCCATTGAATCCACAAATTTGGCACGCCCTCCTGGAGTCGTCATTGCAACCTCAAACTGCAAAGCGACAAAAATCTCACTAAACAAAAAAGAACCAAAACGACATCCATGACTTAATCGAGGATCACGTTCCTTTCTGATCAACAGAACACATGTTCACGTGATGCAGACAACCAGCGTATCTTGCAACAAATCACTTCATTCCATTCTGAGCTGCACCAGACAGTAGAAAACGCAAGGTGGAACAATAGAGTGACAAGTGTACACACCTGAGAATGGATCGAGTTAAGTAAAGAAGTCTCTTTCATAGTGAGCTCGTGAGCTTCAGCAAGTGCATTATAAGTCGCATAATATTTCCTTGTCTCAGCTAGCTTCCGCTGTGATAATCAAAAATAGGAAACAACAACAGAATGAGACCTCAGATCAGGGGACAACCTCCGTGTGGCCACAAAATAAAGAGGCGGGCGCTTAGATCACATGATAACAATTGGTTGTTAGCGACTGGAAGGAGAGGATAATGATGTCTAAGCATTGAACCTGTATGTGCAGATAGAGCTCCACAAATCGACGTTCATATCTGAATCCTCCAACATATAACACGTTCAGATAAGAATTGTTTTGCATCTAGAAGGTTGATATCCCGCACTGTCAGTCTCTATCAGCCACTATCATCACAGAGATCATGGAGTATCTATGAGACTGCAATCAAAAGTGGTCAGGAAAATAGTTCCTCTACAGAATAAGAGGTGCAGTACATTCTCCCGTTGGTCTTAATAGAAACAACTGGCTACGAAATATAGTGAGCAATTGATTGAGGTCAAAGGCACAACTTCCACCATGCAGTCACTCAATCGAAGTAAATCAAGATCCAGAGTTTCTCTTGCGACTTACTGAATAAGCTCAGATTGTGTGGGCACATCATCCAACTGCCTTTGCATGCGGGCAACTTCCCGGCATTTCTTGGCAAGCTCCTGGATAACATGAAGTATGCTTAAAGAGAAAGTGCAATTCGTCACGTGTGACAATCAAGCAACGTACGGCAGGAGTAATTGATGTTGTATGACCAGAAGTAACCGTAAACCACTAGCATAGGTTTTTTATCAATAAGTAGATAGTCACCCATTGAGTGGAACGCCAGAAATTGTACTGTACATTCCAACAAAGAAGGGAATTTGAAAATTCCACATTTCAAAATAAATGATCAAAAGTCAAGTTCATCTTACTTTTCGAACAGATCCGAGCTTCGATAAATCAGCCTCATACATAGTCTCAACATCTGCTTGCCTTTCTGCTTGCTCTGCAAGATTTAGTGCTGGATCTTGCAGCTGCTTAATACGAGCAACCAGTTCCGCTCTCTTCTTTTTACAACTTGCTCGGAATTCAGTTTCCATGTTTTTAAGGTTCTGACCACATACATTGCCCATGTATCAGATGACACCAAAACTGCATAAGCATTATCACCAGCCAAAGATGACAAATCCAAAATGAAAACAGTGCCAGCCATGATCCTTCAATGACAAAGAGAAGGATTGCAACACCAGTGGAAGGAAAGAAGGACGAATCGGTGCAATGGTCAAGGGCATACATTCGTTTCTTGTAATAAAGAAATTATGTCCTTAACCACTGGGCCTGCATTCGCATCATCTGCGGCATGGTGTAGTTCTGCTTTCTCAGCAACCAGTTCTGCCCAATGCTCTTCCTGCCTTCCTAAAAAGGGCCCACGTGCAAACAATGCACACAAGCAAGAAGATCTCTCAATCAAACACTGTGATTCAAAATCGTCGCACATAATCGCGATGATTTGATATCGAAAATCAGATTTCGAAGAAAACATTCTCCTCCGATAGAAACCAGAGGAGGTTGCACAAGCAGCAGAGTCAGGTATGAATGTCATGCGAAATAATCTCCTAAATCCATGTAAAACTGCATGAAAAGCACCTGTTTTCTTATTGAAAGATCAATGTCTTCAGCAGCATTCACTGCAAAATCCTTTTTAATTTGCAGCTGTTCAATCCTAGCTTTTTGGAACTCTATCTGTTTCTCAAGAGCTGCAGTCTGCACCAGAAAGCAACAAATTAATTCAAAAGAAGCAGAAGGTACTCATGTTACTACGGATAGCTTCTACCTATTTAAACAGAACTGACAACGAAAAAAATGATTATTTGACGTGGCTCTCGATCATCCTGACTTAGGGTCCTACACAGGAGTTAGCAGTCAAGTAGATCAAGCTTGCTCAAGAATCGTCACAAAGTGATCTATAGCAGATTGCATGAAGGATTTGATATCAGCACTACCAGACTCTATGTTATGGTACTGTAAAATTTGTTAAATTACACTTTAATAAAAAATCTAGTGCAGCTGTAGAATGTAGTATAGCTGTTGCTCGAGAGAGAAACTAACATCAATAGCCCTTAATTCCGGACGCAGAGCATTGGCATCATTTAACTGAAGTTCCAGAAGACCGTCACTGCATAACAGCATGAAGAAAGGTTAGGAGCGACTATCCTGCACTCGCTGTATATCAAACTGGTATAAAGATCACAGTAAGAGAATAAAAGACCACACACTGGGAGGTTTACAGAGGGGTTCAGCAACCTGCTAAATCCTAAGTCGTCGTCACAAGAATTTTCTTGAACAGCAAACATGACATCTACCAGCTCAGCAAGAGTACTTCAATAAGGAATTCAATTGGACAGTTTCAGGTACACTTTTGCAACACAAATGATGCTGAACGTTTAGATTCATTACACATTATGAGAATGTCAACTATATCCCTTACAGTTATCCTGTTTGTGAATGACCATGCGAAACGAATAAATGACAACTCAAAGTTGTCCACCGTCAGAAGCATGTGGCTTAAGATGTAACATATGAAACATCAAGCACAAACTGAAGTAGAATATAAAGCAGTAAGCCTACTTGATTTGCAGGTATTGCTGATCACTAGAATCTGCTGTTGAAGACTGCCGTGTACGGTTCATCCTATCCTGCATGTGACAACCAACCCTCCTTACATTTTGATAAAGAAATAAATCTATCATCTGCATAAATTTAGGTAGCAAGGTGCACTTTCAGAAGGCAAAAGGGGCGATCTTATTGTATCACGAATCACGTCGACTTGTTTCGAACCAGAGCGATGAGTCACGGTCCGAGAATCAGGGGAAAACTCAACAACAGGTGTGAATCTAACACCACTTTCAGGCGACTCAAGTGCCGGATTAACTACATAATGATGACAACGCTTAAGATAAAACTAGAAGTTGAGAAACAAGCTTGAAAGTATCCTCATCACGGAATGTAGAATGGCTGTAAAGACCTACCAGGTGAGCATGCTCATCAGAAGCTTCTCCAGGGAGCTCATAGTGTCGATGAAACGTCCATAGCGAATATTTTCTCAACTATCATACAACCGTTTCACAAAGATCAGAAAACATGTGCCCCGCTAAATACTGCCCACACAAAACTTGAAAGAATAAAAGAAAAAGCAAGGATTCTATGAATACCCTCAAAATCACAATAAAATTCACTTACACTAGCAAAGGTGCGCCCTAGAAGGTAGAACAAAACGTATATACAATATCTCACTCCTATGTCTACAAGTGCACTAACCTGATCGCCAGATTCTTCTCTACTTTGTAAAACTCGTTTCACCAGCCATTGAATAACTAACAGAACAGCGGGATAATCGAGACCCTGAATTTGGTGCGCCTGAAGCGGGTAAGGGCACCCCATGCGATCTAATGCCTCCTCAATAGCCTCCCCAACCTTGCTGCACATCACCAGACGAGCTCTGTTATTCATACAATTCTCCAGGAGCTATAATCAAGGGCATTAATCACATTTGTTACATTCTTGCGATGACTCAAAACTGCAAGAAAGGTATTCAGTCAAGAACCTCATGATTGTCGAATATGTTCACTTGACCAAGACCTAGGAAATTTCCCCATGACAAGCAAATTCTCAAGAGAAAGGTACTAGGCCTGTTCGCAAGATTCATAAATAACTCTTTCTGTAGGAGACTATTTCGCACTTCTTCTTGGAACATAGCATTGATGCTGCTATGCTTTTACAAAATTCGCAAAAATTATTATAAGACTTCGATTAATGATACCCATTTTAGATTCTCACTAATTTTGTAGCAGCTTACTAGATTTGATACATTTTTTACTCATTTTGACGAAATATTTGAAGAAAATCTTGCATATTTTAGCTAATTACCCCCCAAAACTCCTTTAATGACATTAGTCTATTATTTTCTCTTATAGCAATCTGGCTAAAATTCGTGCAATTTTTTTACTGTAACATAGCTCCAAACTGTAACAGTATTATTCCGATTTTACAAGACGAATACCAGAATCCCATTGTACAGCAGGTGACAATCAGGTTGGCTCATAACAGAGCCATTCCATGAGCAAAGTCGAATAGCGAGACAAAGAATCGATCGCACAAATCCAGTCTGCTCTACTTTGAGACATACTAAACCTACGAAATCCACTTCACATCTAGTCGCATGCTGACCACAATACTCCCGTTATACTTCTTCTCCCCAAGAAATTTAAATTCTCAAGATTAGGTGAAATTTTTTAGGTTTGCATACTTTTATTTTATTTTGAATTCAAGCTTAAATTTTTTTTGAATCCTAAGTAATGTGATTTCCAACAAACCTTCGATAATTTCATACCATCGTATCGAGGATTTAAGGATGACGAAGACGATCTAATCCCATTTAATTTCCCGCAGCATTATTACTCCCCTTGATCCCCCTCCACAAGAGCGAGATATTCAGAAACTTACATCTTATAGCCCAGGGTGGCATCGTCATCGTAGAGAACGTCAAAATCCACATCCACATTGCTAGCCGCGATCGCCCATGCCAATCCTCCTGTGAGGATATCAAATGGCGAGAGAGTCGATATCTGAGCTCGAAAGTATCCCCCGGACAGCAAAAGCTCCGCAATCTCCCGCAAGAGCTCCACTCTCTCCTCGTCCTGCTCCATCTTCGTCATCACGCCACCATATCACGCCAAACTTTGTCAGACATCGATCAGTGAAATTGCGACATCGACTTAGAGCTTCACGCAAAATCCGGAAAAATGCAGCAAGGGTGTGATATTTGCGCTCTAGGGTTTTGATCGAAAGCCAATTCAAGACTCCAACTCCATCGCCAGCAGGACATGAAAGCTCAAGAGCCAAATGCGCCTTGGATGACAAGTTGATGACGATGATGACGAAGACGACGGATGAAATTATTGTATATGAACTCGGATGAACGATGTCCGCATCGTTGACCAAGTTATTACCTTCTGTAATATCACCTTCTCTTATGAACTTTGACTCCTTTTAGTCACACTTGCTTTTCATATGCTTAATTTGCATGGAATATTAGAATTTATCGTAAAGTGGGAAAAAATCTCTCCCTTTAATAGAAAATAATAGAAAAAAAAGAATTGGAGATCAAAATTTTGGGGGATTCAAAATCAAACTCTCTTGAATTTCATCATTAGTTTTGCTTTCATTAAATAATCAAATCTCAAAAGTATGCAACATGTAGGTTAAGGGATTGTATCCATAGAAGAGAATCATGAGTTTAAAGCTTAACTCAAGATTAGGTAGTGGACCACAATACATTTGTTATTGGACCATATTTTAAACTTAGCTTGCACATACTTCAAGATAAAGTCTAAGCACTTTACTATTAATCCTATTGCAACTTTGGATATGAGATACTTTCAATAAAAAGAATATATATATATATATATATATATATATATATATATATATATATATATATATATATATATACATCAATAAAGGTACAAAATTAGTATCACTTCAATTTTCTTTTAGAAATTAGTGCAAAGCAATGATATTTCAAATTGCGCGCACTCAATTAAAATAGCATGGTTGTAGTCAATTATTGTCACTCATACTGCTTAGATAATTAAAGTACTTTGAAAAATTGATAAAAATCATTGCATGGCAGAATGCCTCAAAAGTCTAAACCAACAAAGCTTCAAATTAAGAAATATAGATCAAAACATGTAGACCAAGTAAGTGATAAATCAACCTATGGCATGCAAACCACCCGTGACAAATACATGGGAAATGACCCATCTTGCATCAACCTATAACAATTTTTTTTTAATAAATCAAATTTGGGCTACATTAGGTTGAGTTAGTGGCTACAATTAATGTCTAAGAAGATGGTGATGGAGTGATTAGTGACAACAATAGGAACTTTTACCTTTTGAATGTAAATTCATTATAGTAAGTGACTGTTTTAGGCCTTCATATTGTGGCCATGTTAGGAAGTATTGTAATTGCTTTGATGAGTGAGATGACTATTATGGATACATTATTTGTTGGGTTTGGGGTAGTCTAGAGACTATTTTTGAGTCAATTGGACATCGCACTTCAAAAATTCATAACAAATTCATACTTCATCTAAAAAATTCAATTCTTTTTCCCATTTCTCACATTTGTCTTTATATAGAAAACAACATGACCAACAAGGCAAATCAATCATTTTGCATATCATTAGGTTGGTTTACCTTATATTGTAGCAATTGCAATGGCTTCATGACCAGCAACTGCATTGCAAAATCTTCATAGGATGGAGAAAGTATACTACTATTTAGCAAAGCTTCAAGGTGTTTCAAAGTTCAATTGAAACATCATTGCTTTTGAAGCCTTATAGATCTAAATGACACTAAGGTATAGAAATTTCAAGCATACATCTTATAATGTACATGTTGTAGATGACTTGAGTCAAATTTGGAGTCATTTGGCTATATAGATTGCAAAATTATAATATTTTAGTATTAAATAAAAAAAAGTTTCTAAAATTTTACTAGCAATACATTTGGAAGCAACATTAGATTTCTAAACCTACTCAAATGTAAAAACTTAAAACTACAAAGTGATTCAAAACCACAATACAAACTTAAGGAGAAAAATGGATCCTCAAAGGGGCTATGAGTTTGTAGATAGCATAAACAACAGGGAACAATAGGCCCAAAAAAATTCAATATTTTTTCAATTGGCAAACTAGAGGGCTTGATTGGTGCGAGTCAGTTCGCTTTAATAATTTAAAAAATATTTTAAAAAGTATCAAAATTACAATATTAAAATAAATACAAAATTATAAATTTTTTGAAACTGAAGTGAATGTGACTACATTAGATTACTATTTCTAATTTTTTATTATTTTAATATTATTCTATTTTTATTTTTAATATTTTAATATTTTAATATTTTTTAATGTGATCACTATTCATCATTGATGATGAATAGTGGCCATTGTCCCTCAAAGGGGCTCTGAGTTTCATTGAAGGAAACTTTCACTATGAAACAACCCTTTTGAGGGCTCATTTTTTTCCTAATGCACACTAATGAAAGAAAATATCATTCAATTCACTCATTGTCCTTGCATAATATTTTTTAAATGCCAAAAAATAACAATAAAGTTGTAAAAAACACATCTAAGGTTGAACCTCTTTCTACTAAAATGCTTCTTAGTCACTCATAACTTCTTGGATTGATATGAAATTTTAGCCACACAAACTAAGCTCTGCAAAACTTTCCCTCCAAAATTATTCGAAATGGCGATTTGGTGCAAAATTGCACCAAATGTTTTTGGCTTGGTACCACGCCTATAGAAAAAGAAAAAGACCCCCCCCCCATAAATCGCCAGAAAACTTCAAATTAAAAAAACATCTCGAATGAAATCACCAAATTGTAGATGAAAATAGAATTATGGATATGTGATATGTGCTAATGTGATGTTTTCTATTCATTATGTGGATAAATGTTGAAATTTGGAGCACCACTATTACATTTAATATTGCCACTATAGCACTTCATACAAAATGAAAAAAATGAGTTACAATACTTCAAATTGGACTTGAAGCTATGTGAGGACACCATCAAGAAAAAAATGAGCCCATAGGAGGACTGCTAGTTTAGGGGGGGATGATTTAGAGTGCTAGCCCGTTGGTTGCCCATGCATGGTGTCCAATGCTTGAGTTGGCACTACTAGTGCCAGCACAACTTTGGAAAATCCAGAAACCTATGCCTCTTCATCTTGCACGCATAACATTCATAGCTTTTTTTTCTATCTAAATGTCGAACCATCCAAACAAATATTCAAAGAAACATTAAGATGATATGCTAAACACTATGAGAATCCTTTGAATCAAAATCCCAATGTCATTTAACCCCTAAAGGATTTTGACTATGTTTTCACCAAAACTGCTCCAAAATTGCCATCTCTAATACAAGTACCAAATTTTTGAAAAAAAAATATTTTTGATACATTTAACCATATGATCTTATACTAATTTGGTTTGAGAATATGTAGAAAAATTTTCAGAAATTTTCACAATGTAGATTGCAAGATATTAGCATTTGAAGTAACAAAAATCCTTTTTTTGTCCCTGCGAAAACCTAGGCAGCTGCACTTCTTGGGGTCAAATCATTATGAAAAAATGTCCAAAACGGTGGTTACTCTTTAGATTCATTCTTCAAAGTAAGGTGGCTAAATGCTTGAAAATTTTCAAATCATTTGGAATTGTACAACATATAGGAAAAAAATAGAAAGTAGAAAGAAGTAGAAAATGATTCAAAATACAAAATTGTTAACGATTTATTTATGAAATTGAAAAATTCTAATCCCAATGGTTGTAACGTTTTAATAAACAATCTGCATCCAATTATTATTTTTTTCAAAAATATCAAAAATTGAATTAAATAAAGGACTTCAAAATTTATTTTAGAGTAGAGATTCCATAACCACCTTCAAACTATCCACAACTAAAATTCCTCATAACTTTCACCTCATTAATAAAAATGGAATGATTCAAAGATATCTATGTATAAATAAATCTAGAAAATCAATTTCAAGTTTTTATTTTTTTTAAAAGTGATTTTTAAAGAAGTTCTTTTGCTGCCCAAACTACCTGCAGAACAAAGAAAACTACATATCATACAATAACGTTTTAGCCATGTAGTCAAAAGTTATAAAAATTGTTGGGACTTAAAGCTACTCCTTGGACACATGTTGTGTGAAAATTCCAGTGAAAAAAAATGAAAATTCCATTCATAGTGAGCTACCCAAAATTGCTATGTTGCCAAAAAACACCATTTGGTCCTTTAGGGGTTAACCCATCCAAAAAATAATTTGGGTAGATCTATGAAGGAATTGAGTACAAAACATTTGAGGGAGTGAAGGTTGGAAATGTCATTTTTATATTGAAATTGAGTTTTCACCATGAATCCTCAAAGGATATGGAATAATTTGAAAATGAGTGTTCAACCGCTTATTGTCAAAATGTCAAAATTATGTTTATGTAGAATTTTAGACCTCATTTAATCATAATAGAATAAAAAACTACAAAAAACTTTGGACTAAAAAAAGTTGGGAAATCTATTTGAATTTCATCTCTAAAAATCCTTTTCATATTTCAAACCTCCAATCAAAATCTATGGACAAAATTTAGAGAGGATGTTTCAAGATGTAAAAAAAATGTTCCTTCCAACCTTTCTTTGAAATTTATCCATAACTTTTGATTGGAGGCTTCAAATTTCAAATGAATTTTTGGAAACGAAATTCAAATAGATTTTCCAACTATTTTTAGTCCAAAGTTTTTTGAATTTTTTTATTTTACTATGACTAAATGAAGTCTAAAATTTTACTTCAAATAGAATTCTTGCTTTAATTTGACCTTGGGGGGTGTAGTCATCGGGCGGAGTAGCAAACTAGGAGCAAACAAATGATAGGGTATTTTAAAATCATTTGGTCTAAAAATTATAAAAGAGTTTAGAGTAATATAGGGTATAGAAGATGGCATTGTGCGTCTTTAAAGTACTATAGGGTATGGAATAATAGGCTCCATTAGAAAATGCAGTAGTACTAAAATAGCCCCCTTCATATTAAATTCAGTGGCCAAAAATCTGAAATTGCTGCTTTCTCGGCTACTTTGAGAGTGGCATATTGGTTAAGGATATACAAATTAAAGTTATGAGCATAGTATTGTACTATAGGATGTATACTTTTTAGTTCATTAACTTCTCTCGGATTCTTAACTCTTACAACTAAGTTATACACTGTGTACAGCTCAAAATTTATTGTCTGACTACTATTAGTACCTTCCTTACAGCATACAGTGCTCACATCTTCTAGATTGAAAGATTTTGGATTTAAGGTTCAACACGGTTTGGAAAAAATACAATTCAAGCTGCTTACCTGAACCCGACTGTTGTGTGCACCGTTGAAGGAGATCATTTTGCTGTGGACGAGATGTTTAGGGTTTTGAATGGTTCACTGAGGGTGTACCAGAACAGCCTTGGTGACGTTTTCTTGTGGATGTGCGTTCTGTGTGTAAGGCTTATGCTTTGTTGAATCAATCTTCCTTTGTGGCTTCGACTTTCGTGAGAGCGTATTCACGGGCTTAAGGTGAGCATGCGGTTTATACTTGTCGTCACATTCATCTTTCAGGTAAATTGAGTCTTTGAATTGGGTAGGTGGTTTAGGTCTTGCGGGTTAGGATTGTTGTTGGATTGCCAAAGCGCGGTTCAGCTTCCAGGGTTTAGGCTTCCTCGTGTCATGCATTGTGGATCTAGATGTGCATTGGTAGAAGGAGATGAGGGTGCTGTGGACGAGGTTTAGGGCGTGCTGGAATGGATCGGTGGGGGTGTCCCAGAACAACCCTGGTGACGTTTTCTTGTGGATGTGGATCTGTGTGCAGAGTTGACACTTTCGTGGATCGGCCTTCCTATGGGGCTTCGACTTTCAGGAGAACGGTTTTACGGGTGTAAGGTGAGCATGCAGTTTAGGCTTGTTGCCGCATTCATCTTTCAGGTACGTGAGTCTTTGAATTGGGCATACGTGATTTTGATCTTGCGATTTAGGGTTGTCGGATTGCCAAAGCTGCGGTTCAGCTTCCAAGGTTTAGGATTTTTTGTGCCGTGCATTGTAGATCCAGATGTGCATCGTTAGAAGGAGATTAGGGTGCTTTGGACGAGGCTTAGGGTGTAAGGGAATGGTTCGTTGGGGGCGTCCTAGACCAACCCTCATGACGTTTTCTTGTAGATCTGGTTCTATGTGTAGGGCTGATGCTTTCGTTGATTGACCTTCTTGCACGGCTTTGACTTTTAGGAGAACGTGTTCAGGTGCTTTGGGTGAACATGTAGTTTGTACTTGTTGCCGCATTCATCTTTCAGATACATAAGTCTTTCAATTGGGTAGGTGGTTCAGGTCTTGCGGTATAGGATTGTTGTTGGATTGCCAAAGTTGGTTTTAGTTGTTAGGGTTTAGGATTTAGGGTGTCGTGTGTTTTGGATCCGCATGTGCTTTAGGGTGGGTTGACAAATTCTCTATGTTGAAGGTATAGTTCAGGGCCGTGGATGATGGCGCTCAATTTTAAAATTAGACTTTGCTCAGTGGGAGATGATGTTGGGCGGCCGGAGCTAGTCAGTCCCTTCTATTGCCACTCGGGTGACACCTACGCAGATTTGCGCACGCGCTTGGAGAACGGGAGATGCCTGGAGTGGCCCTTCCTTTTCTGGGACTTGCAAGAGGAATGTCGAATACTGCAGAGGTTTGAGGCCATGAATCCTATAACCGAACGTGTTTATGTGATTCCTACATTGGAGGGCAACAGTGGACTGTGCAAGCGCTATCGTGTTGGAAACCAAGACGGAACACGGAGCAACAATTTAGTAGCGGAGCCTCAAGTGCAAATTAGGTTGAATACGTATGAAGCTGTCCAACCGTGTGGCATGGATGGACTGAAAGCCTGTGCTACACAAACGGTGGAGGACCCTGAAACTGGCGCAGAAGAAAATCCAATTCAAATTATTGAATTGCCCAAAGACGAGAAGGCTTTGTTGTAATCAACACTCTTACCTGCTGATGTGCTTGAGAATTACAAGCAGGGTGCTGAGAAGCTGAGAAGGCAGCTGGAGTCACTGGATTTCACAGATCACAAGTGGGACCTAGAAACTTATGATCACTATGGCATGGCTGTTGTGAAAATATTTTGTGGGGAATGTAAGAGAGAAATTGGGGATACTAGCCGTGATCACTCCCGCAATGCTGTGCAAAACCTATTTGCAAATTTTAAGAAGAGTCATTTACATTCAGCTCTACACATCAAGCAGTGGTGTCGGAAAAAGGCAGATCATGTACAGCGACCACCCGAAGAAGGAGGACAAGCACCCTAAATCCATAATTTTGACACCAACAGATCACAAGCGACTTGTAGAGGAAGGGGTTAGCATTCTTCAAAGCGTGAATGACTCAATTTCCTCAACTCATCCTCTGTTTGTAATAGTGGGAGATGTGGGTGTTCCCTAGTTGAAGTCCTTCTGGTTCAAGGTGCGCTGCAAGGTCGATGGAGAACTAATGCTCTTGTGTCCACAGAAGGGGAACCTGAGGGCTAACTTATACAATCACGTCCACAGCCTCTTTCATACCAAGTGCTGCGAAGACTTGGCTACAGCTAACAGTTCATCGAAGAACTCATCGGCACTCAGTTCCGGAAAACGCGGAAGACCCATTGTAAGGTCGAGATCGACCACTGGAAATCAGCGCGACCTCCATTCCTGGTTTAGTAGCTCGGGCAGTGCAGATTCTGAAGCAGTAGGTGAATCCCCGCTAGGTATGCAGATGGATTCCATTTTGTCATTGCTCTGTTGGGGATTTAGGAAGAAAATCACAGAGTATGCTAGGAAGTCATATAGGGTTGATTCGTTGCAGAATGATTTAAAGGCTGGATTGTTGTCGATGGGGGAGCCCAACACAACGGCAGATTTTGTATTTCAGGGTAAAGCTGTTGTTGTGAGAGGGTGCTTCTGCCATGTACAGTGTAAGTGTTTGTGTCCCACAGGAGAACCCTTTTTGGATTTCACTTGTTCTAAATGCATGGAAATTGAGCAAGCGAATGATTTCAAACTTAGGGTGCAAAGGGAAGGTTGTGCTCTTGTTAAGCATGTTTGCTGCAGTGCAGGTGCTAGGGATTTTGAACAAAGGTTATAGTAGTGCATGTTAGCCTTTAGACCCTGAACCTTATTTTTGTTCATGGATAGACGATATGCACATTTTGGTCCCACTCATTGTATTTATAAGCACAATGAGAACATTTTATTTCTTACGACATCATTGTGCACAAATTTTTTTTTGTGTGTTTTAATGACTGATTTCATACTACACATTCAAATGCAAAATAAATTCAAATGCTTTTTGGTGACATTGTAGTAGAACCACCCATAACCAATAAAATAAGCAATTGTGATATGATTTGGAATAGTGCAAGGCAAAACAAATATTTTCCAAGATGCAAAAATAGAAATGTATGAGATTGCTAAAAATTTGCTTAACTTATTCCTTGAATTGATATTACTAGGAATTTTGGAAGCCCAAAGTTGGTTTGGGTCCATGCTACATTGTATATTTTGGGAAAGTTTTTAAAACCAAGCCAACACATTTAATGGTAGGCCAAAAATTTAAGTAGATTTTTTTTTTCAATCTAATTAACCATATCATTTATTCATAGAAAATTGGAATTATAAGTAATGTAAGCCCCTTCTCTATTAACCCAAAGTAGAAAATTACATAATTAAAGCATGTCAAAATAAATAAATAAATAAATAATACCCCCCCATAAAATAGTGGTTGGTCGCTCCTATATCCTTATTTTTTAAAGGCATTGCAGTCCCCGAGAATTTGACTTAACTATGAGTGGTTGAGCTCCTACTAACTTTAATTTATTTATTCCACATTATTTATTTTACCTCCTACCACCCCATATGTATATAAAGATTTGTCTTCTCATTCCTTGAACACAAATCATGAAAGGCAATCAAATCATAGTGAGGAAATTGAAGCATTAATTTCAATGAGTAAAACGCTAATTTCATGAAATTTTTAATTTTAAAAATTGTTTTTGTTTCTAATCCATTCGAATGCATTGTTTTATTAGTGACCCATTTTATTATTAAACTTGATTGTAGTTTTGTCCCAAGTATCTAAGCAAGCAAGCTTCAATTTTCTAGCAATTTGCGATTTCATTTGGACAGTCTATTCTTAAGCTTGATCATGGACTGCCCGCCCATAAAACTGAGTGGGTATAGGGGAATAGTGCACTTCTAAAAAACATTGATGAAGGTCAACAAATTTTCTTAACAACCTTCTACAAGGTTGAAAGTTTTTGTAATGTTTTAGTCTTCTGGGGTATTTGGGGTTTAACAGTGCCTCACTAGAATGATTCATCCCTTAGAGACATCAAACATAGAAATCATCTCCACCCAAATCTTTCAAGTGGAAAATACAACTTTTCTATTCATTTCTACTAAGGCAATTACACCTTAAATTGCATGCTTTCTAAAACCACACATGCTAGATTCTTGCCTAAAATGTATTTCCTCTATTCTTGAGAGTCTATGGTTGGTTACCCTAACCCCTATTTTTAGCACTTTGAAAATTTGTAGTTTATTCATATGGTGTCCAAAAAATGCATTCTTAGAGAATGGATCTACAATTCCCTTTTGACTTCCAACAAGATTCCAACAAAAGTTTTTTAATATAATAATGGCAACCATGTTGAATTGCTTATTTGTGCAATTTTATGTGTAAGGTAAAATAGCCCATTGTGGTCAAATTACCCACAATGGTCACCTAGGAAATGACCCTATTGTGGAGTTTTTCACTATGTGAGATTTAGGCCACAATCAATGTCTTACATGATAGTAATGGAGTGAATAGTGACCTCATTAGGAACTTCCAATTTTTCAATGTGAAATTGATTATAAGAATTGACTTTTTAGACCTTCCATGTTAGAAAGTATTGTGACTATATTAGGTAGTAAGATGAGCATTATGGATTCAAATTTTATTGGTTATGGGGCAATCTACAAACTCTTTTAGGCCATGATGCATTGAACACTTCAAAAATTTCTAATAAATTCATACTTTGTCTAAAAAATATAATTTCAATTGCACTTACTGTTTTGACATTTGTTTTTAAGTGGGAAAAAAATTGAAAAATTATAACAATAGCAAGAGGCCAAACTTCAAATTTTGATCACAATGGGTTGTTTTACCTCATGGTATGTTTGCACTTGGTGTTAAACTGGAGTCTTTGGGGCGCTATTAGAAAGAGAATTGCAACCATTAGGAAGAATTGATGGCAGAATTTCATGAGCCACTCATAACTTCAAGTTTGATTGGAGAAGACAAGTTGTGAATATACAAGAGGGGTGATAGGAAGTAAAACAATCCATGTGGGATATGTAAATGAAAATTAGTAAGAGCTCAACTTCTCATAGTTAAGTTAAATGCAGGAATTGCGTTTGAAGTAGGATTTCAAACCTCATTTAGGCATAAAAGAATGATTTTTTTCAAAAAAATTTGAACTAAGAAAAGTTGAGAAATCAAATTAAAATGAATCTCCAAAAATCAATTTGATATTTAAAGCCTACAATCAAAAGTTATGAACGAATTTTAGAGAGGGGAAGAAACATTTTCCTTGATATTTTAAAACATCCGTCTCTAAAATTTGTTCATAACTTTTGATTAAAGGCTCAAAATTACAAATGGATTTTTGAAGATGAATGTTAACTTGATTTTTCAACTTCTTTTAGTTCAATTTTTTTTGAAAAAAGATATTCTTCTATGCCTAAATGAGGTTTAAAATTCTACTCTAAATGCAATTCTAACTTTTTTGACAATGAGCGCTCAAACTCTCATCTTCAAATTATCCCATACCTTTTGAAATTTTATGATGGATAATGAATTTGATTATAAAAATTACATCCCACCCACTATTCTCACAATTGTCAACAAAGTGTTCACTTCATATTACCATCAAACTTATTTGTTTGTGGCAAAAGGTCAAGTGCCATTGGTATTGATGCTTACATTCTTCTCCATGATGTGGATAAATTTTTTGGATGAGGATTGCAGAGTGGAAATGTAGTGGTAAGGTAGGAGGCTTGAAATATGAGCGGGCATTAAGAACACTGCCCATACAGGTGGTTGTGAATGGATATGAAGTGGTTCTTAAATGGACCTTTGTAGTCCTTGAATGAATGGAAAGAAAAAAGCATTGTTAATGACAAGAGCCAATCATACTCTTTTCTTTCCCATTTATCTTCACAAGTTGCAAGAGAACAATTCATAGAAGCCCTAGGGACATAAATAGGGACCTATATCACATCTCATTTGAAAATTCATAACTAATTCAAAAATGATTCATAAAACATGAAACAACTTGGGTTAGATGCCAATTCCTCTTGTCTTTCAAGGAAAATTTACTGAAAAATATTTTGAGAAGTTTCACCTACCCAAAATTCAGTTTCAGTCCTTAGATGCTTGCTTTATGTACCGACTACCTTAGCTGTTGTGCAGACTACAAAAGATTATGCCCCAAGCCTGAACAACCGATAACTTCAAAATAACCCACTTATACTGAACCAATGTCAAACCAACTGAAAACAAATGTTTTTATACAACGTGTACCTTCCGATCTTTATCGGGGGTATTATGTTTTTATGAGTGTTGTTACCAAACTCTAGGTGCAAATGTACCATTAGTTACCTTAGTTGTACTACTGTAGTACTGTAGTTCAAAACTTGATGAGATTCATCCATGAAGACATGGACTTTTGCTGACAACAGCTGCCAATGTTCAATGGGTTTGTTCAAGGTCTCCTCACCATCTAAAAGAGTCATACAAGAGCTACTAGCAGATTAACTACTACTCTGTACACTATTTAAGATTTCATACAGGTACACTTCAGTTGTTTGAAAAACCTTGGAAAATTCATAGTTTGTTCATCCTCACAAAGTCCAAAAAATGCATGTAATGGTAATCTTGGGCCCCTTTTGACTCCCCATGAAAACCAATAAAGGTATGTTCTCACTTGGTGTTAAAAGTGTTGTCACTGAGGGTCTTAGGAACGAATCTAGACCTACTTCTGGACCTGATTCACATCACAAACATCACCCCTAACACCAAGTGTGAACATACCTTAAGGTAGGTGGCTCTTAAACCAACCTGGTTCTAAAACCGATCTGGTACATTTTACTTCTGAAATGTACTACCTGCATACATTTCAGAAGGGGGTCAGTTTTAGAAACCACTACGTTTCAACTTCAAAAATTTGTAACTAATTCTACAAAGGTCCAAAAAATATGAAATGACTTGGATTAGATGTCTATTCTTTTTTTTCGTCCTACCAAAATTCACTAAAAATTGTTTTGAGATGTTTAGCTGTTCCAAAAATGCAATCAACTCTTAAAGGGTCGGTTTAAGAGCCACCTACCTTAATAACTTGGGCAATTTAACCTTTGAGCACCCCAATGCCTCAAATATGGCCTCTCAAAACTCAAAGATCTCCTTGTTTGATCATTATAATTTTTTCAATGGTATAGTTAAAGGACATGTCCCTTTTCCTATAGCTTCAGCCCTATCTCTACTATCAATCACTATGATCAATTTATGTGAATCTCATTTTACGTGATAAATTGATTAGAATGAATTGAGAAGGTTTGGATTTTAGCAAATACAGTTTGGGCATTGAGGGGTTAACTCCTATTGGCCTGAGGCATCGAATTTTGGTGTTAGCCATACTTTGAAGTTAAATAAAACCTAACTATTTTTTTAATTTTTAGTAGTTTATATTTTTGAAAAATTATTTTAGAAGTCTAATTTTAGCATCAAAAATCTGATTTTGAAAATGATTGATTATGATTTATCCATTAAAGATTTTGTACAAGGGTGTTCATTGCAATCTTGACTTTCCATAGTAGTGTTGAGGGCTCTTGGAAACTGAGCCTTAGATACATAGATCTTGGAGAAGTTCATTTAATAAAATTGTAGAGTAGATTTTGAAAAACCATGAATTGATTGGAGTTATGCATGTTAGGCCCTTTATGCTCATATTTATTAGGTGACCAACTTTTTAAATTTAACATGTGAAAAGAGGATTGAAAGACTTCAAATCACTTTTGCAATTTTAACACCCTCATGATCAAACATTATAATCTTTCAATCCATGAATGATATTGTTGTGTTTTCTTTTCCTGTGTGACCTCTAACATGTTTAGTTTGAATTTGTGCGCATACAATTCAAAAAGAAATTAATACAACTTCTCTAAATGTTGGCTTTTTGTTTAATTTAGAACAATTTCCTAGAAGCTCAAAAAAGGTCTTGCGCATTGAGGGGTTAAGAATATAATCATCCTTAATAGTCAATAGTGTACTTGGACAATTTTAGGAGAAATTCCTTACATAGTCTTTACTAGTGTGCCTTGTGCCGTTGCCACAGTCAAAACAAAAGTAAAAGTAATTTTTTAATTATTTAGTTCATAAAAATACTTCAAAATTCAATAACTTTCACACCGTGAGTCAAAACGCCACAAAACAAAGCCGGTGCACCCCTCCTTGCCGAGGGCTTTTCGACGATACCAAGATTGTGACCAAAATATAAGAAAAAGTAATTTTTAAATTTTTCAGAACCAAAAACAACTCAAAAATGCATAACTTTCACACCGTATATCCAAATGCCACAAAACCAAGCCGGTGCACCCCTCCTTGCCAAGGACTTTCCGATGGTACTAAGCACGCAACCTTGGGATGCACGGTCTGGAAGATCTCAACGTGACAAACAAACAAACAAAACAAACATCCTGTCTTAATAGAAGAGATCAGTACATGAGAACATAATGGAGTTCATTAAGGGACGGTTTAAAATGAATAATAGAGTGGAAAGAAGATGGATGATGTTAGATTTGTAAGCTCCCTCATGGGATTATATCATGGATCTCATCATATAAAAGTTGATATAGAATGTGGGAAAAAAACCTTGAACAAAAAGGCATTACAAAACTATGTGGGTTCACTTTGAAGTGCCTTTATATCATTTTTGGACCTCTCAAGATTCAAACGAAAACACATACAAAGTGTAGACCTAAATCTAGGATGATCATACTTGTGTGATTAGATGTATGTCATATGATCAAGAAAAGAATAAAATTTTAAAAAAGGTGTGTACATTGTAATACAATTAGGTTGAAATTGGAAAGAGGTATACTTACCTTACTTACAAGAAAGGGGAAAAAATTAGAAATTATTATTGAAATATAAGGAAGTGTCTTAGTTGCAAACAAACAAAAGTAATTGTTAAGCTTAAGTAGAGGTTTGTATAGTTCAATGTCACAATTTTGGCATTCCAAATCACATAAAACAAAATTGACTTATTCTCTTTAGAATTTTAATTTTGGTTCTCATTCGAAACTTGGCATTTTTATTTTATTATATTTTTCTAGATTTTCATTCCAAAGTGCATTAATTATCCTTATGAAGAACATCATGTGATTAATCTATAAACACCGTTGTCGATGTTTTGTGTTTAATGAATGATGAAGAATCCTTCTTTATAGGACAAAATTCAACTATGTATCCTTGGAATTTTGTTGTAAAAAGGGGAGGTTGTTTAGATTAGTTTGACTTCCAATGAGTGCTTTTGCATTTTTTGGGGCCAACGATTCCCATGACATTTAAAGGGATGATTTCCAAAATCATTAATTTGTCCTTTAACCCCTAAAAGGTCATATTCGTTAAACTGAGACTTTTTGCAAATTTTGAGACAAAATGCTAAATATTATAAATTCATTTATAAAAATAATAATTGAAAACAAAAATAAATAATGCTCAAATAGTGATTTTCAAATGAAATTCTAAAAGTTGGTGTTGTTACCAATTTATAAAAAAATACTAATAAAGAGATAAAGTGGTTTGAGCCAAAAATAAAAATGAGACTGTAAAAAGTCTCAATATAATGAATATGGCCTTCTAAATGCCTAAGTCTTATTTTGAGCTTCTTGAAATTTGTTCTAAATTGAACAAAAAGCCAATTTTTTTATAAGTTGTATCATTTAAAAAAAAATTGTAACCATACAAATTCAACCTAGACATGTTAGAGATTACATAGGAAAAAAACCCACAACAACATTATTTAAGGATTGAAAGATTATAATGTTTGATTAGGAGGGTCTTAAAACTATGAAAATCTTTTAGTTCTCTTTTTGCATGTAAAATCTAAAAAAATGGACACCAAAAAAATATGAGGTTGAAGGGTTTGACATCCATAACCTCAATCAATTTATAGCTTGACAAAATCTACTCTACAATTTTTTAAATGAATTTCTAGTGTGATTTTTTCTCCAAGATCTAGTGTATTTGAGGCTCATTTCCAAGAGCCCTCAATACTACGGAAAGTCAAGATTGCAATGGACACCCTTGCACCAAATCTTGAATAAAAAAAATCATAATCATTCACTTTCAAAATCAATTTATGATACTAAAACTAGATTTCAAAAAGAATCTATCAAAAATAAAAACTACTAAAAATAGAAACTTAGTTGAGTCTTATTTAACTTCAAAGTATTGTGGATACCAGAATTTGGTGCCTTGGGCATTTAGGGGTTAACCCCTAAAATCCCATTGTCCCTACAGGGGACAAAATGGATTTCGGCTAGGCTCCTATGATCTCAATTTTTACTGAAACCTTTTTGAAACTTTCTCATAAGATAGAAAAACTTAAGAGCTTTTTGGGAATGTAATTTTTATTTCAATCAGTGCCTCAGAGCAAAAGTTAGGCCATAGTAACCTCAAAATGGGGGAGAATGGGCAGCAAAAAAAATCCACAAAATAATTGAAATAAGATTTTAAATATTTTTTTTCTTGTAGATTATATTTTTTTGTAAATGGAAAGCTTTGATGCATTCCATTTGGATTAAAGATGTGAAAGTTATGGAGCAATAGCGACCTCTTCTTGTTTTGCAGACAATCATAGCGACCTCTTGAAAGAAATTTTTTTCTTTCACTTTGAATGCTAATATCTTTCAATCTATACGGTCAAAAATCACAAAACAATTATCACATGATCTAAGACAAGTGTAGAACAAGATCCTACGGTTAGATTGTGAAAAATATTTTTAAAAATTTATTTTGTAGGTGATTGTAGTAGAAGTGGTAGTTTTGAGTGATTTTGACAGAAAAATGACCATGGGACTTTAGGGGTTAAGAATTAATGTGGTTTTTTTGGGGGTTTTTTGGTTTTTTTTTTTCATGTAGGGCTTTCAGAATAAAATGATATACAGTATTGGTTGGTTCAGGCACCTACTAATTTCATGCTGTTGGAGAGGGCGATCTAATGTACATTCCATGATGGCCTGAGCAGGAAAACAACTTCATCATGGATAGGCACTGAGGACTATTCCTCTGCCCCCAAATAATTCCATGTGTGGTTTGGTCCAATTTAACCCCTAAAAGCCCTTGGCCCTCCTCGGCCAAAAAATGAGTTTCAGCAGGTCCTTATGAATTCAATTTTTAGTGAACCTTCTCAGAAGGTAGAAAAATTTATTAGCTTCGTGGGAATATAATTTTTATTTCAATCGGTGCTTGGGAGTAGAAGTTATACCACAAAAAATCCAAATTTTCATTTGTTGGGCAGAAAAAGAAATTCACAAAAATTTGAAATTAGATTATTATTTTTTCTTCTTATAGATCATATTTTGTCTACAGGTGTAGCTTTGAATAAAATAACTTATAGGATTCATTTCTTAATGCAATTTTCACCATTTTTCAAAAAATGTTGTTTGATAAGGTTAAGTTTGCATGCGAGAACAATCTCATCATTGGGATTATTGTGTTTCAATCCCATCTTAGGGCTACTAACGATTTAGTTTTTCCTTCAATCTTGAACCTACTTCTACTTCACAATTTTTTAAAGAATGAAAATCAAGTTTTTTCTTTTTTTTTTGAAAAAAATTTCCTAGACTTTCAACTCATTTCTTCAACACAAAAGATTTTAAATTCAAAGCCCATAGTGCAAATTCTTTTTTACAAATGGTGGTAAAAGTCATCTGAAATTGCAGGCTAGTGTTCCAAAAAAACAAAAAAAACCCTCCCAAACCCCCCTACTCTGAATGCTAATATCTCTCAACTTGTATGGTCAAACTTCATGAAATTTTTACCACACGATCTTAGACAAGTGAAGTACAAGATCCTTCGGTTAGATTCTTTTTTTGTTTTGTTTCTTTGAGCGAACTCAGCAAAAATGACAATTTTGAGTGATTTTTGACAGAAAAATGGCCTTGGGTGTTTAGGGTCAATTGTGTGGTCCAATTGATTTCCTCAATTTCTCTATTCCAGGCATTCAATGTCATCTTTGGCCCCTTCTGAATGATACCTACCAGACGCTCGTGCGTCTGGAGAAGCTCCTGCTTAGGCATTGGCTTTGCCTTGCCCATTCTCAAGTACTTGACAGTTATTACCGTATTGTACCACTGAAATACTGGAAGAGGTGGGCAATAATTCTTAGTGCAAACATGAGCTAACTGCTGTAGCCTGGCAATCAACTGTACTCTAGTGACTCTTCTTGTACAATATTTTCCACTGCAACCAGTCACCTCATTCACTAAGGTAGGAGGTCCATAAAGGGCCCATTTAAGAGCTGAAACTGAATTTGCAGAGCTGAACCTTCTTGAAATGGTTTTCCAGTAAAAAAGACAAATGAAATTGGCATCTAACCCAAGTCGTTTCATATTTTTTGAAGCTTTGTGAAATTAGTTATGAATTTTTGAAGTTGAAATGCAATGGTCACTAAAATTGCCCACCTCTTGAAATGTATACTCTTTGTACATTGCTGGTACAATGGAAAAAGCAACATGTAGATGTAGGTTTAGGGTATCTTTGATTTCTGAGGAGAAAACGTGACTCTCAGTGCTAACAGAGTAATAGTCGTGATCCACTTATCCATGTGATGAGTGGCTAGAGTCAGTGAAGCTGACGGACGATTGCAGTATGACAATCCTCGCATTCAAGCAAGGTTGCGATCACTTCCAACTGCAGAGAGGACAGCCGGTGCTCATAGTCTGTCAATGCAGACTCAGTCGTGGCTATCAATGACTTTCAGATCATTCTATCGTCTATCAATGATCGTCTATCGTTTATCAAATGACTTTTAGATCTGGCATGGACAGCATCTCTCGCAGTTTGGCATTGATGTCCCCCCATCTAACCCAGCTAGTCAGCTACCAAACCATACACTAGGACGTACAATTCAGAGGGGGCACTGATATAAGCTAGTTAACTTCCTTGTGATGTAATTTGATTTGCGCATCGCTATCTGCAGGAACCGATCAACACCACTTCCCATGATCACGACTGACAAAAGTCACAAAACCAATCGCAGGACACAATTTAGTCACCTTCCTCAAATAATATCCACCTAGTCGTCGAATTCACTCCCTCTAGTCGACAGAAGTCAAGTGCTCCCTGCATGCATCTAGCCTAAAGAGCGATTCTAGAAGTTTCCCAGTCTTGTTTCCTTCACCTTTGTGTAGATCCAATCCGTTTGAATGCCTCTCCATCTATCCTAGCATCAATCACCACACACTTACACTGTCAATTCCACTCCCAGTTCCGCATTCCAACCATGTCCACAGATTTGGGAGCTCCCACGTAGCTGAGCGGAAGTACTCTTCAGCTCCTAGTGTTGCATTTCACAGTTGATCACGATAGACACTGAACTTCACATCGAGCTTCTTTTCGTTGCATTCTCGAAAGAGCTTCAGTTGTTTGGTTTGCTTCGGGATTAGCTGTATATTGAATTCGGGATAGACGGGTGACGGTAAATGTGGAGGTGTGCTAGGTTAGAATTTTCGCAATTCGTGTTTCCTGTTGTATAGTGTTTAGCTTCTCGTCACGAGGTCCGTCATCACAATATTTACTCAGCACGTAAACTGACGTTACGTTTCCTTGGGAGATTCCGATACGTCCTTGCCAATGGACGCGAGAAGGGGCAACAACCATGGTACACGCAGCTGGTGGGTGGTGGTCCTGGTGGTGCTGATGAGTACCCGGTTGTCAGGTGTCCTCGCGTGGTACTGCTCTGAGGACGACCGTGCGACGCTGTTGGAGTTCCGATCGGGTTTCGTGGACGTTGGCGGCGTGTTTTCCAGCTGGGACGCCAGCAGTAACTGCTGCACCTGGCGCGGCGTGCGGTGTAAGGAGAGCAATGGCGCCGTGGTGGAGCTCACGCTGGTGGGCAACTCGGAGAGCAGCAACCAGCAGTCGTACCGCGACAGTCGCTATGGCGAGGTGGGTGCGGGGCTGGTGGCGCTTAAGAGTCTGGAACAGCTCACCATTCAGTGTCTGCTCTTGAACGAGCCTGTGCCCTCGGAATGGGGCGACTTTTCTAGCAACCTCAAGGTCAGCCTTCGTTTCCTTTTCACCATTACTAGTTTACTGCTGCTACTTCATGCATGGTACCTGGGAATTCGTCCAAAGAAGCAATTGAGCATTGTTTCTATTATTAATAAAATTGCCTAATTTTTAATTGGATCTTGGTGGAAGTCAATAGAAAGTATTCTGCATTACCTTCTTATGCATTTGTTACACTCTGAATGAATAAAGTATGAATTTTTTTAAAGTTTTGAAAATAAGCAACCTTAGGTTCTCAATGAGGTAGTACATTTTAGGCAAGAATTTGTAGGAGTCAAGTTTAAAAAGGGACCAAAATTAGGAATGTGATCACTTTTCCTATACTTAATTGTGACATGTTTTTAAACCCAACCTTTATATATAATTGATTTTTAGCTTACAATGTATTGTTTCCATTTATGAAGGAGGTACAAGTGCAAATGTGCTCCGTGTGGGTGCACACAACATATATTGTTCTATGTATTAGAGTTGTATAAGTCTATCAATTTCTGTGGCCTATAGCCATGGACTATTTGTAAAATAATTGAAATGTGGTGGTTGCAATGTTCGTTGCATTGTGCCAACATTTACATAATAGAATATTGTAGTGACACTAATTTTATACCTTCATTACAAGGACAAATTAATGTAGTCTAATTCATCATGGCAGGGGGCTCAATACTACACTAAGTTAATCATAACTAATATGGTAACATGAATACCTTTTATAGCTTTATGCACTTGAACGTTGCCATTTTAGCACTATAAAACACACCATTACAAAGCAAATATAACCACCTAACTATGGTTTGTTCCAGGTAATTGTCATCAACAATGCCAACCTCTGCGGCGACATTCCATCAAGCTTGGCCTACATTCCCAATCTACGAACGTTGGACCTAAAGTCCAACCACCTCACGGGAGACATCCCGCCGGAGTTTTGCAAACAACAAAGCATCAGATACATCGATGTCTCCTTCAATGACATGAACTATTTGCCGGTGCCATGGTGCTTGCAAAGTCGCAATGTCATTGTGATTTACAACAACCAAGGCCAAAGTACTAGCCCAGGCCCTCCCGGTTGGTCTAACCCCAATCCCCCCGGTTGGTCTAACCCTAGCCCCCCTGGTTGGTCTAACCCCAAACCCCCTGGTTGGTCTTGGCCAAGTCCCCCTAGTTGGTCTGCGGGCTCTGACCTTTTGGTCCCATCGATTGCCTTCAGAGCAATCTTTGTTGCTATCCTTGTGTGGACTCTTTTGTGAGTATATGTGTGCATTGGATCAAAGGGGACAAGGCTTTGCATTGACAGAAGCTATGTACATCTATAGTAAGATTGTGTCAAAGTCTAAGTTGTCCATACTCAAAAGGCAAGCTAGTGCAATCACTTATGGTAAAGTAGCACAATCCCTAATGGACCAAATTAGACCTCCAACTCTTTTTAATTTTTTGATTGGTGTACACAATGTTCTTTGTATTCTTTGTGGATTGTGGTGAAACAAAATTTGGCCTTGTCTCAATAATATTGTTCAAAAAATAAAAAATATGAAGATTGAAAGATGAAAAGAGATACAAAACTCCATGGACAAATTTAAATAAACTTTAATGTGAGATTCAAGTAACATTTCTTTAACTAAAGTTTGAATGGGGTCCAACTTGGATCCCAATAATGATATATTTGAAATACCAAAGAGCTTTTGAATTGGACCAAAGTTGTGTCAAATTAGTTAGATTGTACTAGCCATTTCAACTTGAATGAATGGAATGGAAAAATGATTTTTGTTCAAACCAGGAGTACTAATACATGGCTTCACTAATAATAATCACCTTTAGATCCAAGAGGAGCCAAAAAAAAGTCACAGTAAGCATGTAATTTCAAATAACATAATATTCATCCAAATTAAAAATTTTGAATTAACTAGATGTATATTACAAATCTTGCACTACGTTACATGGTACAAAATATTGCTTTCCTAGTTGTGAATGATGTCCAAATATCATAATACACACTAGTAATATGCTACAAAATTAATGTACTACTATATCACAAGTATATGATAATACAAATAATATACTCTAATTGTGTATGAACATACAAATGCAAATTTTGTATGGTTTGTTTTTTGACAATCATAGAGTAGGATTGACCTTCCGATTTTGTGATAAAATATGGATGTTAAAAGCCTATAGCCTAAATCTATAAGGTAGAAAGGACTACAATCGGACACTTGAGCCATATAGAATAGTTATGTTTTAAAATGATTATAAATATTTATTAATCTAATTGGAAATTAGAAAAAGAATACAAAAAAATTTGTTGTACACTTTTTGGATATCATATGAATTAATTACATGGAGTTTGAAATTTTGCCTACGTCTAGCTCGTTTTGATTTTTGCTTGTAGAAAATGATGTAATTCATGGTGTAGTTTCAGCTCTTTAATTTTTTCAATGAATTTTTTCATTGACTGTGGTTGAGTTTGAGTGAAATTAATGTCTTAATTTTTTTTCTTTCAAGTTGTTTATTGGACCATCAAAAGAAAATTTCTTGATGTGAAATCCAATTGGAATTCTTTTAATGCAAAATTACCATGTCATTTTGATGCAACTTCAATCAAGCATATCAAGCTTCTACTTCAAAACATCAAGACTATTTTTTTTAGGAATATTTTAGGTACATTTCATGGTTTTAGAAGATAGTGGATTAAAAACCATTGGTAATGAATGGATCCAAATTAGAATTCTATTTGGGCTATCTTGATGGCATGGTGTATCATAGAGCTCAAGAAGCCATCACTATGATTTTCTATAATGTGTGTTCAATAGATTGGCACATGCAATACTTGACACCACCTTTGGGTTAGACTACATGACGTGGATTGTACATAATTTGTATATGTACAACATCTTCTTTAGGTGTGGAGCACTAGATTTGACAATTTGATAAATATATCTCTCAAATTTCTTTTAACCCTTTACGTACTAAGAATTCATGATTTTAAGTTGCATATTTTGATTGATTATATTGTAGAAAGTATAATGTAAATAGAAAATTTATAATATCATTAGCTTGAGTTGAGATCATTGCATGCATTGGTTAAGTAAATAATTATAAAAATAGATTTTTTAAATTCATTTAAACTCTTCAAAATTGCTTAAAAAATATGAGGCCTAATTTGGGCTTCTTAGTCATTAAAGGGTTAATTCATTTGTTTTAGTTATTGCAGTACAGAAGTTATAATCTATAGTTGATAATTCTAAAAAGTATCGTGCACTGTAGATTTAAATAAATTATAAATTCAGTAGAAAGACAAAGGCCAGTATATATTGAGACCCCTACAATCATCCATCACATGGTCTGAATGACCAAACGTCTATTGCAGGTTCGAAGGTCACGGATATGTTTTTTTAAGAGGAGGGAGGAGTCTCTCTATTGTGTACAACATTCTCTAAGGTAATTGCACCTTATATTTCATGCTTTCTGTGAACCACCATATTGGTTCACCTTTAAGATAATGGAAAATATAAAAACTATATATGAGTTTTAAATTCAAAAGTGTTAGTATTCTAAATTTAACTACAACCACTAGTTAGGAAGCTTTTAACTCTCATCAAAGAAAAAATTAGAAAAGGTAAAAAATATAAAAATAAGGTGAAAACAAAGATCTAAATATAAATTGAAGATTACTAAAAAATAATAAATATAAAAAGCACAAAAAATGTTAGTGAACTTATAACTACTGGGTGCAACTTGTGTGTTTTTGTGTGGGAGAGTTTTTTTGAAAATTCATGGTATGAAAAGTTAAGATTGTGGGAGATTAGGGTAGAAAGTTTTTAGGAACAATTTGTCGAGTAGGTTTTCACTTAGTGAAGGACAAAATTGAGTGAAAATGGAGGGTGATTGTAGGTTAGAAGAGAAAAGTGATTGACAACTTTGAAGAACATCAGATGGCCCACTTTAATGGACGATTGCGAATGCATGGAAGGTCCAATGGAGCTGAATTTTGAAGAGGAAGAGCGCCTTAAAGTCAGCTCTCCAATAAAAATTGTCTTGCCCAATTTAGAGCTACTACGAGGTCAGAGCAACCAATTTTGTGCAAGGTGGTCTCAGCCGCAACCATAGAGAACGACCAACTTTGGCAAGCTGTCGCACGTAGCTGGAGCAATGGATTCAAGCGAAACTAGGAGGAAAGATGCGCCTTTAAGTCAGCTTTCAAACTAGACTAATTTCACTCAATTTGGAGCGGAATCAAAGCATTGGTGGAGGTTGTAGTGAAGAGGTGTCTGCTGACCCTAGCAAGAGGTCAAATTTGAGTTTTTTGTGAATGTTCTCTTTAATTTTCATGGTGAAATTGCAATTTTCATTGCACATAGGTATGAATTTTTTTTTTTTTGTGCCAATGGTCAATTAGAATGCTTGATGATGATTGAAAATTGCATGCAAGCTCAATGGTTAAGATTTAGTGGAAGTTGAAGGTTTGTGGGAGCATGGTGTGCTGGAATTGATAATTAGGGCTCAATTTTGGGCCATTTTAGACCTCTAGGGGTAGTTTTGAATGCAATTTTGACTTAGGAAGCTCCCCTAAATCATGTGGAGGTTAGATGAGGTAATTTAAGTAAGTTAGGGCCTGTTTTTAGAGGTTTAGGAGGGTTGATCCTCTTTCACTTGGGGTCAATTTACAAAAATAGAAGTTCTAATAAAAACCTTAAAAAGTTCGTTGCTTGGAAGGCAAAGTAGTTAGGGTTCCATGCACTCCTCCTGGCCCAACTTTGGGGGTGGGATTTGCCTCACGGTAAATTGCACTCACACTTTCTAAAACTGCACAAGCTAAATTTTTGCCAAAAATGTATTTTCACTATTCATGAGTGTATATGGTTGATTACCCTAAATCCTACACCCATTTGTTGGTTATTAAATTGTAGACTTGCAGAAATTGAGATCACTAAAAATTGAATACTCATCCAACCAAAGACATATAGGTAGTCTGCTTTAAAAGCAATTGTATTTAAACCCCTATCTAGGAATGAGTGACATGCTGTTTGAAATATGTATTACTGTCAATGATGAGTTAGGTTGGCTTAAATGGTCGCTTTAAGAGCATATTACCTTACTTGATACATACAATACTTAGTGCGACAACTGCTTGCTTTTGAAATGTTACAAGTCTAAATGTCACTAAGGTATAGAAATCTCAACCACACAATCTTATAGTGTACATGTTGTAAATGTCATGAATCAAATTTGGAGTCATTTGGCCACATAGATTGCAAGATCATAATGTTTTAGTGTTGAAAAAGGATGCTTAAATTTTCCTTGCAACATAGTTGGAGGTGAAATTTGATTTCTAAACCTTCTCAAATGAAAAAGATTTAAACTATAAAGTGCTTGAAAATCAGCATACAAATACATTGGTGAAAGAAAATATCATTCAATTGACTCATTGTGTCTGCAAAATGGCTTAGAAATGTGAAGAAAAGTTGAAAAAAAAGACATCCAAGGCTGAACCTCCTTCTCTTAAAATGACTCTCAGTCACTCATAACTTCTTGAATTGATATGAAATACTATTCACACAAACTAGATTAGTATGTACAACTTTTCCAATTTTTTATATTAAAAACGGGCATTGTATGAAGAAGAAATAAGCCGTCAAAGTTTACTATAATGAAAAACTATTAGGGCTTTGAACTTCAAATTGCTCCAAAACATTCAAGACAACTTGGATTGATATGAAAATTTTACCACAATAACTAGACTTCATGATCCAACAAATTTCATTGAAAACAAACATTGGATGAAGGAGATACAAGCCCCTGAAGTTGTAGCCATCAAATGCAGTTTGGTGAATTCAAATTGAATTTGTGAACTTTGATTGCCTTCCAAAAAATCATTACACCTTAGATTATTCTAAATTTTTTATTATACAAACTAGATTAGTATGCGCAACTTTTCCAATAAGTTTTATTGAATTTGGACATTGGATGCAAAAGTTACAGCACTTTGAATCAGACTCAAACTATGTGAGGCCACTTTTGAGCCCTTGGGGCATTGAGGTAGCTATACTTTTGGGCCCTTGGGGCATTAAGGTAGCTATACTTAAAATCGCACAAATAAGCAATTCAACATGGTTGCCATTATTATATTTGAAAATATATTCTATGTGCCATTTTTAGAAGGCCCAGTCTGAACCATAAAATTGACATCTAAGACTAATACAAAATTCAAAAATCTTGGACTTATATATAAATTTCATATATCTAAGACAAATGCAGATTTTAGATTATGTGATCTAAATTGTAAGAATGCCATCTATGACAAATGTAGATTTTAGACATCTAAGAATGATATAGATGTAAGAAATCTAGGACTATTGTACATTTTAGACCACCCAGTTTGAATTGTAAAAACTACCAAAGCTGCGAAATTTCGCCATTTTAATGAAATTGTCCATTCCAATGTTCCTGCAACCTCTAACTAGGTCTTTGCACCACAAACTAGATATCAAAGGCATGCCACTTTGAATCTCCATCTGATTTTCATACAATGTACTAATGGGCCGATTTATACTTGGAGCCAGATTGAGGGCCGGCCGGAACTTTCCAAATTTGAACCAATAGGATTGCTCTATTTCTCCAAATTCGGCCCAAGGCGTTTATACTTGGGGTCGGATGGAACTACAACTCATCCTACATGTTGCCTTAGGTGGCATGGTTTTGGTGCCAAACCATCTGGTCCCAAGGGAGCAATTGGGACGAGGTTTTGGATGGCCTGAACTCCCACCTAGGGCCGGATTGGGGCTGGATTGGGGCCAAATTGGGCTCCTCTGTTGCATTGTACAAATCTCCACTATCTACTAATGCAAAGTCTTTTGTTTTCTATTTTGGTGTGTACTTGTTGATTGTGAACTCAAGAAACTTCCACCAATATATATTGCTAAATTTTTGGAGCTTGATGTGTTGTCAATATTTTAGTTTGAAATTGGGAGCAATGGAATGAGTTTGGGAACTCCGGGACAAAAGTGTGTACAATTTATAATATATTTATTAACTTATTACAATATAATATATTCTTATTATAATTATATATATATATATATATATATATATATATATATATATATATATATATATATATAGTATTATTCATTTGATAAGATGTTCTATTAAATTGTTCTTAACTAAATATGAGACTTTAAAGCTTATTTGGTTCAGTCATTTTTAACTGACTCAACATAAGATGTTTATTTTTATTTGGTATTTGATACATGTTAATTCGGTAGAGTTGTTCTTAATTTCTAAATGTCCAAGGCATCAATTTGGGTGTCAACAATACTTTGAAGTTTAATAAGACTTAAACAAGTTGCTATTTTTAGTAGTTTGTATACATTTTTTAATCTTTTTGAATTCTAGTTTTAGCATCAGAAATCCAATTTTCAAAATGATTGATTATGATTTTTTTATTCAAGATTTTGTACAAGGGCGTCCATTGCAATCTTGACTTTCATAGTGTTGAGGGCTTTTGGAAATGAGCCTCAAGTACACTAGATCTTTGAAAAAAATCACATTAAAGATTTATTTAAAAAAATTGTAGAGTAGATTCTGAGAAACTATAAATTAACTGGAGTTATACATGTTAGGCCCTTCATCCTCATATTTTTGTGGTGACCCAATTTGTTTTATATTTTTTAAATCTTTGTGTAATTAGTTATGAATTTCTTAAAGTTGAAAGGTAACGGTCACTAAAAGTGACCATGTCCTAAAATGTGCTAGTACATTCAATAAAGCAAAATGTACCTCTTTGTCATGATCACTCTTAGAGCATGGGTGCTTTTAGAGCAAACTACCTTAAGTATTTACTTTCTTAATTTTAAAGGAAAATCATCATCTAAGTGACTACAATGAAGTACCTATGTTTTAGCATTAAACATGTTGATTACAAATGCATGTTCTATATAAGAGGAAAACCAAAACATTAAATCTCTTTTTTATTTTTAAATAAATAAATAAATAAACTTTTTATTTATTTTAGAAATAAAATATACAAGAAAAAAAGAAAAAAAAAAGAAAAAAGATTTTTTTTTTGTTTTTAATCAAAAAGAAAAGAAGAGACAGGTAAACATGCATGTTTTTATATATTTTTTTAATTGAACATTGAGAAAATCCAAAAGCACATGAATTGAAAATTTGGCCTTCAAATCCGGGCCAAGGGGTTTACATTAACTGAGACCGGATGGAAAAACTTGGGCCGGATTGAAAGCCGGATTGAAGGCAAATCCGGCCTTCCATCCGGCCTTAGGCACAGTATAAGAGCCGGGCTCCATTGGGCTCCTGGACCTCTAAGTTCCAGAGGTCCGGGGAAGCTCCATGGAGCCGGATAGTCAACTTGGAGGTCCAGCCCGGCCTCCAAGCTCCTGCCCCTGCAATTCGGGATTGCAGGGACCGGAGGGCCTGGAGGGCCAAGCCGGATCCCTGTTTTGGGAACGGAACTGCTATTTATTTGCTGAGATTTACTCTGCTGAAGTTGAATTCACCTGGCTGCACGAGCCTTCTTTTTCTCCAAGTTGAATTCGGGACCTGGCTGCACGGACCTTCTTCCTGAATAATAACTTTGTGTCGAAGTAGTAAGCCTTGTGAAGTTCTTCAATCACCTGTTATGTCATACATTTGAACATCATTGTTGCGACGCTTCATAATCTTTTATTAATTAAGAGAACATTTGTTTATTAATTAAGAGAACGTTTGTTTATTAATTAAGAGAACGTTTGTTTATTAATCAAGAGAACATTTGTTTATTAATCAAGAGAACATTTGTTTATTAATGAAAAAAACATTTGTTTATTAATTAAGAGAACATTTGTTTATTAATTAAGAGAACATTTGTTTATTAATTAAGAGAACATTTGTTTATTAATTAAGAGAACATTTGTTTATTAATTAAGAGAACATTTGTTTATTAATTAGTATTTACCCTTGTATATCTATATCAACGTTGGTTAATTGAAAATCCACTAGAAAATATGAGTCGTTTTGAATTATTAAATAATGAACAAAGATGGTTAAAAATAAATAATTTATTATTTAATGATTATTTCATTTATTATACTCTTTTAGAAATTTATCAACATTTATTAAAAAAAATTATTTTGCATCAAATTTTATTAAATGAAATGACAAAAATATTATTTAGAAATAAATGGATTTTTCAAAACAAAATTAATTAAATTTAATATACTAATAAAAAATTTAATATACTAAGAAAAAGAGGTTATGATAAAAAAAACCTTTTTTTTACCATAATTTCTTTTTATTAGTAATTAAAAATTAGTTTGTTTAATAATATAATAATTTTTTTATTTAAATTAGTTCAATAAAAAATAAACACTACAAACGAAATTAAATTAATTTTAATTTAAATCTCTTGCACAAGGCCCTCCACGTGAATGAAAATAATATTTGTTGTGGATTAGGTTTTTGTGCATATTGTAATTGTTATTTAATAAACCCTAAATCCAAATTTAGGATAATTCTACTATGGATTTTTTTATTTATTGTAGAAGCACTTAATTTCTAGGAACAAATAATTTCAACGGTATTAAAAAATCTCAAGGGCTATTTTTGTATTGTGTTTCCATTGTAACTTAATTTTCTTGTTCTACATAACTTCATCCATACCATTTATGCAAAATTAATAATTACACCTAAAATACACCCTAAACTTAGAAAAAAAAAAGTTGTAAATTACACTTAACTTTGAAAAATTCCATAAGGTGTTCTTTAACTTGGAATTTGATGAAAGTACCACCTTTGAATTCGTACTAAAGACTATTTTCCAGAGATGTTTTTTAATTTCAAAAACATAACTGAATTCATGTCGGGAAGCTGAATCAAAGAGGGCAGCCTCTCGAAGAGGGGCCGGTAAAAGAACTTCGAAGCTGTCAACAGGTGCTGTCAAGCAAGTAAAAAACTTTGGCCGAAAAGGTGGGCCCTGAGGTTATGGGCTGGTGAAACTTACTTTTCATTTTGTCTTTGTGCAATTGGTTCTCAATCCAAAACTATTCTTTGAGATTTCAAAAAGCATATTCTCCATGCAAGTGGCTGCGAAAACGAGTTCCTCAGTTTCCACCTGGCTCTTGGAGTGGACTTTCTGACTGTGCACAGCAAAGTACTTTTATTAGCTTGTGCTGCCAAATCACGGCCAAATCACGGCACTTACCCGAAAAGCTTGCTTCCATCCCTGAAATATTGATTCCACAAGGGAGGGGAGTTTCATAGCAAGCTTCTAGTGTTTCTAGGCATCTGCTCTGGCCAAGACAAAGTAGCACAAACTGGAGATTGTGAGGATTACGACTTGTCTGTTGCAGCAAGCCCATGAGCTAAATGCGTTGCTGCCCACTTGAGGCCGGGGTTCGCAAGTTGCTGGAGAGGACCTTGATGATCGGCGCTTCAGCTTCGAGGGTTACATGGAACCGCGGCTCTACTTCTAGAGCTGGAGCGGGTGAGGTCTTAATCCACAGTCTTGCTTCGACTTTTGTGCTCATTTGTCCGCACACCAACGGTCACAGATTCAGGAGTTTTTACGAGGATTTGTGCGCCCAACGTGCTTGAAGGTTAGCAAGTTTAGGATTAGCCCGCAAAAAGGTTGCTCGCTCGTAGGTACTAGTTCAGAGAGTTAGAAACTCATCCATACCGGGCTCGGATTTTTTGGTATCAATTTGTCAGGTATGCGTATACAAAGTGGTGCAGGATCAGCCGATTCCTTAGGCAGCTGGGCAACAACGATGATGCCGATACTGTCGACAGATTCGGCGCCCGGTAGTTCATCATGTCCATCTCAAATGGCATCTATCTCTTGCTGCAGAGATTTTAGATATTTTATGAGGAATGTCGATGTACCCACTCTGTTTTGCAGATCTGTTTTGTGAGTTGGGAGAGGGGTTGGGCTATCAACGCTTTTAGCTTTGTGACGGTTTCGTTTGTTTTTGATTTCGACATCGCCTTATTTTGAGCCTCAGAATCTTGTCTGATAGTACTAGGTCCCTCGTAGAAACCTTGAAATTATGTTGCCCAAATTGCCTCCATTGTTGGAGGACAAGCCTCGCACTCACACCCGAGTGAACTCTTTCAGCAGTTGCAGGATGGAAACGGGGACGAGAATTTGCTGCCGAGAGCTGGCAACAGCAAAGTGAAAGAGCGACCTCAGAGCCAGGCGGAGCTTGTAAGCTGGTCCACTATGGTCTGAATTGGCTTCTATCTCTTGCTGCTGAGTCTAGCCTTTATAGAATTGCTCTGATTAGGGGCGTCGCAGTTCATGCTTTTAACCTCACGCCTCTTTTGTTTGTTTCCAAATCTGACCCTGCACGATTCTAAATTCTAAGCTCGTCTGAAAGTACTAGAGCCATGGTAGATACTTGAAATCGCATTGTCCAAGCTGCCTTAATCCCCGGAGAACAACTCTCACTCTCACACACTAACAGCCTGGTGGTATAGCAGATCAACAGTACTGCTGTATGGGCAGTCCATTTAGAAGAATTGTGCTGATCAGAGGGAGTCTTAGTTCACACTTTCAGGCTCCCAACTCTTTTTTTTCATATCTAGCCTCGCATGATTCTGAGCCCATCTGAAAGGTCTACGACCCTTGTAGAAACTTGAAACCACGTTGCCCAAATCGCTCACACGCTGACAAACCTACCAAAATCTGTAAACAGTTGCAGAACGCAAACGGGGTCGAGAAGTCGCCACCGAGACCTCGCAACAGCACTGCGAGAAAATCATCTCGGAGTCCATCGGAGTTTGCAAGTTGACCAGCATTGTCGACGAGGGGGAACAAGCTCGGAATAGGGAGAACAAGGTACTACAGGGGAGCACACATACCTTGGCTGTGTGCTCGGAAATGAATTGCAAGGACACTGATGAAACATATTGCAAAGACGGGGATAATACGAATTGCACGAACGAAGGAGCAACAAATCACAAGGCCGAGGATAAATCGAATTGCAAGGACGAAGGAGCAACAACTTGCAAGGACGAGGGTGAAAAGAATTGCAAAGACGAAAATAAATGGAATTGCAAGGACGAGGACAATCCGAATTGCATGTACGAGGCTGCGGGTGTTTGTGACGATCTCTTGGACATGGTGGGAGTGGACTTGTTCAAGGCGCACATCCTACCCCGCCTGGATTCACGCAGCTTGGCACGAAGCGCAGCCGTGAGCACGCGGTGGCGACCGTTCGCCCTGGCGGACAACCTTTGGCAGCCTTTGCTGGCTGCCTTCTTGACGCAGAGAGCACACCTGCCGTTGTGCCTCATGGACAGAGGAGACTGGAGCACGAGTTCTTCGAAGCAGCACCTGCTGTACACCATCGCCATGACGGAGTCCCGGCAGAAAACACTCGTGGCGGGGGAGATGTGCCGCAGGACGTGGGAGTTGCGGTTGAAGCCGCCGTGCGGACCTTACTGGCTGGCCTTCGACCCCACTCAAGTCGGAAAACCCGGACTCAACAGGTGAGGAATCTGTGCTCCTTGGTTTCAATCTCATAACATTTTTTAACTTCAAGGCAAGGGACCCTTTGCTTTCCATGATTCAAGGCTCCTTTCTCTGTGGAGCATCTTGAATGCAAGCTTGCCCATTTGTCGTGAGCATCTGCAACACGAATATTTTCTTGTTACAGTGCTGCTGTAGAAGGACCCCCCTGCTTTCCCATTCAAGAATGTTATGCTAGAGGGTGCAGGCATCGTCACTTTAAGCTATAAGCCCATTTTTTTGGTTATCAAGTGATTTTTGTAGCGAAGACGAATTGAAATGACCAAAAATGAACTACGTTGCATTATTTCACGTTGCATGAGTTTCTTGAAGTGAGTAGCACGTTGCTTCTTATTCTTGGCGTGTAAAATGAGTGTCTATGTTCTGAGCACCATTCCTAACACTCACCTCATTCAAAACATGGAAAAAATTATGAATCAATATTCCATTCCTTGGGAGCTCACCAACACCATTAAGCCCTCTTTCAGTCTCACTCATCCTTACTTGCAGCATGAATCAAACCAAGTAGCACCAATTGGTAACCAAGAACCAAGAATCACCTTAATAACTGGGAGGAGGCTAGCCTACGTACGTTTGCCTGCAAATCTGCACTTGCAAGGTAACTAACGGGGAGTTCAGCTTTGAAGTTAGCTACTTGGTTGGTGTTAACACTCCAAACCATTAGTACATAGACACAGTTAGTTTATTAGTCCAATATTACGGAGTTACGCAACTTTAAAATTTGTTGTAAGTTAGCAGGAGTTGGCACCAACGTGCAACCCAACCCAACTTGCGCACTGCAAGCATTTAGTACCTAATTCCAGTTAGTTTATTGATTCTAAGCATGCAATCGAATCCCAAACACTGTTGTCCTCCTGTTGTCATCGTTTGCATCCCGTGTTGTCAGGTATTTCTGCTGCGACGGGAGCCTGAATTCCGACCCGGGCGATCCCATCTGGGGCGGCCATGCTTGTGAGTGGAAGTTCGTCCGCCTGGAAGACCAAAACAGCAGTACTAGCCCGGGCTCCGAGCTGCTTGGGGTGCGGATCAACCACTGGCCTCCGCTGGCTCCTCGGCGAGAGAAGGACGGGCGCTGGGTTCTGGAGAATTTCTACGCACTCTACATCACCCGCCCTGACAATCCTGCTTTTCTTGCTTCTGACTTCCAGGGCCACAAGTTTACGAACTCGGAGAGGCGGCGCTTGTGCCGAAACGCTTGTGCGCCTCCTGTCTATGGGTTCCAGAGCTAGTTCAGGTGTTCACGCGGCTGATTAGTTTCAATTGAAATGGGACTGGTTGAATTGGTTATTGATGGTCTTGTAGGTGAAGGAAAGAGGATTCCAGTGCACCGGAGAATGTGTTAGTTGCATACTGCCGTGCAGAAGTTATGAAAGTTCAAAGTGTTATTGGTAGATTTTTCAGAATTTGGTTTCTCCGCTTCTTCTTTTTTTTGGTGCGAGGGAAAAGTTGAAGGATTGTTTTCATTACAGTAGAGAGATTTGGAGCCAATTTGTTGTGGGATGTGTGGAGTAGTTCAATGGATAGGTGTACTGCCTGGCATTTGGGGTCCTCTGTAAACCCGTAAAATGCCCCAAGGCATCATCTTTTGTGTCAAAAGGCATCTGATATATTTGGTGTCTACTCAACTTTGGAGTTAAATAAATTTTATCAAACTATTATTTTTAAGTCTACTGCTGTGCCCTGTACCGTTGTCACAACCAATTAATTTTTGAATTTTTTTGAGTTCATAGAAACTTTGAAATTCATTAAGTTTTACACCATAGGACCAAATGCCATGAAACAAAGTCCATGCACCCCTCCTTGCAAAGGGCTTTCCAATGGTACCAAGAGTGTTGATGGGTGCCTCATGGTTTCTTAGATCTTATATTATCAAATGAAACAAACAAAACTAAGCAAACAATTGATCTTAACCTCTAAATGCCTGAGGCATCAAAATTTGGTGTTTGCAAAACTTTGAAGTTAAATAAAACCTAACCAAGTTGCTATTTTTAGTATTTTATATTTTTGAAAAATTCTTTTTGAAGTTTAATTTTAGTATCAAAAATCCGATCTTGAAAATAAATGATAGTGATTTTTCTATTCAAGATTTTGTGCAAGGGTACCCATTGCAATCTTGACTTCCCATAGTGTTGAGAGCTCTTCAAAATGAGCCTCAAATACACTAGATCTTGGAGAAAAAATCACATTCAAAATTCATTTAAAAAAAATTACAGAGTAGATTTTAAGAAGCCGTAAATTGGTTGGGGTTATACATATTAGGCCCTTTAACCTCGTATTGTTTTGGTCACCAACTTTTTAAATTTTGACATGCAAAAAGAGAGTTGAAAGATTTTCATAGTTTTGATACCTTCATGGTCAAACATTATAATCTTTCACTCCATAAGTGATATTGTTGTGTTTTCTTTTCCTATGAGATCTCTAACATGTCTAGTTTAAATTTGTACAATTACAAATCCAAAAAAATTGATACAATTTATCAAAATATTGGCATTTTGTTCAATTTAGAACAAATCCCAAGAAGCTCAAAACAAACGAACAAATCCCAAGAAGCTCAAAACAAACCTTGGGCCTTTAGGAGTTAAGGTATAGATTTGAAGCTCCAACGAGAGCTCCCAAAATTTGATTTTGAAAAAAATTGTTTATAATTGTTCTCTTGAAATTTTTGTACAAGGGTGTCCCCATTGCAAACCTTGATTTTTAAGTGTTTAAGAGGTTATTGGAAATGAGCCTCAAATACACCAAATCTTGGAGAAAAAATCACATTGAAAATTCATTCAAAAAAATTGTAGACTAGATTTAAAAAGTTGTAGATTGATTATGCTTAAGCATGTGATGTCTTTTAATCCTCATTTTTTTTTCTCATGACCTCAATTTTAAATTTGACTTATAAGAATACGATTGAAAGACTTCAAATCACTTTCAAGGTTTTAACAACTTCTTAATCAAACATTATAATATTTCAATCTATAAATAAGATGGTTGTGTTTTCTTTTCCTATGTAATCCTAATAACATGCCTAGTTTGAATTTTGTCACGTGAAGTAGCATTACAACCACCCTACATGAAATTAGAATGTGAAATAAACTTCTATTAGAGTTCTTCTTAGTTTTGGATGAGTTTCATTCAAAGTTCATCCAACTTAGGGCTTAAATGTTTATGTGGAGAGAACTCCTTCATTTGACATTCTTGTCAAGTGAGAAATTAAGAATCTACACATCAAAAGTTAAGCAATTCTCATTCCACAAAAGAAGAATTAAATTTGAGTGTATGTGTGAAAGAAGTGAAGTTTGAAGGTGTGTTTGTTATGCATTCTTTCTTGGTTTTTGATTATATATTTGATGTTGATTGTGGTACTTGATCTATTATGTATTACAATCTTCCTTTATATGATAATTTGTACATTTGTATATTTTTTTCACCGGTTTGTAATTAAAACTTGAAATTATTAACAATATCATCAAAAGCACACCCCAAAGTACTTTCAATAAGTTCAAAAAAAAAATTCAAATTTAGACATTGGAGAATGAAAATATATAGTTTCAAAAGCTAGCTAAAAGCCAAAATTTATAGAATTTTGAATAAATCACGATTACCAATGCACATTGTACTCCAAATTGTACATGTTCAAGGTACCATTGGTACCAAAGTATCATTGAACCAATAGGTGCATTCTTTGTTTAATCTATTATTGAGAGTAAAGTCATCCATTGGACCTTTTATATTTACAATGTTTTTACAAGGGCAAACTTAGAAGAGCAATGAAAAAAATTTCTTTCCTTTGGATTTTTAAATAGACTTTGTACACATTGAATCTAAATGGATGATTTTCATACAATTTTTTATTTTCAACTTTTCTAAATCTATATCCAAATCATTGACTTAAGTTTATGACAATTCAATTATTTCTTGATTTTATATGAGGTAGTTTATCAAAAAAATGGTATACCATTCAGTGTATTTCAATACTATCAACTTTTTTCCCTTAAAACTTGATTTTCACATTCAAAGTGACTTCTTTTCTTTTGAGCAAAATTCATAAAACAAATCTTCTAAATTTTATTTTCTATTGTACTTAAAAATTTTCAAAACTCCTCAAATAAACACTTCTTTGAACTTTGAAGTTGGACATCTATAACCAAATTTTTAAATATGGAGTGACACAAATTTTTTATTTATAACTACAATGTTCTAAACTATTCCTACAATTTACTTCTATACTGAATTTTCATATTTAAAAAAAAAAATATGGCATGTACTAGATATCTGATTTCATCCCCAAAAATGAAAATAAAAAGTTTCACTCATAAATAGTGAAAAAATGGAAGATTCAGAGTGAAGGACTTTCAAATTTGACTACACGGTCATGGGTCTGTGCTTTAGGGGTTGAAGGGGAACTCCTCCTTTACGCCGTACTCGACTAGTCGCCCCCCCCCTACGACCGTGGTTTGCGAGCTTTCCTGAACCTCGGTGGGAGAGACGACTGACCAGAAGGAATCTCCTATTACAGTAGAAAAATCTTCTCGCAGCTGCGGCACACACGCCAAGTCGAAGAATCTCGCAAACCCTTTACGAAGGTAACCATCTCCCGACACACGCGCTTCGAGGCATTAAGGACCATTATCATCATCTTCTTCGTCATCTTCTTCATCATTACCTTCGTCCTTGAAGATTTGCTTGAGCTGGGGCCCTCCTCGAATCCCTCATTGCTTCGCTCTCATCTGTTTCTCCCCTTTCGCTCACTGTCTGTCTTCCCCTCTTTCACAAATCTTGTTAAGATCATCTGCCTCGCTCAATCTCTTGCTCTTTCCACTCAATTGGATCCTAGCCGCCGTCGCCCAGTCCTGTCCATTCTTTTCGTCGGTGGTTTTTTCCTCCAGTGCTAAACCTGAGGGTTTTAGCAACCGCCAGTAGGGGTTTAGGGCTATAGTTACCGTGTTTGTCTGTGTGCTTTTCCTTTTCCATTTCACGTCTCTGGTTGCAGAGGATTTTACAATTCGTGCCGCTATGGAGTGAGTGCAATCGATTGCAAGGACGGGGGGATTCCTTCTTTCTGTGCAGCGCGCGGTGAGAATCCATGGCGGTAATGCAGATGTCCGGGCTTCAAGGCTCCCGAGCTTTTTGCCAATTGCCGACTCGTCGGCTTTCCAATACTGCGCCGTGCTCTCGTACCTCTTCAAGTAGCCGAGGAGCTTGGCTTTGCAACAATTTCAAGCTTGAAAACAACAGCAACAACAACAACACGAGGCTGTGTTCGTCCGTGAAAGGTTCTACTGCCCTGAATTTTGGAGATGAGGAGAGTGATGGTGGTATGGAATGGTTGAGCCCTACTACGTCCGAGAATCCCATGGAAAAGTGGATACAGGAGAGAGAGGGCGATGCTTGGAGAGAGGAGTGTGGCGTTGTGGCCATCTTTGGGGATCCAGAGGCCAGCCGGCTTTGTTACTTGTCGCTGCATGCGTTGCAACATCGGGGCCAGGAAGGCGCTGGGATCGTCACGGCCAACGAGCACACGCTTCATGCGGTTACAGGTATGGTGAGCTTGCTTGAAGTTGTGTTAAAAGTTTTGGTGATGTCGTCTGAAGGTTTTTACTAGAAATCAATGGTTCAAGAATTGAGTGTATTGGGTGATTTATGGTGATTAACGTCGAAAATTTGATTACGAACAAGTGCTTTTCTTTCACTGCACACATCCTTCGTGCTTTCACTGGTTTAGGTGTGGTAAACATGGTTAAATTTTGATAAATTTTTTGGTGATGGAATCTTAAACCGTTTCTCGAATTCAACGTTTCAAGAATCGTGTACATCTTGTGGTTTATTGTGCATTTTGTGATGAACATCGAAAGTTTGATTAGAAACAATTGTTTTTCTTTCACTGCACTCATTCTATGTGCTGTCACAGGGTTAGGTATGGTAAACATGCTTAAGCAGATTTTAAATTGTAGAAAGTGAATTGAATCTTTTACTCATTGTTTTTTAACCTTCCACAACAAATTTTGGGTTAAGAATCCTGCGTATCCTGTGATTTATGATGCATTTAGTCCCTTTGAAGCTCCGCCCTTTCCTTCAATTTTCATGAGCATAGCAAAAAGAAAAGAACGACTTTGGGGGATCTTGTGATAAGCATCCAAAGTTCATGAAAAGTAAGTGCTTCCTCTTCGCTGCACATCTGCAGTTTTATGGTCCTTCAGTACATGACATAAAGAGTAAAAGTTGGTCATGCAATGGAGTTTCTTGCAATTCTTCTGTGTGGATAAAGTGCAAGGAAGAGTACTAGCTTTTTTCACGGTATGAATAAAAGTTTCTGGCAAGAAGGGGTGTGGTTAATGCGTGGAGAAGGGGTAGTCTGCAGTCAATGATGTCTATCGTATTTCTTTTTCGTTTTTGGCTACTGCAAAACCCTGAGTCGGTGATAATGTAGGGTTTTGCATTTTTGGTGAGGGTTGTTCCGACAGTGGTGCAATTGTGTGGTGATTCCAGGGATGGGTTTGGTGAGTGAAGTCTTTGATGAAAGCAAGTTGCAGAAACTGCCCGGGTCCTCTGCAATTGGGCATGTGAGGTATGCGACTGCAGGGGCTTCGGTGCTGAAGAACGTCCAGCCGTTTGTCGCTGGTTATCGCTTTGGTTCACTCGCTGTGGCGCACAACGGGAATCTGGTAAACTATTCTGAGCTCAGAGCAAAGCTTGAAGAAAATGGCTCCATCTTCAACACGTCGTCAGATACCGAGGTTAGCCCCTTCCATTCCAATTTCATGTATATCTCATATTTTCTACTTTCATATCATCCTAGAGTAGTCTTAAGCTTGCACCCTTCACTAAAATACTCTGCAGCACTAAAATATTGAAGAACTACCTTGTTTTTGAACCAATTTATTACATTGTGAGGCATGCTATCACTGTCAGATTATCCCCACATGCAACCATGGTGACTAACGATTCGAATGAAAGGAAATGATCAATTCTAATGAGAGCAGCACCCGCCTTTGTAATCGTAACTTGAGCTTAAGATTGTGCACAAGCAGAACGTGAATTCCTTTTCTAGGTTCATTGTTTATTAATTCCGAGTGTGTCAAGGCAGCTTCTTGAGAATGCTACGTTTCTCTGGAATCAGGGTATGTGATATGTATCAGTATTTTTTAATTTGGTCAAAGAATTGACAAAATTCACTTCCTTGTCTTCATATTGCTCTTTTTTTTCCGTCTCACCGAAGCGGTAATTGTGTGAATTCCATCGAATATTCAAGCTCTCTTACCCGTTGCATTCTTCAGTTTAAGGGTTTGATCGATAGTTCTATGATTTCATGTATGTCTGTTCGATTGACAGGTAATCCTCCACCTCATCGCCATTTCAAAGAAGCGTCCCTTTGTGGCCCGATTGGTGGATGCCTGTGAGCAGCTGGAAGGCGCGTATTCTCTGGTGTTTCTTACCGAGGAAAAAGTGGTGGCCATCCGGGATCCTCATGGGTTTCGACCTTTGGTGATGGGCAGGAAGAGCAATGGAGCATACGTCTTTGCCTCTGAAACCTGTGCTTTAGACCTCATCGAGGCTGAGTACACCCGTGAGGTAAATAAACGATTTTGGCAGCTCTCATGTTTTTTTGGATCTGTGATAAAGAATATGCGTTCCTTGTATATAAACTCAACTCTTAACTTTAGACTTCGCTATTGGGTTTGAAATGTGGTCTTAGTGAAATATATTGTTTACTCTTAAGCTCCACGATTGCCATTTTTTTTCAGCACTTCTGAATAGCTCCAATGGTGACTTTCTTTGTTTGATTTGACATATTTCTTGACCAGCACATGAAATGTTGTTCATTGATTCTGGTGATACGGAATCTAGCCCCGTCTGCACTGTGTTTGTCTCAATAAATTGGTCATTTTAAAACCATGAAAACTCTGTTCTTCAGGGGCTTGAGGACAAAGAGGCCCAAATTGGGCCTCGTGTATTTTTTACGCACTCTTGAATTGGTCATATGGAGACTTCCCTTTGTTCAATAGTTTTAGTTTTTGTCCAACTCATGCGATGTTCTTCAGTGATCTGAAATTCAGCCCCGTCTACTTTCTATTTTTCACAATGAATATTCAATCCAATTGGTCGAAATCTCTGTGATGGATGTATAGGTTCAACCCGGAGAAATGATAGTGATTGACAAGAACGAGGGGTACAGCTCCTCATGTCTTATGCCAAGGGTGGAAAGAAAGGCGTGCATTTTCGAGCACATCTACTTCGCTCTTCCAAACTCCATTGTGTTTGGGAGGTCTGTGTATGGCTCCCGGTACGCCTATGGGCAGATTTTGGCCGAGACCGCACCCGTGGAGTGTGATGTGGTGATTGCAGTGCCGGACTCTGGAGTAGTGGCGGCCTTGGGGTACGCGGACAGAGCCAAGATTCCCTTTCAACAAGGTTTGATTCGATCCCACTACGTGGGCAGAACTTTCATAGAGCCTTCTCAGAAAATTCGGGATTTTGGTGTGAAGTTGAAGCTGGCACCCGTGGCGGAAGTGCTGAAGGGTAAGAGAGTTGTTGTGATTGATGATTCGATAGTGCGTGGTACCACGTCTATCAAGATTGTGCGTCTCCTCAAGGAAGCCGGCGCCACTGAGGTGCACATGAGAATTGCAAGCCCTCCTATCACCGGGTCTTGCTATTATGGTGTGGATACTCCAAGCAAAGAGGAGCTTATCTCTTACAGGTATTTTGTTTACCGAGTTTCGTTTCTGAATGACTACGATGATGTCCTCACTCTGCAGATGTGCCTTGTGGAATTGGTAGTATTATTTTCAATAGGATAGAAATTTCATTAACTGCACGTTTTCCTTTCTCCATGCACTACCCGCACTCGAATCGTGAAGGATGATTGCAAGAATTTTTTTGTTCACATTGTACGAGAGTTGGTTCTCTTCTTGTGGGCTTTTATCTCCATTAGCATTCATTGTAGAATTGCAACAGAACTTTGCTGTATGCCCAACTTTTACCCTCTAGGAAAGTGAGAATGACTGGTGACGGGGAATCTCGTGTTTCTTACTAAATTTTGGATGCATCGTGAATCACTAGATATAAATAATAATTGAACCATCTTTCTTGTGGAAGGTTGAGACCCAATCTTTATTTTTTGTAGAAAGTTTCAAATCATTTTAATTTTCACAATTTTGCATTTGTTAACGCATTTGTAACTTGAGATGTGCCATTTTGTGATTTGTGTGTCTGACAGGCTGAACGTGGAAGACACGCGGAAGGTCCTTGGCGCAGACTCGCTGGCGTTTCTGCCTCTTGAGCGACTGAGGGGGATGCTTGAGGATGAGGCTCCCAAGTTTTGTGATGCCTGCTTTTCAGGAAACTACGCAGTCCCGCCCAGAGACTTGACGAAGTTGAAAGAAGAAACGATGAAGCCCGTGCAAATCGTCAACGAAGGCTTTGAGGGGAAGATTGAGGCTACTCCGGAAGAGAACCTCGCTGCTCAGGAAGAAGCTTCTGCTCGTGCCGTTGCTTGACGGACCGAGGCTTTGAAGGCTGAATATGCTTATGTATCAGCTCTCGTTTTGTCCGCATTCTTTGTAATCACTTAGCATACTCTCTGAAGACGAGTGTGGAATAGCTCCAGTTGCAATTGCATAGCGTTTATTGTTTTATTTTTCTTAAATATTGTTAAGAGGAAAATCACTTTGCCTTTGCGGATCATGAACTGAATTTGGGACCGAAGGAGATGAGATGAAGGAGAAGAGAATGATGACGAACAGGATCAACTTCAATTGAGGATTAACTGGCGTGAATTTAACACTGAAGATGAGGGGAGAGGAAAGTGCTGGACCAGTAGTTCTAGATTACAAGTAGGACCTTTGGTGCCCCTTTGTTTCATTTTGGGTGGTAAGCTTAGATTGCAGTCAAACGATGGAGCAAATTTTGAACCCTATTGTTATTCAGTACATTTTTGGAGCATTTTTTCTTGCAATCTGTCATTCTTGTGGTAATTATGTGGTTGTGTACATATGTAATGCTTGACCCTGTCAGTCTGCCGGTGTCTTGCGTAAAGCAATGTGCAGAAATTTTTTCAGTGTAACCAGGAATACAACATGGATACCTGTGCAGATTGAAGGGTTATCCTTTTTCTGCTTTTACTTCATTTCTGATGCATCTGTTTCTTGTAAGTTGGAAGTCTATTCAAGTTATATTAGTTTGTGCAAAAATGTTGGATTCTAAAGGGGGTGTCAGACCTCTACAATTCCTGCTCCATAGTTTGCAGGTTCGTTACCAAACAGACAACAATGCGTTGGTGCATCTTTCCTCCAAGCGTTGGAATGCGATTCAGAAATCGCCTCGTCTGCAGGTCAGCTTTGACATGCTCTCAGGTGTGTTTGGTTGTTAATAAATTAGAATGCTTCAGATTTGTCCCTCGTTTAACCTTTCAACCAGCGGACTTTCGCCTCTTGTTTTAAAAAAAAAAAAATGTAATTAATATTAGGGTGCTTGATCAACGTACTACACGCAGAGTGCAATTTGTTCTTCAGAGAATTTGCGTGACTGAGTCAGATTTCATCACTATGGACTCATCAACACTACACTGACCTCAATCTTTTAAGTAATCTTTGTCTACAGGATTCAAATAACAACCCGCATGGCAACCTGGAGTCTCAACAGAGCGAAATCTGACCCAAGTGGTCGCCAGAACTAAGGTAAAGAGTGCTAAAACTTCCTCTTATACTGGGTTTCATATTGGATATTTAATCGTACTTCATAGTAGGGAAGCTTATAAAGCGCTGTCATTCCAACTTTAAAACTTCAGAACAAATTTCACCGGAGTTCAAAAGAATGTGAATCATAGTGGTTTCACTGCAGCTCCTCTTTGTCTTTCAAGGAAAATGTCGTCCAACTTCAAAAGTTGAGAACTAATTCTACAAGAGTCCAAGAAATATGAAATAAAGTGGGTTGGATGCAGCTTCTCTTAGTCTTTCAAGGAAAACTTACTGAAGTATGCTTTGCTGAGAATGTGGCACCCTCTACTAGTCAAGGTCACTCTGGTTGCACAACTCTCCAATTCCCGGGTCCTCCGAGCGTCCATTTTGAACCACTTGGACAAGCCATCGCGCAGGGGCTTTAAGAGAGAAGAGCAGCACATCGCCCAATCGAATGCCGTTTTCTTTGTGGAAAGCTTTCCACCCAGTTGTGAAACGCGCCATCTTGTTCCCTGATGAGAATCGGACCTTCACTGAATTCCCAGAGGGCCCTTGCAAAAAGTGAACCTCGGTGAAGTACTCTCCATACTTCTCCAAGAACTTCGCTGGCACATACTACAACACAGGAGCAGGCACTAGTCATGACAATGGACTCTGCCACTTGGGCCTCATAGCTTTTTCCTTGAAGTTTTGAGTTTGTCGTATGGGGACAGCTTTAGTCTTGTTTACCCTGCATATTCAATGCTTTTCACTGATTTTGTTGATATAAAACTTCACCCTCTCTGAATTACGTTGACCCACAATCTGATCAATCAAATTGAATCAATTTTAGAACCAAGAATCCTTGGTCCTTCTGCGGTTAATTCTTACTGTCTACGTTTCTGATCACAGATGCAAATAGAATCACTCTGCTTAGCTCGTCTTGCAAATTTCCTTACACTACCAGAAAGGCAGCTTCTTTCGACACTCTTTTCGACTTTTTGTGTACTGAATCTAAGTCCATAATAGGTGCAGGCTTGGCGTGGGCTTACAAGTGCGCAGGATCTCTTGTCGTGTAGATTGGACCGCTTCATAACTGTGACAAAATGGGGGCACTGAAGATTCTCCAAAAGAGCCTCCACGTCTGGTTTGTATTTCAAAGTAGCATTTGTGTAAACGGCTTCGTTCTTCGCATTCCCAGATGGTCTAGAACTGCTCCTCGTTTCGGTCCTGGTATTAGAGTTTGGGATGTTGAATCGTTGTTCCACTGAGGCACTATGCTTGTTGATAGGTGCAGGTGATGCAGAGTTTTCCAAGCGACCCACGGTGAAAGTGGACGTGGAGACGAGGGAGAAAACCAACAGATGGCCCACCTAATGCAATGGTTCCAAATTTGACCACGTTTAGCTACATTTCTACATGACATTTTCACTTGTGAATTCTTCGGTGTCAAATTTGAACCTAGCTACAGTTTTATACCCACATGATCTCATTTCCTAGCTCCAAATCAAAATCCATTGCTCACCTTGAACCCATTTTCAACCACGAAAGCTTTCCACTGAGCTCCACGGAAGTGCATCCGGTCTTGACCACCATGGGACGTGACTCGCACGTGCACAGACGTTGTCTGGCCACTGGGTCCTTGCAGCTTGACAAGCTTTGTGAAATCGAGTCCATGCTCCTTGGCAAACGTTGCCGGAAGCTCCTGCACATTGTCATTCCACGAGTTTGTAGCATACCAATTGAGCCGAGAAACAGGTATGCAACACAACAAGCTCTGACACTTTCATCGTGCTGCTAACAAGCTACGAGAGACTAATCGCCACGTGATCAGTGCTAGCTCCCAATAGTGGTTTTCATAAACTTACAGTTCACGGTGCTGAAACCACTCAAAGAACGAAACATTCAAACGTCTCTAATATGAAGGTACTTATACTATTTTTCAGTACTCTGATTTCAGTCACTGCATGCGAATCGATGTGGGGTTAGTTGCTTGATTACCAGTTCGCCTCTGCGCATATTGAAGCTGCGAATGATCTTCACGAAAGAGGGAGATGAGCATTGAGTGGCGGTTCCACGCATTGGATTCGGTGGGATTGTGCGGCTTCCCTCAGGCTTCGCCATATCCAACTGGGCTGATCGAGGAAGAGGTGAGCAAGTAGCAGCTACTTGTTTGATGATCGACCCTCCCAGTGAAAATATAACCAACCTCCTTGAAGGAACTGTGCTGGGGCACCGTCAAATGCAAACGAGCTCAGCTTAAATGAGGAATTGAACGGGATGCAAGGGCTTGCCATCCCCAACCAAAGAGGGAAACCTGATATCCACCACTCTATTTGAAATTGACTAGTTGTGTCCCACCGAGTAATGGGAGAAGGGACCATCTTCTTGACATGGACCGTACGGTCCATTATAAAATGGACTTTGACGTATTTTGAAATTGGATATGTAGAAAACATTCAATGGACTCTTCTTGAAATCCACCCTAGGGGGGTATGAAATGGACCTCATGTATTTTGAAAGAGGATATGTAGAAAACACTCAATGCACTTGACATGAAGTGTCTGCATTCAAATTTGTGAAATTTTGCTTTAGGGTTCCAGCACAGATTGGTTTGACATGTGCTACATAAAGATTCAATGGACTAGACATGAAGTGCGGACGCAATCAAGTTTGCCAAATTCTACTTTAGGGTTCCAGCACGGATTGGTTTGACATGTGTTAGATAAAGATTCAATGAATTGGACATGAAGTGCGGGTTCAATCAAGTTTGTCAAATTTTGCTTTAGGGTTCCAGCACAAATTGGTTTGACATATACTACATAGACATTCAATAGATTGAACATGAAGTGCAAACGCATTCAAGTTTGTAAAATTTTGCTTTAGGGTTCTAGTACGGATTGGTTTGACATGTACTACATTTTGTAGTGATATGTGTTCAATTACGTATTTAAAACCAAATGTCGTGACAGGTGTCCAATTACATATTTAAAACCAAATGCAGTGACAGGTGTCCAACTATGTATTTAAAACCAAATGTCGTGAATTATGTATTTAAAACCAGTGACAGGTGTCCAACTATGTATTTAAAACCAAATGTCGTGAACTATGTATTTAAAACCAAATGCAGTAACAGGTGTCCAACTATGTATTTAAAACCAAATGTTTTGAACTATGTATTTAAAACCAAATGTTTTGAACTATGTATTTAAAACCAAATGTTTTGAACTATGTATTTAAAACCAAATGCAGTGACAGGTGTCCAACTATGTATTTAAAACCAAATGCAGTGATAGGTGTCCAACTATGTATTTAAAACCAAATGTCGTGATAGGTGGCCAATGACATATTTAAATCCAAATATAGAGACAAGTGTCCAATTACGTATCGAAAATCAAATGTCATGATCGGGGTCCAATGACATATTCAAAATCAAATGTAGAAATAGGTGTCCAATTACGTATTGAAAATCAAATGTAGTGACAGGTGGGCAATCACATATTCAAAACCAAATGTCGTGATAAGTGTCTAAGTATATATTTAAAACCAAATGACGTGATAGGTGTCCAATCACGTATTTAAAACCAAATGTCGTAATAGATGTCCAATTATATATTTAAAACCAAATGCCATGACAAGTGTCCAATTATGTATTTAAAACCAAATGTCATGACAAGTGTCCAATTACGTATTTAAATTCAAATGTCATGACAGGTGTCCAATGACATATTGAAAACCAAATGTAGTGAAAGGTGTCCAATTATGTATTTATAACCAAATGTAGTGACAGCCAACTACCTTTGTATAAAGAATGTTTTTTACTATCACATTTTACCTTAGTGCTAATCTATTATTTCGTTCTTGCTGGACCATTTAAGGTTGCCACTAGCCATATTTACACCCTTGCTTGTTCTTTACTACCTCTATCATTGTTTTTTCTTGGTGCCCTTTTGGCATAAATAGGTGCCTATGCCTAACATCTTCAAAGAATTATGACTAATTTAGATTTGCTTCAAAAGTTACAAAACCACATTTGTACTCTATCGCATTCATTTGTCTTTTCTACTTTTGTGCTCTAAAATAGTCATTTGTCTTTTCTAGGGCTTGCCATCCTGACCCAAACAAGGAAGCCATCAATACGTATGAATATTCAATAGTCTATCTTAATTCCCTTCGATATCATCCACCACTCTATTTGAAACTGACTAGCTGTGCTGCACCGAGTAATGGGAGTATGCTGTAAAAAGAACCATCCAATAGTCTACCTTAATTTCCTTTGATATCATCCACCACTCTATTTGAAACTGATTGGCTGTGCTGCACCGAGTAATGGGAGTATGCTGTAAAAGGGACCATCCAATAGTCTACCTTAATTCCCTTTGATATCATCCACCACTCTATTTGAAACTGACTAGTTGTGCTACACCGAGTAATGGGAGTATGTTGTAAAAGGGACCATCCAATAGTCTACCTTAATTCCTTTCGATATCATCCACCACTCTATTTGAAACTGACTAGTTGTGTTGCACCAAGTAATGGGAGAAGGGACCATCTTCTTGACATGGACCGTACGGTCCATTATAAAATGGACTTTGACGTATTTTGAAACTGGATATGTAGAAAACATTCAATGGACTCTTCTTGAAACTGACTAGTTGTCCTGCACCGAGTAATGGGAGTATGCTGTAAAAGGGACCATCCAATAGTCTACCTTAATTCCCTTCGATATCATCCACCACTCTATTTGAAACTGACTAGTTGTGCTGCACCGAGTAATAGGAGTATGCTGTAAAAGGGACCATCCAATAGTCTACCTTAATTCCTTTCGATATCATCCACCACTCTATTTGAAACTGACTAGCTGTGCTGCACCGAGTAATAGGAGTATGCTGTAAAAGGGACCATCTTCTTGAAATGGACCGAGTAATAGGAGTATGCTGTAAAAGGGACCATCTTCTTGAAATGGACCGTACGGTTCGTTATAAAATGGACTTTGACGTATTTTGAAACTAGATATGTAGAAAACATTCAATGGACTCTTCTTGAAATCCACCCTAAGGGGGTAGGAAATGGACCTCACGTATTTTGAAAGAGGATATGTAGAAAACACTCAATGCACTTGACATGAAGTGTCGATGCATTCAAATTTGTGAAATTTTGCTTTAGGTTTCCAGTGCAAATTGGTTTGACATGTGCTACATAAAAATTCAATGGACTTGACATGAAGTGCGGACGCATTCAAGTTTGACAAATTCTACTTTAGAGTTCCAACACCGATTCATTTGGTTTGACATGCGCTACATAGACATTCAATAGATTGAGCATGAAGTGCAGGCACATTTAAGTTTGTAAAATTTTGCTTTAGAGTTCTAGTACGGATTGGTTTGACATGTGCTACACTTTGTAGTGATATGTGTCCAATTACGTATTTAAAACCAAATTTCGTGATAGGTGGCCAAGTACATATTTAAAACCAAATGTCATGACAAGTGTCCAATGACATATTGAAAACCAAATGTCCTATCAAGTGTCCAATTACGTATTTAAAACCGAATGTAGTGACAGGTGGCCAATCACATATTTAAAACCTAATATAGTGACAGGCAGCCAATCAGTGAATGAATCACGTATTTAAAAGCAAATGCCGTGATAAGTGGTCCAATTACGTATTTAAAACCAAATGTCATGACAAGTGTCCATTTATATTTCAAAACCAAATGTCATGATAAGTGCCCAATGATGTATTTCAATCCAAATATAGAGACAAGTGTCCAATTACGTATTTAAAACCAAATGTCCTGACAGATGTCGAATTATATATTTAAAACCAAATGTCGTCATAATAGGTTTCAATTATGTATTTAAAGCCAAATGTCATGACAAGTGTCAAATTACGTATTTAAAACCAAATGTCCTTGACAGGTGTTCAATTAAGTATTGAAAATCAAATGTCTTTGACAGGTGTTCAATTAAGTATTGAAAATCAAATGTCATGATAGGTGTCCAATTATGTATTTAAAACCAAATGTAGTGATAGGTGGCAAATCATATATTTAAAACCTAATATAGTCACAGGCGGCGAATCATTGAATCATGTATTTAAAACCAAATGTCGTGACAAGTGGTCCAATTATGTATTTAAAACTAAATGTCGTGACAAGTGTCCATTTGTATTTCAAAACCACATGTCATGACAAGTGCCCAATGATGTATTTAAATCCAAATATAGAGACAAGTGTCCAATTACGTATTTAAAACCAAATGTCCTGACAGATGTCCAATTATATATTTAAAACCAAATGTCATCATAATAGGTTTCAATTATGTATTTAAAACCAAATGTCGTGACAAGTGTCAAATTACGTATTTAAAACCAAATGTCCTTGACAGGTGTTCAATTAAGTATTGAAAATCAAATGTCATGATAGGTGTCCAATTATGTATTTAAAACCAAATGTAGTGATAGGTGGCAAATCATATATTTAAACCTAATATAGTCACAGGCGGGGAATCATTGAATCACGTATTTAAAACCAAATGTCGTGACAAGTGGTCCAATTACGTATTTAAAACTAAATGTTGTGACAAGTGTCCATTTATATTTCAAAACCAAATGTCGTGACAAGTGTCCATTTATATTTCAAAATCAAATGTCGTGACAGGTGCCTAATGATGTATTTAAATCCAAATATAGAGACAAGTGTCCAATTACGTATTTTAAACCAAATGTCTTGACAGATGTCCAATTATATATTTAAAACCAAATGTTGTCATGACAGGTTTCCAATTACGTATTTAAAATCAAATGTCGTGACAAGTGTCGAATTACGTATTTAAAACCAAATGTCCTTGACAGGTGTCCAATTACGTATTGAAAACCAAATGTCGTGATAGGTGTCCAATTATGTATTTAAAACCAAATGTAGTAATAGGTGTCCAATTATATGTTTAAAACCAAATATAGTAACAGGTGTCCAATTACGTATTCAAAACCAAATGTTGTGATAGGTGTCCAATCACGTATTTAAAACCAAATGTAGTGACAGGTGTTCAATTGTGTATTTAAAACAGAATGTAGTGACAGGTGTTCAATTGTGTATTTAAAACAGAATGTAGTGACAGGTGTCCAATTACGTATTGAAAACCAAATGTAGTGACAAGTGTCCAATTATGTATTTAAAACCAAATGTTGTGACAAGTGTCAAATTTGTCCAAGTACATATTTAAAACCAAATGTCATGACAGGTTTCAAATTACAAATGTCGTGACAAGTGTCAAATTACGTATTTAAAACCGAATGTCCTAACAGATGTCCAATGACGTATTGAAAACCAAATGTAATGATAGGCGGCCAATCACGTATTTAAAACCTAATATAGTGACAACCAACTACCTTTGTATAAAGGATGTTTTTTACTATCACTTTTTACCTAATCTGTTATTTAGTTCTTCGTACACCATTTAAGGGTGCCTCTAGCCATATTTACAACCCTTGCTTGTTCTTTACTACTTCTATCATTGTTTTTCTTGACCGCCCTATTGACATAAATAGATGTCTAGGCTTGACATCTTTGAAAAGTCATAACTAACTTAGATTTGCTTCAAAAATTACAAATCCACTTTTGTGCTCTGCCCGCATTCATTTGTCTTTTCCGCTTCTATGCTCTACTATGTTCATTTGTCTTTTGCACTTTTATGCTCTAAGGCATTTATTTGTCTTTTTCAGAAAAATAAACAAAAAATCTTAAGATCTACAAAAGCATAACAACCTTTAAATGGTCACTTTTTGAGCATACTACCATACTAACTTAATTTCACATTTGCAAGTCAATCAGGTAGAAGGTCCATAAAGCGACCACCTAAGAACTCAAACCTGAATTTGGGGAGGTGAAACTTTTTGAAATATTTTTAGTAGACTTTCCTTGAAAGACAAATGGAATTGGCATCTAACCTAAGTTGTTTCATATTTTTTGGAGCCTTGTAGAATTAGTTATGAATTTTTGAAGTTGAAATGGCTTAGGGCTTTAAAATCACCAACCTCAAATGTAGACCTTTTGTACATTGTACATTGTTGGTACAATAAAAAAGCAACGTGTGCAAATAGTGTACATTTCAAGAAGTGGGTGATATTAGAGCCTTAGCACTTTTAGAACCTCCTACCTTATAAGGTACACTTTTAAAGTAGTGACTTGTTTTTGCAAAGGTCTTAGCCAAAGGAGTGTTGTGAAAAAGGGAAAGACTAATTTTTATCCAATTTTTGTTTTCTAGGAATATTTAAAAGCATTTGTACTAGAAATTCCACTCATTGAAGTATTATTGACTTGTTTATAGAATGAGATGTTGAATCCATAGAATATAGTATCATGTATTTAAGCCCACTAAAGCAAATAAATTTTATCAAGTCTAGTTTTCAATATCACTTATGGATTGAAAGACTATAATGTTTCATCATAAGGGTGTTAAAATTGCAAAAGTGATTTGAAGTCTTTCAATCCTCTTTTCACATGTCAAGTCTAAAAATTTGGTCACCAAAAAAATATGAAGATAAAGGGTCTAACATGCATAACTCCAATCAATTTATAGCTTCTCAAAAGCTACTCTACAATTTCTTTAAATAAATTCGTAATGTGATTTTCTTTCCCAAGATCTAGTGTATTTGAGGCTCATTTCCAAGAGCTTCAACACTATTGAAAGTCAAGATTGCAATGGAAATCCTTGCACAAAATCTTAAATAGAAAAATCATAATCAATCATTTTCATAATGGAATTTTTGTTGCTAAAACTAGTCTTCAGAAATCAGAATTTTAAAAAAGAAATTAATAACTACTAAAAATAGCAAATTGGTTAGGTTTTATTTAACTTCAAAGTATTCTCAACACCAAAATTTGATGCCTCACACATTTAGGGGTTAGAGTTTCAAGAGCCCTCAAATGGAGGTAATATGATTAGTATGTTAGACAATATTAATCCAATTGAAATGTACCAAATTTAATAAGTTTTTATAAATTTATCAAAAAATCTAGGATACTCTATTAGAATGGCTATGAGAGGTAATAGGATATAGCTAATTTTTTTTAATGTTTAAAAAGTAGAAAATATCACTATTGTAAGTTACTCCATCTTTTTCTATGAACCAATGTTAAAATTCTTGATCACCTACCACTTCGACTATAAATTGTGATATACTCATGTATTGAAATCAACAACTATAGATAGGTCATAACTTTCCAAAAAATAGTATTGAGAGCCTTTAGGTAGCTTGTCCTCATCACACCCCGGCACATCAAAATTTCCTTCAAATAAAAGTAAAATGTTTACTATGCACTTGTCTTGTGCTATTTAAGTGATTTTCCTTTCCTTAGGCATGATTTGCCAAGGCTTTGAAATATCTAATAATAGATAGCATGTTTCTTATCTCCAAATCTGGATTTCATGTGAATTTTTGATGTGCTTCTAAATGGATGACAAAAGTTATATTTTTGCCAGGCCGTTTTGGCAGTTGCATTGAGGATGCCATGAAAGGAGTCTGGGTTCGCTGATAAAATGATGCAGTTGGTGAATTCAAAAGTAATTCCCCAACTGGATGGTGCGCTTTCTCTCAGTTCCGAGACTTGAACACTTGAAGACAAGACTTTGGACTCAGAACTGCGGAAGACCGAACTCAAGAAGAAATTTTGAAACCTCGTAACAGAAAACGTGAGCTGACGCCCCTTCCGCAAGCATTTTTGAGAACAGAACTTCGATTATCTCAAGCTGAAATCTGTGGCAGTATATTATCAAAACTAGAGCAATACACCACCCAAAAGTGAGCAATCAGCCAATGCTCCACACCATATCAAAAATCTGTTGTCACTGGACAGAGAAACTGAAGGATCAGGCTCAAAATCAGTGACATAGAAATGTAGGTAATACAAGCACGTGCAGGTAAAAATTGGTAAAACAATATTCACAACCAGATTCACAAGTTTCGTACTCAAGTGGTCAAATAAAAGACTGCTTCCATATCTATGTATCAGTTGAAACATTCAGTAAGAAAATTCACGAACAGAAAAAACAATTCATGCTCTGCATGTTTTATCCATAAAAACGTGTTTCCAAACTTCCCATGAGCAACTATAAGGTTGCAAGGTGAAATTTCTATTTTCAGCGTCAAGAAGATACCACAGGGCGGTACAGACTGGCTACCCAAGGTGCAAGCTCCAGGTTGTCTGGGTCTCTTTGGTTCAATCGATAATAATTCGACCAGTGACAGTCCAGCGGACCTTCCACTAACCCACCCTTGTCAGAATCGTAAACACACAACGGCAGCCAGTCTGTTCCTCCGTTGATGCGCCTCTCTCGTTCTTTCGGGTAGGCTAGAGGGGCCTGAATGTATCTGAAACCAATTCCCACAGTATTTCTATTTATCAGCCATATGAACTTCAATTACATAAAAGGCCAAATCAAGGCACGGGCTTTTATGGACTACAACGAAAGAGCTCATCCGGTGCTACCTCCAATAGCTATGCCGATGCAAGCCTTTGAAGATGATGTGGCAGAGTCTCACTAGTTGAGAGGAGAATACAACCTATAATGTTAATCCATACAACCTAGTGGGGCATCTGAATTAGAAGATGTGCAAGCAACGAGACTCGACTGCACAAACATATCCTCAAAATATACTGCTGAATTTTGAAGTCAGACACAGACTACCGGTAGTATGATCATTTTAACATAGTGAGGATCAATGGCTGAAAATTTGAAAGTAGAACAAACAAGACATGACCTTGAAGGTCTTACTAACGATTGGACTTGGTGAATTAGTTACCAAACATATAATTTGAAAGGATCATTTGATCGTAAGCCCAAAATCCCATTGCCTTATGTCCGATAATGACAATCAAGGCCAAAGATATTAAAAAATACTTGCAAGTCAGTACCTACCTCGCACCCATTACCGTAGCTTGGTAGGTATTGACTTGCAAACTATATTTGATGAGCATGCCTTCGATGTCCATTACTTAGTCCAATATTTGCTTCGACCCCATTACACTATCTAGGGGAGGCGAAGAAGGCCATGCTGAACACAAACCAAGAGTAATACCTGACACCGTCTAAGGTTGCATCCCAGCAGAAATGTGTATGGCCAAACACATGGCATGCAGTTGGACTGCCATGGGGTCCATGTATAGTACGCAGCCTTTCCTCCAACCAATCGGAGCCAATGATTTTAGGCAAGTTGGGGTAAAACAACATGCGCTTCTCCGGGCATAACTCAAACCTGTATACCCAGTCCAGTCACAAGAAACTCTTGATCAGCCTTCTTAGACGGGCTGAAACCCTGACGACCCAAACTCAATAGAAAGTGCACTTTGGATGTTTATAGTAACTTCACAGAAGGTACTCCTATTGATGAAATTATGAAAGACAGGATTCCGTCTTTTGGCCATTGGGGCACTTCGGAATTAGCATACGATGTTTGTAACTCTCTTTCCATTTCAGCACGTATCCACCTCGTCCTATTTATAGACTGAGATAAATTCTCGGGCGATCGGAAACGTAAAGTTGATGCAAAATAATTTCAACGAAAATTTAGCAGCAACGAGAGATGTTGGAAGCATACCGGGGCAGAAAATGAGAGAAAGTAATAATCTGACACCCATTTTGCTCGTTTGCAATTGCACTTTGAAACTCCTCCAAATTAAGTTCGTCAAAATAGCGTGCAAGGCTACCATCAACCATGTCGTCAAGAGGGAGTGGCCATTTGCATAACCGAAAGTCAGAAGCAGCCTGCATACAGACAGATGATTAACCTTCAGCGCACACACTAGAAAGTCTCCAATGATATCAAACCCCGAAGGACCAAGGACTCATGGTTTAAAACCTAACCAAATACATTGCTAATATTGTAAAAATAGTAATTCACATAGGCCCAAAATTCAAGTCACCAAAACCAATGAAGAAAATTGCATGAGAAAACAGACAAAATTGAACAAGAAAAACTCCACACATGACATACTCAAAGGGTTCATAACACGGCCCAATTTAGGTATCTTGATCCTTTAGCGCCTAAAGAAGACAAGAAGCAGCAGACTAGTTTCACAAACAGAGTCCTGCAGTGAAGGTTTGTGCCGTCCTAGCAACATCAAGCTTTCAGAATTCCAACCAGATACAATCCAAGTCACTCATAACGCGCGTACCTTCTCTGGTGGGCGAATGTTGTAACCTTCGATGTTTCTCTCTTTATCAAAACTCTGTAGTAAGATACGAAAGAATGATATGAGTTGAAACACAAAATATTGGTGCCAGACAGCTGAATTCAGCAAATCCAGACTGTGAAGTAAATTGTGACAAAACTTGTCTCAGTTACGAAATCAACGATATCACCAAGCTACTGAGAGTGAATTATGCTTTGATAAGGTTGAGAGGAGCTTATGCATTGCCTGGTGATACCATGAAAGAATCGGGTAAATCCAGACCCCGTTCAACTTCTTCGGTGATGTGCACACACCTAGCGACTCGCACGTATCATTCAGCATCCTCAATTTCGTCACAGAGTCTAGCTGAGACCCGCCAACAACAAGAACCGGTTTCAAAACCAAGACAAAGAATTGGCGATTGCAACAAAACCAAAATGAACTCCACCACTTGCATAAAACAGGATTTTCAGAAGAAAAAAATATACCATTTCAAAAACATTTAAACATCATCTCATATATTAAATGCCAAAAGTATCACGTTCTCATGTTCACGGTTTTTCATTCATTCATTTGTTCTTGCTATATCCTAATGACATCGGAACATCTTCTCAATGAAACCTTCCAGACTACTTATGAAACCTCTTTCCTGGTATTATTGCATTGCAACAGGCTCCGTTCTAGTCATAACTGAACCCCAAGAGTAGAAGCCACTTACGTCGTTACCTTCGGAGTCCTTGCACCACAAGTCATGGTTCCCAGCCACGAAAAACACATGCTGAAACTTCTCCTTCAAGATCCGCATCGTGATAGTGAAATTCTCCAGGGAATCGGCGACATCCCCAGCGACGATGAGCGTGTGGGCCTGATAAAGGCTCGGCGACAAGCTCTTCACCCACTCCATATTCGCCTCATAGTCCGTGTGCAAGTCCGAGATGGTGTAAACCCTCATCGTGGCAGCGCTCAACGGAGGTGGCGTGTCTTGTTTCGGGATTAACGGCATGAGACCCTTCCCTTTCCGCCTCCTACCACTTCTCACCACGCGAAGATTGCTCCACAATTGAAAAGTCGGCAAGCTTGGGGAAGGACAATACCAGGGTTTTTTACTCCTCCTGTGCAAACGTCAATTTGCCAATGTCCATGAAATGTTTGAGAATATTCGACGATGTTTCGAAATTGGACGAAACTGGCGGAGATGGGAATTAGGTTGCGAAATCTTACAAGTGGGAGATGCGATGGCGACGGGGAGTAATCGTGAAAGAGCAAAAATTCGTACAATTTGGTGTCCCGAGAATAGTGGACAATGCAGAAACGCCCCGCATCCCACTGAGTGCGTGCAGGAATGAGTGCGCGAAACTGATTCAGCTCCGCAATGGCTCAATTCGAAAAAACGTCCTCGCAAAACATTCTCCAACAGTCTCGAACATTCTCGGACATCGTGAAGATTTGGGACGCAGGACATCGAGGAGCTTGTCGTCGGCGTCGTCCTCGTGGCGCGACGGGCAACTGACGATTGATAGCCAGCCCACTTGGCTTGACCGCTGCCAGGTGAGAATTTATTACTGCCAATGAAAAAACTCCAGTCGGCAGCAAAACGGAATTTTTTACAGCTTCTTGTTTACTCCACTTGTTTACTCCACTTGTTTACTACACTAAGGGAGACGACCCATTTCCGGCCACTTAAGTAATTTCGCATATCTGGAGTGCTGTTTTCTTGAGTGGAGAAATTTTCCCATGTACAGAAATAGGGTTTAGAAGGATCCCATATTTTTCAAAATTTTATTTCTCAAAACAAAATTACTGCAAATTTTTTAGTTGAAGATTTTGTTCGACATATTCTTGTCATGTAGGTCTTCCTATTTTCAACCACGGGTTGGTTGCAAAATCAACCAAGACTGTAACTAATCGTAATGTACCACGACTGCATTGGAGATTGTGCCATAATTAATCTCCTGCTTCCTCTTGTTGATTGGAAAGAGTGTAGTCTATATGACATGAATGGGTCCCTTAGATGGTTCAAAATCAAGTTTCCTTTAACTCACAGCATTCAAAAAATGAATTGAAATGGGGAAAGAAATCAATGCAAGATTAGGGTTCATAGTTTGTATTGTAGGTGTTGTTGGTGATATTTTTTAACTTTAGTGCTTGATTAGGGTTCATATTTCATTTTTGTATTGCAGAGGTTTTTTTGTATTTCAAAGAATTTTTTTTCATGATTAACTTAACTTAGGCTTGAAGGTGAGTTTCGTGTTCCATGTGATTTTTGTGTTCCATGTGATTTTCGTGTTCCATGTGATTTTCATGAAGGAAGAATGTTTTGCCTCTACTTCTTTGCCCTATTTATGGCTGATTGTTTATTATTTTTTTATTTGCTTTGCTACTTTCATGACATGGAGAATTTTAACCCATAAAGGACTAAGGCTTTTTTTAAATCAAAAACCACTCTAAATTGCCATTTCTATTGCAAAGAGCAAAAAAAATGTAAAAATTGTTTTCTTTACATATCTAACCCTAGGATCTTATATTAGACTAGTATAAGAATGTATGGAAGAAATTTTAGAAACTTTGACCCCTTTAATTGCAAAATATTTGCATTCAAAGTGAAGAAAACGAGTTTTTTACACCTTATTTGACTAGATTTTTGGCTTTGAATCTTTTATATTTAAAATTTTTGAAATATTGATTTTGATTTTCTAGTTCTTTATGTTGAATAGTTGAGTTGAGAATCTAGGAAAAAAAATTCAAGAAAAAAATACGTAATTTTCATTCACTAAAAAATTGTTAAAGTAGAATTAGGTTCAAGATTGAAGGAAAAACTAAATTGTTAATAGCTTTAATCCCTAAAGGACCGTTTGACCCCTCAAAGGACAATTTTGACCCCTCAAATGGTCCTATTGTTTCAATTTGTAATGAGTTTTTTTAAAGATTTTTGAGGTGTAGTTTGCCGAGAGCTTCGTGGACATATAATTTTTGTTTCAATCGGATGCCAGATGGAAAAGATATGGCCAATTTTTGGCAAAATTACAATTCAAGGGCAAGTTAGGCAACAAAAATTTCTTTGACTTCAAAGTGGGCAGGCAATAGGCCCTGCCAAGGTGGGCAGCGGGTGAAGGCCTAGCACCCCTCTCCCCGTACATCTACAAAAAACATCCACATAGGGAATTAGAGTAAGCTTTAGTATTGGGTACCAAGGTCATGGCAAGAGTTTTGTGGTGTATTTGAACCAGCCAAATGAACAAAGAAATGTTAAAATAATTTGTCAAGAATCTTAAGAGCCTTTTGAATCAAATACCAATGTTATTTTACCCTTTGCCTTCAAAATAATAATTTTGATGGCTCAAGGAATTATAAGTTGAATGTTTAAACACATATGTCTTATTGACCAACTTCTATCCAAATAATCATTATCTACATAAAAGCATGTCCTTGTTTATTTTGGGCTTATTGTAGCATAGCTTTTGCCCCTGGGCATTGATTGAAATAAAAATTATATTAATGATATTTGTGGGAATAGAGGTTGGAGATCTCATTTTTATATTGAAATCATTGTCTACTATGAATCCTCAAAGGGTATGGGATAATTTGAAAATGAGAGTTGATCACTCATTGTCAAAATATTACAACTATGTATGATGTAGAATTTCAAACATCATTTAGTTATAGTAGAATAACATTTATTTTTTAAACTTTGAACTAAAAAAAGTTGGAAAATCTATCTAAGTATCCTAAACCAAAATCCATTTGATAGTTCTAGCCTCCAATTAAAAGTTACAGATAAAATTCATAGAGGATGTTTGAAAACGTTAAAAAAATGTTATTTCCAACCCCTCTCTGAAATTTCTGCATAACTTTTGATTGGAGGTTAGAAATCTCAAACGGATTTTTGGAGAGGAAAATTTGATAGATTTTCCAACTTGTTTTAGTTCAAAGTTTTTTGAGAAAAGTTATTCTACTATGACTAAATGAGGTCTGAAACTCTACTTCAAATAAAATTCCTACTTTAATTTGACTTTGGCGCTCATAGTCAAACTATGAGCCCCAAAGCTCCTACTAATTTTAATTTACATATCCCACATTGTTGTTTCACCTTCTCATAATACCTCATTATTTGGAATTCAATGGTTCAATTTTTTTGAGTAGGTATCAATCTATATAATTCCAAAAAAATAATAAATAATTTTTTTTTAGAATATATTTCTTACTACCTGGTAGGACATTGAAATCAATCTCCCCCCTCCAGTTTTTGCAATGTTTATCAAAATGGCATGAAACAAAGCTTCAGTCATAGATTATGATGAGAAGTACCCATTCTAAAAAATTCATGCAAAATAATGAGGTATTATAAGTTTCACAATAATAAGGTATTATAAGTTTTATTTTGCTAATGAGAATTGCTAATGAGGTAAAAGTTATAAGGTGGAAAAAACATATGAAGTCATCTTTTGCTCTCAATTTTGAAAATTTTCAAATAAAAATGTAGGATATTAATTTTTCACTAGAACAGTCTCATAATTGGGATTAGTGATTCTCAAATTCTTCCAAAAGTTATTAGCATATTAGTTGTATCTTTCATTTTGTAACACCTTCCACTTTACAATTTTCTAAAAAAATGAACATCAAAGGTTTTTTGGTTAAAATTATATATATATATATATATATATATATATATATATATATATATATATATATATATATATATATTTCATACCATTTTTCAACTTGATTGACTAAAACACACAAGTTATAGGACATACTTGTTTTTTCCTAGAAATGTTGAAAGATGAAACTTCACCTTTTGGAAGGATTAGAAAAGCTTACATTTTGAAGTTTAGGCACAATGAACTTGCAATTGGTGAAGATATTCACTCAAAATTTTGGAACAATTTACTTGAATAAGTTAACCCAAAGATCCTATGGTTGGTTTTGTTAAAAAATAAATATTGATGAAGATTTTAACCTTGCTTTGGGAACAAGTATTGTAAAGTAGTTTTGGGCCTCTAAACGTGATGGGCCTTTAGGGGTTAATTAAATAATTCTCTAATTATAGGTGGATTTTTCAATGAAGTGTAGTAATATAAATGTTGAGGTCTTTAATTTCAATAAACTATATGCTGTTTGATGAAAGTTTTATTTGAAATCTGAATGTTTTATTAGTACTGATTCAATTTGAAATTGTGACTTGCGACCAAAGTACCAACTTTTGCACTTTGTTTTTGTGATACATTTCAATGCATGTATTTGTAGTTTTTGATTTGAAATTGTGTAGATGAAATGATGTGAAATGTTCCACATCATTCTCTTTGGAATGTTATGGGCCTAGATGGCTTGCATATCTAATATTTTAAGAGGAATGCAATTTAATAATTCATGTCTTCATAAATTTGCATGCCATCTATTGTATATGTACATGACACATGGAGGAAAACAATCTAGTTTTGACAAGAGCCAGCTAAAGAAAAAATCAAAGAAACAATAGCATTTGGATGGAGATAATGTAGTATGTTGTTTTCAAGAGCTGATTGGTTATTAGGGGAAGATAAACTCCTTGAATCAATTTTCAATAAGTTTTCATAAAAAGAAAAATGGAATTGGCATCTAATCCAAGTAGTTTCATATTTTTTGGACCTTTGTGGAATTTGTTAAAATTTTTTGAAGTTGATAGAGAAGTAGGTGGATAGAAACACTTGATGGATGGAGTGCACTATAGGTGGATGATGTGCTGAGGTGGAGATCCCATGCAATGGAACACAATAGGGAACATACTGGGAATGCAAGGGAACATATTTGGTCCCTTTTTTTCCATTGCCCACTAGACTTTGGCTCATTCTAAATTCAATAGAAATTATAAAATTTATTTATTTTTAATTTTTTGGGGAGGAGTTTGTCAAAGATAAATAAATATTCCAGTCCACGGTTGGGATTCTGGAGTTTTGAAATTATGAGGTAGAAAACTTGTTAGCAAAAAAAGATAGTATATTGACATTTTTCCGCACATTGTGTCATTGCAAGATTTTTGGGATTTGTTCCACAAAAAAAAAATTCAGTGAAATTTGGTATACATATATGTAGCATTACCTTCATTATGTTATAATTTTTATTTCAAAGTCCTTAGTGCAAAAATTTTCCACAAATGGCGGTCAAAGGCAGCTGAAATTGTAAAGCAGAGTTCAAAAAAAACTTTTCTTCCAACTTTGAATACTTATATCTTCCAATCCGTACAGTCAAATTTGATGAAATTTTTACCAAATATTCTCAAACAAGTTAAGTACAAGATCCTATGATTAGATGTTTTTAAAAGTATTGTTTTGATTTTCTTAGGTGAACGCAGCAGAAGTGGTAGTTTTGAGTGGTTTTTGACAAAAAGCACCCTCGGGGCTTTAGGGGTTAAGATGGAATTGAAACACAATAATTCCAATGGCAAAATTTTTTTAGCAAGAAAACCTAACCATGTCTAAATTTTTTTTTGAAAAATTATATAATTGCATTAAAAAATGAATTTTGTGAGTAATTTTTCAAGAAGATGCTTTGATTGCCAAAAAAACTAAGATTGTCTATTACCATTTCATCACAAGTCCAAATAGAATGAATCAAAGCTTCACACATAGACAAAACTATAATATTTTAAAAAAATATTTTAAAAAATTTAATACTTTTGTGATTTTTTTGTATTACCCGCCAATCTTTGTTTTTGGCTAATTGTGCCATAACTTTTGCTCTTAGGCATTGATTGAAATAAAAATTATATTTCCACAAAGCTCATGTAAAACTACATGTCTTCAAAAAGTTTCAAAACCATTCACTACAAATTGAGACAATAGGAACCTACCCAGACCTAAATTGTCCCCCCAAAAGACAAATGGACCTTTATGGGTTAAAATAAAGCATTTTTTATTCTAATGTAGTTGTTGTCTTTCAATGAAGACCATTTAGAAGTATTAGTGGTCCTCACTCTGTTTGCTTCTATTTTGCATTTCCTAAAAGAAGAGGATGAGGTTGGAGGAATTTGATGCACTAAAAAGATGTCTAGAATTTTATGAGCTCAAGGCTTTTTTGGATTCAAAAACATCATTGCTTTTGAAGTGTTATAGATCTAAATTTTTGTAAGTTATACAAATCTCAAACGCACAATTTTAGAGGATATGTATTGTAGATGACTTGAATCAAATTTGGAGTCATTTGGCCACATAGATTGTAAGATTATAATATTATAGTGTTGAAAAGTGATGCTCAAATTTTCCTAGCAACACATTTGGTGAATTTCAATTTCTAAACCTATTCAAATGAAAAAACTTTAAACTTTAAAGTGATTAAAAAACAACATATAAATACATTGGTGAAAGAAAATATCATTTAATTAATTCATTGTCTTGGCATAAATGTAAAAAAAACAAGAGAATTTGTTTGGTATACATCTAAGTTTGAACTTCCTTTTATTGAAATGCTTCTCAGTCATTTATAACTTCTTAGATTGATATGAAATTTTAGCCACACAAACAAGACTAGTATCCACAACTTTTCCCCAAAAAATTATTGAAAACAAACACTATATGAAGAAGAAACAAACCGCCAAAGTTCATTGTAATCCAAAAATGTAACTTCGAATTACTCCCAAACATTCAAAACAACTTGGATTTATATGAAAATTTTACCACAATAACTAGACTTGAAAGGAAACATAATCCAACAAATTTTATTGAAAACAAACATCGGATGAAGGAGATACAAGCCCCCAAAGTTGTAGCCATCAAATGTAATTTGGTGAACTCAAATTGAACTAGCGAACTTTGATAGACTTCCAAAAAAGCAGTGCATCTTGGATTGATCTGAAAATTTCATCTCACAAACTAGAAGAGAGAACGCAAATTTTCCAAGAATTTTTATTGACTTTGGACATCAGATGCAAAAGTTATAGCACTTTGAATTGGATTCAAAACTTTTTGAGGTCATTTTTGGTCCTTTCGGACACAAGCTAGAATATGGTGGCTTGAACTTTTAACCTGTTGTAAAAGGGCATGGCGTAGCATGGTGTAGCGTGCAAGAGTGTAGACTGCCCTACCAATTGCTAGGCCATTCCGAACTAGCCTATGGTGCCATGCCACCTAGCCAGACAAATGGTGGGGCACTAACTTGGCATGTACCTTAGGTTAGCCAACTCTTTCATTGGGGGGCCAATGTAGTGAATTGCATCAACTGAACACTGGAAGATCGCTAAGCATGTTTTGTATCCTTGGGATGGATGGTCATCCTTGCTTTGTGCAAATTGAAGAATGGATGATTTTCATCCGATTTTTTGTTTTATGTGTAGCTTTTTATTGATGCTATAGCCACATCATTGAGTTCAAGACATTTGAGTTGTTTTTTAAGCTCAAGACATTTGAGTTGTTTTTTATTTTATATAGGCCAATGTGATGTGTGTTGCAAAAATTTAGGCCCCCCTCCCACTCTATTGATTATAATTTTAGAAGAAAATTATGGAAGCAATTAACCACCATTGATCTTCTCAATGAACCCTTTGAATGTCATCAATGCAATGCCACTCATATGTTGGAGACTTTGGACTTCCTCGTTTGATAGACCACCACAAATTGGAGAAGACTACTTTGGCAGTGGATATATTTGGTTGCATGGCCCCTGAGTTGCCATACATAAGCAAAGCCATGAAGATATTGCTTCAATTGGGATTCTTTTGTTGCCTCTTCAATCCAAAGGCTTGACCTTCTAGATGAGAAGTGAATAGAATATTGCAACAAATTCAAGATATAGAAAATGAATCTAATACCATCACAACAATACTAATGCCATCATTACCATCCACCAAGCCCTTGGACTATATCATTCATTAGAGTTCTTACATAGCTCTATCATGGGTTTTTCAATTGCACGTCTTTTTACTTCATTTGTATAAGTTTTGTATGAATGATCTTACACTACAACAAAAGCAGTGTTTTATGACTGTAAAATATGATTGTAGTGAGTCGTAAAAACAAAAAATATGACTCACGTAGAAATCACTGTAGATGACTCGGGATATAACTGACTCTAGTCGTTTGGAAGCAATCGCTTCAGACATCAGTCATATTGGCAGTCATATGAATTGAAGGGTATAAATATCTATATTTAGCCATAGTATGCCAACATGGTATATACTTTGACTATCATAGGGGGGTCTTGACTTTTCCTTGAGTTGCTCGAGCAAACAAAAAAATCCTACGTGGAATATGACTATGGTAAGTCATATTTTTTTATGACATGGAATATGACTTAGAAGAGTCATATTTTTTATGGCATGGAATATGACTGCAGTGAGTCATATTTTGCAGTGATGTGAAATATGACTATAGTGAGTCATATTTTGCAGTGATGTGAAATATGACTATAGTGAATCATATATTGGAGTGATGTGAAATATGATTACTATGAGTCATATTTTGGAGTGATGTGAAATATGACTACTATGAGTCATATTTTGACATGAAATATGATTCTTCTAAGTCATATTTTGTAGTGATGTAGAATATAACTGCGGTAAGTCATATTTTTTATGACATGGAATATGACTACGGTGAGTCATATTTTTTGTTCATGTAGAATGTGACTGCGGTGAGTCATATTTTTGGATGACATGGAATATGACTACAATGAGTCATATGTTTAGTTAATGAGGAATATAACTACGGTGAGTCATATTTTTTAGTAACGTGAAATATGACTTTTCTTAATCATATTTTTGAATGATGTGTAAAACAATTCTTTTCAGTCATATTTTTTGATGAATTGTAAAATGACTATGTGTAGTCATACATCAACATAATTTAGTAGTTAAGTAAGAGAATCCATTTAGTTAAAAATGAATACTTATGATTTCTTAAATGGACAAAAATTAATCACATTAGAAAGTCAAATACAAGAAAAAATGGGATTTTTTTCAATAACATTTATTAGTTACTAATACAAAATATATCACAATGGCTCTTTATATATGTATATTTCCACATACTTGTAGAATTTATATTTCAACAAAAATGTAAAGATGTTACCTCTTTTGTATTGCAAGTAGCCTTCAATAACTTCATTTCAACCTCCAATGCTTACATGTATAAACAAGGTTAGTTTTCAATAAATAAACAATATAATTTTAACTTTAAATATTTAAAGCACTACAAAATATGTAAACATGTTTAAGATTTAAAAAAAATTATAATCATTATATATTCAAAAATTATAAATAACCAAACAAAATAACAATGATGATAGAGAGACTAAGAAGCAAAAAGTACCAAAAAAGAAGAAGCAAAAACTAAGTGACATTATGACTGCAAAATATAACTGCAAAATATGACTACAAAATATGACTACAAAATATGATTGCAAAATATAACTGCAAAATATAACTGCAAAATATGATTAGGAGGTAAGAAGAAGAAAAACCTAAGATGGAAGAAGAAACAAAAGTTAAAAGGCAAGAAGAAGCGAAATCTAAGATGGAAGAAGAAGAAGTAAAACCTAAGATGAAAGAAGAAGCAAAAGTTAGGAGGCAAGAAGAAGCAAAATCTAAGGAGGAAGGAGCAAAACTTAAGAAGGAAGAAGAGAAATCTAAAGAGGAAGAAGAAGCAAAAGTTAGGAGGCAAGAAGAAGCAAAATCTAAGGAGGAAGGAGCAAAACTTAAGAAGGAAGAAGAGAAATCTAAGGAGGAAGAAGAAGCAAAACCTAAAAAAAAAAACTACAGAAGAAAAAAGAAGAAAAACTTAAGAAGGAAAAAGAAATAAAAGTTGAAAGGCAAAAAGAAGCAAAATCTAAGAAAGAAGAAGAAGCAAAAACTAAGTAGGAAGAAGAAGCAAACCTAAGAAGCAAGAAGTAAGAAAGAGCAAGAAGAAAAAAAACCAAAGAGGCAACAAGAAACAAAACTTAAGAAGCAATAAAAACAAAGAAAAAGAAACAAAAAAGAAAGAAAAAGGGACAAAAAGAGGAGTGGCTACAAAAAGTGGTGGCTAGGGTTTCAAAATCCTAAATTAGAGGCAACTACCAAAAAGTGACTTTCAAAAAATATGATTACAAAAAAATTCTACGTGGAAAAATATGACTAGGTATTTTATAAACATATTTCCTACCCAAATTGTTTTTGGATTGCCCTAAAAAAAATCTTACTATCATGGAGATGTGATTGCAAAATATGACCAAAGAAAAAATACAACTAGAAAATATGACTGGGCGTTCCTTAAATATGTTTCCTACTGTTCTCTATGAAGTATTTTGGTGTTCCCAATAGCCATATACTATACGGCCATGATGTATAAGGCTAAAATATGACTCACAGTCATATTTGCAGTCATATTTTTTTTACCTTCAAAAATATGACTACAAGCAGTCGCCAGTCATCCTCAGTCATAATTCTGCAGTCATAAAACACTGCCATTGTTGTAGTGTTACTATATGAAGGCTATAGTAATGGTTAGTGGCACCAAATGGATTTCTTATTACAAGGGCATAATTGTCCACTTTTGTCCACTAGGTCTTGGCTTGACTCCAAATTGGTCCAATTTACAATTCAACACAACATTCCATTTTCATAATTTGCTTTCATCAACATGGAATATATTATAGTCTCTATAGTTTTTCATCTACATACTTAAACCTTAAAATCTTTCACTTTGTACTCTATATTACCTATATATGATTAAAAAAAAAATCTCAGGTGAAATCACATGTCTTTTGTAAATAAAAAAGTTTCCAAATTTTTTATACAAAATTGGATTGTTTTAAATTTTTGAAGAAAAGTTGAAGAAAAATCTTTCCAACTACAAAAAATAAAGTTAATAAGAAAATCTAAAAACTTTACCATTTAAAAATCTAATGACCTTCAAGTTAGATTACCATTGCCATGTTAATCTCTAAAGTCCCATTGTCCCCTCGGGGGACAAAATGGATTTTAGACAAGCTCCTATGGCCTCAATATTCATCACGAAGATAGAAAAACACATTAGCTTTGGGGGAATGTAACTTTTGTTTCAATTAGTGCTCAGGAGCAAAAGTAATGGCACAAAAGGTCCTTGTTATTGGTGTAGTGGGCAAGAACTTCTTTACACACAAAAAAAATTTAATTTTTTTCTGAAGGATTGTAATTTTATCTATATAGAAAACTTTGATTCATTCCATTTGGATTTGTTATGTGAAAGTTATGGACAATATTATTTTTTGAACAATTAGAGCATCTTTTTGAAAAAATAACTTATAAGATTCATTTCTAAATGTAATTTTTATAATTTAAAAAAAAATGGAAAAATTTAAGTTTGCTTTCTATAAAAATTACAGTGTTTCAATCCCATTGTAGAGCTATTAATGATTTAGTTTTTCTTTTGATCTTGGACCTACTTCTACTTAATAATTTAAATCAAGTTGTTTTTATGAAATCCTAGAATTTCAATTCAATTTTTAAATATATAAAATATAATTCAAGGTTTATAGCAACCTTTTTTTTGGCACCATGGGGCCAGATTGCACCATTTCAAAATAAATGTCTACTTTTTTGCTAGATAATCTTTTTTCACCAAATTTTTAAAAATTCTATTAAACATGTGGATAAAGTTGCCAATTTCGGATTAAAAAAAGTACATGAATATGATTGAAAAGTATTTTTTGGTCCTATAATGGATGAATGTAGAAAAACAATAATTCACCAAATTTTAAGCAATTGCCATCTTGACACTTTCTTAGAAAGTAAAAAAAGGGTTGGTCTATAGTGCAAAATTTTTCCACAAATGGTGGTCAAAGTCATTTGAAATTGCCAACGAGTGTTCAATAAAATAATTTTTTTTCAACTTTAAATACTAATATCTTCTAATATGTACATTATAGTCAAACTTTATGAAATTTTTACCACATGATTTGAGACAAGTGGAGTACAAGATCCTACAATTAGATTTTGAAATGAATATTTTTGGTTTTCTTAGATGAACGCAGTAAAATTGGTAGTTTTGAATTGTTATTGACTAAAAAGCTAGCCTTGGAACTTTGGGGATAAATATAGACATCATATAATTGGCTTTTGTATCAATATAAAGTACTTGCTCAATTCATTATGATGAATCATGATCAAGTTTTATCTTTGTTACATATACAATAACATATTGCAGGTTCTATAGAATAGCAACTTTGTTACAATTATGATAGGTGAGTATGACAAAGAAAGAGCAATGCATGATGGGGAATCTATCTAATTAGATTTGTCACAAAAAATAATATTTTAATGAAGTTGGAGTTCTTCGGAGGCCAAGTTTCTTGTCTTGCATTCTTGCAGGTTAAGGTTAGCTAAAAAATTTAACATCTAGAAAACTCCCTTTCCAAAAAGTACTACCACATAAGCAACCATGTCATTTTTTAATCCATTCTTGAAGGTCTTCACCAGACAAATCTTGGCCATAATGTAAAGCTAATCCGATGAAGAATGAAATTTATTAGAATCATTTTACTCCATTTCCCTACAGTTCTTGATTGGTGTACTTTTCCATTGTAGTGTTAAGCAACCCTAAGTTTGTAAGGTTTAGAACAACTTTAAGACCTAAATGTCTAAGGTCCTCTTTGTGATTCTTGGGATTTGCTCTAAATTGAACATAAAGCTAACATTTAGATAAGTTTTATCATTTTTTTTAAGAATAGTAACTATACAAATTCAATCTAGACATAGGAAAAGAAAACACAATAATATTGCTTATGGATTGAAAGATTATAATGTTTGATCATGAGGGTGTTAAAATATTAAAAGTAGTTTAAAATCATTCAATCCTCTTTTCACATGTCAATCCTAAAAAATTGGTCACCAAAAAAAATATGAGACTAACCCTCAAAGGAAGCACCCCCCATAACCAAGGTAGTCACCAAAATGCTTGGATTAGTAGACCAATAGGTGCATTCTTTGTTTCTACATCCATTAGCCACTTTTCACTGTCTTTTAACGGAGTTAATGTAAAATCCGAGTCAATTTATAGCTTCTCAAAATCTACTCTATAGTTCTTATATGAATTTCTAATGTGATTTTCTCTTCAAGATCTAGTGTATTTGAGGCTTATTTCTAAGAGCCCTAAATATTAGGAATCAAGGTTTGCAATGGACACCCTTGTACAAAATCTTGAATAGAAAATCATGATCGTACATTTTTAGAATTGGATTTTTATTACTAAGATTAAACTTCAAAAAGAATATTTCAAAAATATAAACTACTAAAAATAATAACTTGGTTATTTAACTTCAAATGATTTTCAACACCCAAATTTGGTGCCTTGGGTGTTTAAAAATTAATCTCTAAAATTGAATAAGTGATTGGAATTGGTACGAAGAGATAGGTAAGAAATGCAAAGCCACAAGGGAAAACAAAATGACATGTCACCAAGATCTTGAGGCCAACCCATTCAATGGGTTGTTTATACCAACAAATTGTAAAGAGGGAAGAAGGTAGTTTCTCAAGATTTCATAAGATTGCTCTTAACATATTGAACCCAACATGTTTTTTTTGTCATCAAATACTATCAATAGAGTAGAAACAATAGCAACAAAGAAAACCGAATTACCATAATCATAATAAAAAAATACTAACATCATTTTAGTGAACCTAAGCCAAACTCTATAACCTCTCCCCAAATCCTTGACTTACAAAATGACATGACAAGATGTTTTGATGAGTTCCATAAACTACCCATCCATAAATCTCCCAACCACATGCCTGGTGCCATCAAAAAGTCCTTTGTGAGGAGGGGTGCACAAGCTTTGTTTCATGACATTTGCACATACATTGGGAAAGTTGTGGATTTTTGAATTATTTTTGGTTTTAAAAAATGAAGATTACTTTTATTCTTCTTTCGGTTGTCGCAACAGCACAAGAGCACACTACCAGCACAGGGGCACACTACCGTACGTTGGAGTCAGGTTTGTAAGACCCCATACAAAATGTTTTCTTTTTGGCCACATATCCACTTCGTTATCTACTTTTAGAATTTATAAATTTTCGTTTGACTTTATTTTGAATTATTCATGGACTATAGTGCAAGGCACTATAGCTTAACTATACAGCATTGCCACTAGTTCAACTTTTCCTAAATTTTGTGGGACCACAAGTGGGGCTTCCACACTTTCATTCAACTTTAACTATAGTATTTTCTACAATTTATTTTTTCAGATTTCATATTATTTTCATTAATATTTTCTACAATGTTCATATACACCATGTTATAATTTCTGAAAATTTCATTTCATACCCTATTTATTTATATTTTGATTTATTTTTTAACAAATCTGACCCAAGCATAGGGTAGTTCGTGATTACAGTATTAATTTTCCACCATATTGAATGTAGGCTGTAGAACCATAGCTGTAAAATCAGGACTATGCGGATTGTTTTTTAGTTTTTCCTTGGACTATGATTGTTTATAATTCTTCACTCACGAAACCCCAAGTTATGTCCCGTTGGATGCCTATTTACCCCAGCGACTACATTACGGTGGTGATGACGCCAATACCATAAAAATTAACGTTTGATCCTGCGCAGGTTGGGAAGGTATAATCCTTTGCGAGATACTTGGGAGCAATGTATCTGTTAATTCAAGAATTGTAGTTGGCTGAATAACCATGTGAGACACTTCTGTTCACTATATGGGTCCCCATTTCAAGGAAGCAAAAGAGACCCCTATCTCATTGATAAATGATGTCGTGTAGTATAAGTACATCAAGCAATCAAACCTATTTCATTTGCATCAAAATTGCGAAATCTTCTTTCACAAGTAAAAGCTTCTTTCAAACATTACTTGGGTTAGAAGGTCTACTATACTTTGTTGAAAGCGCACATTTAATAGCTTTCCAACAAAGCATGAATTGAGACATTTGATTGATAGTTGGAAACAAGATCATCATTCCAATCAACGAGCAATTGAAGAGAAAGATGAGTAAAGAGGCTCAAGTTGGACTCAACTGAACCCAGAGAGTATGACAGGCCCCATCCAAAACCTGCATTGACAGAACTCCAAAGCTAGGGAAGAGGAAGTTCAGTAAATTCAGAAACGCCAAGAAAGAGGCTTTGCTACCCTAAAATATTATGACGACTTCGGACCAACAGACAATTCTGGTCTCGTCTCAGCTTTACTGATACGTCTACTTGAAAGCCTGTCTGTTACAAAAGAATCATGGCTTTGCAATCGGAAGTCAATGGACTGCACGGAGGTGAAGTATCTTATGAAGAAGGTAGAAGGTGCAACCTATTCAAATTCTTGAAGAAAAGCTTACAACCGATCAGCAAGAAATATTCTTGCACTAATCAATTTAAAACGATGACAAAAATTAATAATCGTACCAAAGTGATGTTATCATTAAGATCTGGACTTGAGAGAGACCTTCTTCCCCTCTACTACAAACTTTGAGCTCTTTAGCAGCTGCATCACAAACACAAGAAAGCTATTAGAAATAGATTGTGGAGCCGCAGATAATTTCACAAACACTGAATGATGTATGGGTAAGACCTGAAAAAGTGATTTTCCAATGACCAAATTAAGTTGAGAAGAAATTGATACAGATGCATCACGAGGAACACTGGAGTAGCTTTGGGGCAACATTACACCAAACTATAAGAATTTGCATTCTACTTCATATTCGCAGGCTAAAAAATGGTCAACATTCTACCTTGTCCCGGAAAGTATCCGCATTGTCTTTACTTGCGAATAAGCCAGTTGAAGCCGTAACTCTCTTCTGCAATCTTTTTAAGCTCATCGTTTGTTCAGGAGCCTGTTTGTTCATAAAATTCAAGAATCCTAGTTATCAACTTGTACATAAAAGGTATATCACATAAGCAATCAAGTCAAACTGGTTGATTGAAAATCCATCATTCAAATGCTGTTGATTTCCAGTCAAAAACCACTAGATGCAAATTCTAGAGGATAGCCTCGGCGGTTTATAAACTAGTACTAGAAATTCAAAAAACACGCAACAGAACCCGGCATTACATGGGGGAAGGTCACATGGTAGAGAATCCTTCACAAGGTATAGAGATCCTTAAGAATGCAGTGATGCTTACGAAGACGATTATGAGATGAATAAGAAAGGGGTAGAAAAATTCAATACGCAAACGCGCAAATTCTCACCTCCGCGAGGAACTGAGCTACTAGCTCTTTCAACTTGATTTTTGACCCCTCCTGCAGGGGACTTTCGTTTCCAGATGTTTCGTCCCTTTTCCTCTTCTTCTCAAGTTTCACAGGCTCACCTTGACTGTCACTAGTGACTGCTTCCTGTACTTCATCCTCATCGCTCTCTTCAATATTAGCAAATACTTTCTTCTGACCTGGACGTGATGTAATCTTAACCCCTTCAATCTTCAAAGACCTCTCGCCTTGACCTAAACCCTTCTTCCCTGTTGTAGCCTTGTCCTGCAATCGAATTCAAATAGATTCCATAAAACACATTGAAATTCAACCTAGGACAGTCACTTCCAAAGGTTAACAAGCGCAACATATGTAGATAATGACAAGAAACATCAATTGTGTCGTGTCTTAATACAAAGTCTAGCTCGAGCAATGTTGAGAACTAGAACTACTGTTAGTCATTCCATATTCTTGTTCATGACAAACTAAACCACCTTCAAATGACGGGTTAATGACAACTCACGTTTACAAGGTTATACAGGTTTTCTTGATCTTGCTCGGAGAACTGAGTTCGACCATTCTGTGCTGGCCTTTCTCCATTAACAGTCTCCCGAACTTTTGATCCAAGCGCCCCACTTCTCACAAAACCATACTTAGTGCCCCACCAATCTGCAGCTATTTCCGGTAGGGAAATGCTCTCTTCGGATTCCATTTCAACGAAGGAGACTTCATCCTTGGACTCTGCGACCTTAATTTCCGCTGCGACAACTAAAATGTAACAGCCCAAGTTAGAGAAGAAGGTGCAAGCGGGAAGAAGAAAAGAGACTAGCAAGGTAGTCACATAATTCATGACTGGGGAAAACTTTGAAGAATTAGAACAGCATGATCTTAACAAGGACAAGCAGGTATACTAATTTACCTTTTTCAACAACAATTGGCGGAGTCTGTCCAGGAGTTGCCTCATCTTTCTTTCCTCCCTGCCAATAGATCAGCACAAATCAGAGTCTTCCGTTACAGAACACATTAAATCAACGTCTATTCACAGCAGTAACTTAGAAGGTAACATCAGATGTTATTGTGATCAGAGGGATATAACGTTAATATTAATATCTCATTTATCATATATTCACGAGTACTCTGATCATAAACACTCGGCTCCACTCCTACTGAAACAGAACCGCATTCCCAAACTGCTCAGATACATGTTGGAACAGATATAAATACCGATATTACACTTACAAGTATGGCATTAAGATCTGTGGCAGAGTAGCCCTTCACTAACTTGCCCCCTTCTCGTCTCTTGTACCTGCAGCATCCTCAGAACCTTCAGGCTCTTGCAGCAGAAAAATAGAAAGGTAATAGAGACTCATCTCTTCGTGAAAAGGCAAAAGCAAGGTCATCCAAATTGGCGTCTTTTGTCACATGAGGTCACAAAAAGTCCAGAATTGAATAACTCACACCAGGAGTTAAAGCTGAACAATAAGAAATGAATTCTGAGCTGAAAATTGATAGACGCCAACTACAGAAAACTAACGTAAAGCAGATTCAAGTACACACCTCCCCTGTGGCCGAGCGACCTTTTTAACTAGAGGCAAAGCTTCAACAGACTCATCATCGCCACTGTCTTCGTCACTACTGCCTGCAGAAAAAGAAAAATAGCTCGTCAAAAAATCAGACCAGAGACAAATGGAAACGCCTAAAAAGAACCTGACAAGAAATAAGGCACACGCTCTTGCAGAGAACATTAATTTGTAGCAACGTTTATCCAATACAATGTCTCACAATCTCAGTGCTGCGCAAGAACATACCTTTCTTATCCTCACCCTTCTTCTCTTCCGGTTCAGCAGCTTTCTGTATCGCGAAACACACACAAATTCAGCTTTCAGCTCAAACAATTTTGCATCAATTAGGGTGAGTATTTCACTTCAAAGAGATTAAAAAGTCTAAAGAAAAAGTGACTTCCGCCATAAAGAAATGCATGGTTTGGCCCTGGATTTCCGTGGCAAATCCATCATACTCTAAACCAATAACAAAAAATTAACTTTTTTGAAAGATCACAAAATCTCACCACTTTCAAGTTCTTCAAAATGTTATCAAAAATGTGGGTGTTCACAGTCCAGTTGGCTGCTGCTTTCTTTTGTTCATCCGTACCAACACCTGCATTACCCTGACTTTCGTCAACGACTTGCGCTTCACAATATCCCACTACCTACACAAAGAGGTTCAATTTGATCCTAATACGGAACTGATGCAACTCATACTCCTTTAAAAGAAAAGCTAATAAGAATTTCGGATGAAGCGCAGGCATCAATCTGCCCCAAGTCCTGGACTTCCACTACCAAAAAACCCAGAACCTAAACAAAAAGGCTCAATTTGATCCAAACACCAGGTCTACACAATTAATGCGTTTCATACTCTTCTCAAACAAATATTATCCAGAAATTCAGCGGCAGCACACCGCATTACCCTACCTCCCGTCGCACTACAAGACATCCTACCACCGAATCAAAAAGAATCAAATTGATACAACTACGGTACTGAGGCGCCATAAACTCCCATCGAACAAACCTCAATCAGCACTTCGGAAAAACCCTAATACAAAATTTATCACCGCACCGCCGTACCTGAATTATCCTTTCGAGTTTTGACACGGATGTGCGATTTGATTCCCTGCTTGTCCTTTCCAAGTCCGCTCCCTTCTTCCCATCCCTACGACAACAGAGGACGCAAAATACGATAAGCGAACCAGTAAACAAAAATTCTGTCGTGCGATGAGGAACCAGAAAATTAAAATTCTTTCGTAATTAGGGCAGGAACGAACCATCTGAGTCATGAGACGGAAGGCCAGGGACTCTTTGGACACGCCTTGGAACAACAGTGGCTCCTCGGTGACTGCCATGGTGAACAGAACAAAGGTGTAGTGGCAGAAGAGATTGAAGAAGCGGCGTGGAAGGGAGGCGATGGAGCCAGGAGCGAGCGCCGGAGCGATCGTCCAAAACTCAAAGGACCTGCGAAGTTAGGGTTAGGGTCTTTTCAATAGCGAAACAAGCTGGAGAAACGGGCACGTCGGCATTTCATTCATACCGAATAATTAATTAAAGTTGGGAAAAGTAGTTCAGCAGTCCCTTTTGCTTTTAAAGTTATTAAAAAATTTCTAAAATTTTTCTAGTTCAAGAATTTGTTGTTTCACAATAGGAACAATAAGAGGGTGGCAAATTTATTATTTCTAAGATTTTCATGTGACCCATTTTAAAATTTGCATGAGTCCACATCTAAATAGTTCAATGTTTGAAACAACACTTTGTTTGTTTTGCAACTCTTGTTCACAATAAATTTTTTTTTAAAAATTCAACTATTTTTAAAAAAAAAACTTGTTGTCCTTAATAACCGTGTACAATATTGCTCTCGAGACCACTTCAATTTTGGTGCATTTTTTATTTTGGGGATGTGGGCCATTGCCAGTTGTGCAACATAATCCATCTACTTTGCACCATGTGTTGATTCAATTTTGGTGCTTGCTAGAGCACATTCAATTTGTGTGCATCATACATGCAAGCTCATTTGTCAATTCTTCAAGTTCATGGGAGAGAGTTGGCTACTACTAGTGCTTTGCAAGGGTTTGTGCCTCACACATTACACTCCTTCACAACAGCATCCTCACTTTGTAGGGTCCTTTCTTTCTAATTGAAAGTGGCTTTAGGGTGGCCTAGAATTTCCATGAACGCATTTTTGTAAATGAGGTATACATTTTATATGGCTTTATATTCAACTTAGGGGTGCAAGTTTGAGATTTCATTGGTTCTACCTCAATTTCATTATACATGATGCTCTCTGTGTTCGTAAGTGTTTGACTTCTTGGAAGAAACAAAGTTGTGATTTTACCTTCCGCGTTGTAGGTGTAGGGGTTAAACTCCATCTGTAGGTATTCCTGTCCCTTTCCTTCATTTGTAGTTTGTGTATTTTCTTCTTTTGGTTATTTATTAAGTTTTTTCTCTATGGGCAACAATTTGGAATCTGTGGCGAAAGAATGGATTTAGGGAGAATGTGCAAAGGATTAACTAACAATGTCTGTGAAACTTTGGATTGTTTAGAATTTAAGAATGCAATGGGCTTTGGGGATGCTTATCTTATTGTGGCTCGTGCAAATTGCGGAGATGACATCCTACCATCATCAAGTCATAAATTGCGAAGCTTGAAGCCATTTAGCACAAATGAATTCTCATCTTCTACTTTCTTACATTGCTTGTCATTTGTTTCAATTTTTTGTTGTTGTTGCAGTTGATTCAGGATTATGGCATCAAGATAATCCCCGATGGCAAAGTTTTTGTATAAGGAGAGGGTTCATTGTGTGGGCTCTAAGGTTGATGGTTTATGTTCTACTACGCAAGTTGTGCCCATTAGCCAAGGAACAAGACTAAGATATTCAATCAACAAGACTAAGTGATTTAGATGTTAAACTTGTGTTTCTTGGCACCTCCAACATTGATGAAGGATTTCAAGCCGTGGCACCTTTAGCTGTAGCTCTGGAGGTGGTCATTCTTGATCCGAAGGTGGCGCCTTAAGTGCATAAATTGGCCCAGACACAACATCTCAACTATGAGCACAATAGATAGTGGTAGGACTCCTAGGTTACTTGACTACCATGGGCCAAGAATATATTTGATGAAGATGGCAAAATTCAACAAGTATACTCCAAAGTCTGCTTTGAGATTGAGGGGAGGAAGAAACTATTGGTCTCCAAATTAGATTCCCTTTGGAAGCATTATAGGAGAAAGAAGGCCACAATTTCTTTTGGAAAGATTAAGGTAGGCAAATTTTACTTCCTAAGTAACAATGTGCATGTTAGAAACAAAAAAAAATCTATTTTGTACAATTAGGGAAGGCTACGGATACTGTGGTTGCATAAGTGGCACAAAGTGCGATCTAGGAATAAAAGAAGAAGATCATGTAATTTTGGGGCATTTCTGTCAGATTTTGATTGGATCAACGAGACCAAAACAATAGAAAAATTAAATTTTCTAGTAGTGACATTAAAGGGGCAAGTTTAGACTTCTAAGTTCTATGATTTTACTAACTAGGTTGGGGGTGGGGGTGATTGCTCATTCCATCCGTGCAAGGCCTTCATGGACAAGGTTCAACTCCCCTAAGTAATTGTTTTTTGTGTGAACAAAAGGCATTGCTGTGCATTTCATGTTCTACTTTGACTTTCTTGTGTCCACTTTGTATTCTATGACCTTGTTGTGCATTAGCCAAAACAATGACTTTGAAAATTTGCAGAAATGCTACAACATTGTCTTTAAATTAGGAGCCTCCCCAAAGAGTCATACAATACAAAACTATTAGGAAAACTAAATTGCCACATCTACAATGTGGATGATTCTGTACTAGCCAATAAGCTAGGTAGAAATTTCCACAAAAGTAGCCAATGGGATGACTCTACCAACCCTATGGTAACATGTCGCTCAATTGCTCCTAAAACTTAAAATATTCATTGGCCTCAATATCCCCATTCTTTGAAGAATGGGTGTAGTGAAGAACATAACTACCCCCATTTACAAATAATTAAAAAAAGAATTAGACAAGTCTCTAGTCCAAGCTCCAATCCACTACACTAAAATTGGTAAATAGTGTTGGCTACACTAATTGTCAACAATAACACTAATTGTGATTTGCAAGGTTAATGTTAAAACATTATTTATCCATTCTAACACTATTTTAGCTCTATAGTAAAATTTGGTCATTTCAACATTTCAACAAGAATGCATTTAATGTTAGATGGGAACAAAATACAGAAGTTGGAATGGTAATATAATAAATTAAGGCTATGATCCAGTTCATAGTCCAGACAACACTAATTATCACCCAACACTATTTACCAATTTTAGTGTAGAGATTTGTCTAATTTTGGGAGGGGCGGGCAGGGGGGTCGAGGTGGCCAGAATTTTGGGGCGGGCAGTCATGTGACTCCACCCTTTTGATTGTCCGTTTTGAGCCTCCATTTCGAGTCTGCGTTTTGAGCTTGCCTCCCGTTATCCTTGCCTCCCGCTCTCAAGATCTTGAATCCCCTCTCGCATTCCGATTTCCCCCATTTGTACCCAGTACCCCTGCTTGTCTGAGAAGCCTCGCCCTCGCCCTCACTCACTCACTCATCCCGCTCCTTCATCAACAATCTTGAGCTTCTCCGCTTCGATCCAGGTACTCTTCATTCCTTCCTCTTCACGCCACTGCTGTAGCACGAGCCGGGATTAGGTTTTTGTTCAATCGCACTGGAGTCTTTCACCTCAACCGCGCCATTGAAGGATTTAGGAATCTTCTGCTTTCGTCAGCTCCGTTTTAGAGACTAGGATTGATGGCGAATTGCGAAATTCGTGCTTCCAGTGCGACTCTAGTACGGGTTCAATCCTAGTTCGTATGCTCAATGATTGAATCACAATTTAAGGATTGGTCGTCTTTGCTGTAATACTCTGAGAGAAATGCTCTTCGCACACCCCTTGTGATGGTTGGGGAAGAACTCCGGATTCACTTGAATTCGAATCCATGCCACTGCTGCAGTACCCGTCGGGATTAGGTTTTTGTTCAATCGCACAGGATTCTTTCACCTCACACCTCGCCATCAGAGGATTTTTAGGGTTTACTATCTTCAATCGTGTTCTTTCGCCAGCTCCATTTCAGACACTTGGATTGATTGCGAATTGCGAAATTCATCCATGCAGTGCGATTCTTGTACGGATTCAATCCTAGTTCGTATCGTGAATGATTGAATCACAATTTGAGGATTGGTTGTCTTTGTTGTAGTACTTGAGAAACATGGTCTTCGCACTCAACTTGTGATGGTTGGTGACGAACTCGGGATTCACTTGGATTCGAATAGTAGGAGCTTGTAGTAGATTACGTCAGTGCATAGATGATTTTTTGTTTATTTGGGGGGATTTCGTCAGGTGCTACAGCAAAGACTAATTTCTAACTTTCCATCACTTTATGATATGACAAAAGCTAACCTAGCAAATAGATCAGATTCCAAGTTTGAATTTTTTGAATTTAGTCATTGATGGGGGTGGAATTTCACAAATTTTGGCTTTCTTCTTTACCAATTCATTAGTGACGATTTTCGGCGCAGCGCATGGTATTGTTTCGATTTTTTTTAATCGTCTGGCTAGTTTGTATGGAATTTTGACTCAACTTCTCGGGCTGACGGAATGTGGATTGTTTAATCTTCAGGGGCGTGAGAAATTTGAGATCGTGTTGGGACACCGTTTGTGAACGTCGTTCGAGCGCGGTCATTGGCAAGGCCACGGTGTAAGAGTTTGTGAATGGGCGGCATGTGCCGATGGCTGCTCTGATGTTTGGGTCTGGCACAGCCATTTTCGAAGCTATGCGAAGTTCTAGCGATCGGCATCCATGAAGGAGTTTCGCGAGGATTTTTGACATGGTATGCAGGACGCTGTTGAGTGAGAGACACGTAGGTGAAGGGAGGGCCTGCTGCTTTGCACAAATTTTCAGGGTCTCACGTTTTAGGGTTCCAGATTCACTGGATGTTTTATGTTACGTCCTTGGTTTTAGGAAAATATAGTAAATTAATACCAGCGGCACATTGAAGTTGAGAATAACATTTCGTACAACGCAAGTGTTCTGCGAGCTGAGAGATAATTTGTCAATGTCTGTGTAGGATTGAAGGAGCCTGACTCTTCGATGATCTGTTCAAAAAGAAACGAGAGCAGAATGATACTCCTGTGGAAATCAACTGGCAGGGGCAACAGCGTTGTGTTTCAAGGGATTGTTCTTGTTGCGGGCCAGGGGCGACTGGGAGTCCAGTGAATGGCCGACTGCATCCATTCTTTCAGGTTAACAAGTTATAATGATGTCCCTATGATTTCAGCTACTGAATTTGCAATGAATGTCTTTATGGTGATGTTTAAACACTTGCTGGATTTATATGTTTGGGATAATAGCCAACCTTGTGTGGCTTTTCTTGATGATTCTAGAGTTCATTATCAGGGCATGAGCAGTTTCGTAGCTTGTGGTGGTTGTTCAGAGTGCCAGTGATATTGAATAGCTATTATCTGATATAGGTTTGTAAGCGTGGCCCGTACCCTATCCCCGGATGCTTGTTGGTGTAGCCCAAGCTATTTATAGCTATGTCGTCGTTAGTCGACACCTCGCCGGGGAGGGGGCAGGGGTTGTTGCTGAAGAGCAGCAGCAAACACAGGGTGGTAATGGAGACAAGGACAGGGGAAGTGTTGCTCGGGCTCGTGAGTCGAGGACAAGCTCTCGTGGCGGAGCTGCTGCGTCTCTCGCAGCACGCACCTTCGGTGTTGCAACAGCAATCGTCATCCGAGAGCGGGGGGAAGTACGCGGCCCTCTTGTTTGATTTCAAGTATTTCAAATCCCCGGAACTATTCGAGGAGCAGGTTGAGGCAAACTCGACGCTTGCGATTCTGGATGACGAGTTTCGAGAGGAGTGCGGTAGTGTGGTGGAGCGGTGTTTTTGGCTCTTCGATGGTATCGTGAAGTATTACAAAGACTTGAGCCGGTTCACTGACGATCTGCTGCAAGTTAGAGCTGGCGCGTTCTTGCAGGAGTCCGCGGAGAGTGTGCTGGAGGACGAGGAGGGGCGGCAGCTCCTCGTGGAGGCGCTAGTGCTGCACGGGGTGCTTCTGCTTTTGCTGGAGCATCGGATGACGGGGAGCCTTAGAGAACAGCTTTTGGTGGCGCATTGTCGGTGTCGAGGCTCCAGTGATTTCGTTAACTTCGAGGCAATCCAATCGTTGTGCCGATGTGTGCCGCTCCCGCCGAAAGCTAGCTCCGCGTTTGCATCAGTCGCATCGTTGGCGTCACTCCTTCAGGGATCCAGCCCTCCGTCGGCCTCGGAGCCCAACATGATTCTGCCGTCGAATGCAGAGGAGATGTGCAACCGCTTTCCTTTGCCCAAACGGTTGCTGAGACTAGCTATTGCTCGGTTGCGAACCGATGATATTTACAACCAACTGCGTCATTATCCCAATCCGGAGCATCGCTGTGCTGCACTGGGAGGACAGGCTGCTTGTTTGTATGTTCTTCTCAATTTCATACCAGAGATTTTGCAAAATGAGAGTCTGGTAATGAAAGACATCGTGGACAAGTTTCTGCTCGGATGGTGGGTCGTTCCAATCTTCATGGGTTTCATGGTGGATCTGTCGGCCGGGTGGGATCAGTACAAAGCTGCCAAAGCTGCCCTGGCCCCTATACTCGCGCTGCAACAAGTAAAAGAGTTTGCACGTACCTATAGCGCCCGAGTGCCCGAGTTGCTGGTAGAGTTGCGAGGTTTTCTGTCGGAAGGTGTACTAACTCAGGAGTTTGTTTTGAGCAACATGGCAATATTGGTGGCATGCTTACGCGACAGCAATATCGCTCTTCGCTGGCTGCTTCTGCATCAGAACACCACAAATAAGAAGCTGAAGGATGTGGTTATGGCTGTGGGTGGGGCCAGTAGCAACGACATGCTTCTATCCCTCATCTTGGACACGGCGACCCTTGAATTTGAGCTGAAGCGAGTGTATGGTGAGCTTCTTGAGGGAAAGGAAGCCCAGTGGCTGAAATGCCAGAACCATGCAGCCGAATGCATGCAGGAACTCTCTGATTTTTTCTCGGGATCGAAGGTGCTCTCTCGAAAAGTGAAGGATACAAATATGCAGAACTGGTTTCTTCAGATGGGACAACAAGTACGAGCTTTGGAGTGTAAAATCGAAGCTTCGCGCGCTGTTCGAAAGATCCAACAGATGATTTTGGCTCTGCAGGAAGTTGAGCAATTTCATCAGATTGAGAGCAGTCTCCAAATTAAGCAATACCTTGCTGAAACTCGGACCCTGCTGAAGCAAATGGTGCGCACTCTGAATGTACAAGAGGGTGTGCTGGCTACTGTCTCCCTGGTCAGTGATGCATCCTACGCCTGGGGTCTCATTGTAGGCTTCACCCCTCAGATCCACGCCCGCATCAACGCTGAGCCTTTCACGGTTCTCAAGCTGTCCTGCTTGTTTTTCAAGCTCCGATCCATCCTGGACATTCCACTGCTCCGAATTTCCCAATCTGGCAGTATGGACCTTTATTCAGTTTCAGAGTACTACTCTTCAGAGTTGGTAGCCTACGTGCGGTCGGTAATGGAGATCATACCTGTCAGTATGTTCAGCATCCTCAACGACGTGATTGCTGTGCAGACGAAACAATTGCACGAGTTGCCTGGGCGTCTCGAAAAGGAGAGTTTGCGTGACTTCGCTCAGCCGGAACAGAGATACAAGCTGGCCAAAGCAACACATCGGGTGGCTGTGTTCACGCAAGGTATCATGGCCATGAAGAAGACGTTCATGGGAGCCATTGAAGTCGACCCTTGGCAGCTTCTGGAAATCGGGATTCGAAAGCAGCTTGTGAAGCAGGTGGCCACATCCCTACACACGATCTTAGTATTCCCGACAACTGGTGTAGCCGAGCTGGAGGAGCAATTGCAAGAGCTCCAGATGTCGTTACAAGCACAACGACGATCCATGGAGTATTTCCAGGACTACGTTCATGTGCATGGACTTCAGCTGTGGCATGAGGAGTTCGCACGCATTATTAACTACAACACCGAGCAAGAGTGCAATGAGTTCGTGAAACGGAAGGTGCAGAACTGGCAGAGCGTGTACCAGGATCCTGCTAAACCCATTCCCCAGTTCCCTGCCCCTGCCAAAGACTCCTCCAGGGCGAGCAATTTCATGGGGCGTTTGACTCATAAGCTCCTGCAACTGACCCACCCTTCGAGTTCAATGTACCTAGTACCCATGAGCGGTTGGTTCGACGCTCAAGGGCAAGAGCTCGTGGGATTGCGCACGATGGCATTGTTACAAACTGCCCTCGGATCCGCAGGTTTAGCTGGTTTGGATCGGCTGTTAGGTTTTCAACTCACACATGACATTCGGCATGCAGTGATGCATCTTTCATCCAGAGTGGAATCCAGTGAAATGAGCGATTGCTTGGGGTCCCTCCAGCGTGTGTTGACTCCAAGTTCGTCCATTCCTGACCCTGGTTCCCTGGTATACACCGAATACATCGCTCGTGCGGGAGTGAATGCCCCGGGATGGACTACTTGGTTGGAGATCGTGTCCCGAATTGGACAGATCCTACTGCTTCGCTGCCTTCTCGGGTCCCATTTACGTGCGTCCGCGAAGTTTGAATCAAGTACGATTTCATATGCTGTGGATGCCATGAACAAAGCAGTGCTTGCAGACATTGGGGATTCCAGAGTGGGTACTACTGTGGAGAATACGGAAGTCAAGAGCCGCCTGCTTGGAGAGCTGCGAAAGCAATTGTACCTCTGCGGTCTATACACACCTGTTAACTCTATTTATATTGCCACCAGGCCAGCTGAAGGTTGTGCTCTCCTGCTGTTTCTCGTCACGATTTCCCAACTGCCGAGATACGTGTTGGATAGTCATCTAGGAACTCTGACCAGCCGCATGAAAAAGCAAGCTCTGGACTGCTGCCCCCTGATTGTGGGTATGGGAAGTATCCTTCAGCAGCTGCACCCCTTTTGTACCACTGCTTATGTTGGCTTCCTGGGACAGTACGTGCGAACATACGCCGAGGCTCCTGGAAAATCCGCAGGAAAGGAAGGCCTGAAATTGGCTACCGAGGTCGTCAACGTCGTGGCCTGGGTGCTGGCGCTCTCCAAGTACATGAGCTACCCTCAAGATCTCCTTACCTTGAATTTCCCTCCCCTGTTACTAGACAGCCTTGCAACTTGATTAGCTTGTACTATCTTTGATCAAACAGTTAGTGTACTCTGTAGATTTCTTCCTAGAGCTCTTTTAATTCAATTACACAGGATGATTATTTTCTGGGTCACAATGGCCCACGATAGAGTTGTTTCATCTCTTGGACACTCATTGATTGCTTCAAGAGATCAGTACTGTATATTACGGCAAGTGGCTTGTTCTCAGCCAAATTGGTTCTTTATTTGAAAGGTAAAAAGGTAAATCTCTGAATCAGAGCTCCTTTTATAATTAGAGTGGCTTGCTTCTCATCTATAATTAGTATGACTATGTATTATCCCCGCTGACTGAACTGAACTACAGTACCTACTGATCGCGCCATTGTACACAGGATTGTTCGCTGTCAATATTCATCTTTTGAATGTTTTGCTTTTACTTATGTCCGCACTTGGAGTAAGGGGAGTGATGTTTGCAATGTGAATCCGGTCCAGAAGTTGGGTCTAAATTCGTTCCTAAGACCCTCAGTAACAATGCTCTTTTAATACTAAAGGTACATTCTCACCTGGCTCTATGTAAGAGCGCTTGTAAGTGAGTCCTATAGTTGTGAAATAGTTTTTTCTGAAATTATAGGTTGCATGATTTGTGGTGAGTATGTATTGCCAGGGTGTTCACACTTGTAGCTTTCTGTAACTTTGTAATTCGTTTTTATAAGTGCATGTGATCTTCGTCATGTTCAATATGGACTCCCTTTTGTTCCGATTGCTTGGAAAATATTGCATCAGGTTCTAATGTTTCACATATTGCTCGAAAACTCATGAGAGTGACTTGGGGTGCACAAGAAGGTTTCACAATTGCAAGTCGGCAATTCAGACAGTGACTTGTCGGATTGTCTGTGGTTCAGGGTTTAGGTCCGAAGTCATTTATTTCCTCTTGTAGTGGAGGATTTCAAGTTCTTTGAATTCATTGTGCTCTATTCCTCTGCTGCGGTGCACTAGACTTGTAATATGGTAGTAGTAGTAATTCTAATAGTGGCTTGAGTAGTATTGATTTGACTGTGTTCTCTAAAGCTTCTTCAGGCAATTCTTTTTTTTTTTTTGAAACTTGATTTCATTGTGAATATGGCATGTATTGATGTGACAATACAGTGCAAAAAACTTTGAAAGTGCCTTGACTAAGGTGGAACTGCCCAATACCACCAGTTACCCAATTTTGCCACGTACAGGTTCCTTCCATTTCCGTCGTTGACCCATTTATTACCACAATCTTATTAATTCTTCACCATGATGGCAATGCACTTGGGGAGTAGACACATCAACCCACACTTCAATTATAGTCTGATCATGCTTTAACAAGGGTCTACTCATAGTTTAACATTTTAGTTTTGAAAAATCACAAAAAATTCAATTCTTGTTGGAATGTCTTCATTCTTTTTGCAATTGACTTCTTTCAAATAATTCAATCTCTGAAAAACATTAGAGCTGACATATAGCTTCTCCAAAGTACCTAGTTAGCAAACTTGTGTGGTAATGGATAGTTCTACCTTAGTATGGATCTCATTTTGTTGTCTAAAAATTCTTGAAGCAATTCAGTTTTATTGAGAACGTGATTGTACTATGAATATGGTATGTTTCAATGTATTAGAATTTTGATGTCCATTCAAATGTATCAAACTCTAAGAAGTAGGACTTAGTATTGATTAGAGGTAGGAGATGAACATTGCAACATTATGAATGCCAAAGAATTTCATTGCGACACTATCTCTTTAGTCATTGCCTTTTTGTAAAAGGAATGTTGTTGGAAGACTAAACACGCAAATTAAAATTAAGTGCAAAAGATGTATCCTAAACAACAACCAAGGATGTCACCAAATTGTAATTGTTAACACTCGAGGTGAGAGCTCCATTTATTCCTTGTATGTATCTCATGCTTCCTTGGAGTGGTCCCTTTACGGAGAAAGTCAATTCATTAATTTCACCCAAAATGAAGATACTACTCTTTTGTAATGGAGTTTCACAATGGAGATTAGAAAACAACACACTTACAGTTGCAAAATTTTCTAAAATCTTCATTTTCATGGGATTTTGCCACTATGAAAAATCTAATGTTCCACTTGAAGTTTTCTCTTAAAGCTTCGCATCTTTCCAACTAATACCGCACTTACCATTCCACTAGTAGGGATTCCATGTAGATTCAGAGGATAGCATTGGGAGGGAGGGTGAATATGCATGGTTGCATATAGTCAAACCACTACTTTTTCCAAATTCCTAATGCCAAGTAAGAACTAGCCTTAATCTTTAAGCGCGCTGGTGTCCATTTTGGGATGATGGACAAAAAGGAAGTTCAATATCTCTACCCGTACAACTCAAAATCACATAATCTAAGAAAATTAGCAAGTTATTAATGATGCAAAGAAAATTGCAAGTAAAACAATTGCAAATACTAAGAACATTATACCATCAAGTTTTGTAGTAAACTACTTGTCACTAAAATGACCACCACCGTCTCATCTTACGTCTAAATGAGGTGTGTCTAGGCTTGTTGGAAAGTTAGCTAAAAAGCATACAACTCCGCTAAATTTGAGCTTCAAATTCTTTACCATCTTCCCAATCTTGCCCTCCAAAGTTGTTTCTCCCATCTTGGATGTTGAGGTAGATCTTCTTCTATTAAAACAATCACCATTTCCTCATTTGCGCTCCAAATGAGGTGTAAATAGGCTTGTTGAAAAGTTGGCTAAAGAACACACAACTTCATTGAATTTGAACTCCAAACTCTTCACCATCTTCCCTGTCTTGCCCTCCAAAGTTGTTGCTCCCATCTTCTATGTAGCAATAGACTTCCTTCTTCTAAAACAATCATCATTGCCTCATCCATGCTCCAAATGAGATGTGGCTAGTCTTGTTGAAAATCTAGCTAAAAAACACATAGATTCACTAAATTTGAGGTTCAAACTCCTCATTGCCTTTCTGATCTTGTCCTTCAAAGTTGTTGCTCTCATACTAAATTACATTCCTACCTTCTTCAAGCCATAGACATGATTGAATCAAATCTACTCGACAAATTTCCTATGTTGCTACTCACTTTTAATTCATCTTCTCCTAAGTGCTCAAAAAACCCTTTTCTCCTAGTGCTTGAGAGAGAAGAAGCAACAAAAAATTAAGAGCCCAAAGAGAGAGATGAGAAGGAAGGGGACAGAGAGGGTTTACTAACCCTATCTCTTCTATCTTCCCCCTTTTCATCTTCATTCTTCAAGTCTTTATGTTGTCTTACTTGCACTCCCTATTTCTGATTCACTTCTAACGTTAATTTAGAATTGTTGTATTTTGCTTTCAACCATTTATCTAGTTTAATTAATTCTCAATTTTCTACTTAATGCCTTTTTGGCTTGAAATTCCTAATTTTTACTTAGGATTTCCTCTACATCTTTGCCTAATTGCATTTTCTAACTTTTACACCATTATTCTAATTTTCAAATTACTACCTAATGGAAGACCTTTGAATTATATTTTATGCATTAAATCTTCTTCTTAATCCTTCTTAACTCCTAATTTTTTTTTAAATTATTATATTTATATTAATTCTAAATTGTGAGCCAATACAATAGCTCATAGCTCCAAATTTCAATGGGAAACATCTTGAGTACACATTGATTGTTGCATGTTTGTACAAAATACAATTGAGCTAAGTAATTGCTTCAAAGCCTTCCAAACAAAGAAGTTGTCTCTGACAATAAAAAAAATATGGAGGTGCTTTCACTCTGTTGAGTGCCTCCAATTTCTTTTCATGAATTTAGCAAAAATGATAGCAACTTCATTGATGAAGGTTCTCTTATACACCTTGTGGAATACTCTTGCAAAGAAGACAAAATACCATCTCATTCATTATAGAGCTATACATTTGCGCTTTTTCCATGTCCCATTCTCTAGAGTTGGTTACATGTTCATGACGTTCTTCAGCGCAATCAATTGTCAGTAGTTATTGTTTCCTGTCATTCATGTTATTTCGTTTCTATGAAATTGTATTTTTTATTCTCTTCCCTAATTACCCCTCAGATGCTCTTCTACTCCAGTACCTTACAGAACTTGTTGTATGTGTCCTTTTCTATATTGTTTCTATGTCAACGTCATTGTCTATAATTTATCTTTGCAACCATACTAGTTTTTTGCAGAGTTAAACAATGATGCATAAGCTTTGCCATCATTTTCTTTTCACTTATTGAATTCTTTGCATGTCAGTACATTCTTAGCATCAAACAAATCGTTAGAATTTTCAGTACACGGGACAAATTGTGTAGATTGCATGTCCGTTATATATGTAAAAGTCAATATCTTTAGTCTATGAACACAATACTCTTCATAGCATCTTCAACAACCTTTGTCTCTTGTAGCTATAGTATTTGTTTGAACGGTGCCATAGCTTCCACTAACATCTTGGAGGTTGCACTCCCCTTTTTTTATGTTAGCATGCGAACAAAACTTTGAACCCTCTATTTACTTTTTGAATTTTAAATAAAATTAAATGAAACAAATAAGAATATTGATGCAATGGGCATTTAAATGTGTTCTTTAAAAATATTTGAGTTAAAAAAATATGCTATTTTAGTGCATTTTTAACCTATTCTAGAAATCATTTCATATTTTATTTGAGTTTGAAATTTTGGGAATAGAATCCTATAGTCATTAGTAAAAAATGCTCAAAATTTGAAGTTAAAATTATAGTTTATTAGGAACCACTTGTCCGCACGTGGTTTGTTGTAGTAAAACTAAGTGTACCCTTGGGAATAACATGTACTGCGACGACGTTGTAACGGAGACACCTTCAATATTTTGTTGAAGATGTAAGCTCTCACTATTATACAATGAATTCATCTCCTAATGGCCCCCACTACTGCCGATTGCTGAGAATCTCACTTCAACATTGCCTTACATTTAGGACATGATAAGACAGTGGTGTACAATCGTTGGGACTAGCAAAATAAAGACACAGAAAATTCTAGCCCTTGTCAATAGGAGGCAATTACTACAAAAAATTGTCAAGAAGGGTATAAATAGAATAAATAGTCCTTAAGGTTTGTGTTTCTTATTTAGGCATCATTGTGCTTGCATTCTCGGTTAGGAAAAAAGGATACCTGAAGTTCACTTGCACGACTTTTCAAACAATGTAAACCACACTTTGCGGATGTTGCTTTGGTATGACATTGGTGCCCCGCATTGTCTTTGTTATTTTTGTATGTTGTGGTAATTAGGTGTAGAACGTGTTTGGAAGTCCGCATGTGCCACATCCACAGTCACGCTGCAATCAAAGCCATGTAAAAAAAAATGTCTTTGCTAGTACACCACAAATTTGATACCAAACTTGAAGTTGCAATTGATCATCTACAGCAAATAGAATACACATATTGTCAGTTGTTGTTCAACCTAGAACTTTGAAGCAAAAAAATTCTGATACTATTGATATTTTCTATCACAAAACAACTTGTGTAGAAATTGGCCAAAGTAGAGGACAATCCAGTAAATCTATAATTGTTGCCGCGGTATCAAAGTCGAAAGCAACAAAGCAAACCTATACACCTTCTAGTTCTTTGCATACATTGCCGGCAATAAGCAAGTTGTCTTGGTGAGGTCTCTGGTGGACCATGCAAACTACATTGGCAAGAGATAGCACAGACAATGTCACATTCATACCAATGCCCATCCGCTTTTGATCTTTAGTCAATATGACTGCCAATGGAAGTATACCAGTTCATGCCAACACAAACTTGCTTTTCAATTTGGTTATTCATCCTTATATTTGAAGCAATATAAGGCAACTCATGCATGTTGTGGTCTTCAACAACGAAAAGGAAGAGCATTTACTTAGTAATGGTGTAGAACAAATCTTCCTTCTGAACCAATGTCTCAATAGCGACAACTCCAAGCCGATCGTCAATGATAGTGATTTCAGGCTCTTTAGAGGCACACATTGTCTCAAGAGCCACTGAACAACAATGGGCTTGCTTTGGCACCCTTGGAATTGACGTTGAAACACATGTTGACATTAGACAACGATGAAGATCATATGGATGAGTCCTAGTTATTATGGGCAAAGTTTGGAGAGGACCATGAGGTTGCACCATCTCTGCTAATGGTGCCAATGAACGTGGTAGCCTACTTTGGCAAAGACAATGGACAACCCCTTTTTCTAACATTTTTGTAGACATTGTAGCTGACAATGTGTAGATTGTCAATGTCCCCACAACACAGCCATAGCCTATCATCAATGCAGCTGATGAAAATGGCACTACCACGGCAAGTCGCCACAGTCTTTAAGAGTCTCCAATCATGCATGTCCTTTCAAGATTAGGTGCACAACAATTGTCTTTGCTGCCTAAAGGTTGTGTAGCAAAGGTCATTCATGTGCAGTTTGTTTCAGCAGTTGGCACTAGAATAGCTCCAACATTATCAAGGTTGATAGCTACTAATCTTCCTAATGTGACTAAACCATCCGGGGCATGTCCTTATAGTATACAACTTTTTGCCATGGTAGTACGGCTTGCATTTCTTCAAGATTTTGCAAATGAAACATAGAGCATATAGAATCTAGCCTTCACAAAGCGTCCTTGTCCCTTCTCCAATCTAGCAACTAGACCAAACTTTTCCATCCTGCAAATGCTTGTAAAGGTATGTCTATATGGATGTTTTTGGAACAACCATACACTTCATAGAATCTATATTGACATCAATTGGTACGCTATGAGATGGATGTTAACTTAAACTTGTCACTAGGAGGAAAAAATTGGTAGACACTTGAAAAACATGAACTCAAAGTTTTTACTACAATGAACTTATTGATGGGAATTAAGCAGTTGCCTAACCATCAAAGTTATTGGAGTTGCAAAAATGAATTCTTTCACTATCCAAGTATCTCCAACATTATGACGTGTTGGTGCTATGAGGACATTACACACTAATTGCACATTGCTGATGACAGTGTGTTAGTTTTGCTTGGTGACAATGTAGAGTTTAATAGATTGTAGAAGATGAGATGGTTGGTGATTGAATTGAAGTGCTAATTCAAAAGCAACTAGAATTTCTATCAAGAGGTCACAATGGACAAGACAATGGTATCCTACAAAGATAAATATTGTCCTATACATTAGTACATGCCAAGGAAACCTACTAGATGGGGAGTTAAAATATGGTGTCTAGTGGATGCCAATCAAAAGTATATTTATTATTTTCAAATTCCATTGATATAGGCTCACAATTACGGCAATCGTTGCTTGAGGTTTGATAGGTGATGCAAAAATAGGGCATGAAGTTGTCCTACAATTCATGGACGGTTTACAAGGTCTCAGTCACATTGTTTGTATGGACAATTACTTCACATTAGTGAAACTTTTATTCGAACTGCATGTATTGGGCATATACAGCATAGGGATAGTCTAGTCCAATGGAATGGGTTTGCTAACTTGTTTTCACAACATGAAGAGAATTTCAAAGGAGCTATAAGGCACCCTGCTCTAGAGGATGCACCAATGGGGTTTAACTGTCTGTGTGGTGTTTGTAGACTATAAGGCTGTTGGACTTCTTTCTACATACTATCCACCAATCCTAGGTCTTGACAAGTTGTGTTGTTGTGGCCAATTGTACCATAGTGAATAAATGGCAAATTAATAAATTTGAAAACTAGTCCTATATATAAAGGATATTCTAATTTTATGCGTGGCATGGATGTTGTTAACCACCTTTTTAAATACCTATTTACATCAAACGAGGAGCCACAAATGGTGGCATAAGTTTTTTTTGGAGGAGGCGAATACTTCAGTTGTCAATAGCTTCATCTTTTACAAAGCTATAGCAGAACACCTAGGTAAGGATTTGCCCTTGCATTTGTAGTTCCAATTTGAGCTTGCAAACAAACTAAGTTGACTTTGGAGTTGCAGCGTAGTGCCAATTTTCTAGTTTTAGCTTGCGGTTCCAGGAGTTCATGGCTTGGTAAGGACTCATCGATGTTGCAAGTGTTGTTTTTGCTTGGGTCGTAGTCACACAAATGTTATTTGTCTTCAGTGTGGCAGCGTCCACTAGTAGAATCTCTTGTTTATCTAGACATGAGTTGTCTAATTTGACGATGTTTGTTTGGACGTTTAATATAACGACCCTATGTTTTTATGTCATTGAAGATGTTACAATGAACGTTAGTGGATGTCAATGTTGACATAATATTGACATAAAAACATAGGGGTGTTACATTGAATGTCCAAGTAAACAGCGTCAAGTTAAACAACTCATGTCTAGATAAACAAGAGATTCTATTAGTGGTCTTTTTGCATTCAAGAGATGGCTTTCAATGTGGTCATTACAATCTTCAAAGGTGAATGGCCACTTAGCAGTTGGGAGGGCTACTTATGAGTGCTCGCATCCGTATCTTTCATTTGTATATAGTCAATGTGAATTATTGGCATGCAAATGGAAGCTTCCTTTCGCTTCCCCTTTTTTGAAGCAACAATATAAGCCTTCATAGGAGGGGCATTAGCGGATTGTAAGATTAGTGGACATGGTAGTGCGCATAGTTTGGGAGTGAGGGATCTCTCAATAATCGCAAAGACACAGTTACAATGGTTGTCATGGAGACTTGTACATCGTCAATCCTATATACAAATTTTTCTCATGTACAAAGTCTTTCTACAGTTATAGTGGTTTGGCATTTGTGTTGCTAGGTTGGATTGCAGACCTCCTGCTGCCTTCTTAAGAACTAAAAAACCGTGATCAAAGCAATGCATGCTCTCCCCCCTCGGAGTGCATGGCATTTACATTGTACAATTCTCATGGCAAACACAATGTAAATTTTATTATACATATACATGCATCCTAGTGATTTTTTTACTATACTAAAGCCTGAGAACATGATTCACACATTTTTGCTATGTGAAGTGCCAAGAAGCCGTGGATTTCACAGATACGTCCAATGATATTCTTTGCAATCATCGCTAGAGAGTGACATTCTTTCAATGACATTCTATGAATGGTACCAGCATTTTTTTTACTGTAGAACTTATGTTCTTGGTAGCATGCCATTGTATTAGAGGGACATTAGGGTATTCATTTCTTTATGTGAGAACTGGCAAAAAAAAACACTAGATGGTACTATGCACAACGTTAGTATTATATGAGTAGAAGTTGGCCAGCACAGATGTGCTATACAATGAAGCTAGCATCATCTAATTTTGCCATAAGGTAGGAGGCTTGAAATATGAGCGGACATTAAGAACTATCCATATAGGTGGTTGTGAATGGATATGAAGTGGTTCTTAAATGGACCTTTGTAGTCCTTGAATGAATGGAAAGAAAAAAACATTGTTAATGACAAGAGCCAATCATACTCTTTGCTTTCCCATTTATCTTCAGAAGTTGCAAGTGAACAGCTCATGAAAGCCTAGGGACATAAATAGGGACCTATACCACATCTCGTTTGAAAATTCATAACTAATTCAAAAATGATTCGAAAAATATGAAACAACTTGGTTTAGATGCCAATTCCTCTTTTCTTTCAAGGAAAATTTACTGAAAAATATTTTGAGAAGTTTCACCTTCCGAAAATTCAGTTTCAGTCCTTAGATGCTCGCTTTATAGACCGACTACCTTATTTGATCTGCTGCACTGCTGCATTGTGAGAAGGGCAGTCCGGCGTCTGTTTGGCACGGTCAGCGGGCCAGGCCCTGAAATTCAACCGGGCCAGCCATTTTCTGAGCACAGTGACGAGCTCCCAATTGCGAGGTCCACATCTGCGAATGCCTGATGTGTTTCTGTTCTGTCGAAGTTGTCTTCGATTGTATACAAACTTCGCTTCGCAGTCACAATTTTTCAAAAAATTTGCGAACCTCAGAGGCCCCTGGAAATGGGATGACAATGAGCCTACGAGGCACCAGTGAACGCCCCAAACTTCGTAGTCAAACCTCATAACCTGCAAATCGACGAAACATTTTCGCCTGATCCTTGTCCTGCTTCAATGCTGTAAGGACAGCAGTGGAGATCATGGAGATCATACGGTGAATTTGTTTCCCATCTACGTGCAGGTGCTACAGGCGGACCTCAAACTTTTACATTATCTCATGTTCTCTGCACTGTTCCGCATGACCAGTGCCGCTTAAGGTTAAGTGAGGACATACCTTTATTCCCCACAAAATACTGCTCTTGTTGAAGTCGATGAGGATCAAGCATCATTACTGCCAAGCACTGAAAGTTTCTAAGCACGGATCGGTGTAAAGATTGCAAGTTTCGAAGCACGCTTCTTTGGTTGCCGTTGCGAGCTGGATCTGGACTACGAACTGCCTTCTCGGAGATCATTACACGAGGGGTCTTCGGTTACACGGGATCATTACCCTAGGGTTTCTTAGGGGTTTAGGGTTTAGGGTTCACAATCGCGTACAGAGTCTTCGCGCAATCTGCTTGTTCGATTCTGTTTTCAAGCTGTGTTGATCTGGCGTTTTAGGTCTTAATGTGATGAACAAGTTTTGAGAAGGACGCAGGATCCCATGGAGGAGGACGCACTCGCCCCTTTCGCCGACTTGTCGCTGGACGACACCGGTGCTGTGCAGGCACGCATTTCCTACTTTTTTCGTGACCTCCTTTCTCTCTCCTTTCACGCTTTTCGTCCAGTAATTGATCACTTTCTAGGCGAGAGTGTATGCATCATGTTCGATTTCGCTAAGTTGGAGACGTTCTCTGATTTGAATATCGCTTGATGGCCATTACAAGAAGTGAATGCGATGTATATAGAAGACGAGTGAAAGCTCTGATAACTCGGGTGAAATTATCAAATCTTAGTGTCTCGTGATTGCACAGGGGCCTGATCGTTTGCAAGAATTTCACGATTATGGGCAATTATACGAATACACCAATGGGTTGTTCGCCGATTTCTCGATATGGGATGGCGGGTTTGAAAGCAAACACAAAATTCCGATCGTGCAATCTCCGCAACCTCCGATGAAGGATCGAAGCCGAATCGCGTCTGAGTCACCCGAACTCTTTGCAGATGTTTCTGCAGACGTTTCTGCTCCCTTTGTAGGGGAAATCTGTGCGTTTTGCTTAGGGTTTCGGGTATTGACCCGGTGCCCTAATTGCAAATCTGCTTATTACTGCTCCACGGAACATCAAGCCGCACATTCGCTTATTCACGAGTCATCTTGCGGGAGCGACACAGCGCCCTCGAATGGTTTCCAGTTCTCTGAAGGCCTAGCCAAACAGAACGTTGGAGAGGTGAGATCTTGTTCAAAGAATAGTAATGTTGGATTTTACATCCGAGCTGGTAGAGAGTTTATGAACTTGCCTTTACAAAACTGAATTTCTTAACTGATAGAGAGATCATGTTTAGACAATCGATGTACGTAACCTTGTGAATTCTTTAACTGGTAGAGAGAACATGTTTAGACGAGTAACATATGTAATTTTGCGCATAATTTCTTGCTTGCAGTTTGCTTTATACTTCTTGACTGTCTACTAGTTTGACTCACTTGCTCGTGTAGCCCTGGCAAGACCTTGCCCCTGCCGATTCGGAGTTGCGGTCTGAGATGCTTGAGCTTCTGAGCATGTTCCAAGCCGTGTATGAGAAAAAATCTGCCCCCGGCCATGCCTGCAGTGTGCTTCAGAAGTGTATATCTATGTGTAATCGAATCATGGATCGATATTACCGAATTCCGCAGGTGGTGGCCATGCACGAGCAGGCCACATCGCTGTTGCAGATGTTCCAGAACGGAGAAAAAAACGATTGTCCTTTTACTGTATCCCCAAATGAAAACAGAGCTTCTTCCTCAGGGATGTCCGTTCGAGACCACCTCAGAGCAAATGTAAAGGAGGCGCTAGATAGAGTCGATGCAGAAGAAAGTGATCTCGTGAAGGTACTAACCTTTCCCTCTGGTCGTCTTTGTGATGAGTTTAGGGTTTAAGGTTAAGTGTGCGTGATTGATGGAAAACTGAATAACAGACCATTTCCGTAAGAGTAGTTGCAGATTAAATAGTTTAGCTGTGATCTTTTTGCGACATTTTCTCAAATACCAATCCTGCAATCTTTGGAACGCCAATCAACCCAACATTTCTACCAGAATTGTGTCAAAGACAAATTAAAACTGTGCAAGTAGTGTTGAAACAGTGTTTTTATCTCTCCAATAAGCAAAATTCGAATTTAGACTGTCTACCAGTCCCATCTCCAAAGCCTGTGTGGCCCTGGCATGAATTTTACTCAATTCGGACTTCAGGAATGCTCATAAGATTTGAAGTCATGTGTGCAGGATTCTGATGTAAGTGAAGAGGTGAACGGCGTGTACCGCCGTAAAGGCATTTGGTATTGCAAAGCACACATCGATCGAGAGCAGTGCGAACAGTGTGGAGTGGACTATCGCCTCCTTAACGAGCTTTATCGTGACAACGTGGGCGAAGAGGTCGATGCCACTATTAGAAAGGAGCAGGAACGTCTGGAGGATCTGGAGCTTCAACGCAACCTGGTTCCGCCCCATCCCGAACCTGCAATCAAAGAAGCTGCGCAGCCGCCGACTCACGTTCACCACGACTCTGACGACACCGAAGATTTTCAGTCCATAGCGAAAGATCTCGAGGAGGAGTTGGATCGTGCCAGAGAGAAGGAGAAAGCCGACTTCCTCAATTGCTTCGCTTCCGTTCAGATCTCCTAGCAGAGCAAGCAAGCACCTGTAGAATATCACTCTGTAGGACTGAGGACTGGTGGGTTTGGAGTTGAGAACTTGTGAATTTTTATTTTGTCCCCTTGAAGCAAGTTCCTAAACTTGTCAAACTGTTGTAGTCAGGAGTACTACCCACGCTTAGATGCTGATTATGGAAAACCTCTGAACTAGACTCTTTCATGTATGAAAATCACTACCTGGCGCTTGCCATGGTTTGCAATGTATATGATACCTGAATTATGAACTGTTTACTCCCTTAAGCGGTTGCGATTGAAACATCGGTTGAACGGAATGTCTGAAATCGAAGGCTATGTTCAGCAGTGACTCAAATGAATAAAGGCTATGAAGACTGTGCATGCTGTAGTGATCCTGATAGAATGACGGAAGAAAACCTAAAAGCAATTGAGTGTTTACACTGGATTCGCAACAAGCATGAGAACATTGATTGTTCTACGGTTCACGCAGATTCCCGAGTCTCAAGACGCTGTTCCCACCATCATTGTCTTGTTTCCCGCTTTGGAGCTTTAAACTTTACATCTACAGCGTAATTAATCATGATGTGGGCTACGTTGCCCCTCACAGTGGCAGCTTCATTTCATTCCTCTCGCTGCCTCTCTGCTAGTCACGCCATGGGGCGGCAGCAGCCTCAGCCTCTGGAGCCTCCGCGTCGCAAGGGACTGGCGCTCTTGCCTGCTGTTGCCGTTTTCACCACGAATTTGAGTACGTCTTGGTTTCTCTTGCTTGGGTTGCTTGATCTGTGCTTCATATTCTCTTGGATTGCTTTTCTCGTGCGTGCTTTTCTTTGCGGAAGGGAACCTATCTTGCTGTTTAGAGTTTTAGGGTTTTAATTTAGGGTTTTGAACTGATTTGGAGTTGATAGTCTGTTTTGCTTTGGCGTTTCCGCAGATGGGCGGCTCTCCATTACAGTTTCAGACCAGAGTTACGGTCGTACAACGAAGAGAGAGAGTCGCGTGTCCCCCATCTTCTCGCAGAAGCAGGACGGAGAATACTCCAGAACGCAATTGGCAGCTCAATCCGGGGCCCGGAGTTTTGTCGGAACTTTCCTCGAGAAGGCGCTTGTAGTCTTTTTGAGGTCTCAGGTATGTGATTTTGAGCAATTTCTGTAAAAATTTGCAGTCTCACTTCACTCAAATTCCTTGAATTTTTGGGTGATTTCTGAGATTGGTCAATATTCACTCAAACATCTTCAATCTTTCTACCTGGGGTCCCAACTTTTTCAATGACATAGTTTGAATGTGTTGCCAAGTGTTTTACAGTCAATGATAATGTGGATACTCTTGAATTTCAGTTTAGAGAAGGCTGTAATTAAGAGAAGTTTGAGTGTATTGGCAGTTGGATGATTGCGGAGACTTGAGAGTAGCCGTGGGTGGGAGTTCATGGGAGCTTTTGGGAGGCCATATGAGAAGGATCGAAGTGAATGCCACAAAAGCAATTTACAAGGTACCATTCTATAGTTGATTAGTCCATGTTTTAGAACTGTGTGAATTTTTTAGTGGATGGATTATAGTTTTGTTGTAGATAGAGGAATGCATACCATTCGAGGGCAACGTTGATGGCTCACCCTTTTCACTTAGCTGCATTGTGTTGGCAGTCAGCTTGCGTATTATAGTTGACTATGTGCCTATGCTTTCATTCTTGAGCCCAAGATGTGAGGATCTGTGTCCAAAAAGAAGATGTCAGAGCATATGATTCTTCCTTGAATTAGGAATTGACCCCAAAATGTTGGCATCTCTTTATTTCAATGTTATGTGAAATTGTGAATTGCTTCTCTGAACTCAGTTTCTTGATTGGTTCAATTTAATTCAAACAGAGAGCCTGCCTTGCACTCTGTTGCTTGAATTATGTCAGTTGAGCAAGATTTTTCGTGGTCTGCTGATTCCCAGGGTGTTGTTATTAGCGAAGTGGGTTTAGCAGCATGTGATGTACGAGCCCAAATTGGAAAGAAAAGGTACAACCTCAGCAAGAACTTTCCTACAGATTCTGGATATACATCACCGATTTGGATTAGTTTTGAATGCAACTTCTCTAGGATGATGGGTTCTTCGTAGATCACCCTGCTTTTTTGAACTCATGGGTACTTTTTTTACAACAGCGGGGTGCTTTTCTTCGTGTGGTTGGGTGTTAAGTGTCGTTACTACTTCATTTAGATCCGAGCTTCTGAATTTATTGAAATTGTTAACCCCTTGTTTAAAGAGCCAAGAAGCTCAAATTGGGCCTCATGTTTGTTTAGCAGCTTTGGTAGGTCATTCGGGACTTTCTCTTGTCCACTTTTATTTATGTATTGTCCAACACTTGCTATGTACTTCACTTATTCCAGTGATACAAAATTTGACCCTATCTTAATTTTTTCAATTTTCACATTGTGATCATTTGAATTGGTCCATTTCAAAACCATGAATCTTAAGTCTTTTGGGGGGTTGATAGAGCGAGATATGCATGGTGGCAGGTTTTTTGAACATCCGTTCCATGTGGATGCCAACATTCGGATCCGGGAGAAAGACTTCAACTCCAGGTATGTAAATTTCACCAAACCTGCGTAGGGTTCACTCTGAAATTTAAATCATAAATTCATGCAAATGCTTACTTAATCAGGTTCGCTTCGCATTGACTGTTTTGCAGTCTCACAAGTCCGCTTTTGTCAAGCTCCTTCAAGGACATCCTCCCAAGGACACCCTCTCAACCGCTCCAAGTTCAGTATGATAATGGCAACTTGCTATTCTCAAATTCAGACAAGCAGTCTGGTATGTATGGTCAAGTCGAATATCCTATCGTTCTTAGAGTGGGCGTAGAGAAGGGTGGTGAAGTGATCTCTGTCGAATCATCCAAATCCGGCTCCCTGAAAAGGAAAACATTCAAAGTGGGACCAGAAGTCAAGATTACAGACTTTCAAGTGGGCAATTCGTGGTTGTCATTCACAGGGGAGTTTCTAATTATGCCCTAACGAAGATTGTCTCATAAGATCAGTAATGTCTCTTGTTACTTTGTATCAAGATTATTAGTTACTTCTGTATAGCTTGTATCATACACTGCAATAAAGTGCATTATTTATGATGCTTGGCTATGTACTTGTTTGTGCATCAAATTTACCCCATAGTGGTTTGCATGCTTTGAAGGAGGTGTGTTTTGAATTAGATTTGGCCAATCACATAGGATTTAGGACTTAAACAAGAAGTGAACTATGGCATAAGAAAGAGCTTTAACTTTTTGACTTGAGTTATCACAAGTGAACTATTTGAGGGATAATCCTACTTGAGTTATCATTGTTGAATTGTAAGTGATATTTTCCATGATTGTCCATTTTGTTGTTGTTTATCTCTCAAATCATGAAGAACCTAGTTGATGCAAGCTCTTGACATGATCATTCCTACAACAATTGTTGTGGACAAGGTGTTTATACTTTGTCTGTTTTGTTTCTTTTTCATATACTAGCCATGGTTATTATCTATGTTCTTTGATTTTCTTGAAGGTAACGTTTTTGATTGGTTTAGAATGCAAATTTGCTTCCAAATGCTAACATATGTAGTATCTATTCTTGATGAAAAAATTATTTGATTTGCATTACCAGTCTTTGCTCAAAACCAAGCAAGTTCAAGCAAATTGTAGAGGTAAGCATTGGATGTCCCCATTCTCAATTTATGTTGATCTGCTAATTGAAGTTGATATTAAGGAAGTTGTAAAATTGACAAATGTGCCCATGGTGATCACTCAAGGGCATAAATGCATGCCCAGTGTAGACATATTAATTTTTGCTGAAGCATGTACAGTACAGATGCATTTATGTCCTAGAATGATCCTAGAATGATCACCATAGGTACAACTATTCCATTTTAGAACCCCTGTTGATTTCACCTTACCTCAATGATAGCAGCGTCAATTGATTGTTGACACTCTGCTGTGAAGGGCTTTAGATACAGAAATCAATTTTGCACCTATTCATCGACTTTGCTTGCACAAACTAGTCTGAATAATCTGGTTGATGAAGTTTTTGCAATTTTATTAGAGATTGATTTGTACGACTTGTTGCAGTAAATGACTGCCGTCTGAAGCTGATGAACGTCAAAACATCAATTCCGGCTGCACTTCTCTTACCAAGGCTCGGTGTTTTGAAGAGAAGTAATGCAATTTTCTATGCCTGACTCTGCCCAAAGTGCTGTATAAGTGAACTCTATCAAAAGAAACCTTCTTCAGCAAAGAAACGGAAAATGTCTTTAGAAACAATCGGTGACCCCGATGACTTGAAAAAACTCATGAAGGCAAGTTTAGACTGCTTGGATACTGGGCCTGATCAAGTGACTTGTGAAGACGCCCTCATGCCTATCCTTGCAGAGAATGGCACTAGTTCCCCTGAGCAGGATGTGTCTCTTGATCAAAAAGAGGAGGCCAAGGCCAACACACAACCTTCCTTTAGGAAGACTCTCAGCAACAAAGGTTTTCAGGCTTTGGTAAGGAACGTACACGGGCCAAGGACTTGCACTGTATTGGTCTCATTGTTGCAGATATCGCATTGTTTTCTGTTTGTGAACAGTCACTCTCTTTGTGAACATTTTGTTTCTCTGTTTGTTGGACTGTTTGTTTCTCTGTTTGTTACTTTGTAAAAACTTTCGTTGCAGATGTCACATTGTTTCTGTGATTGAGAACATATGCTTTACATTCAGGTGATCGGAGTCTCTAACTTGACTGACTGAAATGTTTTAGGAGCTTCCAGCTGCGTTTGTTAAGGAGCAGGGACACAATTTCAAAACAACTGTTTCCCTGCAAGGGCCTAGTGGACGTGTGATGGGTGTTCGCCTCAGCATCAAATCTTACCCCTTGCAAGACCGTGTACACTTTGCTGGCGCAGGTTGGAGAGATTTCGTGGTTGAAAATGATTTCAAGGTGGGCAGTTCAATTCGTTTTAAGTTTGAAATTTGGAAATTAGTCCATGTGGCTAAAATTGTTGCTACTTACAGTGAAGATTTCAATTTCAGATCTTGTAGCTTTGGAAAATCCTCAAGTTGAAACGAGACTAAGTTTAGACAAATTTGGAACCGTTACAGGTGGGTCATCAGCTGCTCTTCTCCCTGGTCTCCATGACCAATTTCACAGTGCGTCTCGTGGAAATTCCTGCATCTCCTGCACCTGCCAAGATCAAACGACGTAACCGGTCCACAAGAGAACAACATCACAGCAATAACGTCCCATCTTCAAATTCTTCCATCTTCCATGGTATGAGTCCACCAAACCTGCCCGAAACGGGAAGCAAGGAGAAGGCCAACGATGTTTCACTGCCTGGAAATGTGAAGAATGACGTCGTCTACGGTCATCGCACATTGACATTCAAGCAAAAGGTGGAGACTTTGCTGGAGAATCATCGGTGCCCCCATTTTGTGACGATAATCGGGAAGTCCAATCTCCGCGAGCAGAAATCATCCTCACTTGTAAGCTTACAGCGAGTCTGACCTACTCTTAAATTACGTCTTAGATCGTACTTATTCTGTTAAACTCTGAAGGCCCAAATTAGGCCTCACTTTTTGAGCAGTTTTGTGTAGGTCATGAGACGACTTTCCTCTGTCCAATTTCATTTTAATTTTTATCCAGGCATTCAATGCTTTCCACTGATTTTGGTGACATAAAATATGACTTCATTTGAATTACAATCTTCGTATAAGATGATCGATTGAATCGGTGGATTTTAAACCATGAATTCCTTGTTGAATATGCGGTGTGGGACCTGCTGAACAGAATGTACCAGTGGAGTTTCAGAAGAAGTACGGGGCATATTTCTCAAAGTTCAACTTCTTGCAAGGACCATCTGGCCGCATGATGGAGGTTTGCTTCTCAGGGAACACATATGATCGTTTCGCAAAAGGGTGGAAGCCCTTCCACAAAGAAAACGGCATCAAATTGGGAGATGTGCTTCTGTTCTCTCTTCGTGCACCTGCGTGCTGGTCAGTGCAGGTGGTGGAGAGCAGACAGTCGGAGGAGCTCACAACTGGAGGCGAATTATGCGACATTGAAGACCGCAAGTGATGAAGTGGTTTTCTTTGTTTTGTTGAGGATTTTGTTGACTCTGGACTGAAGGGGAGGAGGCTTTGTGTTCACAACACCTAACATCAACATCTATATTTTTGTTTGAAAGTTTGAGTAGGACCTCACGTAAAATGCGACCCTGTGCTACAGAGACAGAGTCTCTCATAGTGAAGCTGCAAGTTCTTTTAGTTCACTCTTTGAGCAGCCTAAGTGTACTTCATCAGTGAGGGCAAGTAAGGTTTTGTTGACTCTCGACCAAAGGGGAGGGAGCTTTGCATTAACAAATGCTACATGTGAGGAAGTTGGAGTAGGGACAGAGCTTCTCATTGTGTAGCTGTTGTTAACTCTTTTTCTTTGCTATTTCATTCGAAGCAGCATAGGTCACTGAAACCGTGAAGGCATGTAAGATTTCGTTACACTGTACAGTACATTGCAATGATTTTCTAGCTCCCTCTTCAAAAAAAATTCAAAAGTCAATTGCACAAATTTGTACTAGATTACTATGGAATGCGCAAAAAACATTTCAAAAACTTTTACTGCACAAATTGAAAGATTATAACATTTGAAGTTAGAAGGAAAAAAAAATTCTAACCTTGCTCAAGAACTTCAACTCCTCCTAAGATGAGATTTTACACTACACCTGATTATTTTTTTTGACATTTGCATATCATATAAGTTATATATCTACCAAATTTCAAAACTAGAAGAAGAGTTTAGGTGCTATTGTAAAAGACATTGAGATATCCAAAGTCATTCACAAATTCAAGAAGTTGTAATTTTTTATTGATTATTAGAAGCTTCTAACTATATTTCTATTTTTTATTTGGAACTAGTTTCTAGTGTTTATAATTTTAGTTTTAGTTTTTAGGGTTTTAGGGTTTAAGGTTTGTAATCCCAACACCGCGCACGGACGAAGAAGTCTGCTTGATCATTCAATGACCAGATTTTTCATGATGTTGATTATGAGAACTCGACACATGATTTCGCAGCTAATCATCGCAATTGCTCAGGGCAGGAAAATGCGCTAGCATCGCTATTACCAGGTGAGCTTGAGCTTTGATCACCCAGTGCTCCAGCTTTTATCGTTTGTATAGCCTTCAATTCTCTTTGTAGTTCTAAAATCCATATCCAGTATGCATTGTAACTCAATATTTTCTGAGAGCTTGAGAAAAAAGGGATTACAGAGACAATATGGCAGCACTTTCACGCTCCGGAAATGGTACGAGCGAATTGCTAGAGAACACAACAAACAATCAAGCCGTTCAAATCATGTCCAACTTCGGAGGTTTCGGCTGTCAAGTAAGATTTATGGCCACCCTCACCCTGCGAGTCATTTCGCGTTGATGAATTCTGAAAATCATAATTTGCGCAGTCTCCATCTCTTCGAAATGTTGCTGATCAAAATCCAGGTACTCTGCATTTATGACCAAATCGGGTACGTTTTTCAGAACCCTAAACGCGCTGGAGTTCGTCAGTAGTCTGCCCCTTCCCAGATCGGAGCTCTTACTTCAGTACAACACGCTTTCAATTTGCATCTCCAATCAATCCAGCGTTATTTGAATCGGAATTCTCAATTAGGGTTTAGAAAATTTTGTTGGTCTGAAGTTGGAATGGATGCTTGCTTACGCTGTTTTTTCATGGCAGACCTTTAGACCATGTGGACTGCGGAGATGGATTCGAATGCTGGAGACGTGGCTGAGGTGCTCCAAGATTTACAAGGGAGCATTCATTTTGTGATCAAGAAGCTCAAACCGTCACATGTGGCGGACGATACAGTCACTGCGAGGTGCACTCTGGTAGGTTTCAATGACTAGATTGGTGAATGCCAAGCTCTCTTTGCGATCAAAATCTGCATTTCATGCTGTAGTAATTTTGCTGTGGCTATGAAAACCGTGAGCATCTTGTGACTTTCATGATGATATTTATCACAGATGATGCCCGTGAGGTTCGTGAAAGAGTATCGTGACAAATTTGAAAGAATCGTCACCCTCCGATCCAGAGTGTGCACGGAGCCATCAACGGTGTGGCTCAACATTTGTAGGAGGCCTCTACGTTCCCCCGAAATCAAATTGGGGAAAGGCTGGAAAGCTTTCGCGACTCGGAATGAACTCTCGGTAGGCGACTCGTTGATCTTCCGACTCAAAAGAGTGTCTGAATTCGAAGTCTACGTCTTCCACAGAACTTCCTCAGCAATATCTTCTTCTCAGAATGGAATTTGTAACCCGAGTGCTGGACATCAACTTCTGACCTCGGAAAGAATTAGCGGAGCTGCAGTGGATGCTCTGCCTGGTTGGATCGCAAAGAAGAGAAAAAATGGAGGTGAATTCGTGGAGCAGGATAGTGTGTCAGTAGAAATTCAACGTCATGACTCAGAGAATAGCCACGAGCTCCAATTGCCTTTCAATGTGAACGAAAGTGCACAGATCACCGGGAGTGGCGAAAAGCTTGAAGAATTCCAAGAATCACTTCCAAGCTTCATTCAGCGATTGGCCTTATGCAATGTGCAGGACTCTGCGGGAAACACATGCGGGGCTTACTTTGTAAGTTCCAATTTCATGACCTCGCAGGATCGTTTGAGTGCCTGATTTTCCCTTGAGTCGATCTCAGCAGGCTACACGCAACTTCATCTTAGTTTAAATCGCAAAATTTTACGAAATTCGAGGTCATAATGAAGGCTGAGTTTTGAGTAACCAGAGTCGCCCACTGAAAACTGGAGGTTAGCTAAACCTCATATCTGTACTAATCTTAGATTATAGAGCTCCAGGTTTCAGTATATAACTAACTCAAAACTCATCTAAGCACCTAGGCTTCAAAGTTCTAGGCACTTGGAAGTAGTAGTTTTGAGCCCTTCGTTGAGTCTCACATTCTGAACACTCTGAAATCCTCCATTTTAACGAATATGATCATCTGATTGTTTGGTGAGCTTAAGAAACGGATTGTCGCAGGACAGGGCTCGTGTTTTCAAATATCTTCAGATTTAAGCCTGAACTAAAAATACGAAGTCCACTTTAGAATCTTACAAGTCAGTTGTAGTAACTTAATTGCTAAACATATTCTTTTTTATTTATTTGTTTTAATTTCATTGAAAAGACATGGAATTCCATTGCTATCTTCTTTAATTTTTTATGTAAGCGGTGATTCACTTCAAAAACGAAAACAGTAAACCCTAATGGTCATATCCCCTCCAACTAGGGATCCAAAAGCATATTCTTTTACAACTGAAACTGGGGGACATGATTTTCATCTTTCTAACGGTATGTTTGGTACCTTCTTTGAAGCTTCCGAAACGGGATTGACCACTTAGAGAGGCTTCTTGGCTGCAGGAGATTCCGTTCGGCTTCATGAATTCGCTGCAAAGCATGCAGTTGCTTGATCATGGTGCACATGTCCAACTGCAAGGAATTCAGGAAGAATCGCCCATTCGAACTGTGACTTGCGCGTTCAAGATCACACAGCAGGACATGGAAGAATGCGCAACGAGAACATCCTCTTTGTCGCTTGGATGGGGAGACTTCGTGAGGGAAAATGGCTTGCGAGCAGGGCAAGAGCTGGCCTTCACACTCGCTGCTGCGTCCTTCTTCGTCGTCCGAGAAGTTTGTGGGTAGGCACAAAGAAAGTAACTATTTTCGAATTGGTGTGATGGACCCTTAAGTGTCCTCAAAGCCTATCCTGGCCATGTGTTTTCGCTTGTACTGTATACCTGTGTTCTGTACATTGACTACATTATCATATTTAAGTACAGTATGTATTCATATCATTGTATATAGTGTTAGGATTAGGAGTACAGAGTCATATTTTAGAACACTAGATGGAGTTTTGTTGAATATATCTTTTATAGTAAATACACAATGTCAGAACTTGTTGAATGGATTTGATTCATGGCACGCGATGGTCACGTTTTTATCCCTGTTCTGGAGTCCTAGGACAACCCGTTTCAAGGTTTACTTTGCATATTTTGCAACGGTGTGCACCAGTATAGTGTATATACATGAATCTTCTAAGTATGTGTAAGGGAGAGGTTGGAACCTTGGAAAAGTGATGCAGCATGAAAATCAGTTCAAATTTGGTGGTAAATTCATTTGCAGAAACATGGTCCGCAATAGACTAGAGAAATAATGTATGAGAAGACCCACATGACAAAATTATACATAATATGCATACTTGTCTAGTGATTTGGTATGGTATTGTGTTAACTGCATTTAATACCAACAATTCAAAAAAAACATTGTTGCACGATGGACATGCAAGAGAACTAGTGGAAGAAAATTGAAAAATATGATTGTAGATTTACAATTACTTATAGTGGTTACTTCAAAAGTGACCAATTTTTGGGTTCCAAAAGCGGTCTTTTTATCCTCTTTAAACTTAGTGTAGTGGTTGCTTTGTAATATAAAAATCCAAAATTTTCTTCTTCTCTCCCATCAACCCCCACCCAACCCCTATAGCTTTAAAGTTTGTAGACCAAGGGCCTCAATCAAGAGTTGTATATAGCTTTAGAGTTTACAGACCAAGGACCTAAATCAAGGGGTTGTGTGAGGTTTGAAGATCAAAAGAAAGATAGTGTAGAGGTAAAAGAAGCTAGAATTCAATCATATGCAACAACACTAAAGACATTCAAGGATTAAGAGGTGAAGTAGCAATATGTACATTACATTATAGAGTAGAATTTGTATTTGTTTGGGCAACATATAAACATATAAGCAATAAATTTTGCTAATAGAATAAATTTAATACAAATTGTATTTCTTATTATGCTAAATCATGCATATGCTAGTGCCACAAAGTTATGACAAGTAATAATTCATAAATTAGGATGTATCATCTCAACTCTAAAATAATAATTTTGAAGGCCTTTATTTAATTCAATTTTTAATATTTTTGAAAATAAAAATAAAAATATTGAAAATACATTGTTTATTACATTTATCATGACAACCATTGGGATTGTCATTTTTCAATTCTCTAACTAAATTCTTAACAATTTAGTAATTTGAATCATCCTCTACTTCTTTCAGTTACTATTTATTTTCTATATGTTGTACAATTCAAGATAATTTAAAATTTTCAAGAATGTGGCCAACTTGCCTTGGAGAATGAATCTAAAGAGGCACCACCATTTTGGACATTTCTTCATACAATTATATGCGTCCAACTTAATTTTGGTTTTTGTACTACAAATGGCAGTTTTGAAGTGTTTTGAGTAAAACCATAGTTGAAAACCTATAGGAGATATTTTCAATAAACATTTCTTAGCTTGTTTTTGGTTAATAATATGGCATACATAGAAAGAGTACTACTAGGTTGATGTTGATTTTTTTCTTAACACCCCCCTTGAACACTCACATGCAACGAATGGGCAGGCATTTTGGAAATCCACCCTACCCATCTCCCCAAGAGGCTATCCCGTCCCGTCCCTACCCATACCACCGAGAGGCCGTCCTGTCGCAACCCGACCTTTACCCTCAAGAGGCTATCCCGTCGCGACCCGACCCGTACCCCGAGAGGCTATCCCGTCTCGATCCGACCGACCTCACCGTACCTATCCGACCCCGCCGTAGCCCAATTGGGCATATAATAGGTGTTGTCATTGGTTTTCATTGCAAGTCAAAACACACCTTACACTCTCATCATATTACAATGTCCGCGTTGAATTTATTGACCGGCTCAACCGTCCATGATCGCGTTGTCATGTTGCCCAATGTCCTTTCCATCAAGATGTGACAACACACGGCTTGAAGACACATGACCTTTCTTGTCGACTACTAGCAAGTCCACATTGGTGGTGGTACGTGAGAGGACATAGTCAAGGAGCGAATTATTTTTGGCATCCTTGTCATGGTATGGTGAATAATAATTATTGCATAGAGATTTGTATTGGTAGCTTTAAAATTCATAATTTAAAGTGGTGCAATAATATCCTTGAATATTGTTCAAAGAAAATGCATTGCACGGAATCCATTTCATGTTATGGAGACTTGAAGGAGTTCATTACCAAGTCTCATCAATCCTTGGAGATAACTACAAGAGTCACATCAAACATACAAATATATTTAAAAGACACACAGAAAACAACTTGCGGTCACGGCTGTAATACCCCACATTTGTTGTTTAAGTCACAACACTACATACCCATAGCTACGATTGTACCCCACCCCACCACGAGGGCCTCTCTTGACCCAACTTGACTCCACCTGCGCCCATATACCCGCGGCCGCACCCCACCTCCATCTCGAGGGCAAGTCTCGACCTAACCCAACTTTGCTCTTATCCAACTAGGCATATAGTTGGCGTGGTTATCAATTTCATTGCAAATTAACCTCTCTCGTTGGCCAGTGGCAAACTAGTAGGTGAGAAGAAATGGCTGCGAGCAAATTATTTTTGGTGTCCTTGTTGTGGTATGGTGAATAATAATTATTCAATAGAGAGTAGTAGCTTTCAAATTCATGGCCTAAATTGGTGCAATACTATCCTTGAATATGTTCAAAGAAAATCCATCGCATCCAAAAGACTACGGAATCCATTTCATTTTTAGATGACATGAAGGAGTTCATTACAATGCCTTATCAATCCTTGGGGACAACTATTAGAGCCATGTTAAATGTACAAGAATATCCAAAAGACACACATAACAACTTTTGGTCGTGGCCGCAACACCGCACACTTTTGGTTCGGATTGCACCACCGCATACTCTCGTCTACGGTCGCCACACCTCATACTTTTCATTGGGGTATCTATGATATGTATACTATTGTGCATCTTTGAAGGAATGAAAACAAAAATGTATAAATAGTGTACATTTAAGGAGGTGGACACTTTTAGAGCCTAAGTGCTTATAGACCTCTCACTTTAATGTGATATTGCTACAAATCATCAAAGCTTGTAGGACAAATGAAAATAATTATTTTTTATTAGCATACCATTTTGAAGACAACATATGCACTTGATCAAGTGTAGATATCCCTAACTTTGGTGTTCTAACAATACAGCCATTGCAATGTTCATAGCAACAAACTCTGGCATTTGAACATATTGTTTTCCTTAATTTTCTAGGACTACATTTTAATCCTTTAAGAATTAGGGACTAGTCTACATTTCCAAAATTGTAAAGTTGTATTTTGAAATGCAACTTAGAAGGATACTCCAATGATGTCAAGCAAAATTTGTAAAAATATAATCCATAGATTTTATATTAGATTTACCACTACACTAATCAAAGATTCCGAATAAAATTTGAAACCAAAAATTAAAAATTCCTTTTAAAATTGACTATAGATTGAATATGAGTAATTATCAAAAAGACTTTTTCTTTGAAGTTCAAAATATTAATCTCTAATTACGTGATTTTTTAATATTTTTATGCTATTTATTCTAGTTTTTTAAGGGCCATCTTCTGAGGTGAAAGAGTTATTTTTTAATGTCAAACATACCTATAGGATTTAAAACACTGTTGCAAGCATGTGAGTTTAGGATCTTAAACCCATGAGCTTAAGAGTCTATGCTCCTATATTATAGGTACCTATGTTATAGGCACCTTCTATTGTTATAGGATATTTATATTACAGGTGTCTATATTACAATTGTCTATGTTATAGATAACTATGTTATCTTAGCTTCTATGGCTACAAAATATTTATATTATTGATGCCTATATTATAAATTTATATATTTTAAGCACCTTTTATGGTTATAGGATATTTATATTGTAGATGTCTATGTTATAAATACCTTCTATAGTTATAGGGTACTTATGTTATAGATAGGTACCTTCAATAGTTGTAAAGTACCTAGTTATACCAAGGCTCAAGGCTCCTAAGCTTGCATTTGTAAGCTCACATGCTAGCATCATTGGAATTTGAATCATAGAATTTTGGTAAAAAAAATTATTGTATCAAATAAATGAAAGAAAATTAACACAAGAATTTATAAACATTTAGATTGATGAAAAAAACAAGAATTTCAATGTTTGGAACATGTTTATGTTCATTCATTTTTCAAAATTTGAACTTCTAGGATTCAAAGGACTAAACTTTAAAAAAATACAAATTTTGGAAAAAAAATTATGTGAAAAAAGTGAATAAGTTACCATTCAAATAGACACATTGTAACACCAGGTTGTAACATTATACAATTAATATAATAGATGGCGCTTGTACATTCTACCATTCTTAACTAATTGAACTCTTACAAATGCATTTTTTTGATCAATTCACATGTTGGATTTACAAATATTGTATGAGATATAGAAGTTTAAAGTTGATCATGAGTTCATTCACTACTAGAAATTTCAGCAATTTCAATCGATTCGGTCGCGTTGATTTGGCCATTTTTTGACAGAAATTTGCTGAAATCAACAGAAATTTGTTGATTTCAGCAAATTTCTGTCAAAAAATGGCCAAATCAACGCGACCGAATCGACTGAAATTGCTGAAATTTCTAGTAGTGATTCAACTTTAAAGAGACAAAGTGCAATGTATTCCATTAGATTACTTGCAACCTTACAAACTCAAATGAACTTTTAATTTCAAACCCTTTCTTAATTAATTTTGTGACAAGAGAAAAAGACTCAACAAAACAAAACATGAAACTCAAATTATCCCTTACCTTTTTAGGTTTCATAACAGACAATGGATTTCATTATAAAAAAGACCTTTCCATCCCCTATTCTCATACAATGTTTTAAAAGTATTTTTGATGGAAGATGATTAAATGGCCAATTGGTATTTGATTTAATGGATTTCAACAAACCATCTTTACATTTGTTTATAAAATCGTCTATTTGCTATCCTTATTACAAAAAATTGAGAACTTTTTTTTTTAATTGATTTAAGCCAATCCTAGTATCCAAGAATGGTATTGACATTTTATAATTTACAATTTTTTTCTAGCATATCAATGAACAAGAACGTAAACCCCCTGAAGCTCTATCCCAAAAGTTCTTCCAATAGTTGTAGTAATAAAGTATAAAATTATGTAGGTAATGAATGTTAAATTATAATAATAATCAATCTTTATCCCAAAAAATAATCTAAAAAATTATTGAAATAATATATGAAAAAGAAACTAATTCAATTGCCACTTAATGTCTAATATTTTCTTCCAATTTTTTTATAATCAGATAATTGGTGAATTTCAAATTTCAAATTAGTACATATATAGTGAAAAATTAGAAGGTCATTGGTATGTAGTACACAAGTAAATTCAAAATTTCAATACTCTAATTTGTATGTACCTTTAAACAAAATTCAAATGAATGTGAATGTGAATGTTGGATATAAACTATTATATTTGTGTGCCTCTAAAATTCTAGTAATTTTAGTACTATGGATTATCATTTTAGTGTGTGCTAAAGATTTTTGAATTCCAACCATTGTACTCCTATTAGTCATCAATAAAAGTTGAATTGGCAAACTTTTGTTCTTGAACAATGTTTTAATGACACATAGTATTTACTCTTAATACATTCAATGATTCATTATTTTGTAATTAAAATGGATATTAGTTGAATAAAATTATTGAATACATGCTATGTGAAAGTTATGTTTTTTTCCAAAATAAAAGATAATTTATTTTAATTTTTAATTTTTAAAAATCCATAATTTTTATACAATTGGTCCAAATTGGCACAAATAGAAAGCTTTATACTCGAAAGAGCTTTATGCACAGAGGCCAAGGGCTTTGTTTTGTGGCATGTAAATATGCTCATGAAAGTTATTGATTTTTCCAAAATAAAAGATAATTTAATTCAATTTCTGAATTCATAAAAACTTTGAAATTTGATAACTTTCACATTGTAAGTCCAAATGCCACAAAACAATCTGGGCACCTTTCTTTGCTGAAAGCTTTCCAACGATACAAAGAACATTGTTTTGGCCTCACCATTTCTTAAATCTCAACATATCAAACAAATAAACAAAACAAATAAACAACCTAATTTAAGGTATAGATTAAAAAAATCCATTCAATACGTGTATTCAATGGTTTCAAAACAAGATTAGACTTTGAAATGCAATACATGAATTTTATTCAATAGTACATAATTAATCACCCCACTCATTGACTTTATAGTAACCTTAAATAATTTGGATCAAAATTTAAAATTATTTAAATGTTGTATTGAATTTTTAAAAATCTATTTATAGAAATAAAATTGACAACAAAACACATCTACAAAGTATAATAATTATCATTAGATCTCTAAAATATTGCAATATGCAAGCACAATTAACAAAAGAACCACAAAAAATAAAATCTAAGATGTCAAATAGCCTACTTGCTACTGCTAATATACAATAAATCCAATGGGATTCCAAGATCATATTGTGCTTCCAAAGAAGTAAATTGCCACCTATTGTACATGTGTACATTAGATTTTGCAAATCCTTATAATCTACTCAAGCTAGGAGCAACAAAAACTTATTTTCTTCACTTTAAAAGTTTATATCTCCTAACCAATGTACTACATCTCAAACTTAAGGACAGACGGATTATTAACAAATATTGTACTGATTCAGTGCCTTCATCACTACGTACTATAATTGCATCGATTATGTACATTTTTATGCACTAAATCAGTGTGAAAACAATGAATATCAATAGCATACAGTTTATGTACTTTAACTATACAATTGCTACGTAGTTTTGACACAGCAATCGTATAGTTAAAGTACATAAACTATACGCTATTGATATTCATTGTTTTCGCACTAATTTAGTGCGTAAAAATGTACATAATCGATGCAATTATAGTACATAGTGATGAAGGCACTGAATCAGTACAGTATTTGTTAATAATCCGTCTGTCCTTAAGTTTGAGATGTAAAGGTTTTTGAAATTTCTTCTAGACATTTTCCATACTAGTCTGACTAGTGCATTGAATGTGCAAAAGAAACAAACGTTTAAAAATCAATTTTGTTGTTTATATTAAAAATAGCAACTTTAACTATTTTGATGATCAAATGCTCTTGGGACTAAAGTAGGAGGTTATAAAAGCACTCAAGCTCTAAAATCGCCCACCTCTTCAAATATATGCTATTTGTACATGTTCCTTTTTTTTGTTGCACCAACAATGTACAAACAATGTACATTTTGAGGAAGTGGTGACAAATTTTCAATAGAGCCCTATGCCATTTTCAACTTCAAAAGCTCATGACTAATTCTACAAAGCTCCAAAAAAAATATGAAACAACTTGGGTTAGATGCCAATCCCACGTGTCTTCCAAGGAAAGCGTATTGAAAAATATTCCGAGAAGTTCCACCTCGTCAAATTCCCGTTCCAGCTCTTGGATGGGCACTTTATGGACCTCCTTACCTTTTATTAGAGAGTTTTCTTAATAAGTCCCTTCCAAATATCTAGCAAAGCAGAATCGCCTTTTCCATCATGGGGAAGATCATTGCCTGGTCATCCTACATTGTTTATACATTTGTTTGTATAGAGGTCTTGGTGAACCCTTGAATGTGCAAAATTTTAGATGGCGCAAGCTTCGAGGTGCCGTTGTATACAAGTAGGGAAAGCCGGCTCAATGTCTCCCCCCTCCACGACGAATGAACCTCGCCCTGGCTGTGTGGGAGAATGCACTCGCCACTCGACTTTGCATTGCGTTGCGTTGCACCCCCAAATCGTCAGTCGTACCAAATGTCGGTGTCACTTGCTGACAACGGAGGCGTCACAACCACAAAGCTTACTAAGCTGGTGTGGCTGGCAGGCTTGTATTTTTGTTTATTAACTCCTTTGCAACGAAACTCCATTTCATTTGCTTTAAAACAAAAGCGTAATTCTTAACCCATAAACATTACTACAACCATTTCTTGGTTGATGAATGACAAAAGAATCTTTGTGTGTAGGACAGAAGTGCAACAATTCATCCTCGGAATTTTGCTTGAAAAAGGGGAGGTCTTGTATAGTAGTTTGTCTTCCAATAAGCACTTTTTTATTCTTTTAAGCCAACAATTTGCACGGTACCCAAATAGATGATTTCCATGGTGATCGGCTCGTCATTTAAGGGTTAAAGGATGTGGTTCCATGCCCCAAGGTAGTCACCAAAATGCTTGGAGTTTTGGATCAACTGGTGCATTCTTTGTTTCTAAAGTCCATCAAGTCATCTGTAGACTATTTTTGGGCCTCATCGTCGTTTCAGGATTAAGTGGGTGGTGTGGCTGGTAGGCTTGTATTTTTATCCCTTTGCAATGAAATTCCGTTTCATTTGTTTCCCCCCAAAAGCTTGATTCTTAAAGGACGTGGCCTCCATGATCAAGGTAGTCACCAAAATGCTTGGATTATTGAACCAATAGGTACATTCTTTTATTCTACAACCATCAATCATCCATCAACCACTTTTCAGTCTCATTGTTGCTTCAAGGTCAAGTGGGTGTTGTAGCTAGCAGGCTTGTATTTTTACTCCTTGTTTGCAATGAAATTCCATTTTATTTTTATTTTTTTAATAATTGATTAAAAATAAAAATAAAAATAAAAATAAAACTCAAGTGGGTGGCACAAGTTTGAGAGTACTAAGTAGGTGCCAATGCTCACTAAGTAGGTTGCTCCCTGCACTTGGTGGTCACTACAAGAGACAAGACAGTGCAGTGAGATTAGGTGTATGACACGCTCGCCCAGCCCAAGTTGTAAGGACGAAGGACAGGAATGTTAAGCTTAGGAGCAGGCAGCCAGCGTAGAATGTCGTGAGGAATAGAACTTATAAAAAGCATGGCACATGGCTGGTGAGTGTGGTGAATCAATCAACAACTGAAGCTGAGTTTACGTGTCAGAAAACAAAAGGTCTAAAACATCTATACTATAAACTCATTACGAGGCTACAGTTGCAGCCTCCGTCATGCCTGGAGCCTGCTCCGTCCTCTCCTCTGACTCCAGATAAGTTAGACTTGTTGTGTGGAAATTCAGTTCCATGAGTGGAATCCGCTCGTTTGCTGGAGCTTCGTTTTGTCGTTGGCGCATTCCAGACTTAAGTTAAGATTATCAGCCGTCTTCTTCTCCACGACAAACTAGAAGAAAAGATGCCAAATCAATTCCTAGACAGCTTGAACCTATTGCTAACAGTAATTTAGATTCGGATGGACGGAAGGACGAACTCCACTCCAATGACAACTGAAGAGTGGATCATTGCAATCCTCCTCACTCACTGACAGCAGAACGAACAGTTCTCTCTCTCACTCTCAGTCTCAGTCAATTTAAAACTAAGTTAAGGTTTTGCATTTCTCATGTTTTTGCTTTTCTCAGGAACTGAATCCTAGAGCTGAACGCCGAATCGGCATCCGTTTTTGGTAATGTGAGAATCATCTGATTTAACCCTTAAAAGGACGTGGAAATCATCGTTTTTAGCACTTTGGGAAGCATTTGCTTAGGGAAAACCAAGAACACCCATTGGAGGTCAACACTACTTTGCAAGGCGTCCCTTTTTCACACGAAATTCCAAGGATGCCAACACCACCACTTCTGTCTTACATAGAAGGATTCTCTGTCATTCATCAGATAATAAACGTCCGTGGCGTCCTTCGAGGGTTAAAAAAAACACCCCAAGAGAACTCATTGGAGGCACATCAAACTGGTGTGCAAGACTCGTCCTCTTTTCACACAAAATCCCAAAGATGAAGATCTCAGCAGAAGGATTCTATGCCATCCATCAAACACTTTTAGACCATTGCATTGGGACATGGTGAATGCACGAGGGTCCATTCATGGCATAAGGTAAGAGGTCAAGAAAGCGCTCAAGTTCTAAAAGCATCTTTTAACATAGAGGTATCATTTTGAATGTACCAATGGTGAACGTCACACATTGGAAGCCTCACATCATTTCAGCTTCAAGAATTCATAACTAGGTGTGAATTAGATGTTAGTTTTATTTATCTTTGAAGAAAAATTTATAAAAAAATTGTTTCAAGGAGTTTAGCTTCTATTTAAATGTGATTAGTTAGTAATGATTGTTTCATGAACCTCTTACCTTATCTTAGCCCTCAAATGTAGTAGATGAAATATTTAGGGATAAGTTGAGTTTTTCACCAAAACTTGCAAAACAAGAGACATAGTAAGAAGTGGTAGACATTAACCCCTAAAGGATTTTGACTATGTGGTCACCAAAAATGCTCCAAAATTGTCATCTCTAGTACAAGTATCAATTTTTGAAAAAAAAACATTTTTAATACATCTAACTATAGGATCTTATATTAAATTGGTTTGAGAAGATGTAGAAAAAATTTCAGAAATTTTCACCATGTAGATTGCAAGATATTAGCGTTTGAAGTAACCAAAAATCCTTTTATTGTCCCTGCGAAAACTCGGACAACTGCACTTCTTAAGGTCAAATCATTATGAAAGAATGTTCAAAATGGTGGTCACTCTTTGGATTCATTCTTCAAGTCAAGTTGGATACATTCTTGAAAACTTTCAAATCATTTGAAATTGTACAACATATAGGAAAAAAAATAAAAAGTAGAAAGAAGTAGAAAATGATTCAAAATACAAAATTATTAACAATTTATTTATGAAATTGAAAAATGCCAATCCCAATGGTTATAATGTTTTAATAAAAAATGTATGCCCAATTATTTTATTTTATTCCAAAAATATTAAAAATTGAGTTAAATAAAGGACTTTGAAGTTTATTTTAGAGTATAGATTTCATAACTACCTTCAAACTACCCACAACTAAAACTCCTCATAACTTTCATCTCATTGATCAAAATGAAATTTTTCAAATCTATCCATGTATAAATAAATCTAAAGAATCAATTTCAAATTTTTATTTTTTTAAAAAGTAATTTTTAAGAAGTTTTTTTTGGCCCAAACTGCTCACAGAACAAAGAAGACTACATATCATACAATAACTTTTTAACCATGTAGTCAAAAGTTATGAAAATTGTTGGACCTTAAAGCTACTCCTCGGACACATATTTTATGGAAATTTCAATGAAAAAAAATGAAAATTCCATTTGTAGTGAGTTATGCAAAATCACTATGTTGCCAAAAAAACACCATTTGGTCCTTCAGGGGTTAATCAAATTTTTTAAATGAACCACAAATTTAAGATGTTCATATAGGAATATCCCATGCATATACAGATTTGAAAATGTTGACCACCACAATGGAAATTTACTTGTAGGAATATCCTATGCATGTACAATATTAAAATTATCCCCCTCCATGATGGAGATTTGAGATGGAAGGATATAGTGTTGGATTGCTTTAACACCTTGATTTGAGAGGGATGGAGAGTGGGATTATTTTGAAAACAATAAGAAATGCCCCCTTGTTGGACCTTGAGGGAGCCTAGAAAGAGGAATAATGTATATTGAGAACTTTTGAGGCAAAATAAATAATGGTTCAAAAAAAAGTTGGGTAGAAGATTAATTTTTACATTTTTTTTACACTTCTTCCCTTATTTGCATGGAGTGATTTAGAACCTTATTTGACACAAGAAGCCTAAAGCATTTGGAGTGACTAAGCTAATTACATCATTGAGAAATAAACAAAACTTATTTTTCAATACTTAGGTGTACTTCATCCATTTTGTATAGGTTCTTTATTAAACTCTTGAAAATGCTCCCACTAGATTCTATTAGCGTTTTAAGGATAAACAAGAATGAGCTTGGCTCTAGCTATGACTAAGCTTAGCGTTTTAAGGATAAACAAGAATGAGCTTGGCTCTAGCTATGACTAAGCTTAATGTAAGTATACTTGAAAGGCATCACTTTGTACATTGGACGTCCTTGTGTGAAGGAATCTTGTTCATAATATCAATTTTATTAGTTTGTTGGGTTGTGTACTTATGTACTTACCCGAGTTTGAATGAATGAAAACTCAGAATAGGATAACGCTACAAAAGATGCCACATGGATGCAGATAGCAAGTTATTTCCTTGGTTTCTCCTTCCATAGGGTAGACCGGAGACTATTATTATTTGCATGGAATTGAGAAGCAGTCAATTTATTTTTAAAGAGAAAAATAAGTCCCAACTGTAGCTAAGAATCTGCAAGGATACAACTACTAACACAGACACACACAGTGCTCCCCTTGCTACCTCCGTGCACGGGTAACCTCAGTGACATTCGTATCCAGTAACGTTTTACATTCAAGAGAGAATTCTCGTGCACAGAATTGAAGGCAATTGAGCAGTACACCGAAGTACAAGCAGTAGAAACATAGTCTTTATTCACCAGTTCGGACAATTGAGTTCTCAAAAATACAAGTAGGCTTTTGCTCAGTGACACCAGGAGAATATAGAGCTGTTATTACGTTTGGTAGCATGAAGTTTGGAACTTAAAAGCAGGCAAAAAAGTGACGGTGCAAAAATTTGCAAAGCTCCCCACGCAGAAGGAAAGAGCAGAGCTATAGAAGCGAAACCAGTTCAGAAATCAGTGTCAAAAATTCGAACCCAGAACTAGTCCACTACGCCAACGAGTGGGACAAAACCTAGGTATCCTTACGGTCGCAGAGCATGATAAATTAATTACAGACAGGAAGAGTCCAAGTAGGGGTGGGACAAAAAAGGAGGGCTCTAATAGGATCACCAGTTACTGCCGCACAAAGTGCCAAGGCAGAGAGAAGCTTTGATTGCAGGTCTAAGTATATGGATTTGATTGCATGCTTCGGCTGCAGCTTGCAGCGGAGAAGGTGATGATGAGGTTGCACTCAGATGAGCGGGACATAACGAACACCCAACTCGTTTGTTTTCTTCACAGTCCCATCCAGTGCCTTGTCCACAATTACTAACTCCTGCAACCATTTTCGAACAAATCTGAGTTGGAACCCTTTGGAATAAACTGCCAAGAGAAGTTACAATGAGGTCAGTACCGAGTACAACAAGCAAAGACATGTAAAGACAATGAGTTTACCTGGGCATTGGTTCCCACAGGAATCACCATGCGACCACCAGGCTTCAGCTGCCTCACCAGAGCTTCTGGAAGTTCTGCAAATGTTCAATACAAGGGTTAGTTGGATACATTCCCCCCCCCCCTTTCGAATGGTCATTTTAGTTAAATTGGCATGTTTTAGCATGCGAAATCATCACATTCAAGTGCACAGAGCTCTAAACACCAAGACGGGTATCAATTTGAGGTTCCTGATGGCATGGAAGAGTGCCAATCTCTAGAGATTTTTCCATTTAAACTAATATAATGATAAGTGCTTTAACAGCAAAAGAAAACATGTACCATTCAGATTCAAAGATTGAAGGCATTGTTGCAAGAGATGAAGCTTAATACCTGCTGCTGCTGCACCAACATGGATGGCATCGTAAGGTCCACATTCCTCCCATCCCAACTTTCCATCTGCCACTGTAAACAATTGATTCAGCACCTTGGGAGTGGGCTTAGAAACTAACTGATACCAAAAAGATTTTAAAAAAAGTCATATTGAGAAATTCCATTGCTAAGGTCAACATTCAAGCCACAACAAGAAGATTTCACAAAATCAGGCCACAAGGTGGTGCACCATGAACTACAAGCTGGCCTTTCTCCATCAAGGCAGCAGCTGGGGTCATTTTGATGGCATCAATGGATCTCTCCACAAGCTCAGCAATGTGCTCCACTCCCACAGTATGTCCAGTCTCGCCAACCTGCAGCAAATCAGTTCCACGCTAAATCAGCAAAGTATAACTCAATTCCCGTTCTCATACTGACTGCGATTGAGTGATTTATTTTATTTTATCTCCTTTTGTGACACAATTTTCAAAAAGGGGTGACGATGAACAAGCTGTTTCAAGTTGCAAAATCCCAGTATGAGGGGAACACCGCAAAGTGCACCCTGCAGTTTAATTTGCCGTCTGCAGTTGCTGTACCGGGCTTTCCCCCTTACTGGGAATTTGCCCGCCGAGTACAGGCAAAGTGCTTACCATGAGACCGAAGACAGCGGTTAGGTAACCGGAACCGGAGCCCACGTCCAGGACGACGTTGCCAGGCTTCAAGTAATCGGCCAGCAGCGACAAACAGAACGAATGCTACAAAATACACAACACATCAACCGTAAGCCATCGCAGACATGGTATCCAGCACTGTACAGTACAAAACCAGTGCATTGAGTGCAAGGAATGCCAGCGAGACTTCCTTACCATGTGGGGGGCGGAAATGGTTGCTGCATAACCTGAAATTCCAAGCACAACACGAGTAACACCCACTTTATCAGTTCCCAGAACGACGCAAACTCGAAACTCTCAACGAACACAAATAACTCGAAATCACTCGCAGAGTAAACCCCTACTTAAACCCTTCGGAGGCTTCGACGATCACCTATGACTTGCGGCGCATCATTGTAAGCTAACTTGGAATCCGGCACGAAAAGCTTCCGGTCCACTTTGGTCATCGCCAGCGCCGCCTCTGGCGACGTCAGAATCTTTTGCTCTGCACAAGAACAGAAGCGCACCATGGTCAGTGAAATATGTACGTCGGCCAGCTCAATTCCATTTGATTCATTTGCAGTCAAGCTGCTGTAAAGCTCTAAAACGACGATGAATTGCAAGTGATCGGGAGCCCCGACTGTTGGCGATGGCAGAGCACGTACTCTGCAAGTTGGAGACGAGCTCAGCGTTGGTGGCCCCATGACAACGCCACATCATATCATCGCCGGGGCAAGACGGCGCCGGCGGGTAAGTCCCCGGCGGCGCACAAGGGGCGAGAAATGGCTTCCCTATTTTCGCTCCTTTGTGTGTCCCCTTCGTTTGCTCCGCTCGATCCGCTCGCGCTCTTTCAACTGCACCGTTGGTTGCACTGCGTCTTTGAAGTTTCTCACTAGCACAGGTTTCGGTTCTTGGAAATGTCGACACCTCCTCGCGCTTCGAAAGGTTTAGCAGCAGCTTTTGTAATGACGATTCTCAAATGAATTTGAGGTGGTGGAAATGCCGAAACTGCTCTGGTCCAAAACTGCTGCCGGGTCGGAAAGCAACAACAAAGTGTCGAGACAGGGCTTGGATATTATTGGATACCGAACACTTTTCCCAATTGGAAACACCCCACTCAATCAATCAACATTCACCGCCAATGCAACGCACGCCCGTGAAAGATCGATCGATTGACTGACTCTCACTCCGACACCCCCACCCACCGCCCCAAATCTCCTCCCCAAATCCCGTCCCCCAACTTGCGCGAAAAATCTGGAAACAGAACGTGAGCCCAAATAACTCAATCACAAGCTCCAAAACCACTGCAAGCACTCAACAAACTCACAAACTCGCGACTCTCGCACCACGAACTCAATCAACACGCATGATGATCAAGTCGGCACCAACCGCTCCACCTTCGTCGGAGCCCAAGATTCGTCAAGAAAAGCAAGAATCCACGAATCGAACAAATTCCAGGAGAGTAACGAAAGGTTCGAAATTAAGAAGTGCAATTGCACTGGACGATCCCGACGACGAAACCACTGAGGGTGTGTGACTGTGAGGATTCCAAAGCTCGTTCGCGAGCTCAGAGTGAAGGATCGGAAGAAGACGAGTGAGCAAGTGCCAGTTAAAGGAGACATGGTGGGCAGGGGCTTTTATAAGAAACAGCGTTGGCCGCCTCGACCAAACTTGGAAAGAAGCATCGCATCCATCGCCAAACTTGCAAGTTCTCATTCGGCCAAAGTTACGTTACGAGAGCAAAATGGAAGAAAATTTTCTGTTGGGTATTTCGCAGAATTACTGGAGCTGGGGAAGGGTTCCATGGATTTTTACTGCGAGTATTTTCGGAAATGGGAAGAGGAATGGGATCGTGGAGTGGGTAGCTGGGTGCATGATGATGCCCAGCAGCATCGCGCGCATCTGGGGTCACGACCGCCGTTGCCGTTGCCGCGGATGCTGTCTGTGAGAAATCCTGTTCGCGGTCGCAAAACTCGTCATGGATTCGGCTAAGAGTATCTGCACCGTTGCTCGCTAAGCTTAGCACACTCAAATTTTAGATCTTTTTGAAGGGCTTTCCCACTACTTGTCTCACACTCTTGCTCACTAAATGTGTTTCATAAATAGTCAAGTCACTTGTAAAAACATGGTACATGTAGACTCAGCCTTAAAACTTACATCTGGTCTAAATATGGGTCTACATAACCATGTTTCTATTAGAGAGCAATCAACCATCAAGTAGAATAAAGAATAAAGTAATTAAATTTAGAGTGATGAATAGTGACTTGAAGGGCCATAGCTTGACATGTTAAGATTGGGAGCTAAAAGAATATTTGACAGTACCCACAACAATTATCATCCATGTTTGGTGAGTGTTATTCGAGTGTAAGTTGAATTTCAAGGAAGAATTGGAGCGCTTATCATCTATTATTAATAAATGTCTATTATTAACAACTTTTTGAAGGCAATGGTATAGAAGCTCTTAAGTAAATGCTCTAAATATTGTATGAATAATCATTCAAACTTGGTTCACATTATTAACCCCTAAACCACCAAACAACATTTTTTTGGGCAACATACCAATTTTTGGCAACTCAGTAAGAACGGAAATATTCACTATACTCTCTAGAATTCATTTTGGATGTGGGGACAAGGAGTATTTTGGTGTTCAACCAAATTTTTTACAATTGAATTTGTCTATGACAAGTTAGGGGTGCGGGAATGTTATATTTGATGGACAGGGGGCAACATTAGCAAGGTTCCTTACACCCAAGCAAAATTTGCATTACAATGCCTAGAAGAGCTTGGACAAGGCTTTGGACAGACTCTTGTCTCAAGTTCAACTTAGGATACTTTTCTAACATTTTTTGAGACTATAAATTTGTCAAAATTTACAAGGAGGTGGTAGCAATTAGGAGTGACCAATCCATTAGTTTTAGGAAATTCCAAATTACATTCAAAGAAATCAATTTTGGGAGCAACAATTTCACATAACTTCAAAAGCTATTTATTTTGTAGGAATAGAAATGAAAAGAGAAATTCTTTATATAAGAGGGTAGAGTAGGATGTAAAAAAACCCATATGGGATATGTATATTAGAATCAATAGGAATTCAATTGCTCATAGTTAAGTGAAAAGTAGGAATTGTGTTCAAAGTAGACTTTCAAACCTCATTTTGGTATAGTAGAATAATTTTATCCAAAGAATTGAACTAAGATAAGTAGTTGAATCAAGCTAACTTTCATATCCATAAACATATTTGGAAATTCAAGTCCCCAATCAAAAATATGGACAAAGTTCAAAGAGATGTTGGAAGGGACATTTTCTTTGATATTTTGAAACACTCACGAAGGCTTTTGCACAAGTTTATTTCACTTTTTTACTTGAAGCTTTTTTGTTTTCTTTTTGTAACAAAGTTGACCATATATTTAAAAAAATTTATAACATTTCAAATTGGGGAACACGTAACAAAATATTCCAATAAAGAACTAGCTTAAAGAAAAGTCTCATGTACAAAGCCCCTTCTTTTAACAATTTCAGGCTTGCACATGTAATAATTTCCTAAAAATAAATTTAAAAATTTAAGGAAAAAACATTGACTCTATAGTAGCCTATTCAAAAAATGCAAAAGCCCAATGTTGATTTTGTAGTCATTTAGAGGTTAAACCATTTGCATCTTTGATGGATCTTGAAGGGAGCCAAAAGAAGATTTCACATCCTTTGATATATGTTTTTTTAGACAATGTATAAACAAACTATGAATTTTTGAAGTATTGAATATAGGTGTAGTTCAAAATTGACCAAAGACTCTCATATTGAATGGACTTTCATTTTAGACAAGAATTTAGATGGTACGATTTTGCAAACAAGTATCAATCACTTGTAATTACTTTAATCCCTAAAGACCCAAGGATTACTTACAATGTAGGAAAAATCAACACTCTCCAAGAGAAAAAGGCTATAAATGAAGTTGTATTCCTTTTTTAGAATTTGTAACCATAAAATCTTATTCTTGACTAGCATTGGGGTTACATATTAAAAACCGGTGTCCAAAAGCAATATACATGTGAGAACAAAGCTTTCATAGCAAAACAATATTTTTGGTCAAGATTGGATGGACTTTTGATGATGTGGCTTTGTCAGGCTTCTAAGCATTGTTATTCAAATTTCTTTGCAAGAAAAGATTGCAAGACCTTAGATCTGAGTAGAGACTCAAATTATGTAGAAGAAGTAAGCAAATTTTCAAAGCAAATGATGATGCATTTTACAAGCCTAATTTGGGGTCCAAAACAAAAATTCAAGTAATTTCTTAAAAATGGTTGTTCTCTATAAAAATTAGATTTTTTGGAAGTTCGTTTCTTTTCCTAATTCAAAGGAACAAATGAGGAAAACAAAAATAAAATATGATACTTCAATTTAGATACTTAAATTTCTCAAAATCCATTTTGGCTTTTAAGGAGATTTAGGATTTAAATATAAATAGTGAGCCTTCTTCAAGATGGTGAATTTATCCCCACTACACACATAACTTCTAGAATAGGGAGACAAGGGATCCTTATAGAGTGTCATTGTTAAGAAATATTCCCTACAATGTTAACGAAACTAAGCATTCAATGGATTGAGAGTTGCTCTTTTAAAGTAATTGCATCCATATAAATTTCAAATCTTCAATCAAGAATTTGAATAATAAATTAAAACAAGCCATCCCTTTTGGCCTCTTTAATTTACCCTCTACAACTATTTTGGTGAATACTCAATAATTAATTAGTTTCAAAGTTTCAGTAGATATGGAAGCTTTGTCAACCTATTGGGAACTGAAAATAAAGGTTGACAATCCCAAAAGCTTTCTCAACCAATTTGGGAACTGAAAATAAAGCTTTTTGGAAATTAGGGATTGTCAAACTTTATTTTCAGTTCCCAAATTCTATTAATACCTCTCCATTTCCACCTCCAATGCTTTAGTTGATAGAAATTTTGAATATGTATGAATCAAATTCAACTACAAACTTATTATACCTTAGTTTATTCCATTCAAATACTATTCAAATACCATTCAATTCCAAGATAGGAAAATAGGGAAAACAAGGTGGAATCTTGGGTGAGACTTGTAGGGTACTGCCAAACATTTTCTTTTATGGATAAATTAGTGAAAACTTTCAAGGATTTTTTTGTGAAATGAAACTCTTGAAACTTTTGATAGTGAATATATATATATATATATATATATATATATATATATATATATATATATACACACACGAGATTTTCAAGCAATTTCCTTCAATTTTGAATTTGTACAAATCAAATTCAACAACAAACATGTATACCATAGTTTACTCCGTTCAAGTATAAATCAAATACATCCAATTCCGTGAGGAGAAAGTAGAAAATACAAGGTGGAATCTTGGATGAGACTTGTAGAGTACTGCTAGAAAACGTTTTTATGGATGAATAATTGAAAATTTTCAAGAAATTTCCTCTAAGATGCAACTCTTAGAACTTCCAGTAGTGTATATATAATGTGTATATGAGAATTTGAGCAATTTCTAGTTGGGAACCAGTGGTCCAAAGCAACACAGTGGATCCAAACTCATTTCATCCAGAGGACTATAGAATCCACTTAATCTTATGGTGACTTAAGGAATTCATGACAACATCCCATCAACCCTTGCGGATAACTACAAAAGTCACATCCAATGTATTGTACAAGATTATTCAAAAGACACACAACTTTCGGCCGCGGCCTTGCCACCGCATACTTTTCCTTTGGCTATCAATAATATCAAGTATGCGGTGTCGCTACCTTGGCCGGCCATGAAACCCGTCTTGTTTCCATCATGGAAAAATATCCTTCAATTATTTCATGAGATGTTTCACACGGTCTTTTCCTAATTTTTGCAAACAAAAATATGCAACAAGAGTAATGCTTCAAACTTTAACAATAGTTGTATAACTAGTTGTGGTATGCCTACATACTAGAGGTAAGAAATAGTTTGGCTAAACAATGCCAAAAATTAGATGAAATTGCCAAAAAACTTTGAATCAAAAAAATCTTGAAAGTGATTATCTCAATAATAGATTTCAACCAAGGTGAATTGACCCCTCATTCCCCAGCCAAGGGTAAATGTAAAGAATATTGTCTCTAATTTTGTGTTTGATTATTTTTCATGTGGCTAAAACACCCAACAACAGGGGATGAGGCCATTGAGGGGGTTAAGTCACCCTTATTTATAGACTCCAAATGAAGAAAAATATTTGATGGTGCAAATTAGGTCTGCTTTTAGTGCTAGCTCATCATCCTTTCAAGTAGGTACTATTTTCCATCCAATCAATTGGATCTTGAGTCCTCTCCAAACCATTAGGGGTGCACTCCCCTTTTTTTGATATTAATGTGCGAACAAAACTTTGGACTACTATATTTTTTTGAATTTTAAATAAAATTAAATGAAAAATATAATAATAGATTTTTCTACTTTGAAAATTCATGTTTGGAATTATTGATATTTTTATTTGTTAATAATAATTAGTTACGAATTTTTGAAAGAAATAGATACATTGTAGAATTGGAAAATAGCTTTCACACCCAATATTTATACGAAAAAATTATCTAAAATATGAACAAAAAATTCTTGAAAATAATTCTTTATTGAAAGCTCATTTTGAGTTGAATATTGATGCAATGGTCATCTAAATGTGTTTTCTATAAATATTTGAGTTAAAAAAAATATGCCATTTTGGTACATTTTTAACCTCTTTAAGAAATCATTAAATATTTTATCTAGGTTTGAAATTTTAAGAGTAGAATTGTATAGTCATTAGTAAACAATGCTAAAAATTCAAAGTTAAAATTATAGTTTATTAGAAACCAATTGTTTGCATGTGGCTTGTTGTAGTACAACTAAGTGCACCTCCCAGGCCTCAAACATTAAGTAAGCTTAACTTATGATGATTTGGATGAATGGAATTTGAATTCCATGAGGAGAAAGTAGAAAAAAATCAAGGTGGAATCTTGGGTGAGACTTGTAGGGTCTTGTAGGGCAATTTCTTTATGGATAGACCATTAAAAAAATTCAAGAAACTTCCTATGAAATGTACCTTTTGCAACCGCCTTCCAATAAAAAGTACATAAGCTTAATATGTGCATCAGATTTTGAACAATTTCCACTTGAAAATCAATCGTTGGTCAAAAGTAACACAACGGGCACAAACCTCATTCAACCAAATTATTATAAGTTAAGCTTGCTAATTGTTTTAGAAGGACTCAAGATCCAATTGATTGGATGGAAAATAGTACCTACTTGAAAGGATGATGAGCTAGCACTAAAAACCGACCTAATTTGCACCATCAAATATTTTTCTTCATTTGGAGTCTATAAATAAGGGTGACTTGACCCCCTCAATGGCCTCATCCCCTGTTGTTGGGTGTTTTAGCCACATGAAAAATAATCAAACACAAAATTAGAGACAATATTCTTTACATTTACCCTTGGCTGGGGAATGAGGGGTCAATTCACCTTGGTTGAAATCTATTATTGATTAATCACTTTCAAGATTTTTTTGATTCAAAGTTTTTTGGCAATTTCATCTAATTTTTGGCATTGTTTAGCCAAACTATTTCTTACCTCTAGTATGTAGGCATATCACAACTAGTTATACAACTATTGTTAAAGTTTGAAGCATTACTCTTGTTGCATATTTTTGTTTGCAAAAATTAGGAAAAGACCGTGTGAAACATCTCATGAAATAATTGAAGGATATTTTTCCATGACGGAAACAAGACGGGTTTCATGGCCGGCCAAGGTAGCGACACCGCATACTTGATATTATTGATAGCCAAAGGAAAAGTATGCGGTGGTAAGGCCGCGACCGAAAGTTGTGTGTCTTTTGAATAATCTTGTACAATACATTGGATGTGACTTTTGTAGTTATCCGCAAGGGTTGATGGGATGTTGTCATGAATTCCTTAAGTCACCATAAGATTAAGTGGATTCTACAGTCCTCTGGATGAAATGAGTTTGGATCCACTGTGTTGCTTTGGACCACTGGTTCCCAACTAGAAATTGCTCAAATTCTCATATACACATTATATATACACTACTGGAAGTTCTAAGAGTTGCATCTTAGAGGAAATTTCTTGAAAATTTTCAATTATTCATCCATAAAAACGTTTTCTAGCAGTACTCTACAAGTCTCATCCAAGATTCCACCTTGTATTTTCTACTTTCTCCTCACGGAATTGGATGTATTTGGCAATACCCTACAAGTCTCATTCACGATTCCACTTTGATTTTCACTTTCTTCTCTTGGAATTGGATGCATTTGCCCTAAATCTCATTTTTTGGCAATATAGTGATTTTGAGTAGCTCACTATGAATGAAGTTTTTATATATTTCCTTTGATATTTTCACAAAACATGTGCTCAAAGAATTGCTTTATCCTCTAAAGGATTGTTTGTCCCCTCAGGGAATAGTTTAGGTGTGAGTAGGTTTCTAATGTCTCAATTTGTTGTGAATGTTTTTTAGACTTTTTGAGGTTGTGGAGTTTTCCAAGAGCATGGTGAATATATAATTTTTGTTTTAATTAGTGCCCGGGAGAAAAAGTTATGGCACAATAAGGCAAAAGTAAACAAGTAGTACAAAAAACTCAGAAGAAGTCAAAATATTTTTTAAAGTATTTTTTTCCTAAAATCTTATATTTTTTCTACATTTAAAGCTTTGATTCATTCCATTTGGACTATTTATGAAAAAGTTATGGACAATCTTAGTTTTTTGGGCAATCTAAGCATCTTCTTGAAAAAATAACTTTTAGGATTCATTTGTGAATGCAATTTTTACAATTTATCAAAATATAAATTTAGACAAGGTTAGGTTTGCTTTCTAGAACAATGTTATAGTTGGGATTATTGTATGTTCATTCCATCTTAGAGCTTTTAATGATTTAGTTATTCCTTGAATCTTTAACCTACTTCTACTTAATAATTTTTTAATGAGTGAAAATTAAGTGTTTTTTTGTTGAATTTTTTCTCCTAGATCCTCAACTCAACTATTCAATATAAAATCTTACAAAATCAAAATTAACGGTGCCAAAAAATTTTAGTTAAAAAGATTCAAATCCAAAAAATCTAGTCAAGCACATTGCAAAAAAACTTGTTTTCTTCACTTTGAATGCACTTACTTTGCAATCAATGCAATCAAATTTCACAAAAAATTTACCACATGTTCTCAAACAAGTTAAATACAAGATCTCATGGTTGGATTTGGAAAAAAACCATATTTTTTCAGTATTCTTAGGTGAACGTAGTAGAAGTGGTAGTTCTAAGTGTTTTTTGACAAGAAATCACCCTCAAGGCTTTCGAGGTTAAGGCCCAACAATTTTCATAACTTTTGACTACATGGTTGAAGAGTTATTGCACGATATATAGTTTTCATTGCTTGCTAGGCAACCTAGGCAACAAAAAAAACTTAATAAAATATATATAAATTCTATATTTAACTCCTAAAATCCCAAGGCCATTCTGAATCAAAATTCACTCAAAACTACCACTTTTGCTACATTCACCTACAAAATAAAAATAAATAAAAATATTAGAATCAAACCATATGATCTTGGCTTGGATTATGTGGTAAAATTTTTATAATTTTTGATCACATAGATTGAAAGTTATTAGCATTCAAAGTGAAAAAAAAAATTCTTTCAAGAAGTTGCTCCCAATCCATGACTTTCACATCACTAATCCAAATAAAATGAATTGACGCTTTCTATTTAGAGAAAAATACACCCTACAAAAAAACAAATATAATCTTTTTTTCAATTTTTTGTAGATTCTTTTTGTTGCCCAGTCTCCCCCATTTTGAGGCAATTGTAGCATAACTTATGCTTCCAAGCACTTATTGAAATACTAATAAGTTTTCTATCTTACAAAAAAGTTTCAAAAAGTTTTAGTAAACATTGAGATCATAGAAACTAGCCTAAAACCCATTTTGTCCCCTGTAGGAACAATGGATCTATAGAGGTTAAAATCATATAATATATATGTATGTACGTGGAAAGTTATGAACCATCCATTTTGATCAATGAGATGAAAGTTATAAGCAGTTTGAGTTTGTGGGTGGTTATAGAATCTCTACTCTAAAATAATAATTTTGAAGGCCTTTATTTAATTCAATTTTCAATGTTTTTGAAAATAAAAATAAAAACATTGGAAGATCATTGTTTATTACATTTATCTTGACAAACATTGGGATTGTCATTTTTTAATTTTCTAACTAAATTCTTGACAATTTAGTAATTTAAACCATTCTTTACTTCTTTCACTTATTATTTATTTTATATATGTTGTACAATTCAAGATGATTTAAAATTTTCAAGAATGTGTCCAACTTGCCTAGGAGAATGAATCTAAAGAGGCACCACCATTTTGAACATTTTTTCATACAAATGTGCCCTTTTGAAGTGCAACTAACTAGGTTTTTGCATGTAGAAAAAAAGATTATTGTCAATTCAAACACCATTGTCAACCTTTATTTCCAGTTCCCAAATTCTATTAATACCTCTTTATTTCCACCTCCAATGCTTTAGTTAATAGAAATTTTGAATATGTATGAATCAAATTCAACTACAAACTTATTATACCTTAGTTTATTCCATTCAAGTACTATTCAAATACCATTCAATTCCAAGAGGAGAAAGTAGAAATTACAAGGTGGAATCTTGGATGAGACTTGTAGAGTACTGCTAGAAATTTTTTTTATGGATGAATAATTGAAAATTTTCAAGAAATTTCCTCTAAAATGCAACTTTTAGAACTTTCAGTAGTGTATATATAATGTGTATATATAATATGTATATATAATGTGTATATATAATATGTATATATAATATGTATATATAATGTGTATATATAATGTGTATATATAATGTATATATATAATGTGTATATATAATGTATATATATAATGTGTATATATAATGTGTATATGAGAATTTCAGTGATATCCAGTTGGGAACCACTGCTCAAAACCAACACAGTGGATACAAACTCATTTCATCCAGAGGACTGTAGATTCCACTTAATCTTATGGTGACTTAAGGAGTTCATGACAACATCCCATCAACCCTTGTTGATAACTACAAAGGTCACATCCAATGTATTGTACAAGATTATTCAAAAGACACACAACTTTCGGCCGCGGCCTTGCCACCGCATACTTTTCCTTTGGCTATCAATAATATCAAGTATGTGGTGTCACTCCCTTGGCCGGCTATGAAACCCATCTTGTTTTCATCATGGAAAAAGATCCTCCAATTATTTCATGAGATGTTTCACACGGTCTTTTCCTATTTTTTGCAAACAAAAATATGCAATGAGAGTAATGCTTTAAACTTCAACAATAGTTGTATGACTAGTTGTGGTATGCCTACATACTAGAGGTAAGAAATAGTTTGGCTAAACAATGCCAAAAATACACCAAAAATTGGATGAAATTGCCAAAAAACTTTGAATCAAAAAAATCTTGAGAGTGATTATCTCAATAATAGATTTCAACCAAGGTGAATTGACCTCTTATTCCCCAACCAAAGATAAATGTAAAGAATATTGTCTCTAATTTTGTGTTTGATTATTTTTTTCTTGTGGCTAAAACACCCAACAACAGGGCAATGAGGTTGAGGGGGGCAAGTCACCCTTAATTATGGCCTCCAAATGAAGAAAAGTATTTGATGGTGCAAATTAGGTCGGTTTTTGGTTCTACTTCAACATCCTTTCAAGTAGGTACTGTTTTCCATCCAATCAATTGGACCTTGAGTCCTCCTCAAACCACGGGGGGTGCACTCTCATTTTTTTTATATTAATGTGTGAACAAAACTTTGGACTGCTATATTTTTTGAATTTTAAATAAAATTAAATGAAAATATAAGAATAGATTTTTCTACTTTGAAAGTTTATGTTTTGAATTATTGAAATTCTTATTTGTTAATAATAATTAGTTACGAATTTTTGAAAGAAATAGATACATTGTAGAATTAGAAAATAGCTTTCACACCCTTCTATTTTATAAGAAATTATTATCTAAAAAATGAACAAAAAAATTCTTTAAAATAATTCTCTATTGAAAGCTCATTTTGAGTTGAATATTGATGCAACGGTCATCTAAATGTGTTCTCTATAAATATTTGATTTAATAAAAAAGCCATTTTGGTGCAATTTTAACCTCTTTATGAAATCATTCCATATTTTATCTAGGTTTGAAATTTTAAGAGTAGAATTGTATAGTCATTAGTAAACAATGCTAAAAATTCGAAGCTAAAATTATAGTTTATTAGAAACCAATTCTTCGTATGTGGTTTGTTGTTGTAGAACTAAGTGCACCCTCCGAGCCTCAAACATTAAGTAAGCTTAACTTATGATGATTTGGAAGAATGGGGTTTGAATTCCATGAGGAGAAAGTGGGAAAAATCAAGGTGGAATATTTGGTGAGACTTGTAGGGCCTTCTTGGGCATTTTTTTATGGATAGACTGTTAAACAAATTCAAGAAATTTTCTATGAAATGTACCTTTTGCAATCGACTTCCAATAGTAAGTACATAAGTTAAATATGTGCATGATATTTTGAGCAATTTCCACTTGAAAATCAATTGTTGGTCAAAAATAAAACAACAAGTACAAACCTCATTCAACTAAATTATTATAAGTTAAGCTTGCTTATTATTTTAGGAGGACTCAAGATCCAATTGATTGGATGGAAAATAGTGCCTACTTGAAAGGATGCTAAGTGAACAATAAAAACTGACCTAATTTGCACCATCGAATACTTTTCTTCATTTGGAGGCCATAATTAAGGGTGACTTGACCCCCTCAATGCCCTCATCGCCCTATTGTTGGGTGTTTTAGCCACATGAAAAATAATCAAACACAAAATTAGAGACAATATTCTTTACATTTACCCTTGGCTGGGGAATGAGGGGTCAATTCACCTTGGTTGAAATCTATTATTGATTAATCACTTTCAAGATTTTTTTGATTCAAAGTTTTTTGGCAATTTCATCTAATTTTTGGCATTGTTTAGCCAAACTATTTCTTACCTCTAGTATGTAGGCATACCACAACTAGTCATACAACTATTGTTAAAGTTTAAAGCATCACTCTCGTTGCATATTTTTGTTTGCAAAAATTAAGAAAAGACCGTGTGAAACATCTCATGAAATAATTAGAGGATCTTTTTCCATGATGAAAACAAGATGGGTTTCATGGCCGGCCAAGGTAGCGACACCGCATACTTGATATTATTGATAGCCAAAGGAAAAGTATGCGGTGGCAAGGCTGCGGCCGAAAGTTGTGTGTCTTTTGAATAATCTTGTACAATACATTGGATGTGACTTTTGTAGTTATCCGCAAGGGTTGATGGGATGTTGTCATGAATTCCTTAAGTCACCATAAGATTAAGTGGATTCTACAGTCCTCTGGATGAAAGGAGTTTGTATCCACTGTGTTGCTTTGGACCACTGGTTTCCAACTGGAAATCACTCAAATTCTCATATACACATTATATACACACATTATATATACACATTATATATACACATTATATATACACATTATATATACACATTATATATACACATTATATATACACATTATATATACACATTATATATACACATTATATATACACATTATATATACACTACTGAAAGTTCTAAAAGTTGCATTTTAGAGGAAATTTCTTGAAAATTTTCAATTATTTATCCATTAAGAAATTGTTCGGTAGTACCCTACAAGTCCCATCCAAGATTCCACCTTGTATTTTCTACTTTCTCCTCACGGAATTGGATGTATTTGATTTGTACTTGAACGGAATAAACTATAGTATACATGTTTGTTGTTGAATTTGATTTGTACAAATTCAAAATTGCTAGAAATTGTGAAAATCTCAAGTATATATATTATACACTCACTATTGAAAGTTTCAAGAATTTCATTTCACCAAAAAATCCTTGAAAGTTTTCACTAATTTATCCATAAAAGAAAATGTTTGGCAATACCCTAGAAGTATCACTTACAATTCCACCTTGATTTTCACTTTCTTTTCTTGGAATTGGATGCATTTGCCCTAAATCTCATTTTTTTTGGCAATATAGTGGTTTTGAGTAGCTCACTATGAATGAAGTTTTTATTTTTTTTCCTTTGGTATTTTCACAAAACATGTGCTCAAGGAAGGGTTTTATCCTCTAAAGGACCATTTTTGATTTCTCCCCTCAGGGGACAGTTTGGGTCCGGGTAGGTTCCTAATATCTCAATTTGTAGTGAATGTTTTTGAGATTTTTTGAGGTTGTGCAGTTTGCCAAGAGCATGGTGAATATATAATTTTTGTTGTAATTGGTGCCCTGGAGAAAAAGTTATGGTACAATAAGGCAAAAGCAAAACTGAACGGGCAACACAAAAAACTCAAAAAAAGTCAAAATATTTTCTAAAATATTTTTTTCCTAAAATCTTGTATTTTTTTCTACGTATGAAGCTTTGATTCATTCCATTTGGACTAGTTATGAAAAAGTTTTGGACAATCTTAGTTTTTTGGGCAATTGAAGCATCTTCTTGAAAAAATAACTTATAGGAATCATTTGTGAATGCAATTTTTACAATTTATCAAAATATAAATTTAGACAAGATTAGGTTTGCTTTCTAGAACAGTGTCATAGTTGGGATTATTGTATGTTAATTCCATCTTAGAGCTTTTAATGATTTAGTTATTCATTGAATCTTTAACTTACGTCTACTTAATAATTTTTTAATGAGTGAAAATTAATTGTTTTTTGTTGAGTATTTTTCCCTAGATTCTCAACTCAACTATTTAGTATAGAAACTTAGAAAATCAAAATTAATAGTACAAAAATTTATAGTTAAAAAGATTCAAATCCAAAAAATGTAGTCAACCACATTGCAAAAAAATTTGATTTTTTCACTTTGAATGCAAATACTTTGCAATCTATGCAATTAAATCTGAAGAAATTTTTATCACATGATCTCAAACAAGTTAAGTACAAGATCCTACAGTTGGATTTTTTTTAAAACATATTTTTTCAGTTTTCTTAGGTGAATGCATTAGAAGTGGTAGTTTTAAGTGGTTTTTGACCAAAAAAAAACACCCTAGAGGCTTTTGGGGTTAAAGCCCAACAATTTTCATAACTTTTGACTACATGGTTGAAGAGTTATTGCATGATATGTAGTTTTTATTGCTTGGTGGACAGCCTAGGTAGCAAAAAAAGTTTAATAAAAAATACATAAATTCATTTTTTAACTCCTAAAGTCCCAAGGCTATTTTTGAATCAAATTCACTCAAAACTACTACTTTTGCTACATTCACCTACAAAAAAAAGTAAATTAAAATATTACAATCTAACCATAGGATCCTATTTTAGATTTATGTGGTAAATTTTTTGTAATTTTTTACCATATAGATTGAAAGTTATTAGCATTCAAATTGAAAAAAAATTCTTTCAAGAAGTTGCTCTCAATCCATAACTTTCACATCACTAATCCAAATAAAATGAATTGACACTTTCTATTTAGACAAAAATATACCCTACAAGAAAACAGATATAGTCTTTTTTTTCCAAATTTTTGTAGATTCTTTTGTTGCCCAGTCTCCCCCATTTTGAGGCAATTGTAGCATAACTTATGCTCCTGGGCACTAATTGAAATAAAAAATATATTTCCATAAACTAAAAAGTTTCCTATCTTACTAAAATAGTTTTAGTAAAAATTGAGATCATATAAACCTGCCCAAAATCCATTTTGTCCCTTGTAGGAACAATGGGACTATAGGAGTTAAAATCTAATATTGGTTTTATATATAGAGAGAGAGAGGCACACACACACATAATTATGTATGTGGAAAGCTATGAATCGTTCCATTTTGATCAATGAGATGAAAGTTATAAGTAGTTTGAGTTTGCGGGTGGTTCTAGAATCTCTACTCTAAAATAATAATTTTGAAGGCCTTTATTTAAATCTATTTTTAATATTTTTAAAAATAAAAATAAAATCATTGAAAGTACATTGTTTATTACATTTATTATGACAATCATTGGAATTGTCATTTTTCAATTCTCTAACTAAATTCTTGACAATTTAGTAATTTGAATCATCCTTTACTTCTTTCACTTACTATTTATTTTCTATATGTTGTACAATTCAAGATGATTTAAAATTTTCAAGAATGCGGCCAACTTACCTTGGAGAATGAATCTAAAGAGGCACCACCATTTTGGACATTTTTTCATACAAATGTGCCCTTTTGAAGTGCAACTAACTAGATTTTTGCATGTAGAAAAAAGGATTGTTGTCAATTCAAACGTCATTATCTTGCAATCCACATAGTGGAAATTTGTAAAAAAACTTCCACATCTTTTCTAACCAAAGTACTACATTGTTCTTTCGGTTATGTGCATCCAACTTAATTTTGTTTTTAGTACTACAAATGGCAATTTTGAAGTGTTTTGAGTAAAACCATAGTTGAAAACCTATAGGAGATATTTTCAATAAACGTTTCTTAGCTTGTTTCTAGTTAATAATATGGCGTACATAGAAAGAGCACTACTGGGTTGATATTGATTTTTTTTCTTAATACCGCCCTTGAGCACTCACATGCAACAAATGGGTAGGCATTTTGGAAATCCACCCTACCCATCTCCCCAAGAGGCTATCATGTCCCGTCTCTACATGTACCACCAAGAGGCCGTCTTGTCGCGACCCGACCTATACCCCCGAGAGGCTATCCTGTCGTGACCCAACCCATATCCCCAAGAGGTTATTTCGTCGCAACCCTACCCATACCCCGAGAGGCTATCCCGTCCCAACCCGACTCGTACCCCTAAGAGGCTATCCCGTCGCAACCCAACCTGTACCCTTGAGAGGCTATCCCGTCCCGATCCAACCCGACCTCACCGTACCTATCTGACCCACCGTAGTCCAATTGGGCATATAATAGGTGTTGCCGAGGGCCTTGTCTTGGCCGGACCCGCCCCCACCTTTGTTCAACTAGGTGTGCAAATTAACATCTCTCATTAGCTAGTGGCAAATCAATAGGTGACAAGAAATGGGTACAAGCAAATTATTTTTAGCTTCTTTGTCATGGTATGGTGAATAATTATTAAATAGATATTTGTATTAGTAGCTTTCAAATTCATGGTTTAAAGTGGTGCAATAATATCTTTGAATAATGATAAAAGAAAATGCATTGCACGGAATCCATTTCATGTTATGGAGACTTGAAAGAGTTTATTACCATGTCTCATCAATCCTTGGAGATAATTACAAGAATCACGTCAAGCATACAAATAGATTCAAAAGACACACACAAAACAACTTGTGGTCATGGCTGTAATACCCCACATTTGTTGTTGAGGTCACAACACCACATACCCGCAACTACGATTATATCCCACCTCCACCATGAGGACCTCTTTTGACCCAACCCAACTCCGTCCTTGCCCACATACCTGCGGCCGCAATCCATCTCCACCCCGAGGGTCTATCTTGATCCAACCCCGCCCTCATCGAACTGGACATATAGTTGATGTGGTTATCAATTTCATTGCAAATTAACCTCTCTCGTTGGCTAGTGGCAAACTAGTAGGTGAAAAGAAATGGCTACGAGCAAATTATTTTTGACTTCTTTGTCGTGGTATGATAAATAATAATTATTCAATAGAGAATAGTAGGTTTCAATTTCATGGTCTACAGTGGTGCAATAATATCCTTGAATAATGATCAAAGAAAATCCATTGCATGGAATCCATTTCATCTTATAGTGACTTGAAGGAGTTCATTACCATGTCTCATCAATCCTTGGGGATAACTACAAGAGTCTCATCAAGTATACAAAAATATTCAAAAGACACGCACAATACAATTTTCAACCATGGCCGCACCCTCTACCTTTGAACTTGGGGTTGCAACACCACATGCTAGCGGCTACGGTTGTACCCCACCCGCATTGTGAGAACTTGTTTAAGCCCAACCTGCCCCCGCCCCTTGCCACATACCCACGGCCACGGTTGTACTTTTCCACCACCTTAAGGGTCTGTTTTGGCCCAACTCCACCCCGCCTTTGCCCAACAAGCTATACAATGGGTGTTGTTATCTATTATATTGGAAATTATCCTCACTTTTTGGCTAGTGGCAAATTGGTAGGTGAGAAGAAATGGTCGCAAACAAATTATTTTTGGCATCCTTGTCATGGTATGGTGAATAATAATTACTAAATATAGATTTGAAGTGGTAGTTTTCAAATTCATGGTCTAAAGTGGTGTAATAATATCCTTGAATAATGATCAAAGAAAAATCCATTGCATCCAGAAGACTCCGGAATCCATTTCATCTAATAGTGACTCAAAAGAGTTCATTACAATGTTTCATCAATCCTTGGGAATAACTACAAAGTCATGTCAAGCATACGTATTCGCAGCACTAGTCATATCCCATCCCTACTACAAAGGTTTGTCTCAACCCGACCCGACCACGCTCTTATCCAACTAGGCTTGCAATGGGCATTGTTATTGGTTTCATTGCAAATTAACCTCTCTCCTCGGCTAGTGGCAAATTGAGAAAAAAAGGTGGACCCAAGCAAATTATTTTTGGCGTCCTTATCACAGTATGTTGAATAATAATTATTAAATATGGATTTGAAATAGTAGCTTTCAAATTCATGCTCTACTTTTGAGGCATTCTCAGACTACTTGTCTCACACTCTTGCTCACTAAATGTATTTCATAAATAGTTAAGTCACTTGTAGAAATATGGTCCATGTAGATTCAACTTTAAAACCTACACTCGATCTAAATATGAGTCTACATTACTATGTTTCTATTAATGAGCAATCAACCATAAAATAAAATAAAGAATAAAGTGATTAAATTTAGAATAATGAATAGTGATTTGAAGGGCCATTGCTTGACATGTTAAGATTGGAAGCTAAAAGAATATTTGAATGGGCCCACAACAATTATCATCCATGTTTGGTGAGTGTTATGCCCTTTGATGGACATGGGTGGACATGCTCCAAAAGCATCTACAATGTTGTTGCTAAACTTAGCATACTCAAATTCTATATCATCTATTTTATGTTTGGACCTAATGGCTCATTTACACAATTGCATCCCCATTGCTTCCCAATACATGAGAGCTTCCCATATTAAATTACTTTGTAAACAAAGTAGGCAAAAACATGAATATAAAAACATACTATTTGTTCATCTTATTCTTTTCCATCATTCAAAGGCCTTAGCATCTTGGCAATTTTTTAAGATAAAAGAATAAAAGCAAAAATGTATATTTTTTGGTTTTATCAAATTGCAAGCATTCTTTCCACAACCATACAAACAAAATGGAATAGACCTCAATAAATAGACATAGTAAGTGATGCTTTTACCAATTGATGATGTTTTTGCAAAAAAAAAATCAATACCAAAATGTGTAATGAATTGAAATTTCATTACACACACTTTGTACCTTCGTCATTTATCATGAAAAATCTTACAACTTGAGGTTTAAGTCAAGTGACTTGGCCACCATCCTTTATAGTTGGCTTTTCATTTCAACATACTTATAAGTCAATGGCTACTTTGCAAAAGTATTTCTAAACTTTGTTTTATCAAGTATGGCCATGTGTCTTCATAATATTCTGGGTAGTAAGGTATTCTCCAAAAAGACAATTTCATTAGCCATTTGGAAGGCATTTTAATTTACAAGTATATCTTTAGGACTAAAAATCCAATTTACCAAATCCAATTGATAATGTTAGGAATGGATTCATTTATTAATGCATTTGAACAACCCTTGAGTTTACTTTGCTTATGGGATAAAATACTCCGAGATTAAACCTTTGTTGTACCTCCTTTTGCAATGAATTTTATTTTTCATTTCCTAAAAATGAATAAGAATTAAAATGGACATCTATTTTAATCATTTCAATACATGTCATCCACCTTAAGTCACTAGATAGGGATCATAAATAGTCTTTTCACTAACTAATTAGCACGTTGAATATGGAATTAAATTGACTAAACTTGGATTTGAAGAAGCATCGTTTGACATGTTAATGAAAATCCCTACTATCTACTTCACCTCTTAAAACTTGACCATTCAGTGTAATCACTTATACTTGATGTTTCATCACATTATATGTGTTGCATGCTCCTCCAACCATTGCATATGCTCTATGTTATTTAAAAATAGGAGCATTTTCTGCATTAATCTAATATTTTCCACAAGAAACCTTGAATTTATTCTGAAACAAAGGGGATTGAATATTAATCAAATTTCTGAAGGGAACTGGAGCGCTTATCATCTATTATTAATAAATGTCTATTATTAACAACTTTTGGAAGGCAACGGTGTAGAAACTCTTAGGTAATTGCTCCAAATATTGTATGAATAATCATTCAAACTTGGTTCACATTATTAACCCCTAAACACCAAACAACATTTTTTGGGGCAACATACCAATTTTTGGCAGCACAGTAAGAACGGAAATATTCACTATATCCTTTGGAATTCTTTTTGGATGTGGGGAAATGGAGTATTTTGGTGTTTGACCAAATGTTTTACAATTGAATTTATCCATGAAGAGTTATGGGGGGAAATGTCATATTTGATGGACAGGGGGCAACATTGGCAAGGTTCTTTTCACCCAAGTGAAATTTGCATTACAATGCCTAGAAGAGCTTGGACAAGGCTTTGGACAGACTCTTGCCTCAAATTCAACTTAGGATACTTTTCTAACATTTTTTGAGACTATAAATTTGTCAAAATTTACAAGGAGGTGGTAGCAATTAGGAGTGACCAATCCATTAGTTTTAGGAAATTCCAAATTACATTCAAAGAAATCAATTTTGGGAGCAACAATTTCACATAACTTCAAAAGCTATTTATTTTGTAGGAATAGAAATGAAAAGAGAAATTCTTTATATAAGAGGGTAGAGTAGGACGTAAAAAAACCCATATGGGATATGTATATTAGAATCAATAGGAATTCAATTGCTCATAGTTAAGTGAAAAGTAGGAATTGTGCTCAAAGTAGACTTTCAAACCTCATTTTGGTATAGTAGAATAATTTTATCCAAAGAATTGAACTAAGATAAGTAGTTGAATCAAGCTAACTTTCATATCCATAAACATATTTGGAAATTCAAGTCCCCAATCAAAAATATGGACAAAGTTCAAAGAGATGTTGGAAGGGACATTTTCTTTGATATTTTGAAACACTCACGAAGGCTTTTGCACAAGTTTATTTCACTTTTTTACTTGAAGCTTTTTTGTTTTCTTTTTGTAACAAAGTTGACCATATATTTAAAAAAATTTATAACATTTCAAATTGGGGAACACGTAACAAAATATTCCAATAAAGAACTAGCTTAAAGAAAAGTCTCATGTACAAAGCCCCTTCTTTTAACAATTTCAGGCTTGCACATGTAATAATTTCCTAAAAATAAATTTAAAAATTTAAGGAAAAAACATTGACTCTATAGTAGCCTATTCAAAAAATGCAAAAGCCCAATGTTGATTTTGTAGTCATTTAGAGGTTAAACCATTTGCATCTTTGATGGATCTTGAAGGGAGCCAAAAGAAGATTTCACATCCTTTGATATATGTTTTTTTAGACAATGTATAAACAAACTATGAATTTTTGAAGTATTGAATATAGGTGTAGTTCAAAATTGACCAAAGACTCTCATATTGAATGGACTTTCATTTTAGACAAGAATTTAGATGGTACGATTTTGCAAACAAGTATCAATCACTTGTAATTACTTTAATCCCTAAAGACCCAAGGATTACTTACAATGTAGGAAAAATCAACACTCTCCAAGAGAAAAAGGCTATAAATGAAGTTGTATTCCTTTTTTAGAATTTGTAACCATAAAATCTTATTCTTGACTAGCATTGGGGTTACATATTAAAAACCGGTGTCCAAAAGCAATATACATGTGAGAACAAAGCTTTCATAGCAAAACAATATTTTTGGTCAAGATTGGATGGACTTTTGATGATGTGGCTTTGTCAGGCTTCTAAGCATTGTTATTCAAATTTCTTTGCAAGAAAAGATTGCAAGACCTTAGATCTGAGTAGAGACTCAAATTATGTAGAAGAAGTAAGCAAATTTTCAAAGCAAATGATGATGCATTTTACAAGCCTAATTTGGGGTCCAAAACAAAAATTCAAGTAATTTCTTAAAAATGGTTGTTCTCTATAAAAATTAGATTTTTTGGAAGTTCGTTTCTTTTCCTAATTCAAAGGAACAAATGAGGAAAACAAAAATAAAATATGATACTTCAATTTAGATACTTAAATTTCTCAAAATCCATTTTGGCTTTTAAGGAGATTTAGGATTTAAATATAAATAGTGAGCCTTCTTCAAGATGGTGAATTTATCCCCACTACACACATAACTTCTAGAATAGGGAGACAAGGGATCCTTATAGAGTGTCATTGTTAAGAAATATTCCCTACAATGTTAACAAAACTAAGCATTCAATGGATTGAGAGTTGCTCTTTTAAAGTAATTGCATCCATACAAATTTCAAATCTTCAATCAAGAATTTGAATAATAAATTAAAACAAGCCATCCCTTTTGGCCTCCTTAATTTACATTCTACAACTATTTTGGTGAATACCCAATAATTAATTAGTTTGAAAGTTTGAGTAGGCCTGGAAGTTTTTAGTATGAAAAGGTATGATTTTGTTCATTGAATTGTCAAATGCTTACTTATGTTTTCTAAAGGTGCAAGTCAAGTAATAGATGAAATTAGGGATTGTCAACCTTTATTTTCAGTTCCCAAATTCTATTAATACCTCTTTATTTCCACCTCCAATGCTTTAGATGATAGAAATTTTGAATATGTATGAATCAAATTCAACTACAAACTTATTATACCTATACCTTAGTTTATTCCATTCAAATACCATTCAAATACCATTCAATTCCAAGAGGAGAAAGTAGGGAAAACAAGGTGGAATCCTGGGTGAGACTTGTAGGGTACCGCCAGACATTTCCTTTTATGGATAAATTAGTGAAAACTTTCAAGGATTTTTTTGTGAAATGAAACTCTTGAAACTTTTGATAGTAAGTATATAATATATATACATGATATTTTCAAGCAATTTCCATCAATTTTGAATTTGTACAAATCAAATTCAACAACAAACATGTATACCATAATTTATTCCGTTCAAGTACAAATCAAATACATCCAATTCCGTGAGGAGAAAGTAGAAAATATAAGGTGGAATCTTGAATGAGACTTGTAGAGTACTGCTAGAAAACTCTTTTATGGATGAATAATTGAAAATTTTCAAGAAATTTCCTCTAAAATGCAACTCTTAGAACTTCCAGTAGTGTATATGAGAATTTGAGCAATTTCCAGTTGGGAACCAGTGGTCCAAAGCAACACAGTGGATACAAACTCCTTTCATCCAGAGGACTGTAGAATCCACTTAATCTTATGGTAACTTAAGGAATTCATGACAACATCCCATCAACCCTTGCGGATAACTACAAAGGTCACATCAAATGTATTGTACAAGATTATTCAAAAGACACACAACTTTTGGCCGCGGCCTTGCCACCACATACTTTTCCTTTGGCTATCAATAATATAAGTATGCGGTGTCGCTACCTTGGCCGGCCATGACACCCGTCTTGTTTTCGTCATGGAGAAAGATCTTCCAATTATTTCATGAGATGTTTCACACGGCCTTTTCCTATTTTTTGCAAACAAAAATATTGAACAAGAGTAATGCTTCAAACTTTAACAATAGTTGTATGACTAGTTGTGGTATGCCTACATACTAGAGGTAAGAAATAGTTTGGCTAAACAATGCCAAAAATACGCCAAAAATTAGATGAAATTGCCAAAAAGCTTTTAATCAAAAAAATCTTGAAAGTGATTATCTCAATAATAGATTTCAACCAAGGTGAATTGACCCTTCATTCCCCAACCAAGGGTAAATGTAAAGAATATTGTCTCTAATTTTTGTGTTTGGTTATTTTTTCTTGTGGCTAAAACACCCAACAATAGGGTGATGAGGGCATTGAGGGGGTCAAGGCACCCTTAATTATGGCCTCTAAATGAAGAAAAGTATTTGATGGTGCAAATTAGGTCGGTTTTTAGTTCTACCTCAACATCCTCTCAAGTAGGCACTGTTTTCCATCCAATCAATTTGAGCTTGAGTCCTCCTCAAACCACGGGCGTTGCACTCCCTTTTTTTGATATTAATGTGCGAACAAAACTTTGGCCCGCTATATTTTTTTGAATTTTAAATAAAATTAAATGAAAATATAAGAATAGATTTTTCTACTTTGAAAGTTTATGTTTTGAATTATTGATATCTTTATTTGTTAATAATAATTTGTGGCAAATTTTTGAAGTGAAAAGATACATTGTAGAATTGAAAAATAACTTTCACACCCTCCTATTTTATAAGAAAAAATTATCTAAAAAATGAACAAAAAATTCTTGAAAATAACCCTCTATTGAAAGCTCATTTTGAGTTGAATATTGATGCAATGGTCATCTAAATGTGTGCTCTATAAGTATTTCAGTTAAAAAAGTATGCCATTTTGGTGCATTTTTAACCTCTTTAAGAAATCATTCGATATTTTATTTGGATTTGAAATTTTAGGAGTAGAATTATATAGTCATTAGTAAACAATGCTAAAACTTCAAAGTTAAAATTATAGTTTATTAGAAACCAGTTGTTTGTATGTGGTTTGTTGTTGTAGAACTGAGTGCACCCCCTGCGCCTCAAACATTAAGTAAGCTTAACTTATGATGATTTGGATGAATGGGGTTTGAATTCCATGAGGAGAAAGTAGAAAAAAATCAAGGTGGAATCTTGGGTGAGACTTGTAGGGCATTCTTTTATGGATAGACCGTTAAAAAAATCAAGAAATTTTCTATGAAATGTACCTTTTGCAATCGACTTCCAATAGTAAGTACATAAGCTAAATATGTGCATGAGATTTTGAGCAATTTCCACTTGAAAATCAATTCTTGGTCAAAAGTAACACAACGAGCACAAATCTCATTCAACCAAATCATTGTAAGTTGAGCTTGCTTATTGTTTGAGGAGGTAGCTCCAACTAATTGGATGGAAAGCAATTTCTAGTTGAGAGGATGTTGAGCTAGCATTAAAAACCGACCTAATTTGCACCATCAAATACTTTTCTTCATTTGGAGGCCATAATTAAGGGTGATTTGACCCCCTCAATGCCTTCATCCCCATGTTGTTGGGTGTTTTAGCTACATGAAAAAATAACCAAACACAAAATTAGAAACAATATTCTTTATATTTACCCTTGGTTGGGGAATGAGGGGTCATCTTCCTTCAGTATGTACAAAATCTTTGTCTTAAAATCTTGACCTTAATTGAGTTTTCAAACCCTAAATTGTCATATTGAATTTGTTGTCATTTTAGACATTGTTGTTATTCATCAAATCTTAGATTTTTCAATTGTTATTCAATTTGATGTTCATCTTGTAATAAGGAATATGTGAAGTGATGAGTTGCTTTTCCTTGTCTCTATATCATTGTGGATTTGTTTATTGCACCAATTTCCTACCTCAACTTATTGTCTCTACCTTTGAAAAATGAACATGGAAAATATGAGATAATTTTTTTAATTAAAATATTTTATTGTTTAATATAAATATCATGTTGATTACAAATTTTTGCATACTTCATTTTAAAAAAGTGACATTTGTTGAAAATATATAGCATTGAATAGTAAGACATTTAATTGAAATTTATAAAGCTAATTTACATTAAGGAATAATTTTGAAATCTAAGTTTTGGGATATAAAGACATACACTAATATATATAAGACCTTAAAGCACCTAGCTATTGTGTTAGAGGTTGATGTTGCAAAAAACTATATGAAAATTGGCATAGTGACCATGTGGGCTTTGGAAATGAACCTATTCTCTAGCTTGGTGCTTCAAAACCTCTCTTCTTGCTAGCGCTCATTGTATGGGAATCCATTGCAAGTGAACATAATTAAAAACTTTTCTCCTCATTGAATTGAATCTCTACAATTGATCTTTACATGCAGTCTTTTATGGAATCTAATTTCTTAAAACTAATGTTTTCAATCCAATGTCTTTTTCTACTTATCCCCCTTATATCACTTGTCCCATGAAATACATACACAAAATAGATAAGCAAAAGAATTGTCAATAACAACACATGGTTATTTGGATTTTCAATAAGTTTTTAATAGGTTTATCACCTCATTCTATTATCAAGTAAGAGATTTGGTTAATTAATGAGGTTTCCACCTTCAAAGTCTCAAATACACATACACGTATTTAGACAACTAGTTGTTTGAACCTAATGTACCTTTATAACATTGGTGAGAGTCTACAACTGAATATATTTGCTAAATATTGTATTATTGTAATAAATTCAACACCTTTTTTTGTTGAAAGAAATTTCTACTTCATTTTTGCAAAGGTATTGGCCAATTTGTCACCTATATAGCATTATTCCAAAGTACTATAACTATTTAGTGTCAATAATTATCTCATTTAGTATTAAAAGTAGTGTTAGTGTTATAGTTAGTGTATCTTAACGTGTATAACAAATAAAGAGACAATTACATTTATTGGATGAAAAATGCACAATTAATGATTAAACCTACTATATGATTATTAATTATAGTAAAAAAAATCAATTTGATGGAGTTTTTGTAGATGCCTAAAAACATCTCATTTGCCCGATTTGAAGTATTTTTGCAAAAGTTATAAGCCTCTGAAGTTTGCAACCGGTCAACCCTAATCGGTCCAATTCTGTCCGTGAACAATGAGATTCCGTCCAATATGACAACCGTGCACCAAGGCTTTTTTTGTCAGCCCTTAAAATTGTTAAGTAGAAGTAGGTATGAGATAGAAGGAATAACTAAATCATTAATAGTTTTGAGATGGAATTGAAATACACTAATTCCATTGATGAGATTGTTCTAATTCTAGTGGTGAGATTGTTCTAATCCTAGTGGTGAAATTGTTCTAATCCTAGTGGTGAAATTGTTCTAATCTTAGTGGTGAGATTGTTCTAATCCTAGTGGTGAAATTGTTCTAATCTTAGTGGTGAGATTGTTCTAATCCTAGTGGCGAAATTGTTCTAATCCTAGTGGTGATATTGTTCTAATCCTAGTGGTGAGATTGTTCTAATCCTAGTGGTGAGATTGTTCTAAGCCTAGTGGTGAAATTGTTCTAATCCTAGTGGTAAGATTGCTCTAGCAAACAAATTCAACTACATGAAACTTCTTTTTGAAAAATTAAAAAATTGAATTGAAAAATGAATCCTATGAGTTATTTTTTCATAATAATACAATGATTGCTCCCAAAACAAAAAACTATATAATTTTCACATTACTAATCCAAATAAAAGAATCCAAACTTTACATGTAGGTGACAAAATAATCTTGGAGAAAATAATTAAATTTTTGTTAAACCAATTTTTTGTGATTTTTTTGTACTATTGGCAAATTATTTTGGGGGACTTAAGGTGGCATAACTTTTGCTCTTGGGTACCAATTGTAATAAAAATATAAAAATATAAGATTTATATTCCCATAAAGCTAATGTGATTTTCCTATCTTCAAAAAAATATTTCAGAAAATCATGTCAATAATTGAAAGCTACCCAAAATCCCAAAATTCCCCCAAGGAGAATTTGGAATTGTAGGATTAAGTAATAGACAAACATAGATTTTTCAACATAACTTGGATGCACTTCATCCATTTCCTCACACTCCAACAATAAGATCTTCAATTGAAAACATATATAATTCATCCAATGGATGCCAACTTTCTTAGGGGTTAAAACAAAGTCAGTGGGAGCGAACAACATATACACAAGCAAACACGTGGAGACCAACAAGTGGTGTATTTTTAAGCAAATTTTTGCTCAAAAGTGATGCAAATATCTTACAAGGAATATTTGGTGAGATGAAATCGCAAAATGCTAACAAACATTGGGATGGTAACTCTCTAACTTGGATGAATGTATACTCTTTTGAATGAGTAAATGGGTTTTCATCCTTTTATTACAAGTTTCATCCATTTCCATGGATGTCAATAGCTTCACCGCTCCGTCCACTGATGATGCACTGCCTAAGCTTAGAAGTGAATGAAAAAACCCAACTGATCCGTCTCTCCCTCACTGACGGTATGATACCGCAGGAGTACGAAACTGCATACCGTATTGCTGCTGATTTCTATCGAAGCCGAATCTCTTAACATATTCCTTCAAACATTGACGCCGAGATACGAGCATTTACTAGGTCGTTAAGAACTGTACACTGTCAGAAACATGTTCCCACTTTCTAAAATCAGATGACAGTCAAAGTGGTAAACAGTATTAGAAAAATGGTTTCCCAGGCCATGCCCATGATTCTTGTCATTCTTTCAAACCCCAACTGGCTCCTGTGTCACCTGCCTCGCGCCGCCAACCAGACATTGAATTTATTTAGTTCCGTTCTTCAGAAATGAAACGGAATTTCATTGCAAAAGATAGAATACAAACCACCAGCAGCACCAAGTGGCCTGGCGGGGACAGCACAGACACCAAGGACCTCAAGGACACAGACCCGCAGCAGCTAAAGGAGAGAAGCCAACACGAAGCGCTGTGCAGGTGGAGGCCGGCAGGACGGAAGGCCGAGCGTCTCCTTCAGCCCGGGGAGCCCTTCAAAGGGAGTTGGTAGGCAGACATTGAATTCCAGTTACCGGAAGTTCTCCATAACAAACACACAATTTACTTTGCTACAGAACAATGAAAACATCCGTCCACTTCCAATTTTAAACTTGGGCAATGCAAGGTGGGATAACAAAATTAAGTTACTGCTCTTTGTGATGTTCAGATTCTGACTTCCAACCCTGCATTCGATGAACCCGCCTGCACATGGTTGAAAGCGGGTCTGCCACGCGGAAGCTGAAACTTAGGAATTGCCCGGCTCAAAATAGTAGGGTGGCCTTCATCAACTTACAAGGTTAGAAGTTAGAACTAATGCCAGCGAGACAAATTTAGGCTTGTCCTATCAGGAATCACTGAACGCCCGATTCCTGACATCAGGAGCTTCGGCGGCCCCTCCAGGTGCTGGAGCTCCGATGCGGTAATGGCAACTGGCTCTCAGTCAGAGCCTCAGAGGTGATCTATTTTGTGCGTTTAACGGTTTCCCAATTATAGACTGATATCACTTAATTCTGTGCAGGATATTTACTATTCCTTGGAAGGGTGTTGACATGGCCAACACCTTGGCACGTGACGGACTGAGACGCATGTAAGTTTGAGCTTACTATTGGAAGCACAAGGCCAAGTTGGTTGAATCATTGCAGTGTGCCACCTGCATTCTACTTACTTTAAATTGCTGCCTGTGTCCGGAGTCCTGACGGAGTTCCCCATAAAAATGGAGCACGGACTTAAATGCGGGTCACCGCCATGATCTGCATGATCTGCATTTCGGCTACAGTTTTAATTCACTGCCTTCACGTTGCGCTCTTCCGTCATCAGTTGTGGGGTCAAAGATTAGGAGAGCATCAGCAATTCTGCACCGCTGACTACGCAAAACGTAAGTACACCTAAAATCTCACGAATGAGCTCGGTGGCATGACCGATATTGGCTCCAGAAAAATGAACATAGTTTGCACACATTGGTGAAAGAGTATGAATCAAAATGCTTGCCAAAGTCGTGCTCTATAACCATAGTAGGTTCTAATAATGTAAGCACTTATAATATATAAATATCTTATAATCATGGAAGGTGCCTGTAACATGGGTGCCTGTAACATGGGTACCTATAATATAGGAGTTTGGTGTTCTTAAGCTCATGGGTTCAAGATCCGAGTTTTACGTGCTAACAACCATGATACTAGGACCATCAAATTTTGTAAGCATGAGACCTCTCATGACAAGAGTGATCAAATTTTCAGGTTTGGGCTTGTATTTGGAATAGCACTTGTAGATGCTCTTATGTTTAGTACACTCTTGTATAATACAATATGAACTCAAATAGGATGAACTTCCATGCACCTAGAATTGGATAAACTTTACATAAAAGGCGAAAAAAACTTGAAAATTCTTTATGGAAATGTGTATCAATTGCAAGAAAAAAATGGGATTTTTTTGGTGGACAATTTTGGGTAATATAGGCATAACTCCTATAAAATTTGGTAGGTATGTAACTAATATAATATATGATGCATTTGTCCAAAAAATTCTCATGTACAATGCAAAAATCTCACTTTAGGAGGAATTAAAGTCTATTGATCCTATTGAATAAGGTTGGGAAAAAATTCTAACTTCAAATGCTATAATTTTTCAATCCGCATAGTCAAAGTTTCTTTAAAAAATTCTACTCATTTCCATAATAGTCTTCTATAGTTTTTTATAGTTGAATTTCTATTAAGAATGTTTTTTTTAATTCTTCACTATTCCAAAATGAATTTTTTTTGACAATTTTTGAGCAATTTGTGCCCCAATTCTTTCAAGGTTAACATTTAACTTGTTGCATTTTGTTGTATTTTAGTTTGATAGCAACAAGTCATTTGAAAGCTTCTTCCTAATATCTAGTTGTTGCCCACTCATATAAAATTGCAAACATTATGAACTCAACAAAAACAATTCTAATTCTAAAAAACTCATTTTTAATTTTGACAGAATACGAAAGCTTGTTTATAATTCACAAAAATCTTAGAGTTGATTGTATAGATTACAAAAGATTTCAAGCTACATGAAACAAATGAAGTACCTTCAAGTATATTGAAAAGATAAATTTTGTCTCTTTTTCAAAAATATGACCAATATGGTCATTGGATGCTTCATAGCTTTTATACGAGGTTGCAAGTAGGGATAGAAAGAAGGGAATTACTTGCAAAAATGAAGACTTTAAGTCTCGCAGTTATTAGCGTGTGAGCCTAAGATCTTGAGCCTATAAGTCTAGGAGCCTAGTCTCCTATATTGTAGGTACCTATATTATAGGCACTTTCCATGGTTACAAGATATTTATATTATAGGTGTTTATTTTATAAGTACCTATGTTATAAGCACCTTCTATGGTTATAGGATACTTATGTTATAGGTATGTATATTATAGACAACTTCAATAGTTGTAAAGTACCTACTTACACCTAGGCTCAAGGCTCATAGGCTTGCATTTTTAAGCTCACATACTAGTGTCATTGCCTTAAGTCTATAATCTTCTCAAGCCATAATTTATTTTGCCCTCAAAGCTTAAAGTCTACATTCTCCTATCTACCAAGGCATCTTAGAGATTAAGGTAGACTTATCCAAAGAATTTTTTTGAAAAATAAAAAATAAAAGAATCATAGAAAATTAATAGCCTAAAAATACATTCATACTAGCATAGGGAGTTGAAATTACAATAAAAGGTTATTTTTTTACATACAAAAAAATGCAAGTTTTTAATTGTTCTAATCTCCCAAATAGAGAATTCTTCTAAGTTTATTAAAATTTCAAAGTCAAGATTTGTTGAACCTAAAAGAGCCATAAAAGTATATATTTGAATTTTCTTCAAAAACACTCAAACCTTACTTGCTGACATTGACAAACTCAATATCAAGTGTATATTTGAAGAATTCTTTGACTTAAAATTTTCCATTGTTTTCCATCAAATGTGGCACATAAATAGTTAAATAATCAATTGCAAGTGGGATATATGATGAAACTAACTAAAATTCAAATAAAAAGATGATTGCTTGACATAGTAGGATATTGCCCTTTAAAATCACTTAGGTCTGAAGGTCAAAAGGAATTTTCACCCATTTTGATTGTATCTTATATCCTCCTAAACAAGAGTGTGGATGTTCAATTAACTTTTGCACTTCATCATGGGAATAGCATGTTTTTTCCAAAATCAAAGGGAAGAATATGGCTCAGTGTCTAAAAAGGGTTTTGATGGATATCCAAATTAATGGGGTTCTAATGGAGATGGCAACCTACAATTTGTCGCATAACTCTAGAGGCTTTAGTGTGAAAATTCATGATTAGGACCAAACCATCTACCAATATTGATTATTAAAGGGACTCAATCCTTTGGTCTTTTGAATAATAAGCTATGTATTTTCATGGAATAGCCCAATTTTCACGCAACAAATCATTCACAATTTGTTGTGTTATCAAATTCTTGTTTATGAAGAAAATAAATTTGTTAAATTGGGTTGGAGAGGCAATGGAGCTAGATGAATAAGAAAACATGTATACTATGAGATGCGTTGTGCTTCTAGAAATTAATGTCCTTCTCAAACTTCTTCATGTGTAGCCTATATGAATGCAATTTTTTTTCTCTCTTTGGTCTCTAAGTAATAAATAAACAATGAAATGGTTATAGCAATGGTTAGTATTGCATTGAAAATGATACAATATATATTAGCAATTCCTTTAACCTCATGACTATTTTTTTGTATGTAGGAGATTAAAGACATTATTGTTATAGGATGCTATAAAAAAATAATATTTTGACAACATATACTGTTAATATGAAATTTCATTGAGATAATTTTTTAGATCTTGTTTTATATTGATGATGTAGAAAAAGTTTTGAATTCTCTATTATATAGTTGATTCAATTTTGAATAAATGAACTTGATTTATTATTCAATAAAACCCTTGAAACAACTGACTTTTATACTAACATACATAGCATTTGTGATTTGAAATATATGGCAAGTAGGATTCTCTTAATGTTCATATTTAATGATTTTACATTCGTAATAAAGGTGTGAGCGTTTTGCAAGTTTTGCATTTAAAAAGTGGATTTATAGTCAAAATACATATAGGATGGAGAGTATAATGGGTCCTTTCAAATACTTTCTAGGCTTCATTGTACCAAGTCAAGAATGCACTAGAAATATGATTGATTCATTAAATATTTGCAAGACACATTTGAAATGGTGTCCCAAGTTGTAGGTGCTCTAAATGGGAGAATGTGTCCAATATTGATGTGAAATTTGAGCTTGCTAATTTTTGCACATCAACTTCATTTGAATTTGCCTTTGCACAGGGAGAGGAACAATTTACACTAAAATGGTAAAAAAACAACATATTCTTAAATTTATTGATAAGTGTAGTGATAATTGTTGTACCATCATTGAAACTCAATGTAATTGAACTTGGTGCGTAACCTTGTAACATCATTGCAAACACTAAGTATCAAATGGATGATAGATAATTTGTCTATGTAAAATAAAAGTGCAAATGGTCATTTTTAGAATTTTGCATGGAAAGGGGAGGTCTTGCATTGTAGTTTGACCTTCAATGAAATGCTCTTGGTGTTTTTTTAAGCAAATGATTCACACAATAGTCCGAAGGACGATTTCCACAATGATTAGTCCCACATTCTACGATTAAATGGGATGTTTTGCTCTCACTAGCTTTATACCTTTACGAAAAAACATTTTCCTCCTTCCTTCATCCTTGGTGACCTTTCCGGATAGAGCTAGATTAAGCAATAAAATATTTGTATGACACCATCACTATTAGAAGTTTTTTGGAGAGCTTGTCGGTTTCAGTTTGCAAGGTAGGGGTGCATGCTCAATCATACTATGGTAGAAGTACCCATCCCCACCTTTCCATCCAATTCCATCATCATGTACCAATGAAATACATTCTATAAAGAAAATGTGTACCATTGGTACAAGATGGAGAAGTTCTTTGAAGGACAGAAATGGGTGCATCTATCAATTTTGGACTAATTTAAAACCTTTTGTTTCCTCCTAAAATTTTTAAATTTTATTTTTTTATTTTATTTTATTTTTATAATTAAAGAACCTTTATTCCAAGAAGAAAAGTTTCTTGGAAAGTTTTCCACTAATGGTTACTTTTAACTTCTACACAAAATAGTAAAATTAGGTTGCCTTAACAATTACACTAAATAGTGAAATTAGGTTGCTCCATACTAAATTTTCGACATTCCACACTATATAAATATGTACAGTTAGTGTAGATGGATGCAATAATGTAGGAACCATGTGTGTTGCATGGGTTGGTGCACTAGTTCATGACTTGGGTTTAGAGAATTGCTTGTGCCTCCATCTGGACGAGTGGTGAGTCATGAGGTAACTATCCTGAGTAAGGCGACCTAATTGTTCAGGCAACCTAATTTCACTATTTAATGTAGGTTGGCTCACTCAGGAAAGTTTACCTCACGACTCACCACTTGTCCACATGAAGGACACACGCAATTCTCTAAACCCGAGCCATGAACCCGTGCACTAACCCATGCAACACACATGGTTCCTACATCACTGCATCAACTGTACATATTTATATAGTGTAGAGTGTAGAGAAATTAGTGTGGGGCAACCTAATTTCACTATTTAGTGTAGTCAAGTTTAGAGTAGATTTGGGAGAGCTCTGTGTGAGGCAATTAGTGGCTTGGTGTTGACCTTGCAATCATGCCAAGCCTCTGATTGCATGAGCCAGCCCAGGTGAGGGAATTCTCACTTACCGTAGTGTGGGTGGGGATGGGGTCATCTGGTCTGGTCTGGTCTGCTCTGCTCTGCTCCACTTTGTCTCTGGGAAGTTGTGCCCCTTTCCTCACAACTTTGCACTTATATTTAGAAACACTGAATCCTTTGAATCCAAACTGACTGAACACTCTTCAGCTATTAATTAAGGTAACCCTCCAAGGACTGAGTGACATGGACAATGCATGTTCCAAACTTCATCAGTTTCCTATATTTAAAAAAACACACACTTCAAAAATATGTATGCGATATTTTTCTCATGTAGGAATGTTCCAACATGCTGAAACATTTCTCATGCTGAATCTTAAGATATTTTTCTCATGTTGAGGCTTAGGATATTTTTCCTCATGTTGAATGTGAGATTTCAAGAAGATTTGATTGCAAGATATCTACATTTAACCCGTAAAGGTTTTTGACTATGTTTTCACCAAAACTGCTCCAAAACTGCCATCTCTAGTATGAGTACCACATTTTTGAAAAAAAAATAAAATTGGTTACTTGTAACGGTAGGATCTTGTAGAACAGTGGTTTGTGAAGAAGTGGTAAAAATTTCAGAAAATCCCGCCACATAGATTGCAAGATATTAGTGTTTGAAGTGATGGAAACCTTTCTTTTGTCCCTGCGAAAAATCAGGCAGCTGCACTTCACAAGGTCACTTTTTTATGAGAAAATGCCCCAAATGGTGGTTACTCTTTGGATTTGTTCTTCAAGGCAAGTTGGCTACATGCTTGAAAATTTTCAGATTATTTGGAGTTGTACAACATATAGGGAAAAAAATAGTAAGTAGAAAGAAGTAGAAAATGATTCAAAACACTAAATTGTTAACAACTAATTTATGGAAATGAAAAATTCCAATTCCAATGGTTGTAATGTTGTAATAAACAATCTACACGTAATGTGTTTCTTTTTTTTCTTTCCAAAATATTTAAAATTGAGTAAGATAAAGGACTTCAAAGTTTATTTGAGAGTAGAAAATCTATAACTACCCGCAAACTACCCCAAACTAAAACTCCTCATAACTTTCATCTCATTAATTGTAATGGAATGATTTAAAGCTTTCCAAGTATATATAAATTTAGAGAACCAATTTCAATTTTATTTTTTTAAACTATGATTTTTAAAGAATTTTTTTTGTTGCCCAGGCTACCCGCCGAACGTAGAAAATGATATATCATACAATAACTTTTAGACCATGTAGTCAAAAGTCATGAAAATTGTTAGGCCTTAAAGCTACTCCTCGGGCACATGTTGTGTGAAAATTTGAAAGAAAAAAATTCCATTTGTAGTAAACTATCCAAAATTGCTATGTTGCCAAAAAATGCCATTTAGTCCTTTAGGGGTTAACCTCTGAGGGCATCTCCGCTAGTTCTCTACAAATTTGACGCACTACTATTGATTTGGAGTGTGTGAAGGACCCAGCACGTTACCGGTCACTGCAAAGTAAAGTGTCACCATGGATTTTTGAAGTGGCTTGCATTGAAAATTGACACAGGTTACAACTAGTAGGTCCTTGTTTTGCTTGAGGCCATGGGAAACTCTTTGAAGGGACCGCTTAGAGTAAATTTTTGGAGATGCTCTAAAGGACCATTGTGTTTAGAGGCCCAAATTGCTTCAAAATACATGTCTCTCAATATTTACTCTTCAATAGATCTAACCCTAGGATCTTTTGGTTAACCTATTCAAGTACATTGTCCCAAAATTTTAGAGTGAATATCTCTACTGATTGCAAGTTAAATGTACCTAAACTTCAAAATGTGGGATTATTAAGTCCTTCCAGAAGGTGAAGTTTTGTTTTTCAACATATTTAGGAAAAAATATGCATGTTCTATAACTTGTGCATTTTATTCCATAGATTGGAAAACGGGTTGCATATATATTTAAAAAAAATTAACCTATAAAACTTTCATATTAATTTTTTTTAAATTGTAAAGTAGAAAGTGTCATTAAATGAAAAATATAACTAATATGCTAATAACTTTTGGAAGAATTTTAGAATTGTTAATCCCTATGGTGAGAATGTTCTAGTAAAAAATTAATATCTTTTAATTTGATTTTTATTTGAAAGTTTTCAAAATTGAAAGCAAAAGATGACTTCATGTGTTTTATTTACCTTCATTGCCTACAAAATAGAACTCTACATAACTTGGAGTCTTGGCACATGATCACTATGAAGTGCCTATGTAGTCGCTCACCTGACAAGCCTTGCGCATGAGCATCATAGATCTATGTTGGTTCAAGATTAATCAATATGCACTCAATTTGGATCTACAACTTGCCTCAGGACGCACTACATATGCTTATGAGGGTGGACAATGATGGAGACATGATGCTTAAAATTAGGATTTAGAGATCAATTTGGATCTTATACAAGATGGTTTTTGAATTCTTATGCCAATTTGGTATGGCTGGAAGATGCCCCAATTGCCCTGATAGTGTCTAACAATGTATGAGCAAAGGTTACTACAATCCATGAAGAAGGCAAGGTGGAACTCAAGTTAATAGTAGCTGTAACAAGCATGGGGTGATATGATTTTTTTCACCCAACAATTGTTGTATTTGGCGAGAAGCTACTTGAAGGATTTGCAAAAAATTGTATTGGCTTTCTAATCAATGATATTATCATGAAGCTATAAGTAAATTGGGATGTGGTGTGTAGTAAGATAGAACGCTTGTCCAAGCATGCCATTGTTGTATATTTTGTTGGTGGAAAACCCTCGTAGACGGCTCTTGTGCTTTGGGTTAGGAGTCTTCAAGTAGCAGTTGGGGATTGGATTGGATTCGGGCGCGACCTTGGTTGTGGGTTTTTTCAACTCCTATCCAAGCAACACATAACAACACATAAATTCTTGATGATTACACCCCACAAGTCATGCTAGGAAACTTGTATTTTATAAATCTAGATGGTAGGGTTTAATGCAAATAAACTCATTGGCTTGAAGGTTCCAATCTAAATAACACTAAAAAAATGTGCTAGACAAGTTTTTGAATGTGGCTCTAAAGTTTGCTAGTCGATTGGACGTGGTATTAGGAGTGGACGAATGCAATGACTATATGCTAGATCAGAGATTTTGCAGTGGATTTTTTTCAAATGGATTGAAGGATCCAAATTTTGGTTGCAAATGAGTTGACGGTTAAAGAAACCACCATAACTGTCAATTATGGAAACTTACTAATTAGATGTTGCCTATGTTTGTCTACTATACTCTTGGCAAAAGATTGTTTAGGTTGCTCAAGTAAAGTAAGTGAGGGGACATCCCAATTTTCTACGGAGAACAATGAGCAATTGAACACTGAGCAATTAAACAATGGGAAATGGAAGAACAATATACCTGCGCAAACAAGTTCAACAAAGCTCCTAGGGTTGCCTCCACTAGGCCCTGGGCAGGTACTAGCTTGGTTTCATTCGGCACAACCATCCTTAGGTTGGAACAATGGTTGCAATAAAGGCCCAACCTTTCAATGGGTTTAAAGAGGAAAAGTAACCTTGAATGGATAGTTAGGGGGGAGCAACCAAAATAGTGAGGTGATTAAGCATGTGGGTTGAAGGTGCCATCAACAAATGGACGATCTAATGAACAATAAAGAATATGACAATCAACAAAACATGAAAGGTAAAAATATTGCCTTTGATCTCCTAGACATGATGGATAAAGACTTATAATCATGCACAACCCCCAAGTATGAATGGAATAGGTTGAAAAAAGTTGTGCATGGTCTCAAATATATTCTCAAAAACTTCAAACGGCTACCTATAACTAGTACCAAACCTACGATCCCTTTTGAAATTGTTTTTTAGCCCAAAGTAGGAGTGATGTCAGCTATATCATCCAGCCCTTGGCCCTCTTCTTTGGCATTTAAGAAGAGGACTACTATATTTAAAGGGTGAAAAGAGAGTGTTGGAATTTCAAGCAAGACAAGTAAGAGCAACGGTAGAGCGGCAGACCAAGCTAGTTGTACTACCCCATTCATCACCAATACAAACAAAGCCTCCACATAAGCTTGGAGAAAGCTTGGAGCAAGTCTACGTTGAGTATGTCCTCGACAAAACTAGAGCAAGGAAGATGGCTGCAATAGAGAGCCATAAGGGTTTTGATTCCCAACAACTTACGCTCCGCAACATCATCATACGGAACATTGGACTTGTCTGGTGACCAACACCTTGCAGCATCATTCTTTGACAATTTAAAACTGCTAAGGGAATTATAGTTAGCGGTAAGCTTACTTCTAGATCCACTTCTAGGATAGGATAATGGGCAAATAACTTATGTGCCTTCCATCATTGATAATGTCCACTTACAAATGCAGATGGGGACTCCACAATGGCTGTTATGGAGGCTCAACTCCAAATGCGCCCATAACTAGACTTAAATAGAGTGGTTCCTATCCCTACTAAATCCCTTCGACTTGACATTGTGGATGGGACTACAGGAGAAGGTCTTAGTAGGATTCAAATTGGTCATAATGGAGTGGAGAGGCTGTTGCTAATTTCAAATACTTTGACACCTACACACCAATTAATTTGTTAGGATAGTTAGTTTCTCTTTCAAAATACATGCATAGTATATTCATGGAGTGGTATAGAGTTAATTTTGTATTGCAGCCTGTTGGTGGGATCGTAACCCTATAATCTCAATAGTATACGAGTCTTCAATTACAAAGGAAGGTAGATAAGGAAGCTTTGAGACAGAAATTTTAGTCATCTATTCTTTAAAATCGTCAAAGTACTCATAGTAGATTTGGAAAAAGGGATCCCCATCAATGAGAGTCATAGCGGTCAAAGATTCATTTATAGGGTTGTTGTTTCATCCTCTACCAATATTTAATATAAAAGTGACAATACTTATCCAAAATCTTCAAGGCATGAATTTCTCTTTGAAAATAGATATAGCAAAGAATTACTATTGGGCTTTAAAAATCTAGTATAGAAACTCTATGTTCTCAAGAATATAGACTTAGAGGTGACAAGCTTGTAGAGTTTAGACAAAGGATTTGGCCAAGGCCAAATTCTTATGCATGGAGGCATCCATTGGTTACAAGCATAGCCTTGGGGAGGCGGGCATAGCTAGAGGTAGAGTATGTATGTGGGTCTCACCAAACATTCAATATATGGTGATTGCCTCAGGTTTCTCGCGATGTGGGAAGACTGAGTAGATGAGATTGGAAGGGCCTCCTAGGTGGAGATTCATCTATATTAAATGTTTACGCTTTGATGTCCTCTTGAGAACATATGGAACTGTGGGCAGAGTTGCTAATAGTCTTAGATAAAAATTGTAAATGGACCTTATGTAGTGACTAGAATTTTGTTGAACATTCAGTTTACAAATCCAGTTTGTGTAGCAAACTAGTCTCTCTAGTCGAGAAATAGTCATTTGAGATGCTCATTGGGGCATTTAATGTGGAGTACTTTTCCAAGTCCAACCCTATTAAGTTTTCTTGGGATAATAGACAAAATCATTCTAATAAACAATCTACATCCTATGATTTTATTTTTTTTGAAAAATATTGAAAATTGAATAAGATAAAGGACTTCAAAGTTTATTTTAGAGTAGAGAATCTATAACTACCTACAAACAAAAAATCCTCATAAATTTTGACTTATTGTTCAAAATGGAATGATTTAAAGCTTTTTGCGTATATATAATTCTTGGAAAACCAATTTCAAGTTTTTGTTTCTGAAAAAAGTGATTTTCTTTTTAGTTCCCCTAGATTGCTCATTTACAAAAAAACCCATATTAGGCCATAACTTTTGACTCATATTTCCAAATGTCATGAAATTTAGTCCATATGAAAGATATTCCTCATCCCCACTTTCTGTTATAATTTGGGCCAAAATATGGAAATCTCTAGTCACAAGTACTAGCCCCAAAGTACTATATAGCCAAATAAACACATGTTAATCCTTTAAAGGTTGATTTGAAGCCACAACACCGCGTACTTTTGGCCACGGTCGCCACACCTCATACTTTTAGTTGGAATATCTATGATATCAAGTATGTAGTGTTGCAACCCCGGCCAATCACGAAATCCATATTGTTTTCATCATGGAGAAAGATCCTCCAATTATTTCATGACATGTTTTACAATGAAAACCTAGAGTACGAGACAAGCGTTTCTGTCATCATTAGTCATGTACATAGTCTTTCCCTATCTCTTGCAAACAAAAATATACAATGTTAGTGTTGCTTCAAACTTTAGCAATAGTTGTATTGTATGACTAATTGTAGTATACCTACATAATAGAGGCAAGATAGGAGGTTCATAGTACCCATTTAATAAACGGAAATTGATTTTGGGAGGTTTAGACTTCTTGAGATATTTTTTGGTAATTTTTCCTTGAAAGATGGATGGAATAGGCATCTTATCTAATTTGTTTAATTGCCAAAGGTTTTTGACTATATTTTCACCAAAATGCTCCAAAATTGCCATTTCTAGTACAAATACCAAATTTTAGAAATAAAAAACATTTTTGGACTCATGTAACCATAGGATCATGTACTACACTAGTATGAAAAGATGTGAGAAAACTTTCAGAAATTTCCACCATGTAGACTGTGAGATATTAGCATTTGAAGTGGCAAAAATCCTTTTTTTGTCCCTATGGAAAACCAAGCAGCTGCACTTCACAAGGTCATAATCGTATGAAATAATGTTCAAAATGGTAGTGCTTCTTTGGATTCATTTTCTATATCAAGTTGGCTATATGCTTAAAAAATTTCAGATCATTTGGAATTGTAAAAAATACAAGAAAAAAAAATAAGAAATAGAAAAAAATAGAGAATGATTCAAAATATTAAATTATGTACAATATATTCATGGAATTGAAAACTGCCAATTCCAATGTTTGTAATGTTGTAATAAACAATCTACACCTTGTGTTTTAATATTTTTTTCCGAAATATTGAAAATTGAGTTAAATAAAGGACTTCAAAGTTTATACTAGAGTAGAAATTGTATAACTACCTATAAACTATCTACAAACTAAAACTCTTAGAAATTTCATCTCATTAATCAAAATGGAACGATTTAAGGTTTCCACATATGTAAAAATCTAGAATACCAAATCCAAATTTTTTTTATTTTTTAAAAATGATTATTAAAGATTTTTTTTTGCTACCCAAGTTGCCCAAACTTTGTTGAAAAATACATACAATAACTTTTGAAGCATATAGTCAAAACTTATGAAAATTGTTGGGACTAAAAGATACTCTTTTAGGCACATGTTGTGTTATAATTATTTTTTAAATAAATAAAACTCCATTCATAGTGAGTTGCTCAAAATTGCTATGTTGTCAAAAAAATGCAATGTAGGGCTTTTGAGGTTAATTTTTTTTGACGTTCATGGAATTAATTTTCAAATTAATTTTCAATATCTAAAGTTGAAATGTAGTAGTTATAAACTATACACAATTGTGCACTATCGAAGCAATGAAAATAAGAATGTATGAATAGTGTACATTTAAGGAGGTAGACACTTTTAGAGCCTAAGCACTTTAAAGACCTTCTACTTTAATGTGATACTACTATTAATCATCAAAGGTCGGAGGACAAATGAAATCTTGACATGAAACCATGACAAATGTAGGTTTGCCAAATGCGCCAACGATAAAAAAAAATCCACTATCATTAGTCTCGGTGCATCTCCATAATCAATGTGTACTTATATAAAAGAAATGATTTTAGAATCTTTATCAAAATACTTTGACTTTTCATAACTTTTGCATATGGTATCCAAATGCTATGTTCTTTGGTGTGGTGAAACATTTTTCCACTAATCCATTTGCCAACAAAAAAAAAAAGGAAAATTTGACCAATGCAATAGTAGTAACTATTCATTCAGCTAGGATCGTAATACCGTACTCTTTAACCTCTAAAGTCTCAAGGCCTTTTTTCCATCAAAATCCATTTCAAACTATCATTTTTATTGCGAAAAGCAAAAACAAATTTAAATTGTCTTTTTTATTCCATTCAACCATAAAATCTTAAACTACAGTAGTATAAGAATGTGTGGAAATTTTTTTAGGAACTTTATCCTTCTAGATTGCAAGATATTTGCATTTAAAGTGATGAATTTAAGATTTAAAAAGAAATGCTTAGATTGTCCATAACTTTCCCATCACTAGTCCAAATGGAATGAATTAAATATTTAGATGTAGACAAAAATATTATCTTTTAGAAAAAAAATTCATTTAAAAAATTTAACTTTTGTGAATATTTTTGGGTTGCCCTTTGAGTTGCTTTTCGGGCTCATGATGGCATAACTTTTGTTTCACAACACCAATTGAAACAAAAATTATATTCTCCAAAAGTTAATCTAATTTCCTATCTTCTAAAAAAGATTCAAAAAGTTATGTCAAAATCTGAAATCACAAGAGCCCAACCAAATCCCATGAGTCCACCATAGGGACTTTGGGACCTTAGGGGTTAATCCCTAAAGTTCCATGACTATGATTTCACCAAAAACACTCAAAAACTGCCATTTTTAGTACAAGAACCAAATTTTTGAAAAAATCTTTTTTTGAAATTTGTAACCATGGAAACTTGTAATTTGTTGATTTGAGAACATGTGGTAAAAATTTCAGAAATTTCCACAAGGTGGATTGCAAGATATAAGATTGAAATTCATTGAAATCAATTTTTTGGCCCTAAAAAAAATAGGATAGTTGCACTTCACAAGCTCATTTTTCTATGAAACAATGTCCAAAATGGTGGTGCTTCTTTGGATTCTTTTTCCTAAACAATATGGACACATGCTTAAAAAATTTCAGATCATTTGGAATTGTACATTATATGGGAATAAAATAGTATATGGGAAGAAGTAGAGAATGATTCAAAATACTAAATTGTTGAAAATTTAATTATGAAATTGAAAAATCCCAATTCCAATGGTTGCAATGTTGTAATGAACAATCTACATCTTAAGATTTTATTTTATTTTTAAAATATTGAAAATTGAATAAGATGAAGGACTTCAAAGTTTATTTTAGAGTAGAGAATCTATAACTATCCACAAACAAAAAATCCTCATAAATTTTGACTCATTGATCAAAACAAAATGATTCAAAGCTTTTTTGGTATATATAATTTTAGAAAACCAATTTCAAATTTTTATTTTTGAAAAAAATGATTTTTATTTTATTTGCTTTGATTGCCCATTTATGGAAAAAATAACATATTAGGCCATAATGTTTGACTTATATTTCCAAATGTCATGAAATTTAGTGTATATGCAAAATATTCCTCATCCCCACCATCTATTAAAAGTCGGGCCAAAAATATGGAAATCTCTAGTCACAAGTACTAACCCCAAAGTACTATATAGCTAAAAAATGCATACTAGTCCTTTAAGGGGTGATTTGGGGCTGTGGCACCGCGTGCTTTTGGCCACAATTGCCACATCTCATAATTTTAATTGGGACATCCATGATATCAAGTGTGTGGTATTGCGACCCCGGCTAGTCACGAAATCCATACTAGTTTCATCATGGAGAAAGATCCTCCAATTATTTTATGAGATGTTGCACAGTGAAAACCTAGAGTGCAAGACAAGCATTTCTATCAACATTAGTCATGCACACGGTCTTTCATGCACACAGTTTTACGTAGTCTCTTACAAACAAAAATATATAATGTTAGTATTGCTTCAAACTTTAGCAATAGTTGTATGACTAAGTGTAGTATATCTAAATAATAGAAATAAGATAGGAGGTTCATAGTACCCATTTAATAGATGGAAATTGATTTTGGAAGGTTTAGACCTCTTGAGATTTTTTCACTAATTTTTCCTTGAAAGACAGATGGAAGTGGAATCTTATCCAATTTGTTTAATCCCTAAAGGATTTTGACTCTGGTGACTTGAACAAATTCATGACAACATCTCATCAACCCTTGCGGATAACTACAAGGGTCACATCAAATGTATTGTACAAGATTATTCAAAAGACACACATACAACAACTTTCGGCCGCGGCCTTGCCACCACATACTTTTCCTTTGGGTATCAATAATATCAAGTATGCGGTGTCGCTACCTTGGCCGGCCATGAAACCCATCTTGTTTTCATCATTGAGAAAGATCCTCCAATTATTTCATGAGATGTTTCATAGTGAATACTTAGAGCGCGAGACAAGCATTATTGTGATCATTCATCATGCACACAGTCTTTTCCTATCTTTTACAAATAAAAATATACAATGAGAGTGATGCTTCAAACTTCAACAATAGTTGTATGACTAGTTGTGGTATACCTACATACTAGAGGTAAGAAACAATTTGGCTAAAAATGCCAAAAATACGCCAAAAATTAGATGAAATCGCCAAAAAACTTTGAATCAAAAAATGTCTTGGATGAAATCACAAAATTTGTGGATGAAAATAAAATTATACACATATGATATGTGCTAATGTAATAGTTTCTATTTAGTATGTGGATGAATGTTGAAATTTGGAGCACAAGTATAAAATTTTGTATCACCACTTTGGCACTTCTTAAAAAATGAAAAAAACACCTAATTCTCACCTACCTTTCCAACCTTTTTTTCTCCTTCTTCTTTCTAGAAGTAAGTATAGCCAAGGTGAATTGACCCCTCATTCTCCCACCAAGGGTAAATGTAAAAAATTGTCCCTGATTGTGTGTTTGATTTTTTTTCATGTGGATAAACCACCCAACAGTGGGGGAATGAGGGCATTGAAGGGGTCAAGTCACCCTCATTGGCCTCCAAATGAAGAAAAGTATTTGATGGTGCAAATTAGGTCAATTTTTTGGTGCCAAATCAACATCCTCTCAACTAGGTACTATTTTCCATTCCATCAATTGGGGCTTCAGTCCTCCTCAAATAGTAAGTATGATGATTTGGCTGAATGGGGTTTGTGTCCGTTGTGATGCTTTTGACCAATGATTGATTTTTAAGTGGAAGTTGCTCAAAATCTCATGCACACATTAAGCTTATGTATTCACTATTGGAAGTCGGTTGCAAGAGTTACATTTCACTAAAAAATTCTAGAAATTTTTGCAAATAATTTATCCCTGAAGAAAAAGGTCCAACAAAACCCTACATGTCTCACCCAAGATTCCACCTTGTTTTTTCCACTTTCTCCTCATGGAATTGGATGTATTTGAATGGAATAAACTAAGCTATACCAAGTTTGTAGTTTAATTTGATTCATAAAAATTCAAAATTGCTGAAAATTGTTGCACATATTATATAGTCACTACTGGAAGTTTTAAAAGTTGCATTTCACTGAATTTTCTTTGAATTTTTTTAATAATTTATCCATTAAAAAAATATTCGATGGAACCCTACAAGTCTCACCCAAGATTTCACCTTGTTTTTTTGCTTTCTCTCATGGAATTGGATGTATTTGAATGGTACTTGAATAGAATTAACTATAGTATACCAAGCTTGTGGTTGAATTTGATTTGTGCAAACTCAAAATTGCTATCAACTAAAGCAATGTTGGAGGCGGAAATGAAGATGGGCATTAACCCCTAAAGCCCTCAATTGCAATTTTTGGCAACATAGCAATTTTGGGTAGTTCACTACGAATAGAGCTTTTATTTATTTCCTTTGAAATTTTCACAAAACATGTCATTAGATGAGTTTCCTGCGCAATGGAGGGCTATGTGTTTCTAGTAGTTCCCACGCCGCGGGAACTGTTGGAAATACGATGTGGCAGTTCACTAACGTGGTCAAGCGACTGCCACATCGGGAAAAAAATTTCAAAAAAAAGTGAAATTTTTTTTTCTGTTTTTTTTTCATTTCAAGAATTTTAATTTTTAGTTTTTTTTTGTCAGGAACAGTGGTTCCCCGAAACTATAGAGGGAAACTGGGTCGGGAACAGGCTTGAAACATCCCTCTCAACCCCCTGAATCTCTTCTAATGGTTCAAAGAATGGCTTTAAGGCCCATCAATTTTCATAACTTTTGATTACATGGTTGAAGAATTATTGCATGATATGTAGTTCTCATTGCTTGGCGAGATAGCCTAGGCAGTACAAAAAGCTTTATTAAAAACACATAAAAATTTTTTTAATGTGAAATTGGTTTTCTAAATTTATACATACATACATAGATATACATAAATACATACACACACATATATATATGTATGTATATATATATGTACATATATATACATATACATAGATATACATACATACATATATTCTATATATATAGAAAGCTTTGAATCACTCCATTTTGATCAATGAGATGAAAGTTTTGACAATCTTGACTTTGCAGGTAGTTATGGAATCTCTACTCTAAAATAAACTTTGAAGGCCTTTATTTAATTCAATTTTCAATCTTTTTGAAAACAAAAATAAAAACATTGGGAGTACATTATTTATTATAACATTACAACCATGGGGATTGTCATTTTTCAATTCCATAACTAAATTCTTGACAATTTAGTATTTTGAATCATACTTTACTTCTTTCACTTACTATTTACTTTTTATATGTTGTACAATTCCAAATGATCTAAAATTTTCAAGCATGTAGCCAACTTGCCTTGGAGAATGAATCTAAAGAAGCATCACCATTTTGGACATTTTTTCATACAAATGTGCCCTTAGGAAGTGCAACTAACTGGATTTTTGCATATAAAAAAAAGGATTATTGTCAATTCAAACATCATTATCTTACAATCCACATGGTGGAAATTTGTAAGAAAACTTCCACATCTTTTCAAACCAAAGTACTACATTGTTCTTTTGGTTATGTGTGTCCAACTTAATTTTGGTATTTGTATCACAAATGGCAGTTTTGAAGTGTTTTGAGTAAAACCATAGTAAAAAAAATTTAGGGGATAATTTCAATAAACATCTTTTAAATTGTTCCCAATTTATGATATGGCATACATAGAAAGAACACTACCAAGTTGATGTTGATTTTTAAAAAAAATTCTTAACACCATTTTTAAGCACTCACATGCAACAGATGGGCAAGCATTTTGTGAATCCACCCCACTTGTACTCCCGACCATCACCTCACCGTACTAACCTGACCCTGCCATAGCCCAATTGGGCATATAGTAGGTGTTGTCATTGGTTTTCATTGCAAGTCATATCACACCAAAGGCACACTTAGGCTTACATCATATTGCAATGTCCATGTTGACATTATTGACTGGCTCAAGGATTCATGATCGTGTTGTCATGTTGCTCAATGTCCTTTCCATTGAGATGTGACAACACATGGCTTGGGGACACATGACCTCATTTGTCAACCACTTGCAAATCGGCACTTGTGAGAAGACATAGCCGAGGAGCAAATTATTTTTGGTGTTCACATCATAGTATGGTGAATAATAATTATTGAATAGAGATTTGAAATAGAAGCTTTCAAATTCATGGTCTAAAGTGGTACAATAATATCTTTGAATAATTATCAAAGAAAAATCTATTGCATCCAAAAGATTGCGGATCCATTTCACCTTTGTTTTCACCAAAATGCTCCAAAATTGCCATTTTTGGTACAAGTACCAAAGTTTTTAGAGAAAATAAAACATTTTTGGACTTATGTAACTATAGGATCATATACTACACTAGTATGAGAAGATGTGAGAAAATATTCAAAATTTTCTACCTTGTAGATTGCGGGATATTAGTGTTTGAAGTGGCAAAAATAATTTTTTTTGTTCCTGTGGAAAATCAAGCAGTTGCACTCCACAAGGTCACATTTATATGAAAAAATGTCCAAAATGGTGGTCCTTCTTTAGACTCATTCTTCATATCAAGTTGGCTATATGCTTGAAAAATTTCAGATCATTTGGAATTGTACAAAATACAGAAAAAAAAACAAGAAATAGGAAAAAATAGAGAATGATTCAAAATACTAAATTATGAACAATATATTCATGGAATTGAAAGTTGTCAATCCCAATGGTTGTAATGTTGAAAAACACATATCATACAATATCAACAAAATCTACACCTTTTTTATTTTTTCCAAAATATTAAAAATTGAGTTAAATAAAGGACTTCAAAGTTTATACTAGAGTAGAAATTGTATAACTACCTACAAACTACCTACAAACTAAAACTCCTATAATTTTCATCTCATTAATCAAAATGGAACAAATTAAGGTTTCCACATATATAAAAATCTAGAATAATTCTTATTTTTTTAAATTGATTTTTAAAGATTTTTTTGTTGCCCAAGCTGCCCAAATTTTGTTGAAAAACACATATCATACAATAACTTTTGAACCATGTAGTCAAAATTTATGAAAATTGTTGGTACTAAAGGAAATTTTTCACCCACATGTTGTGTTATAATTTTTTTTAAATAAATAAAACTCCATTCATAGTGAGTTGCCCAAAATTGCTATGTTGTCAAAAAAACGCAATTTAGGGGTTAATATTTTATTGAGCTTCATAGAATTAATTGTCAATTCTTAAAATTGAAATGTAGTAGTTATAGACTGTACACTATTGTGCAATGTTGAAGCAATGGAAATAAGTCTATGTTTAAGGAGGTGGACACTTTTAGAGCCTAAGCACTTTATAGATGTCCTATTTTAACCTAATATTGCTACAAATCATCAAATGTTGTAGGACAAATGAAATCTTGATATGAAATTATGACAAATGTAGGTTTGCCAAATGCGCTATTGACCAAAAACCACCATCATTAGTCCAAGTGCATCTCCAAAATCAATATGAACTTATGTAGGAGAAATGATTTTAGAATCTCTACCAAAATACTTTGATTTTTCATAATTTTTGCATATGGTATCCAAATGCCATGTTCTTTGGTGCGTTGAAACCTCCTTCCATTTACCAACAAAAAAATATGAAAATTTGACCAATGCAATAGTAGTAACTAGATATAGTAACAAAAAGGAGAAGTTTTAAAGGTGCTTACCTTATGGACAAAATGAAAAGTGAGCACTTAACAAAGAGGATTTGTTGAAGTGTGGACCAAAATTCAACTCCAAACACTACTAGAAAATTTTGTTTTTCTGTTGTTTTGGACGCGTTGATCCGGTCAAAATCTGACAAAAATCTGTTGCTTTCAACAGATTTTTGTCAGATTTTGACCGGATCAACGCGTCCAAAACAACAGAAAAACGAAATTTTCTAGTAGTGAAAGGTTCAATTGATAGTTGATCCTCAAAAATTCCTTTGCATTTTGATAACCTCCAAAGTAGAAATTCATCATTTTTGTGTCTAAAATTTTCAATGCAAAATAACTTAAACAATAAAAATCTTAATCACAAAATCTTAATTTCCACCTCATGTAGAATACATACAAAAAAGATTAACCTCAAATTCCTTATCATTTATGAGATTTGAAAGCTCAAAGTTGAAAGTATTTTTTTCACTACTTGCATGTAGGGGAATCTCAACTTCAAAATTCAACTAGAATTAGAAGATGATGAATTTAGTTTGCATCTTTTATTATGATGTAATTGTTGAAGTTGAAAACTAGGATACCAAAATTTTAAACTTGAATCCACTTTGTAATAAACTTATGGACATTGCATTACTTTTGGAAAAAATAAAACATCCCAAAACATCAATAAATCTGTTGATGTTTTAAAGTTTGATACTAACAATTTTGTATTTCAATAGCCCTTGAGTCTTTGTCGACTAACAAGTATTCTAAATCGAGTTTGGGTTCACTTGGGAGTAGTATCACACCTTCACCATGGCCCTTCTCTTAGTCATAACTTTGGGCTCATAGTTTAGAACCTTGTAATGCTTGTCATTTTAATTTTTTTGTGTTTTTAGTTTTTCAATGATATGCTACATGTCATATTTTCATGAAGGATTCATTGGAAACCTCTCATTCCTAGCCCATAAGTGTCCTTGTGCCACCAAGACACCATCAACTTTGAACATCATAACTTCTAGCCAATTAGTCTAAATCACACATTCTTTAAACAGTTGGAAGTGTATTCTTAAGGGCTTTCCAAACATATAAGATACTTTACCATGAAATTTAAATTCTAAGCGCTATTGTGCCCTATTTGCTTAGTTTTCCCTTTTTGAACTTTTGTAAAGCTTGGGTTGTCACCAACAAGGTCTTCCTTGCTCACTAAGGCATTTAGGGCACCCCAAGGAGATAAGGATGTGACATTTGAAACTTTGCCTTTTTCACATTCAAACCAAATGGTTTCAAAACCAAATTGTGAAAGTGAAGACTAGTTTGAGAATTTGGAAACTTTGATAGTTTTAGGTGACAAAAGAAGTCTCAAAAGAATGTGAACCATCTTTTAGGGAATATTTGAACCCATCAAATAAGATTTGACTTAGTTTTAGACAAAGAAAAAACTACAAAAAGGGCAATAGTTGACTCTAGGATATTCTAGAATTTAGTTATTAGTTTAAAAAGGTTAACCAAGATGCGCTCCAACATCCAATTTCAAGATGACAAACAAATCACTTTTCTTTTTCATCATTACTTGGATGAAAGTCATCATAATTTGTGGAGATCCTTTATCAAGTTGTTGTCCCATATAATGATTGAATTTGGTGTTACTATATTACATATTTTTCTAAAATTATAAATGTAGACATGTATCAAGTGGTTGACCAAGCCAAAACTACATTGATTCTAGTTCAAAATTGGATTTGCAAAAATGGATTCATAGATATAAAGAAAAATAAATTCAAAAAATCATCATATCAAGAGAACCTCATTTCAAATCCATTCCAACAATTTTTACTCAAAAAATGACAATATTTTGCTTGTGATTGAATTTCAAAGAAATTTAAATTTTTCCTTTCAAAATTTATTTAAAAATATATTGGTGATAGCTTTGGTGAATTTTATTGTATGGATGGAATCAAACTCAAAGTCTATATCTTTTGTTTATTCATCAATTCCAAAATATGCTTCCTGAGGGTACTTTATGATGATTTTTCTCAAGTCTTCAATTCTAGAAAAGATGTTTAGGGGTTAAAAAAAGCTTGTCTTTGAAGTTTATTTTGATTCCCAAACAAATTAGCAAGTATTTAGGATTAGATTTGATAGGATTTGAAATACAATAAATATCTAAAAAAGAATAAAAGATTAGAAAGAAGTAGGAGAAAAAGAAAGAGAAGCATTAGAACATGGAAGGACTTTAGTAGAACTCTTTCAAATATTTATATGCCCCAAACATACCAATTTCAAATTTGGAGAAAATACAAAATGGAGATGGATGGCATAAATGATGAGATTTCAATTGCGGTACACAAAGTTGGAACTATCAAATCCATGGAATTTGAGGTGAGTCATTGATTCCTTTTCCACGGTTGTTTTATTTTACACAAAATAAATATTGGATTAGAATTAGAAGTTTGAATTAGAAGCTAGAGTTAAATTCAAACCTTTAAGAAGTTTGGGAAACTACAAAGTGAACTTAGAAGTAGTCCATGGTTAAGGATCCACACCCAAGATTTAGAAGTAGTCCATGGTCAAGGAAGAAGATTAAAGTAGAATCTTTTAAGAAACATTGAAAGGTTTCCAAAACCACTTTGAACTTAGGAAATAGTTTAGTATTGAAGAAGTTAAAGTAGGATGAAGTTTTGATCTAATTTGGAACAAGTCTGGATGAAAGTCAATAAGATTTGACCAAATTAAGTCAAAATCTGAACTTTGGAAGTAGAATAAAAAAATCAAAGAATAGAAATCAATGGATGAAGTTTTAGAGTTTAATTTCAAGGCTAAACTTCATCTGTAGATAACTTTTAAGAAACTAGTTCAAATTTAGTGATCTTTATCATTTCAGAAAGGGCGTGAAAAGCTCTACAACTTAGAACATCTATCCTTTTTACTTGACTTATCCCTAATGGCCATTAATTTCGGTTGCCGTAGCCAAAATTGATCATTACTACTAATTTCCAATTGATTTGATTCAACATTGTACACAGATAAAACACCAATACAACAAGCAATAAACTATCCATTGCTTAGAAGGCACAAATGGACTACACATTTAGACACCTACTTGGTGTTTCATCTACAATGGAAACTTAAGAACTCAGTTGTGTACATTTTATCTTAAAGGTGAAGATAAAGCGCCTATAGGCTACAAGGTCATTTACATTCACATTCACATTCACCTTTAAAGAATATGGGTATGTTTTAGCAAGAAATTGTCAAAGAAACTACCATTTTTAGTATATTGAGCAAAAAAAATTATTTAAAAAAAATTTAGTCTATAAAAGACAATATAGAGTACTAGACTATTATAAGATTTTTATTTTGGAAACCTTGAATTCTTATATTATAAGACTTCAATTATTGAAGCTAAAAGATTTATTTTTTACAACAATTTTGAAATGAGGGTTACTATTATGTGAGTCTAAGACCATAAACCTAGAATACTAGAAAAATATACATTTATGCTATGGGTGTATATTATAGAAACCTTCCATGATTTTTGTGTAATTATGTTATAGGTATCTATGTTATAGGTGTTTATATTATAAACACCTTCAATGGTTGTAGGAGATCTAGTGATCTACTTATACATATGCTCAAGGTTCACATGCTCGCATTTTCATACTCACACATTAGCATCGTTGCTTTGAGATAGTCGACAAACTTTCTCTTAGATTGAAAGTTTTGCAAAAGAGAGGATAGTTGTATTTTGTAATATTTATTCTAAATATGCCAAATTTGGAAAATAAAAGTAAGATTTATCAAAGGCTACATAGAGTTGTATACCTTACCCATAAAACTTTGGACAACATAACTCTTGATTCAATATAAAATAAATTGATTCTAACAAAGGAAATACATTTTTACACTTTAGTCAAATTTTCAAAAAGATCCATTCAAATATGACTTTGTAGAAACCTATCCAAATTTTGGGTTTACTAAGAGACATTTGTCTTTTAAAGATTCATGGTGAAACCAATATTTTTTTACCACAAGATTGTTTTATTTAAAGGATTAGTTCCTCAAGGTCTATGGTAAATTTGAATACAAACATGTAACTAGAATGACATAATATACAATTGAACAAAAAAAAACTATTTTGAAATTCAATTGTACAAAAATATACAAGCCTACTATGTAAATGTATGAAGTCTTTTTACAAATTTTGACCAAGAGGGTTGCAACATTATAAGGTTTGAAGTTAGATGAATTTTAATTTATATTGGCCTAGTTCAATATGTTCTTTCAACTTTCATTCCTCTTGCACAATAAGATTTATATATATTTCTTTCTTTATTCAATTGTGTATTATATCATTTTAGTTACATATTTGTCAAATTTCATAAGTAATAGATAATTTTAGCACAAGTTATCTAAAGCTACTTAAAGTTGTCCTCCCTAGGCAATGTAACTATCATCCTAGTATACAATTGGTTAAATTCCAAGAAGGTAATACATGACCACATCTTATATCAAAACCTCAAAAGGATCCACTCAAAATTATCCAACTAGGACCCTATCCCAATTTGTAACTATTTATTCCTAGGCAATGGAGATCAAACCTTTACAACCTATTTTAAAAGCCTAATATAATACAACTTGATTCACTAGTGGATGATGGTAAGTGGAGTGAGCAACGGTAATGAAGTGAGTGACTCACTCCAACTTGACTAAGTGAAGTGCCTATAACATCGATACAAGAGCAATTCAAAAACCAAGTAATACCAACATTCAACCAAGAGCATGAGGTAAACACATTTAATTGTGTTTAAATAAGCAATTGAGCAATGTTTCCATTATCATGTTCCTTAATTTGTTGTTGGGTCTTGTTGGGAATCAAAAGATACTTTAGAATTATTTCTCGTGTGTTTTTGAACCCTCTATGAATTCATAAACTACAGACTCTCAAAATGTGAAACAACAGCTATACTTAGATGCGCTCCCGTGCTCTCATGTCTTCCACAAGTGCACGATAACTGAGATTCCTTCGATATGCTGGGATTATGATTAGCCTTGGGACTCCACCCCCACCTACCTATAGGAGTTCTTTTAGCATTGTGCACTTCCGATCACATCCCTCTCTTTCTTTCTCTTTCTCTCTCTTATGAATAGAGGCTATACACATTCCACCGCAAAAAACACCCTCCAATAGTAGGAATGTGTCGTTGCGTCTTCCGTAGAGTAGGAATGGATCCGCTTTCCAAAAAGGGTTGCAATTGCATGCAGTTACCTTAAGTAGTGACACCACCTCACACATTGTCCGAGGCGACCCCGAGGCTCGACCCAACTCAACCCATGGCTCATGTTGGAAGGGAATCTCTAACAGCATAGAAGATTACATAACCGTCCGGCAGGCCTGCATGAACCATATTCGCGGTTTTAAAAATGAGCGTTGGGATTGCATCCACTGGTGGAATGATTTGAACACCTATTGGGGAGTACCTTGAAGTACTGCCCAGGCAGACGTGCAGCAGCAAGAGAGAGAGAGAGGGGCTCGTAAAAAAAACCCGGAAAGTTGTCCTCTACATACTGGTACTGCGCTATCCCACTCCCCTTGCAGCATCACATTTGTCGACAAACTCCACTATTGTGTTGGGATTATGCATGAAGAGAGGTTTATGCATTTGCGAAGGTGTAATAATGGCTAGTAACTAATGTGGCCTCTAACTAAACTGATGTTGAGAAAATATCTTCGAAATCGGGCCCATGTACTAACCTCCATCAATGCAATATCATGTACTAAGAGAGGATGCACTAAGAGGGTTTTTATTACCTTAATCTCTGAGCGCCCAACACGAATTCCAAAAGCAAGCTACAAATTACCATTCAAGTAGATCCCACCGATTAAAAAATAAGATTTAAGAGACATAACTGTTTAGATTGCAAGAGAAGTAGGGAGGTCATATTTGGAGAAATTTGTGGAAGTTTTCACCATACAACCTAGGACATTATAATAGTCAAATGTCTCATAGTAGGAGGCCACATTTGGGTCGCTGGGACGCTCAGGGGTTAATGTCCCTTCCAAATATAATGCAATGACATGCTGCAAAGAACACGAGTTCTAAGGTAGGAGGCTTGAACTCCAACCAGGCATTAAAAGCAAGCATGACTCGTCTGAGATACATTTTGCTTTCTCCAATGTACCAACTCTGCACATTTCAGGAGGTGGTTGCTTTTGATGACCAGTATGGACCACTTTTTCTTTTTTTTCAACTTCAAGAATTGGTAACTCATTTCACAAAGCTCCAAAAATTATGAAACAACTTGGATTAGATGTTAATTCCACTTGTCTTTCAAGAGAAAATTTACTGAAAAATATTTCAACATGTTTCACCTCCCCAAAATTCAAAATTCAGTTCCAGCACTTCGATGGTCCATTTATGAACCTCCTCCCCTCCTCCCCTCCTCCCCTCCTCCCCGGGTCTGAATTGGGTCCGAATTCTCCGTCTGATGAATTGTCCAAATTCCTTAGAAATGAATTCTTTTACGTGGTTGCATCCCAAGATCGCTACCGTCCCAGCCGCACCTTTCAGATCCATGCTCGCCGTAACTGCTCGAAAGTCACAAAATCTGCAGCAGATGTGGCAAGCCGTGGGAGGGGTGGGGGGTAGGGGGTGGGGGGTGGGGGGTGGGGGGCATTGGAAAATGGGGTTCTTGTAGGCTTAGGTATTCGTAGCTAGGGAGCCTTGGAAGGGGCGACGATCGTGCTTGAGAATTCATTAGAAACGAATAAAAATAAGGGATAGCTAGTATTAGCAAGTTTCACTTACAACCCCATGATTGTGGATCACCGAGATTTACTTCTTTCGGATGACATAGAGACAAATTGTGATGAACTTTAGAGGCGGTATTTTAAATATCGTAGGAAAAAGGTAGAAGAGGTCAAAGTTCAATTGGTAAGAATTTCAAAATGATCTTATGGGGAATTTCATTAAAATGGCGATATTCCATGTGCCATTTTCACAGTGTGCCATTCCCACAGTTCAGACCGGGCAGTCTGAAATCTATTAGTGTACTAGATTTCAAACCGCCCGGTTTGAACTATGGGATGTCAAAGTCACATAATATTTGCCATTTTAATGAAATTCACCATTATTATTTTCAGTGTTCCATTATTAATCATTGTCTAATGAATATTACTCTACTATGTAGGTTTTGGTGGACATGTTGGTAGGTGCACACAAGGTCCTATCTTACGTCAAAATGCCAAGAAATCACCTTGAAAGGATTCTACTTATTTTCAAAGACTAAAAAAAATATAGGATTACAATAAAACTTTTCTAAAGTAATAGGGACAAAATTGGGCTAATTATTTTACATTAGAGAGAGGTTATTACATTAAGGAGGGTCATTGCATTAAATTTGTATGTGGCCTAGGCTAGGATTGGGCAATCAATATTACCTTAAAAAGGTTATCACACTAAAGAGTACTCCCTATGTTCCAAAATGATCTTCTTGTTATACTTTGTGATGTTTGCAAATTGGTCAAATTTGTTTTTCAATTGCTATTTGAAACTAATAAAACAACTTTAAGTAGTAATTCCCCCTCTATCCATGCAATCATCAATTAAAAAAGAAAATGAAATGACTAAAGGGGTCAATCAACATTGTTTATTCATATTTTTTGCATCTCTTTGAATATTCTCCTATTGAAGGAAGGAAATGAAGTTTTGAAAGGCAAAACAAAGGGCCACATGTAGTCTTGGACATATACTAAATACCTACAAAATGACAACCTCACAATCAACAATTAATTGATCAATGGTGCTCCTTGAAAATGCCCCCTAAATCTACTTTTCAATATTTCCAAGCTACACTTTAAAAAGGGCTTTGAAACTCAAAGTTTTTAGAATGCTAGGAGTGTACCAAATCCTACTTTCAATGTGAAATTATTATTTTTAATTGTTATTTTTAGCTTTAATTTGGAACTTTTTGTCCAACAAGAAGATAATTTTGGGACATAGGTATTATTATTTTTGGAAGGTTCTACATTATAAGAGATGGACATGTTTCCCAACCCATCACATTTCTAGAAAACAAGACTATTTCACAAAAATTAGGCAATACCTACAAGTTAACAACAACTAATACAATCTATATAAGGTTTTGAGTATGGTTCCTATTATTGGACTACAAATTCTTTTGTCAGATCTTGTTGGTAGTCAAAAAAAGAATATAATTTTTCTTAGAATTCATGTTTTGGACACCATAGAATAAATGCATTGCACTTTTTTCACCCACTTCCTTGACCCTAAATGTCCAAGGCAACATATTTGGAGGTTGACTAAACTTTGAAGTTAAATAGAATCTTATTGAAATACTAGTTTTGGTATTTTATTTTTTAATTGAATATCCTTTAGAGTTTGTTTTAAACATCAAAAATATAATTTAAAAAAATAATTGTTTATGATTTTTTTTATTGAGGATTTTGTGCAAAAGTATCCATTGCAAAGCTTGATTTTTTTAGTGTTATAGGCTTTAAGAGATGAACCTCAAATACAATAGATCTTATGAAAAAATTCAATATGAAGATTTTTAAAAATTATATAATAAAATTTGAGGATTTATAAATCCATTATAGTCATGTATGTTATGTCTATTAATCTCATATTTTTCTATGAGCTCAATTTTAGATTTAACATATAAAACAAAGATTGAAAGACTTCAAATCACTTTCATAGTTTTAACATCCTTTTGATCAAACATTATAATTTTTCAATCCATAGAGATATTGTTGTGCTTCTTTTCCTATGTGTTCTATAACATGCCTAGTTAGAATTTGTAAATTATAATTTTAAGTCTCATAAAAGGCCTTGAATGGACATTTAGGAGTTAATTTGAAGTTCATGTTTTATAAATATTCAATATTGGCATCTTGGCCCAGTAAAACAACTTTGTCAATGACTAAAACAATTGTAGGAAGAAAGTCTATAACTTACACTATACATAGACGGTCCCACTTTTCCATAAATGCTCAACAACTTAGGTAGTATTTCCATTACAATGGTCCTCTAAATTCTATAGGAATTTAGATTTTTTTTTTCTTATGATTCTAAAGAATTAAAAAATCTTCTAACCTATTGTTCAAATTCTTGAAATTAAAAAATATGTGGCAAAAAAGTTTTAAAAAAAAAAGTATAGTATAGTACCAAAAAGTGTAGTATCTTGCTTAGAACATCCACCCAATGCAAGATTCTTTTGGATGCATTTCATGTTTTTTTCAATTTTCAAAAATTTATGAGTATATTCTATATCATGATTTACAATATGGAAAAATTTAAATTCAAAACCTGTAGTAAAAAATATATATCTATATCATAAACTCATCTAAATATTTTGGAGAAGTCTTTAATTAACTTTTATTTTCACTTCAAATGTTAATATCTTTCAATCTATGTGGTTAACTCCTAAATGTCCAAGCCTTTTGAAGCGTGTTTTTCGTATGAAAAAAGAACATGGGTTTATGACTATCCCCAATAAAGCAAATTATTTTTGTTTTTGTTTTTCAAAATCTAACCATATAGATGTTAAAAGAACTTGTTTATTATTATGTATTCCAATTTAGAGTGTAAAATTGCATAGGAGTTGTGAGATTATAACAAGACAAATATAATTATCCTCTGTATAGTATAGTGTCCCTCCCTCCCCACAATATTTGAGAAATTTGCATAGAAGAGTTTGGTGGGATTGGAAGTGATACGAACAACTAAAAATTGTGTTAGCAGACTTAAATACACTTCCAAAAGCCTTAAGTTCAAATGAAGAGCCATCAAGCTCATTACACAATCATTATAAGATACCCATGTTTTATGTGACAAGCCCTAATTTTTTTAAATGAATTTTAGGTAATGTCCAATGCAACAAATCTATGTTTTTATGTCAACAATGATGTTATGTTGGACGTTTTTGTGAACATAGAAACATGGATTTGTTACATTGAACACCACCTAAAATCCATTTAAAAAAATTAGGGCTTGTCACATAAAACATGGGGTTCTTGTAGCAAACCCACCTTGCAATTGTTGAAATGCAATTTTTTATAAGTAGAAATCGCAACTAACTCCAAATCACCACTTGCATGTTTAAATTTTTAATAGTGAAAATCATGAAATCACTTTACTCTTTCCATTAGAACCATTTTCAAAGCAAATGGATATGTATAACTTTTTTAATTCTCAAATCAAGTGAAATTGGCAAAATTTGTTGAAAGCCAGGAAATGAAATAAAATTGGTAAGCTTTATTCTTCATTAATAATACGTATATGCATTTGAAGACCTCTCAAAAATCAAATACATACCTTTTTCAATGAAAAATGGAAGCTTCCAATAGTTAATCTTTATAACTATCTTAAAAAAAAATTTAATTAGCCAAAGGGATTTAACTCCTAAAGTCCCATTGTCCCTATGGGGGACAAAATGGATTTTGAGCAGGCTTTTATGATCTCAATTTTTACTGAAACTTTTTTATAAGATAGAAAAACTTAAGAGCTTTCTGGGAATATAATTTTTATTTCAATCAGTGCCTGGGATCAAAAGTATGCCACAATAACCTCAAAATGGGAGAGACCGGGCAACAAAAAAAATCCACAAAAAATTGAAATAAAATTTTAATATTTTTTTTCTTGTAGATTATATTTTTTGTAAATGGAAAGCTTTGATTCATTCCATTTGGACTAGAGATGTGAAAGTTATGGAACTTCTTGTTTTAGGCAATCATAGCGCCTTCTTGAAAGAATTTTTTTTTCTTTCACTTTGAATGCTAATATCTTTCAATCTACACAGTAAAAAATCACAGAAAAATTATCACACAATCTAAGACAAGTGTAGAACAAGATCCTATAGTTAAATTCTAAAAATTTATTTTGTAGGTGATTGTAGTAGAAGTGGTAGTTTTGAGTGATTTTGGCAGAAAAATGGCCATAAAACTTTAGGGGTGAATTGCCTCCACCCAAATGAGCCTAAAATTTCAAATCAACCATACACGGTCAGTTGGGCAAGTTAGAGGTTTAAAGTGTTCATAAATTTTTTAGCTGGTGACCTCAAACCAATTAAGAATAAGATCTTGGGGGTGACACATTATTCCTCAAAGTACACATTTCCACCTTTCGTGGGTCAATGCAGTAGAAATGGCAGTTTTGAGGGTTTTTTTTTTCTCACACACACAAAAAAAAAAGCCCCTTGGGGTTAAACCGAAAAGGTCTGAAGGTAGGTCACACTCCCCTTCAGTCGTGTGTTACGACGACAAGGTCAAACTTATGATTTGATTCTTTGGATGAGGAATCCTCGGTAAGCGAAGCTACGATGCAAATAGTGATGAGTCACTGATATCCATAGCTCCATACTTGGATAGCCAAAGCCAGCTTAACAAAATGAAATCAACGTAAGTTAAACGAGGAGAGGACAAACCGCAAACAACTTCCCAGGTTGGATCCTTCCCTCATTTGTCCGAGTATCTGAAATTTGATGACACAATTTGACTCTCTTTTTGACAATACTGATCGTGATGAATGTGCTCGTGGATAAGTGTGCAGGACCTTTCTACACACACGGAGAAAAAACAAGAAGAAAACAAACAAACTCGGTTGACGTAGGAGGGGAATCTCTTCTAGAACCTCACGCTCTTCCATTTGTGATCTCTCATAATAATTATAAAAAAAACACAAGCTGAGTCACAATTTCATCCATCACATTCTCATCCACACAACTTTTTTTTCATTCATTTGTTCTTCCTAAATCCAAATGCTTTAAAAATTTCAAGCATGTATTTAACTTGCCTTGGAAAACAAATCCAAAGAGTAACCACCATTTTGGACATTCTTTCCTACAAATGTGTCCTTGTGAAGTGTAATTGCCAAATTTTTCGCAGGGACTCAAAAAGGATATTTGTCACTTCAAACGCTAATATCTTGCAATCTATATGGTGAAAATTTCTGAAATTTTTTCCATGTCTTTTCAAACTAGAGTACTATAAGATCTTACAATTAGATGTGTCAAAAAACATTTTTTCTTTGTCAAAAATGTGGTACTTATACTAGAGATGGCAATTTTGGAGCACTTTTGGTGAAAACATAGTCAAAACCCTTTTGGGGTTCAAATTTATTGTAATTTGAATTCAAGGGGGAAAAAAAATCACCACAAAATGAGCAGTACCCATCATTTCTATCTTTCTACATGGTGCATTGCCTTTTTTTCTTTCTTCCGCTCTAGAACATGTGCGGAATCGCTTAAGTGGTCGACGACGGGTGTTTCTACCATCGTTCCTCCGGGGTGAAAATTCCTCGGGTCCAACCCCAACCCCCCTTTTGTTCCGCCCGAGCCCAATCACTTGGCTTGACAGGGAACACACAATTCTGTCCGTGACTGGCAGGATGTTTGCCATTGGCATACATTCCTGAGGCAAGGTTCCCTGTAGTAGTTCTTTGCGTGGTGAAAAGCGGGCCCAAAAAAATCAAAAAAATCGCAAAGGATGGCATGCCATGTGCATTCCGGCCAATGTGTTTTTTCGATATCCCCAAGTGACTGGGCAACAACAGAAGCCGCCATGCCTTGGGGGCACAAACACCCAACATGAAGCGAAGACCGAACTCACCTTCCCCTAGCGGAGCCCGTGGCCCGGGAACCGGGGTAGGGGTTTTTGGGGTGTCCCGGTTTAGGACATCAATTGGGGTCCGGCCGAGAAAGGTGTGATCATTGGAAGGATGAGTTTCCATCTGGCTGGGCTTTGTTGGCATGCTACGGATTACTCTTCTGCCGATTCAGATTTGGGGCGAAAGTGGGACTGGGGAATCGGGGCCAAGCGGGGGGTAGGGTAGGGTATGGTATGGGTATGTCACACACTTTGTCAAGCTTAGCTTAGTTTCTAAGCTAAACCAAAAAGTGGGAGGAGGAAGATTCACCACTCGAGCTTTGTGGATTCGGGACGGATGCCCAAAATCGATCTCGGGGAGGCGAGGCGGCCCAGCGAGCGAGCGAAAGAGCCAGCCAGCACGATATCCGCGGATGTTGGTGCAGTCGTGTGTGACCCGACCCAGTGTGAGTGTGCGGAGGAGGCTCGGCCATCATTTGCTGATTCATGTACTCGCTCAAAAAGCCGTGGTTGTAAGTGGTGTGGAGCAGCCGGGCTCAGTTCCATCCATCTTGAAGTTTTCCTTGCTTTACAACAACAACAAAACATACCCTTCCAAAAACTGGAAAAAAAGAGAGAGAAAAATAAACGAGAAGAAGCGTGGATCCTTGTGCAACGATTCACTTTTTGAAGGGTAGTCCTTTCTAAGTTTATTCGTAGCCACTTGAGAGTAGTAGACCCACGAGAAGACCTTGCATGACCAACTTGATGGAAGTGTGGGTCGTGGGGTGAGAGACGTTCTCACAAGATGTGGTCTTTGTCAATGCGAAATTCTCTTCATTTGGGGGGTGGAGCCTAAGGTAAGAGGTGCCAAAATGCTTTTGATTCGGAAAATGTTCTCTAACAAAAAGGCACGTAGTGTAGTCTTCAATGCACCATTCATCCTTCGATGTACCGCACATCAAGGTGGGAACACATTTAGAACCTTGTGCAATTCCAACTCCAAAAGTTCATAACCAATTCCTCAAAAACTTAAAATGTGTGAGTATATACATTAGTATAAATTGACTTGCAATAGATGCAACTCCCATTTACTCCTTGAAGAAAACTTGATTGAAAAAGATTTCAAAGGGGCTAACATTCCAAAAATTGCAAATCAACTCTAGAATATTTGCAAATTCTTGGTCTTGTCTAAATGAAAGAAGGGAAGACGGCTCTATGTGTAGACAAGGTTCAAATTTACCCCCCTATTTTGTGGTTGTGTGGCCCCCTTGTTCTCATGGCCCAATAATGAAGTTGGGAAGCCTACATGCATTTAGAAAGTACACTCATTGAAAATGTAATCTAGGTGTATGATAATATGTAAGATTTGTAAAATAAATGCAATTATATTTTTTCTTTACATTTCAACTTCAAGCCCTATGATCTTGCAATTTGTGAGGTCAAAGTTCTTAAAAAATTTCTTTGTACATTCCAAATATTTGTCTTGAAATTTTCACAGTTTGTATTTCAAATCATAATTTTCCTCATTGCACAAGAAATCATCCCCAAATGACTAGTGTCTTGCCAATTCACTTCCCCCCCTTGCATTGCACTGTGATTTAGAGTAAGTTGGACATTTCAATTACATCTGAAATTTTGCACAAGTGAACTCAACATCATACACTTATGAATGGTGAAAATCCTCATTTTTGTGAGGAACAATATTTTTACACCAAGAAGACTCGTCGAAGGCTATTGATCCTATTTTGCACGAATTAAAAAATTATTTCCCTCTCATTTTGAACATTATAATCTTTCAGTCCACATGGTCAAATGGGCTGAAACTTATTTTTTCCACACACTTGTTTAGTACACTTTTGTGTATTCTCAAAACAAAAATCTCTAATTCTTTTAAAAATTTCGAACAACGCATCAGAAAATTGGTGCATTTCAGACCTTTTCCCTCTTCCTCTTCAACACCCTCCCATCCTTTCTGACTTCTTTTGGCCTCCCCAATGTTATAACACCAAAAGCATGAAAAACATGCAAGTTGAAATGTAATGCTGCACACATTGGGAGCCCCAATATGCTTCGTCCACTGAGCCAGATTGATGGTTTGTTCTCTCCTTGTTTTTAACAAAAACACCATCGCTTTTCAAAGAAACAAAAAATATATGCTTTGGTAGAAATAGCACTTCCAAACGTGTTTTATGACATGAAAATTCAATGGAGGTCATAACCCACACTTCCAAAGCTGACAATAACCTCCATTGAAATTCAACTGAGTTCCATGATTTAGTAAGCACATTTATTTTTTCACTAGGGAGACCCTACCTTTTGGCTCCTTCTCCCCAGAAATTGATGCAGAGTTTTGCTCAAGATGGGCTCCCTAACTGTAACCCACATGCCCCCCCTTTTTTCAATGTCTTTTCAAGGGGGGTCATGTGGGAGGCCTCAACAGGCCACATGATTATGCTTGATAGCCTGAGTTTAGATTCCCAAAGCCCCCTAGTCCCCATATCCCATAGGGTTAGTGAAGCAGGACCCAACTTGAAAAAATCAAAATTATTGAAATTTTCCAACCACCACCTCACATCAAAATTTGGAAGTTTCAATTGCTGTATGTATGTGTGCAAATATGTGTAGGCAATCTGTTTGTTTGTACAAGTGGGGTGATGGAAGGTAAAACAACCCATGTGGGACATGTAAATTAGATTTTTAGTAGAAGCTGAGTTGTTTGTACTTAGTAAAAGTAAAATCAAATGTAGGAATTGTGTTCAATGTAGAACTTCAAACTTCATGTAGGTATAGTAAAATAATTTTTTTCAAGAAACTTTGGACGAAGGAAAGTTGGTAAATCAAACTAACTTTCATATCCGAAAATTCATTTGAGATTTGGAGCCTCAAATCAAAAGTTAGGGGTAAAATTCGAAGAAGGGTTGGGAAGAACATTTTCTTTGACTTTGTGCAACAAGAAGTACAATTGAATTCATCATTTCATCCACAAAGTGTACTTATTTGGAATCTTTTACTCTAAGTAGAGGAGACTCATCACCAAGGTACTTTGTCAAAAATGATTTAATTTATGAACCACTAGGTACATTCTATATTTCTACGGTGATTTAGAAAGTCATCCATTGGTCACTTTTGGATTGTCTAGTGTTTCAGGATTAATAAAAGTTGTGATTTTGCAATAATATTATGTTTTACTTATTTATTTTGTATTTTAGATGCAAATGAGGAGGAGAAGATTCTATTAGAAAAGGAGAGTACAAAGAAGACCAAGGTAAGAGTATTTTATAGTTTTAACGTACAAGAAAGGGAGGGACCAAAAACCAAACTACAATACTCGGAAGGCAAGTTCAACATTCACTATTTGAATAATCATTCAAACCCTTAAAGGACCTTTTGTGCCTTTGGGAGATAAATGAGAGTTTGGGTAGGATTATGTGATTTCAACTTTAAATTAGATTTTCAAAAGATTAAAAAATATATTTGCTTTATATGGACATAATATTTTATTTCAATTGGTGCGTGGGAGCAAAAGTTATGCAACACTAAGCTCAAAATAGAGTTCATCAAGTGGAACAAAAAAATTACAAAATTTCAGAGTAATTTTTAGAAAAATTTGGGTCTCAAAGAAAATAATTTTGTATATATGGGAAGATTTGATTCATTCTAATTGGACTGGTGATGAGAAAGTGATGAAGAGATTCATGTTTGGGGAAAATTAGAGCATCTTTTTCCAAAAAATACTTACAAAATACATTTTTGAACTCAGTTTTCAAATAAATTCAAAAAATGTTCCACATGGTTTAGTTTTTTTGCTAAAACAATCTCATCATTGGAATTAGTATCTTTTAATTCCATTTGAGAATCATTAACAAATTAATTTTTTGTTCTACCTTGTACCTACTTCTACTAAAACAAACTTTAAAGGATGAAAATCAAAGTTGTTGTTAATAAAAATATTTTTTTCTAAAACTCTCAACTCAATTTTCGAACATGAAAAATGTTTAGGAGTTAATATGTAATCTATGTAATCTTGATTTATGGATCACATAGACTAGTGAAAAGTCCCATGAAAAGATCTACATATCCAACTTAATTAGATTTGGATCTTTAAGGACATGTTTTTCAAGTCTATGTAGCCTATGTTTCTACTGGTAATCTATTTGTTTTTGTTTTTGAAAGAGACCCTATTACCAATTATTGGTGTTCTATTGTGATGAATTGTAGAAGTGAATACCTCTCTATTAGTGGGGTCAATGTTCTCTACCTCCAGTTCAACACACTTTTTTCCCCAATTGAAATAAATGAGAAAATCACATTATTTGGTCTTTTCATTCAAATTCCACTTAGTTTTGACTAAATTGCAAATACATGGTGATTACATGTACACATAGCTTAGTGACATTTGACAAGAGATAGGTTTTATTCTTATACTTGCATCTTTTTTCTAATTTAAATTTTAATGAGTTATTGGATGAATTTGAAATACAGGCCACATAAGACATTGGACTAGTTGTTTCTAAGGTGACCTAACATCTTGCTAAAGGATCTCCTAATGTTAGCTGCCTCATGTGTTTGTAAACTCCCAAGTCAAAAGCTTTGGGTTATGACCTTTCAAAATGCATTTTCTTACTACACTTTCTTATTTCAACAAAAGACAAGGACCCATGTGAAGGAACATTGCATTGAGAATGATATTTAGTATGATACCTACAATGTTATTTATCACATGAGTGAATTCATAATAACTCTCACATTTTTAGTCGGCGATTAGTATTCATATTGACAATTTAATTTAATTTAATTTAATTTAATTTGTAATACTAATTTAGTACAAGTTGAACTATTTTGCTATTAATTATGTTATTTTTTGTAGGAATGTAGTTGACAGTTGATGCCCATGTTGACATTTAATGTTTGTAATAAGTGCTAGAAACACTAAATTTCTTTATTACAATATAATGTAGTGTGAATAACAATATAGAAGAAAAACAACTTTTCATCCACACATGCCAAGTGTGTGGCTTGACTGCCCATTGAACTAGCTTTGTAGATCGACTAAAGTAAGTACATCTACTATAGATTGGAGTTTAATTCAAAGCTCTATTTTTGGATCAAATTCAATTTTGTTGTATTCTAATGTAGGTTTTCTTACATTGAATTTGCAATTGGGACTTAGAGTTTTGGAGTTGGATTGGAAAGTCACGATTTAGTTAATTCAATGAGCATACTACACATGGCAAAAGGCTCATTTGTTGTTTTATTCTACAAAGGTGCTTTGGGATTTCCATTGGAACCATATAAAGAAATAAAAGAGACACATTAGAATTCCAAAAGAAGAAATAGTCCATGCCTAGGGACCACAATGGGAAGCTATATGTTTTTGCTTTGACCACCCTATAATGTATCAATTTTTTTCAAAAATGGGTTGATTGAAATGCATGTAAAATAAATCCTAATTTTATAAAACATTGTAAATCCAATAACTATATCTATTTTTTTTTTCACTACACTAAAAATTGTATTCAATGTCACCTACACTAATTAGTTTAGAAATGCTATAAATTTCTCTTTTTCACAAATACTTTTACCAACTATGTTTATAAAAATCTTCTTTTTTGAATAGTATTGATATCTACATTCTTGATAAAAATATTCATCTTCCGTAGAAAATTATAGCCTTGAGTAAAGAGCAAGGTATAGATGAGACTAAATACATTTTTAGTGTAGCATGGTCCCTACATGGAAATAAAAATAATGGTTTGAATGTATTGCAAAATCAATTTGCGGTTAGCCTACAACAAGTTAATGGCACCCAAATCATTTGGAATGTCCTAGATGTGATTATGTGAATATTTATCCATTTTTTTCCCATTGTGGAATGCAACATTAGATGAGTTTCAATTGCACTAGAAGGTTGTTTCAAGCTTGTTCCCTATGTTGGAAACCAACCATTGTTGGGCAGATTTTTAAAATAATTTTAAAAAGTATAAATAAATAAAATTTAAAAAATATTCATAAAATATTTTAAAATATTTTAATTATTATTATTTGATGTAGTAGTTGATTTGCTACATCAAATTGCTATTGTGGCTGAGTTCCCTTGCATTCCCAAAGTCTGGGAACGCAAGGGAACTCACAATCCTCTAGAGAAGCCAAATTCCATCTAATGCTATAAGCAAACCACCATCACTTTGCAAACATCTTAAAAATCAATATGTACCTATGTAAAAGAAACAATTTTAAAACCTCCATAAAAAAAAAGCTTTGACCTATCATTACTTTTGCATATAATATTCAAATGTTGCATTCTTTGGTGTGTTGGAAGATCCTTGCCAACAAGGAAATATGAAAATTTGAGTTATCTAATAATAATAGTAATTAGACAAAGTAACAAAAAGTGTCGGTTTGAAGGATATCTACCCTTATCTTTTAAATGCTTGAGGTAACAAATTTTCTTGCTGATAATACTTCAAAGTTAAATAAAACCTAACCAAGTTACTATTTTCAATACTTTCTTTTTTTGAATTTTTTTGAAGTCTAATTTTAGCCTCAAAAATCTAATTATAGAATTGATTGATTGTGATTTTTTTGTGCAAGGGTTTCAAATACACATTGCAAATCTTGATTTTCAAGTGTTCAAGGCTTTCAAATACACAAAATTTAAAAGAAAAAATCACGTGAAAGATTCATTTAAAAATAAATAAAAGAATAGATTTTGAGAAGTCATAAATTGATTGGAGTTTTGAATGTTTTGTCCTTTAACCTTCATATTTTTTTGGTGACCAATTTTTTTAATTTGATATGTGAAAAGAGGATTGAAAGACTTCAAATTGGTATTATAGTTGTAATACCTTCATGATCAAACATTACAATGTTTCAATTCATAAGTGACATTGTTAAATTTTCTTTTCCCATGTGATTCTTAACCCTTCACGTTCTAATGCCTTTTTTCCATCAAAACCTACTCAACATTGCCATTTCTATTGCAAAGAGCAAAAATCTTTAAATATTATTAATTTTACATATCTAACCGTGAGATCTTGTACTACACTAGTATAAAAATGTGTGGAAGAAAATTCAAAAACTTTGACCACATAGATTGCAAGATATTTGTATTCAAAGTGAAGAAAACAAGTTTTTCTTACACCTTGATTGGCTAGATTTTTGGCTTTGAATCTTCTAAACTTAAATTTTTTGCAGGATTGGTTTTGATTTTCTAATTTTTTATATTGAAGAATTGAGTTGAGGATTTAGGAAAAAAATTAAGCAAAAAAACACTTAATTTTCACTCACTAAAAAATTATTAAGTAGAAGTAGTTTTAAGATTCAAGAGATAACTAAACCATTAATAGTTGTAAGATGGAATTAAAACACAATAATTCCAATGGTAAGGATTGTCTAGTAAGCAAACTTAACCCTACCTAACAATTTTTTTTAAATTGTTGAAATTGCATACAAAAATGAAGTTTGTAAGTTATTTTTTCAAGAAGATGCTTAGATTACCCAAAAAACAAGATTTGTCCATAACTTTTTCATTACTATTCCAAATAGAATGAATCAAAGCTTCAGGTGTACACAAAAGTATAGTTTTTGAGAAAAAAAATAATTTTAAAAATTTAACTTTTGGGATTTTTTTTGGCTGCCCCTCAAGTTTCTTTTTGGACTCATGGTGGCATAACTTTTGTTTCCAGGTACCGATTGAAATAAAAATTATATTCCTGGAAAGCTTATCTAATTTACTATCTTCAAAAAAAAGTTTCTAAAAATCATGTCAAAAATTGAGATCACATGAGCCTACCCCAAATCCCAAGAGTCTCTTGTAGAGACTTTGGGACTTTAGGGATTAACATATTTGGTTTGAATATGTAAGGTTACAATTCCAAAAAATGATAAAAAAAAATTATCAAAATGTCAACATTTAGTTTAATTTACAACAAGTTTCAAGAAGCTCAAAAAAGGCCTTGGGCATTTAGGGGTTAATATGCAACGAAACTCTAGAGGTTTGTCCCCATCCCTATTTGAATTTTGTTCCAAACTTTTGATTGAAGGATGAGAGTCTCAAATGGATTTTTGAAGATGAAAGTTACTTCGATTTACCATCTTTTCTTAGTTCAAAATTTCTTGAAAAAAACAAAATTCTACTATGCCTATTTGAGGTCCAAAGTTATACTTTTTTTTAGCGATTGCATTTTCTTCACAATTCCTTGGATTTGGGAAGGTGACTTGTTTAATTTTCAAAATCATTCAGAGTTTGGAATTTTGATTCTCTTTTGGCCATCGAATCAAATTTGCTAATTGGATGTGCGGGGGGGACATGAGGTCCCTCGCTACGGCTGCACAAAGAACAACCCATGTGCAAATTGCACCTCATTAAGAAACAATCCGACCCTGAACTCCTTTTTAAAAAAAAATTATTTCCTTTCAACGCCGAGGTTTTATCTTTAAGTACCTGGTGTTTGCAAACACCAGGTGGGTCAAATTAAAAATTAAAATTAAAAAAAACACTAGGTGGGAACGTACCCTAATAAGCAGTACGTTCGTTTGTCACCTCTGCCCACATCTTTGGATAGATCACATGCCCTCTTCTTCTCGGTGCCCTTGGTGCGCTCGGTGGTGCGGCCCACCTCACCCAGATAGCGAGGTTCCGAGAGGGTGCATGATGGTTCCTGTGGACATCCCAGGGGTTCAGCTTTCAATTTGTGGAGCCTGGACTCGACGACTGCTTCAAAATGCCATGTACAGTGTACTTACTTACTACTGTACAGGGTACTTACTTACCACTGGGACCAAATGTTCCCCGGGGACTATTCTTTGACCCTATCTCGCACCCCCGGACCCAAACGAAACGGTTCCAGGGGTTTCAATCATTGTCCCACGCGAGTTGGGATTTGTACGCCCACAATTTCCTAATGTGTGCGTCGTCCTTGGTCGTCCGGACCAATGTGGCTTGTACCCATGTCAAGTTGGAGGAAACCCTAGAATAGAGGTGTACGAGGGAGAGCATGGGCACCCGGACCCATGGAAAGAGCCCCCTCAATGGCACACCGACGCAAAAGAATTCGGGGATGAGGGTGGGGGTACGGTCGTCGAGGCCCACATTCGTTTGGCATCAAGCTAGTGCCAACGTGGATCTTGGACATCACGTTGGAATAGGAGTGATTCCCTTCTTTTTTAGTAGTCCTTAATATCGCCCTTTTGTACTAATGGGGCTAAGTAGCGTTCTAATCACGAGAAGTATCACTGATTTTTTTTCTTCAAATAGGGATTGATGAGTGCCTAGTACAGTAATAGAAAACGGACAATTGTCCTCTCATTGGCTACTTTGACTTCTCAAGATGCTGAGACCTTGTATCCTTGCCGTGTGGAACTAAAGACGATCACTTTATGTTGAAAGAAACGTGGGAGGGAATCTAATGGACGAATGCAATGGGCCACGTTAATTTTGTGCTCGCTGTTGATATCAAAATTTTGGAAGTATTTTTGCGAGGAGAGTATGGAAAATATAAAGTAATGGTAGTAAATGTTGTCGTTTGGTTCAAATAAGAAATCCATACATTTGTTTTTTTATGTATTGTGTCTTTGGTGGTTAATCACTTAAAATGAGCTCATATTTAGATTTTGAAGTTATAGTGGTCCAAATATGTGGAGAAAATGCTTAGCAAATAAATGAATCTCTATTTAGATTTTTTTAATCAATATGTAGATGGTTGTGTGTAGCACGTGTTAATAGTTTCTTCACCTTTAAAGAAGGTGATTTGCAATACTTTTATAAACAATTTGCATTTGAATTAGGAAGTATTTAGTAACGATACTCAAATCTTAAATTTATATTTATATCAAAGTTTGATGATGAGATCAAGGATCAATAATTTATTGAGTTTTTAAAAGTGAGTACAATTAGTAGTTTGTAATAGACATTCAAACATTTGTATATTGAAAAAATTTGTAGTTAGTAAAAGACAACTAATCATTTGTTTACAAATCTACAATTCTTTAATTGAACATACTTGAGAGGGAAGACATGCTAAATTTAAGTCAACTACTAAGCTACCAACTACAATTCTAACTTTTCTAAATAAGCTTAAAGCTTTTAAACCTTTCATATAAGATAAAGTAAGGCTAGTGATACTAAATGATCTTCCTTCAAAGTACAATAAAGTATCCAATCAAAATGTCAAGATTATCAATGGTTTGATAGTCCAATTTTATCAAGTTCACAATCAATTTACAATCTCAACAAAGCAAAGCTCGCGATTGGTAGGACATCATGAGGCACTTATGATCATTTTTTCATCTTCAATACTTCTTGTAAGCCTTTGAAGAGTGAATTATAGGAAGATAGAAGGTAAACTATCCCATTACAATCAAAATGGGAGCAAGCCTATTTTGGGCAAAATTATAATGGTGGTGTACATTCAAGTTCTAAAATGTACACCTCTATCATAATTCAATCTACAATGGGCTTGCTCCCATTCTATCCATAATGGGATAGTTTACCTTAGTTTTCTTTAAAATTAGGTAGGTAGACCCGAAATTGACCCCAATCCAATTGCACCCCCTAGTTATGGATCATGGATTCAATGTGCCATGATGCATCCTAATATAGTGAAATTTGTACAACATCACAAAGTTTAGACCCTAAGGTTTGTCAACGATTAATATGTGGATATCATTGTTTTATGGGTTTGCACATTAATTATAATTAATCGCATCATTACAATGCACTACTTGCAACTATGTTGTAATGATGTGATAAATTGTAATTAACATGCAAACCCATGAAACAACAATAACCACATGTTAATTGTTGACAAACTCTAGGGTCTAAACTTTGTGTGATGAAGGGTTTGCATTCAAACAGCTCAATGTAAAATTGGGGTTGAAAAGTTTGGAGTTGGATTCTTATAACCTCAATGAACACCACCATGTGGTTCCCAAAGTTAACAAGATGTTTGTTGTTTATTCTACAAATGTTTATAGAAGATTTTGGATGACCATTGTAATATGTAAGGAATTAAAAGAGCTACAATAGATTCCAAATGGATGAGCCAAAATAGTGTACATCTAAAAATGACAATGGAAACCTTATATGATTTTACTTTGACCACCTATTATAAACTCCCTATATCCTAAAATGATCTTGTTGGCCTTACTTTTTGTGCCCAAATGATCTTCATGTTGTACTTTGTGACGTTGTGAATTGGTCAAAAGTGGTTTCAATTGATTGTTGTTTGGGACCAACAAAACAACTCCAAGTAGTAATTCTCCATACATACATACAATCATCAATCAAGTGACAAATGAAATGACTAAAGGGGTCAATCAACACTGTTCATTCTTATTTTTGCATCTTTTTGAATATTGCCTAATTGAAGGAGATGAAGTTCTCAAAGGCAAAACAAAGGGCCACACATGGTCTTGGGCATATACTAAATGTCTACCAAATGACGACCTCACACTCAACAATTAATTGACCAATGGTGCTCCTTGAAAATGCCCCCCCAATTATACTTTTCAATATTCTAAAACTACACTTTGAAAAAGGGCTCCCAAACTCAAAGTTTCTAGAATGCTAGGAGTGCACCAAACTCTACTAATAGTGCAAAATTGTTTTTTTAAATGTTACTTTTAGCCTTAATCCAAAACATTTTGTCCAACACAAAGATCATTTTGGGACGAGGTAGTATCTTTTTTCTTCTCAAAAAATGTATTGATAGAAATACATGTGAAAATTAATCTAATTTGCCATCCCATTGTCCAAATTTTTTTGTGATTTTGATCAATCAAAATATGAACAATGATCAAAGGGACAACACTGGATCTAACTATAATTTCTTTAACCCCTAAAGGACTATCTTGCTAAATTTAGTAAGATAGCAATTTTAGGCAAGTACGTGTGATTGGAGATTTCCATATTTTTGGCCCAAACTAAAATTCTTCATAAAATTTGATTTATTGATCAATATGAAATGATTAAAAGCTTTTCATGTGATAAATCTAGAAAATCAATTTCAAATTGGTGTTTATGAAAAAAGTGATTTTTAAAAATTTGATTAGATTGCCATTTACCAAAAAAGTAACATATTAGGCCATAATTCTTGATTCATACTTCCAAATGTCATGAATTTTAGTTTACATGAAAGATATTTCTCGTCCACATTTTCTATTAATAAAAGATAAAAACTCTAAGCTAGTGACTTCTCCAAGACTCTAACACTACTCTTAATACTAAGTGAGATTATAATTAACATTAAATAGTTATAATTCTTTGGAATAATGCTATATGGATGACAAATTAACCAACACCTTTGCAAAAATGAAGTAGAAATTTATTTCAACAAAAAAAGGTGTTGAATTTGCTACAATAATATAATATTTAGCAAATATATTCAGTTGTAGGCTCTCACCAATGTTATAAAGATACGTTAGGTTCAAACATCTAGGTGTCTAAATATGTGTATGTGTATTTGAGACTTTGAGGGTGGAAACCTCATTAATTAATAAATTCTCTTACTTGATAATAAATGAAGTGATAAACCTATTATAAACTTACCTATTAAAAATCCAAGTAATCATGTGTTGTTATTGGCAATTCTTTTGCTTATCTATTCTATGTATGTATTTTGTAGAACAAGTGATATAAGGGGGACAAGTAGAAGAAGAGATTCAATTCAAATGTAGAAAAAAATTCAATTACGTTCACTTGCAATAGATTCCCATATAATGAGCACTAGTAGAAAGAGAGGTTTTGGAGCACCAAGCTAGATATTAGCTTCATGCCCAAAGCCCACATAGTCACTATGCTAATTTTCATATAGTTTTTTGCAACATCAACCTCTAATTCAATAGCTAGGTGCTCTAAGATCTTGTATATATTAGTGTATGTCTTTATATCATCAACTATAGGTTTGGATAGAATATTGTTGAGTAACTTATACATTCATTGGTGTGTTACAACTGAAATCACCAAATCAAAGCTTGGTGCTTGTACAATGTCTTATTATTGAAGGTCCAAAAAACAATTTGAATAGATTTGATAGAAATCATTTTAAAATAGAAATGGTGATATCTTTTCTAAAAAAAAATTGTATAGAAAAAGAAAATCTTGACTGATTGATATTTAGCATCTATCAAGCCTTGTTTTCCTTTGATCTTTGAAACAATCTTGAGTATATAAAAAAAATCCCAAACATAAACTTTCAAGAACTCAATTTTCAAAATCATTCCTTAATGCAAATTAGCTTTATAAATTTGAATTAAATGTCTTACTATTTGATACTATATATTTTCAACAAATATCATTTTTTAGTGAAGTATGTAAAAATTTGTAATTAATATGATACTTAAATTAAAAAATAAAATGATATAACAAATAAAATTATCTCATATTTTCCACATTACTTCATTTTCAAAGGTAGAGACAATAGTTGTTGAGGTAGGATATTGGTGCAATAAACAAATCCACAATGACATAGAGACAAGGAAAAAAGGTTCATCACTTCACGTATTCCTTATTACAAGGTGAACATCAAATTGAATAACAACTGAAAAATCTAATATTTGATGAATAACAACAATGTCTAAAATGACAACAAATTCAATATGGTGGCAATTTAGGGTTTGAAAACTCAATTAAGGTCAAGATTTCAAGATAAAGATTTGTATGTATTGAAGGAAGATGGAGGTGAATATGAGAAGAGTATAAATTATGATCAATAAAAAGATAAAAATTGCAATCAACAAAAAGGCGGGAAAACAATCAAATAACAAAGAATATAGGGTTGCTAAGTTTTTATTGTTGGAAATCAGCAAATTGGAAAGGAAAGGGTTATCATTAGTTGGAAAGGAAACTATGGTCCAATTCTCACTACATTCGAAGTCATGATTTTGTTTGAATTATCATAACCTAATTAGTGAAGAAGTCAAAATTGGGACTTACCTTGGAGCTCACGTGCATGTTGAAGTATAAGTAGTTATGAATATAGTAGAATAAAGTTCTACAAAATTTAATTAGAAAACAAGGTAGGAATGTGATGCCTAGAAGAATGTCAAATATGGTGATTCACCATCTTTTTGCTTTGATTTTGTTTGTATAGACAATTCTACCTTGCCTTGATGCATCTACATCCTTCTCCTTATTTAATCGAACGCAATTAGATTTAGTTTAGTTTCCAAGCACTTGACTAGTGGTTAGTTTAGAAACAACATGAGACCTACTATAGGGTTCATTTTAAATGTTGGAGCTACTGATTTAAATAATATTCAAGATACAATACCATCACTTATTTGAAGCATATTATATTATAATTACTATACAACATATTGTAATGATCCATAAACCATACATAATTCATAAATCTGCACAAAGGATGGTTTAAAAGGGAGGGGAGGAATTTGCATGAGGAGCTTCCATTTCCATCTTCAAATAGACAAAATAATGGATGCACGTCTCGTTTTGGGTTATATATATATATATATATATACAATTTTTTCCTAGCATGTGAGTTTAGGCTCCTATATTATAGGTACCTATGGTATAGGCACCTTCCATGGTTATAGGACATTTGTTTATACTATAGGTGTCTATATTATAGGTTTTTATATTATAAATATTTATGTTATAAAGACCTTCTATAGATATAGGATATTTATATTATAGGTCCTTATATTATAAGTGTATATGCTATAAGTACCTTCTATTGTTATAGGATATTTATATTACATGTACCTATGCTATAAGCACCTTCCATAGTTATAAGATATTTACATCATAGGTACGTATGTTATATGCACTTTTAATAGTTGCAAAGTACCTATTTATACCTTGGCTCAAGGCTTGTAGGCTCACATTTATGGACTCACATGCTAGCGTCATTGCATATGTTATATAACACCTTTAAATGATTGTAGGCTCATGTCTCTACGCTCACACTCTAGTATTTTTTCCGTCCTATTGTACATATATGATTCATTTGTATAATTGAATTGTTTGATATTATATGATATATGTACATGTGTTGTTTGAGTGGGTTGTGTCCAATAGTAGTTCGACTGTACATGTTGTACTTATCAACCCTAAAATTGTGTATTATTTTTTTGAATTATAGTAGAGACATGTTTAAATGTTTCAAATTTCAATTTATACTATGACAAGGTGGAGGAAAATGGACAAAAAGTAGAATTAGAAAAAATAAGGACATGTCTATTGTAAAATAATAGCTAAATAATTCCTATAATAATAAATTTTGATGCATGTATATATAGATTACAAAGTATAGCAAAGTGCCTAAGGTTTAGTTTGGAAGACATTCAAAAGTGGTCTATTTATGACCCATTGAGTAGATATTTGGATTGTGAAATTGGAATCTATGAATTCTTGACATAATAGTCATGGAATTATATGTAGATTATACAAGGGCATCTCATTGATTTAATGCAAAAGCCAAAGTGCCCAATGGAACAAATTTAGAGCAACAACCTTAAAACCAAGCAATTCAAGTCACAAAAATACTAGCACAATCCCCAATACAACATGTGAGACCACACCTAACAATGCACTAAAAAGAAGTTGTCACCTCTTTTCAGTGCATTAGTCCCCCCTCTTTCTCGAAAAAATCATAGACCGTTGATTTAAAAAAAATGTTTCCCCTCCAAGATGCCATTAATTTCTCAAAAAATCACAAGCCATTGATCTTTGTGAGATTCAATCCAAGCCGTCCAAATATGAATCCAAAATACAATATTAGATATAGATGCGGGAGCGGATATGGATACAAGATATGACTTCAATATACTATATGGGATATGAGATATAGATAAAAAAAAATATGAAATACGAAATATGAAATACAAAATACAAACGATATATCCCATATCAATTGGCACCCCACCCCTACTTGGAAACTACAAAGGGGGGTCAAGAATTTTTTTAATTTAAATTTATTTAAAAATAAATTTATTAATTTAAATACAAAGGGGTGTGTGTATGAAAAAATCAATGTGTTTCAGTGCATTGTGACATAGTTTATCACAATACACTAAAAAGAGGCCATAACAATGCACTGAAATTAACAAAAATGCAGTAACAAAAATTAGTCAGAAAAAAGTATCTGAAAGGATATTTATAGTGTTACACAAGCTTCCTCTAAAAGGATTCACAACATGATGCATAAATTAATTAATCTACAATTAAAGAAGAAATTGAATACCTAATTTTTTTTGTCAAAATTGCATATTTTGTAAGGGGAAGACCTCTTGGTCTATTAGCTTCAAGTTTAGCTAACCAACAATCTTACAAAATTTAGACCTAAATTTATCTTTATCATATTGTAAGATCATTAAACTCTAAATGGGAATTTACGGGTTAACAATCTTCAAGGGCCCTAAGTGGAACCTTGAAGGTTTGAACATGATCCTATGATCTCAATTTTTGACATGAATTTTTTTTAAAAATTTGAAGATAGAAAGATACGTTAGTTCTATGGGGATATAATTGTTATTTCCATATGTGCCTAAGAACAAAATTCATACAATCTAATCTAAAAATAATCAAAATAGGACAATATAAAAAATCTTGAAAATTTCATGTTTATTAATTATTTTCTATTTGGAATGCTTTGATTTAATTTATTTGGATAAGTGACAAAAAAATAATAAAACATTAAAAATCTAATGTGGCAATGCACCCCGCAAAATGTTCCTTTTACTTCAAATGCTATTATTATCCAATCTACATCGTCAAAATTTCCACAAAAATTACCACAAATTTTTGTACAATTTTAGTGTAAGATCCTATGGTTCAATATCCAGAATTTCCATGTTTTTGTTTTCTTTGCTCAAGACAATAAAAATGTCAGTTTTGAGTGGTTTTTGTTGGAAAAGGGCCATGAAACTTTAGTGAGTAAGGTAATAATACAAATATCCCTCTATGCTATATTTGGAGATTTCCTTCACAATGTTCCCTCCAAAACCCTTCAATCAATTTTATTTCATTGAATACCTATTCATTACTACATTTGTTTGTCAAGTTCTTGGAAGAAAATTAATATAAACATTCCCTAAGTCATCAAAAATTGTTGATGACAACTAAATACTTATCATGTATATCTAATATTTGTTTATAATTGTTATTAGGCCATGAGATTGAAAATTGTTTAATTTCCAAATTTGGGCCAATTGCCAAACAACCAATTTTCAATCTCATTGTTTCTAGTACTTAGACATTTGTAAATTGACACTCATGAAATTAAACAATTTTCAATCTCATGGTCCAACAACAACCATTGTTTAATTTCCAAAATTGCCAAATTTACAAATGTCTAAGAACCATTATTTAGTATATTTTAAATATTCAATTAGCCTATTATACTAATAGACTTCAAAGATATACATTAATTTTTAAAAAATGAAAAATATAACTACTTATTTCCTTCATTTGATTCATTTTGGCAATATAGATTTTGAATTTAAAAAAATGTTGAAGAAATTCAATCGAGAATCTCAGAAAAAACATAAAAAAGCACACATTATTTTCATTTTAAAAAAAATGACTATGTAGAAATAGGTATGAGTTAGAAGGAAAAACTAAATCTTTAATAGTTCCGAGATGGAATTGAAACACACTAATAAAAACATAAAAAAGCACACATTATTTTCATTTTAAAAAAAATGACTATGTAGAAATAGGTATGAGTTAAAAGGAAAAACTAAATCTTTAATAGTTCTGAGATGGAACTGAAACACACTAATTGCATTTGTGAGATTGTTCTAAAAAGTTGAGTACACCAAGTGGAACCTTTTTTGGGAATAATTGTAAAAATTGAGTTAGAAAATGTATCCTATAGTTATAATTTTAGAAGAAGCTCCAATTGCTCCCCAAAAGGATTCTCCATAATTTCATTGCATCACTATTCCAAATGGAATTAATCAAATCTTTCCATATAGACAAAAGTGTTTTCTATTTAAGATTAAAATTTTAAAATTTTAATTTTGAGTTGTTGTGATTTTCTTGTGGTGCCCAATAAAATCATTTTTGGACTACTCATTGATTGGAATAAAAAGCATATTCCTAAAAAATAATACGTTTTCCTATCTGTATTTTCAAAAAATCAAATCAAAAGTTGAGATCATAAATATCCACTCAAACCTTACACTATCCTTCAAGGGACACATGGTCTTTTAGGGGTTAATAGTATAAATCTAACATCCACTTCGCATGTCCTATGAGGCAATGTCAACTTAATTCATATTTCAACAATATTCTATTTTTGTTATAAGGAATCTAAAAGTTCTCATACAAGTATACTTTTGAATACATTGGCTTTGTACTACAAGATATGTTATTTAATTATGAAGTTCATGTCTTTGATAAGATACCTCTCAATTTGATGCAAACCAATTTTTCTTTGTTCTTCAATCTTTTATAACAAAAATAGTTCAAAAATTAAATTAATGACTTTAAAATCAATAAGGAATAGGCAAGGAAATAGGTAGCCTCTACCTTCATAATTCAATGACAATTAGAAAATAAATCATGTTATCATGTGACATAGATTGTATTTCATTCTACTAAATGAATTTGAAATTCCCGCTATTTCAAATTATATTGTCTTCAAAAATCAATATTAAATTCTTGAATAGTATGTAATGAAAGATTTGTTAAAAGAATTCAAAGTTTGCATGCTCAAAGTGTAAGATTTTAAGGTGCATCAATGCATATTACGGAAGGATGGAGAAGGCTTTGGGAATGCTGTAGGGGTAAAAACATTTATCTACTAAACTAAACTTTCTTCAATATTGGTCTCCACCTCAGTCCCCACTACATGTTTGTTTACCTTTAATTAGTATTAACAATGAAGCAAGCAAGAGTTTGAATAATAATATATATGAGCACTTTTGGTTTAAGTTAATTGCACCTAAATGCAATTTGTTTCTAAATGTGATCCCTATATATTCTTGCCTAAAATGAACAATGAGAGGCTAGGCTTGATTTTAGGTGCACCAATTTTTACCACTTTGAAAATTTATTTATTTATTTGTATAGTGTCCAATAAAGCTTACAATCTAGCACAAGAATTTGAAATACCCTCTTCATTTCCTTTGAAAAGTTTAGTAGCCTTCATTGACAATGCGTAATTAGAAAATAGATGCAAGAAGTCAATTTGAATCATGTACATATTGGCCCTTGTAAATTTAGCAATGAGATTGGGGGTTAATTTTCATTTAACATGAGGACTCGAATTGAAGTCGTGTAGAACAAAAGATTTCATTTTTTTATCCAAATTAAAAAATTCCATAGATAACTTTGCCTTCATCTTCTCGCCAATATTGTTGTCGAACTTTAGAACCCTCTTTTCTTAGCCATATCAACATGAATAGTGTCATGCTCTATAAAATAGAAAATGTAGAGCACATGGAAGAACAATAGTGAGAACATATTTTTATAACATGCACAATAGATTTTTAAGAAAATGGCAAGCTAAAGCAAGTTCTATATTGAAATCTTTTTTTTCACTCTCAAAATGACCAAATAAATCTCTAAGGCAATCAATAATATTAACCACAATCAATTTATTATCTAAAGTAATTTTAGGTGCAATTAACTTAAATTCAAGTTGTCAATGCCACTACAAATGACTACAAACATTCCTTAACCCTCAAAATGGAAGAATTTTGCCCTCAATTGTTAGATAGTGTGAACAACTTTTACATGCTAAGAACATTTAATTATCAACAAAGTTACATGAACAAAGAGTTTATATTTGCAAATATAGAATCAAATTTTTTACTAATTGTTTTTTTATAGTAGTTCCTAGTCTATTATAAAAACATATCTATAAATTTGAGCTTTATATTCTATAAAATGGATACACTATAGTACCCTAGAATCTCAAAATTACATGTGTGATATATTTTTGAAATCCAATATTTCCTACCATTTGAATCAATCATAGAAGATTTAATCAATTTTTAAAAATGGCTAGATCCTCCTTTGCTATGAATTTCAACAACATTGGATCATTATGCCTACAATAATACTTAATTAGTAATGTGTGTCATGAAATAGCAAAGATATTCCTTGTAATTATCTACATCATTCTTGAATATGTAAGTCAAGTTGTCCCTCACAATTGCATTGTAGATAGAATAATTATATCAATAGTGCCACTTGAGACTTGTAGGGTGCCATTGGACAATTTCTTAATGGATAAATAATTTAAAATTTTTGAGAAATTTTCTTTGAAATGCAACTCTTAGAACTTCTAGTAGTGCGTGTAGTAGTGTGTATATAATGTGTACATGAGATTTTGAGTGATTTCCTTTGGGAACCAATGGCCAAAAGCAATACAATGGGTACAATCTCCTTTCATCCAAAGGACTATACATTTAATCTTCTTGTGACTTGAAGAAATTCATGACAACATCTCATCAACCCTTGCGGATAACTACAAAGGTCACATCAAATGTATTGTACAAGATTATTCAAAAGACACACATACAACAACTTTCGGCCGCGGCCTTGCCACCGCATACTTTTTCTTTGGGTATCAATAATATCAAGTACGTGGTGTCACTACCTTGGCCGGCCATGAAACCCATTTTGTTTTCATCATTGAGAAAGATCCTCCAATTATTTCATGAGATGTATCACATGGTATTTTCCTATCTCTTGCAAACAAAAATATGCAACACGAGTAATGCTTCAATTTTTAACAATAGTTATATGACTAGTTGTGGTATACCTACGTTTTAGAGGTAAGAAACAATTTGGCTAAAAAATGACAAAAATGAGATGAAATGGCCAAAAAACTTTGAATAAAAAAGGATCTTGAAAGCGATTATATCAATAAGAGCTCTCAGCTAAGGTGAATTGACCCCTTATTCCCCCACCAAGAATAAATGTAAAAAATATATCTTTGAATTTGTGCTTGATTTTTTTTTATGTGGCTAAACAAGGGGGATGTGGGCATTGAGGGAGTCAACGCACCCTTAACGGCCTCCAAATAAATAAATAAACTTCATGGTGCAAATTCTTGGTGCAAATTAAGTGAGTTTTTTGGTGTCTCCTTAGCATCCTCTCATCTAGGGACCATTTTCCATCACATTAAATGGAGCTTCAGTCCTCCTCAAATAGTAGGTAAGCTTATCATATGATATTTGGATGAATGGGGTTTGAATTCCATGAGGAGAAAGTGAAAAAGAAAAAGGTGGAATCTTGGGTGAGACTTGTAGGGTCTTGTTGGACCTTTTTTTTAAAGGATAGACTATTAAAAAAATTCAGGAAATTTTCTATGAAATGCAACTCTTGGATACAACTTCCAATAGTAAGAACATGAGCTTAATGTATGCATGAGATTTTGAGCAATTTCCTCTTGAAAATCAATCAATAGTCAAAAGTAACACAACGGGTACAACACCCCATTTAGCCAAATCATCATAAGTTAAGCTTACTTACTATTTGAGGAGGATTGAAGCTCCAATTGATGGGATGAAAAATAGTGCCTGGTTGAGAGGATGTTGAGTTGGCACCAAAAAATTGAACTAACTGGCACCATCAAAAAAATTTCTTCATTTGGAGGCTAATGAGGGTGACTTGACTCCCTCAATGCCCTCATTCCCTTGTCATTAGGTGGTTTATCCACATCAAAAAAGAATCAAGCGCAAAATTAATATAAATTTTTTACATTTACCCTTGGTTGGGGAATGAGGTGTCAATTTACCATGTCTGATGAATACCCTTAAAAAGAATTAGAAAAAAAGGTCAACAAAGTTGGTGTGAATTAGGTTTTTTTTCATCATTTAAGAAGTACTAAAGTGGTGATATAAAATTTTATATTTGTACTCCAAATTTCAACATTCATCCACATATTGGATAGAAACTATCACATTAGCACATATCACGAGTGCATAAATCTATTTTCATCCACAAATTTGGTGAATTCATCCAAAATTCTTTTTTATTCAGAGTTTTTTGGCCATTTCATCTCATTTTTGTCATTTTTTAGCCAAATTGTTTCTTACCTCTAAAACGTAGGTATACCACAACTAGTCATATAACTATTGTTAAAAATTGAAGCATTACTCGTGTTGCATATTTTTGTTTGCAAGAGATAGGAAAATACCATGTGATACATCTCATGAAATAATTGGAGGATCTTTCTCAATGATGAAAACAAAATGGGTTTCATGGCCAGCCAAGGTAGTGACACCACGTACTTGATATTATTGATACCCAAAGAAAAAGTATGCGGTGGCAAGGCCGCGGCCGAAAGTTGTTGTACGTGTGTCTTTTGAATAATCTTGTACAATACATTTGATGTGACCCTTGTAGTTATCCGCAAGGGTTGATGAGATGTTGTCATGAATTTCTTCAAGTCACAAGAAGATTAAATGTATAGTCCTTTGGATGAAAGGAGATTGTACCCATTGTATTGCTTTTGGCCACTGGTTCCCAAAGGAAATCACTCAAAATCTCATGTACACATTATATACACACTACTGGAAGTTCTAAGAGTTGCATTTCAAAGAAAATTTTTAAAATTTTTAAAATTATTTATCCTTTAAGAAATTGTCTTGATGGTACCCTACAAATTTCATCCAAGATTCCATCTATATTTTCTACTTTCTCCTCACAAGATTGGATGTGTTTGAATTGTATTTGAATGGAATGAACTACGGTATACCAAGTTTGTAGTTGAATTTGATTTGTACAAATTCAAATATGTTGAAAATTGCTGAAAATCTCATGTACATATTATATATTCACTATTGGGAGTTTCAAGAATTGCATTTCATTGCATTTTTTTTGAGTTTTTTTAATAATATATCCATAATTAAAAAATGTTTGGCAGTACCCTACAAGTCTCATCCAAGATTCCACCTTGTTTTCCACACTTTCTCCTCTTGGAATTGAATGTATTTGAATGGAATAAACTAAGGGATAATAATTTTGTAGTTGAATTTGATTCATACATATTCAAAATTTCTATCAACTAAAGCATTGGAGGTAGAAATGAAGAGGTATTATTAGAATTTGGGAATTAAAAATAAAGGTTGACAATCCCTAATTTCATCTATTACTTTACCTACAACTTTAGAAAACATAAGTTAGCATTTGACAATTCAATGAACTAAATCATACCATTTCATACTGAAAGCTTCCATGGCTACTTAAACTTTCAAACTAATTAATTATTGGGTATTCACCGAAATATTTGTAGAAGATAAATTAAAGAGGCCAAAAGAGATGGCTTGTTTTAATTTATTGTTCAAATTCTTGATTGAAGATTTGAATTTGTATGGATGCAATTACTTTAAAAGACCAACTCCTAATCCATTGAATGCTCACATGTACTCATTTTTATGAATTGAAATAAAAAAACAAGGTAAAATCATTGGTGAGTGACCCTTGTTTTAATCCTTGAATCCCTTCATTTCTTAACATGTAAGAATTCCTTTTGAAGTCCATAATCAATATAGTAAACAAAGTACTTTAGAGCAATGTTATGTCTAAACTAATACTTGATTCTTTAAAAGTTGACTTGCTTCTAGAACCAATTTGGTGATATGCACCTCCAATGCTCAATTTCATTGACATTGTGGGGAAAATTTCTTAACAATGACACCCTATAAGGATCCTTTGTCTTCCTATCCCAGAAAATTATGTGTGTTATGGGGATAAATTCACTATCTTGAAGAAGGCTCACTACTTACATCTAAATCCTAAATCTCCTTAAAAGCCAAAATGGATTTTGAGAAATTTAAGCATCTAAATTGAAGTATCATATTTTATTTTTTATTTCCCTCATTTGTTCTTTTGAATTAGAAAAACAAATGAACCTCCAAAAAATTTAATTTTTATGGAAAACAAAATTTTTTAAGAAAATTACTTGAATTTTTGTTTTGGACCACAAATCAAGCTTGTAGATTGCATCATCATTTGCTTTGAAAATTTGCTTACTTCTTCCATATAATTTGAGGCTCTACTCAAATCCAAGGTCTTGCAATATTTTCTTGCAAGAAAAATTGAATAACGATGCTTGGAAGCTTGACAAAGCCACATCATCAAAAGTCCATCCAATTTTGACCCAAAAAATTGCTTTGCTATGAAAGCTTTATTCTCACATGTATATTGCTTCTGGACACCGGTTTTTAATATGTAACTCCAATACTAGTCAAGAATAAGATTTTATGGTTACAAATTCTAAAAAAGGGATACAATTTCATTTATAGCCTTTTTTTTCTCAGAGAGTGTTGATTTTTCCTACATTGTGAGTAATCCTTGAGTCTTTAGGGATGAAAGTAATTGTAAGTAATTGTGATTTGTTTGCAAAATTGTACCATCTAAATTCTTGTCTAAAATGAAAGTCCAGTCAACATGAGAGTCTATGGTCAATTTTGAACTATATCTATATTCAATACTTCAAAAATTCATAGTTTGTTTATACATTGTCTAAAAAGCATATATCAAAGGATGTGGAATCTCCTTTAGGCTCCCTTCAGGATCCATCAAAGATGCAAATGGTTTAACCTCTAAATGACTACAAAGTCAATATTGGGCTTTTGCATTTTTCAAATAGGCCTATGTAGAGTCAATGTTTTTTTTTTTAGATTTTGAAATTATTTTTAGAAGAACGTGTGTCATGTTACAAACTTTCTAGTGCACTAATTTTTGCCCAATTCAAACAAGCAATTGCAGAATTATGAGGTGAAATGTGTTTTCAATCTCAACGCAAGAAACTTAAGAAGTATTTTAATTTTCTAATCCAACTGTAAAATCATATAGATAGTTCATTGAAGTATATAGTATCCAAATTTCAACACGTTAGTGAGTGAGTCTAGAAATGCGAGCCGACAAGGCTTGAATCTAATTCTAAGTAGGTACCCTAAAACCATTGAAGGTATCTATCACAAACATGCCCATAATATAAGTATCCTATAACTATTGAAGGTGCCTATAACCTAAGCCCCTACAACACTAGTACCCTATAACTATAGAAGATGCCTATAATATAGATTTCTAGGTAGGCTCCTAAGTTCATGGTCTCAAATTCTGAGTTCACATGCTAGCAACCTTCAATGCTTGCATAGTTTATCTTCCAAAAAATTTCTAATGTTATATATATATATATATATATATATATATATATATATATATATATATATATATCAATCTTTTTAAGTTGATGAATTTTTTATAATTTATTTGGAAATACATGAAATAATTCAAGAAAAAGATCTCAATTACAAAAAGTTTTTTTTTATTGCCTAATAATGCCTTGGTTGAGAATAAAAGGACTAAAATAACTTTGTATCCATTAATCCAAATTCTGTAAAATTTGTCTTGCATTTAAGACAATCCTTGTGTGCATCTATGTGCATTTATGCACAAAATTTGAACTATAGGATAAAAAAATCGAGATTGCAATTGCTATGAATGTAATGCCAAATTTTCTAAAATCATTTTCTACGGATTAGGGTAACAACTTAAAAATGGAGGGATATATAATCTAGTGTTAGTGATCCATGATGAGTTGGTCATAGCTAACTTAACTTTGACTTGGCTTCTTTCTATACTAGGTCCAATGGGCCTAACTCACTGTTGTTTATTTTAGCTTGGCCATATATTTATTAAATGTGCCAAAGCTTGATATTTTGGGCCATTTTTTTCTCCTCTACGACTAGCTAAAATCAAAAAACCCACCATTCACATTTTGAAGAAATTACTACATGTGCAAGCCATAAATTGTTAAAAAAAAGGGGCTTTGTACATGAGACTTTTCTTAAAGCTAGTTCTTTATTGGAATGTTTTGTTACATGTTCCCCAATTTGAAATGTTATAAATTTTTAAAAATATATGGTCAACTTTGTTACAAAAAGAAAACAAAAAAGCTTCAAGTAAAAAAGTGAAATTAATTTGTGCAAAAGCCTTTGTGAATGTTTAAAAATATCAAAGAAAATGTCCCTTCCAACATCTCTTTGAACTTTGTCCATATTTTTGATTGGAGACTTGAATTTCCAAATATGTTTATGGATATGAAAGTTAGCTTGATTAAACTACTTATTTTAGTTCAAATCTTTGGATAAAATTATTCTACTATGCCAAAATGAGGTTTGAAAGTCTACTTTGAACACAATCCCTACTTTTCACTTAACTATAAGCAATTGAATTCCTACTTATTCTAATATACATATTCCGTATGGGTTGTTTTATGTCCTATTCTACCCTCTTATATAAAGAGTTTCTCTTTTCATTTTTATTCCCACAAAATAAATGGCTTTTGAAGTTATGTGAAATTGTTGCTCCCAAAATTGATTTCTTTGAATGTAATTCCGACTTTCCTAAAACTAATGGGTTGGCTACTCCAAATTGCTACCACCTCCTTGTAAATTTTGAAAAATTTATAGTCTCAAAAAATGTTAGAAAAGTACCTTGGGTTGAACTTGAGGCAAGAGTTTGTCCAAAGCCTTGCCCAAGCTCTTCTAGGCATTGTAATGCAAATTTCACTTGGGTGTAAAGAACCTTGCCAATGTTGCCCCTTGTCCATCAAATATGACTTTCCTCCCACACCCCTAAGTCGTCATGGACAAACTGCTTCAAAAATTTATAACTAATTATTATTAACAAATAAAAATATCAATAATTCCAAACATAAACTTTCAAAGTAGAAAATTTTATTCTTATATTTTTCATTTAATTTTATTTAAAATTCAAAAAATTTAGTGGTCCAAAGTTTTGTTTGCACATTAATATAAAAAAAAGGAGAGTGCACCCCCCCGTGGTTTGAGGAGGACTCAAGATCCAATTGATTGGATGGAAAACAATGCCTAGTTGAGAAGATGCTAAGCTAGCACTAAAAAACGACTTAATTTGCACCATCAAATACTTTCCTTCATTTGGAGGCCATAATTAAGGGTCACTTGACCCCCTCAATGCCGTCATCTCCATGTTGTTGGGTGTTTTAGCCACATGAAAAAATAACCAAGCACAAAATTAGAGACAATATTCTTTACATTTATCCTTGGTTTGGGAATGAGGGGTCAATTCACCTTGGTTGAAATCTATTATTGAGATAATCACTTTCAAGATTCTTTTGATTCAAAGTTCTATTTGCGATTTCATCTAATTTTTGGCGTATTTTTGGCATTTTTTAGCCAAATTGTTTCTTACCTCTAGTATGTAGGTATACCACAACTAGTCATACAACTATTATTAAAGTTTGAAGCATTACTCTTGTTGCATATTTTTGTTTGCAAAAATTAGGAAAAGGCCGTGTGAAACATCTCATGAAATAATTGGAGGATCTTTTTCCATGATGAAAATAAGACGGGTTTTATGGCCGGCCAAGGTAGCGACACCGCATACTTGATATTATTGATAGCCAAAGGAAAAGTATGCGGTGGCAAGGCCGCGGCTGAAAGTTGTGTGTCTTTTGAATAATCTTGTACAATACATTTGATGTGACCTTTGTAGTTATCCGCAAGGGTTGACGAGATGTTGTCATGAATTCCTTAAGTCACCATAAGATTAAGTGGATTCTACAGTCCTCTGGATGAAAGGAGTTTGTACCCACTGTATTGCTTTTGACCACTGGTTCCCAAGTGGAAATTGCTCAAAATCTCATATACACATTTTATATACACTATTGGAAGTTCTCTGTTTTTATTTATACAAAATAAATAGCTTTTGAACTTATGTGAAATTGTTGCTCCCAAAATTGATTTCTTTGAATGTAATTCTGACTTTCCTAAAACTAATGGGTTGGCTACTCCAAATTGCTACCACGTATAAATTTTAACAAATTCATAGTCTCAAAAAATGTTAGAAAAGTACCTTGGGTTGAACTTGAGGCAAGAGTCTTGTCCAAAGCCTTGTCTAAGCTCTTTTAGGCATTGTAATGCAAATTTCACTTGGGTGTAAAGAACCTTGCCAATGTTGCCCCTTGTCCATCAAATATGACTTTCCTCCCCCCCCCTAATTCGTCATGGACAAACTCAATTGTAGAAAATTTGGTCAAATACCAAAATACTCCTTGTCCCCACATCCAAAAAGAATTCTAAAGAATATAGTGAATATTTCTGTTCTTATTGAGCTGCCAAAAATTGGTATGTTGCCAAAAAAATTGTTGTTTGGTGCTTTAAGGGTTAACAATGTGAACCAAGTTTGAATGATTATTCATACAATATTTGGAGCATTTACCTAAGAGCTTCTATACCATTGCCTTCAAAAAATTATTAATAATAGACAATTATTAATAATAGATTATAAGCACTCCAATTCTTTCTAGAAATTTCACTTGTACTCAATCTTAACATGTCAAATGTTGCTCCTTCAAATCCATGTTTAGTCACTTTTATCCTATATTCAACATGCTAATTAATTAGTCAAAACACTATTTATGATCCCTGTTTAGTAAGTTAAGGTGGATGTCATGAATTAAATAATATTAAAATAGATGTCCATTTTAATTTTAATTATATTTTTGCAAATGAAAAAAAAAATCATTGCAAAAAGGAGGTACAACATAGGTTTAATCTCGGAGTATTTTACCCCATAAGCAAAGCAAATTCAAGGGTTGTTCAAATACATTAATAAATGAACTCATTCCTAATATTATCAATTGGATTTGGTAAATTGGATTTTTAGTCCTAAAGATATACTTGTAAATAAAAATGCCTTCTAAATGGCTAATGAAATTGTCTTTTTGGAGAATACCTTACTGCTCGGAATATTATGAAGACACATGGCCATACTTGATAAAACAAAGTTTAGAAATACTTTTGCAAAGTAGCCATTGACTTATAAGTATGTTGAAATGAAAAGCCAACAATAAAGGATGGTGGCCAAGTTACTTGACTTAAACCTTAAGTTGTAAGATTATCCATGATAAATGATGAAGGTACAGAGTGTGTGTAATGAAATTTCAATTCATTACACATTTTGGTATTGATTTTTTTTTTGCAAAAACATCATCAATTGGTAAAAGCATCACTTACGATGTCTATTTATTGAGGTCTATTCCATTTTGTTTGTATAGTTGTAGAAAGAATGTTAAAGGCTTGCAAATTGATAAAAAATATATATATATATTTTTTATTTTGTTTTTTTATCTTAAAAAATTGCCAAGATGCTAAGGCCTTTGAATGATGAAAAAGAATAAAATGAACAAAAATTATGTTTTTGTATATGTTTTTTTGGCTACTTTGTTCACAAAGTAATTCAATACAGGAGAAGAAGAACTGTTGGCTAAACAAAGCTCTCATGCATTGGGATGCAATGGGGATGCAATTGTGTAAATGAGCCATTAGGTCCAAACATAAAACAGATGATGTAGAATTTGAGTATGCTAAGTTTAGCAACAACATTGTAGATGCTCTTGGAACATGTCCACCCATGTCCATCAAAGGGCATAACACTCACCAAACATGGATGATAATTGTTGTGGGCCCATTCAAATATTCTTTTAGCTTCCAATCTTAACATGTCAAGCAATGTCCCTTCAAATCACTATTCATTATTCTAAATTTAATCACTTTATTTTTTATTTTATTTGATGGTTGATTGCTCATTAATTGAAACATAGTTATGTAGACTCATATTTAGATCAAGTGTAGGTTTTAAAGTTGAATCTACATGGACCATGTTTCTACAAGTGACTTCACTATTTATGAAACACATTTAGTGAGCAAGAGTGTGAGACAAGTAGTCTGAGAATGCCTCAAAAGTAGAGCATGAATTTGAAAGCTACTATTTCAAATCCATATTTAATAATTAGTATTCAACATACCGTGACAAGGATGCCAAAAATAATTTGCTTGGCACCGTTTTTTTTCTCAATTTGCCACTAGCCGATGAGAGAGGCTAATTTGTAATGAAACCAATAACAATGCCCACTACATGTCCAATTGGATAAGGGCGGGATCGGGTCTGGTTGAGACAAACCTTTGCGTGTACCTTTGTGGCGGGGATGGGGTATGACTAGTGCAGTGAATATGTGGTGTTGTGACTCCAAGCACAAGTGTGTGCTGTCGCCACCGCAGCCAAAAGTTGTTTTGTGTGTGTTCTTTGGATATTTTTGTATGCTTGACATGACTCTTGTAGTTATCTCCAAGGATTGATGAAACACTTTAATGAACTCCTTCAAGTCACTATTAGATGAAATGGATTCTGGATTCTCTAGATGCAATGGTTTTTTCTTTGATTATTATTCAAGGATATTATTGCACCACTTTAGACCATGAATTTGAAAACAACTATTTTAAATCTTTATTTAGTAATTATTATTCACCATACCATGACAAAGACACCAAAAATAATTTGCTCATGGTGCTTTCTTCTCACCTACCAATTTGCCACTAACCAAAAAGAGAGGTTAATTTCTAATATAATGTTTAACAACGCCCATTGTAAAGCTTGTTGGGCAAGGGTGGGGTGGGGTCAGGCCAAGACAGGACCTTAAGGTGGTGGTAAAGTACAACCACGGCCATGGGTATCTCAACAAGGGGCGGGGGCGGGTTGGACTCAAATAAGTTTTTGTGGTGAGGGTGGGGTACAACTGTGGCCACTAGGATGTTGTATTGCAACCCCAACCACAAGTGTGAGGTGCCACAGTCATGGCCAAAAGTTGTTGTGTACTTGTCCTTTGAATATTCTTGTATGCTTGACTTGATTCTTGTAAGTATCCCCAAGGATTGATGAGGCATTGCAATGAACTCCTCCAAGTCACCTTAAGACAAAATGGATTTGGTAGTCTTTTGAATGCAATGGATTTTCTTTGACCATTATTCAAGGATATTATTGCACTACTTTAAATTGACCATGAATTTGAAATCTACTATTTCAAATCTCTACGCAATAATTATAATTCACCATACCATGACAATGATGCCAAAAATAATTCTCTCCTTGACTATTCCTTCTCACCTACCACCACAAAAGTGGATTTGCTAATGGTTGACAAGAGAGGTCATGTGTCTCCAAGCCATGTGTGTGCCACATCTCGATGGAAAGGACATTAGGCAATATGACAACACGATCATGAATCCTTGAGCTGGTCAATAAATTCAATGTGGACATTCCAATATGATGTGATTTGACTTGCAATGAAAACCAATGACACCACCTATTGTATGCCCAATTAGGCTATGGTGGGGTAGGGCTCGTATGGTGAGGTTGGGTTGGAACGATATGGGCCAACCTAAAATATAGGTGGGGTGGATTCACAAAATGCCTACCCATCCGTTGCATGTGAGTGCCCAAGGATGGTATTAAGAAAAAAAATCAACATCAACCTGGCAATGCTCTTTCTATGTATGCCATATCATTAACCGAAAACACTTCAAAACTACCATTTGTAGTACAAAAACCAAAATTAAGTTGGACGCACATAACCGAAAAAACAATGTAGTACTTTGGTTTGAAAAGATGTAGAAGTTTTTTTTTTAAATTTCTACTGTATGGATTGCAAGATAATGATGTTTGAATTGATAATAATCTTTTTTTTGTACATGCAAAAACCTAGTTAGTTGCACTTCATAAGTGCACATTTGTATGAAAAAATGTCCAAAATGGTAGTGCTTCTTTAGATTCATTCTCCAAGGCAAGTTGGCCACATTCTTGAAAATTTTAGATCATTTGGAATTGTGCAATATATAAAAAATAAGTAGTAAGTGAAAGAAGTAAAGTATGATCCAAAACACTAATTGTCAAGAATTTAGTTATGAAATTGAAAAATGACAATCCCAATGGTTGTAATATTATAATAAATAATGTACTCCCAATGTTTTTGTTTTTGTTTTCAAAAGGATTGAAAATTGAATTAAATAAAGGCCTTCAAAGTTAATATTTTAGAGTAGAGATTCTAGAACCATCCGCAAACTCAAACTACTTATAACTTTATTTTCATTGATCAAATTCAAATAATTCAAAGCTTTCCACGTGTGTCTCTCTCTATATATATTTGTGTGTATTTTGAAAACCAATTTTATATTTTTACCCCTAAAGTCCCATTGTCCCTACAAGGGACAAAATGGATTTTGGACAGGTTCCTATGATCTCCATTTTTATTGAAACACTTTGAAACTTTTTAATAAGACAAAAAAAGTTATTAGCTTTTTGAAAATATGATTTTCATTTCAATCGGTGCATGAGAGCAAAAGTTATGCTACAATAGCCTTAAAATGAGGGAGACTGGGCAATAAAAAAATCTACAAAAGATTTGAATTCTTTTCTGTAAGACATATTTTTGTCTAAATAGAAAGCTTCAATTCATTCCATTTGGATTAGTGATGTGAAAGTTATGGATCTTTTTGTTTCAGTGTGGGCATTGAGAGCAACTTCTTGAAAGAAACTTTTTCTTTCACTTTGAATGCTAATATATTTCAATCTATATGATCAAAAATTACAAAAAATTTACCACATGATCTAAGACAAAATCCTATGGTTAGATTTTAATATTTTATTTTATTTTTATTTTATAGGTGAATGTAGCAAAAGTAGTATTTTTGAGTGAATTTTGATTCAAAATGGCATTGGGACTTTAGGAGTTAAAAGAAGAATTTACGTGCTTTTGATTAAGCTTTTTTTGCTGCCAGGCTACCCCACCAAGCAATGAAAACTACATATCATGCAATAACTCTCCAACCATGTAGTCAAAAGTTATGAAAATTGTTGGTCCTTAAAGCCATTCCTTTAGCACATGATTTGTGAAAATTTCAAAGGAAATAAATAAAAGCTCCATTCGTAGTGAACTACCCAAAATTGCTATGTTGCCAAAAAATGCAATTTAGGGCTTTAGGGCTTAATGCCTGTCTTCATTTCCGCCTCCAATACTGCTTTAGTTGATAGCAATTTTGAATTTGTACAAATCAAATTCAACCACAAACTTGGTATACCATAGTTAATTCTATTCAAGTACCATTCAAATACATCCAATTCCATGAGGAGAAAGTGAAAAAAACAAGGTGAAATCTTGGGTGAGACTTGTACGGTTCCACCAAATATTTTTTTAATGGATAAATTATTAAAAGAATTCAAAAAAATTCAGTGAAATGCAACCTTTAAAACTTCCAGTAGTGACTATATAATATGTGCAACAATTTTCAGCAATTTTGAATTTGTATGAATCAAATTAAACTACAAACTTGGTATACCTTAGTTTATTCCATTCAAGTACCATTCAAATACATCCAATTCCATGAGGAGAAAGTGGGAAAAACAAGGTGGAATCTTGGGTGAGACTTGTAGGGTTTTGTTGGACCTTTTTCTTAAGGGATAAATTATTTGCAAAAATTTCAAGAAATTTTTAGTGAAATGTAACTCTTGCAACCGACTTCCAATAGTGAGTACATAAGCTTAATGTGTGCATGAGATTTTGAGCAACTTCCAGTTAACCCCTAAAGGACCATTGTCCCTTTGGGGGACAAATTGGATTTCAGGCAGGTACCTACGGGCTGAAATTTTGTCATGATTTTTTGAAACTTTTTTTGAAGATAGAAAAGCTGATGATCTTTGTGGGAATATAATTTTTTCACATTCGGTGCCCAGAAACAAAAGTTATGACTAAATAAGCTCAAAGCAAGGGACGGGGGGCAGTCCGGGCAGCAAAAAAAAAATTCAAAATTTTGAATTCCTTTTTTTGAATTTTTTCCACTTGTAGATTATATTTTTGTCTATATGGAAAGCTTTGATTCATTCCATTTGGATTTATTATGAGAAAGTTATGGACAATCTTGTTTTTAGGGTAGTTAGAGTATCTTCTTGAAAAAATAACTTATAGAATTCATTTCTGAATGCAATTTTTACAATTTTTCTAAAGAAAAAATATTACATGATTTTGTTTGCTTGCTAGAACAATCTCACCATTGGGATTAGTGCATTTTAATTCCATCTTAAAGATATTAATAGTTCAGATTTTCCATCTTTCTCATACCTATTTCTACTTAACAATTTTTTTAAGCATGAAAATTAAGGGTTTTTTAGAAAAAAAATTCCCCTAAACTCTCAACTCAATTTCACACAATAAGGATTTAAAGCTCAAAACTTTGTAGTGCAAAAAATTTAAGTTAAAAAAAGTTCAAAGTCAAAAATTCCAGTCCCGCAAGGTGCTGAAAAAATTGTTTTTTTCACTTTAAACGCAGATATCTTTTAATCTATGTGATCAAAATTTCTGAAATTTTTTCCACACATTTTCATACTAGTAAGGTATAAGATCCTATGGTTGGATGTGTTCTTACCTTTAATACGTAGGTGTACCACAACTAGTCAAACAACTATTGTTAAAGTTTGAAGCATCACTCTCATTGTATATTTTTGTTTGTAAGAAATAGGAAATGACTGTGTGCATGATGAATGATCACAATAATGCTTGTCTCGCGCTCTAAGTATTCACTATGAAACATCTCATGAAATAATTGAAGGATCTTTCTCAATGATGAAAACAAAATGGGTTTCATGGCCAGCCAAGGTAGTGACACCGCGTACTTGATATTATTGATACCCAAAGAAAAAGTATGTGGTGGCAAGGCCGCGGCCAAAAGTTGTTGTATGTGTGTCTTTTAAATGATCTTGTACAATACATTTGATGTGACCCTTGTAGTTATCCGCAAGGGTTGATGAGATGTTGTCATGAATTTCTTCAAGTCACAAGAAGATTAAATGTATAGTCCTTTGGATGAAAGGAGATTGTACCCATTGTATTGCTTTTGGCCACTGGTTCCCAAAGGAAATCACTCAAAATCTCATGTACACATTATATACACACTACTGGAAGTTCTAAGAGTTGCATTTCAAAGAAAATTTTTAAAATTTTTAAAATTATTTATCCTTTAAGAAATTGTCTTGATGGTACCCTACAAATTTCATCCAAGATTCCATCTATATTTTCTACTTTCTCCTCACAAGATTGGATGTGTTTGAATTGTATTTGAATGGAATGAACTACGGTATACCAAGTTTGTAGTTGAATTTGATTTGTACAAATTCAAATTTGTTGAAAATTGTTAAAAATCTCATGTACATATTATATATTCACTATTGGAAGTTTCAAGAATTGCATTTTGTTGCATTTTTTTTGAATTTTTTTTAATAATTTATCCATAAAAGAAAATGTCTGGTGGTACCTTACAAGTCTCATCTAAGATTCCACCTTGTTTTCCACACTTTCTCCTCTTGGAATTGAATGTATTTGAATGGAATGAACTAAGGGATAATAATTTTGTAGTTGAATTTGATTCATATATATTTAAAATTTCTATCAACTAAAGCATTGGAGGTAGAAATGAAGAAGTATTAATAGAATTTGGAATTTTTTTATGAATTTATTGATATTTTGGGATTTTTAATTTTTTCCAAAAGTAATGCAAAGTCCTTAAGTTTATTACAAAGTGGACTCAAGTTTAAAATTTTGGTATCCTAGTTTTTAACTTTAGCATTTACGTCATAATAAAAGATGCAAACTAAATTCATCATCTTCTAATTCTAGTTGAATTTTGAAGTTGAGATTCCCCTACATGCAAGTAGTGAAAAAAATACTTTCAACTTTGAGCTTTCAAATCTCATGAATGGTAAAGAATTTGAGGTTGATCTTTTTTGTATGTACTCTATATGAAGTTGAAATTAAGATCTTGTGATTACAATTGTCATTGTTAAGGTATTTTCCATTGAAATTTGTAGACACAAAAGTGATCATTTTCTACTTTGGAGGTTATCAAAATGCAAAGGGAGTTTTGAGGATTAATTATCAATTGACCCCTTGGCGTTAAATTTGGCCCATGCTTCAACAAATTCTCTATGGTAAATGCTCACTTTTCATTTTGTCTATAGGGTGAGCACCTCGAAAACTACCCCTTTCTGCTACTATGCCTAGTTACTACTATTGCATTGGTCAAATTTTCATATTTTCTTGTTGGCAAGTGGATGGAGGCACTAGAAGAATCTTGTGTTTATTTAGACATGGGTTGTTTAACTTGACGCTGTTTACCAAGATGTTCAATGTAGCAACCCCATGTTTTTATGTCATTGAAGATGTTATAGTGAACATTAATGGACAACAATGTTGACATAAAACATGGGGTTGCTACATTGAACATCTAGGTAAACAACATCAAGTTAGACCACCCATGTCTAGATAAACACAAGATTCTATTAGTGAGGTTTCAACGCACCAAATAAAGTGACATTTGGATATCATATGCAAAAGTTATGAAAGATCAAAGTATTTTGAGAGAGGCTCTAAAATTGTTTTTTCTACATAAGTACACATTGATTTTGGAGATGCACCTAGATTGATGATGGTGATTTTTGGTCAATGGTGCATTTGGCAAATCTACATTTGTCATGGTTTCATGTCAAGATTTCATTTGACGTACAAGCTTTGTTGATTTGTAGCAATATCACATTAGAGTAGGAGGCCTATAAGCGCTTAGGCTCTAATAGTGTCCACCTCCTTAAATGTACATTATTCATACAATTTTATTTTCATTCCTTCAAAGATGCACAATAGTGTACATATCTTAGGTCCCTCAAATGAAAATATGAAATGTAGCGACTACAGCCCAAGAGTATGTGGTGGTGCAACCCCAACCAAAAGTATGTTGTGTTGCAACTGTGGCCAAAAGTGTCTTTTGGATATTTTTGTACGTTTGACATGATTCTAATAGTTATCCTGAAGGACAAGTGAGACATTGTAATGAACTCTTTCAAGTCACCTAAAGATGAAATGGATTCCGTAGTCTTTTGGATTTGATGGATTTTCTTTAATCATTATTCAAGGATATTGTTGCACCACTTTAGACCATGAGTTTGAAAGCTAATAAACTTAAAATCTATTTTCAATAATAATTATTCAACATACCATGACAAGGACATCAAAAATAATTTGCTCCCCAACTATTTCTTCTCACCTACCACGACAAATGCCAATTTGGTAGTGGCCAACGAGAGAGGTCATGTGTCCTCAAACCCATAAGTGGTAGTTCTAAGTGGTTTTTGATAGAAAACACCCTTGGGGCTTTAGGGGTTAAAGTAGGAGGTCTATAAGCGCTTAGGCTCTAAAAGTGTCTTCCTCCTTAAATGTACACTATTTATACATTTATATTTTTATTCCTTTAAAGATGCACAATTATAGTGTAAAAATGCACAATAGTGTACATATCACAAATACTTGAATGGAAAGTATGAAGTGTAGTGACCACGACTGAGAGTATGCAGCGGTGCGACCCCAACCGAAAGTGTGTGGTGTCGCAACCATGGCCAAAAGTTGTTATGTGTGTGTTTTTGATATTCTTATATGTTTGACGTGACTCTTGTAGTTATCTCCAAGGATTGACTTAGTGAGACATTGTAATGAAGTCCTTTAAGTCATCTTAAGATGAAGTGGATTCTCTAGTCTTTTTGGATGCGATGGATTTTCTTTGACCATTATTCAAGGATATTATTGCACCACTTTAGACCATGAATTGGAAACTAAGTTACTATTTCAAATCTCTATTCAATAATAATTATCCACCACACTATGACAAGGACACCAAAAATAATTTGCTTGTGGCCATTTCTTGTCACCTACCAATTTGCCATTGGCCAATAAAAGAGGTTAATTTGCAATGAAACCAATAATAACGCCCACTATATGTCCAATTGGGTGATGGTGGGATTGGATCGGGCTAAGAAAGATCTTTGCGATGGAAGCAGGGTACGACAAGGGGTGTGAATACATGGTGTCGCGACCTCAACCACAAATGTGTGGTGCCATGGCTGTGGCCAAAAGTTGTATATACTTGTCCTTTGGGTATTCTTATACACTTGACGTGACTCTTGTAGTTATCTAGAAGGATTGATGAGACATGGTAATGAACTTCTTCAAGTCACCATAGGGTGAAATGGATTCCGTAGTCTTTTGGATGTGATGGATTTTTAATTGATCATTATTCTAGGATATTATTGTACCACTTTAGACCATGAATTTGAAAGCTACTATTTCAAATCTCTTTTTGATAATTATTATTCACCATACCATGACAAAGACGCCAAAAATAATTTGCTTGCACCTATTTTTTTCACCTACCTATTTGTCACTAGCTGATGAGAGAGGACAATTTGCAATGAAATTGATAACAACGCCCACTATATGCCAAGTTGGGCAAGGGCGGGGTTGGGTCAAGCCGAGACAAGCCCTTGGGATGGAGGTGGGGTACAACCGTGGCCACGGGTATGTGGGCGGAGGTAGGATTGAGTTGGGCCGAGAGAGGCCTTCATGGTCGGTGTGGAGTAACTATGACCATGACCACGAGTATAGGGGGGTGCGATGCCAACCACAAGTGTAGGAGGGCGTGGCCGTGACCGAAAGTAGTTGTGTACAAGTCTTTTGGGTATTCTTGTAAGCTTGACGTGACTCTTGTAGTTATCCTCAAGGCCTAATGAGACATGGTAATGATCTCTTTCAAGTCACCATAAGGAGAAATGGATTCCGTAGTCTTTTGGATGTGATGGATTTTCTTTGATCATTATTCAAGATATTATTGCACCACTTTAGACCATGAATTTGAAAGCTATTATTTCAAATCTCTATTCAATAATTATTATTCGCCATACCGTGATAAGGATGCCCAAAATAATTTGCTTGTGGCCATTTCTTCTCACCTACCACTATACATGCCGATTTGCTATGGTGGATGAGAGAGGTCATATATCCCCAATGAGGACATTGGGCAATATGAGAATGCAATCATGGACCATTGAACTAGTTAATAAATTCAATGTGGCCATTGCAATATAATGTAAGTCTAAGTGTACATTTGGTGTGATTGGACTTGCGATCAAAACCGATAACAACACCTACTATATGCCCAATTGGACAATGGTGGAGTTGGATTGGGTTAGGACAAGTCCTTGGGGGTGCGGTTTGGGTGGCACATGCGGATTTATGAACTGGCTACCTATGGAGCTACAAACTTAGGGTAGCCATCCATTGCATCTAAGTGCTCAAGGTTGGTGTTATCAAACAAGCCCAAACGCAGCATTTGGGAAGAAGCTTAAGAAGTGGTGTATGTATATCTAAGCTTACAAGTAGAAAAAAAGAAAATCAACATCAATCTAGTAGTGTTCTTTCTATGTACACCATATCATTAACTTGGGAACAAGTTAAAAGGTGTTTATTGAAATTATCCCCTAAAGAGTTTTTACTATGGTTTTATTCAAAACACTTCAAAACTACCATTTGTAGTACAAATACCAAAATTAAGTTGAACACACATAACCAAAAGAATAATGTAGTATTCTGGTTTGAAAAGATGTGGAACTTTTTTTTATAAATTTTTACTGTGTGGATTGCAAAATAATGGCGTTTGAATTGACAATAATCCTTTTTTTTATACATGCAAAAAATCAGCCAATTGCACTTCACAAGGGCACATGTATATGAAAAAAAGTCCAAAATGGTGGTGCTTCTCTAGATTCATTCTCCAAGACAAGTTGGCTACATGTGTGAAAATTTTAGATCATCTTGAATTGTACAACATATAGAAAATAAATCGTAAGTGAAAGAAGTAAAAAATGATTCAAAATACTAAATTGTCAAGAATTTAGTTATGAAATTGAAAAATGACAATCCCAACGGTTGTCATAATAAATATAATAAACAATGTACTTCCAATGTTTTTATTTTTATTTTCAAAAAGATTAAAAATTGAATTAAATAAAGGACTAAAAAAATTATTTTAGAGTAGAGATTCCATAATTACCTACAAACTCAAACTCCTCATAACTTTCATCCCTTTATATTTTTACTTGTAAAAGAACATATTTTCTATTCATGTTGAATTTTCTTAGAATTTTTGAGGGAATTAAAATCAAATTAATATGATATTTTAATATAAAAAATATATTAAAATAATTTTGATTCTTTATCAAAATTAAAAATAAGATTGAAAAATGTTTTTTTTAAAATTAAAAATTAATTTTTTTTTTAAAGAAATAAAATAAAAATAAAACTTACAAAATATTGGGTAATTTTAATTCTCACACATAGAACTTGCAATTGCAATAATTCTTTCAATTTTGCAAAATTTCAAAATAGAATAAAAACAGAGTTCTTCAAAATTTATTTTCCTTTTTTAAAATCAAACACCAAAAATCAAATCCACGTTTGGGAGGTGTGACCTTTAGGGCTTAAAATCATGAATTTCTACGCACAATTTCCTCTTCCGAAAGGATGGAGAGACTCCGTCCCGGGGCAGATACGAGTTAAAGTGTTTCCCTGGGCATGCTCTTTTCATCCCGGTAAGTGGCACGCTACAGCCTTTGCTACGCGTTCAACAAGTGTGCCGAGCACCGGAGGAGGGTTTAGGGTTTAAGGATTTTGCACAGCGGAGCGCGGTTATGGTGGACGGAGGCACTCTGTTTTTTCTTTCCTCGTGCTAATTTCGCCCCCTTTCTGTGCGCGCAGTGTGATCCGCACTCGGACAGTGCGAGAGATGGAGAATTGTAGTAGAATGAACTGGAGAATCTAGCTGGTATGTCCGCTATGGAGGTTGCCGCAGGAAGGAGCGTAGTGTGCGGTCTCTCATGGCAGGTTTCCCATGGAAGAAGAGTGGGTCAACGTCTCGTCCAGGCACCTTGTTCTGTGGCTTTCAGAACCTGTGGAGTGCGGATTTTGCCATACGATTTGAAATTTGGAGGGTTCAAATTACGAGACTTTTGGAGTTCGAGGTGCCTGTTCTTGCATTGTATTTGCATCTTTCTTTGAGAATGTTCGTATTTTTTTCTTTAGGAATGGGCGCTTTGTTGTGTAAGCGGCTTTGAGTAGAGTGTCATGCAAATTGGCAGATGCTTGCGAGGGCCGTTGCCATTGAGCGTCGTCAGTGTCCAGGTGGAGCCATCGAGAGAGCTCGGGCCGTCTCCTTCAGCTCAAGGTAATGGGTTTCCCTCTGCGAATTTCGAACATCTTGGTTTGGGAATTCTTAGAATCGATATTATGAATTGACCGGTGGTTAATCATTGGCAGTTTTTTTTCTTCAATTCTGAGTGCCATTTTGAACTCCTTGTTTTGATATATTTGGATAGACTTGTACGGAATAGGAAACACTAGAATGTATCTAAAATTGTAACATATTTCTGCATTGAACAAAACATCAATTCTTCCAATGTAGGTTATTAAATACTGCTTCCTCATCCAGTTTTTGGGTTTAACAAAATTTCAATGACAGTAAATCAAATCTAAAAATATATTTTACAAATATGGCAGTATGCGTTTGACACGCTTTGCACTTTGAAAAAACAAGATTGGGCGATTCCTCATGCACTTAGGTAGATGAATAGGAGCTTTCTGATAGGAGTCTTAGTTGGCTAGAATTGTTATTGAGTTCTACGAATTTCAAATTTTATGAGTTAGAAATTCCAGAATGGGCTTATCGGGATTTAAGGTTAAAGTTTTGGATCGACGATGATATTGTGGAGGTGTTGTGATGCGAGATTATAGATATCCTTGACTGGAATTTGGACGGATGGAAGGTGGTACTGGCCGAGACGGGGGAAGCGGTGGGTTATGTGGAAGAGGTGATGAGCCTTGCCTCATATTTTGATCCCTCGGTCGTGGAGTACTGCTTGCTCAAAGTATTCGACAGCAATTCTCCGGGCATCGAGTATCTCATCCCATGGGTGGAGGATGTCGTGAAGGAAGTGGACGCCAAAGCCCAGTGTATCCTCATCACGGTATTTAAGAATTCCTTCCTTCCTTCCTTCCTCACTCACTTTAATGTCGAGCAGGTTTACAGTGTGACTGAGATTCCTCGTTATGTTTGTAGCCTCCGGAAGGCCTTATGGAATTGGCAAAGCGACCCGAACTCCTGCGGAAGATTCGAATAGCTCTGGAGACGTTCGGTCTTCATACTGAAGGTATGTGCAGCTATTTAGAGCCCGGAATGCGTTGGCTGACTTTATTAGTTAGAGGATGGACTCTTTAAGCATTTTATACTTCATGTAGGAGTGTGATTTCATTAGGAAATTTTTATCACTTCGAATGCATATCGTATACAATCATTCAATATGGGAGGTTCTTGCTGAAAGATCGAGGATTGAAATTCTGTGAATGACTGGATTCGCAACAGCCAGCTTACTGACTTGGTTTCATGAGCAGGCCAGAGGGAACCGCATATGCCAACACGGCGTCAATTGCTGGCGGCCGGAGAACAGAAGTTGGTCGAGATGATAGTGGTATTTCTTGATAACTCGCTTGCTTCAAACAACTTCGCACTTTGTGGTTGCTTTTCTGTCACTTCCTAGTGTATTAATCAGAGTAATGCATGAACCTTCTACGGAGAATGGAAGGTCCAAATTGTGGCTACGTGTTGACTTCTGGACTTTTGAACTTTTGTTGTTGTCTAGGCTGCTGGAGGCTTTTCATCAGTTGCTCAGGATCTAAGATTTCGTACGAAGCGTCGACCAGTGGGGTTTTGGTAATTATGATTTCTTTGTCGGTCTTGTCTTTGTTGCTGGAAAATGGACAGGAGCCGGAACTCGTAATTGAGCTAGGTTGCCACCGATTGTAACCTTTGGATGAGGGAAGATCAATTGCTCATACCAGTCTATTCTTGTGGCTCTAGCAATGCTTATTTATGTGTCTAAGAATATATATGAATATCATGGTCCACTTTATGTGCTTTTCCCCTCACCGACTTTCATGTCTCGTAGGGAAGATCTGCAAAATCTTGATTCAGAAATTGAATTGTTTTTGGGGGAGTGCTGGAGAGAAGAGACTAATCCGAACACAGGTATGTCTTTTTCTATTGCTTGTAAGACTGGAGCTTGAACATCGAACGGAATTTCTGTTTGAAAGACTAGTATTATGATCGTTTGAAGATGATGAGATATCTTCAGTATTTAAAAAAATACTAGGCCCCTTTATTAGCATTGACATCTGCTGCTCCAACTCTAGAGCGACAGGATTAGTGTAATTGAGAGGCTTTTTGTGTGAAACGAGCAGGGAAAACGCACTACGTTAATCTCATAACTAGTGAGGTGGTTAGTGAGAAGCCTCCTTCTGCAAGCATTATGGATCCCACGCCTGTGAGTCAAGATTGGAACGACTATGGAACGGCTGTGATGCCTCGCGCCGTTACTTTGAGGAAAATGGGCCGATTTGACCTTCATAATGCGGTATGCGTTTTACATGCCTCAATGTTTGTGTCTGTTGCTTATGCAATGGAGTACTGGTGATGACAAAAGCCTTCCAGATTGGGAAGCATGTTTCCCTATAGCAGATCATTTGGAATTGAAAGCTCTTGGGTGTATGAACTGGACACAATTGGGCTTGTTATATGTGGCAGATAATGATGCATGGAGGTTACAAGGAGGTTGCTCAGCAACTAGGTCGCATGATTGCTGGACGGCGTGAAGTGAAGGACCTCGAATCAGAGATCCGAGAATTTATGCGGGATCATAGCTTGTAAGATGACTTATTTTTCTTAATGGGTGCTTGGTGAGATACATTGGATTCAATTCTGCACTTTGTGGTCTAAAACTAAATTACCAACAGATGCATCTGAAGTTGTCAGATTGTCAGTTGAAACAGATTGTCTAGTCTTTCCCTGTCTTGATGCCGTCATGTGACGTATGAGTTGCACTCTCAGGTCATTGTTTCCAAAACCAGCCCAGTTGATTGCCCATAATCGGGATGATCTACTTGTAGCGGTACGGAAACAGGGCGGGGTTGTCGCAGTAGCCAAGAAGATGGGACTTCGAGCACAGAGAAATGGAGTAAGCATCAGTTCAGATATATTTCTTTTGTCCAGTCGCTTGTGACTTTTTGAACGTTCGTCATGTCCTTCCATGTCAAATGCAGTGACTTTTTTGGTCATGGTAATTGAGGCTCTTCATTAACTTGCAAGTTTCTTCACTACTTCGAAGCTCTCGTAATGTGTTTCGAGTGGGTTGTCGCTGTAGACTAGAGTTATCAGTAAGGCTAGACTGTTTCAAGAACTTCTAGGCAGCATCGTAAAGAGAATCTTCCCCATAATTCAATGGGAGGTCTCCCAATGGTCATCGTGATTATATGGAGGCCTTTGTATGATCATTGTAATCATAGAGAGACCTCCCCGTGAATCATGAAGTAGATTCTCTTTATGATGCTATCGAAATGTTCCTTGGGCAATATAATTTTTATGAAAACTCAACTGCAGTCATAATGCTGCAAATTAGAAGATAGTGTTCATCCTTGTATTTGCTGTATGGCTTATTTCAAGGCCACTCGATTCGATGACAAACTGCTGTGCTATCAGAGGAGCACTGTATAATTTTCTTGTGTGCATTATCAGGGGAGGATGAAGAGATTTTAGCCAAAAGAATTTTATGGTTTGTTGCTTGATGTGCAGAAAGGACGGTGGAAAAATGTGGAAGAAGCCGCGGAAGCAATGAAAGATTACTTGTTTGAGAATCTGTTGGATACTTATCCAGATATCAATAAAATCGGGAAACCAAAAGATCACAGGGAGGCCATCTGGAAAGAGGCTGTTGAAAAAGGTTTTCTGCGCCTGCCAAAGCAGGCAGATATAGTAACAGATGGTCGCAGAGACTTGAGATATGCCCTTCAGGTAACCTCATAGCTTTTGTAGGGTTTTCGTTCGCCGCCTTTGAAATCAATGCATAAACTCTAAATCCTAAACCCTAAGCCCTAATCGCCATTTAAGGTAGTTTCTATCTCAAACTCCGTCATTGTAACGTGGTTAGGTTTTCTAAAACTGATGTGGGGTGGGTGGGTGGCGTGTTCTACTATTTTGATTGAGTACCTATTGATGCTAGATTGGGGGGAATTGCAGAAGTACGGGCAGGAAGCTATTGCGGACCGTCTAGGTATCAAAACCCTGACCCTGAGGAGGCCACGAATTCATCGCCCAAGCTCATGACAAGATTATTTGCACCAACCTCCCGTTGTGGCATCTTCAGACAGGAACATATTTCCTTTTTTCAACTTGAAATGTTGCGACGAAGGGGCAAAGTTTCGTGCAATCCTGGGAATCATTTAGCAAGAACAGCTTGATGGCATTGAGGTAATCCTTGCGATGGTTCACGTGCTGTTGTGATTTGGAGGATGAAGTGAGGAGTTAATTCACTTAATTGACTCTCTTTTCTACTCCTGTCGAACTTCAAGATTGTGCAGATTGTTCATAAAGGAGGGTTTCTAATCTGAATCGAGGAGAAATTACTATTACAGAACACCCCAGGGAGCAAGTTGTCACCCTGAAATGGGCCCTTCAACAAAAACCATAGAATGCTATTGTAGGATCCCAAACGATTATTGTTTATCACAACAACAAGCTCTGTAGTGGAGGTGACTAGTTATGTCTACACCTGTTGGTCTTTTAATGTGTTGCCTACTGTTGTGTGTGAACTCGTCTTCAAAAGCTTCAAGTGATTTTGATTTCATTGTGACATCATGTAATATGGACATCTCTTATAGTTTTTTCCTGTGGCTTACTGCCCTATGTTTGGGAATTTGCTAGCAGAACCTGGTATCTTCGTGAATTGGACGAGAACTAGAAGTTTGTTGAAGAGTATTAATTGTAAAGCATTTCAACATGTACATCAACAGTGGATGTATATGTGGCCCCCATGACCAAAATACTCTGATTATTGGACTAATAGGTGCATTCTTTGTTTCTATTTTTTATTATTGGACCAATAGGTGCATTTTTTGTTTCTTTAGTTGACAATGAAGGTATCCATCAGACCTTTTAGATCTGCATTATCTTTATAGGGTTAACCTTGGAAGGATGCAACGACACTACCTTGTCTCTAGCTTGCTCCCTCACTTGTGGCCTAGTGTTTGATGGATGACTTCACTTGAGACAAAACTTATTTTCATACAAATGAATATTTAAATGAATTTGAGATCATCATTAAATAGAGATAAACCACCATCAATAAAATCACCTTTGGAAGAAGAATCTAGAATTAGAATGGCATCAACATTTATAGAAAAGAAGATGACAAGTTACTCTTTAAGAATCTTGGACACTCCTTTTTCAATGAGTCGTCACTCAAAAAGAACACTCAAAAGAAGTTTGGGTGTTTAAGGCATCCATAAGCATTAATAGAACATTGTGGATCCCAAGCTTGGAAGTGGCATTGGTCTTTGTTGCTTTCATTGGACTTTGACAAAACACTATACCACACGCTTTCTAGGATTGGAAGAAGTGCTTATAGTCAAGCTTGTGTCACCCCTCATTGGTGTGAAAAGGTCAATTTCGGCTTTATTGGAATTGTTTGTGGATTCCAAGCAATGGGCTATCAAATAAGCCTTTGACTAAGCATTGTTGTTTGCATTCTAGTTTAGCTTGAAGCACTCAAGCACTCTATGGTCACCATACAAACTTCCAATCAATCTTATTTAAGAAAGTACTCGTCTTGAGCTTCCAAGTAAACATGACATGATTATAAAAATTAAGAGAAGAAAACTTGAACCGCCACCAAAATCTGACCTTTAAGGGTAGCACAATTCCATCACTACCTTCAAGACAAGCGAGAAGTGAGAAACAAGAAACAAGAAGTAGAAGCAAGCAAGAAGTCTTCATAGATCCTTTAACCTTGACAACAACAAGCAAAGGTGAAAAACAAGCAAGCCACCTCAAATTGGAAAGTAGCTCTTTTGATAGTACCATCACCTCCAACCTTCACATAACCCTAAAGCTTGAAGCAGAGTTGCTCCGACCTTCATAGAAACTCCCTTTCTCTTCTCAAATTTGTTTTTTGTTAGATGCTACATGCTTGCTCTAAATTTGAACCTTTTGCTAATTGTAGACATTTTCAGGGATCTTATAAAACTCTTGTGGATGAATGTGGGTAGAATTGAGAATCATGATTCTTTAAACTTTATGGATTGAATGCATTGATGCCATGTTTAAAGATGTTCAATGGCTCCCAACCAAGCAATCACATCTCATTTGGCATACTAGTGGATTTTGGATGGAGTGGGCAACCACAAGCAAGCTCATTGGGAGGCACCCAACTCAAACTTGGGCTCTAAGGGATTGTTTTGTGAGTTGAGGGCTTTTCATAGAAATGATGGAGGAACAACCTTGGTGGGTGTTTGTTGGCCCTCGGGCTAATTTTGTTTTCTAGCCCCCTAATAATGCCTTTAGGAAGTCATTGTTTTGGCTCTTGTATTTTATTAAGTTGGTAATTATGTTCCTCATTCCAAGCCACTGGTGGCTAGGCTCTTGCGATAAAGGACTCCTTTATTTGTGTTAAAAAAACTCTTGTGGATAAGAATGACTATAAGCTTTGCATGTCTCCCTTATGGATTGGTGATAAAAGTATCCATTTACGTAACATAATAAGAGCCCATTACTTCGTGGATCCTAGTCAAATAAAGGGTGAAAAGACTTTCAATAATTTTGGTCATTCATTTGTCTCTAAAGGTCATAGCTATTGTCATTCAATTCGCAATTCTTGATGTCATCGAAGTCTTTGTATAACTCAGTTATGCTTTAGCTTGATTGCAATTCAAATGGGGGTTGGAAAGGTCTCAATGCTTGTTAGTATACTATTTGAGATACTAGGACATAGTTACTTATACTTGTGCCAACTTTAGAATACAAGTTAGATGCTAATTTATTACATTACAACACATGCAAGTTGAATTTAATAAATTAGACAATCTTTTAGTATGTATGTTTTTTAGGGGGTAAATTAAATCAATAATTTCCAAAAAAATTAGGCACCTTTTTAATTATTTACTTTTTGACCAAGCTGCTAAAAAGCTATGGTATATATTCTGAACATACTAGTATGTAGTTTCAATGCTACTTGGAACAACAATTTACTTGAGTAGGATTCTTGTACATATAATTAATCAAAGAATTTCTTAAGAAGAACTTTTGACTTCAAAATGCTTCTATTGATTGTAGATTGAATATTTGTAAATCTTACAAAAATTATTATTTTTTCAATTATAAATGTTGAAATCTAATTATGGTGATTTAAAAAGAATTATTTTACTAATTTTTATTCAAGTAGTTTTTGAAGGTCCATTTGAGGTCAAACATACTTGTGTCCCTTTTATTATAGAATATTTGTAAAGAAAAGTTCTAAAACTCTATATTGTGCAAATGTAAAAGAATTAACAATTGAATTTGCAAACATTTAGATGGATGAAAAAACCAAGATTTTTTGTGCTTAAAACATGTTTGCATTCACTTGTAGTTTGAAATTTGAATTTCAAAATGACTATGCCTAATTGTAATCCTTTTCTAAAACCAATGCATGCAAATTCTTGCCTAAAATGTATTACCACTTTTTATAAGAGCCTAGGGTCAATTTTGGATACACCAATTTTTTAGCATTTAAAATATTCATAACTTATTTCTATTGAGTCAAAAAAACTCAGTTAAGTGGAATTACTATTGAATTTATCAAATTCATTAAATTCTAGTGGTCATAGGTCAAGGTTCATGGATTCTTTCTTACAAGCTTCTCTAAATTCTACACATAAGGTGTGAAATTGATGAATATAGGTGTAGTTTCAATAGGAGTTACAATAAGATGAAGTTGAAATTCATGAATTCCTATATATAACATAAGGTGTGAAATTGATGAATGTTTTTTCATCCAATCTAGCAAAGTTCCTCATTATGATCTTATTGACTCTTCTAAAGAAGATGCTTAATCCACACATCATCCTTGTAGTGTATTTGGGTCATTTCTTACTAAATTGCTACTTACTCTTGATGTGAATTTTAACATAAAAGTGGTATTTTTTTAATTCAAATTCAACAAATGAATCCTCTATACTTTTTATTCCAATTGAAAATTTTGAAAAAATCTCAAATTTCAATATTTTATAGCAATATGAACTTTGGACCTACAACCATGGTTCATTGATTTTCTAATTACAGAATGACACAAAAATTCTGATTTATACCATGATGTTATACACTATGTTGTACATCTATAGTGAAAGTTTCAGATATTTTTTAATATATTTTGTATTTGGTATGATTTAGTATCTCTACGGAAAAAATATACTAAAAACAAATCTTTTATATCTAGTTGGAAAATGGCATCACATATTGTGATGGTCAATGAGGTTACAACTCAATGGTCATCTTTATAGAGTTAAAATTCAGATTATTGTTAGTTATTGTAGTACTTCACATTTATTGGATGTGTCCTATCTACAACTGCATTCACACTACACAATGCAATTAGGGTTTGGAGTGGACAGAGCTCACGGTCTTGTTCTATAACGGGGTATTAGAATAAAACATACATCAACCAGTTAGCTTGCCCCTATTTTATGGTTAAGTAGGTACCCACACCCAATGACAAAGCCCCACACAGTACACTAATGCAAATCGAAGTACATATACCGAAAAGTTCATCTCATCAAAAAACTCTTGCTGACCCAATCTGTATGAGGTCAATGATGCACAAAATATTCCATTTACAATAGAAATTGTATGTCGACTGAACCTCAATACAGTACAAGTCTATCTTGTAATGAATTTTACCTTAGCAGCCTGTGTTGCGGGAGGTGTTTACCATCGGCTAAACAAGAGGTGCAAAAGAAGTGCTGATTAAAGTAATTATGAAAATACAGATGTTGTGCAGCTTTGCACTGTTTGTGAACAATGCCTCCAGTCGGAGAGACTCCAGGATCTAAGTTGAAAATAGACAAAACTTCCAGCTTATCAAAAAGGAAGCTGAAAATGAAACTGTATAGTCTCTTCAAAATAAACAAAAAAGCGAACAGGAAGTTCTTACCCCCTCTTCCTCGAGACTTCAAACGATGTCCCAGTGAGTAATACTGTACAAAAAGCTTGAATTTACCTTTTCCCTGGATACCTTCTTGAATGATCGTTATTCTTGCTCAAAATCAAATCCTCCTCAGGCAAGGAAGCTGTAGCCTCCACTTCCTCTTCAGGTCTCTCTTCCCGGTGTTCATTGGGAGCAATGAAAACACGGTTGTTGGTGACTACGCTATTGGCCCACCATTCTTGAAAGTCCCGAGATCTGACTAGATCCCCCACTGCCTCTCCAGTCATGTCCGTGGCTTTGTAATCGTTGCTCATCAAAGGCTGGCGATCTGGAGTCTTGTGATACGTGGAGTAAAACTCATGCACCGTTCGGGGTGGAGACGGTGACGCTCTAGGCACTGCATTCATCAGAAAACCAAGCTTATCAGAGTACGAAAGAATATTCTGTATTCAGCTACAGAATCTTTAGCAACCTAAACATACTCCAAACGATTCTGATCATATTATACGGTCCTAAAACTCAAGTCCGATGGAAAATATAAGAGAAAGCGTAGCAAGTACAACATGAGTACGTCGCTAAAATATTTGAATACAAGAAAATGTTCTGTACTCTGATAGACAACAGAAAAGTAATTCCGACAAACCGTAAATCCTCTTAGGCCCTGCCTGCACCAACCTAAAAGCGCCAAGTAGCTAAACTGGGGTGCTAAGGCCCATACGCTAGTTAGAGTGTTCACTAGCCTATTGAGTGCCCACACTTGCAAGGTAACTAATGGGGAGTTGTTCTGTTAAAGTTAGCTAACTGCTATGCGAGGTTTAGTGCAGGCGGTTTAGCACTTCAAACCATATGCCATGGTTAGTTTACTTGACCATAATCGGGGAGTTCATCAGAAATAAATATAGATTCATTGCAAGCTAGCACCAATTTGTTAGCTCCCACAACTTGAGCTGTAACTATTTCCAGTTAACTAATTGGCGCTATGTGGTCGGTGCAAGAAGGGCCCAGGTGCAGAGGGCAGGCAAGCATTTTGCAAAGCAGTAGACGCTCCCCAGATAAGGGAAATCTCATCAAGGCTATTACCTGTTAAATGTCTTCTTGAAAGGGCAGTGACTTGCTCCCACCTTGTCAGGGCCTCCTTGCCAGGAAGATTCTGCAGAGAATTTGCCTGAGTTTTAGTTATTGGCTTGTTGATGGCACCTCGCTTCAAAGCGTGCCGGAAGGCACCCTGGCTTTGCATCATAGGCCTTCTGTTCTCCCACAAACACAATAAGTCAGTGACAACTTCCGCTAAATTTGAACTGAGCGAGTTTGCCATCTCTTTCATCGCCAATTAAGTACTCGGCACATGTAGAAAAGCCTGTAAGGATTCAAGGTCTTTACCTCTACATTACAAACCCTTTTCAAGCTTCACCAACAAAATATACCAAGACGATGAAATATCCCCACATTTTATCCTGCTGTAGAATATTCATGCTAAAACTCCTGCACATGGACAATATATGTACTCCATGTCACATTGATAAAGATTGGTGTGAAGGCACTTACTTGGACCACAGCTCTAGCAGTTTTTCCTTTGCCCACGCAAAAATTCCTTCTGACTCCCAGTACCTGTACAACGGCAAAATTGTTAGTACCAATCTTCTTAATTCAAAATGCATGCAGATGAGCAGGAAATAAGGCACAGGATACTCACTCAGACCACTGATGCCGTAAAGCTTCCGGAACTTCAAGGTTCTCCAGAACGTTGAAGAACTTCCCCAACACCCATGTTGTTGATGATCCGAGTAACAGTGCGAGTATTGAAAACACAATGTCGTACGAGGACTGCAGCAGATACAACATGTCAACATATGTCAGCTGAATTTCTGCCAATAGTCAACATGCATGCCAAGGAGGCAATGAACATCATACATGAACAAAGAACAAAGAACAAAGTTCTGCTAATCCTTCAGAAAACTTGATCGGCAGAGGACGAAGTAAGAAAAATGTAAAAGCTGTGTGGGGTGCGATAATGTGGTCCCCACAGAGTCTGATCATAAGAACTGCTGTAATCACTGAAGGACATCTTACTAGCTGATCTGATGCCTTCCAGAGGATTGAGTGAACTGATACCTGGAGAAGCATTACACCACCAATGACACGTATTGCCCATTTCACAAATTTGGCTACACCAGAGTCTACATTTCCATCCTCCGCAAGAACCATTTTTCGCACTCCCCAAAAGCCAACCCAGGCACCGATGAGGACAACACCAAGACCAAGAAACACCGCCACCTGTTCACAGGAAATATCAAGAATTTAAATTCAGTAAATACAATGATTATACAGATCAAAATGCAAATCACACAAAGGAACTTGACATTGACAGTGCAAGAGTCACATCGCAGTCGTCGTTCCTGCTAACCTCAAAATGGACATCAAAAGCTAGTGGTGAAAAAAATCTAATTCCCCCTGCTTCATACCATCGATTATTCCGTACTGGAAATTTAAAGTGGTCAATATGCATACAATTCGGTTAGATAACCAGACAAGGTAATGGAATATGATCTGAACATGGAAGCCCTGAGACCAAGAACCCTCAGAATCACACTTTTAGATACAAAAAAATAGAGGAGAAGCGCCGAGCTTACAGGGTTGAACATGTCATCACTAAGTCCAAGCTCCTTGAGTAGAGAACTGACGAGTCCACTAAAATAGTGCATGATTACAGTTCCCATGCCCAGCTGCACAAAACATATCCATTGAACAAACTCAGGTCAGAGATAGTATAATAATGTGGAGATATAAAAGAAATCTCTGATAACATTTCCTTCACTAAAATTAATTCATCCATGAAAGACATACTGATCTCCAAAAATCTATTTATATATGCTGAACCGTACCAGAGAACCGTAAAGCAGAAGCCAGAGTGAACTCTTGCGTCCAGTTGGTAGGAGTTTCATTCCCTGAGAACGTCGAAACCAAAACTTGTGTTAGAAAGACACTTTTTCCAGACACCATGAGAAAACAGATAGAAATACACGGAAAAATTCAGACCACAGTTATATCGACGCAAACTAGTGAGTACCAGGAGAAACAATATCAGCTTAATTAACAGAGCTTGCATCACATCATCTTGGCAGATTCATCTAAGAGAATCTCATCCACGCCAACCTACAGAAGTTCTTAACATCAGGTCACATAATGGAAAGTCCTATGATGTGTAAAAGTAGGCAATTTCAAATCGTACCTGGTAGAGCAATACAATAATCACCAAAAAGACGCCCAGGGTCATTGCACTACTATAATAAAACGGCACCCAGTCGCTCACTATAGGAGCCATCAACAACAAAAGCATCCCCAACACCAGAAAAGCAATTCGAAAACCTTGGCTCTCTGCAAAACCAAAATGGAAGTTGGTCATAACGTCCCATTCTCCAACCCACTTGCCAAAAATTAAACAATAAAATCCTCCATCAGCATGCCTTCCTTCATCATGGCGTTAGAAAAATCTTACAGAAATTTCCAAATTCCGTAATTAATCCCCAAACTACAAGATTCACAGTTGAAGAATAAATATTCGCCAGTGAGGAAGATAAACACAGCAAGGAATGCGAGACTAAAATTTCGAGGGCAAACATTACTCAAGTGCACCTTCTTCGGCAGATATAGAGAGCGAAACGTCTGTATGAGATTCGGTCGCTCGAAAATCAACATACTTGGTCTCAAAAGGAGATGCAGCTCCAGACCAGAAACCCTTCTCGAGAGGTCGCCAACTCTCCTTGGAACACTGCGCCACTTCCATGGACCCATTCCTGCACATTACCATGGACATATTATGAAGCTGGAGTATGAAATACATTGAACTGCAATAACTTGACGTACAAAGATCAGAAAGCCAAATCAGCAAAAAAGCGGTATAAAACCTCTCATTCAAAACGACATACTCATCTCAAACATCCCCCATATGTTTGGCGAAGGTATTGATGGTAAGTTAATGCTAATCTCATTGGAAATTAGATCAATATTAAGGTAATAATTAAATTAATGTCAAGTTAATTTAGATTTAATGTTGACTTAACAGTTGCCAATGTAATATCAAGTTAATACTAACAATACTAATATCACACAAATACTAAGTTAACAACATTTGCGTTACACAAACATAAACATTAACAAACATTAACAAACATAACAAACATTAATCCAAGAGTGAGGACTTTATAAATCTAACGCCAATTAACAGAACACTACGACTTTTGTCAATCTAGTGTCCTTCTGTGATGTAATTCAGCAAAAAGAACATGCCGATAATGACCAGAATGAGAGTTCAACGAGATTCAAAGTGCACGAGAAGCAGCATCGTCAGCAAGAATAAAGACAAAAGTATCACATTTTCTCTTTCCTAGATCAACACTGTTCGAAATCATTACCCGAAGGTGCGGCGGACTCACCGATGCATGCAGACCTCAACTTTCGGAGGAGCAGGCCTGTACGCAAGACTAGTAGCAGCTTGCACCTTGACTCGAGTGATGACTGCAAACTTGTCAATATTTCGAAGTCGAGGAATGCCATGAATACGAACGCGCATGCATGCCACCAAGTCCCCCGGCCTCACCCCGGGAGAAGATTCCACAAAAACCCCATCCAGCAAAGGACGCAACGTGATCGACTCGCCCAAAGAGACATCTGTAACACACACAACAAAAACACAACACCATTCCGTCACAATCCAATCAACCTAAGGAACCTTGCCTCCCTAACAAACCGACCTATTCCAAAACCCTTTGTTATTCCGCATTGCCGATTGAGCTTTCTGATCATTCAATCACCGTCTCTAAACCCTTCTCACCACTTCTAACCCCAAACCAAGCTCATCACGCATCAATCATCGTAACTAAACTTTCGAAAGCAATAGGACCCCCCCAAAAAACCTAAAAATCTCCACAATTGGTAAAAAAAACCTCTGCTACAAACAGAAATTAAAAACCATTCTCCAAACCTTTCTCAAAATTTCTAAAAAACAAAAACAAAAAAGCTCAACGTGCGTCAATCGGCGTCACTAAGCCCTCGAAAGCAAAAGAAACGAAAAACGTAAAAATGAACCCTAAAAATTCAAAAATTGTCAAAAAAAATCCTGCCATACGCCATAAAATTCGGAACGATTTCCATAAACTCCGAAGCTCTGAGTCACCGAGTCCTGTACGTACCTGGAAACGGATTGATGCGAGCACGAGTGATCGCCTCCGCCACTCCGCTCAGCAAGGGCAGCACGCAAAGGAGAGCCAGTAGCAAGCGGGAGACGACCTTCATGACTGCCCCTGATCCTCCTCCCAACATCAATTCGTGCTCCGTCTCCTCATGCAGCCATGCTCAAAACAGAAAAAAAAACAAAAAAAAACAGAAAGGCTCCCCTCTTCTTCTTGTTCTTCTTCCTCGTTTTCAAATTGCGAACGACCACCTCCACCAAAAACGAAAACGAGAAAAACTGCGGGATCGCTGAAACCGAAGGTTCTGAAATGGACTTGGTTCGATTCAGGGTTTGCGGGGAGAAATTGGGAGAGCGGGTTATCGGTCGCGCGTGAAATGCACGTCGGAGACGCTGAAAGGGGGAAAACCCGACTCCACTGTGCTTTCACTTCAGTTCTTTCCTGTGCAGACACCCCTGTTCACACGGTCGGTTCACTCGTTGTAAATAGTGTGCATGTCAGCAAGTTACTGTCGCAATTACTGTGGGTCACTCTATATGCAAGTTATCGTTCTGTGGTTCTTTCTTGTTGTCAATTCCGTACAATAAAGGCGGTGTAAGGTAGAAAGTAGAAAGTAGAAAAATAAAAAAACAAAAAGAGTGTTCTAGTCTCACTATCTTGAAGGCCAAGTGACCAAAAAATTTTGGATTGAATTATCAACAGCAAACTTGAAAGCAACCCAAACAAAGCAGTTTCATAATTTTCTAATGCTTTGGTAATATTTTACAAATTTTCAAAGTTGAGAATGTAGGATAGTCTACATGTAATAGTAGACTCACCTTGAATGGTCCCCCTTGAAGCACAAAATGCCTCAACTCTTATTGGTTTGCTTTAAAAAATTCTTCACCTCTTATTGATTGCATTTAAAAATTGTGTTGATTTTGAATTAAGAAGTGTTCATTGTAGCACATTTTTCAAGTGTTGAAGAACCAAAAAAAATAGCTATTATAGGTGTTCCTATCTTAGTTAAACGTATAGACCAAGTATTTCTATTTTTTTTATTTAGAAAAGTGTAGGTTTGCCTACATTATTTTCCAATGCTTTATATTAATTTGCAAAATTACTCAAACTGATGAATTGAGTATGTTTTCTTAGACATATAGAGCTTGTTCCCTTAAGCAAGTTGCAATAGGTTGTAATTGAAATAGGAATTGGACAAGAAATTTTCAATGGTTTTGACCAAAAAAATAGTATCAACAAACTTATAGTAAGATCAATGTGACTAAATTGATCTTAATTGGATGTTTTCTTGTCGGGAACATTCCTACTAGTGGTGAAATTTTTGGTTTCTCCATCAAGTTGGATGATTGAACTTGGGCTATGAATATTCTTGTAAATTGAACTATAAATTTCATTGGTGCAAAATATAAAGATGGCAAAATTTAATATGAGTTAAAAGACTTGCCAATGTAAGCTATATAAATATATAATGTGAAATATATCATACTACTAAAATCATAAATCCCTCTGTAATATCACAAATGCTACCATTAATACTAGGGACTCATGTTTGCTATGCTACGCATTCATTGTATCAAATATTAGTAAAATTTTGATATATTTGAATAGAATGCATGATAATGATTTCAATAAGTCTTTAAAATAATTATTTTTAAATATTTTATAAAAATATTTTCAATCATGCATACATAGAAATCGTATTTTCACACAATGTGATATTACAGAAATAGAGTAGCAATTTACAATCACTTTTGGAATATCACTTTTTACAAAGGGTGATATTATAGAAATAATATAGTTGTTGCAATTAAGGTGATATTAAAGAGGATCCATAGGATGATATTATAGAGGTAGCAAATCCATTACTTCTCTTGGCTTCACACTTCTTTGCACTTCTATGATTTTGTGTTTTTGTGAGCTTTGAGCTTTCATGATTTCAATTTTCTATTGCTACTACCAAATGATTTTGAGAAATTTATTCAATTGAAGCGATTTTAGACTCCACAACAATTAAGTTGTTCACAAAGTTTTTGAGATTTATAAGTTTTTTTTTTCAATTCTTCAATTTGGATTGCCATTTTTTGTAACAATGGAGTCAAATTTTTAATACATTCTAATGTATGTGTATCTTTTATAGTATTTACCATTGCATATGTTTCATTCATCATTCAATAAATTTCTATTGAACATTTCAATATATGCTTACTTATAAAAAAAATTATACAAAGATTTTAGTCATTTTTATCTGAAGATTTTTTGAAATTCTTGCTTTGTATTCTATCTAATACATAAAAATTCTTATGAAATTCTAATGGTAAATGCGTAGCATAGCAAGCGCCAACCGCTAGTTATGAACTAAAATGGCATTTAACATGTTAGAATTTGTATTAATAATTAACAAATTTCTTTATAAAATATTCTTTTTTTGGATAGTTGATATCCAATAAGTATATTCTTCAATTAAATGTGACAATAAGACTTTGTTTTTTCCAAATTAGAAACTTAAATACAAGCATACTAAAGTGAACAACATGTTTTTGAATGACATCTCAAACTTAATAGCTTAGACAATTGTTTTTTTAAAATAAAAAATACATTGAAATAGAATGTACTCATGACAAATAATATGTGAAAAAATATATCTTATAGAAGAAGAATTGTTAGATGTCTTGAAGGTAAATTTCTTATACTTTTTAGATAGTTTACAAGGTGGAATCACACAATATCAATATTTTAAAATTTAAAATCAAAAACTCTATTAATGTTATTTGAAACATGAAAAATCACTTATTTCCATCTCAAGTCAAGTTTAACCTCCAACTAGGACTACTTCATTTCTAAAGGTCCAATTTCATTTCCATATAGTCATCAAACTTTGCTTCTAAGCTCCATGTAGCCTTTTTAATCACATACGGTATAAGTTTCAATATCAAATTTTTATTAAAAATTCTAATTGAAAAGGTATCACAATTGAAAAGTTTCAATATCGAATTCTAATTGAAATTCTAATTGAAAAGTTTCAATATTTTTGATTGAAAACCTCTCTCTATATTTTTGATTAAAAATTCTAATTGAAAATTAGTTTAAAGAAGAAAATACAAATGAAATATGTTTGATATGGTCTTTTTTGGATTCTAAAAAATAGAGATTCCAATTGCAATATATCAATGAATTAATGTATTTTTTCAAAGTTTTGAAATAGAGTTGAAAAATAACTTCCAAGGGTTCATTTTCCAAGGTTTAGTCCAAACCAAAAATAGATACTTAAATATTACATTCAAGTTTAACTAAGGTATGTCCACTTTAGAGATGTCAAGATCTTTTGTAATGTTGTACAACAAAGCAACCTATGTTGGAAAGGTATTATTATGCCTCCTTAGATGCATGGGAGAGACTTTCATATAATTTAAGGATTTGGGCGGGCAAATAATCATATAAGACAATCAGTTTGTTCATTGTAGGCCCCTTGTTTCATTAGTAAATAATGTTATCTTGGGGTCATTGTATATCAAACACACTAAATATTGAGGGATATTTGATTTCAATAGGCAAAAATGTCATGCGGTTGGCGCTTGCTATGCTACGCATTTACCATTAGAATTTCATAAGAATTTTTATGTATTAGATAGAATACAGAGCAAGAATTTCAAAAAACCTTCAGATAAAAATGACTAAAATCTTTGTATAATTTTTTTTATAAGTAAGCATATAGTGAAATGTACAATAGAAATTTATTGAATGATGAATGAAACATATGCAATGGTAAATACTATAAAAGATACACATACATTAGAATGCATTAGAAATTTGACTCCATTGTTACAAAAAATGGCAACCTAAATTGAAGAATTGAAAAAAAAAACTTATAAATCTCAAAAACTTTGTGAACAACTTAATTGTTGTGGAGTCTAAAATCGCTTCAATTGAATAAATTTCTTAAAATCATTTGGTAGTAGCAATAGAAAATTGAAATAATGAAAGCTCAAAGCTCACAAAAGCACAAAATCATAGAAGTGCGAAGAAGTGTAAAGTCAAGAGAAGCAATGGATTTGCTACCTCTATAATATCATCCTATGGATCCTCTTTAATATCACCTTAATTGCAACAACTATAATATTTTTATAATATCAACTTTTGTAAAAAGTGATTGCAAACTGCTATTCTATTTCTGTAATATCACATTGTGTGAAAACACAATTTCTATGTATGCATGATTGAAAATATTTTTACAAAATATTTAAAATAATTATTTTAAAGACTTATTGAAATCATTATCATGCATTCTATTCAAATATATCAAAATTTTACTAATATGTGATACAATGAATGCATAGCATAGCAAGCACAAGCCTTTAGTATTAATGGTAGCATTTGTGATATTATAGAGGGAGTTATGATTTTAGTAGTATGATGATTACATATATATTTAACCCCTGAATGTCACAGGGGATGAAAAACGTCCTCACAGTCTAAAAGGCAAATTCAAAGGGCTGTAACTTTTGCATCCAATCAAATTCAATAAAAACTTGTTGGAGAAGTTGCGCATACTAGTCTAGTTTGTGTGATAAAATTTTCAGATCAATACAAGATGTACAATAGTTTTGGGAGCCAATCAAAGTTCACAAGTTCAATTTGAGCTCACCATACCACATTAAATAGCTGCAACTTTGGGGGCTTGTATCTTTGTAATCTAATGTTTGTTTTCAATAAAATTTGTTGGGTTTTGTTTCCACTGAAGTCTAATTATTGTGGTAAAGTTTTCATGTCAATCCGAGTTGTTTCGAATGATTGGGAGCAATTCAAAGTTCAAAATCCAAACATTGGTGAATTCCAGTGAACTTCGGCGGCCTATAACTTCTTCATACAATGTCCAAATCCAATAAAACTTGTTGGAGAAGTTGCGCATATTAGTCTAGTTTGTGTGGTTAAAATTTTCATAGCAATCTAAGAAGTTATGAGTGACTGAGAAGCATTTTAGTAGAAGGAGGTTCAGTCATAGATGTGATTTTTTGTTACTTTTTTCAGTATTTTTTGACATTTCAAATCCATTTTGCAGACACAATGATTCATTTGAATGAAATTTTTTTCACCAAATTGTATATATTCTGATTTTGAATCATTTTGTAGTTTAAAGCTTTTTCAATTGAGTAGGTTTAGAAATCAAATCTCACCTCCAAATGTGTTTTAAAAAAATTTCAGCACCTTTTTTCAACATTAAAACATTATAATCTTTCAATCTATACAATCAAATGACCCCAAATTTGATTTACACCATCTACAACATGCACACTACAATATTGTACAGTTGAGATCTTTATACCTTACTCTAATTTTGACTTTTCATACTTGCAAAAGAAGGCAGTTTTTAAACTTGGTTGCACCTCTGTGACGTTCAGGGGTTAACCCTTGAACGACAAATTGGTGACTATGGAAATCATCCATTTTGATACCGTGAGAATCATTGGTCTAAAAATCCAAAAACACCCATTGGAAGTCAAAGTACTATAGAAGATCTCCCCTTTTCACACAAAATTTTGAGGATTAATAGTTGCAATTTTATCCTACACTAAAAGATTCTTCGTCATTCATCACACACCAAAACTTCCACCTCTATGTTTAAGGGTTATTCCTTAAAGGACGTGGCCCTCCATAAAATTGCTTACCAATAGGTACATTCTTTGTTTCTACATTCAGCAATGAAGTCATCCATCAACCACTTTTCAACCTCAATGTCCTTTTGAGAGTCAAGGAAATAGTGTCAATAATCACAAATATTTCATTACTTCCACAGTGATTAAAAAATGCCAAACCAAACTTGATAAATATATGTTATTGCGGCTTTGGGTATATACTGTGGTTCAAAGAATGTAATCCAATTTCCCCTTCAAATTCAGATTTTATTTACTGGGCAACAGATGGAAGCACAAACTCCATCGATCATAATACAAATTACAAAAGTGTCTACAAAAGAGACCGCTGGAAGTTATAAGTCTCTTCTAGCGCAACTGTACCACCGTACTGTACACGCTCAATGGAGTCACTGATTGGCATGTATATCAAGAATGTCGGTAATATCGTTTCCCTTCCTATCACAATACAATTCATGGCCGTAATCTTCAAAGCCAAAGAAAACATAATGTCTCAATCATCGCTATACATCTCAATTCCTGTTCTCAATTTACAAACCTACGTTTCTAATTCCCAGGAGAAAAAAAATCGTCAGTCATCTCGTCAATTTGACTGTATGACGCGGGAAGCTTCCAGATTTGTTCCTTTTGTTTGTATGATACAGGTCGACGACTTTTGCCGTTGCCAGCTTTCTGCCTCAATTACCGGTTTGTGGGTCGCCTTTCACTACCCTCCGTCCTATTAATTACAGAATATCGAAATGGGCTGCACCGGCCTTCGTCTAGCTAGAAAAAGTATGGCAAATGCTGCATGGATGCCATATGTACAATAAGATCCACCACCCTGTGACTGCACAAACCAAAGGTCGCACGGCTGAGTCGATACACGATCCATCGAGACAAAACTAAAATAACAAGTCTAAGTGTTGACTTAGGGTATCAGATCTCTCTGTTTCCACAATCCAATCGTGAAATATTAATCCGGGTATCTCCAACAACAATCAAATTAATGTTTTGCTATCATACCTGTAACCCCACTCGTTGTCAAACCATGCTACAAGCTTCAAGAAGCCATTGCCCAACTCAAACCCAGCTTTCGCATCGAGTATGCTTGATCTGATCGACCACGCAAGTTCCAGTTAGAATCATTTAAGATCAATCGAGAAGAACAACAAACGTGCAGTAAACAATGTCATTAGCTGAAGGTACTAAGACTAAGTTTCCAAAATACCTGCTGTCACCGACAAAGCTGGTTGAAGCCTCCTCCTCCGTGTAGCCTAAGATTCCCTTCAACTGTCCCTCCGCCTGTTCTCTGCAAAAGGAGGATTTAAACATGAGAATTCGATCATGAACGCGGAAGATAGACACCTCAACATCTACCGTCAAATTTTTTGACTGCAAAGAGAAACTACGAGAGGGAGTATAGACAGACTTACTTAATCGCTTCACAAACATGCTCGTAAGAGACTTGCTGGTCGAGCTTGACCACCAAGTCGATGAGTGACGCATCTGCTGTCGGGACTCTGAAGGCCCCGCCTCGAATTCTTCCGTCCATGCATGGAATCAATCGACCAATCGCCTTCGTAGCGCTGGTAGAGCTAGCTATGATATTAGCACAGCCAACCCTCCAATCCTTCAACGGCGGACCATCGGGAGACTTTTGTGTTGCTGCATAGACAGCATGGAATCCACTTTAGTAACCGAATAGGGCACAAGCGTACAATATATCACAATTTTCTAGAAATTTGCATTTCAGTATGGACTCAGCTCTACAAATCTACCTGTTTGAGAGTGCACGGTTGTCATCACCCCTTCCACCACTCCAAATCTGTCGTGAAGAACCTTCACCAGCGGTGTCAAGCAGTTGGTGGTGCAGCTGGCCATGGCTACGACGTTATACTCAGATCGGTACTCATGCTCGTTGACCCCCATCACAAACATGGGCGCGTCTTTGCTGAACCCAGTTATGATAACCTTCTTTGCACCGCCCTTGAGATGCTCAGCAGCTCCGTCTTTCGTAGTGTAATTTCCGGTACATTCCACCACGTAATCCACGCAGTGATCACTCCATGGAATCTCGGAAAGCTCCCTGCACATTTCAATCTCATGTTAGAGCCCGAAATTTCTTCAAATTTTGGGTCGGAAGCTCGCCTTAGCTTAACGACACAAAGGACGCTTGAGTGTAAAGATCTGGAAATGAAGTTAGTGGAACTCACTTGAATCCGAGGACGGTGACTTTCTTGCCATCGAAGCGGAGGGTTTGTGCATCTTCAGCGTAAATATCGGTTTTCACCGTCCGCCCGTGTACTGTGTCATACTTGAGCATGTATGCCTGCGGTATGAGAAATAGCGAAGTCAGACTAGCAGCTCTGATCAGAGATCCGTGAACGAGGGATTCAAAACCAGGGTGGAATGTTACTAAGATGACTAACCATATAGTCGGTGCTGATGAAGGGATCGTTGACAGCCACCAGCTCGATGTCGTCTCTCTCCAGTGCAACTCGAGCCACCAAACGTCCGAAACGGCCAAAGCCATTGATGCCAATCCTGATTTTCTCAGGTACTATCTTCGCAGCAGCTCCTGCGCACCAAACGCAACCACAAAACAGTAAATAAAAGCATAAAACCCTCCTGGAACCAGAAGCCTTGTGACAGAGTTGGCCCACTAGTTGACCACAACATAACGGAGCATTTCTCACTTAAAATGAGACCAAGTCAAGATTTAGTCACTTGATTTGTCTTAATTAACAGAACATGAAGGAGCTAAAAATGTCGTCAGCCTCCCAGGATCTTGAGACAAAGACAAAAAAAGTTCGCGAATAGCCTGTGACCTCGCCCGACATTAAACGTGGTATGACATGAGTCGGGAATTCGGATAAGAAACAAACAGAAAACTCCACTTTCGATAACATGAGCTATTTTTGCTGGGGAACTCAGCGCCGATAATTTGTGAGTCTATTCTACACGGACAATGAAAGGAAATAATGCATAGTAGAAGAGTCTCAGGAGCACTAACCTCGTCCCATGTATACCACGCTGGCAATACAAGATATCGAAGCTTGTCGGCTGATGTCCTAAATTCCTCGCCACCAATCCAAGACTGGACGTACGTTTCTTTCGACCACCGACGAGTCGACTCCCTCCCTCTACGCTCGGGTCAGTGAAGCAAGAGTAGCACGAACAAGGACTCTGTCTCTAAGAAACTAACCTCACACATATTGCATGAGTTCAACGTCAGTCCGTGAGGTTCTCCCTCTCTAGAACTTAACTTCCTGGTCAACTTTAGATCGCTACTGAATTCAAGTCACTCTTGTTCGGGGGAAACGTCCTCAAAAGAATTTTCTCAAGCTCCGCACGTGCTCTGAAAGTGCCCGAGCAAGCTGCTTGACTCCGAATCCCTCCAGTAGACCGGCCCGGAAACTGAAAAAAAGAACCTCCACTTCAAACGAAATAGAAGAAACTCAAGCGCGCCTCAGCTCACTACTGCCAATACTGAGATAAAACCTCTCCACTCTTCTTCAAATCAGAGCACCGTCCGTCTGTACGCGCGGTTTTCCCACGCTCGATGATAACCTCCCGGCCGGTCAAATTTGAACCAAGACTGATTTCGCCTGACTACCGTGGTGTCAGATGAATACAGACACTCTTCTTCGAAGAAAGTTCGGGGAAAAATTCCTCACAAAAAAACTCTCAAAGATTTATAACAAACACGAAAAACGAACAAAACTACAAGATCAAGCTCCACAGCTCTCCGAAAATCGCCAAGAAACGGCCGCTAAAACTGCTGATCTCTAGCCTAACTTAACAAAAATGCCACAAATATTATCAGAGCTCAGTACCGAGCTCAAATCCCGTCATTCTTGTGCAAATCTCCGATCGAGGCTGGGTGGTCAAGGAAGCGAAATCTGCGACGTCAACGAGCTCCACTCCGCAATTGCGCTCTTCCCGAAAACCATGAAGCGCGGAGTCGGGCGTTTAGTAAAGAGACATCAGGTTCGGTTCTAGCTTCGGTGTCGCGTTCGGACCGAGCCGGTGGCGGCCACGCGGTCGGGAGCGGTGAAACTGAAACTCCTTTTCGTGTTGTCAAGTGTCAGCATCCCGTGGCTCCTTCTTTTCTTTTATAAATTTTTATTACTCTTTATTATTACTCTTTATGTTTTTTGTTTTTTGTTTTGTTTTTAAGGTAGGAGGTTCTAAAAGCACACAGGCTCTAAAACCACCCACCCCTTGAAATGTAATGTACACTATTCGTACATCTTGCTTTTCCTTAGCCTCCATTGATGTACAAACAATGTACATTTTAGGAGGTGGGCGATTTTGGAGCCCTATGTCAGTTCAACTTCAAAATTTCATAACTAATTCCACAAAGCTCCAAAAAATATGAAACGACTTGGGTTAGATGCCGATTCTACTTGTCTTTCAAGGAGATTTGACTAAAAAGCTTCACCTCCCCAAAATTCGATTCCATCTCTTAAGTGGTTGATTTATGGACCTACTCCCTTACTCCTTATGTTTTGGTGACTTGGATTTGAGAATTTTCCAGAGTAACTTATTCCGCTTACTTTTACGGTGGGAGAGAGCCGGTAAAAATGGACTTTGTGGGTGGTGCTTTTCTGGGATGACACTTGGCATATGAGTTGGTGGAGACTAAATTTTTAATGGATTCAAGTCAGAGTGGTTCACACGCCATGGTTGAATTGCGGACACAATTGGGAATAATAATAATAATAACGTAAAGGTAGGATTATCCATTGTTGTTCCTTTTGGTCGTTGCACACCATGCAAGGTAGGGACATCTAGAACCACCACTTTTTAACTTAATTTAAACTTTACTGTGGACAATTTTTATTGGGAAGTGGGGCCTCGAGGACCCAAATGAGTGTGCAATGGATGACTTTGGGGTTGACTGTAGAAACAAAGAATGCACCTCTTGGTCAAATAATCGGCGCAGTTTGGGTGACTATTTTAGTTGTGCATGAAGGGGGGAGGGGGCCAAGGTGAATTGACCCCCTCATTGCCCCTCCAAGGCAAACCCTGGAATTTTTTATTTGCAAGGCTTAATTTTTTTTTGAAATTCTGAATTCATATTTGAAATAAGAGGCCCCAAATTACTCTCGGGAGATGCAAGAATTACCAAAAAAATTGGCACAACATAGGGGGCTTTTTTGTCAAACCAAAGTTGACTGGGGCAATGAGGGGGCCAATTCTCCCTGCGCGGGGGGAGGGCGTCTTCAAAGAATTGTGAAGAAACCAATAAATTAAAGCATAGTGTAATATTATTAACCAATGCTAGGGAGGGGTCCTTTCGCTCCCCTGTGAAGCTAGAGTCCTAGCGTTGAAATTTTAAATTTGAGCCAACGAATGAGTCTCCCCAACTTCCTAGTTAGCCAATGATATTAGTGTTGTAACTTCCCAACCATCGAAATATCTAGTGCCTCAATCTAAATCTAGCATTAAATTAACCCCTAAAGTCGCAAGGCCTTTTTTTCATCAAAATCCACTCAAAACTGTCATTTCTATTGCAAAGAGCAAAAAATTATTATTATTATTATTATTTTTATACATCTAATTGTAAGATCTTGTACTACACTAGTATGAAAATGCGTGGAAAAAATTTCAGGAACTTTGACCTTCTAGATTGCAAGATATTTGCATTTAAAGTGATGAATCCAAGATTTTTTTAAGAAAATGCTTAGATTGCCTGAAAACTAAGATTGTCCATAACTTTCTCATCACTAGTCCAAATGGAATGAATCAAAGCTTCAAATATAGACAAAAATATAATCTTTGAGAAAAAAATTTAAAATTAAAAAATTAAACTTTTTTGATTTTTTTTGTGTTGTCCCTCGAGTTGCTTTTTGGACTCATGGTTGTATAACTTTTGTTTCTAAGCATTGATTGAAATAAAAATTATATTCCTAGAAAACTAATTTGATTTCCTATCTTCAAGAAAAGTTTCAAAAACTTATGTCAAAAATTGAGATCACACAAGCCTACCTGAAATCCCAAGAGTTCCCCCATAGGAACTTTAGGACTTTAGGGATTAAATTTGCTCCCGGGGATCTAGAAAGGAATTATTCCAATTTTCAAAATATAGGTTGGTTAAATAATGTTATATAGGATGACAAGTTTTGACACATCCCAAGAACTCTTATTTGCAAGGCAATGCAAATCATAAATTGGCCTCCTTCCTCACTTGTATTGTAACTACTTCTTTCTTCACCCACCCCAACCACTTCTTTGTGCATTTGCATACTATTATTTGTAGATTTATAGATGTGGGATTGTAGTACATTGGTTTTCAAATTATCATCTTTTAACACTATAGTAGAATATGATAGAGCAATTGCATTTTTTTTCTCATTTTTTATGATTTGTTTGGCTTCTTGTTGAATAATTTCTTTATTATTTGAATAAATGTATGAGTGTTTTTTATTAGTGTTTGTTACAAAAGTTTATCTATTTGTTCTTGTTTCTATTTAGTTTTCTGTATTTATTTGTTTTTTCAACAATTATTGGTGTTTGTCAATGTAAGGCATTCTAGACACTCTTTTGTATTTTGTAAGTGCTTAAATGCAAGATTTAACTACATTTGGTGGAGATTATGGAGACAGCCTTCACGATTTTGATTTGTCATTGCATCATTGGAAGAAAATACAAACATTTTCTTATAGCTTGTAGGTTCTTATTAATCATGATAATCACAAATCCCCTCTAATGTTTTATGCACCCACATTAATGCAAAACATTAAATGCAAAACTATAACCAAATGATAACCATAGTATGTAAGATGAAAAATGTTGGATAGCAATCACGGTTGTCATATCGGACAGAATCTTATTGTTCACGGACGAATCACGTCATATCAGACAGAATCTTACTGTTCACGAACGAATCAGGGTTGACTGGCTGCAAACTTTGGAAGCCAATAACTTTTAGAAAAATTATCCAAATCAGGCATATGAGATGTTTTTGATTGCAAAACAATCCAAAATGAGTACAAAACAATGTAGAACTTGGGTAAAAGAAAATAGAAGATAATAGAAGACAATTATTAAGCTTGTATTAGTGATTGCAAAACAATCCAAAATCAACACAAAACAACACAAGACTTCCATAGAATGATGGAAGATAGAGTAGAACTATGTTTGTGATTGCAAAAAATCCAAAATTAATACAAAATGATGTAGGAATTTTAGTAGAACAATATGAAAATAGTACTAAACAATGTTTGTAATTGAAAACAATCTAAAATTAGTGTTGAACTAATATAAGATGTTGATAAAACAATGGAAGATAGTAGTGAACAATGTTGTGATTGCAAAACATTCCAAATTAGTGTTGAATAGTGTAAGGCATTGGTAGAAGAATTAAAGGTAGTGGAGAATAATGCTTGTAATTGCAAAACTATCTAAAATTACTCTTGAATAATGTGGGACACTGTAGAATAATAGAAGATAGTAGATATGGGAAGCAGACTTGAAATAGTCCTCCAATGGAACTAGTCCTCCAATGAAACTAAAAAGCATCTAATGAATTTAGGACTTTTGTATAATTATGAAACATATTATATAATTGAAAATATTTTATAAAATTATGTTAGATATGACAAATTGCATTTGTAATTTAAAATCTCTAAATTATTATTAAAATATGTTGTTAAATCCTAGATGATCAACCAATTTCATCTTATTGCTTGATCTAGAATCCCTTTCATTTGTTGTCCTTGAACTATAGATGATGAAAAAAATAGTTTAGGATGATTTTTGTCCTAATAACTTCTCATTCATTTAAAGTAATAATAAAATATTTATAAGACACACTTTCTCACTAAACTTTTGTTCCTTCCAGAAGTGGAAGCCTTCCAACGTTGCAATCATGAGAATAGGGATTCAAGAATTACTAGCATTGTTGACCTTGCCAATGTGGAAGCATGGTTATAATACTATATTCACAAATCTAGCTATCGATTCTAAACCCTATTAGACAATCAAACTAAATTTAGCAAAGAGGGATAATCCCAATCTTCAAGTTAAGGCTTAGTTAATAATAGGGGTTGTTACACCTTTTTCCCATTCTCAATCTTCAAATAATGGGCCAATGGAGATTTAACACTCTTTTATTGGCTTGCAGAGGCTTATAAAAGGTCCCATCTCTAAAAATTGAAAACGATCATTATTCTCTTCCAAAGGTAAAGAGTGGACATGAAGAACATTTTGCGTATGAAGATAATTCATTTGGCTTTCACCCTTTGCATGTTGCTTTCACCACAAATCACTTTCATTATTGCAAATCAATTGATCATGGATGAACTGGTAAGAGGCCCCTCCAAAACAACCCCACCCGTCTTATAAAACGGATGGCCTCTTAGGAGGAGCAAGCCGAAAACGCTCCGCGATTGGCAAAACGACCTCAATTTGCAAGCCACCCTACCGTTGGCAAAACAGGAAGCGACAAGAGGCGCAAAGGTTGGCGGAGGTTCGGGGTTCCTGTTCTTTCACTCTATTTTCGTGATTTTCACTGTGGCAATTACTATCTACGTCACAACTTCACTCTCTTTCTATTTACTCCTAGTAATTGATGTAAGTCGTCAGGCGGGAAGGGGGATGGCCTCTTAAGAGGCCATGGATGGGACAAGCCTAGTAGCCAGGCTGCCAAACCCGTCCAAGCCCCCATCTTTGCAGGTAGAGGCCGCCTGCATTTTGCAAGACGGATGGCCTTGCTCTAATGACCAAAAACCTTGAAGAAACCCACCCTACAGACACATGTATTTGCTTAAGTGGTCAGAAATGGGTGTACCTCCCCCCTTAAGCTTCGGATAAGCTCCGGGGATTAAAAGGGGGGTCTTTAAAAAACAGAAAAGAAGAGCCTTCCGGATCATTATCCTGGAGGACTGACTAAGCTTCTTGCAGGTGGAAACAGCTGCAAAATCCGAAACTCCGACGGCGTCAGTGGGGAGAAGACACCTGTTGCATTGTTGACTCGAGGCACGAGCTTGCGACAGCGAGCAGCTCTTCACGTGGACGAGGGAGATAAGTCATGTGGACAAAGGCGAGCTTTTCAGCTTGCTGGGAAGGACATTGGCCGGAGCCCGAGCCGTTTTCCTGCTTTCCGGTTGTATGTATGATTTTTCACCAATTGGCTACAACCAAAAGATGTTGGCTATTGTTCTGTTGTACAGGAATTTCTTCCGTTTTGGGAAGAGGGTTCGAAGCAGCCAGTTTATTGTCGCTCTCTTTCTTTTAGACCAGCAGACAAATTTTTACCTACAGTACACCAAACAGTGAAATGAGGTTGCCCTGCACTAATTTCTCGACATTCTACACTATACATGTGTGTGAATATGTACATTGACTGTACAGTGGGGTACAGTTCATTTACGAATTTTTGGGCTCCCTTCTCCTGCGATGGTTCCAGTCCCACAACTTCCCACTGTCCAAGCACCTCCCTACCTAGCCCTTTCCATCTGAAATTTTGTATGTAGGTTGTACATACCTAGCACTACATCCTGGGCTCCTTAATTACTTGCAACTACCGCCGCATTACAATTTTGGGCCGCCATTTCCAAATGACTGCAAAATATGGCGACTTGTTCCCTGCCTTGCAATGCCTTCTACACCTCAACCTCGATTCGTTTGCCTGCCGGCCAAGCATCCCTGGACTCCTCTTTGCATCTGCTTCCATTTGGGATTGTGACTTTACACTATGCAATCTTGAGTTTAGTCGCATTTGCCTGATTTACAGGGACTCCTTTGCGCGGTCTCCTCTTTCATCGCCTTGCCATGGGGGGGGGGGGAGGGGGCTTATACCTCAAGGCATTGTAGCTCTCACGATTAGCGATGCCAAAGCTTATGGTTTAATTCAACAAGGCGATGGTTCCTTGGTCGAATTCACCACAGGGAGCCAGTTCCTTCGCTTCCACTGGGTTTTGTCGTCACCACTGTTGTCTTCTTTTCCAGCGCTTGGTCAACTTCCTTTGCCACTGATCAACCACATCAAGTACACAGTCTGCATCCGAGGTTTGTCGATCTTTGCAACTCTTGCACTTTGTTTCCTTCATACAAATTGTTTGGATTGCTTACATGCATATGATAGTGTTTCCTAGTTTTCCACATGGAATTTCTTATCTACACTACCAATTTCATGATTTTTTTTCTTCATTGCTAGATTCCAATGCGTACACGGACATTGAGCGATCATGAAAGAAGTCTGATCATTGGAATGCGTCGAGGAGGCATGAAATGCAAAGATGTTGCTGCATTACTGAAATTGCCACGATCTACTGTGTCAACAGTGTTGACAAAATGGAAGAGAACTGGATGCATGACGACTCAAAAACCTAAACCTCGACCTCGAAAGCTATCTGGTCGAACAATGAGAGACCTGTCTCGACTTCTCCGTGATGATCGACACATGCGCTTGGGAGCGCTTGCAAGGAAATTTGAGGTACATCGAAATACCATCCGCAAATACATTCACAGGTTGGGATTTGGAAATCGTGTTGCTCCTAAAAAACCTTATCTCAATCCACGACATAAAGCTCAAAGGTTGTCATTTGCTAGGGAACATCGTCATTGGACATATGAAGATTGGAAGCATGTCATATGGACAGATGAGTCTTCTTTTGAGCTTGGGAAAACCTCTGGGCAGATTCGAATTTGGAGAAGAGTCCATGAAAAATATGCATCTAATTGTCTTGCACCTAGTTTCAAATCTGGACGATCATCTGTAATGGTTTGGGGAGCTTTCTCTGGATTTGACAAGAGTCCCTTGATATTTCTACCACCAAATGAATGAACTGCATTACATTTTGTTCAAAATGTGTATGAAGCTGCATTGAGCGGCTTTTATTTCATGCATGATGTACCGCATGAACTTGTACTCATGGAAGATGGTGCTCCTATACATCGTAGCAAAGTCCCTGAAATGTGGAGGCGTGCTCATGGAATCAACAAACTAGATTGGCCTCCGAATTCGCCTGACTTGAACCCCATTGAAAACCTGTGGAAGATAGTTAAACAGCTTTTGCGAAATCAACCTCGGCCACACGACATGCAACAAATGATGCAACAAATTCAAGTGGTATGGGATGAAGTGTCTCTAGAACAAGTACAAAGGCTCATTTCCAACATGCCCAATCGAATGCGAGCTGTAATTTTGGCAAAGGGTGGATCTACTAGATGGTAGATAGTTTAGAAAACTCATCGAAGATGTTGTATGATTAGGAATTTCAAATGTACATATTCATCATGCTTATAAAGTATTTTTCTCCACTATTCCAACGCATCTTGTGATTTCAGATTTGGTTCATTTTTGAGCATGATATGACCTCTCAAAGTTTGTAAACTTGACAAAGAAAACTGCCTGCGTGCAAAAATTCGTAAATGAATTGTACCCCACTGTAGAAGGATGCAGTGATGTAGGAACCATGTGTGTTGCATGGGTTGGCACATGGGTTTGTGGCTCGGGTTTAGAGAACTGCATGTGCCTCCATCTAGACAAGTGGTGAGTCATGAGGTCACTTTCTTGAGGAAGGCAACCTAATTGTTGAGGCAACCTAAATTCACTATTTAGTGTAGGTATCATCTAGTTTTCATGTCGGTATCATTGAGTTGATCATCTGAGTGTCACATGAGTTTTGAAGAAATAATTGGCTCCTTCTTCAAAATGAAAATAAGACAGTGCTACTCTCACTCAAAATAGTTCATCGATGAAAAAAATAAGGGAGGATGAAGGTCTTTGAAGTGCCCATTTCAAAGTTGAAACTAAACTTGGGTAGGTGAAACTTCTTGAATCTTTTTCAATAAATTTTCCTTAAAAGATAAATGGAATTGGCATTTAAGATAAAAGCACTTGAATGTGACACTTATTCAAGATTTGTAGATCTTGAGGGTAGGTGTAGAATAAAATTATGTGTGTTTATTAGGAAATGGTTTAAGAAACCAATGGAATTGGTTTTGTATTTTTTTGAGCTTGTATGAATATAATACAAATATGTGAAAATAAGTGCATAGATGCACCTACAATGGATAATAGACTACCACAAAAGTGGACATAGAAACATCCAAAAATGACAACCCCTAAGTTTGTATTATGATCATTTTATTGGCCAATGCAAAACCTAACCCCATCACTATGACACATTCATGGAAACTTGTCTATCGATATTGGGTTCACCTATGCTTTAGTTTAGAACTTTTTCTAAGTGTCAAAAAATGACTCCTGTTACATTTGGGTGCACATGCCTTAACTCAAGTTGTTTCGTATTTTTTTAGAGATTTGTGAAATTAGTTATGAATTTTCAAAGTTAAAATAGTATAGGCCTCTAATTAAAAATTGCCCATCTCCTTGAATGTACACTATTTGTACATTGCTGGTACAATAAAAAAGAAATATGTACAAGTAGTATACATTTGAGGAGGTGGGCAATTTTAGAGCCCAAGCGCTTTAAGAACCTCTTATCTTAAGTTACTTATAAGGGGCCCAAATTCCCCTTGGGGGGGCATCCTTAGTGCACTTTGGAATTTCATTGCCATTCCAAAATAAACTTCTAATGTTTTTGCTACTTTGTAATTAGCCCCTAAATGTGCAGAGTATTCTCCAAAATAGACAATTAGTGAAAAATTATTATAAAGTATTACTTGGAAGAATATTTTACAATTGATATATCAATAAAAGTTATAGATTTTGAGTTCTACATTCCATTTGTTTGGAGACTAACCAATGCTATCATCAATGTGTGTTTTTTATAAATTTTGAAAAGAAAATTTCAAAATCCTTCTTAATTTGATTACAAGAAAAATATTATCATTTTTCAAATGCAAAGGCATTGAGATGTAACAATTGTTCCTGTTGAAACCTATACTCTTTCTACAATGCAATTTTATGCTCTTAATTTCAAAAAAATATTCAAGTATCGTGAGAACCAATATCATATGCATGCTTGTCAAATTGTGAATATTTTTATTTCTATAAACATCAACTTCCTTCAATTTTTCTATACAATAATATGAAATGATGTATACCAATATGCCAAGGCCCAAGTTTTTTTTGAATTCTAAAAAAAGTTGACAAAGTATAAAGTAATTCCAAATTTTAGAACATAAAAACAAATTTTAGACATGGCTAACTTTGAAATTTACTTTCTTTCAAATTACAACTATTTTTTTCAAACTTCCATAATAATGTGTTAATGTTGCGTACTACAACTTTTATATATCTACTTTTGTATATTTACTTTTCCCTTTTGATGCTTATGGTATGGTTGTTCAAATAAAAAAGTTCCAAATCCAATTTTGTTTGTCATTGTATGATAAATAATTTTTTTAATTATTTAAATTTTTTTGTAGGGTTCTTTTTGCCCACTAAACTATAATTTGGGCTTGATGTGTCATAATTGAGGTCATAATTTTTGGCTTTGGGGCACCAATTGAAATAAAAATTATACTCCTAGAAAACTAACGTGTTTTTCTATTTTGACAAAAGTTTTAGAATATCACAACAAATATTGAGACTGTGGGAGTTTCCTCAAAATCTAGTTTAGTTCTTGAAGGGACAATGGAACTTTAGGAATTAATGCCATATGTATAAGAATACTTTAGAAGAGTTTAGTATGCAAAATCTTGAAAATCGTGTGATAGCAAATATAGAGACCTTTTTAATAAAATAAAATAAAAACTATCTAAAAAACAATTAAATCCAAAATAGTCCTAAAAAATTGATTTAGAGATATTGATATAATATGCTTGGAATATCCTCTAAAGTATTTTAATTTAAAGGAATATTTTTATAATATGCATATCACTTCATAGCCCTCTATTAACCCATAATGATCCAAATGACCATTAGCTGCCTCTCTTTTTCAAGCAACTTATTCTTAAATTTTGAGTTTTATTTCAATAAAAATTTATTTTAAAGAGATAGGCTACGTTATAAATGCAATGGCAGTAGTTTCATCAAATTTCAAGTAAAACTCCACCTCATAGAATTTTGTGGTGTAATATACTTCATGGCTCATTTTAGGGGGTAGTTGGATATGGACTAAAAAATTAACCAACCAATGCAATTGTAGAGGAGCATTCTCCACTTTCTTGTTTTTCACTAAGCACAAAAGGTCATCATTTCAAAAAATTCCACTAAGATATGCTCCTTAAAAGTGTGATGCCTTATTTTTTCATTGATTCAAATAAAACTTCAAACTTAAATATCTACTAAAATGTGCAGTTAAATAATCTGAAATTTTTTGACGTGCTCACTTTCAAGGTGAACTATAAGATTCTACAGTTACCTTCTATCCAATCTCAAGAAAAATGAGAAAAAATTGCTCAAATTCTTGGTAGTTTGGGCCCATTTTGAAATCCCCTCCTTGGATTATTAATTAGGGGCTCAATATCCTTTAATTACATGTGCTTTATATATTTACCACCATATTCCTCCCTTGTTTTTTCATCATTTATTTTATTTTAGCTTATGATTTTATATCCTATTCAAGATTGAAGTACATATAATTGTTTTATTTTCATTCCAACTTTTATGTTCTACACATAAAAGGAATTTAACTTTAACTATTATGTGTCAATGTCAATACATAATCAAGCTAGTTATAATTATATATTTGTGTAGAAGATATAAGAAAAAATATAAAAATTTCAAAGTAGGATGTGAGCATTACATCACAAAGTTTAGACCCTATGGTTTGTCAACTACATTGTAACAATATGAAGTAATATATTATAATGATGCGATAAATTGTAATTAATGTGTGAATCCATGAAACAATGATAACCACATGATAATTGTTGACAAACTATAGGGTCTAAACTTTGTGATGCGTGGATCTACTTTACAACTCTTTTAAAATGAATTTTTAATGTAATTTTTCCTTCAATATCTAGTGTATTTGACACTCATTCAAGAGCCCTCAACACTAGAAAATCAAGATTTGCAATGGGATACCCTTGTACAAAATCTTGAATAGAAAATCACAATCATTCATTTTCAAAATTGTTTTTTTGTTGCTAAAACTAAGACTTCAAAAAGACTTTATAAAAAATACAAACTACTAAAAATGGTAATTTGGTAAGTTTTGTTTAACTTTAAAGTTTTGCCAACACTAAAATTTGGTGTCTTGGACATTTAGGGATTAAGAGATGAAAATGCATGTCTTCTATAAGTCATAAAGTTTTCATATTTTTTGGGTGAAAATTTACAATTTTTTTAAAGAAAAAGTCAAAAAAATTGTATCAAATATCAAATATGCTAAAAAAATTATTTATAATTACAAATGAGATTCAATATAAATAGGCCTTTAATTTACACTATTTAAAAAAAAATTAGAGTTATCCTCCTTTTTGCTAAATTTTTTGAAAAACTCTCTATAGAGGTATATTACACTATGTGGTCCAGGTTGGTAATTTTATTAAAATTTTGATTATTTTTTCAAAAAATTATATGGAAAGTATTTCAAATAGAATATTTCTATTTCTTAGCATTTATTAAATTACATTATGCAACTCTAATTAATTATTTTTCAAAGAATGTTAACTTTAACCATGGGGTATAATAGTGTGAGATATTATAGAATAAGAATATTTACCATAGCTTTTTACAATTAGAATATTAAGAAACCATGATATAGATCCAAAATTCAAATTACGTTAAAATTTTTAATATTGGAATTTTTTCAATTTTTTTTTCAAAATTTCAAGCTAGAATAGAAATTACACTTTTTCAAAATCATTTCATTATTTGGAACTAAATTCAAGATAGATCATTTTTATGTTTCAAATATAGATCAAAGAGCAAGAAGCTTGAAATTGCCAAAATATACTAAATTGATTGAACAACCTCTTGTGAAAAAGTCAAAACATCACTATGAGTAATATTTACTAAAAATTTATTCAAGCAACTCTGCAAAATGGAATGAAAAACTATTTTTTTCCATCACATACATATGCCTCTTTGAAATCATTCAAAAAAGATACAAAACATCATTTAAGTCTTTGAAGATTAAAAAGCCCAATTTGAAATCTAGTAATCAATTACATTAACTTTAAAAATATGTTCTAATTGAAACATTCAATTTGTTCTTTAAACAATGTAGGTGACTACTCAAAAATATTTTTATTAATATGTTTTTACTTGTAAGTTAGATTTGATATTCTATCAATTTATCAAACTAGTTTTATTGACAAAGAATGGTTTAGTGTATGAAATATAAAAATGTGGTTGCTTGACAACTTCTAGTAAAAATCAAAATAATTGTATTTTTAGCATAACTTCATGGCTTAATTTACAAATTTACAAATATGTTTTTTCAAAAACTTTAAACAATGAAATGAGAAATTAGAATGAAAATTCAAAACATTTCAATTTTCTTTTTGAGAAATAAAGTCAACTTCCGAAAATCCATTTAGTGATATCCCGATTCCGTCAGGGTACAAGGGAACATCGAGAACATGTTCCCTTGTTTAGGGATCAGGGCCACTGACTCGGTGCCTCCTTCGACTGCAAGCCCAAGGCTATCCTCGACAAGTCCCCGGCAGATTTGCCAAAACGCCGGGCAGGCCATGCCTGCCCGCCCAAAAAAATAAAAAAGAGCCCCCTGTATTGAACCGATTTTTCAGAATTTCTGCACTCCCCGGAAGTAATTCGGGGCCTCTGATTGCAAATATGAGTTCAGAATTTCAAAAAAAAAATTTGTGTAAAAAATAAAAAATTTCAGTGTTTTCTACGGGCAGGGGCAGGCAGGCGTTTTGGCAAATCTGGCTGGGACTTCGTGCCGAGGCAAGGCTATCCATGGCACATTTGATCGACCCTCCAAATTTGATCGTGTGCGTCGCCCCTCTAAGATCGCTGCTGTATCGTCTTCCTCTCACTCCCCTCTCCACATCGTGCATTTCGTCGCTCGATTTGGAAGCCTGACGCGGTTTTTACCGACTTTTTTGTGGCCTCCTCTGCTGCTCGATTCATTTCTTGGTTGGCAGCTCGATTTCGTTGCGCTTGCGAGTTCGGAGGTTTTGACAGCTTACGAGTGAGCCCTGCGCATACACAGTATCAGGTTTGTGCGAATTCCAGGAGCTTTGTTGCGCGGTTTTCAGTTTAGTTTTGAGTGGTGTTGGTGGCGCGAAGCCAGCTTTCGTAGGGTTCGTTGTCAGCATTGATCGACACTAGCTCGTGGTCGTGATCTGCGTTACTTTGTGGTTGTTCTTCCGCGCCTTGCCAATTTCGGTACAATGTGCGGCATGGTCGTGTGGTTTATTCGTTTTGAGAAGCCCTTGTTTGGTTTTTAGGGTTTAGGGTTTAGGGTTGCGATAACGTAATCGGACTCTGAGTGTGTTTTCACCGTGGTCCTGTCCCGCTGGTGCGTGCGAGTGTGGCGAATTCGTTATCTCGAAAGCGTACAGGGTTTAGGGTGTATGATTTTAAAGGTCAAGTGGAGGCATGGATTCAGACCTGAGACGTTTTAATTCTCTATTCTTTAGTTTCTTTACCTCGATGCCGATGTTTTTATGTGATTGCTTAGGGACGTTTTTAGAGTACCTCCAATTCTAGCAAGGGCTTTACTCGTGGTTCCTACAGGGTTTTAGACCTGCTGTGAGTTTCAGCCAGTCATGTGGTGGAAAGATAGAGCAGCGGATACGAGAGGGTGAGCACAAGATGCATGCTGTTTGTTCCAATTGTGGTTCGATACATTACCAGAATCCTAAAACATGGAATGAATGATTGACCTTTTTTCATTGCGATGATCCTTTGCTCTGCATAATTACGTCAGTTGGCTTGCATCGCTTAACAAAATTTAAACGATGGCTTGCTGTTTATGTGACAGTTTGTGTTGCTAAATTTTGCTTCAGGTAGTAGGTTGCCTGGTAGAGCACGAGAACAAAGTCTTGCTCTGCAGGAGAAATATTGTGCCATCTTATGGTCTTTGGTGAGCATCTGTATTTCCAGACTACAATTACAGGAATGACCAGAGGAACTTCTGCTTTTATTTGGAAGAGGGCATTGTATTCCATTTTTGGTTATAATTTACGGACTTGCTGAATATTCAGGCACCTCTTTGTGCTGCTTATGAAATGAAAGGATATCCAATTACTAAACCCGTTCTTTTCCTTGACTTAAATTGAGTTTGTACAATTGCTTTGCAGGACCCTGCCAGCAGGGTACATGGAGCTCGGAGAGTCTGCTGCCAAAGGTGCAGCACGGGACACTCTTGAAGAAGCTCATGCAGGCGTACAAGTTGGCGCCCATCCTGACATTCCCCTAATTGGCCAGGTTAGTGCCTCAGTTGAGTAGTGCTTGAGGATGTATTTGAATTTACATCACTGCAATCGTGTAGCCGTGCCGAAATGTCTCGTTCTAACTCTATAGATTCGGAAATTCACGATTTGATTGTGTTGCATGAAAATAATGTCGTCACTCCTATGAGTTTTCTCTTTCTTGTTTTCAAAAACGTGTACTAAAACTTCAAACGTGATCACAAAAATAATGGATGGTAATGAATTGCAGAGGAAGAGGAAGAAGGAGAAGAAACAGGAGGTTGGAACTGGTCGTGGTTTTGATCTGCAGGGTGAGAGGAAGAAGGTGAAGAAGAGAAAACCCACCCCCTCGCAGACTGTTGAAGAGGTTGGGACTGCTGGTGGATTTGAAGTGCAGGGTAAGAAGGAGAAGGAGAAGAAACGAGAGTTTTCTCCCTCCCAGACTGTTGAAGAGGTTGAAACTGGTAGTGGATTCGAAGTGCAGGGTAAGAGGAAGAAAGAGAGAAAACGAGAGTTTGCTCCCTTGCAGACTGTCGAAGGTGTTGGAACGGGTAGTGGATTTGAAGTGCAGGGTAAAAAAAAGAAGGAGAAAAAACGAGAATTTGCTCCCTTGCAGACTGTCGAAGATGTTGGAACGGGTAGTGGATTTGAAGTGCAGGGTAAGAAAAAGAAGGAGAAAAAACGAGAGTTTTCCCCCTCCCAGACTGTTGAAGAGGTTGGAACTGGTAGTGGTTATGAAGTGCAGGTAAAGAGGAAGAAGGAGAAGAAGAGAAAACCCACCCCCTCGCTGACTGTTGAAGAGGTTGGAATCGGGAATGGTCTTGAATTGCAGGGGAAGAAGGGGAAGAAGAGAAGAGAGTTCACTCCCTCGGTGACTGTTGAGGACGTTGATGAGGCTGGAATCGGTAGTGGTGATGAATCGCGGAGGAAGAGGAGGAAGAAGGATAAAAACCTCACCACCTCACAGACTCTTGAAGATTGTCGGCCTAGAACAGGAAGTGCGAAGAAGACCATTCTCACAACACAGGAGCCAGAAACTGGCAATGGTGCTGAATCAGGTAGAAAGAAGAAAAAGGTTACTTTTCAACTTCCTGATTCGACTCAAGATGTTCCGTCAGAGAACGAGTTGCTTGGAGAAGAAACTGAAACGATGCACACTAGCACAGATCTGGAGTCTAATCCCTGGGTAACCGATAAGTTGCGTCCTGATTTAGTTTGGGGGGTGTACACTCCCCAGGAGGATGGGGCTTTGAAGCAGGCCATCTTCGATTACATCCAAGTAAGATGCCAATTTTATACGAGCAAATGTTGGTTGGTTTAGGTTGGGTTTGTTTGTTTCACTTTAGATGAAAGATAAAATGATGACTGTTATTCTCTTTGCGTGAAGGAACGAGGTTGGGATCGAGAACATGGCCTACAGAAGATTCTGAACTCCAAAAATAATGAAGCGAGAGGCTGCTGGTATATAATTCGTAAGTGAATGTTTTTCTTATATTTTCTTGGAGTATCCTATTTATGTGTGTCCTTAATGTTTTGGAAGTTTGAATTCCAAGCTGTTAGAAGTTCTTCAAGCGGCCAATTTATTCAACTGTTTTATCTCTTATGTTCATCTTGCTTTTTTCTGTTCTCAGCAATATTTGTCTATGGAGGCCTGCCCAATAGGGTTCAAGGTTGTCTTAAAACGAATAAAAAATGAGACACTTAAAAGAGGTTCTACTTTGATTGTAGGGAAGTGTTTGCCACAGAGAGAAATAAAGCGTCTCTACACTAGAGCACATCGACTTTTCGATCCTGGAAATTATCTTGGGAAATGGACATCTGAAGAAACTCAGTCCTTGATAGAGTAAGTGAAATTTATTAGATGTTGTGAAATCCTAAACCCTTGTATTGGTTTAGTGGAAGCGCTATTGCAGTTGTGCACTTTAAGCTACTCTTCATCTTTGGAGTTCATGCATTCGTGTTCTAAATGAGCTGGTCAGATTAGCTTGTTGTGAGGTTCTGATTTAACATATTTCCAAAGTGACAACTCCGATCTTCATTTTTCTAATTAGGATTTTCTTGGATCTAGTTTTTACCCTATCTCTTCCCTACGTTTGTGAATCTTCCGTGATGTCATTCGGTATATATAAAACCTGTTGACATGCTGAGTAGGTTTCACGATGTGATGCTTACCGTGGCACGAAGATTCTGGATGTTAGGGATTTTACTATATTGCTCTCTCACCTTCACCCTCCTCTTCCTAGTCTGCTTGTTGGATACGGCTATTCACAGAGGGTGTGCAAATATGTGCGTGGTAATCAGGTTGCATTCCGTGCACGGTAATAACTGGAAAAAAATATCAACTATAATTGGGAGGGATGCGTTAAATTGTAAGGACAAGTGGCGGTATCTTAATCTCTCTGGTTCAAATGATCGGAAAACGGGTAAGTTTTTTCTCTTACGATTTTTGTGTGGCAGATAGACATGTGGCAGATAAACATGTGGCAGATAAACATGAGTTGACATTCAACTAGGTACCTGTGGTTTTAGTAGTGTTTCCTCACTTCGACTAAGTATATTGCATTGCATTACTGTTTCTCATGTTGTTCAGTGGTGTTCAGGTCTTTGGTCTGAAGAGGAGCTACAAAAGTTATGTGCACTTGTCATGAAATGCTTACACGTGAGAAGACAAATGGCCAAAAAAGGGCAGTTACGAAAACACCACAAAGTGGTATGTGTGTTTCTAAATCTCTGTAGAAGTAATATGATGACGTATGAATCCCTGTTCTTCCCTCTCAGAGGTTTGTAATTATTTGAAATTTTTTTTTCATGTCCGTAACCAAACTGGTGCGGAATCACTTAACCAATGATAGTTTTTTTGATTTGTCTAGTTTAGGTGGCCGCTTTTACTACTAGAAACCAGAAACTATATAGCAGAGACCTTCCAATATATTATACACTTGAAATTGCTCTAAGTACTCATATGAGTCTTCAAGCATCTATTTTACTGCTCACAAATAACTTGTGTCGTAGGTCCGTGACGAGATCAATTGGGAATTTATTGCCGAGCAAATAGATGGGCGTAATCGCCTTGACTGCATGACTCAATGGTAATATCTCCCTCTTTTCTGTAGTCCTTGGTCACCGCTCGTCTGCTTATCATCGAGAAGCACGTCGACCCTCTCCATCACTGCCGGGTGAATTTCAGTTGTGTGTGCTACACTGATATTTCAGCTTGTAGTCAAGTCCACCTGTGCTGCTGTGAGTATTTTGATCTATTGGACTCAGCATTCTGGTTCGTGTATGTCTGTCGAACGTTCTAACGAAATGTTGGGACTTGGCAGGTATAGAAGAATGGCTTCACCAATGGTGACAACTGGAGATTGGTCCAACGGTGATGATCAGCGCCTCTTAGAGAGGTATATGTATCCCTGGCGTTTTGTATCCATTGTTGCTTCTGCTTTTGGAACTTGCATGTGATGCAAGTTCAAATCTCTTACTCTGGTTTATTGAAGAATTCTTCTGATCTCTGAAACCAAGACCCGGACTTCTGTTTGGCTTCTTGTTGGAATTCATCTTTTGGATCCAGAAGTGACTGACAGAAAATCTTGAATATGCCAGGTTGATGGAGGAGTTCCCGCTGTCCGAGGAACTGGTTGAGTGGGATTCGCTCTTGGAACACAGGTGGGCTTTCGATTGAGATTCTTTAGCAGAATATAGAATTTTGCATTCTCCAGTTTCTACATGTGAATAATTATCATCAGTTTCATCTAATCAGTACAATGCCAAAAGTAGTCTTTGACCTCTCCAGCAGGGTTTTTATTTTTGAGCGACCCCCCTGCTGGGAGCACCTCTCTAAATAAAAACCCTGCTTTCCGGCATATATGGTATTAACTTCATGCATCAAAAACTAGATGCGCCTGGATCAAACTTAATTGTAGTTTTCAAATTATGCATTTCTTGTGTTTAATTTGTACTAGTTCAGAACTCTAGTCTTCATACATTGCCAATGAGTGCATGTTTGGTAAGACCGTAGCCAAGTAGTCAAGGTCTTTTCCCTGGATTTGCTTCTGACTGCAAAACTGTTTCATCGCGTTCAATTCCAGATCAGGAGAAACGTGTAAAAGAAGGTGGGAGCAAATGCAGCGTTCTCTTGGGCGGGGACCTGTGTTGCGGCACTTGCACTTTCTTGAGAGGTTGGAAGGTGTTGTGACGCGCTTCGCTCCTCATCTGGCAGATGCTGAATATGATCCACAGTTTGCTGCGGAATTGGAGCAAGCAGATGCCGACGAATCGGAGGACAGCATGGATACATGAATTAGGTTCAAGATTCATGTACACTCCTTTTTGACCTTCCCATGATTCCTTCGCTACCTTTGACAGGAATCGACTTACTGTTTACTACCATACTGTTTACTACCATACTGTATACTTGATATTTGTAGTGAATAGTGTGCTCATTCATAATATGGACGGAGTTGTGATCGCGATTAGTGAAGAGTTTTCGGCAGGCGTCAAAGTTGTAGGTTTTCGTATGGAAAGAAAGTGTACTATTCCTTGATGCGACAAATGCAGTGCACTGAACCCATGCTCCAGAGTATATTTGGGAGACCTTAGCGTTGAAGCGATGATTTAAGAAGTCTCGTTTTCCCCATAAAGTTGAAAGATTACCTCGTTCATGTGGAGACTGGAGACCATAAAATGACTCAAATTTCGCATCTCAGTGTACAGATTTGCAGAGCTGGCAGGGCCCGAATCATTGCCAAGTAGAGCATGTAATTTAATGACGGGGACATCGCTCAGGGCTTGTCAGTACTTATTAATGGAGCCCTGGATCGAGCTTTTTCTGTGCAGGCAATGAGAGCTGGTTTTCTTGGGACTCGCAATGTCATCAGACCCACAATCCACTGAAACGAAGTACCGCTAGCACCCTTTTAATCAACCGAGGTCAACGGACGGCTGACACAATGCAATCTGCTAGTTTTTCAAATGGAAAGAACGGACGATTTGTTCAATATACAGTAGCTTACCGTTTTCTGTTGGACCAAAGTACTGATTACGCTTAGTTGCTACTTTCTGCACTTGGTACGAATTGATTGTGTTCACAAACCTCCAGACAAACTCTAGACATCATATCCTTGAGCAGCTGTTTCAACACCCTTGGACGAGGATTCTTTTGTGCATACTCTTGAATTGAGTTAGGTGGGTTGTATTAGTACCAAAAGCTACAAGAAAAAGACAAGCAATGACCCAATTTTTGAGATTTTCTTTTTGTTAGCCAGTCTTGGTCCTGTAGAATTACTCCCTTCTATCAGCTTAATTTCTATTTCTGCTAAACAATTACTGCAATTATGGCAATTACGCTAGCAAGTCCTGCATGAAATTGGAGCCATCATTGGAGCCATCATTGGAGCCATTTGGAGGGCTCTTTAGAATCGGCTTGTATTCCCTTTTGAGCAATAGAAGTCTTATGAAAGGGCAATTGCAAGAAACAACAATACTAGCTTATACTCCCTTCGTTTTTTTCTACTAGCTTATACTCCCTTTGTTTCTTGAAAAAGATCCATATTTTCTTTGTGTATTACAAAGGTAACATGGGTCTTTTCAAAACTAAAGGGAGAACTATATGTGTTTGTTGGAGCACTTTTCAAGCACAACTTTGAAAGTAAGAATCCAATATATGGGAGGCAACCCATTCTTGATCACCTCCCATTTTGGCAATGCAGTTTGTTCTTTGTTCTCTTTTTGTGTAAGAAGAGATGAATTGTGATTAATTATAGCATAGCATAGTTCCTGGTATGGTACAATTGTGACGCATAATGATTAGTTACAAAACTCTCAATATTGTAACCAATCTTTGGTGGATTTTGCAACCAATCCTTGGTCAGAAATAGAAATGCCTATATAATAAGTATATAACTAGTATGGATTGAATAGAATCTTTAATTAAAAAATTTGTAGTAATTACATTTTGAAGAATAAAATACTAGAAAATTATGGAAACCTACTCAAAACTATTTTTGCACTCGGAAAATTTCTCCACTGAAGAAATTTGTCCTATAGATACGTCTATTTACTTAATTGGTCAAAAATGGGTTACCTCCTTTATCTTAAATTTGTATTGACAATGGATAGTTCAACCTTGCCTATTATTTATTGAAATAAAATATTGATTTAATAATAAATGAAGGTTTTCAAAAGTTTATCACAATTTCTAGGTTTTTTTTAAGAACTACATTGTATTCATTCTAAAGAATTTGGAATTGAATTTAGTAGTTGTATTCTTTTAGAAGAAGTAAACCTATTGTAAGCTTTATTTTTAAAGATAGTAAATTTTATGATGTGGTTAAATTTATAATTTCTTCTTCTTCAACTATTCAAGTTGCATTTCCAAAAATGGAAAGAATTATGAATAGATGGTTGTTTTGATGCATATAAACAGTTGTTTAAATGTTCAATTTTAGTTTTATTACTTTTCAATTTTTTACATTTTAAAATGTCAAAGTGCATTTTTATTATATTTTTTGCAATTTGATAGATCCTCTATTGAATGAATCATTATATTTAAAATTTATATGATCTTTTTGGACTACACATTCTTTTAAAATAGGAAGTGTACAATCAAGCAATATATTCTAGATTGTAAAATGATGAAGGCCAATAACTAAGGTACACCCTAAATCATAAAATTGACTAATAAAATACCATGAGCCATGACTATGCTTGATAACATTGTAACTATTAAGAAACCAACCTTGTTTTGTATATTAGTTTAAATCCAATTTATTCAAATTCAAATGAAATTCATTCAAATTTAGAAAAAATTGAGCCCAATTAATGCAAAAAACTCAAGTAGCAAGGGAGAAAGGAGTGGGGACTTATAGAATCCTTTTAAACTCTCTATTGGGCACTAGCCAAGTTGATAGCAAAACATTGGATTGAAGATTTGAAGATGCTTTAATTCTTAAAGCTTTAAGGTGATTTGAAGTTCAAAACTACTTCAAAATACTTGATCATGAAACATGGCTAAAATCTTCATTCACTTTATTAATTTCTTGACTCCAACCATAAGAACTTTTAGTAGTTGACTTGTTCAAGTCATATCTTCCTAAAACCCTACAGTGAAATCCCTATCAATTACAAGATTTTAATTCCTAAACTTCAAAAATGTTTTTTTTTCTAGCACTTTTTGGAGGCAAATTTTGTATTTAACATTTTAGTAAAACATTTGGTTGTCCTTAGTAAAAAATTTGGTCATCCAACAACTTGTAAATTTAAACATGGTTGAAAATGAATTGAATTGAATAGTATAGATTGAGAACAACGCTTTTTGAAATATAAATTGCAAATATTTGTAGTTATGATTTTTGCAAGTTGAAAGTGGTAACTTTGTATTATGTTCACTAGGAGGGGATTGACAAGCCTTTGTCTTTTAAGATGGTGCCCAATTTTCACATCAATTAAAATATTGAATTCATTAACATGTTAAGAATTAGACTTTCAAATTTTGAACAATGGATGGAAGAAAATATGCTCTAACACATTGATTCTTGTTTTTTCATCCATTTAAATATCAATAGATTTTTGTGTTAATTCTCTTATATTTGCATGATAGAGAATTTCATTAAAATGGCAATCATTTCACAACTTTGGCACTTTTTATAGTTTAGATTGTGTAGTTTGAAATCTATACCAATCCTAGATGTCTAAAATCTATACCTTTCCTAAATGTTTGGAATCTATACTAGTCCTAGATGACACTTTTGCGGTTTAGACCACGCAGTCTAAAGATGGCATACATAATATTGTCATTTTAAGAAAAATTTCTATGATGGTATAATATTTAACAACTCCCTCTTACAAATCTTTTATAGTTTAAGGAATATCTTAAAAACAAAAAAATTTAATTAAAAAATGACCATTCAAAGAAGTCTTTAGTAAATAGATAATTAAGAAAAATATTAGCATTATTAAAATTTAACATTTTGAACTCAAAAAAACACTTGGAAAATTACAAACATTCATTGTATATCCAATTTTAGAAATGCATTCTAATTTTTTGTTTTAAGTTTTATTGAAAAATATTTGTTAATGTAGTATTTGATCTAGCTATATCAATGTTATCTAAGGATCAAATTCTACAACTCATGTATGAAGGCCATGATTAAATTATTATTTTAAAATGTAATTGCAATACATCTCTTTGGTTTTAGAAATTTGGACTAACTCTTAATCTATTAGGATTAATCAAAATCCCAAACTATGTACACTTTCTATCATTGTTATAAAAAACAAATCTTTAAATGAATACCTTTATATCTACTTTTTTTCCCTTGTACTTTATTTGCAATATGCTTTATTAAATCACTCCTTTATAAAAATGAATTTTGCAAGAATTCAAATTGATTGTTTTATCTAAATTTATAGGTATGATTTCAAGAACCAAATTATTTTTTAAGTGCATTGCCTTTAGCTTTTCTAATTCAATTTAGTGGTTTTTAAGACAAAATTGGGTTTTGCTTACATATTCTTTAAATCCAATGAGGCAAATAATCAAGGATTTCATAACAAACATTTGTAATTGATATATCTTAAGCCCACTCGCAAATTAATTCTCAAAATGTTGAGGGATAGATAGGATTTATCAACAAGACAAAAAATCACTTACATATCTTCAAAAGGATAGAAGAGTCTTTTTTTAGGTCTATGCACTTATTTACATTTTTCTTATTGCTTACCAAATCAATAGAAGAGTTGTTATAAGAACAAATATCAACATCTAACCTAATAGAGAAATATCATGTTCTGCTAATTTCTTAATACTAGTATTCAAGAAATTTAATTAATACACTAGTAGCTTGAATTGTGCAAGACCTTGGCATAGTATTTCAATGAATTTTGGATGAATTTGGGTATAATCATTATGGACATCTTGATAAATCATGGATGAATGTGGATGAAATTTAAATGAAATTCAAACCACTTGGGATATCATATGAGAATAATAGAGATCACATTGTACTGATTTGATTTAAAATACTATGAACTACTATGCTACACTAAAAATTGTATTTAGTATCACCTATACTAATTATAGTAAACTTGTCAATCATCATATAGACAAGGTTCAAATCTTTCTCCACATAAATATAAAAACTTGCATGTTTTGAAATTTTGCGTGATTGTTAAATGTCATATTAAGATTCACTTTCAAAAAACAAAATGCAAAAATATTTCTTCCTACAATTTTTATTGAAATTTAAAGGCAATGCACTTGAAATCTAATTAAAAATCCCTTGCAACCCTTCTCCACACGATGTGTAGTCATTGGGCGATGATACAAATTTTTGTTCCCATTGCAATTAAATTAGTAGTTTAATTGTGTGGATATTGTTCAGTAATTGGCAATGGTTGTTGTGTGGTTCTTGGATGTGTGCAATAAATGAACGGTTTACTCTACTTACTCAAAAGCTACAATTGTTTTTTAAAAGATGAATATTATTACCAAGAGCATAGATATCAATACTATTCTAAGAAGAAAATATCTATAGACATAGTTAGTAAAAAAATTATTCATCAAGAGTAAAAATTTATAGCATTTTAAAATCAATTAGTGTAGCTGACACAAAAATGCAATTCTTTGTCTAATACACCTCACAATTCCAAAATTACAGCAAGTTAGTATTATTAACGTCAATTTCATTACATTGGCGATATTCTACAAGCTAGAAATTGTGACAGATATCTTGACAAACCTCTGATTTCAGGCCACAAACTAGGACGGTTATAGATTTTGGTTTTAGGCCGCACAACATGAACCACGCCAAAACAATGGAATATCCCCAATATAACAAAATTGACGTTTATTACTATGGGACACACTAATTAAATCCATAATTTGAGTACCTACTTGCCATGTTCTAAAACCAAACATGACACAGAGGTACATTTTTCTTTCTTCAATGTACCAACAATATACATTTCAGAAGGTGGTCACTTTTGGTGACTATTGCGTTTCAACTTTAGAATTCATAACTAATTCCAAGAAGGTTCAAAAAATATGAAACAACTTGGGTTAGATGCCAATTCCATTTTTCTTCCTACTAAAATTTACTAAAAATTGTTTCAAAGAGTTGAGCTTCCCCCAAAGCAATCATCTCTTAACCCCTAAAGGACCATTGTCCCTTCGGGGGACAAATTGGATTTCGGGCAGGTACCTACGGGCTGAAATTTTGTCATGATTTTCTGAAACTTTTTTTGAAGATAGAAAAACTGATGAGCTTTGTGGGAATATAGTTTTTTTCACATTTGGTGCCCGGAAACAAAAGTTATGACCAAATAAGCTCAAAGTAGGGGACGGGGGGCAGTCCGGGCAGCAAAAAAAAAATTGCAAAATTTTGAATTTTTTTTTTTTGGATTTTTTTTCTTGTATATTATATTTTTGTCTGCATGGGAAGCTTTGATTCATTCCATTTGGACTTATTATGAGAAAGTTATGGACAATCTTGTTTATCAGGCAGTTAGAGCATCTTCCTGAAAAAATAACTTATAGAATTCATTTCTGAATGCAATTTTTACAATTTTTCTAAAAACATTTTTTTACATGATTTTGTTTGCTTGCTAGAACAATCTCACCATTGGGATTAGTGCATTTTAATTCCATCTTAAAGATATTAATAATTTAGATTTTCCTTCATTCTCATACCTACTTCTACTTAACAATTTTTTTAAGCATGAAAATTAATCTTTTTCTTAAAATTTTCTTTTTTTCTAGATTCTCAACTCAATTTCCCACAATAAGGATTTAAAGCTCAAAACTCTGTAGTGCAAAAAATTTAAGTTAAAAAAGTTCAAAGTCAAATAATCCAGTCCCGCAAGGTGCTGAAAAAATTGTTTTTTTCACTTTAAACGCAAATATCTTTTAATCTATGTGGTCAAAATTTCTGAAATTTTTTCCACACATTTCCATACTAGTAAGGTATAAGATCCTACGGTTGGATGTGCAAAAAAAATAATTTTCAATTTTTTTTACTCTTTGCTACAGAAATGGCAGTTTTGAGTATTTTTTGGCAGAAATAAGGCCTTGGTCCTTTAGGGGTTAAATGGTTGGTCTTATAGCATACTACCCTATTTGTTGTGTTTGTCCATGTATAAAGTCCACTAAATTACTCCATGTACATTAAATTATTAATAGTGAAAAAATACAAGATCCCAGATGTGGGGGTCAGAAAAATTCTGATTCCTTACACCTGGATTGCTGAAATTTGGCCCAATCTTCTGTGGCTGCAGCATATTTGACCCTGAAAAAATTGGTTCAACCTTTTGTTAGACCTTCCGAATTCAGTTGAACTTAAGAAAGTCGTTGAATGCAAAAATTAAGATATTTGAACACAAAAAAAAAAAAAAAAGGATTGACCCATGTATTGCCCTGTGTTTTACCCCTGCAGAAAACATTGAATTTTTTTTATTTGTTGCATATGATAAAACTTGCAACTTCTGAATTCATATTTGCAATCAGAGGTCCCAAATTAGCTAGGAGACATGAAGAAATACAAAATTTACGAGGCACAAAATAAGGGGCAATTTTTACATTTATCCTTTTGATGGGGCAATACATGGGTCAATCCTCCTTGGCCCAAAAAATTAGTTGGAAACCTTGAGAATTTAGTGGTTGACCACAGGCTGAGATTTCAATTAGGATTTTTTTTTTGAAAATTACGACCTTGAAGGGCTGTAGCTGGAGTGACATGACACAACAACCAAAGCAACCTGGTGCAAGGCCTAGGAATTACATACCTTGGGCATCATTGTCAAGATCAAGGGGATGAATAAACCCCCTCCTTGTACGAGCAATGTTAGCATAGGGAGTTGGATTAGGAACCTCATGGATTCCATCGGATGTTCCTATCACTTGGCCATCACCCCGGGGTAATTTTAGGTCATTTTGGACCAATTAGGAGAATTTTAGAAAGCAGTGAGAGTGATCTTATTTATTAACCTTGGAATGCTTGGCCAAGCACCGTGGGAATCGTCCTTTTGGGTACTATGTGAATCATTTGCTTTAAAAATAAATCATTAGATGAGATTTCAGCCTTCTAGAGGGCTTTGAGTTCCCAGTAGTTCCCAAACTGCGAGAACTGCCCTACATAGGGCCATAGCAGCTCGCTAACGTGATCGAGAGACTGCCACGTTTGAAAAAAATAATTTTTTTTTTCAACTTTTTTCTTCATTTCAAGACTATAAAATTTTTATTTTTTGAATTTTTTTTGTTGAGAACAACTATTCACCAAAATCTGCAAGGGAAACCAACATCGGGAACAAGCCTGAAACAGCCCTCCTAGACTCCATAAATCATCTAATGGAAAAGTTTAGAGCACTCATTGGAGGTCAAACTATTCTGCTAGACCTCTTTTTTTCACACAAAATTCCAAGGATGAACATCTACACTTTTGTCTTACATAAAAGGATTCTTTGTAATCTATACTTAGTGTCTACAACAACGTCGGAGGATTAATAAGTGAAGGAGTTCTTATACTTATGAAGAAATGAGGTTTTAGGAGCACTAATCCCTAAAGGACTAACACTACTAGAAAATTTCATTTTTTTGTTGTTTTGGTCGCGTTGATTTGGTCAAAATCTGACAGAAATCTGTTATAAGGAGATTCCTTTGGATTTTTTGAAAACTTGGGAGGCTCTATTGACTTCATATTTTTGAACTTTTAAAGGAAAAATCTTTAGGATGGATGCCAATCATCCTAATCTAAATGTGAAGCTTTGTTTCATGTCATTCCAATAAATATTGCAAAAGTTATAAGTTTTTTTTTCCCATTTCAATGTTAAAGCAGGCAACTAAAAGTATATTTTAAACAAAGATGAATTGATTTGATTTGATTTTTATATTGATAAACTTACGCAAAAACATTAGAATAATTCAATTCCAAATAATGAGATGAAAGTTATGAGGAGTTTTATTGTGGAGGGAAATGAAGGTAGAAAAGATGTATAAAGTTGTTTCTTTTAACTCAATTTTTAAAATTTCAAAATACAAACAAAAAACATAAGATGTATGTTTGCTTACTAGAGCATTTCCACTATTGGGATTTGCAATTCTCAATTTCATGTCAAAGTTATCAGAGATTTAGTGTATTTTTACTACTAAAAAATTCAAATTTTTTGTTGATTTGGACGTGTTGATCATCAACACTTTTCTATTGATTTAGATAGAAATTTGTTGATTTGGACAGAAATCAACAAAAAAGTGTTGATGATCAACACGTCCAAATCAACAAAATATCTGAATTTTCTAGTAGTGTTTTCATCAAGTACCACCTTGCAATCTACTTTATAATTTCTTAAAAATGAATATGAAAGCTTCTTTGGATTAAAAAAACATCCATGAATTCTCAATCCATTTTTCAACGTATTGACTAAAACACACAAGTTATGAGATGAACTTTTTATTCATATTCATTTGTTGGAAGATAAACTTCACTATCAAAAAGGGCTAGAAAACTAAAGTGGTATTGGAAGTTTAGGCACATTGAATTTGAATGGGTGGGAATTTTCACACTTAAATTTTGGAAGGATGTACTTGAATAAGTTATCTAAATGATCCTATGGTTGAATTTGTTAAAGAATAAATAAAGATGAAGATTTCAACCATGCTTTGAGTACAAGTATTTTTAAGTAATTTTGGTCCCCAAAACATCACAAATCCTTTAAGGAACAATATTAGATCTTGGTTCCAAAGGACTTTATGGGCATTAGCTTAAGTTATGTTTTCACCTGGTGTTTGTTAACAACACTCATAAAAACATAATACCTTGACAATGACCAGAAGGTACAGGTTGTATAAAAACATTTGTTTTCAATTGTTTTGGCATTGGTTCGGCATAAAGTGGGTCATTTTAAGTTATTAGTTGTTCAGATTTCAAGCATAATTCCTCTCCACAATCCTCATCCAAAAATTCATCCACACCATGGAGAAGAATGTAAGCATCAATACCAATGGCACTTCACCATTTGACACAAATAAACAAGTTTGATGGCAATATGAAGTGAACACTTCATTGACAATTGTGAGGATATTGGGTGGGGATGTCATTTTTATAATCAAATTCATTGTCCATTATAAACTTTCAAAAGTTATGAGATAATTTGAAGATGAGAGCTTGAGCGCTCATTGTCAAAAAAGCTGGAATTGCATTTAAAGTAGAATTTTAGACCTCATTTAGTCATAAAAGAATACAGTTTAAAAAAAAAATTGAACTAATAGAAGTTGTAAAATCAAGTTAAATTAAATTTTCAAAATCCTTTTATAATTTTGAGCCTTTAATCAAAAGTTATGAACAAATTTTAGAGAAGGGTGTTTAAAAATGTTAAAGAAAATATCTCTTCCAACCCCTTTTTGAAATTTGTTCATAACTTTTGATTAGAGGCATTAAATATCAAATGGATTTTTGGAGATAAATGTTAAATTTATTTTTAAAAAATTCTTAGTTCAATTTTTTTTGAAAAAAATCATTCTTCTATGACTAAATGAGGTCTAAAATTCTACTTCAAACACAATTTTTGCATTCGACTTAACTATGAGTGGTTGAGTTCTTACTAATTTTCATTTATACATACCTCACATGGATTGTTTTACTTTTTACCACACCTCTTGTATATTAAGAGCTTGTCTTCTTCATTCAAATCCAAAGTTGTGATTGGTCCATGAATTTCCACCAACAAGACCTCCTAATTGGTAGTAGTTGTTCTTAGTTAATCGCCCATCTAGAGTCCAATTAACTAATAGTGCTTCTCACAATTTAGAATCTATGTTTCCTACTGATTGAGGTGCTATATAGCATTTTTTGGAATTCATGTAATTGCTTGAACAGTGTCTTCATTTATTGACTTGATCACAGTTCTTTTCCTTTGCTAGCTCGCCGTCCACCTGGGATCAGCATGCGGAAGTGTGAACACACAATTCTCTTTCTAATAACGCCCCAAAGACTCCGACTTAATGCCAGGTGCGAGCGTACCATTAGTGACTATATGGGCCTTTGAGACCAAACTATAATATTGTTGCTTGGTGCTCAAATACCTTATTTCTACTAGCGTTACCAATTAAAAGTATACTAACTATTTGCAAGAATTTAATTTCAAAATGTTATATCGATCAACTCTAAAGTAAGAATTATAAAATCATTTAGCTCCACTCCACATTTTGCACAATTGATATGAAAAGGCAAAATATTTTGTCATTGTCAAATGTTGGAAATCCAAGCATTACAAGTCAAGCCAATAGGAGAAACTTGCATGGAGAAGTTGTCACAACTAAAAAGACATAAAAGGTGACTTGACAACAAATTTTAGAAAGAGTCAATGCATACAATCATACAAAAAGAGAAAACAAAATGATAGTCTAATCACAAACCAATTCAAATTAAATCATCTTTGATTACATAGACTCAAATAGCACTTGAGCTTCATTATTGAATATTGTTATGATAACATAGATACTTGCTAACATTGACTCTATAAATTACCAATCAAACCATAACACTACTAATATTGAAGATAGGAGAGGGTTTGCTCGTGGATAGTATCTCAATATTAAAAAATTCTTCATTTTATATACTCTATTTTGTTACTCTTTATGATTGATGTTTTTTTGTTTTTGATTTTCAAAGTTGAAATCATTTTTTGAAAATTTGGAATTACTTGAAATTTTTTGAAGATAACAAAAACTCATACCAAATACAATATGAGCTTAAAATTTTGAAAAATTCATAGCATTGTGCTTTTATTATGTTCTAAGATATTGTGGTGTAAACCAAAATTCCATATCATTTTCTATTTAGAAACATGGTTATTGATCCTCAACTTCAAACTACAATAACATATTCACTATAAGGAAATTTTGAAAGTTTTCAATCTAGGTTAGAAAATAAAAGTCAACAACATTGAAATACATTGTATAAGTGTTCCTTTTTTTTTGTAATACAATTCCCTATATAAAATCTGAAAATAACTAATGTGATTCGAATTTAACTCATTGATGTGTGCAAGCCATAAAAATATTTTATATAAACATTAGTAAAAAAATTATGGTTTTATCAATATGAAAATGAACTAGTTGATCATTCATAAGCCACCGTTTGGATCCTTTAGTCTTACAAAATTTAGGCAAAGAGCCTATTAATATAAGACATTGGTGAAAACATGCTCTAAGGATACTACAGAAATGACCTATGAGAAAATCTATACGACCAATTAGACAAGTTATAGGTCTTCTTGTGGACATTTTCTTAGTTTCCATAAACCACGAGTTTCCACTAATGAAACATTCTACTAACCTCTATCCATTTTTTGGGGTGAAATCCAAATCTCAATGACTTTATCCCCCAAAGCTCTTTTAAAACATAAATGAGTTTTGAGTTTTTATGAGGACATCCAAAGTAAAATATAAGATTTTTTTTAAAGAGACTATGGAATCATGCAAACTTTGAGGAAATTCAATTTTTATGAAGATCCAATTCTTGGGAAAACAATTATGCTTTGTTTTTGGAAGGTGGTCCAGCCAACTTGGGAAAGGAGTGCTAAACATCATTTTGATTTGAGACTTCTTCCTAACTCAAGGCTCTACTCTAAAATCTAAAAGTCACTAAATCTTCCTTGTGAAAGCAATAGTTTGAGTTAGGGATTGCAAAAGCTTGGCCAATCTTAAAGAAAATTTTTTGCACCACTTTGTATGCTTTGTTCTTGTGCATACACTGCCTTTAAGGTAGAATTGTTGAATACCACCATCCACCTAATTCAGTCACCTATAGGATCCTTCCAAGTGCGTCAATGACCCCATCTATTACCACTATCTTTACTACCCATTATCATAATGGCAATGAACTTAGGAAGTGAACACATCAGCCCAGGCTTTTAAACAAGGGTATGTTCATGCTTCAACAAGGGTCTATTTACAATTTCACATTTTAGCTTTGAAAAATCACATAAAATTCACTTCTTGTTGGAATGCCTTCATTCTTTTTTGCAATTGACTTCTCTAAAAATTTTCAATTTCAAAAAGCATGGACAGCTAATGGGTAGTCCTACCTTATACCCCAAATTACTGTATATTTGCCCCCCTCCATTACCAATCAATCATTACATTCTTCCAAACTCTAAATTCTAAAATATGGCAATAGAAATTGTTTTTTGTTTTTTGTTTTTTGCTACACAAATGAAACAAAATTTCATTGCAATGGAACTTGTAGAGTACATGGAAATTGATTTACAACCCCTTGTTTTGTTTTCATAGCAGTGATTTTTTTTTTGAACAGTAGAGGCTTGCATGTCCTCACACTACACTAAAATTGGTAAATAGTGTTGGGTGATAATTAGTGTTTGTAGTGAACTAAATCATAGCCTTAACTTATTATATTACCATTCCAACTTCTATATATTACCATTCTATATTTTGTTCCCATCTAACACTAAATGCACTCTCGTAGAAATGTTGAAATGACCAAGTTTTACTATAGAGCTAAAATAGTGTTAGAATGGGTAAATAATGTTCTAACATTAACCTTGCAAATCACAATTAGTGTTATTGTTGACAATTAGTGTAGCCAACACTATTTACCAATCTTAGTGTAGTGGCACATTTATGGAGGGATTAGTTCAGATATGCTAAAATCGTCTAACAATAGCAACAAATCGCCAGAAAAAAACCCTGTTTCATATAAAACGTTGTTTTATCGACTGATAGTTTCGTAAATAGATTTTTTTTCCTTTAAATTTTAAAATTTTAAAATTAAAAATTTAAATAAAGATTTTTTCCCCCCCCTTATTTTTTTTTCTGTTTTGTTTTCCCCATTTTCCACTCCCAAATGAACTTGAGGGGTTTCCTCCTAATAATGTGTCCCATTCCCTTGCGATTCTGTGGCAGTGCCTCAGCTGCTGCCAGAGAAATGATTCTGGAGTGTACCATGTGGACACTGCGAACTGTTTCCCTCACAGATTGTGGCCTTGTCATAGCTTTTAAGACTGCCACCCATCTAACTCACTGAACGTTGGGGAGGAGAATTGGAGGGACTTGCAAAAGGTAGGACTCGGTACGCTTTGTCAGTGAACTATACCACCTGTCAGAAAAAAAAAAGAGAAAAAAAAACACCACTGTATTAAATTTTCTTTTAAAAAAAATTTTAAATTTTTTTTGGATCAATTTTCAATTCTTAGAAATGTTTTTGAAATCTCTTTGCTTTTATTTTTCTAAAGCCCAAAAGCTGTATGATACTCCCTCAGTAAGTAGTACGTCCCATAACTTAAATACTGGTCCCTTTTTGTTTTTTCCCATTTGTCCTGACTTATGGCATGTCACTAGTATTACAGCAATGTACTTCAAATATGATTTTTAGGGTTGACTTTTGTTTTGGACATTAACTCATGAAATGAAGTACAAGAAGTACAAGAAGTTTAGTTTATTTATCCACTTGTCGTAGCAGAAAAACTCTGAAATTTGAATTAAAAAAAAAAAAATAGCAATTTGAAGTTGACAAGAGGGTCGACGACCAAAAGACATTGAACTTTCATTGAATCTGTTGAATTCCAAGCCATGCGTGGATAGATGGAAGTACAGGAAAAAGGATAGGGTGGTTGAACAAGAGGTCTTCTTTTTCTATAAAGCATAATTATCCTTCTTTATGTGTAGCGCTTTTGTGTCTATTGCAATGTGCTATTTTCTAAATCTTTCCTTGATTGCAATTACCAACCTTGTTCACTTGTTTTGCACTTGAGAGGACACGTTGCATGTTGACTATAGAATCGTTTGAAAGTAACATGCATTAAAAAATTGTTGTCAAATCCTTACTACTTTCATTACAACAAAGAAATATGGAGTAAACCAAGCCATTTACTACACACATCCAAAAACTGAACAACAACCGTCGCCAATTACCACACACTAACTGCACAATTCAACTACCAAAACAATTGTGATGGGAACAAAATTTTGTATCACCACTCAATGACCAAACACTGCACAGACAAGGGTTGCAAGGAATTTCAAACTAGATTTCAAGTGCATCGCCTTTAAATTGCAGTATGATTTGTAGGAAGAAATCTTTTTGCATTCTACTTTTCAAAGAAAAATCTTAACATGACATTTAATAATCACACCCAATTTCAAAACATACAAGTGTCTGTATTTTATGTGGAGAAGAATTTGAATTTTATCTGTGTGGTGATAAGTTTAGTATTAGGGGGCAGAGGGAGTACAATAGAAGCATTTGTCATGAACACACTCAGGGACTGAAACTAAGAAAATGTGTTGCCTCACTAAATCTAAATTTATAGATTTATCCAAGCTCTGAAAACACTAAGAAAATTTGAAATTAAGAAAATTTGCACACTGATTTCACGAATTGAAATTGGATTTTGATTTCTTGTAACATCTGCCTAAAATATTCAAACGCGATTTTTGGACTTCACGGAAGTCTAGCCACAATCTGCCTAAAATAAAAAATTCAGGACTTACGGCACAAAATCATGTCAGTCAGAGAAATTTGCTCCGGAACACCTGATCCTACTTCCAAGACAGAATGGTGGAATGTCCCCGTTGCACAACCTGTTAAGGACCAAGGTTGTCCAATAGGCATTTACTCGACAAAAATCTATCCCAAAGATAAGTACAATGAACCACTGGCGTCAGCACTGGCATACAATGAGAAGCAGGAAAAATATACTACTAATTGAAGCGAACAATTTCTCCTCATACCAACTCGGCCAATAGTCTAAAACCCATATCGGGTTGTAAAGTATCAACTTTTATCCTTTGTGACTGCACATATAGACCCACTAGTCAGCCGCCAGTAGTCATAAAGATTCTCCACTTCCGCCTTGTTGCTGCGCAAGGTAATTTTCTCGGCGTTGTTTCTGCAAGCCAACAATGTAAGGACAATACACTTAGAAACGCTGGGATGAATAATTAAAGTAGCTTGACCATATTCATGAGAGCCCAGAAAAAGTAAATCTTATATTCTCGTTCGTTGTAGACTTTAAAACCTTGCTTTGAATCCAAAGAATAGCGTTCGTTAATATCATTATTATCTCAATAAGTAAATGATGAGTAGATGTTAAAAAAACATAACAAGGAACAAGAGCTTAAAATAAGCAAAATCGAAAGACATTCCAAGAAGATCTATAAACGAAGCAAGATACCGGTAATTTGACCCATATTGTCAAAGCCCATTAACAGCTCAGAAAGATCAGCCTACAACAGCCATCAATTAACAGGGTCCTTCATAAACCTAGACACTGATGTTTTGTAACTTGAACGATGATCCTTGACTTACCCATTCATCAATCACAAGACCCTCCACAACCATGGTACCCTTGGGAATCATTTCTGCAGGCTTTTTGCGGGCTGCTTCAGCAGCGTCGGCTTCGGCGAGGCGCTTTTGCAACCTGTTCAATTCCTCCTATTTTAAGCATCAAGCAATAAAGAGGACACTTAGTTGAAGTGTAGGTAGGTGGTCCCAACAAGCTTAATAAACAGTGACTCAATTCAGAAGGCCGGGTCTTCATAGGTAAGATCGTTGACCATTGAAATTAAAGACATTGCATACTACTTGCATAGGCTTAATCCAACGCATGTAATTGCTTCACACCACACCACTAAGCTCTAATCCCTGCCCAAATAAGAGAATTCCAAATATTGTGTGCATAGAGCTACAAATAGCAAGATCGCACTCAAGAAATAATCTTCGAGTCCCAAGTCGAGAAAACTACTCCACAACTTGACAGAATAAAATTGAAACGTAAATTCTTATAGTTTGCCAGAGAGTAAACATCAACTGGCAAAAACTTCAGACGGATGGAAAACACTCACAGGTGATGCTTTTTGTGGGTCAATGAAGACCACTTGAAGGATGCGCTCGACGGTAACCAACTCCTTCTGATCCTCAAACTGCGACAACATTACCAATCAGTTGAATGCCAAATATCACCTGTGAAGACCAACAGTCGGATCACTCTAGGACCTGACAAGCCCCTCAGGAGATGAAAATTGAATCCCGATGAAAAGAAAGGCCTGCAGCAAAATGGAGGCCTTTTGTGCATCGAATATGCACAACTGACCATTTTCAAAAAAACTAGGTGATATAGCGCCCAAGATTTACTAGGGGGATGGTCCCCAGGGGATTCATCAAATTAGAGAAGTTCAATAAAAGACCTAGACAGCTTTCCAAGATTCCCTTAATTGATTCAGGTTGAGAGGCTACAAAAAGAGCTGAACTCGCTAAATTTGACGAATTCATGAATCCCATACTCACCAGTTCTGGGGTAAAGTCAACTCCTGGCTGCACTGACAAGCTGACTATTTTGAACTTATCTTTGGTCTTTTTCTCCTGAGGACGCTCACGCTCAGGTGGTTCCAAGAATTTCACAACTGCAGCGTCAATTTTGACTTCGTTAGTGATATACAATTTAAGTCCAACATACATACATAAAAGATGCAAATTCCCTGTTTCCAAACATCAAATCCTCAAGAAATTAGTCATAACGCAGGACAACCACTGTACCTGTGGCCATAATGGTCGCATTCGGTGCGAGCACACCACTAGGTGGACGCATGAAGCAGCTCTTTGGAGCTGTCGTTTGGAACTGCAATAAGATTAACCAAAGACAAGCAACTTCTCTCCTTGGTCAGAATCAGGGTGTTTGTTTTTATTGTGATTCCCACGGTTTCAAGTTCAGTCCACAGGCTCGCGCTCAAGAGAATGATTGTTGATTCGAAGGCAATTAATGCAGTCTTTTACAACAAATCTAAAACCTGTGTAATGTTTTGGTTTCATTCTGACACTCTGGTCTTTCGCACTGAGAAGATAGTGAAATTTCCAAGACAATCCAGGACGCCGAATAGTGATGCTGAAATCGACACTATGGTGAATTCAATTGCTACGGTTAGATCAGAGAACACAATAACTACAGACTCCCTACCGGTAAACTCTAGAGAGAGAATGTAAAGTCATTTCAATACAGCAGTACACAATGACAACACTCCTCTAAACCAGCGAAGCTAAGCTAGAACGAAAAGTGGGAAAGCACTGCTCACCTTGAAAGCAACATGCGAGCGACTGACATTCTTAATCTTGATTGCACTTGAGACTTGTTTGCCTGGTTCGTCTGCAGAGATTGCCAACAAACCAGAATAGCTTGCATGAGCATACCATTCTCCAGAACCAAACAATAAAGTCCCTCGTCAAAACTTTTACAGGTGGCCATCTATGCCATTGCCTGAAAGTCAACTGCTGTGGCCAGAAGAAGAATCTTTTTAGACACTCTCATGTGATTTCGAGGTAGCAATCCAGCGCGCAGATTTCTCAAGCTGAATCACTACGATCAATTTTCCGTACAAATTATGAATCATCAAATCAGTATTTTTTGACACTTAACATTAACCACAAGCTATCGTCGGCCTGTTGCACTAAGCCATGGCGATAATCTGTCACAAAACCTCTTAAACAAAGCTATAATATGTCCAGCTCTTCTACCATAATTCTATGCAAAAAATTATTCTCGCTGGTACTAAGCTCTCCGTCTCCACTTACAAGAATTTGAAAGCCTCCTAAGGGCCGAGAATTGGACAGAGTGCCAAGGTCCAGATCCTAGTTCGAAATTGCAGAGACAGGAAGTTTCGTGGACAAACTTACATAGAAAGTGCAATTTCTTATCAGGATCAAGCCGCAGGCGTCGTCGGCTGATCATAAACGCTCGCGCAATAGTAGAAACCGAGGAAGTGCTAGCTCTCGCGTTCTCCTGACTTTGAATGAAAGCACTCCGCTGTATCTCCGCCTGTTTCTGCTGCTCCCAAGGCAGCCTCAGCTTCCACGCTTGCGGCGACCTTTTCTTCTCCGCTGCCTCCATATCCATATTCATCTTCTTCCAGCTCGAACCTCCTCCCCCTCCTCCTCCTCCTCCTCCTCCTCCTCAAACCCGCTCTCCCACTCCACCAAATCTCATTCCACAAACAACCAAAACACGCACTCTAACCTATCCTTAACCCCCGCAACCCCTCACCGATGCATCCTACACGGTCTCCACCGCAGTCCTAATCGCCTCCCTTCAAACCCTTCCCCTCTCCCGCATACCGTATCAAATACAACATACCCTATCCTTCCACTCATGACCAAGCGCAATCACTAATCAGCACCCGAAAATAAAGTCACCGACCGAGTTCCGCAAGAGAGACACCAGGGACGAGAACAAGAACGCAGGCAACGTCTCCTTGCTGCGCGGTACAGTTCGCCATCGTCAGCTTCTTCGTCGGCTTCGTCCTCGCAGGGAGCTATGAAGAGGAGCAAGCAGCAATGATGAGGCAAGGAAAGCACGATGATGATGGTGATGATGATGCTTAAGCACTCAAAGAGACGGGGCTCGCAAGTCACATGTGAAGCATGGAGAGTCGACGGGAAACAACAAGTAGGTGGATAACAGTTGAGCTAGCAGCGCAGCCAGCCTCCTCGCCTGCCAGGTTGAGAATATGCATCGGCTATGGCGGGCCCTTGCTATGGCCAGGCTGCAAAAGTCTCGAAACAGTTTCCTGGGGGAAAAAAGAGGGCGCAGCACGCCATGGCTGACTCCCAGACAGCAGGGCAGGGCAGGGCGGGGAGAGGCCCTTCCGTTCGGAAGAGACGACGGGGCCTGGATGGAGGGGAGGGAGGGGACGTCTCCACCGCAGAGCGGTAAATGAACCCGGTATCTGAGCAGCCTTTGGTGCAGCCCCTCCGTCGCGTCAGCTGTGTGTACTTGAGTTGGGGCTGTGTCAGTATTCGAGTAACTTATACTGCTCACTTGAATACTCCGACACAAGCTTGCATTGAGCATGGTTCCTATCATTAGATTGATTTGATTGATAAAAAAAAATTGTATGCATGGGATTTTTTTCTTTTTTTAAGAACCAAATTGTGTGCAAACATTATAGAGAGTTGAAATATATTTGCCCTCTTTGGTAGATAGCTAGATTGTACATTTTCAGAATACAAAGATGTATTCAAAGGTGCAAAAAAGCTCCAATTGAATTGATTTTTTTTTAAAGAACTTATAAAGTATCAAATGAGAGTGTTGTATAGAAATATGGGATTTTTTGGGATGTTAAGCAGTTTTCAGAAAACCTTGGATTCACAATAGACAAAATTGAATGGCACTATTTCATATATACTATCACTTTGTCAAGGTGTAGACCATTGAAGGAAATTTTCAAATCACTTGCAAATTTTTGAATTGCATAGACAAGTCAATTGTGAGTGAGGGTGGCCATATTGCGCTGCTTTTGTAGTAAATAGGTAAAAATATAGTAAATTGTTTCTACATGATTGGGTTTGAAATCATTGTACTTTTGGTTTTTATGAGGAAAATGGTATATACCTATAAGATTGTGCATAGAAATAGTAATCGCTTATAGCACTTAGTGAAGTGATTTTTATTCTTCAAGTGTGGCATCCATTCCCTTCTGCTCTTACTTTATTCTTTGGATAATGACATTTAATCTTTGTACAATATGAAGACAAGGACTGGATTTAGTGATGGAATGGATTTATTTAGCAAGTAATAAAATGTACCATGATTGTAGGCTATGCTAGTTGTACTTTAGAAAAATTGCAATCTTGATCAATATATGCGGACGTGTCATGGGATTTGAATGTAGATCTACCAAATTGCATGTGCTTCAGTGAATTATACCACATATGATTCAAAATATGAATACATGTCTATACAATGGCCATAAAATAAATATTGTAGCCTTAATGTTTTCCCCCCCAAAGTTGAACAATTTGCATTGATCTAGGGCATAACTATTCTTAAATCATGCGGATATCCAATATGGTCATTTATCTTGTCAAATATGGGATTTTGCACATTTTGAGGACTCCATTGGTTTTCTATTCTTTTGGGGAGTAAAATTTTGTTTACAAATGACCTAATATTCCTAAGACAAATTTAAAGTTAGAGTAGCATAAATACTTTAACTTTTCTTAAATAAACTTTAAAGTATAAATGGCATATACAATTTAATAAGCATGAAAGTTTGAACAATGCAAGATTCTTTATACTAATTACATGAATTATGAGTGCATGTGGTCAAATTGGTGTAAAGATTTTTATGAAATTTGATGAAAATTGATGAGGACAAATGAATATAGATAACATTACGAGGAATTTAGGATGAAATCATACTATTCAATTAGTATGAAAATAGTGTAGGCTACACTATGTTGATTTTATCTAAATATTGTGAACTATCATATAAGTATTCCTTACAAATTTGAACAATTCCAAAATTAGTGAAAATTAGTGTAATTAATATAGGTCATATTACTCAAATAACTTGTGTAATAACCTATAATTTCATTAAAATCAAAAGTGGATAGAAAGTGGTTATATGGATTCAAATCTAGTGTCAAAATGAAAAACAATTTGGTGATATGACAATGAATTTTCATTCAAATTTGAGAAATTAAGTAAATATTGCAGATAGAGTAATAACTAATTGCTAAAATAGAAGTTTGTGAAATATGATAGTATAATCAATAAATAATTTTTGTCTAAATAAATCCTCCTATCTTACCAATATGTATAGAGATCTCAAGAGTTTTGACACGAGAATTGAAATTTCAGGTTCATACTTGACCAAATTAATTAAAAATAAGATTTTTTTAAAATTACATTTAAATTCTAAAACTTATAAGAATAGAGATTTTTTTATATGAATTTTCACTCACTCCTTCACCTTGGATTAAAAGGTTACAAAGAAATTTCACTCTATATGATTTACATAAATGGAAAGGTTATTATTATTTTGGTATGAAAAACAAATGTTATAGAGAAAATTAGACGCACAATTTAAGCAAATTTTATCAATTTTGTGTATTAAAATGAATATCTTAAAGATAGTTATGCCCTTAGATATTCACTTCAATCAACATTTAAAAGATAATAAATGCCTAGTTACATTTGCCACACACAGTACTACGAGTCTAAATTAAATTCTATTTCTATGCATTTCAATTGAGAAACAACATAAGCTCTTCTCCATGCAAAACATACAAAATGCAATTGCTATCTAAAGCCTTCTAAATGCAAGATCTTTTCATATCTAAAGGTGAAGAATAATAGAATGAAAAATCTCACACAAAGAACAAGAAATTTCTTGTCATTGCTATTTAAATTTTATACTTTGCAAATATATTAAACACTACATTTTAAAAAATCATGTTTGATTGTTGAAAACTACACTTTCTTTTATCTAACCTTATTCATAAGCAATTCCACCCACATTTGTCTCCTAACCACTTCAATTGTTTTTGGGTTATCAAAAATTTCATTTTGAGGGGTCTATTGCTTATACATCCTACATGAATTTTGAAAAATGTTATATGAATTATACTACAAAATATTGTTTCATTAGAACTTGAAAAAATTGTTTGAAAGTTGTTTCAACATTGTCCTTCTCTACAAAACATTAAATATACCCAACCAAAGAGAGAGGGTTATATAGAAAGAATTCTTTATAGTGTAAAATTTTTTCCTTAAGTAATGTGGATTTTTCTACAAAGTGAAATGAGCACATTGATGTTTCTTAAATGTTTCTACAATAAAATTCATAAAATTCATCACCAACATTTTTCAATCAATTATTATGTAACACTATAAAAGAAAAAGCACACAAAACAATTTACCAAAAACAGAATTTGCAGTTTTTTGAAATTCAAATTCAAATTCAAGAAGATAGTTTTGATAGGATATTCTTAAATTGGAATTAAAAAGGAAAAGTTTGAAGGGCTTCAAAACGGGCTTACAAGACTTCTTGGAGGGTACTTTACAGTACAGTACGTGGGCAGCATGGCAAGGACGATTAGAAAAAAACGACACAATAGGGTGCGTCTACCATACTGGAATTTTCTCTTTTTTGGGGTGTGTGTGGTGTTGAAGTGAACAGAACGCTTCATTCCAGGCACTTTCTAGGAAACGAGCGTTGCAGGGGGGAAAGGAGCCCCAACATGTTCCGTTAAGAGGGTATCGGGTCTCCAGAGCTTCATCATACGTTTGGTTCCCTACAAAATTCCAAGTATGACAAAGTGGTTGTTTTTTGGCGTTAGTATCTGTCCTCGATATTGGTAGGCCAATGTGTACTTGGTGGGTGACAGAGCAGCATATCTTACGAATGATGGGTGTCACCTCTGGACCACTGGTTGCTTGCGAGGTGCGTGATGAGTAGATAGCAGGAATTAATCACACCAACCAAGCTGTCGAAAAGAGAGTAGCACGGCTCCTTCAATCACAGGGCCCTCCCCCCTCCCCTTCCCCCCGCCTTCCACCTCTGGCTGGGTGTTGCGTCGCTTGACAGGTTCAAGTACAACCCCAATTACCCAACTGGAGGGGACTTACATCTGACAAGAGACAACACCAAAAAAATATATTGGCTGCTTTATGAGTCACACTACTATTGAGAACCAACCTCAGAGACAGACAGGACTGGTAGCAGAGTATCCACTCACCTCTTTTCTTCTTGCCTTTTTGCAGTTCAAATGTTCAGGAGCGTAGCCTAGGAAATTCCACGCCACAGAGACAAACATGCCCCAGGAGACTCCAACTATTAATGGGGAGCTGGAAGAGGGGCGAGTCCTCCGTCGATCCGGGATTTTCAATGTAGGCGACATTGTCAACACACAGCACGCTTCACCTGATGCCAGAGTCGTGAAAAGGGACGCCATGGTCACCTCGTCAACAACTAGGGCGGGCAAATGATTGGTGACCAAGGCCAAAGATCCTGCCTGGACGACTGACTTCAGTCGGCAATGCCAGTAACTGGTCACTCAATGGTAACATTGTAGAAAATGGTAAAAAAAAAATTAGAGATTAAAAAAAACAAAAAACTACTACTGCACATTGGACTTGGTATGACTACAAAAATTAGGCACTAGGAAATAAATATTTTATGAGGGGGCTACTCTAGAATCCACGGTCCCGCTCGTATTCCCTTCGCCGGACGCCTGCTTTCCTCGATCCTGCAGTGGAATGACTCACTTGTTAATGCGTTGACCTTTCAAGTTTACTATATCATGAGCTAAAGGAAGAGGGGAAAATTAACGCACCTCCATGCCCCACTTGATGTAATCAGCGGATTCACAAGCTTTGTACTCGTCCACTAGATTCTGAACAATCTCTCTCGATTCATCGAACTCTGACAGGTCATTATCCTGCAAATAAAAAATCAGATGCATTAGCGCAAAGCCCCCAAAGTTGAGATCTATCAGAAACTACCTTCGAATAATGATTGTTGACTTGGGTCAGAGTTCAATGAGGCAGAGTCATAAGATGTCCTGAATCAGCAACATGATAATGCAAGCTTGGGTAACCTGAGTATTAAAACTTGAGACTTACAGCAAACATAGGAAACTTGCGATAGTTATCCAAAAACGCTTGCTTCTTTCTTAGCTTCTCATATTGACTGATACATTTGCTGAAAAGATGACGAATACTGGTGTGGCTCGCCAACATAAGTCCACTAACCTGCAACCTCCACATGAATGCTCACAATTGAATTCACCAGAAAATCGTGGTCGGACAGCATCCATGTTCATTTGAGCTTTAACAAATGAGCAAGAACGCATGTATTATGATCTCCTTCCACAATGATGATGCAATGAGGAATATCCCACTCACCCTGTGTGCAGTTTGAACATACGGTGACTTCCGTGATAACGCGACCTGCAGAGGATTACACGATCTCAGATTCAGAGACATGGAAAAGTTGATTCAAATTTAAAATTCTTCTCAGATGCATGATAGTGAGTACTGTCTCTACACACAAAGCAGTAACCATCTTACCCAGTTCATTAATACGTCGGTCGACATATTGTCTAGCTAAGGGTCTAGCATATGCAAAAGTTGTAATAAAAAATTCAGTACCATACAAAAAAGAAATAGAAGAGAATATAATTCTGCACACCTGGATACTTGCTGGTCCCCACTCGATGAAATTGGCTAGTTTTCGTTCTCGTATTCTTTGTAGGCTTTTATGAACCTACTCCCAACAGCACAAATAAGATTGCAGATAAATTAGTATTCACTGACTCTCGCCAGCAGACTGAAGCCTTGCCAATCACGGGCCTTCGCAATGGACACTTAAACATGATACAGAAACCACAGGCCCGTAAGAATCCAGGCTCGCGAACCTTCTTGTTCTTTTTTTTTTTTTCCTGAAAATCAAATGAGGATCTAAAAAAAAGAGCTCAAATGATTCCTGCTATAAACCGTCAGTACTAACCTGAGTTGGATCAACTTCGCCCTGAATAATGTTCAGTATGGAGATATACTTTGCCTGGCTTGCCTCCTTTGTCCTCGCGTATGATGAAACCATGATATTTTTGGCCTGATGTAAACACTTTCAATGTAAAATTTACTAACACGACTAAAGTGTTGCACGTTTAAAAGTAGATGCGTATGTGTATTTTCTAGAAGAGCAACCAGAAGTACGAACTCTCAGAACCAAACCAAATGACAAAAATGTTCTGTGAGGTGCTGATGTACACAGTAAGTGCGCACAAGGGATGATGTGAGGCACAAGAGACAATAAAATCAGACAAGAGCAGTCGTTAGATGACGTAAATCACTTGCCTGCAGGAGCCGTCGCATCACATCCAGAACAGTTGTCTTCCGAATGGCATTAGCCTGCATGTGCCACCATTCAAAAACGTTAAGTAACCACACAAGGTTAATGCAAATCGTAGAAAAAGGAAAGTACTGAACCGTTACAGTATACTGGAAAAACTGCATCTACAAGAAAATGAACTGAATTGAAAAATTAGAATAACAAAAATGAGTTTGCAAAATGTTACCTGTCGCTCTACAGTCAGTGGAGTGTACCCTGTCATCAGGAAATGGCAGCGTGGAGTAGGTATCAAGGAAGCCACCAATCCAACCAAGTCATTGTTCATGTACCCTGGGTAACGGAGAGTTGTGGTACTGGCTGACATAACGGTGGACACCAGGGAGTTAGTCTGCGCAAACGTCGGATTTGGGATGTGAAGCCGGTCCACAGCAATACGATTCAAGGCCGTGTTGTCTAAAACCACGACACAGTCCGCATTCAGTGTCAAGCGCTTCAGCGTAAGCAAAGAATTGTAGGGTTGGACAACCACATCACTAGTTTCCATCTGATTTGGAAAGACACTGTAAGTTTGGACCAGTTTCTTGCTGTATCGGTCGTTGAGCGCTTCAAGAAGGTACGAACCCATTCCTGCAAGCAAAATTTCGGGACACCCCAATCAGTGCATGTTCATATGTTGCACGTTTGTAGTAAGCATTTGCTTTGCTGCACTATGAGGAAGAAAACAACCTGAACCCGTTCCTCCCGCAATAGAATGGCAAAGAACAAAGCCCTCGAGACTGTCACTTCCATCAGCCTCCCTGTCTATCATGTCCATGATGTCTTCCTCCACTTGTTCTCCCTGAAAGCAAAAATTTCAGTGCTCAGTACAACAGATCGGGTTCCAATGAGCAATTGCTCACAACGACAGTCCAATGGTTACCCTAAACGACTGCACTACATTTGGGGTACTGTGTCTTTTACTTCAAGCATAGTAGTTGAATAACATGATGAGCACTACAAAGGATAAAGTTGTAAAAACATGACTCTTTCAATCTACATTTTGTCATGCCCTTGCAATAAATCTCTTAAAGGTCTAGTACACACAAGGAAAATAAAAATAAGTACGTGCACCCAGAAAGGACTCCTCAGTCCATTAGGGGCTAACTAAATGATGGTACATCGCCCAGGCCTATATCTAATTAACGGGCCAGCTCAGCCCAAGCACATTTATACTGTATTCTAAGAAGACTGTAACATTTCAAAGAGAGCACAAGCTCACAACTACACTCTTAAAAACAGAGTTGCTGCTCGAAAGCAAGCCGGACATTCCAGAATTTATTTCTGTCTCCATCGAATTTCAGGTCGATCATGTCACAAGCATTCAGTATCCGCTTCGTGCTACAGAAGTTGATCACATCAGAGCCATTCAACCAAGTACAAACACAGCTCTACTCTTAGACATAGGAATTAGGGCTTGACGAACCTGATGGTACCCGCTCGCCCAGTTGTTTCCAGCTCCTCCTCCATGATCAGCCACAAACACGTTCTCGTGATTGTACAAATTCCGGTACTCACTATTCTGAATACTGTTAATTACACGGGGCTCCAAATCAATAAGCAGCGCCCTCGGAATGTAATGCTCATCGTCCGCCTGGTAGAAGAACACATCCTTGCGATCGCCACCCTGCATTATACCAGAATCCATACCAACAACAAATCGCTCACCCTAATCCAAATCGCAACACAACAACAATCGTGAAATCGTAAAATCGTGCAACCTCTTCAAAACACAGAACAACACTCCACTCTCCTTCCCTTCACACACCTGAGTAGCGAAATCCTCAAGAATGCCGTCCTTGCTAATGCCGTGCTCCAAGCACAGCTGCTTCCAAAACTCCATGCCTATCTGATTCCCGCATTGTCCCACCTGTAGGGTTATAATTTCGCGAGGCATCTTGCAACCTCTTCAGCGGACGCCTGTCTCTAACGATTTGTGTTTCTCTAAAAAACACAAAGAAAACTAAGTCGGTTTGCAGCCCAGGAAGCTCGAAAACGAAGCTGCTGCAGCGTGAATCGCTCCCTTCCAAAAACACGGAATGCATTCAAATGCACGGAATGGACTCTGCCATAAGGCAAACAAGGCCGGACTGGGCAGCAGGGAGGCGGAAGATGAATCTCGAAATGTTCTTACTGAGTACAGTTTGGGACCAGCGAGTGAGAGTATGTTCGTGGACGGTACATGTTAGTTCCCTAGAGCATTACTGTACTGCTTTGAGCGGGACCAGCAGGTGGGCTGGACTGGCTTTTATGATTTCAGCTCAGAATTGTTTTAATTTTATAAGTTTTATTGTTTTCATTTAAATTTTATTAATTAGATTAGATTGTTTTCATTTAACCATCGTAGGAAGATTTTGATGCTTTTTTGACAATATAAATTAAGAGTCTAGACGTAGGATTTTTATTTTTGCAAGTTTTCTTCTTCTTACAGTTCAAATAGAGCTTTTTTGGGTTTTTCTGGGCTTTTTAGTGCTAGAGTGCACCAAAAAAAAAGGCTAAAAGTGATGACAAACGATGAAGACTTTTGTTGGAAAACTTCAAATCAAGAAAAAATCTTAGCTAAAATTGCCAGATTGTGGATGAAAATAGAATTATGGATATGTGATATAATTATGCTGATGTGATATTTTTCTATTCAATATGTGGATGAATGTTGAAATTCGGAATACTAATACAACATTTTTTATATCCGCCACTTTGGCACTTCATAAAAAATGAAAAAACAACAACTAAATTCAATGGTCATTAGAGGTTGAATTTCATTTAGGCATATAGTTGAATAAAAACAATTGTTGAATTCTTTAGAGATCTTTTAATCTTTCAAAAAAAACATTCCTACACTACATAGAATTGACAAGAGAAAAGAGAGAAAATAACTAAAATCTCCTACAATCTCAAAGCATTATTAACCTGAAATCTCAAATTTTATGGTAGGTGAAAGACTTCTGTAAGCGTAAACATGGAAATCGATCTAAATTCATTTGTGTTATTTTTAAAAGGATATTATACATCATGGTGAGGCTGGCAAAAATAATTCCAAATTGGATGCCAAATTTTTTGGAAGTTAGATTAATTTTTTTTTAATATAGACAGAAAAGAATATTGGAAAAATATTTCTAATTTTGGGTAGATTTTGACCTCTAAAATTCTTTCATGTTTTGAGGTCCAATTTGCTTCTAAATACTTGTTCTCAAAGTAAAGTCAAAATCTTCATCAATATTTTATTTTTAACAAATTCAACTATACAATCCTTTAGTTAACTTATTGAAGTGCCAATTGTCATAAAATTTTAGAATGAATATCCCCAACAATTGAAAGATTAGTATGCCTAAAATTCAAAATGTTGGCTTTTTGAGCCCTTCAAAAGGCTGAAGTTTCAACATTTTTAGAAAAAACACCTATTTCCTATAACTTATGCATTTTAGTCAATAGATTGGAAAATGGATTGAAACAATATTTGAAAAAATTTAACAAAAAAACTTTCATATTTATTTATTTTTAAATTGTAAAGTAGAAGGTGTTATCGAATGAAAAGTAAAGCTAATATGCTAATAACTTTTGAAAGAATTTGAGAATTGATAATCTTAAATGGTGAAAATGCTATAGTAAAAAATTAGTATCCTTTATTTTTATTTTTATTTGAAAATTTGAAAATTGAGAGCAAAAGATGACTTCATGTGTTTTTTCTACCTTTATCCTTATAAAATAAAACTCCTTATAACTTTTATCTCATTATTTGGAATTCAATGGTTCAAATGTTTACTTCAAATGTATATACTTCAAATGTTTAAGAAGGTATCAATCTATACAATATCCAAAAAATAATTAATATTTTTTAAAGTATTATTTTTTATTGTCATTTTGACATTGAAATTGAAAAAACCCTTCTAACTTTTGCAATATTTATCAGAATGACATGAAACAAAGCTTTGGATACAGACTTCAATGAGTATCATCCATTTTAAGAAATTCATGCAAAAATTCTAAATAATAAAGTTAATAGAGCTTGCCCAAGTTCTCAAAAAGCCCAAAGTAGGCTCCTCGGTCCTTTAGGCAAGTTAAATAATTATTTGGCAAAAGATGCTAAACATACCTTTTAGGTATGGTAATGAAATTTCAAGATTTGAATGATTTATGTTAGGTGGTGTATTTCAACCAATTGATATTGGATTTATCATAAGATGAAAAATACTAAACTTGGTGTTCATTTAGCTAGGAATCATCATTGATCTTCATTACAATAATATATCTTTTAATTATTTGAATTTTTTTATAAGATATTCAAAATGTATATATCATTATGAAAAATCAATAATTTAACCCTTGAGCACTTAGTGCATATTTTCTAAAAATCTACACCCTTCTGAACTCATTCTAATCAAACTATCACCTAGAAAGAGATTTACAGAAATTGATCATATCAATTGATATTGGAGACATGCTTGGAGTTCCAGGGAAAGGAATTCTTCTTTTGGTTGTATTATTGAAAAGTTTACAATAGTCAAATAAGGAAATATTTCAATTTTAAGAGGCCAAATTTGAGGCATTGGGACATTTAGGGGTTAATTAATTAAAAGTTATATACATGATTTTCAAAACAACCTTGAAAATCAATAGTATTAAAATTGGTACAACAAAGTAAAGTATTACTTACCACATTCTTCAACCTCAACCTCAAGCATGCACATCAAGCTTCATTGTCATATGCAATTGAAATGAAAGGGAAAGCAAACATAATTGACAAATGAAGGTGAATATCAAAGATTCATTTCCATTAGGGAATGATGAGAGAAGAGAGTAAAATGTTTACATTTTATATTGGTATAAGGTAGACAAGCCTAATTCCGTCTTCTATTTTTGAACCCCATTCCATCCATTCAGATATCCAAACTTGTTTAGAAAATTTCTAAATTCCTTCAAGATTCTGACAAAATCAATGCATCAATGCCAAAATGAGAAATCCTTGATTGGTGGGAACTTAAGTGCCAATAGATACATGGAAAGGCAGTTACGGGGGGTTTATGGGACGTTTATAACTCCATTCTATGTGTGGTTTCATAATTTTAGGGTGAACCACTTCAAAAATTCATAGAAATTATAATTTTAATTAAAAAAATTATAATTCCATTTACATTTGATCCATGAAATAAGGGCACACCTCTGAAAAATATGTGTCCCTCTTGGAATTGGCCCTAAGATATTTAGATTCTAAATCTAGATAGTAATAGGCTTGCCTACCTTAAGGATCCATTTTTTTTGAGGAAGTTGTTGCCATTTTCTACCTTATATGCTTGTCATGGACCTCATATGTTCATTGTTTGTGTGCCAACTTGGATTCTTGTTGACGGACTTAGTTTTTGAGTTCTATTTTACCATTATCAATTATCAATTACAATATTTACCTAATATATATCCAAATCATTTTGCAAGTGTTCGTCATCTAGGTCTTCCATCTACAATTTTGCATTGCCATGTAATCCACAAAATGTGGTTTAGCCTCCCATAGAATGATTATTGTCCCTTCAATGTACACACCATGCACTGTATTGTTTTTAACGTACTACATACTTGCTTTTTCCTCTAAGAGGAATATCCATGGGTCATTGCAAGAAAGACCGTTCAAAAAACTTAGTGTTTCGCACAATATTCATTTTTTTCTTTGGAAGCACTTTAAAATTAGAAAATCAATTTTTAAAAAATATAAAAAATATTTTATGTATAAATTTTTAAGAAGAAGGTACCATAGGAAGGAAAAGCATTGAAAATTTTTCTAAGTGGACAAACTAGAAAAGTGCAAAATCTCATGAAATTAGATACTTTCACTGTAGTTTCACATTTTAATTTGTAAAAAATAGATAATTTTTTTAAAAACTAAAAATTGGAAATTTAAAAAGAGTTTGTAGTAATAATATTTCACCAAAAGATTGATCTTATAATCATCTTCATTGTTTAGAAATTGTACACAATGGGAGTGTTGTTTGTACTCATGTGGAGGACACAAAATAATATATTTTTAATTTTTTTAGTAGGAATACGATTTCCTACTATGCAAATGGACCATGAAAATTTCAGCTCCACATCATTAAATTTGGGGACTCCTAACGTAGTAAAAACCCCTAAATTTTGTAGTGTGGCAAACTAACAAAAATGATTTTTAAATATAAAATGATTTTTTTAATTTCTAAAAAATTAGGGATCTGATTACCATTAAGTTAGACATCTCCTAAAAAAATTTCAAGTTCATAAAGTTTATGTTTTAAAAGTTATGAAGGATGACATGAAGGTATACCTTCATTGTAACTTGAAATAGGACCAATCTTTCTTGCAATGACCTCCACCTATGAATATATAGAGGCTTCCTTTTCAATCTAGGCAAACATCTCACCCAATGGTTCCTATGTACTTTTATTTCCTTTAGCTCTACAATAAAAGCCACAAACTAACCTACAACAACGTCATTCTCTAAATTGAATGGAGAAAACAGATCTTTGTATGCATCTTCTCCTACTTCCTATACCAATTCATTTCTTGCAACTCATTTCTTATCCCCTATTACTCTCTTTGATGCTTTTTGTGGGGGTATATCTTTATGGGGTTTGAAATAACCTCTCCTCTTTGAATTAGGCATTATTTCTATAATCAAGTCCACAGATGTACTCCCTACTACATTCCCAGGCACATTGTTTTTTGCACTAGAATTTACAATTATTGTTTCTTTAACATCTAGTAAAATCCCATCATTTCCATTGTGGTTGTAGACATTACTTGGTCAAAATGGTTTTTATAGAAGGCTTCTCTATTTGATTGGAGGAAATCCTCTAAATAATCCTCGAATTTACTTGTCTCCATAGCAACTTCCAAATTTTTTGTCTAATTGATGTCTCTTAGCGCCAACTTCTCTTTGTATGCAATGAATTTGTCTAGCACTTTTAAGTCTCTTTGATTAGTTGCAAAGACTTTTGCAAGGTTTGGTCTTTTTGCTATACTTGGTAGTGAGTTCAAATACAAATGGCCTCTACTTGGGCTTCACTTGTTTGAATTAAAATGTTTGTACTACACATAGATCCCTCCATTTTTCACGTAAAAACTCATATAGTGAAAAAATGTTATACTTGTTAATTGATCCTTTCCTCACAACAAATGAATGCTTTCTAATCTCGAATGTACTAAAGCTTGCAAGTACTCACAAAAGCCTTTGAATAAGATGTCTTTCTCTCCACTAGTTCCAACACCTCTTTCAAGAAATCAATGTTTGCTCTCTTCAATACGTTGAAAACAACGCTAAATCTTTTATTGATGTCCTTCATAGGTGTGCCCTATTATAAAAAAATGATGCACTTCCTTGAAGAAATGAAGGCCAATTAATGCAATACACATTGCAAATATGTAAATGTTCTTATTCTTCCTCGTGGTGTTATTCGCTTGAATCTTCAACGTTTGCAGTAAGAATCCTTTCCTTCGCTTTATGTTACATACGACATTCATCATTGATATTATGACTTGATTGTTACCATGTTTGTGATGAGCATCTATCCACACATACCAATCCCATGTACAAATACACTGCACAAATGTGTCTTCACAAATCAAGACTCAATGTTTTTCGCAATTTGTCTCATTTTCAATATCCTGGTTGTATTTTGGTCTATGTCATCTACAATCAAGCTCATAAATAAGTCCGGCGTAATCATTGTTGATTTCTTGAACAATCAATAATCCTGCCTCTCTTCCATTTGATATTGAATATGCAATACATACAACTTCTTTATCTCCACTTTTGCTACTACATTTGCAGTGAACTCCATTTTACTTATATTTCCAATAGTAACAACACTTCAAATTGTTTGAAAAAGGTGGGATTTTTGCACATGTAAAAATTCATTCTACCAAAGTTATCAGAACAAACTCATTGACAATTTCAACCCATCTACTAGTTTCTTCACTTCCTCATTCACATAACAAAACACTTTCAATTTTCTAGTATTTGTAAGCAACATGATTAGTGGTAATATTGCATTGTCCTTTTTCCTATGTACCAATTGACGGGGTTGCTAACATCCAATTTCATCCACAAAAATGTCAAGGTTTTCCCAAGGGTTTTCCCTAGCTGTTAACATTTTTACACTTTCCCTTCCTTGAAATATGTTTCCATAAATTATTGCCACTCTACCATACATAACATGTGATGTCTTTAACTATTTAAAACACCTTTGAGAATAACTCAATGTTGCAGAGTAACACACATTGCATACAACTTTTCTATCTAACTTTGTCACATACATGTCTCTTACTAATTCATTTGTGCAAGTATAAAAAGCGTTGAGCATTTGCATTATCCATGTGGCCCTAGCATCATACTTTTGAGCTCATGCCATATATCATTGATCTAATATGTATTTTGAATCCACGTCCCACAAACACTTGCATTTACATGCCCCTCTCTCCTTTATACACAATACACTTTTAAGTGTCACTTTTTGACTTGCTGATTCTCTCTTCTCTCTTGGGCTTCTCTTTCTAACCCTCTAATTTGTCATTGAACATTTTATAAAGAGACTTTTCTTTCACCGCAATTAGGATTTTGTTGTATGGTTTGAGAAGGATTTCACCGCTATATATCCATAGAATCCCCTCCACTCCTATGAAATTTATAATACTACTTTGAGACATTTGTGTCACAGGAATACTTCCTTTAGGTGTGCTTCTTTTAAGTGTATTTTTTTTACAATGACTTGACTATATCAAATAAAAAGTGTTAAGGTTCTTTACTCTCTCATGAAAATCAAATTCTAGCATAGAGACAGGAGGAAAAGAAAATTTTTACCCCTCTCTCAAAATAGTAGTTGTTGTTTTCAATTTTAAGGGACATGCCTGACAAAATAGAACCATGATGCCATTGAATGACTTTACCTATACAATCACCTAAAAACTCCCCACTACTTCACCAATCCATTTCATTTTATTTAGAGTGTGAGGAACATGCACCAAAATCTCAAAAAAGGCATAATTTCACTTCATGAAGTTCTTTACCACATGTCAAATTAGTATCCATTACACCAACTCTACGACAACACCTCCATCCTTAAGAAGTTGCAACACGCCGTTTAGAGTCTTAGACACTCTACCAATGGGTGAAATGTGTTTTTTTTGGAAAAGTCTTCCACGTACTATAAGGACCAATCTTTCCCCTATGCTTTTTTATTCCGTTGCAATTATTGTGGTGACTACTACATTAAAAACTATTGGACTTCCAAATGCTTTCGATGCCATTTTTTTATTTCACTGTATGAATATAGGTATGTATTTGCTATTGAAATATGAAATTTCAATATCTTTGCCATACATCTTCTCATTGTGTTTCAACTTATATATAGAAATGTTAAATTATTGCTTCTTTTGTCTTACGAAAAACAAAAAATATTCCACAAATACTATAATCAAAAGTGACCTAATAAAGAGTATTCAAATTAGAGACCTATTACTTTTTTGCTTCCATTATTTTTTTCACTTCAATCGCTTTGTACAACTATTTAAGTCAATAAAACTTAATCCATCATTGCAAGTTATACCTAAAACTATTTAAGTTGAAAGCATAATAATCCTAACTCCTTATAATATCTAATTTGGTCTCTCTAAGAACGCAAACAACCTATGTTGAAGCTTATAATGGCTTCATAATCTATACATTTGTAATTTGTAAATTGTAAATGAGATTTTAGGAATGTATGCTTATTATCCTAATATACTTGTACTTTCAAATAATAATAGGAAAGTTTTCTGTACTTCTTTTTCACTAGCAAATTTCTAGGAAACATGCAAACATATCCATTAATTTACAACTCAAAAAAGATAAATGACAAATTTTTAAATTTTCACATGCTCTTAAGTTTTTGGAAATATTTTAGTCCACATTCATACAATAAAGGCTAAAAATCTCAATTATCAACCCCTAAATGTCCAATAAGTTCCAAACAATTTTTTTGGATATATTCACAATTAAATGAAAGAATATATTTTCATCAATTCTGAATTTTTTTGCCTATTATGTAATTATTGTTATTTGACCTTCACATACTATAGAATATGTAATAAAACAAAATACAAGAGTTTCATTAATGAAATAGTACATTAAAAATAAAATAATGTGCACCTGATTTGAAGTTTGTATGCAATTTTGATACTTATTTGAAGTTCAATTATATTTTCAAGAAGATATTCAAGGGTTTGAATTTTTGTACATAGCCTATATAATTTGGTATACAGTTTATAGTATTTATATATGATTTATATACATATGGATGCATTTTATTTATACATATTATATGAATATTATACATGGTACTTGTACAATATTTATACATGATAAATACAAATATTGAAATATTTTACTTATACATATTATACAAGTATTGATATAGGATTATATGCACAATATATATATATATATATATATATGGAAGTTGTGTATGTTGTACATATGTTTTATTTTATATGAGATTTTATATAATAAATAATGCTTTTATTTTATCTTGAAATGGTATTATCTACCACTTATATCATTATATATATTCCCTCATATCCTAAGCTAAATTTAGTTGCAACCAACAACTTAATGTTTTTTCAAAGCAAAAGTCTTTCTATCCGACACTGTATACTCCATCATTTCAAGCACCTTAGTTTGACGTTTCAAGTTTTTTTCATTGTTCAAGGTACTAAACAATACATCACTCCAAGCTAACCTTCCTTTTTAGCCTTATATTTTTTGTATTTTGTCCTTCAGTGATTTTTTTCCTATTCTTTACAATCAAAACCACTCCAAGTTAAGATAGAGTTGGATCAATCTAGCACTTCACATGCACAAGTATCAAGACATGACTATAAACTTGAAGAACTAAATTAAAATGTTGGTCCAACTGTAAGGGCATGATGATTGAATTCTTCGTACAATTTTGGTTGTTATCTTTTTATTAGTCACAAGTTGTTTGACATGGGATTTCACTTAATTGCTTCTAAATTTTAAAAATTGGGGTTAAGAATTAGTAAAGAATGACGATTAATTAGTAACTTTCAAGATTTGAATGAGTCTATCTTAGCTTGCTCCTAAATAAATCAAAGAGTTGCTCTTGTTTTAGGATTGGATACAGTGCAATCAATACTTATATTGTCCAATTGTAGGTGAGAACTTGATTGTCAATTATTTTGTGATTTTTTTTTTGTATCACTATTTGGGAACCCCATTTAGACAAGGTGATCATAAGAACATTGTTAGGTTGATCCCTTTGTTTTCCATTTCTTAAAGCAAATGATTTTACAAATTCTAGGTAGTTGGTACTAGTTTTTGTAATATAATAATTGGAAAAAACAAACTAAGTTTAATTGTGTTCATTGATATTTGTAACTCAAGAATTGTAGCTTGAATGTGCCAATTCAAATGTAAATGCTTCATTCACACTCATCTTTTAAATTAAAATTAACCTTCTTTTGTTAGTTGATTGCCACATCAATGATATAGGAAAATTCAAAAATATTCATTTGTATTTATTTGAACTAATACTATTTTTGTCAAGTTTGTAAGTTTGCAAGGGCATTAAATCTATATCAATTATACAAGTGGTTGCATTTTTAGGTATGAACTATAAGTTCAAGGATTGAACTTCAGGTTGTTGATCGAATTTAAGGTTGCATTTCATATTAGTTTCATTCTAAGAGAGTTTAAAATACCAATAAGATCCCGCAAAAATATTTTTAATATAATAATAGAAAACATACAAATTTTTTTATTTTATTTGGACGTGTTTAGGTGTTGTTAGAACATCTCCAAGAGTATAGGAAAAATACAAGGATACATTTTTATTGCGACAAATTTTTGTTTGTCCCACCAATGCAATGCACTATTTGTTGTCTTCCAAACAACCACAAGGCTCCTAGTGGCTCAAAGCAAAAACAATCTCCTACGTCATTGCTAATTCAATGAATTATTTGTGAAAGCAAATTAGAGTATACTACTAGGATTTAAGTGTTTTATAACTGCAAAAATATGACTGAGGATGACTGGCAACTGCTCGCAGTCATATTTTTGGATCCCACAACGTTGGGGAAAAAAACATGATTGCAAATGTGACTACCAGTCATATTTTGCCTTTGTATTTCATGGGTGTATAGTATACATGCATGGAGAATGGCAAAATACTTTTTAGGAAACCATAGGGAACATATTACGGGAACACCAATCATATCATATTTTTGCATATATGACAACATGCAGTCATATTTTATAGTCACATTTTTGTAAGTTCACATTTTTTTTAAAGTTTTTTTCCAGGCATCCCCCTAAAACTTTGGGCAACCTAAAAAAGTGTAAATAAATTATTGCTCAAAATTATAAAATTGTAGCCGTTGTTTTTTGGGATCTTGAAATCCTAGCCGTCATTTTTTAGGGTTTAAAAATCCTAGCCGATGCTTTTTAGGGTTTTGAAACCCTAGCCGCTACTTCATGTGCTTCATCTTCTTACTTTTCAACTCTTGTTTCTTCTTCCTCCTTTTGTTTTTTGAAGTTTTAATTGTTGTGTTGTTGTATTTTAGTTGTTTAGTTGGTGCTTTTTAACTCTTGTTTCTTCTTCCTCCTTTTGTTTTTTGAAGTTCTAATTGTTGTGTTGTTGTATTTTATTTGTTGCTGTTTAGTTGTTGCTTTCTAACTCTTGTTTCTTCTTCCTTTTGTTTTTTGAAATACTAATTGTTGTATTGTTGTACTTTGGTTGTTGTGTTGTTGCTTTCTAATTCTTGTTTTTTCTTCCTTTTTTTATTTTTTGAAGTACTAATTGTTGTATTGTTGCTTTTTAACTCTTGTTTTTTCTTCCTCCTTTTGTTTTTTAAAGTTTCAATTGTTGTATTGTTGTGTTTTAGTTGTTGTTGTTTAATTATTGAGGTTTTTGTTGTTGTTTCTTAGTTGTTACTAATTTATTGTTGTTTTTTACATCTTATTTGCTGTTAGTTTATTGTTGTTTCATAGTTGTTAATTTGTTGTTGCTTTATAGTTGTTGCTAATATTTTATTGCATCTTCACTTGTCTTATTCTTACTTCTTATTGGTTTTTAATTTTAGTTTTTGTTGTCTCTTATTATACCTTAGCTTTTACTTCTTACTATCTTTTAATAATAACTTGAACAAAAAAATGACTTATGATAGTCATATGCTTCATCAACCAAAATATGACTTATGATAGTCATATGCTGCATCAACCAAAATATGACTCCCGATAGTCATATACTGCATCAACCAAAATATGACTCACAACAGTTATACTCCATATCACTTCAGATATGATTTACAATAGTTATACTCTATATCACTTAAGATATGATTCACAATAGTTATACTCCATATCACTTAAAATATAACTCGAAATATGACTCACTACAGTCATACTCTATATTACTTAAAATATGATTCAAAATATGACTCATCATGGTTATATTCCATATTCTTTAGAATATAACTCTTTGTAGTCGTATTGCGTATCACTCAAATATGACTTACCACAGTCACATTCCACGTTAGCTAAAATATGATTGGGCACAGTCACATGCCACGTAGGTTTTTTTTTATCTGGACAGCTCATGAGAAAGTCAAGCCTCCAAGGGTGGTCAACATATATGCCATGTTGGCAAAATACATCTAAAAATGGTTTATTATACTTCCAAGCCACATGCGACATAGTTTTGTTTTTTTTGCCTGGGCAGCTCATGAGAAAGTCAAGCCTCTAAGGGTGGTCAACATATACGCCATGTTGGCAAAGTACGTTTAAAAATGGTTTATTATACTTTCAAATCTATATGACTGCAAATATAATTCACTAGTCATATGATTGAAAGTAAATGACTCAGCCATGACTCATCCTAGTCATATCCCAACCATCTAGAGTGATTTTTGCTTGAGTCACATTTTTTGATTTTGTGAATCACTGCAGTCATATTTTGCAGTCATAAAACATTCATTTTCTCGTAGTGGTAGTTTTGGTGGAATTGTTGTCCCCAACAAAGTTACAATTTATTTTGTACCAAAGAGATTATTTAGATGGGGTCAAGCATTTATTGTACACTTTTCATCCAAAAAACACCAAGTTGGACTTGTTTGGTATATTGTTAGTGACTAACCGTCAGGAAAAAGCCCCCCCATTGCAACAATATTGTTGCAATACTGTTTCAATGCTTGAACAATAGAGTACTAAAAACATATTGTTTTTAGTACTACAACAATACAATTTCAATGGAGGGTGTACTCTATCCATTGAAAATATACTATTGTAGTATTGCAACAATATGTTTTTAGTACTCTATTGTTCAAGCATTGAAACAATACTATTGCAATCGGGGGATACTTTCGTGATGGATGCTTTTTCCTTACCTCTACATTAGGAAAATAAAAACAATTGAAACAATATTGCTAAAGTGTCGTGGCAATTACTCTTGTTTGCAATTCCAAAACAAAACTGTTTCAAACACACTGCAATATTGAAACATTATCCACTGTTGCAGTATTGCTTCTATGAAGTTATTGCAAAAATATTGAAGTCCTATATAATGTAATAGTTTTGATTTGCAAACCTATTGCAATATTGAGAACATGAGTAAATTTTTCAATACTGTTTTAGTGTTGATTGACTACTATTTTGAATTTTGAATTGTAAGTGAAACAATGTAAAAACATTATTGTTGCAATATTGCAACAATTTATAATGATACAAGCCTATTGCAATATTGCTGCTAATTCTTTTATTGTTATACATTGTAATATTGTTGTTGAACTGTTTCATTATTAATAGTTTTATTTGAATCCAACTAGGAACAATATTTTTGTAATTTAAATTTCAAAGTTAGAATTGTATTGTTATTGAAGTGTATCAATACTACAATTATATTTCTACAATGGAAAAAGTTCAAATACACTTAATTAATTCTCAATTTTTTTTATTTTTAATTTATTTTCATTTTCATTCTTCTCTTGGACAAATGGAGAACCATTTGATTAACCACTTAAGTTCCTTGACTATGTTTTCTCCCAAAATTCTCCAAAACTACCATCTCTAGTATAAGTACCAACTTTTTGAAAAAGAAAGCATTTTTGAACACATGTAATTGCAAGATCTTGTACTAAATTAGTTTGAGAAGATGTGAAAAATATTTTAGAATTTTCCACCATGTAATTTGCAGTCTATTAGTATTTGAATTGATAAAAATTCTTTTTTAGACCCTACAAAAAACCATGCGGCTGAACTTTACAAGGTCACATGTGTATGAAAAAAGGTCCAAAATGGTTTTACTCTTTGGATTCATTCTCCAAGGTAAGTTGGCTACATACTTGAAAAATTTCAAATCATTTGGAATTGTACAACATATAGGAAAAAAATTGTAAGTGAAAAGAAGTTGGAATTATTCAAAATACTAAAATGTTCATAATTTAATTATGAAATTGAGAAATGCCAATCCCAACGGTTGCTATGTTGTGTTAAATAATCTTCAACCTAAGGTTTTGTTTTTTTTCAAAAATATTGAAAACTGAGTTTGATAAATGACTTCAAAGTTTATTTTAGAGTAGAGACTCCATAATTGTCCACAAACTAAAAAACCTCATAACTTCCACTTAAGTGATTAAATTGGAATGACTCGAAGCTTTTTGAATACATGTAAGTCTAGAAAATTAATTTCAAATTAAATTTTTTGAAAAAAACATTTTTTTGGTTTGCCCAAACTAATCAGTTCCAAAAAAAATAACATATTAGACCATAACTTTTGACTTGTATTTTCAAATGTCATGAAATTTTGTCACATGATAGATATTCCTTGCACACACATTCTATTAAAATTTGGGCCTCATATATGAAAACCTCTAGCCACATGTACCTTCTATACAACCAAAAAACGCAAGTTCGTCCTTTAGGAGTTAAAAAGAAGAACCACTTAGAATACAAGACATCCAAGCCAAAGGTTTGACAATAAAGAGAGATGAGCATAGACAAAAGTTTTATATATGCAGGGTTTCAACCAGTTTCTCGTCTTCTTGTTGCATAACGAAGAATTCTTGTTGCCAAGGGTACTTTGTTCAACTGGAGTTTCATATATGCAAGGTTCTGACTATATAGCCTCCCAAGGTTTGTGGTACAACCCTTTCACCTTACAACGCTGTAATCAGGTATTGTCCTGATTATGGCGTAGGCATTCCTTTTGCCTTGTTTGTGACCTATTTCGTTGCAAGTTTTTCATAGCTGGGGGATTCTAGACTTGTGGAGGGTGTTAGTCACTGTTGTGGCAGTGAATTTGGTGGGAAGAGTGCCATTCCTTGGGACATTCACCTCTACCTACTGTAGTGTAGAATGTTCATTGGGTGTCTCGTTAGCTGCACTCCGCCCTAATTGGTGAGATTTTGAAGTTTCAAATGACCTAATGGTTTTTCCATGGGCTAGTTGTTGTTGAAGGGCAGTTGTGTAGATCTGCCCACTACCATGCTTCAAGTGTGAGGAATTGCGAGCATATATGAGTGAGTCGTCATTAAAATGGAGGCCATGAAGTTGATTGCTTGCTTCAGGTTGCCTTTGAAGAAGCCCAAGGGTGGATGTGAGTGCCAGCCTTGAACCCATTGAAACGTGTGTTTGCAAATCTGGATCACTCTTTTCTTTTTGCAATTGTAATGATTATTGGATTTTACATCATATCTGGTATGTTAGCGGATTTTATTGTGCGAAAATGTGACATTACTATGGTGAAATCTAATCAGATGGGTTCTTTTTGTTGCTAAATTGAAACCTCCAAGCTCTAAAATCTAGGATGTTTATAGATCTGAGATGTTCGATGAGTATAAACCTTAATTGTTTGAGTTCCAAATAGGTACCTCAAACTGTAGTTGAGAGTTCGTAATCTGAATTTTGTAGAGGTGGCAACCAAGCACTGGATATGGAGAGCATGTTTGGATTTTGCAATCTCGATTTTCTCTAGAGTTATAGTGCCTTTTTAGACCATTGAGTCATCACGATTGAATAGGATTTAACCATTGTGATTATGTTTGATAATGTACATCCTCCTTATGGAAATAACATCCTTCAGCAGTCTTGTGCCTGGGGGTATTATCTCCCCAAACAAGGTTCTACTTTCAGGTTACCTACTCCAGTTTTTGAACCTCAAAGCTCTAAAATCTAGAATGTTTACAGATCTGAGTTTGTCTTAAACTATTCCAGATCTACACTAGAATGTCAGACCCCTTCGATTTCTTGTTGAAAGCCCTTTTCCAAATGAATAAATTTTGTAAAAATGACGCCAAGGGAAACAAGCAAGTATGACTTGATTTTGAACGTCTATTGCTCTCAAACCTTAGCTGGAGAGTATGTCAACCCCAGTTTGAATCAAGGCGTAGGACAACCGCTTGTCATCACGTATTACACCTTCAAGGGGCTCAAATGCGATACTAGCAACTTTAGTGCCAAGTGTAAACTGGACTACGGAGAGCTCGGCCTGTTTCACAAAGTTGTTTTATCAGCAAATGAAATTGTGGATGTGAAACGAGCCACACGGGAATCTCATCAAAGTCACTCTAATTTTTAGAAAGGTACAATGTCCACATCTTCAAGGTGGAACCTCTTTTGCATTTGATCCTTCAATTCATTCAATCCATCGATCCCTCATTTGTTGGTTTGTTGTTTGTAGAAGTGAAGTTCCTGTTTGGACTTCACAATAAGCATCTAGTGAACCTCTATGGATTTTGCATAGAGAAGGGTGAGCAAATCTTGGTTTACAAGTGGAAACCTTGCCAATCATTTCCTCAGTGAGCCTTGAATCTTACTTCCATCTTGAGCATTATATGAATCCATCATTGAGTAGGACTTCATATTCCCCAAATTTGAGGTGTGGATCTTGGATCTTTGATGAATTTTTTCCTAGGTACTAGTAAATGTTCTGTGGAGCACATATATTGTATTTGCGGTCCTTAATTTTTCCAACTTATGCTTCCTTCTGGAAGCCAGTGCGAAGTGATGATTGCATGTTTTCGGAGGCAATTGTAGATGCTTCTGCAGAAGTATCAGATTTATCGCATGTCGAGCATGGAACTTGTTGACAAAAGTCCGAAGGCACAAAACTTTAAATTTGAAGGTAGTATTTTTTAATTTTTCTATGGTATTTGAGTGGTTAATTGACACTTGCAGATGGACTACATAAATACTTCCCATCCTATTTTTCTTGGCGGTACTAAGGCTATTGAAGTTGCGCTTCAGCAGCAACAGAGTTCCAAGGTTCTAACTTCTAACAATATAAAAGCCAAGGTTATTGCCCATAATCTTTCTACTCTATCTGCATTCTAGTATATTGGCCTGATGTGATTCGCTCTACTTTGTAATTTTTTCTGATCATCAACAAATCAACATCACTTATGTATGGAGTGAATGATTTCTCTACTCAGGATAAGTATCAAATCTATTTATAGTTTTTGTCCCAGGTTTCAATCAAGTCTTAAACTAGCTTCCAATATGAATTTTTGGATTTCGAAGGTTGAATTTTAGTATCGGTCATCCTAGAGCTTTGAAGCTCTTAGGTGTGTCCTATGTAGTCGATGGGACGATGTCTTAGATACTTTGTTTGTAACTGTTCGTAATTGTTTATTGACTGGACGATGGTACAGATAACTGAAGCGTGAAGGCTATTAGGAGGAAAACCATTAGAACCAGACGTATGCGCCATGTCTGCTACCTTCCCTATAAGTTCTCAAACGTCTTTAGAGACGGTATGTCTCCCTTTCTCCCTTGTTGACATCTTTATATGCAAGCTGGAAACAGTGCACATCACAAGTATTACATTAGTAGCCAAAATCTTTGTATTTGTATATTTTTATGGAGGCTATCACCCTGGAGTGTAATGTAGATTGAGAGGATGCTGGTTACATATTTTAGTCTTCATGCTTCATCAAGAAAACAAATTGACGATTGTGTAAACTACTCTCATTGTAGTTTCTTGTTCTTTTCGTTGGACTTGTTTTTCTTAAAGTTGATTGTCTTGGAAGTTTAGTCACTTGGTTATTGCAATATGTTTTGCAGATCTTGACAAATGATGTCTATTGCATTGGAACTTGCAGCTGAACATGATTCGAATGAAGATTCATGGTGTGCACCTTCATGTGCAGGTCTACAAGATAGCATGGTGTCAGAAGGCTTTTTAAACCGCAATTATTTTTTATCAATGAGGGCTCCTGAGCTATGTATTTTGCTTTCATGAAATTCACATTAATTTTTTGATACTTGTCAGTGGTCTATTTGCAGGAAGTTGCTGCTAAGATTCTAAATGTTGTAGTTTCATTCAACTTTGTACAAGTGCCTGTTGAAGTGGAGATTGCTAAGGGTATAAGGATTTAGAGTAGAAATCTATGGCCTAGGAACATTATGTATTGTTGTAGATTGTAACCAATTAGCACATCTAGCAATATTTGGTATATACAATTATGATGCATTTTAAAATGTTGAAATGTTGTCCATATGTGTATGTGGACCTATTAAAAAAATTTCAACATGTAAGTCATTTGTACATTTACAACTACTTGCAATGTACTACATTAAGACATTTCAAAATGCACAAATCTACAACTGCAAGACATTTGGGACTCTAGAAATAAAGATTGTTGGTAAATTAAATTGCATTGCAGTTCATTTGCAATATTGAAACATATTTAAAGCAATACTAATGCAATCTTGCAAAATAGATTGCAACAATTCAATCTATAAGTTGAATTAAATCTGAATAATAACATTGAAATGTAGACTACTAGAAAATTAAAGTCCATTGCAATTCATTTGCAGTATTGAAACATAATAAGAACAATACAAATGCAATTTAGTTTTATAGATTGTAACAACTCAATATATATATTGAAACAAATGTAAATATTAATATTGAAAGTGCATTGTTCATGACAAAATTATAATTAATTTTCCAAATTGCATCAATACTGCAATATTGAATTGCAAGCAGTGTTGTTTCAGCTTGAAACAATACTAGACTATTAAGTAACGTGTGCAATACTACAACAATACTGGTACAATACTAAAACAATTCCAAATTTTTTCCGATGCAGTTCTCATAACATTTCCAAAAACATGAATTACTGTGCCTGAGGATCTACTGCTGAAATTGAGTTTCCACATCATATTCTCAAGGGTCCACGTCAGCTCACATGTGGCACTTCCTTACAAAAATGACCCAGTTTCTGTCGAATCTGACCTTGCGTAGGGTGCTCAAGCCCCTCGTAAACCCTAAAGTGCCAATGCAATACGGCTGCCTGCACTTAGCAACGACGTTCAGACACCATCGACTCTAGGCAGGATTTATCAGTTTGGGACCGAATTGGCGAGCTCATGCTCAGCCCAAATGTTTTAGGGTTGAAGGGCTCCACGCCCGCACATTTCCGTAGAGGTTGTAGGGTTTAGCGTGCCTCAGCAAGCGATGGCGGCAGCAATTATGCGATTGCGGGGTGCTGCTCGCTTGCTGAAGAATGCAGGCAAGACTTCTTCGGCTGGGGCTGTTTTAGGGCGAGGCTTGCCTGGATCGGAGGATTTGGGCGGAATTCCGAGAAGTAGTGGATGTTTGAGGGCGTTCGTAGAGCTTGATGGAGGAGCGAGTAATCGGAATGCTGCTGGATTTGCTGTTCCTTCGGGTCGAGTTTCTTCGTTGGTGAGGAGATTTGCAGCTGTGGCTTCAGTTGGAGAGGGCGATGAGGATCTTGTGGAGGAGCGTACAACGGGGGAAGGGGAGGAGAGGCAGGTGGACGAGGGCTTGGCGATGTTTGCTTCGGCGGACAGTCTCGTGAATGTCAACGGGGAAGATGTATTGAAGTACATCACGTTCAGGTAAAATGCGCTTGGGCACTCTACTCTGTTCTCAAACCCTAAGAGCTTCTGAGACCCCAAGACATTTTATGTAATGGGCAACAGTCATGTCATTCATGATGCGGTACAAGGAAATTAAGGTAGTGGATGCGTTCAATTTTCGCGCATTGTAAACCAGTATGTTGGTGTTCGCCTTGATTGGGAGATCGTTGTAGATTTCACTGGAGAGATTACTGTGGGTTCAAAAGCCAAACTCTTTTGAGATCAAATTGTTTTCTCTCAATATATGATGATATATTATGCAAGACGAATAAAATGAATATGATTTCTTATAGACCAGTATTGAAGGGGCAGTAGACGACTCCATTTCCATTCGAAAGATCAGCTGCCATCGACATTTTGCCAAGTCATGCTTGCTCCAAACTTGCTAATTGAAGGTCAACCAAGTGTGTTGTTAACAGGATCCGTGTACGAGACAGGATTAGGTCTGTAATCGTTTCAGTATCCTCTACCTTACACATGCAACAATTAACCTCGTTGTTTTTACGAATTTTTTGTAGTGAGGAGGGCGTATTGAAGTTTTTCGGAGAGGGTTTACCAGGAGGGGTAGTGAAGGAGTTCGAAGCCACGAAATCCAACTCTTTGATGATACGGTCACGAGTATTACAGTTGTGCAATTTTCTGGAGAGGCACGTTACGGGAAAGGACGCTTTCAAGCTGCCTGCCGAAGATGCGAATTGTAAGTGGTCAAAGTCTCCGTGAGTTGAGTTTTTTTTGTCCTATTGAGAAAATGAAATGCGGGTGGTTGGTTTTTATTCATTTATTTATTTGTTTGTTTGTTTGTTTGTTGTGCCGGACTCCGTACAGTTCTGGCTACGTACCTATTTTGTGTAGTCCTCAATGGCGTAGAGCCGAGCAGTAGATTTGAATCCTATGATCGATTTTCTGATTTGTGCAGCTGCAAAGCCGAAGAAGCACATTTTGTTAGACGGACCAGTAGGTAGCGGAAAGAGTGTTGCGTTGGCTATGCTTGTGCAATGGGCCCGGGCCCGAGGGTGGCTTGTATTCTACATCCCGAGTGGGAAGGGTTGGACACACGGAAGTTTGTACTACAGGAATGAAGAAACAGGCCTTGTCGAGACTCCCGTGACTGCTCAGATGGCGCTGGAGGTATGTTGGAAGAGTTGCAGGGAGTCCTCTCCGTGAAACTCTACCCTATGTGTAACTTTTCAACTGTGCTACTTCCTGGTAATTAGAAGTACAATTTTACTGGCACATCGGCCACCAGATTAAGTGGTGCAAGCTTAACCAACTCTTAAAGGACCATGAATTCATGGTTTTAAATGTCAAACATAATTTAGATGGACCCCTTTTCTCATCACCAGAATCAGTGGAGAATATTGTATTTGTTGGTCAAAACATAAATAAATTGGACTAACGAAAGTCCCCATACGACTTATTCAAAACTTCAAAACATGAGGCCCAAACGAGGTTCTTGGTCCTCTAGAGGTTAAGCTTTGTTTCTGTTATTCGGTGTTCAACTTTTTCCGGAAGTCTTTTCATTTTCGATCGATCGTACTTTTGAGAGATTGTTCCTTTTTCTTTTCTTTTTCGCATACACGTGGGAGTTCTTAATTATTTCAATGTTGTGAAATTCGTTGATGTAGGGATTCCTCAAGAGTCACTCGGAGCTCCTAGACACTCTGCCATGCAACATTCCTGACCCGGTACCGCTTGGCGAAGGAGCAGGTGTGCCTCGCGTCCGTGGTCCCCAGGAATTCACTTTACCTGAGGGAGCTACACTGAAACAATTGGTGGAGAAAGGTCTGTCAATGTCTCATGCAGGAGTCGGTACTGTGGTCAGGCTGAGAAAAGAACTCTCTCTTATCAAGGATGTCCCTGTTCTAATTGCTATCGATGATGTAAGTTCACCCTCCCCGGTTTGGGATTATGATACTCGAATAGCGACTCGGTTCCGACCCCTTGTATCCCATTTCTTTGCTGCATGTCTCCTCTTGGTGTAGAAGTCTAAACTAGCGGATGAGCCCCGGTGTGGCAAAGAAGTTTGATCTCTAAGTGCCAAAATGGCCCCAAGCGGCCGCTGTCATATCTACAGGAGTTCATGGAATAAATCCGTGTGGTCCTTTAGTCCTCAAGAAGTTCTTGTATTCACTGTCGTATAGCTTTCGGAGAACTTCGGTTCGGGCATGATGACACTAGTACTATGTGACAAGAAATACCTTGCTGGCATAAACTTTGAATTTTGATAAGTGTATGACATTTGACATATCGATGGTCAATTACTTGGGACCTGGATCAGGAATCAAACCTGCAAAATTTTCTTCTAATTTTTGTTGTCTGGGTTTTCAGTACAACAGTTGGTTTGTCTACAGCGAGTATGGAGTGAGAGCAAGGAAACCCATACATGCTCATCAACTTGAAATGGTATATGATCACTTCACCTCGCACATATCACTTTTCTGTTTGGGGTTTGTCAGTCATGAGTGACTTGCAATTTTTAATACAACGTATTCAATTTACCTCTGATGAGGCTATGTCGCTTATATCAGACTCTTTTGCTGTTGTGGCAGGTTCGTGCGTTTCGACCAATAGCAGGATCAAAGGAAATGATGGTCGCCGCATTTTCTCATTCAAATGCCGTAGGAAAGCTCCCTCTACACTTACCGGATGTCCCAAAAGGTGTACGATATGAATTCCCTCGATATCTTCCTGTGGAGGCCAACACGGCTCTTCAGTACTATCACAGGTATGTTTCACGGATGCTATCTATATGGATATTGTATGTAAACATGTGGTTTGAACTGGTGCTCTGATCTTTGGTCATTTTGGTCATTTGTTCAGTTTGTTATATAAGGTAACTGCACCTAATACCTAAATGTGACTCCAAAATCTTGCCCAATGAGTACATATTGATTTTGATGAATTACACTGCCTTGACATCTGAATCTCTTTTCAGTTTTAGATTTTCTACCAATTAAACTTTTAACTTCTGTATACGCTGTCCAAATGCTGTCCAAATAATGCATTTTTTGTTGAGTTGGAATCCTCTTTAGTTTGCTAATAACAAGAAAATTTTGAAAATCTCACTATGCCAAAAAGAGCACCCATTCTCAGCGCTAATGTGTCACATTTAGGTGTGCTTACCTTGCGGCATTTATTGACCGTTGGTCTTTTGGGATGCAGTCGGAAATTGACTGTAGAGGAGCCAGGAGACGCAGAAGTGATCAGGCTGTACTATCTCACAGGTGGAAATGGGAAAGAAATTAGAACTCTTTCTAGGTTTTTGTGATGGATTTGAAATATCTTCCCAAGCTGATAGAAAAGGACTGAAATTTTTGTAGCTAAATTGCAGTCACATACTCACATCTCAGCATGTTATCATACACAGTGAGCAGTCGGGTAGAATAAGTCACCATATGCCGTCCTCTAGCCATTTATCGAGATTCCATTGGCATTATTTTTTTTGTAGATCCACCTCAAGCCATTGTGAGTAATTGACATATTTGAGATTTTCGTAGGGAGTTTGGGGTAGAGATCCATTTTCCATGGGTTGACCAATTCCACCACTTAAGATTAGAAACGACATCAAAGGAGATCACAAGGTCCACAAAAGGTTGGCCTAAATTAGGGAAGTAGCCACACATCAGGGATTGACTTTACACATGCTGTCTTTTTGGAGTTTGGTGTAGAGTCAGCACTTAATGGATATCTCTATTGATTGGCAATTAATTATTATTTATAACTAGGATAATAGTGTCACTTGTTGGTTTGTGTATATGTTGGAGTTGATGAATCCATGAAGGATCAAAGGTAGGCTTGATGTGTTATGAAGTGGAACTTAGAAGAAGAATTTATTATCTGTTTGTACCATTGCTGTATGATTATATTATCAAAACCATTTTTAAATTGTCATTTCTAATGCAAGGAGTAATAATGAAAAAAATCATTTTGCAGCACATTTAAATATCCAATTTAGGATCTTGTTCTTTCAGCACATAGATTGCAAGAAATTTGTGAATAAAGTAAAGAGTTATGTTTTTTATACCTTATCTTGTAGGTTTTGAGATTTTGTTTTTTAATCCTAGAAGGATGTTATTGACATTAAGTGTTGATAGTTTACTTCACCTAACATTGTAGGATGGAAAAAAAATGTTTTTCATTCAATATTTTTTTTTAAAGTTGTTTGAGTATGCTTACACTTTAGTAAATAGTATTGCAAATTCTCTCATCATGGTGTTATTGACTTTTTAAAAGAAGATGCTTAATCCCTATAGCCCTAATTTGCATTTTTGGACAACATAGTGATTTTGGGCAGCTCAGTGCAAATGGAGTTTTAATTTATTTTTCTTTGAAATTTTCACATGTACTTGAAGAATAGCTTTTAGGCTCAACCATTTTCATAACTTTTGACTATATGGTTCTAAAGTTATGGTATGATGTGTAGTTTTCAACAAAATGTGTGCAACTCGAGCAACAAAAAAACTTCTTTAAAGATCATTTTTATAAGTTATAAAAATTTGAAATTGGTTCTCTAGATTTATATGTACATGGAAAGCTTTGAATCATTCCATTTTGATTAATGAGATGAAAGTTACGAGGACTTTTAGTTTGTGGGTAGTTTGTTGGAAGGTATAAAATATCTTCTCTAAAATAAACTTTGAAGTCCTTTATTTAACTCAATTTTCAATATTTTTGGAGAAAAATAAAAACATTAGGTGTAGGTTGTTTATTACAACATTACAACCAAAACTTTTCTTTCTGGCTGCTTGGTGCCAGTTTGCACTAGGCAAGCCTGGCTAGCGAAATGGCCCTTATACATAAAATAAAAAATAGGGGGTCATATCACCACCTTGGTGGCTTGACAGGACTCCTTGGTGCCATGTTGGCACTTGTCCCCTTGCCTCCCCATAGCCATGTTGCTAGTAGAAGTGGGGTGGAACGCCCATATCTACGAGAGGGTTGCCAATCTTCTCTACTTTGTTTGGCTTTTACTCTAGCAATTGCAATGTTGTTGCCATGTGATCTTCATATTGTACTTGATTGCTAGTTCTTGTTCTCGAACTCAGAGTAATGTTGCCAAGGTTTTGCTATGTAGTGTCTTCATTTTGCCAAATAGTGGTGAATGCATTGTAGTTAAAATCACCACGTACCTAAGAGAGTGAGGAGGTTGGAGTCTTCATTTTGTGCTATGGAGACGTAGGCTACTCGCAAGGATGTAACAATCTCTAGGTTGTACTCTGCTAATTTTGCTTCAGAGAGTGTCTTGCTTTATCCTCTTATTATTTTATTCATTTAAAACTTTGAATGCTTTAGATTTAATGTCAATGGAAGTGGTGCGCGGTGCGCCTTCATAGGCGCAAGAGTATTAGTATTGTTAGAAAATGTGGCCCTCATCACTTAATTTCATCACATTGTTGTGAACTCCCAGGTGTACTTGAGAAGTTCTTTGTTCAGTCTTTCCATTGTTGCTATAGTTTTGATTCCTTTGTGAATTTGCCAATAGAGTTCTCTTGACTAATATGGGGTCTGATGATTCAAGAGAGAATGTGGTTGGGAAAGCAATGTACATTGCTTCTTTGGCAAGGTCAGCTAAGAAAAAAGCCAACAAAGCAGCAACAAAGGTGTTGGTTGTTGCTTGGAAGGAATTGATGTGCAAGGGTAAATTCATTGAGCAACGTAGGGTTGAAGCTGCAAAAAAGACGATGTGTAGTTACTTTCACTCCACTTGTGGTGCATGTGAGGGACAACCTTTGTCCATGGTCTTTGATGAGTTAATGCTAGAGGTACCGGAAGTGAAGCTCAATTTTGTTGAAGCGTACCCTAGTCTGAACTCCACTCAACACAGAGGTGGGGGCAAGTCATTCTCTATTGAATTGAAACAATTGGTTGGTTCATTGTCTAGCTTTGGTGATACAACAATGTTGAGTTCTAAATTGCCATTGATAACTTTGTCGTCAGAGTCAAAAAATGTTGACAATGAAGATTTACATGAGGTGGATTGCGACTCTGAGGGGTCTAATGACTCTGATTTTCAATTGCCACCTGCTAAACAAGGTGTCACGACTCGTGGCAAATTGGAGATGAGGAGGTCAGAGTTGTAGAAATAATATGACTGACATTAGAAATTGCAAATTCTTTAGGTAACATCATATTCGTTATTTTGGGAGATTAGGGACCTCCCAAAATAATATTGTCCATTTCTAAGCCCTAAAACTAAAGTAGAGTTGAATGAAATTTAAATTGATGGAAACTCGAATTTTAATTTGTTAGTTGCAATTTCCATTTAAATGAGAGTTTCAGGTATTTGAAGCATTTCCTTTAAATTATGGTTGCCAATGATAATAGTAATTTTCTATATAAATGCATATTAATTACCGTGTGGAACACCAAATTATGAACTGAACGATTGGTTGTAAGAGGCTATTTATCTCATTTGGATTCAATTTCCATTGAATTTGTATGACTAGCTATGAATTATACATGACTTGGTACTACACAGGGGCTTTATAGAAAAGAAAGTTGCAACAATTAATCGGATCCATTTCCGAAATTGTAACAAGTGCCTAATGCGTTAACAAAATAAAAAGTGGTCTTATCCACTACCAAATTTTTCCACTCATATTCTATTTTCAAAATAAATTCATAAAGTGAATAAATAAATAAAATGACACCAATACAAACAATATTAAATGTATAATACAATAGTAAATATATTAAATACTATGAATAAGTGCATTTGTTGCACAAGGTACTTCATACAATATATAAAAATATTCACAAGTCAACCCTATAAAATCCAATCATAAAACTCTAATCTATACCATCTACTCTACAATACATAATATAGAATCATATAAAATCATTTGTAGTTAAACAAAAGCAAAACCAAGGAATAAAACATACAAAAATAAACTATTAAATGTAGCTTTTAATTCTATAAAGTATCTCCATAGTACCTCATACATGGTCAATTAGAATTGTACAAGCCAAACTTCTGTTGATAATATCAATTTGAGCCAATGGAATTTTAAGGACACACTCTATTGTGACCTTTTTACTTTAGACTTCCATGTTGAGATGAGAGAATTTGATTACTCCCAGATTGGATTTTGAGTCTCATCCATTTTCCAGTGCAATCCTTTGGTGGAGTTCCACCCAAGATAGGACTCTTGTCTTTTGAACATTCTAATCTTGTGAAGTTGGAAAGTATTGAATCAACACACAATTACGACAATCCGGATTAGTAAAAGGATCATATCAAACTTTGGCAATCCATATAGGATATGTTTTACCATTAGCCAGTCAAAGGGCAACAAAATACCCTTTGAAAACATCATGCGCCACTCGGAAAGATGGCAATGAACGATTGCGTAGTTGCCCTATGGAAGGATCATCCTCAGCAAACTCCTCATGAATGTCACCATCTTCGTCAAATTTCTCCTTCTCTGTCGGTTCAATTCAAGAAGAATGCCAGAAGCTATCCTCCAATGCCTCAAATTGTTCAATTGCATCCATCAAGATTGCACTCACCATCCACCAATAGAATACCAAATACTAAAATTGTCTCTAGTACTCCATACCTCCATCTTCACACTACTAGAAAATTTTGTTTTTGTGTTGTTTTGGTCGCGTTGATCTGGTCAAAATCTGACAGAAATCTGTTGAAAGCAATAGATTTCTGTCAGATTTTGACCGGATCAATGCGACCAAAACAACAGAAAAACAAAATTTTCTAGTAGTGTGATCATTGCATAATGCCTCCCAATATTTGATGAATCCAAATAACCCCTTGTAAATATCCTCTACGATTCATATTGGGTAGTGAAAAACATGCAGCTGCTCCACATGAGGCCATAGACTACGTCTTTTAAAATCGTTTTGCCATAATTTTATTCCCCAACCTTCTTTTGAAAGCCAATCACTATCCGTGCAATAGTACTTGTACATTATGATTGGGTCACCCATTAAATCCTCTTTCAGAAAAGGTTGAATATAATTCTTTGAGTAGAAAACTTTATTGGATACAAAATTGATAGACTCTTGAGTAAGCAAGTCTTTGGCCTTCACACAAGTTTGAAAAGGAGGATTTCTAACCAAGCTTGTATACGATCTTGCACTTGAAGAAGACAACTTGTTGACAATTGTACTTGTATTAAACCTCATGATTACGAAGGATTGCCCCATTCAAGTACACCTACTAAATGAGTCATGTACGGAGAGAGTACCTTGATCCATTTGTCTAGAATGTTTGTAGTATACATGGACTTTGAGATTTGGACCACGACAAGAGAATCTCTAAGGAGACCATTACAACCTAGGACGAGGTTGGAATTCATGCTATGACAAATTCCCTCCACTACCAATAGACCACCCGCATTGTGGAGGGTGACAACCTTCATATTCTAAAGACATCAGAGAATTCCGTCGTAGTCAAGAATGTCGACAATTTCTTTAGGCATGTTTTCAACCTTCCCTTCATTAAAAGAGTAATCTCATACTGGTTGTCATGTGGACTCCATGATGACTGCACAAAGATCCAAGACTATTAAGTCACCGTCATGACAATGTGAACTAACTCATTTTAGAATTCAAATACTTATTGTTGAATGTAGTTCAACTCGATGCAAGTTGAATGTATTGTCCATGGTGTATGCCTTCCACTGACGGTGACTTTTGTACTGGGCTTTTAAAAAGTGAAGTACTCAAAGTTTAAGTCAAAAAAAGATCTAGTAACATGTACTTAGTGCATTAAATACTTCTAAAAATTGATGTACTTGTTGCATTTGTTCCTTTTGTCAATTTCTTCTCAGACTGTATAAGCGTAACCATGTTCAAATATAATATTTTAGTACTCCTCACATACTTCTTTCTAGCACTTTTGAGTACATTTTACATATTTTTATTTCAACATACTACTATAACCAGAGGTCACCTTAGACAAAAAATAAATAAATATTTTTATGCCAAATAATTTTAAAATTTAACAAGTCACTTTGCCAAATCCAATGAAAATTAATTTTAAAGAATGTCAAAATGCTAGGAAAGATTCCAATTAATCAAGACACCAACAAAAGTTCACTAAGTAATGGATAGAGAGGTTGTTTTTATAATGAATCTATTGTCCATCACAAATCCTCAAAGAATATGGGACAATTTGAAGATGAGAGCTTGATTGCTCATTGTCAAAACGCAGGAATTGTGTTCAATGTGGAACTTCAGATCTCATTTTATCATAGTAGAATAACTTTTATCAAAAAACTTTGAACTAAAAAAAGTCGGTAACTAAAGTTAAATTTCATCTCCAAAACTCCGTTTGAGATTTAGACTCCAATCAAAAGTTATGGACAAAATTTAGAGAAGATGTTTGAAAATGTCAAAGAAGATGTCCCTCCCAACCCCTCTTTGAATTTTGTCCATAACTTTTGATTGGAGTCTCTAAATCTCAAACGGATTTTTTAAGATGAAATTTGTCTTGAATTAACAACTTTTCTTAGCTCAAAGTTTTTTGATAAAAGCTATCCTACTATGATAAAATGAGGTCTGAAGTTCTACATTAAACACAATTCCTGCTTTTAACCTAACTAGGTATGAGCGGTTGGGATTACACTACTAATCCTAATTTACATATCCCATATGGGTTGTTTTACCTCCTACCACCCCACTTGTATAAAGAGATTGTGTCTACACCTCTATTCACTCACGTTGAAAGTGACTTTCAAATCTACATGAGGTATTTGCCAAATAATCTTAAATGGCATTTCTAAGTGCCAAAGTTCATTTTGGACTTTAATTAATTATTTGGCAAAAGTGTGCTGAAGTTGATCTCTGGGTATGGTGTTGTAACTACATTAAGAAGTTCAACTTGACTTGAGTTAAAAAACAAGTTAGGACATATTAGGTTTTGGTTAGAGTCTTCAGCCATTTAACTCGACTCGAATTAAAAGACAAGTTCGGATTTAGGCTTTGGTTAGAGTCTTCAACCATTTAACTCAACTCGAGTTAAAAGACAAGTTAGGACATAGGTTTTGGTTAGAGTCTTCAGCTATTTAACTCGACTCAAGTTAAAAGACAAGACAGTTCGGATATAGGTCTTGGTTAGAGTCTTCAACCATTTAATTCGACTCGAGTTAAAAGACAAGTTCGGATTTAGGTTTTGGTTAGAGTCTTTAGCCATTCAACTCGACTTGAGTTAAAAGACAAGTTAGGACATAGGTTTTGGTTAGAGTCTTCAGCCATTTAACTCGACTCGAGTTAAAAGACAAGACAATTTGGATTTAGATTTTGGTTTGAGTCTTCAGCCATTCAACTCGATTTGAGTTAAAAGACAAGTTAGGACATAGATTTTGGTTCAATAGTTAGGATATAGATTTTGGTTAGAGTCTTCAGCCATTCAACTCAACTCGAGTTAAAAGACAAGTTTGGATTTAGATTTTGGTTAGAGTCTTCAACCATTCAACTCGACTCGAGTTAAAAGACAAGTTAGGATAAAGTTTTTAGTTAGAATCTTCAACCATTCAACTCGACTTGAGTTAAAAGACAAGTTTGGATTTAGATTTTGGTTAGAGTCTTCAACCATTCAACTCAACTCAAGTTAAAAGACAAGTTAGGATAAAGTTTTTAGTTAGAATCTTCAACCATTCAACTCGACTCGAGTTAAAAATTAGACAAGTTAGGATAAAGTTTTTGGTTAAAATCTTCAGCCATTTAACTCAATTCGAGTTGAATGATTACTATTCTATTGATATTTATCAAGCCATACTGATTGACTTGATTTGTTCATTTCTACTAATCAACTCGATGCGAGTTGAATTAAATCTCCACATTCGTTGTGCATTATTTAGGAGAATCAAACATTAGGAGAGTGGTGTTGATTTTTCATGGTTGTGTCCATTCAACTCGAGTCGAGTTAAATTGCAAGATTCAAACTACTACAATTGACTTTTCATAGTGGAGTGGCATTTCTATTTAACAATCCCGAAATTTACGGCAATAATATTGGGAATTCTTGCATGAGCACTATGGATTTTAAAAATGAAACAATGATACAATGGATTGCAAAATTGAAGTTAACTTCATCAATTATCAATGGATTTCAAAGTGAAATCTCATGAGCAGTACAAATCTAAACTTGCATCCTACTTACAAATCTAAACTTGCATCCACTGGCAGTTCCAAGAATGTCATGTGTCCTAACCTTGAAACTCTATATCAAATTCCAAGAGAAATAGAAACTTAGAAATAAACCAAAATCCTTCAATGCACACTTAGGAAGTTAGTAATATCTTACCAAAAAGCATTGAGAATTCAACGCCCTCCAAAACTTTTCCTCGACCTTGAGCAATAAAAGTGAATAACACAAGCGTAGAAACACAAGAAGAAATAGGGTGGCGCAGAAACACAAGAAGAAATAAAAAAAGAAACTTGAACAACAGAGGCTAAAAAACATGGAAGTACACACACACGCACGAACACCTATTCGCATAAACACAAGAAGCAATGAAAAAAGAATCTTTTCAACCGCACGTCAAGACTTATAGACACATAGGCGGAAAGGATACGGCGCCAATTGCAACGATGAATTTCAAATTCTCAACTTTCATCTATGAAATTATAGTAGGACCCACGTACGAAGTCCGGTAGATCTCCTTTACAATTGTAGAGATAAAAAAAGGTTGAAAATTTATGAGACAATAGCTGATTCCCATACCAAATTGGGATGCAACATTGTTGTATAGATGCCTTTAGGATTTAGGGTATAGATGCCTTTTAGGATTTAGGATTTAAAATTTAGGTTTGAAAAAAAACATTCATATGTTTAGAAATGACTATATTGTATTGTATTTTTAATTTAAAGTTTCATAAACTATAATATTAGAACCAATCCAATTGATGAGTGTTAAATTTGAAAAAAATAATGCATGTATGTACAAATATTGGCCATGGATTCTTTAAATAGATCTGAAAATTACAAATTGTACTAGTTTATTGTACTTAACTAGGATTTTAATTTTGTTTATATTTTAATGAAATTAATAAATTTTATTAGGCCATGATAATTCTAATAAAATCTATTTAGATCCAATCCAACTTACAATATTTAAATAAAATAAAATAAAAATATAACATGTATGTGTACAAATAGGATATGGATTACTAAAATAATTTTAAGAACTTTAAATGATACAATTATATTCAACTTAGGATTTTGAATTAACTTATACTCTTGTCAATTATTACATGAAAGAAGGCAATTTGAACATGATATTTTAAATTTAGCATTTTGTATTTCCATTTTCATTCTTCTCCACCAATTTTTATTTTCTTACTTATTCTTAGATATTTGCATATTTTTCATTTCTAAATTAATTCATTTCATTCATGATTTGATAATAAAGTATAAATAATCATGTACAATATATTAGTAAAAAAATTGTTGAACATATTTATGATGGTTTAATATTGCGTTGAGTCTTTTGCATTTATAATATATTTTGAAACCTCAAATTTTCAAAATTTAAGATTTCAAATAAATTATAATACTTGATTTGAATTGAATTCTATAAATGTAACCCCTAACTTCAAAATCAAATCATTTTTCATAGTTGAATTCATCTAGATTTTTCATTGCAAGATTAACTCACCAAAATAGTTACATATAGCGTAGTGTACCAATATGTACTAGAAGCTAAGTTGATGGCTAGGGATTAAAAAAATTTCATCAATGGATCCCAACTATCAATTTACCATCATTGCTATGATCATCTTCCATTTCATCAATATAGAAGTGACAAGCTACACAAAAAGAAAAGCAAGAAATGAAAGAAGATACTCGGAGGGCACACTCCCCATTTTTTTGGTTCACATGCAATCAAATGAAGGGGTATTATAATTACCTCAGTCCTAAATTTTAGAAAAGATTTAGAAGTAATATAGCATCTCTAGAATGGAAAAAAGAAATGTATAAAGAATGAAGGGTATAGGAAAATACTAAAATTTAGTTTAATTTTTTTCTACAATAGTATTGCCACAAAAGAATTTGAAAAGTTATAAATTTATCTAGGGTTGTAAGAAGGATCCCAAGTGCAAGTTATGTCCTAAGACTAAGTTAATATATAGCTAGGATGTTCTAGAATTTTTCAAGGATTTCCCTGTCAATCTCTAACTCAAAAGTTTAAGGAACATTGACCAGTTTTTCACGTTTTTTGACTCGAGTGGTTGTACATATACAAATCCAAAGTGGTTGTATGCAAATTTAGAAGTTGTTTGTAAAAAATGTTGTGCTAGACATTTTGGAGTTCTAGGTGTTTACAAATACTTGCATATGATTTCCTTGTTTGCAAGTATCATTGTTTGTATCTGCAATTAGAAATTACAATATAGTTTATATTTGAATCTTATTCAGACTCTATGGTTTCAAAAAGTGTTTGGCCAAAATTTGTCAATTTTTTGTATTAATAATGAACATAGAGTATCCATAATAATTCAAAGATTTTTATTTTTTTCTAAGAGTAAACAATAAGAATTTCTTTTAGATTTTCTATACATAAAAAAGCTATTATGCACATATATGATTTTATTAGTTTAAACGAGTAAAAGAAAGTTTATATAATTGTAATTTCATTAAGTTTATGGATGAATATATAGCCATTGTAATTGAAATTATGGAATTTTTATTGTACATGTATTACTGAAATTCTTTTCTTTCTATTAAAATTTTGATAAAGGAAATTCATATCATATAAAAATATGCTTTAAAATTTGAATTCCACGCCCTCACTTTAAGTCCGCACCTTGACTTGAAGTCCACGCCCTGGAGTCCACGCCCTGGAGTCCACGCCCTGGAGTCCACGCCCTCACTTTAAGTCCGCGCCTTGACTTGAAGTCCACGCCCTGGAGTCCACGCCCTGACTTCAAGTCCATGCACTAACTTTAACTCCACGCCATGGAGTTTGTGATTTAGCTACATTCTCTAAAGTTCCTTCGCCTCTGTGAATTGTCCACCTTGGAGTCCGTGCCTTGACACAGTCCATTTAGCGAAAACATGTGTTCAAGTTTGCCATCTTGTCTCCCTATGAATATGAGAAATCTAAAACAAGGTGTGTCAGCATTTAATGTTTCCCTTTTTCCATGAAAAGGAGGGACACCATCTTCCAAGACCATTAAATAGGAAGAAGGAGGGATTCCATGCTGGAGGTCAACCTACCTACTTTTCAGTGCATCCCCATGTGCGCACCCCCATTTCTGTAATGGTGTCACGCCTTGGAGTCCATGCCCTGAAGTCCACGTCTTATGATGACGTCCATGCCCTGAAGTCCCCGCCCTCACTTCAAGTCTCCACCTTGAAGTCCGCGCCCTACCTTCCTGTACCTACCATGATGCTAGGGATTCAGGTGTGCGTTGTGAACGTCCTTCACAAATTCTCAGACTATGCATCCGCGCCCTGCTGGCACATACAATGGTGAAGTCCACGCCCCTGCATTCCCTAAGTATATATAGAAAAGGAAGACTCAGCATTCCCCACATTTGTCACCTGGCTTCTATCTCTTGGACTTCAATTCATTTTGAGCTCCTTGTGAGTCTACTTGGGTGGCAGATGGCCCTAGTTTGTTGTTGAGGTAATGTTAAAATCAGTTCAAGCAGTGGATTAGCGCTAACTGCTATTACTGATACTTTATTTGGTATATCTTTGGTCTTTTTAACTTCAATACAAAGGAGGAGGAAGACATTTGAAATTATTTGTGAATGGCTGAACGCAATGGCAAGTTAAAGGAAGCAGACCAAGGAATGGGAACCATGCACTACTAGAAGTGGTGGCTAAATTTTGTGGAGAATGGGACGAAGGTGACTTGTGTTTTTTGTGCTGGGACCTTTAGTTACAAACATGAGCGTGCTTTTGCACATTTCGGATATGGCTTAAAATCGGAGGGTCAATTTGTCGAAGTATGCCTTGTGCAGTACGCTATAGATTTGCCAATTGTGTAGGTTTTGTCCCGCTACGAATGGATCCCGGGGACATGTATGAAGGAGAACCAATTCAAAGTGCGCCATCTAGAACAACTCCACTTGCAAGTTCAAGTGAAGCCATAGAAAATGAGGTGATGGGTGGGGTCAATGGTGGGAGAGTGGAAAAAGGGGCAAATGTTTCAGAAGGAAATGAAACCCTACAAACGTCCAATAGCCTTGCTGCATCAAATTCTACGAGATCTGGATCATTACGTCAGCAGCGTATAGTAGACGCATTCAACATTGCAAAGAAGAAGGAGTTGGATGAGAAGTGGGCAAGTTTTTTCTATGAAGAGAATGTGCCATTTAATGTGGCAAGGCATCCAGCCTTCTTTGAGGCTGTGAGGGCAACCTCATTGGCGAGGTTTGAATGTAGTCCACCTTCTTACCATCAATTTAGGACTAATTTAATTGAACCAAGGAGGTTGCAAATCGAGAAGTAGATTGAAGAAGAAGGTTGGTTTTGTTGTGAAGCACTATGGGGTGACGATATGCAGCGATGGTTGGGATGATGTCAATCGGAAGCCTCTCATGAATGTGATGATTTCATGCCCCGTAGGTGAGGTATTTTTGGGGTCAATTGATACTATCTTACAAAAGAAAACCATGCGCTACATAGCGGACCAAATGAAAGTGTACATTGAGAAGGTGGGTTCCAAATATGTGACACAAGTGTATACAGATAATGCAACAAACATGCTTGGGGTATTGCAAGACATCACTCAAACATACCCGCACATTTTTGCGCAAGGTTGCATGGCACATGCACTAGATCTCATATTGGAAGATTGGGCCAAAATCCAAGAATTTGCCGATTTGATTGTCAGGGCAAAAAGATTGTGCCAATACATTTGAAACCATCATGCGACCATGTCGGTTTTCCGTGAGTTGAGTCCGAATCTGCAATTCGTAGTGCCTAGTGAAACCCGCTTTGCTTGTAATTTCTTCATGTTGTAGCGCCTGGTGAAATTCAGAGCAGTCTTGGAGCGGTTGAATAACCACCCGTGTGTTCTAAATTACTTTGATACCTTACGGAACGAACAAAATGGCCCGCAGTCAGCTACCGCTGCCGTAATGTCAGAAGCACCATTCAAAATGTGGCCTTCTGGCAACGATGTGTGAATTACGTGTACATGACTGAAGACGTATTGAAGGCTTTGCGTATGTTTGATGGACGAGAACCAGCCATGGGTCGGACGTGGCTCGTAATGCACAATTTGCGAGGGCACGTATATTCTTTAAGAGAACCACCTTTCAGCTTATGTGATGACATAGCAGTCATGTTGGAAGAATCTTTCAATGAAAGGTGGGAGATGGCTTTTGAAGATACACACTACGCTGCGGCCCTTTTGAATCCATACCTCTTGGATAATGTGGCACTCAGGGTGGATGGAATTGCCCTACGTGCATTGTACAAAGTCATCAATAAGATGGCAGATTCAGTGGGTGTGGATTTCGATAATGTGCTGGCAGAATTAATACAATTTGAGGAGGGTATTGGACCGTACAGTGCAGTTGAGACACCCAACATCCGTGTGATACAAATGCTTCTCCACCAATGGTGGCATAGGGTTGGAGATCGGGCTCTTTCTAAAATTGCCGTGCGTCTTTTATCCTTCACATGTTTTGCAAGCTCTTGTGAAAGGAATTGGAGTAACTATTCCTTTATTCACAATAAGGTCTGAAATCGATTAGCCCCCGCAAAGGTAGAGTCATTGGTATATATTTATACCAATAGCCGTGTACTTCAACAGTGACCAGGAGCTAATCCAGTTCGTTGGTATGATGCAAATATATACTCGGAGAATTTCGATCCAGATGCCCTTGGTCCGATCCCAGTGAATGAACGCAATCAGGAATTCGACGCAATGCGAGTAAAGGAAGAAGAAGAGGTTGATGGGGAAGCCAATCTAAACCCTCAAGAGTATCCGGCAAACCCAGATCTTTAGAGGCGAAGAGCCGATCACCTCGAGGAAGCGAGGAACTACTATGGAGATGATGACGATGGAGAGGAGGAACTCCTTTATGGTCGTTGGGCTCCTTGGGGGCCACCCATTCCACCCAATTCACGTCGCCATCCTTTACCTCCACTTCCTCAAAATGAAGGGAATGCTAAAGTCCCAGCTTTGTCGTCTTCTTTAGAGACTGACAATCCAAATGACGATAACGTCGATGATGGTATTTTCCATAACAACAGATGGCAATACAGGGCCTACGAGAGTGGGGCCATCAACTCGTAACATTAGAGCTGTTCAAGGACACCATGACAGAAACGTTAGAAATGCAAGAGTGGCACACCCTATTGCAAAAAATCAATCGGATGGTAATGTGAGAAGGCCTTTTGATCCAGAGCGTGTGGACCCTGATGATGTTTTTGCATTTGTGGACCCAACAGAAGACCTTGCCCGTATACTCGCTCCAATTGCGGGCCATCCTGCTATTTTAGACCAAGGTACACAAATGGCACATTCCGTAGACCCATCTTCAATAACAACTTCCAATGCCATCCAAAGACCTTCTCAAGAAGGGTTAGGCTCAGTGGGGAATGTTCATTTGACTCTTCAAAGCGTTTCACGTGGTAGTACTGGTAGTAGACCACCTATGGCCCTTTGGCCCCCAGTTCGTCATGAAGTAGGGCAATATCAACAAGGCCGTGGAAGGGCTAGAGGCCGTGGAGGGACTGGAGGTATTGGAAGCCATGGACGAACAGAAGGTCAACAAATTGGAGAAGCATCATCATCAAGGCCTACTAATTGTCCACTTCTTGGAATTGGGGCAAGAGATTCAAATAAGGTGGTAGAACCGTTCCTAAGTACATACGTACCAGGACCTAGTGGGTCAACTCCGGCATTTGTTGTTCCAACAATTACAATTCCAGGTGGGCCCACTATAAATTCAGATGCAGAAGACCCCCACGTACAACGACATAAGAGGTTGAAGCACAAACGTAGTCAAGGTCAAACTACTGTAGAACTTCAAAATGAAAACTCGAAAGTTGAAGGACATTGGACTACAGACAGTGGTGAAGCAGAAGATGAATATGATAGCAACAAAGATGCCCATGACGAGGCACCTGAGGATGATGATGTTGTCATTTGAGATGCTAATGCAGCGGATCCAGGTGCCCAAGAAGTTCGTAGGTCAAGTCGTTTGAATAATTGAGGTTATAGAGCTGCATCGATGGTAGATCTCGGGTCTTTAAGAATTGAAGAGAATTGTAGCAATTGGAAAAAAGATGGACGAGAAGCCAAAGGATTGTCTTAGATAACCTATGAGAAAGTGGGCGTATTTTGGAAGTATAGATTTATTGTATTGTTATTGTACTTTGCAATGCATGAATTTTATAAATAGTTTTGGTTATCACAAACATTGCAGCCTACTATTATTTTTTTTTGTATTTTTGTATTTGACGTGCATGTTGGAAACATTGGTGAGTGCAATCATGTAAAATATATTGCAGTTACTGGTTCTTTTAAATGCAGTGGGATCATTACCTTGTTCAAAAAAAATATGTATATATATTACATATATTGTAGAACACATAAATAAAATCCACCATCACCTGATTACCTGTCCGCGCCTTGTCTATGACGTTCAAATCTGCGCCCTCACACTCATGGTGAAGTCCGCGCCCTAATTGTACGAGTCTGCGCCCTGCCGTTGAAGTCCACGCCCTGACTGCACAAGTCCGCGCCCTGACGCTGAAGTCTGCACCCTCACTGCACAAGTCTGTGCTTTGACGCTCACGCTGAAGTCCATACCTTGACTGCACAAGTCCGCACCCTGACAGTTGCAAGATGACGTCCGCGCCCACTCATGACGTCCGCGCCCTGGATTCACTGTTTGAGGTGACGTGTCATTCAAAAAAATTCCACAACTTTGAAAAATTAAAGCCGTCCAGTTGGTCCGAACTGTCCATCCATCTGGTCCGGTTTGCCCGTCCGTCCATCCGGTTCGGTTTGCCCGTCCGTCCGGGACGTCCGACGACCCTAACTCGCCCGTTATGACAACCCTGACTTGAACACACAAATATTTGAACTAGTACTTCATTTCAATCCCAAACCCTCTACTAGCCCCTTGCAAAAAGAACCCGTTGAAGGTGTGAATTCCAAAAAACTCTTAACAAGTATTTCATTTCAATTCCAAAACTTTCTACAATCCCATTCCCAAAATACATTGTTGAACTTGAATTCTAAAATAACTTAACTAGTATTTGATTTCAATACCAAACCCTTTCAGTATCCCATTATACAAATAAAATTTTCAAGTTGAATGATTGAATTCAAAATAACTTGACTAGTATTTCATTTCAATTTCAAACCACTTTGGTATCCCCATTACAAAAATGTACCGTTGAACTTGAATTCAAAAATAACTTAAGCAGTATTTGATTTCAATACCAAACCCTTCTAGGATCCCATTACACAAATAAAATTTTTTAGTTGAATGATTGAATTAAAAAAATAACTTGACTAGTATTTCCTTTCAATCCTAAAGACCCAAACTGGTTACTTTGGGTTACCCATTACAAAAATAACCCGTTGAACTTGAATTCCAAAATAACGTAACTAGTATTTGATTTCAATCCCAAACCATTCTAAAATCCCATTATACAAATAAAATTTTCTAGTTGAATGATTGAATTCAAAATAATTTGACTGTTCATTTCAATTCCAAACTGTTTTGGTATCCCCATTACAAAAATGTACCATTGAACTTGAATTCAAAAGTAACTTAAGCAGTATTTGATTTCAATACCAAACCCTTCTAGAATCCCATTATACAAATAAAATTTTCTAGTTGATTGATTGAATATTTGAATTCCAATAAAACTTGACCAGTATTTCATTTCAATCCCAAACTGGATTGATATCTCCATTACAAAAATAAACCATTGAACTTGAATTTCAAAATAACATAACTAGTATTTCATTTCAATACCAACTTCTTCTGGTATCCCCATTACAAGAATATACCGTTGAAATCTTGAAGATCCAAACCCTTGTAGCCTCTTTTTCCAAAAACAAACCCTTCAAGAATATTTCAATGTATTATAATTTGTATTTGATTTCAATCCAAAGCCTTGAACAAAAAGCCAAAAAACTATAAGTTGATTATGATTTGATTTGTAAACTCCAAACCCTAAATCCCAAATACGTTCAATTTAGAAGAATAAAAAATGAATCCTTAAACTTGAATTTAAACAAATATGTACCTTGTCTTTCATTAGGACTCCAAACCCTTTGGGATTGCACTCACACAAATTTTGTCCTTCTTGTTTGGAAGTTCATTTTCAATTTCATAATTTTCTTTTTGGGCGGTTCCTAGTTCTCATGAAGTCAAAAAGAAGATGTTTGGCCCCCAAAAGGGAGGACATACTTCCATACATTGTCTTTGAACTCAAAAAGTGGTTGGACCTCTTAACCCCTAAAGGACCATTGTCCCCTCGGGGGATAATTTGGAGTTTGGGCAAGTTCCTATGGTCTCAATTTTTAATGAAACTTCTTGAAAATCTTACATGAGGTAGAAAAAGTGATTAGCTTTTTGAGAATATAATTTTTTTTTCAATTGGTGCCCAGGATCAAAAGCTATACTACAAAAAGCCCAAATTTCAATTTAGCAGGTAGAAAAAGAATTCCTCAAAATATTGAAATTAATATTTTTAGTTTTTTTCCTTATAGGTCATATTTTTGTCTATGTCTGAAGTTTTGATTCATTCCATTTGGATTTTTTATGAGAAAGCGTGTGAGAAAGTTATAAACACTCTTGTTTTTGGGGCAATTTAAGAAAAAATAACTTATAAGATTCAATTCTAAATGCAATTTTTACAATTTTTCCAAAAAAATTGTTGGATAAGATTAAAATTGTTTTCTAGTACAATCTTATCTTTGGAATTATTGTGTTTCAATCCCATCTAAGAGTTATTAATGATTTGGATTTTCTTTTAATGTTGAATGTGCTTCTACTTAACAATTTTTTAAAGAATGAAAATCAACTTGTTTTTTTGTGAATTTTTTTTCCTAGACTCTCAACTCAATCCTTCAACCAAAAAAACATTAAATTCAAAGTCTATAGAGTAAAGAATTTCCATAAATGGCAATCAAAGTGATCTGAAATTGCAAACCAGAGTTGAAAAAATCTTTCTTTTTCAACTTTGAATGCTCATATCTTCTAATCTATACGGTTAAACTTCTTGAGATTTTTACTATGTGATCTTAGACAAATAAATTACAAGATCCTACGGTTAGATTCTAAGAAAAGTATTTTTTTGGTTATCTTGGATGAACGCAACAAAAATGACAATTTTGAGTGTTTTTTGACAGAAAAATGCCCTTGGTCCTTTAGGGGTTAATGCAACCATTGACTTGATGATATTCCTAGAACCCAAATGAAGGGCTAGCTGTATTAATGGCTTCCCGCTCTCCATGGGAAAGAAGAATCCCATGACAAAGTTCAATGCGAATTTGACTTTCCCCCACGCTATGGTTGAAGAATGGGACGTCCGCGCCCCTACGTCCATGCCCTGACAAGAAGTCCATGCCCTGACAGCAAGTCCACGCCCTAACGTCCGCGCCTTGACAAGAAGTCTACGCCCTGACAGCAAGTCCACGCCCTAACGTCCGCGCCTTGACAAGAAGTCCACGCCCTGATGTCAGCGACCCCTTGACGTCCTCGCCTGCACATGCCATCCGCGCCCCAGTAGAAAGAAGCATGACAATTTTTATTAAACTTGCCCTTCTCTAACGTCCCTGCCCTTACACAATAAGTTCGTGCCCCTGCACTCCTAGGGTATAAAGGCAATCCTGTTGTTGTGACTTCCCTACATTTGTCCTAGTTCTCAAGTGCTTGATGAAGGTTAAAGGGCCTAACATGTATAACCCCAATCGATTTACAGATTCTCAAAATCTATTTTATACCCTTGTAAAATTAATTTATATTGTGATTCTTCCTCTTCAATCCGGCGTATTTGAGGTTCATTTAGGAGAGGTTTGAACACCATGACAAGTCAAAATTTCAATGGGTACGGCAATACGCTTGCATGGATCTAGAATAGAAAACATTATATTTTTTTTTACCGGATTGGACTTTTGGTGGTAAAACTAGACTTCAAGAACTTTTCAAAAATATTAACCACTCCAAATAGTGACTTGGTTAGGATGTATTGAACTTCAAAGTTTTACGAACACCAAATTTTGGTGCCTCAGGCACTAAGGGGTTGAAATTTGAAAACCCTAAACCCTTCGCAAGAAACCAAGAAAAAAAAATTGTATTAGATTTAAATCCAAACCCTTCTAACAAACTAGCAATTTAGCGCCCATTTCCAAAAAACAATCATTCACATAGATGGACAACAAATACCAAACACATTTGATGTCAATTCCAAACCATTTGAGCTTCTATTTACAAAAATGAAAACTTCAAATACAACCCAAAAAAATGTATTTGAATTTCAAATCCAAACATTCTAGTATCCAGCAACAAAAATGAACTCATTGAATTTGAAACCGAAAATGACATAACTTATATATGATTGGATTTCCAAACCTTTGTATAGTTGTACCCTCAAATTCTTAATCCTAAACCCTTTTGAAGATGACTACAAAGAAGTCTTTTTGTATTGGATATGAATTTGAAACACTTGTAGCCACTATTTTCCAAAATAAAACCTTGAACATGAACCTGGAAAAGTAGAACTTCTACTTCATTCGAATTAAACTACAATGTCCCTGCCTTTTCTAAGACGTCCGTGCTCAAATGAATGCGTCTGCACACCAACAAATGAGTCCGTGCCTTGATAAATGAATCCACTCCCCGACGAATGTATCCACACCCTGATAAATCTGTCCGTGCCTTGACGAAAATGTTTACGCCTAGTATAGTCCCTGCCCTGACAATGACGTCTGCGCACTAATTCCAACGTGGAAGCGACTTCCTAATTGGAAAATTTCAAAAATGAAAGGTGTCTGAACTGTTTGGACCGTCCATCCATCCCGTCCGATCACCCTAACCCGTCTAGTATGACAACCCTACGTATCGATAGTGCACTACATTTCATTGCATGTTCATCAACCACGTCGATGCAATGACTGTGTCATTGTCTAATCGGCATTACAAGAGGGTAGTTTAATTATTGCTTTCGTTTAGGTCGAGTCGTGCTGATTGGCATGTGGATTTGAGTTCCTAGTTCACCTTGACCATTCACTTTGGGCATTCATGAGATTACAAAGCAATACTTATGCCTTGTCAAAACATCAAGATACAAAAAATCTCACAAATTGGTTGATACTTTTTCATATTTTTGTTGAATACTTCCCATTTGAAAGTTTAGGCAATTGAATTTGCAACCTCATAGCTAATGCATTAATGCTCCAATTTTCTTGAAATTGGTTTTGTTTGAAGCGCATGAAGACATTCTAATTGCATTACTCTTTGAGATTTTTGTGATCAAATGTATTTTGAACAATATTAAACCAAAAGTGCAAAAATCAACCCAAAAGTAGTCAACCGGTTACTAAAGGGTTAATGGCTCATACATTTGCATGTATGGTTAGAAATATATGTAATTTCTATAATATATATATATATTTTATCATGAACACCTTTTTGTATTTTCTTCTTCCTCCAATTTAGGTCGGGTCGACCTCATTCGATGGCCAAAATTTTCTAAACTACATATTTGTTATTGGAGTTTACTTGTAAATGTAATTACAGTTATAGTTTTCCTTTTAATTGTTCTAATCTCTTTTTTTTCTTAGAATTTGGGAACGTCGTCCTCTCTTGCTCGGTACACCAGTCTTCTATGCCCTGCATCAGTTGATTCATTTTCCGACTATGGGCAGAACCTAATTTTGAGTACAGGAAACTTCATGTGTTTGGCTGCCACTGCAAATTCGACAATGGACTTCCCTCTAAAGCCCGTTGATGATGGGGTGGTGGATAGTCCCCCGAGTTCAGCTTCGCAACTTCCAAAATCATATTCTCCTTTGCCCATGAAGTCTAGCGATGTTTTTGCTACACCAATGTTGTCTTTACCCTACGATAGAACAACACAGTAGAAATTGTATGGTAAGGACATGGGTCCTTCTTTACATGTGGAAATGTTGACTGTGGTATTGCTAGAGGTTTAGCACAAGGGGGTGGTTCGCGCAACGGCCTCATTTTATAAGACTCCTTATACCGAGAATTGGATGGCCCAATATAGAAAATAGTATACCACCAAGAGCATGCGCTTTTTTTTTTATTCATGGAATTAGATGTTCAAGGAAGTATAAAGGCTTTCCAAGCTCATGGATTACAAGCAAGTACAGCCACGGGCCAAAGATGACAAAGGCAATCATGGAACTCAAGAGTAAATGACACGTATAGTACTTGTTCATAGTGTAGAGTCATGCATTCATGCTTCATTAAAGCTCAATGTGCATATTACAAAACAATTTAGCGCTCAAGTGAATCACACTCGTAGCTTTTATAGTGTATACAGTGCAATGTAATGAACTACATTACTAGCCTTTATAGTTTGTTGCCTATAATATAGTGTCACTACCCCTACTCAAATGTAGTTGGAGATGTATAGAACAACTCATGGTGTACAAGCGAAAGGTCAATATGAAAGTTTACCTTTTGGTTCTGATATTTGATTCTTACTTGTGTTCATTTTATTTTAATTCTTGTATGATTTGAATATTGTTTGAGGAATTTTCTTCTCCGTTTTTGAATGAAATTAGATTTCTGTAACTCTCATTTCAGTGGAATACTCTCATTTTAATGAATATTATGTTTTCAAATCAAAATGAAAATTGTCTACCATTTGGGGGGCTTGCAAAGGGAATTATCATCTAGGGAAATTCATAAAAATCTCATGAAACCCCTGGATGAAACGCATTTTGTTGTCAATTTTGACAATGGTTGAACTTTAGGGTTTGAGAGAGATACAACTGTCAAATACGCTGAAGTTGTCTTAGGTAGGGAGTTCATGACCATGGTGATTTGCATTTTAAGAGGCCGTTGTGCTACAATAGAAGTTCCTATGCTAATTTTTTCAAATGAAAATAAGAGCTATCTTGCACGAAGGTTGATTGATAATATTCCTGAGGTTTCTTATAGAACAGGCCCTAAAGGTTAGATGGACCAAACCATCTTCTCCAAATACTTTTTGAAACCTTGTGCATATCAAGTCGATCTTCATCAACGCATGAAGATCATATGGCTTGATAATTGTAGTGGCCATACTGTGACTCTTAGAGTGGCTGTTGTCCTAACTGCCAAAAACACAATTTTCAAATTTTTGCCTCCATGTTCTACTCACCTTTGCCAACCAGCAGATACATTCCTCATTTCAAAAATCAAAGATGTATGGACAAGACAGTGGGAAGCCAAGAAAATTGAGTTGATACAACAAAATGCTTAGCAAAATGCACCCCGAGCAAATGGATAATGGTTAGGAAAGTTGACAAATCCTGGAAAATGTTTTTTTCTGCAATTGGTTGCTAATAGTGTAGAAGATGTTAATTGAGAGGTGAATTGTGACAACATGTTCTATGCTAAAAAAACAATGATTCGTTGTAACTTGATATTAGGACTTGATGGAATTTAGAGTGTAGGATAATTGTTTTTATATCTCCAAAAGATAATTGCAAAACATTTGCAATACTTCCAAAGGTAAGAACTGCCCAATTTCAATAGGGTAGTTTTAAAATCCTTTTTTGATATTTTACTATATTTTTTCTTTAATTTTTGGCCTACAACTAGGATTATTATGTTGTGTTTTTTATTTTTGCTATATTTAACAACTTATACATACACTATGAAAAATTTCAGCATTTCAACATTTTATTGTCTATTTCAGCAATTCAGCATTTCATTGTCTATTTCAGCATTTCAACATTTCATTGCTTATTTTAGCATTTCATACACTACTTTTTCTCCACCATTCCAACTTCTATATTTTATTCCCATCTAATACTAAATGCACTCTCGTAGAAATGTTGAAATGATCAAATTTTACTATAGAGCTAAAATAATGTTAGAATGGGTAAATAATGTTCTAATACTAACCTTGCAAATCACAATTAGTGTTATTGTTGATAATTAGTGTTGCCAACACTATTTACCAATTTTAGTGTAGTGTGGAAATAAACCACCAAAATTTAAACTATAGTGTAATAAATTTGGATACCCCCCAATATTATCCCCTCCAAAGTATTACAAACTACAAAAAATAATTTTTAAATACAAAATTATTTAATTTTTTAATCAAAAAATAAGAAATACAATTGCAATTGAAAAATGTAGAAATGGAATTTGGCAAATCCCTACCAAATTCATTTGGTCATTCTTGCAATCATTGTCAATGTGGCACCACTCGATGTAATTGGCGCAGTCATCAAAGGTCCATGGGTCAGGCATGTCCTCCCACCCCTTGAATGCAAGCTTGGCAGGGTTACGTAGAACATGTAGTCACTTACGATGTTTATTTCATTGTCGAAGTCGGGTCTTGTCTCGTTCCTCCTTGGTCATTCTTGGTGGTGTAGCCATTTTTGCAGAAAAATTCGAAAACCTCCCACGTGGCAATCAAGAGGACCCCGCACAACACTCACAACCAACTCAATGAAGAGGTGGAAAGCTGAGAGTATGCAGGGCGGGGACGAATGGGGTGGGGACGGCTTTATATAGTGAGAGGTGGGGGACGCCAGGGCGTGGACGCCATCGATGTGGGGGCGCGGACGTGTGAGGAGGGGCGTGGACGCCATCAATGTGGGGGTGCGGACTCCATCGTGTTGGGGCGTGGACACCACGTGCCAAGGTGCGGACGTCATCGCGGTTGGGGCGCATACGTGTGGAAACGAGGCGAGAACGTGAAGTGATGGGGTGGGAACGCGAGGGGATGGGGCGTGGATGTGGGGGGGACTATATAAAGTGAGTCCCCGCCCTCATTTCTTTGCCAAATCCACGCCCTATGCCTCACACGCTAGTTCTAACGGCCTATGCGAGTGAGTTTGGTGGATGGTGGGCTTGGACTACATATGTAACCCGATTTTTTTGAAATTTTTTTTAACTTTCGTGCTTTGGGAGAGATACGGAGGCCCATCGTATAAAATTTTCTTCATTATAACAAGGGAAGGGAGTGGATCGGCGGAGAAACGTCCCATGTTCATAGATTTGGATGACGTCGGTGAGATGGTAATTCCATCCACGAATACATTGATGGCCTCAAGTTCATCGAATCCTTCCTCATCGGGCCAAAAGAAGCGCAAGAAAGCACCCAATCCCCATATGCCTCCACATGAATTCATAGTTGAAGGGAAAACAATAGTTGTGGTATTCTACACTCGTCGAAGTACAACTATGTTGACCAGGGAGTATATGGTGCACAACGAAGAAGGATACCACAAACTGATGAGGGACCTGCAAAGAGAGCTGGAGTCCAAGTTTGAAGCATCTGAGAAATTCAACAATTTCTTTGATTATTAGTTGCACCAAGACTGGCTGGATAAACAGGTGGTTGCCTTCACAACCAATATAGTGTCAAATTGGTGTTACCACACGGGAAAGAAAGAAGATGGTAGCGATTGGGACACGCAGAATAAAGAGGTGGTTGCAAAGTTGAAAATCATTTAAAACTTTGCTCAACAATTTTCTTCATCGTGTAAGAAAAAGCAAGCACCATGGAAAGCGACAATTGAAGACGCCATAACGGCTCATTGTGTGAGTGGAACATTCAAGTGGCTTGAAAGTACAATGAAAGTCATCCCTATGTCGGAACAGAGTGCGCTTGGTTCATATGGGACCGTGAGGAAGGTGATGCTTACAAAACTTGAGAGCATTCCTAGTTGGATATTTTTTGCTGGGAAGAGCTTAAAAACCACAAATGAAAAGGAGAAGTGCCAAAGAATCATCAATGAGGCGGGAGGGTGTTCAGTGATACATCCTAGCATCATTTGAATTGTGTACATCCACCCTAAAACGATGGAAGGCTATATCCTATGGTAGAATGGAGGATCTCTAATTTCTTTCTTATCCAAATACAATTCGAAAGTGAACAAATCAGTGGTTGTGGATGACATTAAGCGTGAACAAGGTATGGGGTTGACAAAAGAAGAGCTTGCATGGGTTGCAACTTACCGAAGGAACCAAGTGAACTTGGCACTCTCCTTGCTTGTCATTGTAGAGAAATGCCACGATGCGCAGTATATGCACAACGTCATAACTCCATCCAATGTTTTGCTCCATTTTGATAATTGGAAAGAGCACAGGGTATACATAGGAATATGTGATTGGGGACTTTCTAGCCGAGTTGTAGAGAAGGAGCCATCAAGGTATGGCTTTCCCACCATGGAGACCCTAGCGAAGGAGAAGAAAAAGCGAAAGTTTGCAGCCCCTGAGTTGTTTTATGTATACGAAGAGCAGGGTTCAACAAATTCAATTGAGGCCATGTAGAAAACGCATTTGTACTCCATGGCAGTTGATGCATATGCGGCGGGATGGATAGCAGCTGCAATTTGCCAAGAGGAGTAGGACCCCAAATACTTTACAACGAAGAATCCAGAGCAATATGCGAACCTCAGGATCAAATTGAGAAGCCTCATCAAAGATGATGTGAGTGAAAGGGCGATAGTGCAAGATGTTCTGAACACATTGAAGAAGGCCCCCCCACTGTTGGACTATGCCAGATTGTTGTTATCATATATAGTATTTAGTTTTTTTAATTTTTGTAGTTTACCATATAGTTCAGGCATAGAAGGTAAACCATCCTCGTAGAGGACCATATGTACATACTTGACAATTGCCAAACACCTCAAATATATATAAAATCGGATGTATTCTCTACTCAAAATGTCATAATATATTAATATGCCATATCATTGTTCTTTCTCATTGCATTTTTATGAATTCTATGAGTTGATGGTAAAACCTCTATAAAAATAGTGAGTGCAGTAGTTTGGTATAAAAATACATACACTGTATTTTTTCAATAGGTCTATGTTGTTATTGTTGTTTTTTGAACAAATGGAAAAACCATTGCATTAAAAAAATAGGTCTATGTTTTAGAAGTTAATGAAGCCCCCCCTCCAAAAGAAAGTAATTGATCCAACAAAAAAAAGAATGACATTGAAGTAGATTACTTTGAGTTGAGATGGAATAACTTTAGTGAATTAGAAAAAATAAAATAGGGAAGGGAAAGATTGAACAAATAAAGCAAAACTATGAGTTCGAATAAAATAGTCTTCCTAATTAATGAACCAAAACAAAATAGAAATTGGAATGTTAGAACATGGAAATTGTCCATTTCTTTCAACAACAAAAAATGTTCAAAAAGAAAAGTATAACTATGAGTTGGGATGGGAAAGTTTTAGAAATGAAGCAAAAAAAAAGAGAGAGAATGATCCGAACCAAAAAGAATGGCATAGAGTTGGGATGGGAAGAGCTTTGTTCATTAATGGAAAAAAAATAGGAAAGGAAATGATGGAACAAATACAAAATGGATTGGGCTTGGGATGGAACAATTTTGTGAGAGAGATAAGCCCACAAAAAATAGTGTATCAAAGTGATTTCAACTAACAACCCCAAAAAATTACCATTTAGTTCGGATAGAGTTGGGATACCACAAAAAATAAATGGAATTCACTTGGGATGAAAGAGTTTTGCTATGGAGCAAAAAATGAAAGGAATAGGAATGATCAACAAAAAAGAAATGGCCTCGGCTTGGGATGGAACAATTTTGCTAATCACGGAAAATAAAATAGGAAAAAAAAGTCATTCCACCCTACACAAGTGGCATAAAATTCAAATAAAAGACTTTTGGTAATGATGCCAAAAAAATAGGAAAGAGAATGATTCTGCCAAAAAAATAATGGCAGTCACTTGGAATGGAAGTGTGCTTTAAAATTCAATGTCCAAAAGGGGAGATGGAGTGACCAAAGCTTTTGAAAAGCATACCAATTTATTTTAGGGTGACCAATTATTTTGAAGGAGTTATATAATCTAACATTAAAAGAAATATGAATGGTGGAGTGCTTTCGAATATGGAAATGCTTTGGGTGTTAGTGTAATATAATGTAACACCCAAAAAATTTATGGAATGGTAGATTGGTGGAGTGATTTGGACATGGAAGTGGTTTGGGTGTTACAAACTTATAATGAGGTAATTTAACATCCCAAAAAAATATGGAATGATGGATTGATTAGGATATGGAATTTATTTGAGTGTTAGAGTGATATGATCTAACATTAAATAAAAATATGGACTGTTGTAGTGACTTGGAATATGGAATATGGAATATGAAATGGAAATATGTAAAAGTATATTAATTTAATATATTTATTAAATCCCGTCCGTGCCCTAACGTTCACGTCCGCGCCCTGATGATCACGTCCACGCCCTAACGATGGCATCCGCGCCCTGATGATGGTGTCCACACCCTAACGATGGCGTTCGCGCCCTACATGTTCCAGAATCCACGTGGCATCCACGTGGTCTATTTTTCCATTTTCATAAAGTCAACTTTGTGTTGACTGTATCGGACGGGCGAACCGGATGTCTGTCTACTATGACAACCATGGTTTAAGTTTGTGAGTTCGCATATTCAAGGTTGTCATGGAGAGTTGTAATTTGGCTTGGAGGGAGTTCAGGTCTGTCACTTGGATAAGTTTCTACATATACGTCCAAGTCAGGGCGTTGTTGACTGGACATGGCACGGACGGTTGGGCGCGAACGTCCTGTAGGGGCGTAGACGGTTGGGCATGAACATCTTGTAGTGGCGCGGACACCTAGGCATGAATGTTCAATAGGACAATAAGGGGGAGTGAAATTCAGCTTCAACATTTGAAATTGGCATGGGATTCTTCCTTCCCATGGAGAGGGGGAAGCCATTCATGCAGTTAGCCCTTAATTTGAGCTCGGGGAATATCTACAAGTCAATGGCTGCATGAAGAGGTCCAACTACCTTTTGAGTTTAAAGACTATTCATGGAAGGATGTGGCTCCTTTCTTGTTCCGCACTTGTCTTTTTTGGCTTCCCCAAGGACTTAAGAACTAGTCCCCACCCCTCCAAAAAGGAGATTTTAGAAAATGAAAATTAACTTGCACACTTCAAGAAAATAAAATTTTAAATTAGACGCTAGAAGTTTTTGGATTTATAATGAAAGACAAGGTACATATTTTTTTAAATTCAAATTAAAGGATGCATTTTTTAATTCTCCAAATAGAAACTAAAAGGATTTAGAGTTAAAAAACAAATCAAACATGTCTTATATTTTGTTGAGTTCTAATTGAATGGGTTTATTTTTGATAATGGGGGCTACAAGGGTTTGGAAATTGGAATTCACACCATTAACGTATTACAATGTATTCAAATGTAGTTCAAGGATTTATTTTTTAAAATAGAGGATACAAGGATTTGGAAAAGAAACAAAATGCAAGTTCTAGTGGTTTTGAAGCAAGTTCAAGGCTTTAGTCTTGTTACTAGATGCTACAAGGGTTTTGATTTTAAATGAAATAGAAGTTATGTTTTGTTTAATTATAGTTGAAGGCTTTATGTGTTTATGGTGTTGGTAAATTGTTGTTCCAAGTATTTAAAATTCAAATCAAATACAAATTAAATGTTTTGTACTTGTACTTCAAGGGCTTCAAGTTGAAGTACGAGTTATAAAGATTTGGAAATCCCTTCAAATACAAGTTAATATTTTTGGGTTCTACTTCAAGGATTCATTTGTGTTAATGGAAGATACAAGGATTGGGAATTCAAACCAGATACAAGTTATTTTATATTTGGTTAGGATTAAAGGGTTTACTTTTGTAAGCACTACGTAGAGGCTACAAGATTTTGGAATTCCTATGAAATACAGGATATAGTTCTTGGAGATTTAGGTTGCAGCCTTGTAGGGTCTACTTTTGTAATCAAAGGCTACAAGGGATGGGTATTCAATTCAAATCTAGAATCCTAAATCTTCAGTTCTAGTGCAAGGGTCAATTTTTGTAATTAGCAATTACAACTTATACTTTTTTGTAATTGGAGGATAAAACTAGTGCAAGGGTTTAGGGATTGTCATCAATTTCAAGTTACTTGTTTTTTGGATTCGAGTTCAAACATTCAATGCTTCATTTCAATGTTTGAATTTAGGAATTGAAATCAAATACCTCTTCTTTTATTTTTGGGTTTAGGTTGTTTTTAAAAATAAATAAAATTGGATACTATAATTATTTTGGAAAAAAATCGAATACAATTTGTTTTATTTTTGGATTCAAGTTAAGTGGTTCTTTTGATGATTGTAATCTAGACATCTACTTATTTTTGGGATTGAAGTAAAATACAATCATTTTTTGCTTGTAGAAAAGTTCAACAGTTTTGGGTTTGGTAATAGGATAGTACATCAAGTTTCAACCTTTAAAATCCTACTTTAATTTGAGCTCACCATGAGCAATGGAACTCGTAAGCACTAATTATAGTTAACATATCTCATGTGGGTTGTTGTACCTCCTACCACCTCATATGTATATAATGAGCTCCTCTTTCTACTCTAAAATTGAAAATAAGATGATAAATTATTTTTCAATTTTTCTTAGATATTGTACGTAACCGAATTTTTTTTCCATATCTAAATGTAGAATATTGTATTAGAGTAGTATAAAAATGTTTGGACAAAATTCCTAGAAATTTGAGCAAGTAGATCGCAAGGTAGTTATGTTCAACCCCTAAAGGTCTAACAATGTTTTGACAATGAAATTTTCCAATGAATCTTCCCACTTTGATATTTTTTTGTGTATAGGATGTATTTGAAATTTTTAATAGAAGCGTACAAAAAAGAAGACTACTATGTCTAGGATAGTAGGATGTGTGGAATTAATTATAAAAAATATTGATTGTTGGACTTTTAGATAATAACAATTTTGGAATATGGATGATCAATTGTGTAGGCAAAAAATGTAGCTTTTGGAGAAGAAAAATTATAAGAAGATGAATAGTGTTTTTCCCCCTTGGGAAAAAATTGTTTTGGAATCTAAGGCAAATGCAATATTTTTTAATTTTTAAGAATGAGAAATAAAAAATTCTCTCAAATTTATACAAATTTTGAAACAAAATGAGTAGAAAGCCAAATTAACCAAATTGGATCCTACCCAAAAAATTTATATATGCATTTTAAAAAAAATTTAATGATTGATAGCATAATGTTTGGAACATTAGCATAATGTTTGGAACATTAGCATAATGTTTGGAACATTAGCATAATGTTTGGAACATTAGCATAATGTTTGGAAGATTCCAAAAAATTTGGAATTAGTCCAATTATTTTTGTGTTCTTAACCTTTAAAGTCCCAAAGTTCCTACAAGGGTCGGGGACTCTTGGGATTTTGGACTTCAGAAATCAATAAACGTACAGATGAGGATGGGTTCATTTTCAATGAGTACAAGGGATACTTTAGGTCAATCCAACCTGAAGTTGAGGGATGTATTCAATTTTCAAACGTATACTTCCTCAGCGATCAAAAATTAAATAAGGCAAGGGTCAGGCACTTCAGGTCAATTTGACCTGAAAATAGAATTCACATATATCTAAATTTATAAACAATTCTAATGATTTCAATTATAGTTGAATTCTAGGCTTCAAAAAATGGGTTTGTTGGTGTCATAGATGTAGCTATAGCATTTGATCATTCAAATCGAGTCGACCTAAATATGAATGAGACTGCATGATCTAAGCTTCAATTTACTTACCTTGTTTCACATTGTATTTTTCAGGTATCTATAGATACCACGGATGATCCTAATGAAATGGACGTGTCATCGGGTTTTGAATCTAGTGAATTTAGACATGATGAAGAAGATTTTATGGCATTTTCAAAAGACAAATTTCAGAATGTCGAAGCAATGAATGTTGGGGTCCCAGAATGCAAAGGTCTACTGTGTCGACTTTGGAATACTCGGGTTGTCACCTTATACAATGAGGTTGGAGTGCTTGTGGGTGAAGGTGTTTGTCACAGTGTGAACTCTGACCTTGTTCTAGGTGCCAATGGCCCTCTTGGTGACACCCATGTAGCGATCACATCTCCAAAACGCATAGCAAAAAGGACCTACCGGATAAACAAGTGTGCTCATTGTTGGCTTGGCCTATTCATCTTGTCTATTGTTGTGGAGCTAGCCTTAAAGACCATGAAGCTAGGGACAACTTCAACCGTTTCCAATAGGCTCTTTTGAATTTGTCCTCTTTGACATTTTCCAAACTATACACAAGTATCATTTGAATTGCGCCTCGCGAGGCAAGTTTGAAATTGAAAGAACTGCTTACTCAGGATTCCATCCACGCAATGTCTATCAAATTATGTTGTAGTCAAAACTACGTTCAGCCATTTCCTAGGGATAAGATTCGAGCCTTTCGTAAACGCATGTATTGCAACTCCACGTTCAAGCACAGGGCCTACATGAAAATGGATGTGCACAGGCAGGTGCATGTTGATGAGCGTGGTAGACGAATGGTGTCAATTGACAACACACCAGTATGTATGCGAGCGTGGATGCATATAGCTAAGGTCTTTGAGGCCACATTCTATCGCTACCAATCATACATGAGGCGTGGTTGAGAGGCAAAGGACCATGGCAATAAGAGAATAGTGAAGCCAAGGAAGCACACTCAACAAGCTATAGCAACATTGAAGTACATTTTGAAAAAAGAAGGAGATCACATGCTTCATCGTACGAAAATCCTGAAGTCAAGAGAGAAAGTTGTGGCCAAGATCCTACCTTCTACCTTCCAGTGTAAGGATAAGATGAAAGAATTCAATGATGTCAATGTTGTTTTTGGACTAAGTGAGGTGTTAGCTTTGAACTTAAGTAAAATTAGATGTTGTAAGTTCCCAGAGTATGAGGTGAAGAAGCCTGGAGACAATTTTGCGCGGTGTGGCATGTGTGACAAATTGCAATACCTCAAGAAGAGTGCTATAAGTGGGTTTCACAATGAACTGAAGTTTTCTTGGAAGTTAGATAGGCACATTGAGATTGCTCGAGCCATCAAAAATTGTATTATGCAAATCGTCACCATTCGGTAATTTTTCCACATGAATGCCTCATAGTTATGCACGACAAGATGGATCATGCAAAGATTGCTTCTCCAGTCTTTTCCACAAGAGTAAAGAACTTGATGGCCTTGTGAAATTACCTGTGTCTATCACTAGCATGATTGCTCATGGTCATGGAGATGTGCGTTATGCACATTACGGTTTGGATCTCTTTAAACAGGATTCAAACTATACAATTGGTTCTATGGCAAAGTTGTTGTGGAATCTGGAATTGCCATCAAAGTCTTCTTCTCGGCAATTATTTTTTGGGTCAGGGTCTTTAAATTTGTTCAAGGTGTTATTGCAGGGTAAAGAGATGTGCAATGTGTCACTGCCACCACCTCCAATGAATGCAGTTCTAGCAATGCCTTTGCCTCCTATTTTGAACGTGCAAATGGACAATGCCACTGGCGACAACTTGAACAAATATGTTTTTTGTTTCTGGTCTCTACTTGTTGCTAATAAGATCTTCAGAGAAGTGTATGTCAACTTCATAATTGTTGGTTATACACACAACAACATTGACGCATTGTTTAGAAGATGGAGCATGATGTTGAAGAAGGAAAACTTTCCAACAATCCCGGCGCTCATGAAGTCATTCATGGATGTTGAATCCATTCCTACTATCCCTCACTTCATAGAAGAGGTGCTTGATTTCAAGCATTTTATTGCAGGAAAATGAATGGATGGTGATGAAATCCTTGTGGGACACATAAGACCGCAACAAGTGAAGCTTTACCTTGACTCTACTGGATGCCCAGTCATAAAGTATAAGTTGAAGTGCACGAATGAAAACTAGTTAGGCAGGCATGGTCAAGCTATTAAGTTGTGGAAAGAAGACGATGAAGGACGAAGTCTGTGGCCATGTGGTGTGCCTTTGCTAGTACCACTCAAGCCAATGAAAGGTGTCAATGACATTGTCAAAGGTTTATCATGATTCATAAACTATTGGGACAACTTGTGCAAAACAAACGTGAGTGGAGAACATTGTAGGCGCTATGAGAATGTGGTGCGCTATTGGCATGGTGTGAAGGCAGCTCTTCAAGAGCCGCTTCCTGTTTCTAGTGCTCTAAAAGATGGTTTCTAGCCAACTACTCGTATTCAAGCAACAAAAGCTGATCATTTAGACAAAGATGGCAAATATCTCGAGGAACATGGATCTTGCCCTATGTTGAATCCTTGAGGGATCATCCACAACCATCCTTTAGGGTGGCTCGAGATGTATACGAAGGGTATTTTGTTGCATTTCGCCTTGCAGATGGTGACAGCAAACCAGTTTGGATTGCTAGAGCATTGTCTGATCCAAACTGTAACCCCAAGAAACCAAACTGTGTACTCATTCAGTACTTTCAGCCAACATCACGCAATTAGAAAATTCAAGACTTCTATGCAGAATGGGATAGTGATAGAGGTTTGCCTTGGAGGGTTGATGAAATCGAAGAACCTATATGGGAGACAACAAACGCTTTGATTACAACATGGAAGTCTCAAAATAGAAGAGGTACTTGCCAATGCAGAATCAAGCTCCCTACAGCTCAAATCGAAATCATCAACCAAAGTTTGGTTTCATATACATAATATTGAAAAATCATGTACATACATTGGATGCATTTTAACTATGACATTTATATAGAAGATATTGTTTTTTTCTACATCTTATATTAAGTTGTTTTCATTGTATAAGTGTTGGACCCTTAATATTATAATAGATGATAGTCAATTCAGAGTTTTTTAGAGGATATAGGTTTCAGTTGATTGATTTTATTTTATTGCTTGATACTACATGAATGTTTTCAAGTGTATGTTTTGTGTTTACAAAACAATGGAATTTAAATATAGTTTTAATATAATTCTTTTTATATTCTTGAATTTTATTTTTTCTATTTTTTAATTTATTTCTTATTTGTTTATCACTAAATATATTTTATTTGAAATTACATTGCTATTGGAGAAAAAAATGTAAGTGCTTTACATGTTAACCAAAAAATGACAATGTAAATGAGAAAAAATGTAAGTGCTTTACATTGCTATTGGAGAAAAAAATGTTGTTACAACTTTCCTGCCTGCAAAGCTCACTTAGCAGCACCAAGTCATGTTTTTTCTCTCATGCGCTCATACAAACCCAATGGGAATCGAACCCAAACCGCTTCAATGAGATGAACAACCCCTTATAATCAACTGTCACTATTAGAAAATGGTGTCCAAGTCAACAAAAATTTAACAATTTTTTGTTGACTGAGATACTATATTGACCATTTTAATAATTTTCCCTTAATTTGAACAAGCTAACAAAATGGTCACTAAATTTTTGTGGATTCAAATAATACAACGTTCAAATCAACAAAAACGTTAACACTTTTCTGTTAAATAGACATGCCTCTCACATGTTGGTGATGTAAGAGAGGTGACTTTGATGACATACAAGAAGAAAAGACAAGCTCTTTATACAAATGGGGTGATAAAAATATGGGATATGTGAATTATTCGTAGTTTTAATACACATATCCCATATGGTTTGTTCTACTTTCTATTACCCCATTTCTATAAAAAGATTGTCTTCTCTACTCTTCTACCACCAAAGTCACCTCTCTTTTATCACCAAATACTAAGTTCTAAAAAACTTATCTCTTAAATTAATTGTAAAATTCAACTTTCTTCTAATTAAATTGTAAAGTTTAATTTTTGGTTTTGTTTATGTGTTGTTTGTGGTCTACATGGCAGTTTGTATTGGGCTGATTATTGTCTTGCCATGTGGCAGCCATTCATAGACCAAACTTTAAAATGAATTAATATTATTATTTTTCTGATTTGACCACTATAACAAAATGGACAATAGTTTTTTGTTAGGTATTGTCCAAGACAACGGGACCATGGATACAAACACCCTCAACACTTTTTTGTTAATTTTTTGTTGACATGGTCACTGTATTTCTACTAATGCGTGGAGCTTATGACTTGGTGTTCAAAAGATGTCATTCTTTTCATTTATATGAATCAGAACATTTATTCTAAAGCAAACTACATGTATTTGAACAGTTCATCATTCAAAAGACTCTCATTTTAATGGAAATTGTGCATTACAACTAGCAAAGTTAGTGTTTACCCGCGGGTGATTGCAAGAAACACTTGTACTATTTGTTGCGTTTTTCAATAGTACTTATGAAATCTTTAGGAGTACTTTAAAATTAGAAAATTAATTTTTTTAAAATCTTAAAAATATGAATTATGTATATACCTCTAAAATGAAGGTTTTCACCAAAGAAAATGTGTAGGAAAATTCTCTAAGTAGGAGAACTTGAAAAGTGCCAAATCTCAAGAAAATAGGACCTTTGATTCAAAAATTGGTTAAAAATAGTAAAAATAAGTCCACCAAAAAACTTACAAAATTAATATTTTATATGTTTCAAAATGCAAGCAGAAGGAAGCTCTCTTCATAGACTTCCACACCACACAAAATTAATTATTTTTAAAAACCCTTTGGTGAAAAGTTGTATTTATATGTAAAGAAGAATTCCATATAATTTTCTTGATGTAGGGTGTATGAAAAAGGTACTCAAAAGTACTAAAAAACTCCAAATTGGCAAGTATAACATTTATTTCGGGCCTATTTTTGGATAGTAAATTATTTTTGAAAATTACCAAAAAATCAAGGAAGTTGTAGGATAGTCATGAGTACCTTCTTTGTAAATCTTAAGTCATTCGGAGTTAAAACACAAAAGTTATGGCCAAAAAACAACTCAGCCCGCAACGTGTGACACAAAATAGTACAAGTGTTTCTTGCAATCACCGCCGCCTAAACTGGCTAACATTACAATTCACTTTTTAGGTCCTAAACGGACAATATTATTATGAGAGGCCCCAAACCTCTCAAAATATTGAATATAGTGTTTGAAGCTCCTTTTCAGGGCTACAAGTCAAACGCCCACGTTGGAATAGAAGGACTATATTGTGGTTATTCATGAACTGATTGACCCAATTCGTTGTGATTTTGTTGACCAACAGAACATTGTCTTTGGGATCGACAAAAAGGGCTATGAAAATGAACTTAGGAGCTACAAGAATGGAAAGGGTCAATTTACGAAGTAGGTGAGAGGAAAATTTGACACCTGCTTTGCAAAGACAGTTGAATTCTTCAAGTAAGATAGGGTACAAATATTGCACCTATTCGCTCTTCTTTTTGCCTCGACCTGGTCTGGCCTTTGGAGAATGGCACCTCCTTTTGTCCCAACAACTTTGGCTACAAGAGAATGGAGTGATGGGACCGGAAATATCTTCAATGAATTGGTGACATTATTGCCACCATCGGCTGGCTTTAATGAGGTTGGCATGGTGTTGGCCATGGAAGTGTTCTGAAAATGCTTGAATGACTCGAGCATTGAGGCCAACAAAGCCATGAACAGTGACGTCCTCAATCATCCAAGAAATGACAGATTGGCAAATGGCAAGGTTGAAAATTTGTTGAAGACGGCGAGGAGGGGCATTGGGAGGAATTGCAGCAAGCGGAAGGCGGTCCATGGTCGGCTACCAAAAAAATAGTAAAAATGTGACTTTAAAAAAAAGTGGCGACAAAAAAAAAAACATTTATTTAAAAAAATAGAGGAGAGAAAGACAAATTCAATGGTGTCATCCAATGTTCAATTACATACCGCAATTAAAAGATATAGACGTCACAAGTTTGAATTTGAATTCAAGCAGCAGGAACCACGAAGTATACCCCCCCCCCCCCGTAGAAAGCTCTTCACTTCTCTTCACAGTGTCTCCAAGGCCGCCACCGAGGAGCTCTCCACCTCTCTGCACAAACTCTCCAAGGTAGTCACCAAGCAAGGGAAGAGTGGGGCAAGCAAGCAAAAAAGAAAGTTTCTCATAGGAGGCAAAAATTGGAGTTTCTTAGGGAAGGGTCAAAAAATGACGTCGGGAGGTGAAAATTTCAATTTCTCAAAGAAGGGCCAGAATTTGTTAGCAGTCGGCGGAAATTACAGCATTCCAGGGAAGGACTAGAATTTGACAGCGGGAGTGAAGTGCTCCAACACTATTTACACATAAGTTGGAAAATAGTGTTGGGGATAAAAAACAAGGAACAACACTAATTATCATCCAACGCTATTTACCAATTTTAGTGTAGTGGAAGCATGTTCCATATAAAGGGCATCTAAAACTTTTATTTGTATATCAATTCCAAAACATTCTTCCAAATGATACTTTACACTAATTTTTCTCAAATTGTCACTTTTGGATAACACTTTGTACCTTTAGGTGTTAACCTTCAATGAATGTATAGCCAAAAAGTGATTGATAAATGACTATAAGAAAAAATATGAAAAACAAAAAATGAACCTATTCAAAAAACAAGTTGATAATTGGCTAACTATCTCAATGATAGGCCCCATTCATGTAGGCTTAAGACACATGTGTTTGAGCCCCAAACCAAGATGGATGACTTTCTAGAATTCTATGCAAATGAAGAATATACCTATTGATTCAAAAATCAAATCATATTTCACAAGGTACCTTCAAATACTATCTTGTGCTTTTGAGTTTAAAACTAAGGATCCCTTTTCAGCTAAGCCAAAAGGGATCAATAGAAACAAAAATGGAAAATATCACAATAATGTATTCCCTTCTCCGGCCAAGTCTCTAGATCAATTCTTGTCTTTGTTTGAAATGTAGTGAAAGAAGATAGTGTGCTCATAAACTAACCCTTTCAGGTCTGGTTGGCCCTTTTAATAAGTTTTACATGCCATAAAATATTTTCCCTTATTTTTCACTTGAAAAAAAAATTGATGCTATATCTAATACAAGTGGTTTTATATTTATTAGAGCATTTATGAATTACTTATGAATTTCAAAAGAGTTATTAAGTAGGCACCTATTCTTGATCATAGGCCTTGCAAAATCCACACACGTACAATCTCATAAAAAAGATATGGCTTGACCCAAAACAAGCATTACGGCATTCAAAAAGTAACATACAAGGTTCCTAAATGCAATCCTTACTAAACTTAAACTAACCCTAAACTCTTTGAACATTTATAATAAGGCAATTGGGCAACCAATTCTCATTTAGAAAAATTAAGCGGACACACCCTAGTTTTTAAACGAACCCTCCTTGCCTCTTACTCCATTCATTGGAGAAATATGAACCAATATTTAAGAAATCTAAGTATACTCTCACATTGTTGGCAATCCATTTTGTACTCACTTACTATCCATTTTAGATCTTTCAACAAGGACTACTTGAAGACGAGGATCTTTATCACCACCAATTCCTTGCCTCCAGTTGCTTGGCTTGCAAATGCAATACAACCTCATCAAATGACATCTTTTCTAATAACTCTGAAAAGGGCACAAGAACCAAACCAAGATCAATGACTTTCAAGAACACTATGCAAATGAAGAATACATCTATTGATTCAAAAATCAAATTATTATATTTGATAAAACACCTTCAATTGGTGATAGGTCTCCAACTTTCAGGTTTAAAATGAGTATCCTTTTTTAGCTAAGCCAAAAGGGATCGTTGCAAAACAACATCATGATAATCACCAACCATCACCAGCCAGGTCTCCCGATCAGTTCATGTCCTTCTCTGAAATGTGGTGAAATACTTCATTTGCTTTGCTTCCAAATGCAATACGACCTCATCCAATGACATCCTTTCTAATAACTCAGAAAACGACACCTCAACATGGTCCCAACCCCACATGTCGAGTGCTGGAAAGGTTGCCAGGGCCCGGATGTCTTTTGCACTCAAGCGCACTCCACTGTTGTTAAATTCGAGGTACTCCAGACTCCAGCAGCCTTTCAAATCTAGCAATCTCTTCAAACTAGAACACCTTGAAACATTCAGGCTTGTCAATGCAAGCAAGGTTCCCAACTTCTCCAAGCTTGTCAGCTCAAGGCATCTACCAAGGTTGATCGACTCCAACTTGTCATAACCATTGAGAACGGATAACTCGGCCAACAAAGTGTCAGAGTAACGCAACTCCCTGAGTTGCGTAAGGCGTTCCAAGCTTGGTAACCTCTTGATTGGCGTTCGGGTAATTTCCAAAACTTCCAAGTGTATGAGGTTGTGAAGATCTGGTAATTCAAGTTTCCCTACTACACTATTACACTTATCTAGATCGAGGTATTGTAATGCCATCAAGTCACCCAACTCAGGCAACCGTAATAGACTTGGGGCTTCACTTATTCTCAGCCATTTTAACCTTGTCAACGAGCGCATGCTAGGTATGTCCGTAACCTTTGGCAAATTACGAAGGTTGAGTGCTTCCAAGGCAATGAAGCTGCCAAACCATGGCATCACTGTAGGCTTGATACTTTCCATTTTCAACCGTCGTAAATGCCTCAGCAAGTGTAAATTGGGCAACTCGTCAATTGCAAAACCGCACACAACAAGTTCCTCCAACTGCATGGCACTAGTAGAAAAATTTAGTGACCAAATTAACAAAAATGAATAAAAATGTATTGATTTTTTTTGTTAATTTGGACGTGTTAATTTGGGCACTTTTTAACAGAAAAGTGTTAATTTTTTAACAAAAATGTGTTGTTAAAGAACAAAAAAGTGTTGAATTTGTAACAAGAAAGTGTCATTTGTGAACAAAAAAGTGTTCACTTTATAACAAGAAAGTGTTGTTATATTAACAAGAAACTGTTCATATGGTCACTGTGCAGGTGGTCATCAGTCAATGATGAATAAATTTTTGAGTTTCACATGGTAGTTCAATGTATAAGGCATTGTAAATTCTTCAATGTCCACTGGGACATCAATATAGCTTGGTCATTGCATTAAAAATCAATAACATACAATGTACATAGTATACTTGAGCAACTGCCGGACTACATATTCAAACTAAAAATTCATTCCCATGTATTCATACAATGATGAAGGGAATACAAAGTACTAGTAGGAACATGATTACATTGCCAAGATGTACTTCATACACTTCATAATAAATGCTACTTTGGTTGTGTCTTACTACTCACAATTCTATGTCATGCAATGCATGCCCAGTAATTACCAATGTCTTCGTAATTTTTTGTGCACCTCCATCCAATTCGATATTGGTACCCAATATATGTACACACTACATGTGAAGGATCAAGGATGTACCTATTCCAACCTACAGCAAAACATGCACACTGTATTAAATATCAGTGCAGTCTTCTTATTAAAAAATTATAAGTCAGGTCTCCCTTCAATTCCAATGCATGCACATGCACTGAAGTAAACATTTCGCTTTACATAATGAATTTTTAGAAATTTCTTCATTTTAAACTACCAGCAATGTTTTTTTCATGCTTGTCCTTATTCAACCCACTTCTGCTTGCAACTTGTATAGAAAGGTCAAATTTTATCATATAGCTCTACATTTTCTTTATTAGAATGTCCATTATGTATTTCTCCTATTCACAACGATTGCAGTCATCATGTAATTCCTTCACATCCAGACATTTCTATTTGACACATTTTAATCTTCGTGGGAAACTTCTCCTAATTTAATTAAACTATGTAATGATAGGGATACAACTAGTATTGATCCTCACTTTGAGCATTTGGTCATTACTTACAGTAGTCACAAGCACTTGTTAATCTCCATGGAATGGAGTAATATTGTAAGTGTACTAAAATTGTTTTCTGTGCATTCCAAGATGTACACATATTCCCCTTCTCCAATACTCCATGTACTTGACACTGAAAGAAAAAGAAAAGAAATAGTCAGTTAATTGAATACCATTATTAATGTAGTTAACTTCATTGCTTAATCTTGTAAGTCCATTACCACAACCCTAAACACAAAAATTTAACATCTACCAACGCAAAACATACAATATACCAACAATACAACAATCTGCCTTCTACCAATGCCAACGAAAATCACTTGCTTCCAATTGCTTGCATGCATAATATAGCTAACAACAAATACCATAATGCCGAGCTATTACAGATGAAAATCTCTTGCTTCTAATTGCTTGCATGCATAATATAGCAAACAACATATACCATAATGCCTAACTATTAAAGACATGCCTGCGGTTAATCAAAGCCACAAAATTAGTATGACTACACATTTTTTGCTAAAATGCTCAATTCCTTTCCACATATTTAAAATTATAAAATAATCCCACAATTGCCAACTAAAATTTCTTGCCTTCAATTGACGAATTGCTTTCTCTACAGCAAATGTCATTTTCAAGAGTTCAAGTCAACAAGTCCATTACCACAGTCCTCACTCTTCTTAAAGGATGTCATTGTAAAGAAAAAGACCTTGGTATACTACCCTTATTACATAGCAAAAAACTTTTGAAACAAAATATATGCAGTGTCGCTTCAATTTCTACCTTCGTCTACCACTTCTCTGTAATGCATGGCAAACATTTTTAACAAATACTAGACACTAAGACACTCAGTCTTTCACCATATACTTCCACTCAATTATTCTATTGTTTCATTGTTTGTCAGTCTCTCACCATGCAACATATATTGTACCCAACCATGATCTACCACTACCACATGCAGGGTGTTGTCTTTTATTCATTCCGGTTTTTCCCAATTCATTCAAACAACTGCATGACATAATTATATCAAAGTACAATACATGACATTGTTTTCAGCAAATAATCAGAGTTTTTTCTACAAAATATTTCTTAACCTTCTACTACAGTCAATTCTGTCGTGTAATGGAATCACTTATTTCCAGTTGTCCTCAGCACTACAAAAAACTCCACAATATTCGGAAGGATGAAAACTGAACGAGTTCCTTCAAATTATGATCGAAAAAAATTGAAGTTCCTATTTTTACCTGAATCAATGTCCTTGCATTCTTCACATCTTCTCCATTTGCATTCCCAAAATACTCTTCTCTTTCCCGCTCCTCCCTCCCTATCCTTCCCTAAAATCTTGTCACCTTCATGTTGCTTTTAAAACTTTCAATATTGTTACGTAGTAAATGAAAAATAGACGTGCAGGCCACTGAGCTTCCACCAGTCCTCAAAGGGGAATGACTAGCAACAACGCTTCCTCGTTTAGAACTGCCCTCTCAACAAAAGCAGTATCACTACAGTCCACGAAGGTTCCCTATATAATTCACATTCTTGTCTTTCCTGAAGAAGTCCAAAATAAGATTCCTTTTTTTCCTGTAAAAGTTTGTGGACAATTGACGTTGGTTGATACATGCCGAACATTATGTTTCAATAAATACTTACACCTTAAAAAAATAAGGAATACTTACACTTCCTTCTAAACCATCTGCAGAAAATACAGGCGATCAACAGATAATTAGAATTCATTGTGTTTGTCATATACACATGAAGTCCATTTCGAACAACACAGAAAACTTTCTGAGAAAAACTTCCCTACTGCATAAATCTTCCGTAATCATCATAATTGAAGCTCCTAGGTTACTCACTCACATCCAAGACCAAAGCCTAATCCACTTCTACTTCTTCTGTCCCATTATTCAAATGAAACTACATAGAATTCAGTGACTCTACAAATTTCATTTTTCATTATTTTTTCTGTCACTATCAAAGAACATGACCGCACCCACTACGACAGTCCATTACTTGAGATTAACCCACGAATGCATGATAACAACACACTTTACAAGTGAATTAGGAAGGACTCATTGTATTATTCCACCACAGTTCTCACCCGCACTGTTTGCTCTGAAAATGTCCACTCAGCGTCATGAAGACACTTACCAACTTTGCTGGAAGGATCTTCATATATGGTACCAACTGAATATTCGGAATTTCTGGAAGCATGTTTTAAACCTCCAATTGCTGTTCCACCTAGCCTCTCGGAAAAATGGCATGCAAAACCAACATCGTCTTACTTCAAAACAAATCATCCTCATCTTCCTTTCATGCGGTCAAAATTCTTCCAGAACTTACACTCCTTGATTCAAATTAACAATGCAAAACCATGATCCACAATGACGAACAATAAACGTGCAATCACAAGGATCATGACTTCGAAGAGTACGAATGGCCATTGATAACGAAAAGAAGAGTCCACTCCTACAATAGAAATTAATATATAGACATGTACCTAGTTCGACACTCCATATGCAATATACACAATAATAGTGACAGAATTCCACATACGAATGCTCACAGTAGGAATTCATACTTTCCTCACTAGTTTAAAAATTTTCATGGAGAACACTGCATTTTCCAAGTGCTGCATGGCGGATAAACATTCCACTTTCAGTCAATATCTATGAAAACAGAACCCGGCATTTCCACATTACTAGTACTAAGGGGTCTACTTTAATGACAAATTATAGTACAAAGAAGTGACTAGTCATACTAATGTTACAGATACATTACGATTTCCTCCATGATTTTCATAATGTCTGCCTCAGATTGCAAGTAGATACTAGCAAGATTTTCTAAATCCTTGCAATGACTTTGATTACGAGGCCCTCTAAGCAAAAACGCATTCATAAAAATCTGTACATGAACAAATTATTTTTAAAGAAATCCTTGTAACCAAATTCATTTAATTTTACGTCCCTCAGTCTCCACAACGTGCTTCTATTTCTGACCATTCCTCACATTGACGAGGTGAACAGCGTCCCCAGTCTCTACACCTTGGAATTCAGGTGCATTGCTCAATGTCAGCAACTTCAACTTCTCGTGAAATCCAACAAACCCGACAACACAGAAAAATCAATTAATGTCTATGCACACTAGAAATCACGCTCCAACACACATTGAGGACTACGTGCATGGAAACATGTACATTGTTTGGGAAAAAGCTCTTCCCAAAAAATAGCATCATATAGTACTGTACCTTGGCAAGGGAGAGTTCGAGGAAGGGCTTCCACACATAGAATTGCATCGATCCCTGTGCCTGTTCAGGTGCTACTGGTATTGGCTTTATATGGACGGGATTTATTAGAAATAATCAAACAGCACTTCCAGAAGTCATGAATCCCATACGGTGCTCAGCGCACTCATTTTGTCGCACATTCCTTAAAGAATTTGCTCTGGAAAAATATTCACAACTTTCCTATCGTGCACATCAGGTTCTTCACAACTTCATACAACTTACGCAGCTTGTCTGAGAAATCCAAATAACCTACTTAACGACTGAATTGAAAATTTTTCAATTAGTTAAGCCATACAACCTACAATAAATTTGAAGGAGTTGCATATGACCTTCCTAGCACTTGTGATTCATTACCAACCTGCCAATATTCTTTGCATTATGGTCAATTCAAATGAATTTGGAAATCTTCATGCGATTTATTCAACAACGACCACAAACATAACCCCCTACATATCATCCACTCCAATGCCAACATTTTATAAACAAACTTCATTGTCCGCTTTGCCACTGCATTAAAACAAAAACACAACCATCACTTACCATCACATTGGATGTCAATCATTAGATGTCATTGTCATCCTGTTGTACATGTCTGAGTTGATGACCTGCAATCAACGTAAAAAACTACTACCTCACATTAATGACGCAATTAAACCCTCAATTAACCCGACATGTAATACTTACACATACGCGACTTCTTCACTTCAAACAATGTCTTATTCTTTTTTCTAAGCCACAACTTCAGCACAGTCTGTGACCTTCATCTCTTCATCTTCTTTCACATATGTCAATATTTCTTACTATTGTTTACACGACTTCTACCATACTACTCGTACTGTAGTATGGCTGCTGGAGACGATACAAATAATGCTAGGGACAAGTCCTTTGAGAAGACTGTGAAGAACTCTTCGTTTCAATCCCTGGTATGTCTGTCCTCCTTCTTTCTGCATTACTCTCCTTCATTGACTCCCATACATTTTGATATGTTCTACTCTCTCATATCCTTCACCTGTTTCTGCAGACGCTTCCTCCACCGTTTGTGAAAGCCCATGGAGACAAATTCCACCAAGCCATCCGTCTTGGTTACGTTGGAGACAGACCGCGATGGCATGTCATGGTGGACGTCAATTTCAAAACCGATAATCCAGTAGTTTCTTTCAGAGATGGTTGGAAGGAATTCACCAACTGCCACAATATCAAGGAAGGTTGAAGTTTGAATTGGTTGCGATATCATGCTTCGACGTCTCTCACGCTGTAGGAAGCGACAGTACGGGATCTTGCTCTGCATAGGACAAAGTCAGCAATTACAGATCACCCTGCTCTATAGATGATTCCGCGGTCAAATTCCTTGCACAAGGCTTCTCATTTCACTGACTACGTATACATATGTGGCACCTTCAACACAAACGGGCCTACTATGACATTGGACTTGCCTATGAAACCCATGTTCATATTTTAGAGTATACTTCATCGCTCTAGACTTCGTATACATTCGCTTCAAATAGGTAACCATTTTGAAATACATATGCATGCTTGTCAATGAAGACTACATCTCCTGCAAATTCTTGCAAGCAGGTTCTTGAACTATACAATCTCAAATAATGAATACATGCATGTAGAAGAAGCAAGTTAGTATTACTACCACGATTTCAAGAGAAATTTCTACGTTCAATTCCAGACTTGCTTCCTCATTTTCTGACAATTGTTCATACTTCATTTCACCTTTTTTTTAAAATTGCAGTGCTTCTTCTTTAGTAAAATGCACATTAAATCTGACTTGTGCAATGAAGGATGTGCCTGTGCTTCATCGACAACCTAAACCGCAGCTACATTTATTAGGTAGTTAATACCTTTTTCATTCTTGTTAAGCTTCCCTTCGCAATCCCAATAACACTTCAAACTCCATTTGATTTTTGAAACCTCCTGCCACTGCTTTGTCTCCTACTAAAACTTAGTCTAAGATGTTGTTCATGGCAATCGCCGTGGAGACAGTATTAGAGTCCACAAAAAGCGATCAAAGCATCATGACTAATTAGTTCTGCTTGCTACCTTCATCAGCTGCTCTATTTAATTTTGACCACTTGCCAAGAATAAAGAGACGTTACAAGAAATTGTTCGGTAATGGGAAGACCAATTCTCACTAGTGCACTGCAATGTAGAAGAACATCCCAATTGTGCCAATTACAGGACAACATTGCCATTCTGAAAAACGGGATGAACACATTACCTATGGACTTTGACGTCATTACAAAGTATAAACCCCACTGTAAGCATCAGAATATTAGATTCAACTTCATGAAAATAAACTCTGAGACTGAAAACCAATGCTAGCAGTAACGTTCCACTTGCCTGCATTGTGAAATTGGACACACTCTTCTTCTGGAAAACGTAGAATCAACTTTGCTTCATCATTGGTGCAGTCGAAGGTATGAACATGCATTACGAAAGAGAAAAGCACAACAAAAAAGAACACGAAATGCCAGCTATTGCATCCTCCTAATTCATGTCACTTAACATACATGTACTCTACTTTCAGGATTGTTCAAACCAAACCTTCGCGACCTCAAATGAAATCCCATGCTCCTTGCCTCTCTTCCTGTAGCTTTCCATGAGCTCCTCAAACCGCTCCTTATTACATGTCCGTCCAGCTGTAATTTGCGTGAGTTCACACATAATACTACTGTCATAGGATAAAATGCTAAATATATTTCCATCCAGGAATGCGCATGCTTTCAAATACACATAACCGATTGAAACATTACATACAGTACAATGAAGACTGAACCCCTATAGTCCTAAAAGACAAAATTGTTACATTTTTAAATTTAAATTTGAAGTGGACATCAACTGCACTGCATGCATAACTCACTCCATATGAAGAGCTTCCAGAATTCCAAAACCTGAAGGATGAACTCTAATAAACTCAACAGAATAGTGTCACCAAAAAAGAATCGACAACATCACCACAAAAGTATTAATATAAAAAATCCAATGAAGGACAATGTCGTCCCTGAACATTACATTTGCCTTTCTGGCCTACATCCTATAGGATTAGTGCTTTGAATTCTGCCTATACAAATTATCCCAAACTTGTAAGTCATGAAAATTAATCGTCATAAAATAATGCCCAATTCAATATACAATTCATTTAATAGTTTTCATTGCAATTCACAAACAAGCAGTATATACGAATGCCAACCATTAATTCAATGAATGTACCTTCTTGTCTTCAGAAATACCTTTGAACACAGCCACATTTCTCTTTGGAGTCAACACAGCCACATTTTTCTTTGGAGTGACTCCAGTTTGAATTTTCCAATTCCAAATACCTTCGCATCATTTTGAAGTATAATGAAGTCAAAATAGGATAGAAAACTAAATCAGCACAGCTTCTCTACATTTAAAAAAATGAATTCAAATTAATAAAAATAAAAAAAAGTGCAATAATAGAACAATGAAATTGCCGTTACAATGACTGTTGCAAAAAAGGGTCTGTGTCAGCAAAGCGTTCTTCCAGGGATGGGACTAAAATTCACCCATCAAAACAATGCATACCTTACGAAAACGATAATATGAATGGAGTGTCTTCCGACTTCAATGAAATTACAGCAACTCCTTCAAAAACATTGAAGGTTGCAAGCAAAGTTAGAGTGAAAAATACCTTCATTTACGGAAGTCATCATTGGTTCGCTAAAATTTGAATCTGATCATTCTTCACTTAGATTGCAGCCACATCTCCTGACAAGAAATAAAGAAGGGAATTATGCTCTTACCCTATAATCCAAAGCCTCTCCAATGCTCTTCAACATTATCTTCTATTATTTTCTGGAGGGCTACAATTGTACGGAATATAGGCATCGACATGCCATTAGGCTATCATCAGTATTCAAGTCCACGTTGCTTGGTCCATAGGCTATTGAAAACCTAGTTCTACATAGTCATTAAACAAATACTTGGTAGTCAGCAAAATCATCTGTTTTTCAATGTCCATTTTTCTCTATCTTATTCAACTCTAAGGACATTGTGACACATCCTAAATCAATTATACTTGTCATTCTATCATTACACAGACTACGTCTTATTCACCCTATAAGTTCAATGCAAACACTACTATACTTGGATCTCATTGGGCATCACAAACAGGAATGAATGTCGAACAAGAAAGGTCCAAGCAAACTTACAAGAAATGAATTTGTTTTGAAGACAGTAATTACTGTCCATACTTCATGCATTGTGGGCACTGCCCCTACTAGTACACGTCATTCATGGTTGGTCAAGAATATGCTGTCAACACAAAATATTGGCAAGATATATCCAAAAACATAACCTGCATATTGTCCACTCACATGCACGACCAACACCCTTATCTCAATGAATGTTCATCCCTTCAAAACAAGGACACTATCAAAAAACTACTAAATCAATGTTGAATTGGAATTACATAGCACAAAAAGAAACTGTGGAAATACATCATGTTTGTAGTCAGACAACTTCAGTTCATGGTCCGAATGTAACATGCTTGGTCTACATGGTAGATAATCAAAACTCAACCACAATCAAACTGCCAAGAGCATTTTGTAAATATGAGTGCCATAGGCAACAATGACACATCACTAATACAACCACACTGAATGTGACGCCTAGACAGGTCAAAAAAATTTATTTTAAATTCCATTAGTAACCTTACTGACTCACGCAGACAAAATCTCACAGGTTTCTATCTTCAAACAAGAAAAGTCATTTCAGATTAAAATTACAGAGCCTCCACGAAGACTCCACCGAGGGATGTATGGTAGTGAACAACAACATGTTGAAGTCGTTGCACAATTGCAACAAATACTTCCGAGGAAAACGGAAGGCAGAACTCTGAAAATGACACTACATATAATGAACATGTCTAAGACCAGAATGTCCCAAACTGAATGCAAAGTCAATTACGATGCAATTGTTCACAGAATACTAGAATGGTCAGCACTTTCACGTGTAGCTGAAATCCACATAACTCCATTCCAATCTTCAAAATAAATTAAAAAATAAAACACTTCCTGTAGACAAAAAGATGGAACATGAAGAAAAGTAATTTGAAATAAAAAAAACCGCAACAATGCTCATTCTAGCTAACATGAATGTAGCTGTAGACGTGCTTTCCTAAAATCTAATTATTCTGAAAAAGCATTTGCATTGGAAGTTGTTGAAAGTTTTTCATACTACTATTGAATCCTGTAAACAATTCAAGTACCACTCGTCACTGAACATTGATGAACTTCACAATGAACTCAACTTTGAAAGTACCGACTAGAGTCTTGCTTGCATACAGAACCCTCTCTGTAAAACCTGTGCGATCCCATGTAATAGCTACATTCGCAACATTGCATAGACTACGTGTTATTTGTACAGTACAACTTCAAACTCCGCGGAACATATACAGAAGAGTAATATGAATTTAGTATTTTGCAATCTGGGACGTAGGACGACGGTTGGAACCTACGACATGTGTAATAGGGACCTCTATAACTCAACATGAAAACCACACCGAGTAAATGAGTTCCTAGAAAAATGCACTGTGTCAAACTTATCATCCACATTGCCTGCCCTATATCAATTATGGATTTCTTCATTCAGTCCTTAGCATATTCGCATTAAAAATGCCTTTCTTCTATGTTATTCTTCAATTTCGCGTGGCCTGTTCTCCTAGACTTGGATGCTCCACCTGTGGATCCCACCTGAGACAATACAGTCACATATGCCTTAAGCATATGTTGCGAAAGCAAACATGTCCAAAAAAATATGACACCGAGGGAAAAAAAAATTGACATGCGTGTCAGATCACTTTAAAATTCAATGACATGTTCTTCTGTCTCTTACCGCCCCTCCATCGTAATCTTGCAATGTACGCGTTTCAGAATCAGACCGAAAAAGTGCAATAGATGAGGACCCCTTCGTTGTAGCACCTTTCAGGCTTCGAAGTTCAGCTTCAAGCCGAGCAATGTATTCCTTTGCCGACAGAAGTTGAGAATCTGCTGCCGCTCCTTTCAATGTATTATTGTCAATTCCTCGTGCAACCCGTTCCGTGACATGCCCCTGCATTCCAAGGAGTGCAAGATTTGTCTTTAGAACATGAATGTGAAGAAAATTAGTTCCACACTTCCTCAAAACTAGTACAACTATAAAATCTTAGGAGCAAAGGCAAGCAAACTTTTAATACAAACCTCCAAGGCTAGTGACTTCAATACTTTCCTCCTTTCGCCGTTACCATCATCATTACCATATTCTTCCATTGAAATTTCCTTTGTTTGTTTATGAAAGTTTGTTTCCTCAAGAACTAAATCATCACATCCTTCAATGTGTCGCCTGCTTGCTTTCATCTTCTTATTTCCATATCCTTTATGACGTTCCATTTCTGCTGCCACTTCATTAGGGTCCGGTGACCTCCCATACCTTTCCGCCAATCTCTGTTGCACTCCGTCCTCACCTAGTGCACCGGTCCTCCCATGCATTCGACAACATGAATTGGCGTACCGTCTATGTTCAGTTCGATTTTCTCGTTGCCTACTGCTTGCAAGCTTTTCCAGTCTCTGCCACACTTCTTTGTCCACATTCAGTGGTTTCTTCTCGTTGTTTCTGATCAATGATATCAATTCTGTCCTTTTCCTTGTCATTGCCTTCCCGAGCAAGGCTCTCAAGTAGTCCCGATTGAGATCTCCGGAATATTCGAAGTTGTAATCAAGTCGGTCCTTCAATATGCACATGTCTTCATACGTTTGCTTCCTGATATGTGTGCATGAAGGATCTAGCCTTGTAGAAAACTTATTCACTTCTGCTATCCAAGCCGGTTTGCCTGGTCCATAAGGAATTCCTTTGGCATTCAAAGTTAGATAGAACGGCTTTTTTCCTCCTTGTATTCGTTTTGATCTATCTTCTTCACGGACTGCTAGTTTGTTACATCTGCTTCTTCTATCCGTTGAAGAGGACGATATTGCAAGATCTGCTTTCCTACGAATGGCACTTCCCCTTTTCACTTCCACAACTGCATCGTTTGATGGTGGCTGGAACGAAGGAGAAGGGGGCAGACTTCTTTCAGAGCTCGCACTCCTTCTCAAGTCTCTACGAATTAGGTCCAGTGAAAGCGATCTTCGATGTCTGTAGTTCCTATCATGAAAGGATGAAGCCTTCGTGCGCCAAAAATACGCCTCCTCACTATTCTCTTTTCCATGATTTCAAGCATCTGTGGGCAAAAGTACTTGCACTTGTCAAATAAGTTAACAACATCATACCCCAATTAATCGACATCAATATTCAATTATATTACTATTTCTTTTCCTATACTTCCTATGCTTTCAGAATAACTCTAGTTCCGCATAAACTTCAAATAAATCTTGAATAAAAACAAACCGTCGAGGGGACTGAGACAATGATTAATGCTCATAGTTTATATTGTTTTACTTTATCTGAACGCAATGTAGAAGATTTATACGTGTACTATGTACTCATGGTAAGCTTGGAATGCTCTGCGCTTCACATTCCTGTCAGTGCTCTGTATTTGACATTCCTGTGAGAAGACGAAATGCTATTTACCTTGGTAATATTTCAAGAAGTTATTGATATCCCCAACATTTGAGTCCGCTATATTCCTCTGCCTCATAGTGTAGTATCGTACAAACATGACTAGACAATAACAAACACTACGAAATTATTTAATTCACGATTAGAAGAAGGTGGAAATGCTCACTATGCAGAGTCTGATCTAGTAGACAATACTGTCTTCTGCTTCCCTGTTCGTAATTCTTAGTAACCATCTTCCAATCGTCTCCTTCTCTCTCATATACGGGACTCATGGAAAGACTCATTCGTGGACTCTTTGATCGTACTCTTCCACTGTTCCTGCAAACATTGTCACGAGAGCTCTTCGGCATGCAGTCAATAGAACATTCATGTTGAGGTTGAAGTCCATGTCTAAGGGAGACACTTCTGGTTCTTTGTCTCCCTGTAGAAGGCTACAATACGAAAATGAATTAAAAAATGCTATTTATTCATGACCTCATATCCACTGCGTACCTCTTCATCGTAAATATTTTCTGACAGAGTCCTCCTGTCTATGAGTTTCCCAAGAAATAAATGCAACATTGTCCAAATCATTTCATCCACTCCGCGGAACTTCTGTTCAACTACTGTTACGAGTACATTTAGCATACTCTTCTATAGTTGTTCATTTAATGGTACTCTCTAATAATGAAAGACTTTGGACATATGTCAATAACAACTTCATTGCCATCCTACTAGTTTTTGTCTCACATGCAGTTCTGCAATCAAAACTAAATCTCACAGGCCACTTATATCGTTCAATGTGAGCTGTGGGAACTTGGTCGGCCGCTAACATTGTCGACCACATACTCAGGGAAAACTCACTCTTCAAAAAGAATTCTCAATGAGAACTTTATGAGATATGGAAAGTGCATTTGAAAACAGAAGACATCCAAAGAAATACTTACAATCTCATTGTACTAAAGAACCAGAGATGGACCATGGCACCTCTGTTTTGCATAGTGAGAAGCCTCTTCAAACGGAATGAACTTTCCAAATTCCAAATTACTGTGCACTGTAGTGCCCACCATGACTGGCGGCACTTTAATTTCCGAAGCCTTTGGAGTTGACAATTGTTGCTCAGCAGTTCGTGGAGTCACTTCTTCAGGAATTTTGTAGATGACAGGTGGATCCCTTTCGTCATTTCCTCCTTCACCAATTTTGTTGACCACCTTCTCTCCTTGTTGATCAACTTCTGCAATATTCAAAATAATTCCTCATGAAACTTCCCGCAATTCATTGTGCCATACTCCAACTAAGGAAAATGCAATATGTACAGTTTAAACAACTCACCATCATGTGCCGGATTTGGAGACACGTTTCGAGAAAGAGTTGGACATTCGGAAGACATAGATGGATTGACATCATTTTCCAAGGACTTGTCTTTAGATGGACTCGTCATCTTCTTAGGCCTTCCATTGTGGTTGAACGTGTTCCTTACGATTCTCACACTTCGGCCACATCTGAGTGCGTCTTCTTCCCTCTTTTGACGAAGTTCCTCCACGTCTGCCACAGCACTTTGTAATCTACCAAACACAACATCCACAATAGCTGGAGAAAGAGTTTTTTTTTTTCCCAATCACTCGATCGGCTTCCTTCAGTACAGCCTTCTTTTGTCGAGAACTACTAGTCGGCATGTTTTCACCTTTTTTTCCTACAGTCCTCTCTGCAGCAAGAAATGCTTTTGTACTTCCTCTTGTTTGCCTGGCTTTCGATGTTTTAGCTCTGTCGTTTGGCTGTGACTTCTCTTTTTTGACTTCAGTCCTTACAGACGTCACCATTTTGTGCGTCCTAATCTGTTACAGCATGGATATGCACCCTCCTCTATAAGTGAATGGAATGCATTGAATGTAACATTGCCATGATAAATTTTGAAGACCATTAGGAAGTCCTTGAAAAACACTTCAGTGAATTTAGTTGACATTCGTTTGCTTCTAGACCTTCCTGTTTCTAATCTAACTTGTTCTCTATGATCTAAAACGATGAACATGCTGATAACAGGTTGGGTGACTATCATAAAATAAGGTTACATTTTTTTTTTCTGTTCATTGTTAGACTGAAACTCTTTTGAACTGGAGAAGAAGCCAATAGACATAGGTATTTTTTCCAAGATAGCCGTTGATTCCTAATGACAGTGTATTTACGGTTCATGAGAAAAGAACTTGTACTGCTTGCACTGAGGGAAAATGAAAATGAAAATGATCTCACTTTCTTTGCTTTCGTGGATTCATTCTGAGTTGATGTGATTATACCCCTTCGCCTCTTCGATGTCCTCTGTGCAGTTGGAAAAGTGCTCCTAGTTGAAGTTGTTTTGCTACTCTCTTGCAGGACATCGTTTTTTGATTCAACGTGCGTCAATGAAGTCGTCTTGCTCCTGCTTTCAGTATCACTATCACAATCACTTACATGGAAGCTGGAGTCCGTGTCAGCAGCACTATCGGCACTTGAAGTCTCTGGCGATGCACTCCTCTGGGTTTTCTTGGAAATTTCACTGCATCGGCAAAAATCATGCTCTGAGTCGCTTCAGAGCGAGACAACCACCTCTGACGAGGGCAAGTCCAACCCCTTCTCCAAATGAGCTACTCCAGAATGTCTCCTTCGCTGCGCTGTCTGAGAGGTGTCTTCGCTTCTTGCCGACTGGCCACTTGAGTTAAGTGAGCGTGGAATCGAAGGAGTCCTCACCCGTCCTGTCCTGAAGTACAAATCAGCATCCTCTAGAGCTTGTTTGTTCAACTTCTCATACCTGCATAGTGAGAAGTGGATAGTGAGGAGATGAAAGAAAATAAAGTCGGAGGTGACCACAGCCACCGAAAGAGTGAGGACAGGGACTTACAAAGATGGCGCAATAGTAATAAACTAAAAATGACAAATGACTGGATTGAGGAAGTGTACAAAAATAAAAAAACAAATGAAAGTAGTTTCCTGGGGTAGGTCACTGACGCTAATGCATGTGTCCCACAAGAGACCACAACAGCGGACGCCAATGGGGCCACTAGAAGAATCGACAACAACTAACCGTAAATGAAGCAAGTCTTTCATCTACTTCTTCAGAATTAGGGTTGCCAACAAGGCACGGGGTTCGAGGCAAAACAAACGGTCTCACTATATTAAGGAATGCCTAAACAGAAAACGTAATGCATGCATTGCATTCTTTCTTGGAGGCTGGTTCGGTGGAGCAATGTTCGGTGGGTCCTATTTCAGGTAATTTCCTCACCACATATCGTCTTAGGCTTCGCTGATTTCACTGAAGGAAATGTCTTTGATCGGTGCACGTTCACTATCTACTTTTTTTTACAGCAATGACTATGAGCAGTTGTAAAGAAGAAGATACAACTAACGTGGCGTGCACTAATTTCAGTTTCAATGCAACGGAGTCTTAATGAGAGTATGGCTCACAGCACAACTTCCGCAAGATGTAGCGGCGTCGAAAGAGAGACGGAAGTCACTCAGGAAACTGTCATGTTCAACAAGAAAATGTGAAGGGGACTACCTTCTAAACCCATGCTCTAGAACTTATCGTGGCCACCATTTCCACTTGAATCAAAGAAGCCTAAAAGGTGGGACCTCTTGCTGTGATAGTTTTGGATACAGAATACTCACACTGATTCTTTGTGGTGTAGGGTCTCCCGCAAGCGTCTTGCGTTGTCTGTAATGACTTGTAATTGGAGAACCTCTTGCTTTGTAGGAATCGGCATCGTCGCTACTTCAAACTTGTATTGTTTTCTGCTGCAAGTGAGGAGAAGTCAGTAAATGAGAAAGATTTATTCAACTTCTATGGACTAGCAAACAAGAAGTCGAAATTCACAGCGACGACGTCGGATTTCTTCAATAACAAAGTCGAACTTCACAGCGACGACATCGGAGTTCTTCAGTAACCTGCATGATTCAAAGTTTGAGTTGGCGTGAAGTGGGGTTAAGTTAAATGAACTAAAAGGGGCGCCTGGCTCGGCTGAAGACGAGGTGACAAGTAAGTGCAACCCTCATTTATTAACCTAGTATTTAATGTCATGAAGTATGTTGTTCATTTCGAACAAAGGAAGGTGCATAAATCATTTGTAATTATTTCACAGATTGCTTGTTTAGAGATATAGTACCCCTGAATTTTGAAAGATTGTTTTTTTCCACGGTAGTCTTGCGTTCAGCTGAAATTGTAGCAAGAACAACGTCCACTATTCAAGAATTGGAAAGAAGGTCCTATACTTTTTTCTACAACCTTTAAGTAAAAATTTGTACATGACCCAGTGGTTTTGAAGGCCACCGCTTCCACAAGAGACAATGTAGCGTGAAATGAAGGATTTATTTCAGTACTTCTGGTATATTAGCCTAACAGTTAATTAGTATTGGGCTTCTATGCAAGTGCTAGTAAGAAGTACAAAGAACGGGAAGGCACCATAGGGAGGTTGATAACTCAAGAGGAATTGAACTTCACCGTGGTACTTTCTCAACCCTTTGAACAAGTACTGAAGTGCATTGAAGTTGCAAAAGATAGGTATCTGCGTACTTTCTCAAGCAGATACCTGTCTTCTGCAACTTCACCGGGTACTTTTTCAACCCCTTCATGTGTGCGTTGAAGTTGCAGAAGACAGGTATCTGCTTCTCAGCAATGGAATATAGTATTTCATGAAGAGGCCCCTTGAGAACTAAAAACAAATTCAAGAAGTTAATGTATAAGTTTGTGGTTTCAGGGGTTTCAATATGTTCATGATTTATGTCCCTTTCCTTGCTCTTATTTTAAAATGTATGTATAATTGATGATGAACACGTACTTTAAAGTAGGTTCTTAGAGGAACTCATAGAACGCTAACCAAAAGTTGATGTGTTCAAACGCATGGCTGTTGGAAGTTCAAGAATTCATGGACTCCGAGGGCTGGACTCATGATAAGGAGAACAAAACTCTAGAGACTCCTGAAAACAACAGTGAAATGTGTAGGCAGAAAGAGCATTGCAGCAGTATATGCAAAGCCATTCTACATTCCCACTACGTCCTAGCGTAGTCTACTTTTCTGCTACTAGAGAAATTCCTCACGAGAGTTAAGGCAAGCCATCGACGGAGTAATATTAATGAAGATAGGAAGCTTGAGATGAAAAAGCATTTGTTAGAGATGTTGCAGGAATCTGAAAGAATCCTGCAGAAGGCAAATTATCTGAAAAAGTTGACTCATATTCCATATGAGGACAAGAGTATTGAGAATGAAGGTAGCCCATGTAGTAGTGCCAGGAAGATGATTTCTGGGCTGTAAGATCTAAAACAATGTGATACATCTCCATGTAATGTCTACTGATTTGGAAATGGATAATGTGAATTACTGTTGAAGTAGGGCAATTGCGGTAGTGTTTCTAGTTCTGTGAATGTCTAGAGTGTGATGACTTCTGTTTGCATTGTCTTTTGTTCAGAGTGTTTGAATACACACGTCAAGAAGTACCAGTGCGTTCCTATTTTGCAGCAAACGAGGTATTTGTCAACTTCTCTTCTGAGTTCTAATGAATGATGCACACCATTTTTTTGTGTTCGTTGAATTTATTTATGCTTCTCTGTTAATTGCGTCCGGAATTGTGCACTCGTGACATGCTCATTTTGAAACTACTATGCTCATTCAAAGTATAATTCCATCTTGTTTTTGAGATGTTTCCTAGTATAGAGTACTCAATAAATTCATATGTCTTCCTTACGATGTATAAGATATGTTATAATTTTTTTATTCTACAATATAGTTCAGTGTTTTAATGTGGAAGCTCTTCAGAAGTAATGGTCCATACTGTTTGGATTTAAGATGAAGAGTAGTCGCAGGAAGTCAATTCGTACTCACATTCCTTGGGTAATCAGATTGAAAATGCTAAATTAACTTTACGAAAGTAATTTTGTTGCAGGATGCGTCGAAGACTAAATACAGCTTACCACATTGAGCGTTCTATAGCAAATTGTTTGGGATTGTCCGAGTATGCTTGCGCTTGCAATCGATGCAGAGGGAGTCGAGTGCAGAGAGTGGAAACTGTCGCTAGGCACCATGTCCGGAATGGACATGATCCTTACCTCATGTATCCAGTGATGGTTAGTGAATGTAGTGGATGGAAGTTGGCATTCATGTAGAGTATGTATAGTTGTTTCCCTTGTTTTTTAAATGTTTTACTTGAAGAAATTTGAACATATACATTGATTTCTATGATGTTGGGTATACATGCAATGATTCCATTGAGAATATGAAATACTATTTCTCTAACTTCTGTATTCATTGTGGACATGTACCCTTCTGTACTAAATGAACTTAATGTCCGTGTTGGTTTTCAAACAATGGATGGCCAGAATGTAAGAGGTCCTGGACATCATCCAGACACAGAAGAGGAACAATATCGTTGCTCTAATGAAGATGAAGAGGATGCTACTTTCACTTGGCTTGGAAGAACTGCCATTGACATAGAGACAATGGCAAGAGATGCATTCGCTCGCGTTGATGACATTCACGAGTTCATTGTAAATGAAGATGGGGAACCAGAGGTCGATGCAAATGATCTTGACGAAGATGAATACTTAAATGATGTGGATGTAGAGAACCTTCTACGGCAATCAATGGAGAAAGTATTTGATGGTAGTCAGGTGAACCGCCTGCAATGTGCCATCATAATTTTCTCCCTTTGTAGCCTTTATTCTATACCAAATACATTCCTTGATGCTTTGCTAAATTGACTTGCTGGAGATGTGCTACCAACATCCAATTGCTTTCCAAGAACCGCTTACGAAGTAAAAAGTATTTTGATGAAGTGGGGCTTGAAACATAAGCAAGTTCATTGCTGTCCCGATGGGCATGTCCTATACGAAGGAGAAAATGAAGACCTAACAAATTGTCCTACATGCAATAGTTCACGTTATATTGAAGGTTCTAACAAAGTTCCTCAACGAGTAGTTCGTTACTTTGATGTTGTCAAACACCTGTTGAGGATGTTCAGGTGTCCTGAAATAGCGAAGCATATGACCTGGTATGGTACCAACAAATCCCGCAATCAGAAAATGTGGTCTGTAGCAGATAGTGATCAATGGAAGGCAATAGATGAAGCACATCCTAACTTCGCTTCAGTTCTCACTAATCTCAGACTCGGTTTAGTAGGAGATGGCATCATACCTTATAAAAACAATTCCCTGAAACACTCAACTTGGGTTTTGTTGATTACCATATACAACTTGCCACCATGGTTGTTGACCAAAAAAAATTTCATATCCCTTGCTGTTCTAATTCCTGGTCCTAAAGCACCTACAGCTGAAAACATTTATGTTTCTATGGCTTCTGTAGTCCGCGATTTGCTCAAGTTGTGGGAAGGCATACCAACAGTGAACATGTCTAAACCTCAGGGAGAAAGGAATTTCACTTTGAGAGCTCTATTAATGTAGACCGTCAATGACTTCCCAACATATGGACTATTGTCAAGACAACAAGTCCATGGGTACAAAGGGTGTCCAGTATGTGGTCTAGAAACTTGCAGCAAGTATGCAATGCTTCTCGGGAAAATGATTTACCTAGGAGGTTGACAATATTTGCATGAGAATCACAGATTCCGTAGGGCAAGGACATCATTCAATAACCAGCAGGAGTGGCAATTACCTCCTAGAAGAACAATAGGTGAAGAAGTTTGTTGTTGGGATACAGAAAGATCGAGATTTTTGGCAGATGGTGGAGTAGAGAATTCAGATGATGACCCTGTGAAGCTGCATGGTGTAAAGCGTTGTAGTATTTTTTTTTGCTTCCATATTGGAAGGTAAGTGCTTTCTATTTTTTCCTAGAAGATTGAGTAAAATTATAACATAGGTAAATTTGTGTGAATGGTATATATTCCTCAAGGTATGTTCCCACTAGGTGTTAGAGGTGTTCTTTGAACTCTGAATTTGGTCTACAAGTTGTTCTAAATTCATTCCTAAGACCCTCACTAATAACACATTTAATACTAAGTGGGAACATACCTTCAGTATCACACTGTGGTTTTTGTTGAGAGTGTACTAGACTAGTTTTGGGGATTTTGAATGTGTGTACTGTTAAGTGTCATTACTGATGAAAACATGTGACTATCATATAATAACAACTTGGAAGTTCAGAACTAAGTAGAATTGAAATTAGCATACAAAATTCTTTTGATTCTAGGGAGAGAGGATTGCATAGTTAGGAAGTCAAACTTCTGTCATCGAAGTAACAGTCAAACATATTTCTGGGGCATAAGTCCCATGATGTATTGTTTGAGGGGATGCAATTGTAGAACTTCACAGGGCCATGGATTTGGGGGAAAAAAGGGAGGTGAAGACCTTCTATCCTCAATGGTCACTGGTAGTTTCATTTGAGACCTAGTCAAACAGTGTTTGGTTCAAAGTGTTCATTAATTATGGGCTTCCCTTCTGAAGTAGCTAGTATAATGTATAGAATGTGTAAACTGCATTCAACACATCCATGTCATTTTTTTAAATAGTTATTTTCGCATGGACTGTACTTATTTCATGGTAATGGAATAGTTACATATGTATGTGTTGTTTATATGTGAGGCAGTTAAGTAAAACAAGGACACGAACCACTTGTTCTTGTATACAGTATTTTGATCTTCATAAATATGTTATGACAACACAAAATTTGACTGTTTTGTTAGCAGAGCTGAATAGTGTTTGAGGGCCTCAGTTAAACACATGTCCTAATAATGGATTTCATCTACATTAGCCCTTGGAGTAGTCAATGGTTTTTGGACAAACTCTTTTGGCATGTCTAGAGCTCAACTGATTGACAAAATGACTATTGTAATATGAAATTGTTCTTGCAACTTGAAATGGATGTGTAATTTAATTTCTTGCTTTTGTACTTTGAATGATGACATTCGAGAAGCACCAAGAGGTAGGTTTTGGAATGAGGTTGGTATTGTATATGTGATTTTTATTGAATTCCATAGTAGATGTTGAGAAAATGAAGTTCACTAATACATAAATTTCTTTGGCAGGATCTCCTAGTGCATCATGTTCTGGATGTTATGCACTGTGAGAAAAACTTATCAGAGAACATATTGAGGACCACGATGGGTGAGAAGGATACATCAGCTGTCAGAACAAACATGCAGGCACGTGGAATACGTCCTCATCTGCACTTACAAGCTCGTGGTCCAAACCAAGACCAACTGCACATGCCACATGCATCTTATGTGTTGTCAGGAAATGATAAGGCAAAGGTCTTTCAAGTGCTGAAGAATTTGAGAACGCCTACACATTATGTGTCAGCGCTGCATAAGAAAATTAGCAAAGGGAAGCTCAGTGGTCTAAAATCACATGATTTTCATGTCCTACTACAACAAATTTTACCCCTTTGTTATAGGAAGATTTCGAACAAGGATCTGGCCAAAGCAATCATACGATTGAGTAGATTATTCAGGAAATTGTGTGCAAAGTCTGTGAATCGGGATGAGAGAAATCAACTGCAAGATGATGCAACGAAGACTATGTGCATATTAGAAAAAGAGATGCCCCCTTCCTTGTTCGACATCATGTCACATATACCCAACCATTTGGTGGAAGAGCTTTTTTTATGTGGTCCCATCCATACCAGATGGATGTATCCATATGAACGCTACTTCAAGAATCTAAAAGGATGTGTCAGGAATTTGGCCAGACCTAAGGGTAGCATTGCACATGGTTATGAATCAGAGGAGGCATTAGGGTTCATTACGGAATATATGTTCGAGTATAGTATCACATCTCGAAGAGTTTGGGACGATAAAGAGGAGCCAACAATGGTGGATGAGATTTTGGAGGGTAAAGGGAAGTCCAAGCAGTTGATAGAAGAATTGAGGAGTGCAATGCATGACTTCGTTTTAGACAATGCATCCCATATAGAGCCTTATTGTAGGTGAGTATCTATAATCCCCCCCCCAATAGGAATAGTTGAACTCTGGGAAATCTGTTGATATGTTCTTCTTTTGCCGAATCTTGCATTGCATTGGAAGTATTGTAATCAATGGTGTCACTGAGATTGAGGAACTGGGATATTCTATGAAACATGGTGTCTTTTTGTTATGAAACAATGAAGTTTGTAGTTGAATGTAATTTGGGCATGTTGAAGGATGTAAATGTAGAGCAATGATAGCTTCAATACAGATAGTATAGAATTCAAAGAAAGTATATATTGTTAGTAAACTAGCTTCGCAGGCGCAGTAGCTCCAACCCCAGCCCCAATCCAACTCCCGCAGCGAACTGACCCTAGGTCTGGCCTTGTCCTCCGTACTTATCGAGGTATGACTCAGCTTGGTTGATGTATGTCTCGTAAGTACGTTGGTCCAAATTTCCATGAGCAGCCCATCTTCTAAGAAAATCCCCAACAGCTCCTGCTCATGTACCGCTATAGAAAGGTTCATCGGAATAGCATGTGAGTGCGCTCTGTGAATGCAGTATAGTCTATGAAGAACTATATATTTGTTTTTTATATGTTTTATTCATTTGCTAAAACATATGTAATGACAAGTCATTGTGTGCAATTTCATTACCAAAATGTAGGGTAACTGAATGTGGTTCTAAACAAAGCATGTCATAAATGTCCGTTTGTTCAAGGAATTGGAAGTCCCTTAATAAGGCAGCAATAATGCTATTTCGAGAAAAACAGGACTTTGATTGGAAGCCAAGGTATCTCTTTACTGTTAGAGCTTTCTGGAAATAGTTTGGAAGTTTGGAAGTTAACACTTAGTGGTCACAAGAAGACAATAATTTCTTTAAATGCAAGGAAAGGATACATGGAAGATAGCAGAGAGTATTGGTATGGCGTGATTGGTTTAACATGAAAATTCATTATTTAGTTTCATTAGTGTTTCACAATGTGAATGCCATAATATGCTTTGGAAAGTTGTATAGGAGGTACGAGGTTGTATGGCAAGAGAGGACCAATTCACAAAATGAATTTCGTCGGAGACATCCACATAGAAGTGGCAGAAGAGGGGCTCCATATCCTCCATGGATGGAAGAAATTCCTCCTTTTGCAAAATGGCTAGAAGAGGATGTTCAACAGGCTATGGAGGAAGGAATTCTGGTAGAAGAGGATGTTGAAGACTCATCTAAGTTACCCTCTCTACAAGCAAAGAGGTATAGAAGTATGTATGCATATGGATACCACTTCCGTGTGAAAAGTGCGGAGCAGAGCATTACTAGTACTTGTGACTCTGGAGTAGCAGCAATTTTTCGACAACCATGTCGTTCTGGAAGGCGAGATCGGAACATTATCAATGAAGACCTTGAATACATAGGTGAAATTGAGGAGATAGTGGAATTGGACTACGGAAGACATTGCGTAGTGTTACTAGTCTGTGATTAGATAAAAGCAAATTACAGAGGGAGAAACGCGACAGTGAAAAAAGATGAGTGGGGCTTCACAATGGCAAACTTTAGAGCAAGAGTACCCTTTGGATACGAGTCATTTGCTTTCCCTATTCACTACCATCAAGTATTTTTTTCTGATGATGAAGATGAGCCAGGTTGGAAAGTAGTTTTACGAACTGAAGTGAGGGGACAAAGGATTGACTTCCAAACAGAAGAGGAGGACGAGCCAGAAATGTTTGCAATGGGGCGAGATGCAGACTATGAGGGTTTGCAGGTGGAAGTAGAACACATTGACATCTCTATAAATGAACCTACTGGAGGCATAGACATTGAACTGAATGAGTTCTTCAACCAAGAAAATCAAGAAAATCCCATTTTCTTTGATAGGGATGTTGGGGAGTCCTCAGAAGATGAAGATTAAACAGACATGAGACTCCCTATGAGGTAAACTTTATTTCTTGAAGTTCAATGGACATTGAAATACAGAAGCATTGCTTTTCAATTTCAAAAATCATTGTCAGTCATGTTTTTCTAGTGGTCTGAACGTACTCAGGGTGAAGAAGGGAATTCATGAAAGCAGTTTGCAAAAATTATACAGTCTTCTAATGAAGAACAGCCCAAACTTCGAATACTGAAGTTTGAATTCAATTAATTAAAATTAAAATGAATAGTCTCAGTTAGTATGAAGGGAGATAATGACGTACAGACATGGAATTGAAGGAATTCTGCATTGTTGGTGGCATTTTTGATGTACGTAAACTTTTTTTAATATTAACTTCAAAAATTGATGAATTTCAAAATGGGAAAAAAGGTTTATACTAGTAATTTATATAGTCTTCATTTGTTCTTGAAGTTGAAGATACTTTTTTGAAGTTTCAGAGAATCATGTAGAATATATCTAATTATTTTTTTATATTCAAGAAATCATGATTTTTAGTCCTTGAAAGAACAAAAAATTTATTTGAAGGGAATTGAAAGAGGGTTCCAAGTTTAACAGAATTCTTGATGTAGATACTTGTGAGTGCTTGTAATTGAGGTTGTATAGTGGTCAACAAAGTAGGGAAGACAATGTTGTTGTACTATATTTTGATAGTAACAAACAATCGAAGGCTTTTCACAAATAACAATTGGAATGGACGAGTCTATATAGAATATGCAAAAGGCATTGTATTTGACAGTGATGTGCTGTTAACCGTGCATCATGTATTGTCATGAAAAATTTAATAGTAGGCATGGACAATATAACGTATTTGATTTGAATTAATTCAAATAAGGTGGTTGAAGATGCCAATGCTTCATGTATAGTAGGTTGAAAAGCTTAGTAACAGATACAGACTTGTTATGAACTTTTTCATGTTATATGTTAATTTGGTTGTCATTTTGGTCAGGTAAAGAAAACAGGACAGATACTTCTCCAGAAGTATCCATTTGTTGTGAAGAAAGGGAGCAGTGGAAGATGACTTCTGAAGACTAGTATGCAGTAACAAAAGGTAATCGTCCTAGTGGTGTAGTAACTTGGTTGTGCATGAAAACACCATGGAAAGCTGGAATTCATGTAAATTGCCAAAGTAGGTTATCATTTTCAAAAGTGTAGTCAAAGTGAGTATAAGAAGTAGGGATATTTTTAACTAGAACAATATAATATTTGCCACTTCCACAGTCCAAAATTAGTGTAAATGGGCAGGGAAAATAGGGTCATGAATGTTCTAAAGAAATATGCAATTTAAGTGAATACAATATGAATGGATGATTTGTGACGACAAGCCCAACTGAAATGGGATAGCTTGTTTGGAGTTCAGTAAACTTGTACATGGATTTTCAATTCTTCTGTTTTGCATTCATTAATTATTTATCCAAACGTTTGGTGAAACATATGAAACTGTACGCGTATATCTATTAAATTTGTGGTTGAAATTTCAATTTCTGAGAAGGGAAGTGATCTTCATAGATTTCGAAAGTGTTCTTTTTTTTCACTTGTATGTATGTATGCTAAAGGTACAAAGAATTAAAAGAAAACATTTCGAATGAGAGGGAAGCTTGTTTAATGAACATTGTGGTTACACAGTGAGTGAGAACTCTGTAATAAAGAAGAATTTGAATTCCATGGTCTACTTCTCACACATTTTAGAGGACTGCCATTTATTTTTCTGAAATGCATTCAAATGTATAGGACATACAAATTCTATTACCATTACTTTAGAATCTTGGAAACATGTGTACAGTCTTCAATATTGGTTTTTTTATTGCATTGTAGTAATGATTTGACCTCTACTGAAATACAAATAATGAAACTCAACCAAAAAGTCCGCAAATTGTCTTCAACATTGACAATTTATTCTGAAATTCCATAGGGCCAGTCACTAAAAAATATAGACAAGGCCAAAGCAAAAGATGTAAAAGATATACTTGTCCCTCAATGGTTCAATGAAGACAACTTGCAATTTCACTACCAAAATCAACAAAACAAATTTCAGTTTTTTGTTCAAATTAACAAAAAAATACAGATTTGGTGAAAATGGTTGTTTCAATACCTACATTAACAAAAAGTTGTTGATGTTTTGTTAATTCTATCACTCATTTTCTACTAGTGTAGAGTCGTTCAACCCGAGCAGCTTGTAGAATCCATTCCACCTTACATTCAACCATCGTAGATTTGTAAGCTTGTGCATGTCAGGAGACTGCGTGAACTGGTTACAACCTTCAACAATGAGTAGTTGCAACGAAACCACATCGCCCAAACCAGGACAGTGGCATAACGAACCACAACCAAACAACAATAGCTCTTGCAGGGAAGCCATTTGTGAGCTCAATCCAACCAACTGTTTTGCTCCCTTGCATCCGTCAAAGAGAATCTTTCTCAACGATGTCAACTTGCTCAAATCTGGAAATGATACAAGACACGGGCATTTAAGCACGAGCTCCTATAAGTGAATGCATTGGTCAAGATTCGGTGGCTCTAAACGTTCTGAGGGTGAGCAATCACCACGACAATTCATATCCAACCACAAAACCTCAAGCCTTGTCAACTGACCAATTTCCTGGAAACATGGTGCAAAATGAATGTTGCGCATGTCAAGCCATGCAAGACTCTGAAGCTCTCCAAGCCCAATTACCTAGCCTCCACTTTTAAAACCTACATAGCCATCATAACCCCACCTTAGCTGTATGCTTTTCAAGCATTGTAGACCTCGCAAATCCAACACTTCATTCCTTCCAATCAGAAGTTGAAGCACCACAACATTCGAAAACTGATGCCACTTCATTCCTTCTAGAGTTCCCATCCATCGGATTGACTTGTCATATCCATCATCGACATACTTCACAGAGACTCTCTCAACATTGGACCAACAGTTTCCAGATGGTCTCCTCGCTAGGTCAGCAGGAAACGCGGCTTCTCTGTCATACCACATCCAACGTCTGACATCTAGAGCACCCCTCTTCACCTCGGATTTGGCAAACTCAAGATACAAGTCGAGAACAATGACACCATTGAAACCATCACCGACATCTTCAATCAAGGATTTGGCCTTCAGAGCTTGCAACTGCAAGTATCATACAACACAACACCATGTTAGAAATGACAAAATACAAAAGGGGCCAAATGGATCAAGAAATTTGGCACTACTTGGTTATGGACAAATTATCAATCAGTAACTTTTCTTTACTATTTTGACTTTGGATTCTTGTATGACCAATTACTTTGCAAAAAAATGTATATAAAGGTAGCATGAAATGGGTTACCAAATTTAACATCAAGAAAGGTAATGGATAGTTACCATGGATTCAAACCAAGATCAAGGAGAATTAGATGGCATGAAATTGAAAAAAACAAATGATTCAATCAATCATGATTCAAAATTCTTACCCGATCTTGAATGAACCTCCCTTTTGACAAGCCGTGCACAATACTTAACCATTTGTAAATACCAAGGTAGTCAATATACCCACTAGTATCAAATGCAACATGAATGGCAATTTTTCTTTCGGAAGGCTCAAAAAGAATTGCATCCATGAATAAAAGTTGGTCCTCCGGACACAATGAATCATAACCTTTTTGAAGGATGTTGAATACTGGATGTTCCTTCTCTCGAAAGTGGTTAAATTTTTCATCATTAGACAAGTTCTCCACCCACACACTTGGATCACAACCAAGGCATCCCAATTGAGCACCCAAAACTTTCAATGCTAAAGGATGAAAATGCCCTTGTTTACCAAAACCTTTGTGAAATTTGCATTGTATAATGCAATATTGGATTTTAGACTGCATCATCTTCACTTGTGAAATCCATGTGAGGTGCCGCACTATGAAGGAATAGTTGCTTTGCATCTCCTTCTTCCAAATTAGGCATCTCTAGACAATCACTTTCAGCAATACCTAAGCGATCAAGTATGTCAACAGAACGAGCCGTCACCATTACAACGCTACCAAGATGAAAACCTACCCTTAAATAATCCTTGGCTTGCTCTAGTGACTCTTGCCACACATTATCCAAAGCTAGAAACACTTATTGCTCATGTATACATTGCCTGAGAAGATTCATAATCTGCAATCACACATTTATAGATTCATAACTAGCATTCATTTCCTTAAATAATGCAATGCTTTATTACATGAGGTTGACTACTTTGAATCTTGAACCACTTTTTAAAGATTCATGCCTTGTTTAAAATCAAGGTATCTAAATATAAATACATCAACACACCTAATCAACATCTGGTTCAACAAAGGTAGGATATGTGCAACTAACCATAGATTCCGTCTTGAACATTAGACTGTCATGGTTTATGTCAGTCAATCTTCGCAACACTTCCTTGTGCAACTCAATTGTTTCACTCTTGCTTCCCAATTCAACATGGCATACTCTCTGTTGGAACTTCATATGCAACTCATCACAGAGCACTTTGCAAAAAGTGGTCTTTCCAATTCCTCCCATACCATAAATACCCACTACACGAACACCATAAAATGGTGATGGTTTTGTACTTCCAAGCTTCTTGATTATAGCCTACAATCAAGCAAAAGCAATATAAACATATTAGATACATGCAACTACTTCTTGTTGAATTGTCAACCATACTCTAGTATTTACATATATTGTGGAAAACAGTGGGGTTCAATTATGTTATATATCTTGGTGTGACTTCATACTATAAGGAGTTCAACAATGTGTGAAGGGCTAAAGTTTATTTTTTATATTAAAATATTTAAATGTGTATAAGTTAAAAAATGAAAATTTTAAATTAAACAAATATTACAACTAAATATACAAAAACTTACTAGAACCACTTTTGTTTAAAGTAATTAGTGTGGAAAACATAGTACCAATCCATCATGTTCTAGCCCAAGAGTGCACCCAAAATGGTTGGAATTGGTTATTGATGACAAAGCCAAGCCAATTTGATGCACTCCTTTGCTCAAATTGGACATGATTTATTGCATTACATTGGGCATGTGGGACCATACACATGTGTGGTCAGCATAGGCCAAGGGATAAACAACAATAAGCCCCACAAATTCAATTACAAGTCTTTTTGTGAATCATTCTCCTCGTCTACACAAACCATGTTTCCACTGACAATAAAAAGCATCCCTTGCATTGTCCAAGACCATTCACATTTATAACCTCCAGTGTATTCACAATGATTTCTCACCTTGAATATGCGTGTTCTCCCTTGGACATGTGCATCACTCCATGAACTCTCCAGTGGAATTAGGCAACGAATAGCACTCACAATTTGCTCTCTCAATGCAACTTCACCCAATGAATCCCCATACTCAATGCCATTGGAAGGACCCAACACCTTCAATGCATCCTCCCACTTGCCCACATCAATCCTACCATCGTCTTCTGCCCATCTTCTCCACACAGATAGCCAATCTTGTCGTCTTTTTTCATCCCTTGTACATTCTTCCTATGAAAGTCCCAAATTGCAAGCTTCTCAGGATTGCTTTTTTGAGATTGCACAAATGCCTCCAACTCGAGCATGGGCCACTTCGTCCGGGTGAAAAAGTCTTTGGATAATACCAATATTGCAACACGACATTGTTGAGGAGCTTGAAATATTAGTTCAGGAAAATTTTGACCCTTTGGTAAACTATCAGGTCGTTTGTCAAAGAACGGTGAGTAATCCCACCTTTCCAAATCAATGCACAATTGCTCAGTAAAGTTCTTCTGAGCTCCACTGTGGCTTAGAAATATTTGATGCTTTGGTTCCAATTCCGGTTCCTTAGCAAAACCAACAATTCAGAAATGCCAACAAATAACAAACACAAGTCTCAAGGGTTAACAGTAGTGAAGTGGATCAGGCTAAACAAACCCGGTGTTCTATTAGGTATGGAAAGGCTAGAATGTCCAATGCAAGTTTAAGAGGACCCTACTGAATTTTTAAAAATCAAGAGTTCATGACATTTAGGATAACCTATTCCTTTCCAAAAAAATTATTAGACCCTAAAGCGGGACGTTCCATGCTTATCTCAAACCCTCCTTGTACCAAGCCTTAGAATTTGGCATTGCAACATGAAAGAACACCCTATAACTACGAGGACATCTTATTTTCAGGGTTTTCATGAAAGCAACAGGCTTGGAGGAAGAAACCCTAGGGCTCTCCATGTTTCTTCATTTCTTCCTCCAGGTCCTCGAGAGTACGAACGAGCCATTCTGAGAAATCATGTGTTCATTCATCAGCATCTCACCAATGATTGTTAGCAGCGTTGGAAGTACCCGCCGCTTCATCAGCCAAGGATTGGAGCAGCTCTAGTAATGCAACATAGATGATCCAGCATTAAAATTAGGTGGCCCATCAAAAAAACTCTCTTCCATATTTCAATCTAAACAAGATGATATGAAAGACGACAGACACGAATCGCAAAAAGGATTCTTTAAAGCCAGTCATTAGGTGGGTCCCTCCTACACTTCAAAATCATAAATCTACAAGTATGAAACGCACCTTAGAGAGATCCTCCTCTTCTTCACGACCCCACTTCATTTTAAATCCTTCTTGCTCATCACTGCCATCTGAAACTGGATGTGACCAAAACAAGTTCGTTTCTCAGCCTCGTGCTAGATTCTACGCAAGCAAGTATCAACAATATATAAGGACAAGAGCTCACAAGGCAACTCAACCTCAAGACAGGGAGTGAGAAGACCATATACACAACTCAAGAAGAGGAAATGAGGAGATCAATTGACGAAACCGGCTCAAGATGAGAATTAGTAACGTACTTCACTAGTCTGAGTTAGTACAGACAAGGCTAGCAATAGAACTAGACTGCTCGCAGTTCCTCTGGACCGTCATAACCCTCATCAGGAGTATCTCCACGGTGGCTCATCTCTTTGGGCGTTGATACTACCTTAATACGACCCGAATTCTTATACACCCGGCATGCTCCCCCCGAACGTGTCCGCGGCCGTAAATGGCGTCGGCCTTTGCGGGATCTTCTGCAGGCAAGTCTACTTCAGTTGGCTAGGCGACCGCCTGGGCCGCAAGTGCGTCTACGACTACACACTCGTGCTCACAATTCTGACCTCCATCGCCTTGGGGCTCTCGTTTGGAAGATTAGCTGTCGTTGTGAGCACGCTCTCCTTGTTCCGGATTTGGTTAGGGTTCCGCATTGGAGCAGACTTTCCTATTTGAGCAGCACCAATCCCAGAATACACTCACGGTAATTCGCGACTAGGCTATAACCGTGTCTGACACGGGGCTATTTCCGAGAAATGGAGTTGTAGTTGTAAACACCGACCAACAAATTTGGAAAAAAAGTGGAATCGTGCATAAATTTTTCGGGGTCTGGTGAAGCGTAACTTGCGACAAGATTAAGAAACTTAGTGTATGTACAGTTCAAAGCTCATTTTTTTCAGTCGTCCTTGGTGGAATTGCTCAATGATGGAAGAAATTTGTCAGAAAATGGGGATTTCTCTTTCGATGTTGGTTGCGTTCGTTGCTGCTGCAACGCTGCTGGCTCGTTTGCTACCAAGTTTTGAGATGAGTGGGCAAAACTTCGCTCTGGTTCTTCCAAGAATTTGAACCTTCTAATTGTACATTATTTGCAGAAATTGATCAAGAGAAAAATAAAAAATTGAGCAATTTTGCTGTGCTGACTCTCGTTGAATCATGACAGAGGTGGAGTTAGTAGTCACAATCGTCCCTTAAAAGGACATTTCATGTCCGTGCTTGGTCAAACTTCATTACATACCACTACAAAAATGCTTGAAATAGTATAAAAATTTCAAGAAATATGGAAATAATTGTGAGAAACATGATGGTGTAATTTATATAGTCCTGGAGATCACTCCAAGAGAAATTCACCAAAAAAAAGGATCAAAAAGTGGTGTGTTTAAAACTTTCAAGATCATGTTGTCTTCAAAGTTTCACAAAAATTATAATTTTAACAATTTTGAAAAAATAAAATGGAGTAAAAAGTAGATTATTGGAGCTACATTTTCTTAGTTAAGTTTAAGAACATTCAAAATCAAGAACTACATGAGAATTCAAGTTTTGACTTTCAAAATGCCCATGCAACTTGCAATGCCCTTTAACCCCCAAATGCCCAAGCCTTTTAAAGTTTGTTTTTCCTATGGAAAAAAAAGCATGGACTTATAGACATTTCCAATGAATCAAATTGTATTTTTTTTTTTTTAATTTAACCGTAAAGATGTTTAATAAACTTGCTTCTTAAGTGTTAAATTACATAGGAATTGCGGGATTATAACAAAACAAATGTAATTATATTTTTAATATGCTTTCCCCCTTAACAATTTTTGAAAAATTTGCACATAAGAATTTTGGAGGACTAGAGGTCCATGACATGAACAACTAGAAATTGTATTTGCACACTAAAATGCACTTCCAAACACCTTAAATTTAGATGAAGAACTTTCGAATTCATTACACAATCCACCTTACAATTGTTAAAATGCAATCTTTTGAATAAGTAGAAATCCTAAATAACTCCATATCAACACTTGCATGTCTAAATTTTCAATTATGAAAATCATGAAAACACTTACTCTTTCCATTGTGACCACTTTCAAAGCACATAGATACGTACAATTTTTTAGATTTGCAATCAAGTGAAATTGACAAACTTTGTTGAAAGCATGGAAATGAGGTAAATCTAGAAAGCTTTACACTTCATTAATGGTACACATAAGTGTTTGAGAACCTTTCCAAAATTAAATATTTACTTCTTTCAACAAAAAGTAGAAGTTTCAAATAGTTAACCTTCAAATTTGCTTGTAAAAGAATTTAAAACAAGTACAACAATTTATTTGCCTACACCAAAATGAGCTTGAAATTTAGATAAACCATATATGGTCAATTGGATAGTTTGATGTTAAGGGTTAAATGTATTTGATAATGGCCATAGAGTGATTTGAAACTGCAAAAGGAACTTCCACTTTTAAAGTTTAATTTCATCACAAGAAAAGGGTTTTTTATTCCTTGAGATAAGGGCCATGTTAGAAGATTTTATGCCTTGCTATAGATAGATAAGATGATGAATTATGAATACACTTTATGGTGGTTGGGGGATAGCTTAGACTTTTTAACACCTCAAGGACCAAGAAGCTACTATGTGTCTTTATTAAATTTTCAATGATAAATTCTCATAGGATGAAACAAGTCTCAAAATTTTATAAACTAAAATCTTGTAGAGTAACAAATTTACACACTTGCTACATTTATTGATTTTCAAATTTTGAATGTGAGAAGTATTTAAAAAATTCATTTAAGAGATGTAGTCTAATAGAAAAAGGAATAAGTATAATGTTTTCTCAAAAATAAAAATAGTAGACATGGAAAAAAAACATTTTTCTAGGCATTTCTAGTCTTTACACTACACAAACAAACCAGGTTTGGAGAAGTTTTTTCAAACTTATATTTTTAGCAATTTTAAAAATGAAAGAGTCAATTTGGTGTGATTAAGAACACAAAATAATTAGAATGATTCCAAATTTTTTTAAAGATGTTCCAAACAATATGCTAACAATATCAATTGTGAAATTTTGAAAATTAATCATATATGAGTTCTAAATTTTTTGTAGAATCCAATTTGGTTAATTTTGACTTTCTATTCCTTTTGTTTGAAAGTATGTACAAACTTGAGAGAATTTTTCATTTCTCAATTTTTCAAATTAAAGAAGTGCTACATTGGCCTTAGATTCCAATTTTTAAAAGTTGGAAAGGTGAAAGAGCATTGTTCATCTTTTCATAATTTTTCTTTCCCAAAATTGTGTTTTTTTGCCAAATGTTGATTATCCAAAATTGTTATAATTTTAAAATTCAATGGTCAAAATTCTCGACAATTAATTCTTTGCATACTAGATAAAGTAGTCTTTACTTTTGTACAATTAAAATGAAAAATTTCAAGTACATTTGTATACAAAAAAATATCAAAGAAGGACAATTAATTCAAAATCTCCATTGTCAAAAAATTGTTAGGTCCTAAGTGGTTGAGGTCAATTGAACATCACATCTCAAAAATTTTAAATAAATTCATGCTTTATCAAAAAAATAAGAATTTCAATTATTCTTTCCATTTTGCACATTTGTCTTTATATAGAAAATATATATAGAATTTTTTTTAATTTTTCAACAATACCAATAGATCAAAACAATCATTCTATGTGTCATAGGTTGGTTTAGCTTAAGTTACCACACTCCAAAGTAGTGCAAGAAAATTGAAGAATGAAATTCAAGTTTTGTCTCCAAAAACCAAAATTAACCTATAAGTGACACTTCAGTCATTTTTTGTGGATGAATGATAGAGAATTTTTGAGTGCAGGACAAAAATGCAACTATTTGTCTTTGAAATATTGCATGAAAAGGGGAGGTCTACTACAAATGAATACTTTGTCTTCCATTGAATGCTTTTGCAATTATTGAAGCCATTAATTCACATGATACCCAAACAATTGATTTCTATGATAATTGGCTTGTCATTTAAGGGTTAAGCACTACACATCTTGCCACATTCAATTTATCTTTTTGAAGCTTGTCATTAAATAATGCAAAAAAAATCATATCATAAATCTTTGTATTACATAGAAAATGCAATTCATAATAAGAAAATCATTGCATTTGTATTAAAATTTCATCTTCACATATAAACCTTGTGATCCACAGACATTGAAAGTGCAACAAAATCCACAATATTAGGTCATTTTATGCCCTAAAGTCACAAGGCCTTTTTTCCATCAAAACCTACTCAAAACTACCATTTCTATTGCAAAGAACAAAAATCTTTACGAATTGTTTTTTCCTACATATGTAACCGCAAGATCTTGTACTACACTAGTATAGGAATGTGTGGAAAAAGTTTTAAAAACTTTGACCTCATAATTTGCAAAATATTTGCATTCAAATTGCAAAGAACCAAATGCAGTATCACTAGAGAAATCGAATCACCCATGTTCTCTGGCACACCAATGTTTCGGAGGGACAGACACTTGATCACCCCTGTCTCAAAGGAAGATCACCCAATTTGGAAAACAATACATTTGTTCTTCGTTCCTTAGATTGGAACTGACACTTCGTCAATCGCATGAGCACCCTATCTGTGCTACACTGCGATGATCTAAATCTGTCATCTCTCACAACCGTATTTGCAAGAAACTAAACACTATCCAATTAAGTCATCCACTTCGAGTCTGGCCCTGTGAACTAAATAGATTTCTCCCAATGGCGTAACTTCAGAAGCTATTGCCATTCGTCACTAAATACCGTCTCCACTAGACAGCTTGTCTTCTACAAGCAAGCTCGAATTCTGCACTGCCTTAACAAAGGCTTGAAACGGAGCAGCGTCTTTACAAATTCCATCAGACCCCGCAATGCCACTCGAAACATCCACAGCAGCAGCAGTTAAAAAAGAAAGATTAGAAGCCGCTTTACTGGGAGTAAGTCCCCCTGCCAAAACCCAGCCTTTCCTGCTCTTCATACTTGGAGCTTCAAAATTTCTCCAATCAAACTGCTCCCCACTCTGAGCTTGTGCAAAGCATTTCGGTTAAAGCACCAGTCAGTGCAGTCGCCTTTCTCCTGGAAAAAGTTGATAAAAAACTAGCATTTTGGTGCACGGTTAAGATTAATACCACAAGGAGGATGATTGTAGTAAATCACATGTTACTATCAACTCTCTATTTTTTCATTGTCATTTGGGCTGGATCCCTTATAGGAGTGATAAAGTGTAAGAGAGCAATAATGAGTTTTATGTGGTCAGAATCATTACATTGGTCTTGGACTAAATTGGCATGGGTGCAATGCTGTTAGAGCAAGGTGGCATTGGGCTTGTTAATCTAGTTGATGCTCTAATAGCACTCTTAATCAAGTAGGTTTAGAAAGCTTGTGAACCAACTTACACGTATTATTAAGGTTTAGACTCTCATGTTTTCAGCCTTACAATGGTGGGAATTGGGCCCTAAGTTTTGAGTTTTTCACCATCCCTTGATTTCAAATGAAGAAAGGGTCCAAAACTTGGAATTGTACGTGTTGGTGAGGCTTGGAGGAAGATGATGGGAGATATTGTACTTGTCCCCTTTGATACCTTTGAAGAAGTTCAATCTGAATCATTATGGTGGTCCTCCTTTCTTCCCAAACTAGCCCAGGGTTCTCAAGAGGTTGTGCTTCTAAACTTCACAAAACAAGACTTCAATATACTAAAGATGTGTGGCATGGTGGAAGGTTCCTCATGAGCTTGGAGGTGGCAGACCAATAGAAGATTGCCAACACTTCCATCATCAGAAATTTAAAAATTAAAAATATAGAATATTTTTAATTTAATTTAATTCAATTTAATTTAATTCAAAAAGAAAAAGGAAAAGAGACGATAGCAGCCTCCTCAGATTTTCAACTTGATCATTCAGTGGCTGATATTGCCGAGTAGGTCTACACAATACGTTCTCCACTTCATTCTGCACATCCTCAAAGATCAACACCAAATCCATATCGATGCTCCGCCACACACATGGCTAGGTAGCTGTTAAGCACAAGCAAAAGAATCATTAACCCTCAACCATACCACAATAAAGGCCAGACTGCTGGAGTTTTTAGACAACTTGCAAATGATTTTTGCAAAGCTTCTTGAAGATCCCAACCAAGGGTCTCATGCAGAAAGTGCAGCAAATCCATGTACATATAAGCTACTAACTAATGAACACACGCAACTTACAGCAAGACATGAACACCGTTGTGAGCCTACCAACCAAACAATTAACCCTTGCATCCACAATATGAACAACTGACGACCACAACCTGGACACAGAAACACCTCACCAATTGCAATCCAATTCCCTTCACCTCCTTGATTACTCTACCTATCTGCACTTATGACAAAATTGGACTCTACACCTTAGTCCATCACAAAACTGGTTTGCAACTCTAATTACATCGCAAAATTTGGTTACAAAATTGGTTTGAAGGTCTCATGTCCACAGCACCTAGTCATAGTCCTGATGCCAATGGCAGAAACAATGCAGTCATAGATTCCTAACTACCAGAGGAACTCGATGCATAGGTGAGAACGCAGGTATGCTTCACAAAGTCGCAGTTCGCCTGTTTCATTGTACTTTCACCCAACGCCGCAGGTTCATAGCTCTCAACATAATAGAGCGGATCACTCCAAGCTTGACAGAAGCTTGACAAATGCTCGGAATTCTGCGAATCCTCAGTAGCTCTATAGTCTCTTCTTACTTCGTCACGAAGACAAGGATAAGCCGCAGGCTTTAGTGAGAAAAGGCCAACAATCATTTGAAAGGGGTCCTCATCGCTTTTGCTTGCTTCTCTTCTGGCGCTTGGTTTTGCACGAGAGACAGCAACATCGTGCTGCTCATATTTGAGATTCCATACTTTCGCAGTTTTATACCCAAGCTGAAGATAAAGAGCAAGGTATGGATAGTCCGCCGGCTCCGTTGATAAACCTGCACGTTCGGGCCTAACTGCCATGCTGGCCCACTTGTAATTTCCATCTGAATTGGTGTAGTTACGCACCTGAACCAGAATGCACGACATATCATCTTGACATAACCGCACGGGAATTATCATGTCAACGGCCGCTTGATTACGCTTGCACAAAATGGCAACACCACGCTCGTAGAAATCTATCAATTCAGACCGTTGGACACTGCGGGTGACTGAGGTAAAGTGGGTAAAGAATACCCTCCCTTTCAGAAACCTCTCCATTTCTTCCTGATCAATTTGCCCTTTAAGAGCATCATCGAATCGATCTTTGTCAGCCAAGGAATGTAGGAACTCCCGCACCACTAGAGGCCTGGTGTAGAGTACCTTATAATCACGGAAGATGGCGAACCGTGGTTCGTATCTAGACGTATCATTCTTGCAGGCGCGATCCCAAGCTAAGAGGAAAAGAATTCGTGCCACCAACTCACCTCGTGCACCCCCTTCAACAATTCCCTCCCGTACGTAAGGTAACATGGGACCAAGGATTTCACCCAAATCTAACTTCGACCGTCGATTCATTATGCGACACGCAGCTTCAGCCAGCACTGGTTCCGATGGATACCCGGTGAACACCAAGTGCCTGTCAGAGGAAATAGCAAGGCACATGCCAAGGTGCTGGGCAACCAAGGACGATGCCAACTCCGACTGGGGTTTAACAAAAACAGCGGCACGCACAGAAAGCAATGCAACCGCTAGGTTATGGTCCGTATTTACTTGCATATCCTGTTCTACAGCGATTCCCCCAAGTAACTTCTCCACGGCCAGTTGCACCACATCAGCCAATCTCACCACTTCACTAACTTTGGCGTCCGACCCAGATTGAATGCAACTTGCAAACAATGGTCGCCCTTTCATGAAATGCTTGAGCAACACACTTGTCAAGTCACAAGGAGAATCACCTAACACAGTCCAAATCTTCTCCTTGGGAGCCAAGATATTGAAGGTGTCGACTGCGTAGAATGCTGGAAGCAGCTGCTTGCCCTTTTCACGGTACCGGAACGATTTATCTGGAATCTTGGAGGGCATGAAGTTGCTGATTTTGGAAGTTGTATCAAGCAGTACTATAAAGATGCCACAGCCCTCCTGAAGAGAAGAGGCCATCCACCGGAATATGCTGAAGTGTGTCGTGGCACCATAATCTCCAAGGAGGCTGTTAGACTCGTCCAGTGCGAAGGTAAGCAACGCCTTACCCTTTGTGTCTAAACCAGAGATCCTGAAGCTTTCCACGAGCTTCGTACAGGACGATCGTACCTTGGACTGTAAGAGATTCGTGAATGGTATCCCTTCTTCGAAGGGGCCTTCTCCAAGAACAGTCGATCGAAATACGGTCATCCTCTCGTGGATTTCCTTCCAAAAAGCAACTCCACTGACATTGATCTGTCCAGACTCCTCCTCCATTAGTTGCATCTTGCACCATTCTCGCTCAGTACGGTTTGCGCCGCTCTTCACAAAATCGGCCAGATGATCCATGCAGGCACAAAAAAATGAAGCATAAAGAAGGAACCCCATCGATCTCTCATGGTCATCGCCTTTTTCGGAAGCCGGGACAAGCACGTCCGCTATCCAGGAACGCGCAGGAATGCCGGAACTACCCTTCTCTCTAACACAGCAGTATATCACATACCGTTCGTTGGCAAATTCCTTCACCAGTCGGCTTTTCCCGGTACCTGAGCTTTGCACAAGAGACGTATAGGGGGCAAGGTAATTCTTGCGCCTCCAGTCAGCTGCACAGCTGTCAATAAAATTGGTAAATGTCTTCAAGCAGGAGCGATCATCTTTATACTCATCAGAGAAAGCCTTCAAAAAGCTTTCTCTAGCATTACTACCCACAGCAAAGTTGGGGGAAAGCTTCGAGGAAACCTTGGGGGAATCGGAATCCAAAATGGACTTGCACGCCTTCCTGTCTACGTCAGACTTCGCTTCATAACAGGCTTGAACGTAGGACTCCAAAGTATCAGAGTTGCAATTAAGGAAAGCAGAAAACCCTGGAAAACTCTCTTGTACAAAGTCTATACCATAATTCATCACTAGATACGCTAGTACTGAACGTTTCCAACCTGGATCATCATGGGCGGCACGTGTCGGAGGCGCCGGAATGGCTTCAGTAGGGCCAGGGCTCCTCTTGCGTTTTCCACTAGGGTTAGGGTTAGAATAACGGCTCTCCATTGTGCCGAATTAAAAGAAATCAACCAGACTCCAAACGGCCTCTCTCCTGTCGAAATATTCGCTACAAGGCCGCCCTTGAACCAAGCATCTAATCCACCTGATACATGTACGCACCTGCAAACCCGAACCAACAGACACGAAACACGAATCCCCTGTCAAACCCTAAACGTCAAACTCCCCCTTCGACAACCGCCGATTGAACCGCGTTTCAAACCTTGCAAATACAAGTTGGCAGCACGGCACAAGCACATGCCAAGTAGCTCGAATCACTCCCCAAATTACATCAAAAATATTAGGCCCGTTTCATACATGGACGTCCGTTGGTAGCGGACAAAATTCCTTGTCCACTTGATTGTCCGGCTTGGTGTGGAGGGAAGTTGCCATGTCACCAATGGTTTTGTCCGTCCGGTAAATGGTTTCACACATGGAACCGGACGTCCATAGAATAGTCCGGTTGAAATTATAAATTATTGTAAAACATTAACTTCCACATTGGATGTCCTAATGCCATAAAACAAAGCCCTTCCACTCCTTCGTAAAAAAGGCTTCTATTCGTATTAATAAATAAACCTCCCACATTGCACCAAAACACTTGCACTCCTTCATGCATAGAAGTTATTGAATTTTAAGGTTTTATAGAAATTATAAAATTATAAAATCATCATAATTGAATTTTATGGTTGCATCAATGGAACATAACATGGTCCTTGCTATTTATTTAAGATATATACATTTTATTTTAGAATACCTTCTTTGATTCATTAATAGAAAATTAGTTTACAAATATTTCCACAAATGCTTTAAATGTATTCTAAAAATATGTTCACAAACTTCAAAAATTATTTTTCAAAAGATTTTAAATATAATCTTACTAATGTTCTAAAAATATTCTAAACATAGTCTTCAACTTCACTAAAATTCTAATAAAATAATTTGAAAACCAAAAAAATGAATAAAAAAAGAAAAAGTTCCTAAAACTCATCTTCAATTATAGTATTTGTTTTAGTGCTCTCTATTTTACTTCTAGTAACTATGTGTTAAGACAACTTCAAATACATAAGATGTTGTGGACCTATAAACATTACTTTCCTCCATTTGTTTGATTATTTTCCATTACATATACTATTTGGCATAATGGATCCTTCTCGTAGAAAATTAGCTACAATGTTTATTTTACAGTTTGCATCTTTAATTGCTCTATTTTATACTTCTTCTCCTAATGTCGAATTGAGTATCAATTTAAACCAAAATGCTCTCTTGCTTATGTAATACTTTATGCACGAACAGGGTAGAGGTGGATCTATGCTAGGAAGGATTCAATCATACAATAGAGAACCAGGATATTCCGACTTCAATTTAGTGGCTTCCTATAGTAATATTGTCTTCAAACAACATTTTAGGATGACGAAGGAAACATTCAATTTTGTTTATCAACAATTAGGGCCAACAATTTTCAAAAAGGACTCAAAGTGGAAAAAGGCTATTACTGTTGACACAAAAGTTGCTATTGCCATTACTAGATTGGCATCTGGATCACCTCTCTACATAGTTGCTGATACCTTTAGAGTTGGTACATCCACTGTTCATAAAATTGTATTAGAATTCTGTCACGCACTAAAAAAACATTGTAGAGATGTCTTCATTCGATGGCCTTCACCATCACGTCTTAGAGATATAAATCAGCATTTTGAAGCCATCCATGGAATTCCTTTGATTGCCGGAGCAATAGATGGAAGTCATATTCCAATCATTGTTTCTACAGAGCATGCAACTGATTATTATTGTAGAAAAGGCTTCCACTCTGTTTTACTACAAGGTATTGTAGATCACTCTTGTTGCTTTTGGGACTATGATGTAGGATGGTGGAAGTATTCATGACTTCAATTTATTTAGTAAATTTCATGTAGGAAAATATTGTATTAGAGGACAACTCAATCCATACGTTCTACTTGGGGATGCCGCTTATCAACCTCGACCATGGATGTTTACACCTTACATCGGCAATAAAGATGGATTCACTCGACAACAACAGCATTGGAATTTCATTCAATCCAGTTCTCGAATGTGTGTGGAACGTGCATTCGGAATTTTGAAGTTGCGGTGGCGGATCCTCTTGAAATGAATGGATTGCGAACTAAAGAATGTCCCCATTCATGTTGAAACATGTTTAATTTTGCATAATCTGACCATTACGCATAACAACACTTTCAATGCCACTTGGGTTAACGAGGCTCGATCTGAGCTAATGACCCAAGTGTCAACGTCTCAAGAAGCTACTGCTGCATCTTCAACACTATTGGAAGCTCAAACTGTTACAATAATCCCTGCTGAATTCAACAATCGTGTATCAGAAGAGGTTGAAATCCTTGGTTGGAATTCAACTCCATCTTCTACTAGAGTTGAATTGTGTATGCGTCGTGATGCCATAGCAAAATCATTGTTTAATAGGAAAAGGTTTAAAGATTTAGCAGGTGACCAAGGTGATACACATGTTGGATTAACTTCATTGGAGTCGGACTAATTTTTTTAGGGTACCTCCTCATGATGGAGAGCACCTCTTCTTTGTAGGAAAGTGATGCACATTTAATTTTTCTTAAATGTCTATGGGTTATGAACTTCTTCTCTTATGTACTGGTTGGATTCGGTATTAGTAGAGTACATGTTTTTCTGAAATAATAAATTTTGAAGTATGTCAAGTGATTGACTATGCCAAACTTGCATAGACTCTTGTTTAAAAGTGCATTTGCAAGAATAGGTCATACTTTTTAAGAACAAAATCTTGTTTAAACCCTAAAGGACCAAAATGCATTTTTTGAATTTATAACGTTTTTGGGCAAATGCATGTCAGCTTAGATTTTCAAGTTTTTGGCCCAAATTTTAATACCAAGTGTGAACAAGGAATATCTTTGATGTGGACAAATTCCAAGACATCTGAAAATATAAGTCAAAAGTTATGGACAAATATGTCATTTATTTCTCAACTCAGGTACTTTGTGCAGATCTGAAAAATCCATTTATTTAAAAATTAAAATTTGAAATCAATATTCTAGATTCATATGAATATTGAAAGCGTTGAATCATTGTATTTTATTACATGAATCAACGCTTATGAGGTTCTGTAGTTTGCGGGCAATTATGGATTCTCTACTCTCAAATAAACTTTGAAATCCTTTATTGAACTCAATTTCCAATATTTTTGGAAAATAATAAAAATCTTAGGTGAAGATAGTTGTTCATAGTCTTACAACCATAGGAATTGACAATTATAAATTCCATAAATAAATTGTTGAAACATTTTTGTTGAAAATATAGGCAAAGAAGTTCTAGGGTTAACGAATACTTCATTTTAAATTTATTTCAACGAATTAGACTCAAAAGAATCATAATGTTCATTTTGTTTTCAAATTCACATTGAATTTTTTTAAATCTCTTTTAAAGTTAATGCAGAAACATTGGTTTAGATACTTGATAATGTAGCCATGTAGATGGAGTAGTGATTGAATGGACATTGGTTCATTGTCACTATGCACTTTTCAGTGCATATGACAATTCTATCGACATGCACTGAATTTTAATTAATTAAAAAATTTAAACTAAGCCCTAGACACTCCACCTCAGGGTTTTTTTTAAATTATTAATGAAATTCTTTTCTTGAATCCCCGCTCCTTGTAATTTTTTTAACAAGGTTAACATGACAAACAATATGGGACAATGAAGATCCCAAATCCTATATCCGTATATCATATCCGTATTTGCTACCATATTTGTATGGTATCATATTACAATATTCTGATTTTTTATGCTTATTTGGATTTGGATGGATGGCTCAGATTAAATCTCAAAGATCAATGGCTTAAGAAATTCATATGAAATCGACGACATTTTGGAGGAGAAGCACTAGTAGAAAACAGGGTCAAATGTAACCAGTCAAAAAATGACTAGTCACTAAACGGCTACTGAAAAATGACTAACAGTCATGGAAATGGTACCAAAGCTGATCTGTCGCGATCAACAGTCATTTAGTAGTGATTTCCTAGAACAGTGAATGGCGACCAGATGAAACAAACGACCAGAACTAGTGTCATCCATAGTTTAGTCTGTATTCTGTAACCTTATTGCTGATGCATTTTTCATTGAGTCATATTTGAGTTGTATTGTCATAAAATGAGCGCAATATATGACTATAGTAGAACTGAAAAATGACTGACAATAGAACACCATGGAAATTAAACTTATTAAATTTATTTTTTTGCTTCTCTATAAAATACTAATTGCATTGTAGTCATTTTTAAGTCACAAACTACTTTTCAAATGGACAGCTTAGATGAATGAATCAGATGGACGGCTTAGATGGAATGATGGATGGATCAAATAAATGGATCAGATGGACGGTTGAAATGGTGGGATCAGATGGGCAATTTGGAATTGAATAGTTTAGACTTTAAATGGATGGATCAGATTGTATCTTGATAGTAAATGGAGGGCTTAGATTTTAGGTTAGCTGACACATTTTAGGTTAGCTGCCTTTCTATTTCTATGTAGGTTGACATGTGGCATATTGTAATTGCAGCTGTCAAACACACATTGCAGCTACTGCTGCCTTCTTCTTCAAGATTCATCTTTTCTTATCTTTGCCTCCTATTTTTGCCTTCTTCTTCAAGCTTCATCTTCTTTCATGTTTTCTTCTTCCTTTTTGCCTCCTCTTTGCTTCTTACTCATCAACCTCTTCTTCTTGTTTTTGTTTCCTTCTTGCTTCTTGTTCATCAGCTTCCTCTCATTTCTTCCTCTTGCTTGTAAATGAAGGTTCAGGTCTACCTCCAACCTTATCTCTTGAATGTAGCAATTTACTTTTTCTTTAGTACTTTCTACTGTTTATTCTTGTTTGTTGTTTTCCAATTCAAGCAATTGAGGCAATTCAAGTAGTTGAGGAAATTCAGGTAGTTCAGGCAATTTAGATAGTTCAAGCAATTCAAGTAGTTCATGCAATTCTGATAGTTCAGGCAATGCAAGTGGTTTAGAAAATTTCAACAATTTCAGCAACTTAGACAATTCTTGATTTCTAGCAACTTAGGGGATTCAAGGAGTTTAGGTAGTTCATGCAATTTAGGCAATTTAAGCAATTCAGATTTTGACAAAGTGCAATTATAGTATAGTCATAGTGTAGTCATAGTGCAACCATAGTGTAGTAATAGTATAAATGTAGTCATTTATGCTTACAATATTGTGACCAAACTAATCATTTTTTGGAATGAATATCACTTGAAAATGACTACCATAGCTTACATAGTGACTACAAAATGATTCCAATAGTCTATATAATGACTCTAGCAACCTACAAAATGACTTCAGCAGCCAGAAAAATAATTGAAACAGCTTGCAGAATTACTGCAACAGCCTACGAAATGATTGCAACATCCTATGAAATGACTGCAACAGTCTGCAAAATGACTGCAAGAGCCTACAAAATGACTGCAATAGTGTGCGAAATGACTACAACAACCTGCAAAAGTGCAAAATGACTCCAACAGCCTATGAAATGACTCCAACAGCTTGCAAAATGACTTCAATAGCCTATAAAATGACTCCAGCAACCTGCAAAATGACTCCAACAACGTGCAAAATGACTGCAGCAGTCTACAAAGTGACTATGGCAACCTATTTGATATCAAATAAGATCACTCGAATACCAACCAATAAAAAACCGCCAACTCAACATGTTAGATCTGTAGCCACGTGGCAAACTGCCATTGGAGGTGCTCCATATAATCACATCCTAATGAAGTTCCACATCAACATAGGATGAAAAAGAATGGTCTTGTCCCAAATGATTGCCTTGTCCGTAATTACTTGTCCTAAATGACTCTGAGCCCAAAATCCAGTTTTAGTCATTCTATTGACATTAGTGTCCTAAATGACTGGTTACACAGTTATAAACAGCAATCATTGATAGCCTGTTTTTTACTAGTGAAGCATTTTTGGAAACAAACAAACCCGCTTATTCATTTTTGAGAGAGGATAACAACTAATGGCAAAACAAATGTGTTGCCATTGTTGGGTGTATAGTCATTCTGAATAGACACTTTATTCATGCCGGCCTCAAGGGGCTAGAATTCCTTATATATGGATGAAGCAGGCACAAACTTGAAATCTCCAATACATATTCACATAAGGTAGAACCACCATAACTTGACCAAAAAAGAATTGAAAGGACGCACAAAGTCTAAACATGTCTTGACCTATTGATTTGCTATATTTTACAATTTTCCAAAAAAAAACTCGAGGTCCACATCAAGGCTTTTTATTTTTATATTTTTTTAAAATAGCCACAGTCGTGATTTAAAATGTTGTAGTGGTGCTCCGAATTTCAACATTCATCCACATATTGGATAGAGAATATCACATTAGCACATATTACATGTCTATAATTTGATTTTGATCTTTACTCTGGCGATTTTCATCCAATTTTTTTAAATGCAAAACTTTTTGGCGATTGCATCCAAATTTTTGGGCATTTTTTTAATTGTTTTTTAGCCACATTTATTTAATGGTGCAATCTATCACCAAAAAGCCAAAAAAAAAATAACAGGTTAACCAGATGAAAAGATGAAACCGGTGACTTCTGTATGGAAACCAGTCTACTCATGTGGAAGGGGGACAATTTACAAGGGAGCTGTAGGAATTGAAAAAAATGAACATGAATAAAAAAGTGCCTTACCTTGAGATTGTACATCAACAGGTACTGAACAGAATAAGTACATAGCATCCTACCTAGGAGAACAAGGGAAGGCAAAGAAAGGCTGAATCTTTTCACAACAGATCCAGATCAAGTGGTCCCCTTCAACAGAATGGTGCAAAACAACCCCCCAAGCTTAATATCTGCTACTCAAGGGTCATGTAAGACCCTTGCCAAGAGATCCAACAGATGGTGATAGAAGTTAGAAAACAGCCTAAAGGCAATTTCATATCTTTGTCAAAATTACACAGTTACATGGACCATCCTCTTGAAGAGAATAAGAAACAAAATTTAAAGAAAATGAAGACAATTTCAAACACTGATACTGAGCTACAATTTCTTGACAAAGTCGTTCATCGTGGCAAGCATTCCCTGCAAAAGGAGAAGTTTTCCTGCTTCTGATTCTTTAACTGCATCTGCAAGACTCTTTGAGTGCTCTACCATCTGTGCAATGGCCTCTTGTGTTGCTACTTTGTCACTCTTTCTTGTAGTCGGATTTTGAGAAGAACTTGGGGTAGGGTCAGAATCCTTGGCAATGGGAATAGAAGTGTCTTGAGACTCGTCCTGTACGTAGTTAGGATCCTCATCTTGAGCACTTGCATGAACGTGCTTATAAACATTAGCATGGTCATGCATGTACCTGTCAATGGTAGAGTACCACTTACATTTGCTAGATCTGTCATTTCCAGATATGCCGTTTGCAGTATAGTCAGATTTGTAGTCGTCATATATTTTCTTCCACTTCTTCTGATAAGCGTCACTGCTACGATCAAAATCGGGGCAAGCCGCAACTAGATGAGTGTGCAAGACACCCCAGTTGTCTACACCTACAAAGTAACAAGCAATATAAGAGTTAGTTTATGTTTTGGATTTAGAATGAATATGGAAATGTTTGTAATAATTTAAACAACATTAACCCTCAAATAAGAAAAGAACCAAAAAAATTAATAATTAAAGAAATGAAAGAGGAAAGGAGCTAACCTTGCTTCTTCATGCCGCTGAATTTGTCATGCATTGTCCCCTCAAATGAATGAGGTTGATGATCTAGTGTTCTTTCCAATTGGGTCCTCGTTTGGTCCCTTCTTCTTCGTCATCACTTTCCACATTGTTCGTTGTTTTGGCCTTGGAGGTAGAGCCAACTTTCTTCTTTGTTTTACCTTTCTGCTTGGAAACCTTGGCACGTTTGGGGGGGGGAGGCTGTGAGTCTTCTTTTTGTGGAGTAACTTCTTCAGGAGGCTCTGTCTCAGGAGTGTGAGATCTGGGCTCGCCAATGTCATTCTCCCCATACAACATTTCTATAAATCCCTGAGATGGGGAGAATTGGCTGGTATTGTCCTCGGTATGCGCCTCAGAGTTCCATCTAGTATGCATGATGAAAACCTAACACAAAGAAGAAGAAAAAAGGTATGTATAAGAGTGAATTCACTAAACCGTACATCATAAGATAATAAATTTGACTATTAGCACAACCTTTTGAACTACAATGAATTACCTTTTCGAATATATTCATTTTTAAAAAATTCCTTTTGATTGATGATAAAGAACGTCATTAAATCAATCTTGTTAAACTGATTTGGAACATATTGGTTTGAAACAATAAATCCTCCTACAACTGACTCAGTCCAGTACAAGATACGTAATTCCACCAAACTAGTAAATAGAATTCTCCAACGAAAATCAATCAGAAGAATTCTCAAAGAAGAATTAAATAAAATTCTCCGATAGAATCTCCAATTAAGAATGAAACAGAATTTAAATAATTTTTAAGAATCACCAAACTAGTTTGCATAACAGAAAATGCAAAATTATGAAAACAAACGTGCACGATTTTCAGTATTTGCGTTTACCAGATCGATGTGTTCGGAAGTTGTGACGTTGATCCTGGCAGTCAAAAGTTCACGTACTGAAACCTTTAACAAGACACGATCCAGGCAAACACATGCCAAGTTCAAAAGAGTGAAATGACAATAGCACTGAGCAATACTGCAAATAAAATTCCTTCCAAAAAAACAACAAAATGTGGAAATTGCGGGAATTTACAAATTAGTGAACTAATTATTGACTGATGATTCAAGGAAAAAATGTAGCTTTCCCAATCCGCTGTAAAACCCTAAACACTACATTTCAAAATTCTTGAAGCCGTTTACCAGACCGAAATTTTCACACACATGTTTGTGGACGATCAATGTAAATACCAAAATCACAAGACACGACATATGTCAACCAAAAAACACATACCTCTTTCGGATTTAAAAGTCCACAACTTCTCGCCCCAGACTTCAAACGCTTCTGCTGTGCTACAAAACAGAGAAGAAATTTGATTGCGGCACCTCAAGTGAAAGAAAACTTGACCACGGCACCTCAATTTGACAATCAACAACAAAGCCGTGAATCCCAAAACATGCTCACTATGAACAGGCACAATTTCGTCTTCCGCAAGGAGACACCGCGCGCGATGAGAAATACAAAGAATCAAGGAGCACAAAGCGTTTTGTCCTCTGGACAAGTTTGGGATCACCTTCCGACGTGACCCCAAACTTGTCCGCTACAAGTGCCACTTCCGTAACAAATTTGGCGGGAGTACTAGATGACGTGGACTTCTAGTGAAGTGGCCGTCCCTCAAGTGTGAAACCCCAAGCGGACAAAACCTAAAAATGGACCAATCCCCTTGCTTCATCATTCGTCTATAAGTAGTGGACGTCCATGTATGAAACAGGCCTAAGAATGGCGCCCTCTCTCAGTCTGCGCCCTCAGCCTCCTCGCAACCTGGTCTACGTCTTCTAAGCGATGAAATTATGCAGGAGCCCCTAGCTCGAGGCCGGACATGTGAGGGCCCAGGGCGGTAGCCGACTCGCAGGGCCAGACGTATTGAACGGGGAGTTTCTGGAATGATCCAACTATCAACCTCTTTTGAGTGAAATTATTCGGCAATTTCTAATTGAAACCTGATGATGCACGGATGATACTCATATGATACTAAGTAATTTCTAGATTTCAACAGGAAAATAGCCTAAACTTCCAAAGTAAAATCAGAAATTTGACAATTACATTCAACTAACTTTACACTAACCACCATATCTCTCTATGAACAATGAGCCTAGTTGCCTTCAATATTGGAGTGTTCTCTTACTTTGGTTAGTGTAGTAGGTAGAGTTCTTTGTTGTAACATGTAGACTATTTATGGAAGAATGGTTTTGTCTAGATGATTTGTATAAAGGATGGAATGTGTGATTGGAGTAATTAGTAGGTAGAGTGAATTTAAGTTATCTACAAAATTATGAATTGGTTCTTGTGCATATTCATTGATGTTCATTTTGATGGTGGTATATTTAGCCTTTAACTTGATCGAAAGTATATTTTATATGCTAGGTAGTCTTTTTTATATGCAAAGATCTTTTATTGGGTTACAAATTCCATTGAAAGCAGTTTCTACTCTTCATCTATCAATACTAAATTCTACTAGGAGAAAAAATGATCCATCGATGTAGTAATTGTATTGTCCTGGGAATTTAAAATTTGTAGGAGTGTTGTAGAGTGGTAGTGGAGGTACAATGTTATAATTAAAAGGAGGGTCGTTTCTTTCTAAGGTATTATGTTAGATATGGCTATTTTTTTATTGGAATGTTTGGTGGTGTAAAAGATATGTCTTTCATATATGATATAGATATGTTTAAGTTTGTGAGAATACTTGTTATGTTCTAAACTTGTTATACATATCAAGCCATACAAGACTCCTCAGCTCTCCACGGCCAATTACCTGGCTTCCACTTTTAGAACCTCCATAGCCTTCATAATCCCACCTCAGCTCCATGCTTTCCAAGCATTGTAAACCTCACTAATCAACACTTCCATTAGAAGAACCCCGCGTTTAACTTGACGGATTTTTTTGCGCATCATGTTACAATTTCATGTTTTTATGTCAAAAATTACGTCCAATGTAACATGAAAACATGAAATTGTAACATGATGCGCAAAAAAATCCGTCAAGTTAAACGCGGGGTTCTTCTAGTGTTCATTCCTTCCAATCAAAAGCTGAAGCACCATAGCATTCGAAAAGTGATGCCACTTCATTCCTTTTCTAGTTCCCATCCATTGGATTGACTCGTCATATCCATCATCATCATATTTCACAGAGATTCTCTCGACATTGGACCACCAGTTTCCAGATGGTCTCCTCGCTAGGTCGGCAAGGTACGTGGCTTCTCTGTCATACCACACCCAACGTCTGACATCTAGAGCACCCCTCTTCACCTCGGATTTGGCCAACCCAAGATACAAGTCGTGAACAATGACACCATTGAAACCATCACCGACATCTTCAATCAGCGATTTGGCCTTCAGAGTTTGCAACTGCAAGTATTACACAACACCATGTTGAGAAGGCCAAAATGTAAAAGCAACCAAATGGATCAAGAAATTTAGCTCTGCTTGGTTGTAGAGAAATTACCAACCAAGAACCTTTTCATCACTATCTCAACCTTCAATTCTCTTACCACCAACTACTTTGTAGAAAAACGCATATAAAGGTAGCATGAATTGGACTACCAAACTAAACATCATCAAACGTAATGGATAGATACCATGGATTCAAACCAAGATCAAGTAGAATTACATGGTAAGAAATTGCAAAAGACAAATGATTCAAACAATCATAATTCAAAATTCATACTTAATCCTTAATAAACCTCCCTTTTCACAAGCTCTGCACGATACTTAACCATTTGTATATATCAAGGGGAAATATATCATGCTAAAATGTTCCCCAATTAACAAATCCATCTTCAATAAATTCATCTTCATAACCAATGGAAATTTCCCTTTGCGATGGATGAAAAAGAACTACATCCATAATAAAAGTTGGTCCTCCTCTCACAATCAATTAGAACCTTTTCAAAGGATGTTGAATACCAGATGGTCCTTCACTCGAAAATGGTTGAATCTGTTATCATTATGCAAGTTCTCCACCCAAACACTTGAATCACATCCAAGGCTTCCCAATTGAGCACCCAAAACTTTCAATGCTAAAGGATGAAAATGTTCCTCTACATTGACACTTTTCTGAAACCGACAATGCTGAATGCAATAATGGATTTTCGACTTATCACCTTCACTTATGACATCCATGTGAGGTGCCGCACTATGAAGAAATAGTTGTTTTGCATCTTCCTCTTCCAAATCAGGCATCTCTAGACAATCACTTTTAGCAATGCTTAAGCGAGCAAATATGTCAATAGAACAAGCCATCACCATCACAATACTGCCATGATGAAAACCTACCCGAAGATAATTCCTAGCTTGCTCAAGTGACTCTTGCCACACATTGTCTAAAGCTAAGAACACTTGTTGTTGGTATATGCGTCATCAAAGAAGATCCATAATCTATAATTGCACATATTTAGATTCATAAGCAACATCCATTTCCTCAAATAAAACAAAGCTCTAATACATGAGGTTGACTACTTGGAATTCCAAACTAAGAATGTTGCCTTCTTTGTGATCAAGGTATCAAATACAAGTACATCAACACACCTAATCAACATCATATTCAACAAAGGTGGGATGTGCTCAACTAACCATAGCATCCGTCTTAGACATTAGACTATCGTGGTTTATATCAGTCAATCTTCGCACCATTTCCTTGTGCAATTCGATGGGCTCACTCTTGCTTTCCAATTCAACATGGCATACTCTCCCCTCAAACTTCATATGCAACTCGTCACCAAGTGGTCTACAAAAAGTGGTCTTTCCAATTCCTTCCACACCATAAACACCCACTACACGAACACCATAAAACGGTGATGGTTTTGTACTCCCAAGCTTGTTGATTATAGCCTACAATTAGGCAAAAGCAATATAAACATATTAGATCCATGCAACTACTTCATGTTGTATTGTCAACCATACTCTATTTTTTACAAATGTTGTGGGAAACATTGGAGTTCAATTTTGTGTTAAATCTCAATGCAACTTCATACTTGGAAGGAGTTCATTTAATGACTGAAGGATGAAAGTTTATGTGACTTTATATCAAAATATTTAGTTTTGTATAAGTTAGAAATGATACTTTTAAATCAAACAAATATTGTAGCTAAAAATACAAAAACTTACTAGAATAACTTTGGTTCAAAGTAATTAGTGCGGAAAAGTAACATAGTACCAATCCATCTTGTTCTAGCCCAAGAGTACACCCAAAATGGTTGGAATTGGTCATTGATGAACAAGCCAACCAAATTAAATACACTCCCTTGCTAGAATTGGACATGATTTCTTGCATTCCATTAGGGATGTGGGATCATACACACTTGTGGTCGGCATAGGCTAAGGAAATAATAAATCCCACAATTGGACTATTAGTCTTGTAAGTCACTCTTCTACACAAACCATATTTCCACTCACAATAGAAAGCATCCCTCGCATTGTCCAAGACCATTCACATTCATACCCTCTAGTATATTCACAAGGATTTCTCACCTGAAGTATGCATGTTCTCCCTTGCACAGGTGCCTCACTCCATGAGCTCTCCGGTGGAATTAGGCGACGAACAACACTCACAATTTGCTTTCTCAATGCAACTTCACCCAACCAATTCACATGCATAATTCCATTGAAGGAGTGCAATACCTTCAATGCATTGTCCCAATTGTGCACATCAATCCTAGCATCATCTTTTGCCCAATCTCTCCACATAGATAGCCAATGCTGTTGTCTTTCTTCATTCCTTGTGCATTCACTTGGTGAGAGTTCCAAATACACAGGGAAAATGGCAAGCTTCCCAGGTTTCTCTTTTTGAATTTGCACAAACACCGCCAACTTTAGCATGGACCATTTTGACCGAGTGAAATAATCTTCAAATAATACCAATATTGCAACACAACATTGTCGAGCAGCTTGAAATGTAAGTTCAAGAAACTTTTGACCCTTTGATAAACTACCAAGCTCTTTGTCAAAGAACACCGAGTAATCCCACCTTTCCAAATCGACGCACAATTGCTCGATAAAGTTCTTTTGAACTCCACTGTGGCTTAGAAATATTTGATGCTTTGGTTCCAATTCCAGTTCCACGACAAAACCAACAAAACCAACAATTCAGAAATGCCAACAAATAACAAGTCTCAGGGGACAAGAGCAGTGAAGTGGATCATGCTGAACAAACCCAGTGTTATATTAGGTTTGGAAAGGCTAGAATGTCCAATGCAAGTTGAGGTGGACCCTACTAAATTTTTAAAAATCAAAGGTTCATGACATGCAAGATAACCTACTCCTTTCCAAAAAATGATTAACCCCTAAAGTGGGCCATTCCATGCTTATCTCAAACCCTCCTTGTTCCATGCCTTAGGGTTTGGCATTCCGACTTGAAAGAACACCCTCAAGCCAGGAGGACATCTTCATTTTCAGGATTCTCACGAAAGCATCAGGCTTGGAAGAAGAAACCCTAGGGTTCGCCAGGTTTCTTCATTTCTTCCTCCAGGTCCTCTAGAGTACAAACGAGCCATTCTGAGAAATCATGTGTTCATTCATCAGCATCTCACCCGTGATTGTCAGCAGCGTTGGAAAGACCCGTCGCTTCCATCAACCAAGAATTGGAACAGCTGTAGTGATGCAACATAGATGATTCAACACCAAAACTAGGTGGCCCTTCTACGTTATTTTACTTACATATTTCAATCTAAACAACATGCTGCAAAAGACGGTAGGCACAAATTGCTATTAATCATGCACACAAAAAGGATCGCTTTAAGCCAGTCATTAGGTAGGTCCTTCCTACAGTTCAAAATCACAAACCCAGAAGCACGAAACGCACCTCAGAGAGATCCTCCTCTTGTTCACGACCCCTCTTCATTGTAAATCCTTCCTGCTCATCACTGCCATCTGCAACTGGATCTGACCAAAATAAGTTCGTCGTAAGAACCTTCTCAGCCTTGTGCTAAGTTCTACGCAAGCAGGTACCAGCTATATATAAGGACAAGAGTACACAAGGAAACTCAACTTCAAGACAGGGACTGAGTGGACCATACACACAACTCAAGAAGAGGAAATGAGGAGATCAATTGACGAAACCGGCACAAGCTGAGAATTACTGACGTACTTCGCTAGTCCGAGTTAGTACAGAAGAGGCTGGCAATGGCACTGGACTGCTTCTTTGGACTTTTATAACCCTCATGAGGAGTATCTCCACGGTGGCTTGTCTCCTTCGGTGCGGATACTACCTTATTAAGACCGGAATTCTAACACTCGGTCGTGGTCGCAGCCGTGAACGGCGTCACCCTCTGAGGGTCCTTTTGCGAGCAGCTCTACGTCGGCTGGCTGGGCCACCGCCTCGCTGCAAGCGTGTCTACGGCTACACGCTCGTGCTCACGACTCTGACTTTCATCACCTTGGGGCTCTCATTCCGAAAATTAGCGTAAGCACGCTCTGCTTGTTTTGGATTTGGTTAGGGTTAGGTAGTGGAGGCCGTGTTCGGAAATAAGCAATAGCTAGTTTAGGTGAAAAACCAGCTACAATTCGCAAAAAAAAAACCTTGAAAAACTTCATAAAAAGATTATTTTGAGTAAAAAGTATGGAAATGACTGGACTCCGTACTTGAAAATACTGTCAGGGTCTAGTTTGATCCTTCCACACTATTGAACAGTGCAAGAAAATTGAAGAAAGAAATTCAGGTTTGGTGTCCACAACCAAACACCGTCAAATTTAAATCTGGCCATCGAAAGAGACTTTCCGCATCAGAGCAGACTTTCCTTTTTGAGCAGCACTGACCCCAGAATACATTCACAATAATTTGCGACAAGGCTATACCTGTATCTGACACGGGGCTATTCCGAGAAATGGAGTTGTAGTTGTAAAAACCGACCGACAAATTTGAAAAGAAAAGGCTGACTTGTGCATAAATTTTTGGGGGTCTGGTAAGTATAAAGCGCAACTTGCGACAAGTTCAGAAATTTAGGGCTCATTTTCATCAGTTGCCCTTGGTAGAATTGCTGAGTGATGGAAGAATTTTGCCAAAAAATGGGGATTTGTCTTTCTATGTTGGTTGCGTTCGTTGCTGCTGCTGCAACACTGCTGGCTGGTTTGGCGGCAAGTTTTTAGATCAACGCATACAAAATTGACAAACCGCCACCAATGTAGCTCCATGCTTGCGCATACGTTGCTCACACCTTAAAGGAAAACAGAAACGAAGACTAACGGTGAAATCCGCAACAGACAACGAGAGTTAGTAGCGCAAAATTGCTCAAATCTTTATTTTAATCTTGATCAATTTCCGCAAAGAATGCACAATTAGCAGGTTCAAAATCTTGGAAGAACCAAAGCGAAGTTTTTCCACTTCAGAAAACGCTGAATGATCTGCAGATGATCATGACGACCTTTTTCCAAATAATGAGATTTGAACATAACATTCAGGAGCAGTGAGAAGAACTACCTTCTTAGACAGAATGATGTGGAATATTCCACACCATTTCATCCTTGGATGATATGGTGTGGAATATTCCACACCGTCCCATCAGTAGCCAATAATCCACGTGTCACAAATTGTCAGAAAATTGAAGCTCACTCACCTAGGTACCTGGGACAAAACTATAGTTAAGTCTAATAACAAAATGGGTTATTGAAAAAATAATGCATTCAACTAAATTAGAAACAAAATCAATCTTCAAGATTAAAAATTTCATGAAATTAGCATTCTACTCATTGAAACTAATGTTTTAGTTTTATCATACATTTTAAATGCCTTTCAAGATTTGTGTATTAGGAATGAGAACACAAATCTTTATATACATATGGAGTGGTAGGAGGTAAAGTAAATAATGTGGGATAAATAAATTAAAGTTAATAGGAGCTCAACCATTCATAGTTAAGTCAAATTAAAGCAAGAATTCTATTTGAAGTAAAATTTCAGGCCTCATTTAGTCATAGTAAAATAAAAAATTTCAAAAAACTTTAGACAAAAAAAGTTGAAAAATCTATTTAAATTTCAACTCCAAAAATTCATTTAATATTCCAAGCTTCCAATCAAAAGTTAAAGACAAATTTCAAAGAGGGGTTGGAAGGGACATTTTCTTTTACATCTTGAAACATCCTCTCTAAACTTTGTCTATAGATTTTGATTGGAGGATTGAAATATGAAACAGACTTTTGGAGATGAAATTCAAATAGATTTCCCAACTTTTTTTAGTCCAAAGTTTTTTGAAAAAAATTATTATATTATGACTAAATGAGGTTTGAAATTCTACATAAACATAATTTTGACATTTTGACAATAAGCAAGTTAGCACTCATTTTCAAATTATCACATATTCTTTGAGGATTCATGGTGAAAAATCAATTTCAATATAACAATGACATCTCCAACCTTCATTTCTTCAAATGTTTCCCACTCAATTCCTTTATAGGGCTACCCAAATTATTTTGGGGATGGCAAAGGGTTAAATGACATTGGGATTTTGATTCAAAGGATTCTCATGGGGTTTGGCAAATCATTTTAATGTTTCTTTGAATATTTGTTTGGCTGGTCCGAGATTTAGAAAGGAAAAAAAAAGAAAGCGTAAACCATAAGTCTATTGCTGTGGTCCTGACACCTGATATTGGAGCTTACTTTAATTCCCCATGTGGATGTTTTTTGTGGATAATGCCTCCAAGGAAGGAAAGGCAATCTCTCTAAAGGCTATTGAATGTTATAAACTCCATAAAGTAGAGTTCTTGGCCACAATTATCTTTTAAAGGACATTTTATGTCTAGGCTTGGTCAAACTTCATTAGATTTTTATATTAAAATACACATTTATAAAATTTTCTATTTATCACATGTAGTAATATATGTTTAAAATTCAATATCAATTTTTTATAATTAGAAACAAAAAATTGAATTTTATATGATTTTGTAAGGAAATCTCTTTGTAAAAATCATATGACTACAAAAATGCTTGAAATAGTATGAAGTTTTCAAGAAAAATGGAAATAATTGTGAGAAACATCATGGTATAATTTGTAGAGTCCTTGAGATCACACCAAGAGAAATTCAACAAAATAAAAGATCAAAAAGTGTTGTGTTTTGAGCTTTCAAGATTATGCTGTCTTCAAAGTGTTACAAAAATCCTAATTTTAACAGTTTTTAAAAAATAATCATATGGAATAAGAAGTAGATTACTAGAGCTACATTTTCTTAATTAGATTTAAAAACATTTAAAATCAAGAACTACATGAAAATTTAAGTTTTGACTTTCAAAATGCCCATAGGGCTTGCAATGTCTTTTAACCCCTAAATACCCAAGCCTTTAAAAATTTGTTTCTCCTATGAAAAAAGACTATAGGCTTATAGATATCCCCAATGAATCAGATTGGTTTTTGTTTTTCTAAATCTCACAATATATATGTTTAAATAGTTGGCTTATTACTATATATTCAAATTTTAAGTGTGGAATTGCATAGGATTTGTGAGAGTATAACAAGAGAAATGTAATTATTCTATTTTTTGTATACTTCTCTACTCCACAATTTTTGGAAAATTTTCATATAAGATTTTGGGCGGATTGGAGGTGACATGAACAACTAGAATTTCTATTTACATACTAAAATGCACTTCCAAACATCTTAAGTTTAAATAAAGAGCTATCAAACTCATTACAAAATTCACCTTGCAATTGTTGAAATGCAATCTTTTTAATAAGTAGAAATCACAAATAACTCCAAATCAATACTTGCATGTCTAAATTTTTAATCATGAAAACACTTACTCTTTCCATTGGGACCATTTTCAAAGCAAATGGACAGTCACAATTTTTTAGATTTGAAATCAAGTGAAATTGACAAACTTTGTTGAAAGCGAGGAAATGAAGTAAAATTGACAAGTTTTACACTTCATTAATGGTACACACAGGTGTTTGAGAACCTTTCAAAAATCAAATATTTACTTCTTTCAATTAGAAATGGAAGTTTCAAATAGTTAATCTTCAAAATTGCCTACAAAGAAATTTAAAACTCGCACAAGAATTTAATTGCCCACTATGGTCAATTGGATGGTTTGATGTTAAGGGTTAAATGTTTTTAATGATGGGGCATGGAGTGATTAGAGATTGCAAAAGGAACTTCCACTTTTAAAGTGTAATTTCATCACAAAAAGAGATTTTTTTATTCCATCATGTAATGGCCATGTTAGAGAAATCTATGACTTGCTTTACGTGAATACGATGACTAGTTACACCATATAGCCTTTATACTCCACTAACAAATTGGGTCTACAAAATTTTCTTTCAAATTTATATTTTTAGAAATTTTTAAAATTAAAGTTTCAACTTGGTGTGGTTAAGAACAAAAAATAACTAGAATGATTCCAAATTTTTTCGAAGATGTTTCAAACAACATGCTATCAGTATCAATTGTAAAATTTTAAAAATTGATGCATTTATAAATTTTATAAATTTTTTTAGGATTCAATTTAGTGCATTTTCACTCTAAGGGTCTGTTCCCACCAGTCATTATATCAGCAATATTAGGATAGAAACAAGTAAAAGTGGAGGGAGGGTTCCCATAGGAACATTAGCATATTTGCCGAGCCTGCGTGGGTGCTGAGCTGGTGCTCAGGTAAGGTCGCTCATCGTAGAAAACGTCAGTAGTTCAGAGCATCGCCACAGGTGCACTTCAAGTAGGGTCGCCAAGTGCAGCCTTGGCGTGTGGATTTGGAGAGTGGGACTCTGCCCCGTGGCTGACGAGCCAAGCCTGGGCGCTTAATGGATATTAAATGAAAACAATTTGAAGGTTTTGAAATTAAACTTACACAAATTTAACTTTCAATGCATTACCTCACATTGTTTCAAAAGCACTCTTAACTTATTTTGAGTTTAGAGAATGAAGAGAAGTTCACTATATACACATGGGGTGGTAAAAGGTAGAACAAACAATGTGGGATAAGTAAAATTAAAGTAAGTAGAAGCTCAACACTCATAGTTAATTCAAAAGTAGGCATAATAGAATGAACTTTGAATTAACTATGAGTGTTGAGCTTACTCTAATTCTACTTATCCCACATTGTTTGTTCTACCTCCTACCACCCCATGTGTATATAGTGAGCTTCACTTTTCACTCGAAACTTAACAAAGTTGAAAAGTCTATCTCCTAACTTTCTACACACAAGTAAAGGGAACTTTATTGAAGTTGGAAGATGATTTTATTTTTCAATTTTTTTGACACAAGTAAAGGATGAATTGTGGTTCAAATTACTTGTGAGGTTATTTGAGGCCAGTTGGGTCAGTGCCTCGACGATGGGGTAGAAGGGACTGTCACTACCATCAAAGATGGAGTGAAGAGGTCAGTCAAACCCTTTGGCGAGGCGCATTGAAGCCCCACTATTTGGCACAAGCTTGTGGGAAACACGATAGTGAGGCCAGATATCTGCTGTAGGAGACAAGGAATGAGTGATGGAAAGTGCTGGACTAGTCCTTAAGACTAGCTCCGAGCCTGCTGGTCAATGAACTGTCCTTCTCTTTGTTCGAGACGGCCCTTTAACTAATCACAACGTTCCTATCTACTACTTGGTGGGGACAGACCCTAACTAAGAGATATTAATAATTTGGAATTTCCTTCTATCTCATACCTACTTTTACATAACAATTTTTTTAAGAATGAAAATTAATATTTGTAGAACTTTTTTCTTTTTCTTGGACTCTCAACTCAATTCCTCATTGCAAAGATTTAAAGCTCAAAACTTTGTAGTGCAAGAAATTTAAATTAAGAAGGTTCAAAGTCAAATAATCTAGTCTTGAAATACTTCTTTTTTTTCACTTAAACATAGATATCTTGCAATCTATGTGGTCAAATTTTCTGAAATTTTTTCCACACATTCTCCTACTATTTAGGTGTAGGATCTTCTAGTTAGATGTGCAAAATAAACAATTTTTAATTTTTTTTCTCTTTGCTATAGAAATGACAGTTATGAGTGTCTTTATGGCAAAACAAGCCCTTGGCCCTATAGAGGTTAACTCATGCACTCCGAGTCTAGCTCTGTGAACTAAGTAAATTTCTCCCAGTGACTTGACCTCAAAAGCTATTCCCATATCACCTATTTGTCACTAAATACCGTCTCAACTTAACAACAAGCTCGAATCCTGCAAGCAAGCTCGAATTCCGCACTGCCTTAACAAAGGCTTGAATCTGAGCAAGGTCCTTAGAGCATCTCCACCGTGACACAAGCCAATGCACACGCAAAATGGCTTTTCCCGTGTACATATTGCCAAGCGGACACGCAAGATTCTAAGAGCCCCATTGTGACACGCAACATGGGCCTGGCCTAGTCACAATTTGAGTGCTCCATTAATAAAAAAGCTCAAAAAATGGTTTTGAGTGTCCATCTTGCGGGCACTCAAGACTTGAGGGCCCGGGGTCTTTTCTTTTGCGCATGGGGTCCAAAAAATGGTTTTGTGTCCTTGCCCTGTGCCACAGTGGGACAATTATTGATCCCGGGCCTGGGACTTTTCCACCCCGTGTCCCTCTTGCGTGTCATGGTGGAGATGCTCTTACGGATCCCACGAGACCCCACAAGGCCACTCAAAACATCCATAGTAGTAGGAGTTAAAAGAGAAAGAGCAGAAGCGCCATGAATGGCAGTAAGTCCCCTTGCCCAAACCCAGCCTTTAATTTCCTGCGCTTCATACTTGGAATTTCTAAATTTCTCCAAGCAAACTGCTCGCCACTGCGAGTTTGTGTAAAGCATTTGGTGTAATGCACCAGTCAGTGCAATCACCTGGTGTTGTTCTCCAAAATCAGCTTCCATAGATCTCAATAACATGGATCTGAAGCTCAAATCTCATAGCTCGAATATCAGAATTAGGGTTCAGGGTGCCGATTCACCGCTACTGAACTCCCCAATTTCGGGCAAGTCAACACAGGCAATGTCTAAACCAACGGTTTAAAGTGCTAAATTTGCACACATTAAACAAAGCGATAGCAGTTAGCTAATTTGGAAGCCTAAGGGTCCTTACCCACTTGCATCTTATACAGATGGTAGGCAGAGAGAAAGCCATATTAACCCCTGAGCGCTCAGCCCGTAGATAGTGAAGAGAAGAGCTTGGTAACCTCTTTCCACATAAATTGGTGGTAGTGACTCAATTTTCAGATCCATGGAAATTCACCATAGAAAATAAGACTTCACTACTTCCTCTACTAATGGAAAGGGTCCGCAGAATTTTTCGCCGTTTGTTTTTGAAATTTATAATGGTCAAAATGAGGTTGACATTTCATAAAGCACCCAAATTTCAAGGGGTATGTTGCAAAAAGCCATTGCTGGTGGAGCATTAGGTGGAATCTGATGTTGAAAATTGGAGAGGAATGCCGGGGTTGGGTTATCTTGAGGCTTACCAAATCTGATGTCAATCTGACTCCAATAGGACCCTCAAAACATGCTACAAATGCGGATGTGTGTGGCGGACTAGGAAATTGTAACCGGGAGCATTATATGACTGACATGCTGGATGTCCTTGCAACAAACTAGTACGGGACTGCCAGTTGCGTTTTTCTGTGCCACTTTCCCAACTAACAAGGTCAGTTGAAGTCGTGTCTTTAGTGATGGGGGGAGAAAAGGGATAGATGTCACAATGTTGTCATGAACTTCTTCACCGTTGTAGTCTTCGATTACCTACAGTGTCTTGAGTCACGTCCAAAACATTCGAAATGTTGATGCGGTTTCACTTAGCGGATTTTACTCAAGGATAGATAATAGGTCGCAGGTGGTCTTCCTACCAAAGCTTGCTCACGAGAAACCCTGAACCGAAAACGAAGCATCAATCAAGGGATGCTAACACTTTTATCTTCCCAATAGTGTGTCTGGATTTGACAAAAATACAGGGACCATTCGAAGGCATGCCACGCATAATGAACCCATGAGTATGACTGTAGTTACCACGACACTCTTGCTTGCTGCTTTTCGAGCGACTTTTTTTTCTCTGCGATGAATTTCTATCAAATTTGTTTCAAACAAAATAAGCAACCACAGATTTTGGGTTGCGACTATGACATAGACTCTACCTGCTTTGCAGTTTCACTTCGGTTGACTCTCCTTCATACACATGAGATATGGAGGCAACCACTGATCAGTAAATAATTCAACCCCACCCACGATAAGGGATTGCATCATTCATGGAAACTCAGATACACTACTCACCGAATTGACATTAGATACAACAGCTAGGCGAGGAAAATGAAGCCATATTCTAGAAGTTCATCACATCCAAAGTCATGGGTAGCGCAAGATAGGTTAGGCGTCGTACTTCATCATTGGAGCCACCAACACTAAATATGTAAATTCCTTTCTACTCATGAAATGCGTAACCTCCAATTCAAGTGTACAAGTGTACAAAGTCCCACATCGTGCACTAGTTCACAAAACTAGAACACCTACTCAGAATCTCTGCCTCTGTTGGAAATATTAGATGAAATCTACCTGGAAAAGATAAACTCTGTATTTCTTCGAGGGATGGAGGCATCCCCTGAAAATCGCTCCAATAATGTACAACAATGCTCCCAACAGTTGTCATCCTCGTCTAGGTTTAGTTATTCGTAATGCCCACCTTCTTTGGCTATGAACTTTGACAAAGCATCCATCCAGACACATATGAGCCCCACCACACGTCTTGCAACAATATCGTGTCCTATGCTTGCAAACAATGCACTAGCGCCAAAGGTTTGGCCGGATGCTACTGTAGTGCACAGTAGTTGGATGGCACAAACATTCCACCTTGCATGTCGATGGAGGGTTCAACTAAAGAATTATCAAAGACTGCGCTACTTCCATGTGATACTGGAGCCTCTTTTGGTGTAGGAGTGTGATCCCACATGCTAGACCTAGAATACTAATATATAACGAGAAATTTCAAAAATTATTCCCTTAGAAAGGAAAGTTTTTGAGTTCTCATAGGAAATTAAGGAAACTTAGGAATACCGGATCTCCGGATCCGGAAAATTTTCATTAGGTATAAAAACCTAATTCCGAAACCTTAGAAAGTTCCGGAAATTGGAGGATGGCGCTGGCCCTAGAAACCAGAAACCGGATCCGTACTAGGGTTAGGATTTTGCCGCCAAAACCTGTCCCGTACATTCATTTGACTGACCGTCCAGTTGGCCAGTATAAGAAGAGAACTGTAGCTGGCTGAAGACACAAGTACTTCCTTGTTTTCCTTCCACTTGTATTTTTCGTCTTCCTAGCTTTTTGAGAATTCCGGTAGACTGAGGAACTGGATGAGTTGCGATCGTGCAGGGGTTACTGGAGTGAAACTTTGTGAGCAAGAGAAGTAGGGAGAGATTGTGTGAGTTTTTCTTGTGAGCAAGATGTCTTCTAGGGCAAGCCGGCGCAAGCTGAAGGATTTACCCGAAGACTTAGACGAAGAACTTCCGCCGCCGCCGCCCTGGCCGAAGGCGATTCCGGTGATGAAGGTGGTCCCGGAGGTGCCTACAGAGGAGAACCAACTGGAGCGCCTGCGCCAGAACCTCACCAACATGGGATGTGAGGGGCTCATGGAGGTTCCTTGGGGCATCAGGGAGGAGAGCTTGGTGTCTAATCTAATTCGTCCGGAAAGCGGTATCCTAGATACCACCCTCTGGGCAAAGCTGGAACTGTGGTCGGTTAACACGTAGAGAACCGTCTACAACTTCCGAGAGGCGTCGGACAAAGTCATAGAGAAAAATCAAGAGGTTATGGAAGGTGAATTCCGGGCGCCGGCTAATCCGAAAGAGGGTCACCAGGTTTCCGACCTGGTGAATCCGGAGTATCGGGATGTGATAGCGTTTCTTAACCCTCACTAGAAGAAAAACGTGTCCGCTGCAACCCACTAGAATGCGACTACGTGTCCTATACAACTACCGTACAACTGCTGCCCTTTATATTTGCACCAAATTGGTCGTGTACTTTGTTCTAGTTGCAAAGTAGTCGTAGAACGATGTATAACTTTACGAGAGAGTAACAGAAGAGTAGATGTGAAGCATTTTACATCCGCAGTACATCAATATCGTTGATGTACGGTCCTAGACTTCAATGTATTTAACTGCAGTCAGGTGTAGTTTGAAAAATGACTGCAGTTCAACTAAAAAGCTTTATGAGAGATAACAGAAGTGCAGATGTGAAACACTGTACATCCGAAGTTCATCAGTGTTGTTGATGTATGATCTTGAAGTTCAACGTATAAAACTATAGTCAGATATAGTTTGGAAAATGACCAAAGTTTAATTACAATACAACTACAATGCAATTACAATGCAATTACAATGCAACTACACAGCAACTATAGTGCAACTGCAATGCGACTACAAAACTACAACAAATCAATTGCAATGCAACTACAAACCAACTACAATGCAACTACGAACCAACTACAATGCAACTACGAACCAACTACAATGCAACTAGAAACCAACTACAATGCAACTAAAAAACAACTACAATGCAACTACAAACCAACTACAATGCAACTACAAACCAACTACAATGCAACTACAAACCAACTACAATGCAACTACAAACCAACTACAATGCAACTACAAACCAACTACAATGCAACTACAAACCAACTACAATGCAACTACAAACCAACTACAATGCAACTACAAACCAACTACAATGCAACTACAAACCAACTACAATGCAACTACAAACCAACTACAAACCAACTACAATGCAACTACAAACCAACTACAATGCAACTACAAACCAACTACAATGCAACTACAAACCAACTACAATGCAACTACAAACCAACTACAATGCAACTACAAACCAACTACAATGCAACTACAAACCAACTACAATGCAACTACAAACCAACTACAATGCAACTACAAACCAACTACAATGCAACTACAAACCAACTACAATGCAACTAAAAAACAACTACAATGCAACTAAAAAACAACTACAATGCAACTACAAATCTACTACAGTGCAACTAAAAAACAACTATGATGCAACTAAAAAACAACTATGATGCAACTAAAAAACAAGTAACTGCAACTATAAAAACAATTACACTTCATATAAGTTAACAACAATGAAGATGCAACTGGAAGATGACTTCATTGCTCAAAAAACGAACTAAAATTTGAAAACCAAATGATTATAGTTTATTTGCAAAACATCTACAATTCATAAATGCTCTCAATATCTTGCAGCTGCTAAGACACTCTCTTCTGCAGATAATTCTATGGCTCCAACTAAAGATGGAATAGTAGGTAGTGGAGGTACATCCTCTGGGGTAGCTAAACCAGAAGCTTGTATAGTAGTGCTCACGAAAACATCTGATGTGTCCACAAATTCTCGTCGAGCACGGGCTTCTTTATGCAAAACTACTTTCCAACCTTCTTTCCTTACATCATCAGCAAAGAATACTTGAGTTGCTTGGCTTGAAAATATAAAAGGATCACACATCCTACACATTTTGTGGCGAAAGTTCACTATAAGAAAACCAACTTCATCTCTAATGTATGTTGGATTTCCTCGATTGTCTGTTTTCTTCACCCATTCACAGCGCATTAGTATCACAGGGGTGCTAAGAGACCCATAATCTAGTTTTAATATATCTTTCAGTACTCCGACATACTGCACTGATACATCCCGAACATCAAAAGTTGGAATCTGGAACACAGATGCAACACCGCAGTCATATGTCTACAATTGATTTGAGGCATTGTCATCAACTCTAAAATGGTTTCCAAAAGCTTTCATTCGAGAATATCGAAGTGCTTTTTGCGATGGTTTCTTGCATAACAACATCATATCATTGTCTTCTATAGTATGTGCATCAATATGATTGTTGCGAATAGCTGTTTGGATCCAAACTTCAAGGGCTGCTGTATTTCGATCTATTTGACTCTCTTCCTTCCACTTCCTACAAGTGCATCACAGAAGTTAAAACCACAACTATGTCAAGGTGTTAAACAATAATTAGTGAAGTTCCTGATGTACAATTGTCCTAGGTATTTTTTTATCACAATAGTTGCATGCATATGACTTGCATATTTTTTTAATAATTGGATTGTTCAAGATGAAGAAGCATGTGCAACTTACTTCACGAATGGCTCCATAATTGCAACATTGTTTAGCACATAATTATGTGCTGCATTCCACATTGTAGTAGACATAAGAAATTGACGACCCGCACCTTCAAGAACTTCTTCAACGTCACCATATTCCTCCTCAGCGTCCCAAACACGCCTTTTGACAATATCAAATCTCTGTAAATACTCAATTACAAAACCAAGACATTCTTCCTTCAAGTACCCTTCTGCCATGCAAGCCTCTGGCCTAGCCATGCTTCGAACATAATTCTTTAATGTTTTCATATACCTTTCAACTGGATACATCCACCTCGTGCTAACAGGCCCACACAAGTCCAGTTCTTGCACTAGATGATATGGAAGGTGTGTCATCATGTCAAAAAAAGATGGTGGAAATTCCATTTCCAATAGTGCCATACTTTCAGCCACATCCAATTGAAGAGACTCAAACTCCGCTGGATTATAAACTTTTGTACATATCCTCCTAAATACCTTACACATCCGCATGACAGCCATCCGTGCTCTAGGCTTCAACAGATCTCGCAATGCTAATGGCATCAATTGTTGCATTAAGACGTGATAATCATGCGATTTGAGGCTTCCAAATTTTTTAGCCTTAATATGCTTGCCAAATGACAAAGAATACCCTGAGGGTAGCTTCACAGAGGCAATTATATTTGAGAACTGCAAGTACTCTTCTTCTGAAAGCACATATCCTGCTGCTGGTTTCAACATCTTACCAACTCTACGAGGGTTTGGAATTAGCCACAAATGCTGTCGTATACCTCTTCTTTGTAAATCACGTCGCACCTTCACTGTATCTTTTTTTCCACTTATTGTTTTCAGAAAATTCTTGGCAAGATTCATCTCACAATGCATGACATCCAATGTATAGCGAATAAGAAGCCTCTGTTCACACAAACAATCTTTTTAAGTAAATATGAAATTGATTGAGGACAATTACAAACATAATAGACAACCAACTATACATTCATTTGTACATCTATCTCCTTATTGCTTTCACTGTCACTTCATCTCTATCAAAAAACATGCTAGTGGAACTTGCCAAAAAATCTAATTCATTTCTTGTATACTATAGATGCTTTGATATTCACTGTGGTTGCTCATCACAAACACAATGTTACCATACACTTATATATGTAACTACAACACAACTAATATGGAACTACTATAATGTCATTTTATTCAATTACTTCCGATAGTTGCAAGTTAGTCATTCAATTAGACAAAGCATTGGAACTCACCTTCCAATAAGGCAACTTGAAAAGAATACTAGTCTGCTTTACTCCATGCAATTTGGATGGATCACCTCGAGCACCATCTCTATTCCCTGCTGCTTTCCAAATCTTGTACTGGTGTGCATATTTCAATTGATCTTCTACAAATACAACTTTGGGCCTTCCTCGAGTCTCTAGTCGCCCATCAAAGTGATCTTTCATATGCTCTGATCGGTACGGATGACTAATAGGCAACCATCTACGAGTCCCACAATAAATTTCTTTAGATAGCTCTATAGAGTGCTCTGCTCCTAAGTCATTACCACACCATGCACAGCTTGCATAGCCTTGGTGGGCAAACCCTCCAACAATACCGTATCCTGGATAGTCATGTATTGTCCACATAAGAACTGCTCTTAGGTTGAAAGAACGAGTACCAACTTCTTGTACTATATCATAGGCTAGCACTCCCTTCCACAGTTCTAGCAATTCATCCACCAAGGGCTCTAGATACACATCAAATACTTCAGCAGTTACAGATTGCTTTCCAGGAATCAATAAAGCCAATATCATAAAAAAAAATTTGGTGCATAACCATGGAGGTAAATTATAATTCAACAATGTTACTGGCCAAGTAGACCAACTCGAGCGGGTCTGCTTAAAAGGATTCACTCCATCTGCAGCAAGAGCAAAATGAACATTTCTAGAATCTTCTTGAAAGCTTGGATCTACATTTTCATGGAAGTGGTGCCATGCTTTTGAATCGCATGGATGTCGCACTAGATTGTCTCCTCCTAGACGATTACTTCCATTCTTTGAGTGCCACAGCAATAATGTTGACAATGCTGGACTGCGAAACATGCGTTGCAATCTTGGAATGATAGGAAAATGCCTCAATACTTTTACAGGAAACTTCTTCCTAATTTCATCTCTATACCTCGGAAGATTACACTTCGGACAATTTGTAGCAGTTTCGAGTTCTCCTCTGAACAATACACACCCTTTTTCACATGCATGGATGCTATTGTAAGACAACCCTAATTTCTTGGTTAGGCTTTGAGCTGCATAAAAGTTTTTAGGCAATGTATTGCCTTGCGGTAGAATGTGTCCTTGCAAAAGAGTAAATAATTCATCAGCAAAATTGTTACTCACCCCATGGACAGTGCACACATTCATGAGAAGAATGGTGGTAGCCAACTTGGTACACTGAGCACCTTCATACAATTCATACAGAGCATCCTCCAAAATTTGAGAGTCGAAATTACTTAAATCTTCATGCTCCGATTGCTCATTTGTATCACCAACTGGTTCTTCTTGTGGCATAGTATTATTGACCTCTACTTCAGCATTCGCACTTGGTCTAGAGCTGCAGTTGTCGTTGACATCATCTGCTATTGTAAAGGCTTCAACTATTGTGTCATGTAGTCGTTCTTCAATGGCCTCTGGGTCTTCGAAGTCTTGGAACAAATTGTCAAGCATGTTTCTAGTGTCCACTTCATTATCTATTTGCACTTCTTGACCTCCTTCTGACCTCCAGAAATCAGCCTCCCATTCGTCATCTGATGCCTCCCTATTTCCAGGTCCTCGCCACACTCGAAATTTTGAATCCCTTCCATTTTGAGTTAGATGATCCCTCACTGTAGAAGCAAGCCACTTCCTGCCACCTTTACATTTACAACACGGACAGATCATTCTTTTCAAATTCAAAAATCGAGCTCGGCGATACTCTCTCACCCAAAGTCTATCATCACGTTGTTGCTTCCGTCGCTCCTCTGCAACTCGAACCTCGTCATTTTCTCTATCCATCCCACCTTGAACAACTTTGAATCTGACCAACGGACTTTGGTTGGCTTCAGAATGTAGTTGTATTGAAATAACAGTAGAAGACAAGCAACTAAACTAGTCTTTAGTTTATAAACCCTAAACCGCCTAAAATACAAAAAAAATATATCCAACCCAAGCACGTTGAATACCTTGGTTAAAAGCAAAAGCATACTTTAGGAGCAACAAGTCTTATTCTACTGTTTTCATACATTGAAGTTGGGACATCGCTAAGGGTTGGCCGAAGATGTCGTTCGGGACATGGAGCGGAACGCAACTAAAAGGATTGTTTTGAAAACAAACCATGAATTTACTTTGTGATGGAGGGGAAAGTAGTCGTTGTCCTCATGGATAGGGTACATAGAGGTTCTTCATCTGTAGATGTTCATATTTATAAGTAGTGTTTTCGATGAAAATCTAATCTATTGACTAAACTCTGTTGGTTAGCAATGGCAAGTCAGCTCTTCAAATGTGTATTGCCTGGACTTCAATTAGCAAATTGATTGTCTATGGTAACAACTGTCTATGGCAAAAAATAGGGGGCTTTTTTTCACAATTAACGCTAGTCGGGGCAATGAGGGGGTCAGTTCTCCCCGGCCTACTAAATGCCTGGTGATCGCGGACGGGAAAATAAGCTGAGCTGGCTCTCCCAGTCCAACGAATCCCATGACGACTCATGGCACTCCCTCAGTCCTCCCTCCATTTTGCTCAATCCGTCTCTTACTATATTCGCTTGCACCGCCAATTGCAATTCAGTCGCCACAACTTGGCTGCGGCTCTTCTCAGCATTCCGAGCGAGTCATTGCCAATTGCAATATCGTCGCCATAACTTGGCTGCGGCTCCTCTCAGCATTCCGAGCGAGTCTCCTCATCTGCGAGTCGCCGGAAATGGTCACAATGACGGGCGGCAACGGCAATGGCACTTGGAAGAGGAACAATGACGACGATGCACTGGAGAAAGAGGTCTGCGTTGGGAGCTTCTGTTTTGCGCAGCCCCATCCCTTGTACGTGCCGCCCCCTTATTACGGCAAACTCCTCGGCCAGGTATGTGCTTTGTCTTCTTCTTCGCCTTTTTCATTGTCGTCAGTGCGGGACGAAATGCTTTGGGAACTCGGGATGTGTGATGGAGTGTTTAATCCAGAAATTCAGAAATTCTTAGGTTTGAGTTTTTGAATTTTTTGAATCACTTGCACCAGCTAAGGAAACGACGAGTTATTGTTGCTGGATGGAAGAATTCGCTATTACATAAGGTTTAATTCGCCAGGTCCGTGCTTCGTCTTCTTCTTCTTCTTGGTTTCTTGAGCTTTATGCAGATGACTTTCACCATTTTGACGTCCAGATTTGCGCCAATATAATGAAAATTGGCGATAACGATATTCAAGAGTTTTCCGCAATTGAGATTTTCAAGGACGAAGAGACTGGCGAGTACGACTGGAGAGAGCTTTGAATAGGAGCTGAGAAGAAATCGTGGTTTGGTTCCTTTCTTGGTTGGTTCTCTCCAAAAGCAGGTCTGGAATTGCTTTTCCACCACCTCTACTAAGGTCAAGGGTCTAATTAAAGCGACCATTTACGAGCTGATCGAATTTTGGGGGAAAATGAATACCTTGAAATGTTTTTCTTATAAATTTTTCTGGAAAGATTTCGAAACATTTCAATTCTGTTCCAGTTATTTGGTAGCTTCAATGTCAGTTTCGTTAAATGGGTAAAATTCCACTACTTTGGCACTCTCTAGTCCTGGATTTCAGGGAGTATGGGATTTATAAATATGTACAGAAGATAGGGACTCTTGGAGGCACAATCATAAGACTCGTGACTTCTTTGAATTCTGCATGGTAATTCAATTTTGGAGGAGAGTTGCAGGCTTTAGTGCCTACTTTGTCAGTTGAGGACTTGGTATGTACTATATTCTTGTACCTCTGTTCCAGAATTGAATCACGTAATAGATTTCCATAGCAGTCCTAGTTTTCTGAGCACTGATCTTCATTGTTTTCTCAATTCTTGAGGATTTATCAGTGCGGGAAGAGTGGAACTCAATATTCGCGTTAAATCCAGAAATTCAGAAATTCTTAGGATTGAAATTTTGAAGTTTTTGAATCATTCGCATTAGCAGAGGAAACGATGAATTATTGTTGCTGGAATTATTGGAGGAATTTGCAATTGCATAGGGGTCAAGTAGTATGCTCTGTTTCGTTTCCACATGCTGGATATGGCATGTGACGTTGGAAGTTCACAATATGAAATTGTTATAAACATCTTGGACTACATTGTGGAGGGCATGAGAGTGGGTGGTTAGTTACACATTCCATCTTTCTTGCTTTTGTGTGCTCCTTTGTCCGTTTGCTTTGATATCTGTGAATATTTCTTTGTGTTACTCCCTCTGTTTCTGAGTGATACCAGTGTTTTCTTTCTGTTTTTACTAAGGAAACACTGGTATTATTCAGAAATCGAGGGAGTAGTAAAGAATAGCTGTCATATGTCGTTTCAAATTGCGGTCAACATGAACATTTATAATTTTTAACTGATTCTTCACGGGCGCCCAGTCATGGCAGAAACAACATTCAAGCAGAAGATGGGATGTTGCCGCGGGGCTCCAGCAGCAGCTTAGACACCCAGCAGTTCACCGAGTTCACCGAGGACGAGTTCCCCCCCTCAACACCTGATCATGAGAGTATCGTGATCTCAGTCTCCAGCCGAACCATGTCCAAGGGGAATGTCTGTGAGAAGCCTCAGTTGAAGCGAATCAAGTATTATGGGCCATCTGATAAGCCTATTGGTATTTTCTTAAAGGACTTTCTTGGCAACACGGTTAGTCGGTGCCCTCGTTGTGACGAGCCTATGGAAGATCATGAACATCGATACGCACACTCACGTGGCTGCCTTACTCTTTATTCTAAGGTCTTAAAGGGTTCCACTTTACTTGGCGAGAAGGAAGGGAAGATTTGGATGTGGCATCGGTGTCTTCGTTGTCCACGCCCAGACTCGATTCCACCATCCACGAGACGAGTTCCTCTTTCCGAAGGTGCTCAGAATATCTCGTTTGGGAAGCTCCTGCAGCGCTACTTCTCGGATCAGGCCGCGGTGACCATCACAACTTGTGGCCACCAGGTTTACAGGGATTGCTTGAGGTTTTTTGGAATAGGGAACACAGTAGCATGTCTAATGTACAATCCAATCAAGTTGCTTTCTGTCTTGGTTCCTCCTCCCCAGATTGAGTTCAACATCCCTAGCTCCCAGGCGTGGTTGAAAGCCGAAGCGCAAAATGTTGTTTTTGTGGGGGTGAACCTTTTTACAACAGCCACTGAGCAGTTACGTGGACTTAGCGACAAAATTGCTAGTTTGGGTCCTCTGTACAGCAGCAAAGCGCTGGAATTACGTGGCCAACTCGCAGAACTGGAAATTTTGCTGTAGAAGGAGAAGGAAGGTTTTGAGGAACAGCTGCAGATGGCGGCTCCTTTGAAGGAGGGAATGTCTGAGCCTATTGCCGACATCTTAGCTCTCAATAAGCTGCGTCGACACTTGGCTTTGGTTTACAATGATTGGGACGACCGTGCGAAGAAACTGTATCTGAACATGTCGCAAATACAGAATACAGCCTCTACGTTCATCCCGAGTTCATTTTCTGAGGCCGTAACTGGAGCTGTCTCAAGTCCTGAAGAACCAAGTTCAGGAGAGCCAAGTGTAGGAGGACCTTTAGCGCATGCAGTGCCTCTGGAATCTGAGAGTGGTGCGGGATCGCCAAAGAGTGTTGAATGCGCTTTAGACCAATTATCTATCAAGGACCCCCCTGTCGCTCTTGTCGACACGACTTCAGATGCTCTAATGGCAATAATCGAAGGACACCACTCTCCTGCTGAGCAGGGTGTTGAAGTTTCAGGCACTTCGAGTCACTCCATAGCAGTAGAGGGTGCAGTGAGCGACGAAAACCTTGGAGAAAGTGAGGGTGATAGATCAGATGATTTCTTGAGCAAATCTCTGGCTTTAGACAGACAGATTTCAAATCCTCTTCCACTCAGTAGCACTATAGGTTCAGTCTCAAGCGAAATGAGTGCCCCAAGTCGAAGTCGACCACTTTCAGAAGGGGATTTTCCCATCATGGTGGATCTCCCGTTAACGATCGAGGCAGCTTAGAGAGGCGAAGGTGGGTCTATTGATGCTTCAATTGTTGAGGCTCCTGTTGCTGCTCCGAGCGGCGAGGAAGCGGAGGTGAATGACCTTACAGCGATAACTAAGTCAACAAGTCAGCAACAGGAAGATGAAGTTGGGGCAACAACTGGAGACCTTGATTTATATGTGAGATCTTTTTTTGAAGATAAAGGTGGTGGTACAACTCCGTCGAAAATCAAAGAGTCATCCTTCGGAGGTACGTCTCCCTTGCAAGAGGTTGGTTTGGCAGTGAGTAGTAGGCCTTCATCTCCCTTGAAAGACAAGGAGGGCGTCGATTTGGAGGTCAGTAGACCTGCATCTCCCTTGGAAGATACTTCTCTGGTGGTGAGTCGACCTCCATCTCCCTTCAAGGACAAAGAAGAGTCTGAAGAGGCGGCAGGGGTCTCAGCGTCATTGAGCACCTTCAACAAGGGCTCCAGAAGTCCTTCCAGAGTATTGCAAAGTGCGTCGAGCGTCCACATGTCTACCTACAGTCGTAGTAATTCCACCGTTCCCAAGGTCCAGCAATTTTTCCTCCAAGGAGTTGCCAGAGTTCGCCTGCCGGCAGGTGTTAATGGTGCTGTTATTGCAGTTTATGAGGATGAGCCCACGAGTGTGATCGCGTATGTTCTCACGTCAGTTGAGTACCAGAATCAACTTCAAGATCCAGGTGTCCAAGAAAACACTGGCGATGAGGGTGCGGGTTCGGCCGTGGAGGATGGGACTACCGTGGTTGACATGCTGGATGAGGGATTTAGGAGTACAACTCCTCCATTAGAGCGGCCACCCACTCCAAGGGCAAAGTGCCAGGTGGGCAAAGCGCTGACCTCCCCAACTCCCCTCACTGTGAAGGTGCGGTTCACAGACTACTACAGCGACATTGCCAAGACGGAATACCAAGTGCTTTGTTACTACACCAGGTAGTTCATTGCACTTCGCCACCAGTGCTGTGGGGGCGAGATGGAGTATATTCGGTCTTTGAGTCGATGCAAGACATGGGGCGCCCAGGGCGGGAAGAGCAAGGCCTACTTTGCCAAGACCCTCGATGATCGCTTCATTGTGAAACAAGTTTCCAGCACGGAGAAATACTCTTTTCTGGAGTTTGCCCCTCAATACTTCAAGCATCTATGGGAGACCATGAGCTCAGGGAGTCCCACTTGCCTGGCCAAAATTCTGGGGTTCTACACCGTCATTGAGGAAAGGAGGGAAAGGAGAGAAAAAAATGGACATGATGGTGATGGAGAATCTGGTCTATGGGAAGAACATCAGTCGCATGTATGATTTGAAAGGCTCCTTGCAGTCTTGCTACAACCCAGACGCCAGAGGCACACTGCTCGACCAGAACCTGCTGGAGGATATGCCGACCAGTCCTATTTTCATGACCAACCATTCGAAGCTTCTGCTGGAGCGAGCGGTGTACAACGACACCAGTTTCCTTCAACCAACAAATAGCCTCAGAGTCTGCAATGTGAAGAAAGTGAATTTAGTTATGAATTCTTCATTGCTTGTCTGCTAGTGCATTAGATGTTGCAAATCATTAAGTTACCCGAGTTCTTCCCAAGATGGTTGAATTGGCAAAACATGACTGAAATGCAGTGCTGCGGGCGAGGTATTTCGTTTGATTTATGTGTTAATCAAGATAGTAGAGCTTACCTTCAATCCCTCAAAATTTTCCTTTGTAAAGTGCTCTGAAAAATTTGAAATGTGAGAGATGAATTGAACACGAAATGTAAGATGGAGTTGAAGAGAGAATTTTGATGAATTCAACTTCCTCCTGCTCCTGTCCTTGAACCGACTTCTAAACTAGTTACTGAGGCTACTCCTGTCCCGTGACATCCCACCCACCTGTGGACTTCGTAGTGCCATGTGTCAATATGTGGACCCTAGTAGTGCCATGTGTTAATGAAATAAGTCCTACTTTCATCCATCCTACGATGAGATGAAAAGTGTAAACGGTGAGGTGAAACATGTGGATTAGGTTTGCTTATCTTCTTCGTCTCTTCACCACCACTTTGCTTGTTTTTGTTGCCGCCGTTTTGCGTATTCTTGCTGCCACCGCTTTGCTTGTTCTTGAGGTGTTTCTTCCTAAAACCCTAGGAGTGTGTTTTCTATTTGTTCGTTGACTTTGGTATAGGAGGGTGTTCTTTATTTATTCGTTGATTTTGGTGCAAGAGAGTTCGTTGTCTTTAGTATAGGAGGGTGTTCTTTATTTATTTGTTGATTTTGGTGCAAGAGAGCAGGTTGAGTGATCTGGTTTGTATCTTCTCATTTACGTGGTAGAAAGTCAACTTTGTTTTAGTTGGAGAGGAGTTGATGGACAGTGTTTAGTTTGTATCAGTGCTAGCAACGGAAGACAGTGCCTAGTTTGTATCAGTGTTGCAATGGAAGATAGTGCCTAGTTTGTATCACCGGAAGAGCCTAGTTTGTATCACCGGAAGAGCCTAGTTTGTATCACCGGAAGAGCGTAGTTTGTATCACCGGAAGAGCCTAGTTTGTATCATTGGAAGAGCTGTATCACCGGAAGAGCTTAGTTTGTATCACCGGAAAAGCCTAGTTTGTATCACCGGAAGAGCCTATTTTGTATCACCAAAAGGTAGCCTTGTTTGTATCCATTTTTGGAAGACAATGCTTAGTTTGTATCAGTGGCAACGGAAGATATAAATTTATAATATAATGCATGAAATTGATTGGCAGGTGGTGAACACCCAAAATGGAATTGCGTCGACATGCAGATGCAACAGGCGGCCAAAAGTGAAAATTATCTTTGATGGACCTTGTAGTTGCATTATAGTTACATCATAGTTGTGTCATAGTTGCATTGTAGTTGCATTCAAGGTAGTAGTTGCATTGTAGTTGCATCCAAGGTAGTAGTTGCATTGTAGTTGCATTGTAGTTGCATCCAAGGTAGTAGTTGCAATGTAGTTGAAAATTAGTTGAAAATATATCTAGCAAAGACTAATTGATATTTTAATTGCTGCAGAGCATTTTCTTCTAAGAAGAAAAAGAAGACAATGGATCCAATGCCTTCTCCAAAAACTGGAGGTAACAAAGCAATGTCAGATCCCCTTTCTGCCTCAAGTTCAGAGACCAATGATTCAAGCAGTAGCAAAGGTTAGTGGTTCAAATTTTAAAAAATTGATTTATTACAAAATTTCAAATTCATTAAGTACATTTCTTTGTTTGTTCACTTTTTGTAGTACTATTAATTCCATTTACTTGTTGCATTTGTGTACTATTAATGTCATTTATTAATGTCATTTACTTGTTGTATTCTTTTTAGGGGACGAGAACCAGGATGAAGACATTGGATCAGAAGAAGAAACAGAAGAAGAAAGTGGCTACAAGCGTATGAAGCTTGCATCTTCTCCTCCAATACAACAATCAGCTCCAATACAACAACAAGGGCAATGGCAATGGCAATGGACACCGCCGCCACCAACATCTACACCGTGGGCAATGGTTGGACTGACAGGGCCTCCTCCAGGGCCTTCATATTCTGGAGCGATTGAATCCTCATATTTACCGACAGGACTTCCATGGCAAGGTTCTATAAAAAATGAAAGCATTGGACGATCTAACAGACGAAAGCAACAGAAGGAGTTAGAAAAGAACTCAACAGTGAGGACAAATAGTGGTCTAAAACCAAGTGAAGTGCACGTGCAATCGAATGGAGAGATTGATACATCTTCAAGTGGGAAGAATGCATGGGATCAATCAATGAGGGCATATGCCCCCTTATGCCTTGATATGAGTGTCATTGAGTGGGACAAGCAAAAGCCAGAGTCTTTGAAGAAGTTAAGAGACTCTATGGATGCAGAATTTGCATATTTAGGGAATCCCCTTAGCAATAAGGGTTTTCGGAATGCAATGAAGCGTTTCTTGAAGGGTGAACGTTGTAGATTGAAAAAACTAAGTGTTCCAGGAAGTGAAGAAGATTGTCCTATGCAGATTGACTTGGACCAGTGAAAACGACTAAAGGCTTATTGGAGTAGAAGTGACCAAGTTAAAAAATCTGAAGTAATGTCTAATGTCCGAAAGCAAGTTCAAAACGTATCAAAGCGTGGCTGTAGAGGGAAAGCAGGCGAAGAAATTGACGTGGTGAGCCTTCTCAATATTGTAGACTTTCAATTAGTTTTGACTTACTTCAAAAATTTGTTATTTATTCTAATAAAGTTTGTTTGTTGTGTAGACTTTCAATTAATTTTGACTTACTTCAAAAATTTGTTATTTATTCTAATAAAGTTTGTTTGTTGTGTAGACTTTCAATTAGTTTTGACTTACTTCAAAAATTTGTTATTTATTCTAATAAAGTTTGTTTGTTGTACTAGACAAAAGTGTGGGAGAAAAGTCCAGAGCTTACAGCATCCAATGTGGGAGGATCATCAGTAAGTCTTCATTTTTGTAGTTGGTTATGAACTTTATAGTGACATATAAGTTGCAATGAAATGTTAATATATTACATTTGAAGTTGCAAGAATGTTGCTTAGTAGTTGCAAAGGATAACAGTAGTTGGATATTAGTTGCATAGTAGTTGAAAGGATTAGTAGTTGTACATTAGTTGCATAGTAGTTGAAAGGGCTAGTAGTAGTTGTACAAAATCTGTAAGGTTATTGTTGCCTTGTAGTTGAATATTAGTTGCATAATAGTTGAAAGGATTACTCGTAGTTGCATATTAATTGCAAACTAGTTGTAAGGATTAAAAGTAGTTGTATACTTGTTGCATAGTAGTTGCAAAAATCATTAATAGTTTTTTAATTGTTACAAAATAGTTGTAGGATTAGTAGTAGTGATGATTTTATGCATATTACATTAACCATTACAACTATTGTTTGTTTGTGATCAAAAGGTTGTGTCCTCAGAATTTCAAGCCAAAGTCATTGCATTGGAAAGTAAACAAGATGAATTAGACAAGTTCAAAGTTGAAATACTTACAACTACAGAGCGGAACACGAAAGCTATTGAAGCAATGCAAGAGATGTTGATGAAGTTTTTTCAAGGGAACAGTAGTAGCCAAATTCATGAGCCAAGGGCCATTGAGAATGAGCGAGTGTCTGCTGAGAAGGGGGTCATTGATCCATCGGATTCTTTACCATCAGATCCTATACCATCAGATCCTATATTAGATAGCAACATTGTGGGCTCTAATGTAGAACCTATTGACCATATTGAGCCACCTAAAATTGTTGTAAATCCTACAAATTCTACCATGGTGTTAGGAGGTCAGCAATCTTACCTTGGCGATGGGAGTGTGGAGAAGGATCTTGAGGATAAAACATCAGATGAAGATGAAGGTGAGGACAAAAATAGAGCCAATGATGATGTACAAATATTGGATGGCTCTACTCCTAAACCACCGAAGAATTCCAAAAATCATAATACAAGAATGCAGTTAAGAGGAAAGGAGCAAGAGGTGAGTACAACTACCTAAGTCTCCAATTTAAAGCTAAAGTGTTTTTGATAAATTTTGATATGCTTAGCCATTACTTATAATGATTGTGGTTAAATGTTGCAGAAACCTTTTGTCAAGAAGGAGATCTTGAGGAGGAGGAAGGTTCAAACCGAGGTTCAACCTAAACTCAAACCTCAACCTAAACGAAGGCCAAAAGTGGCATTTCCAAAGGTAGTCCCTACATTTCACCATTTATATATTAGATGTTAAAGTTAGCTAAATTGTTGATGTATACATATTTATTTATATATATATTTATGTTTTCTCATTAATGTTTTGTTTTGTATTGTGAATAACTACAATTTTCAATTGGCCAACACGTTTCCCTTCTAAATCCAACAGCACCTGGGCAAGTTGTGGCAGCTGGATATGTCACTGGTATTGGAGGAGAAGCTTTTCATCATACAAAGCCTATACCACAAGGGTGGTATAAGCTCGATATTGCACATGCGCCAGGTGGTTTTGTGGACTTAATGTGTCCTAATCCAGCAGGAGACCAATTAAAGTTGAAGGACGTTGTAGGAGCTAATACCATATGGGATGAGCAATTCATAGTCGTTCTTGCACATATTGACAAGTGAATTAGTAACCTTGTTTTTTTCTCGGCAATGTATATATTTATCTAATATATGGATTTTCTATTGTTTTGTGTGAACAATGATTGTTTCTATCTTTATTGTATTTTATATTGCTTTGTGTGAAAAATGATTGTCTATCTCTGTGGCTTGCAGTAGTAACTAGTCGCTCCTTTAATTGCATATAGATTGCAAATAGTGGAAATTAGTTGCATATAGGTTATATAGTAGTTGCATAATAGTTATGTATTAAATCAATGGTAAAAGTAGTTGCATACTAGTTGCATGTAGAATATATAAGAAATTGAGAGTTAGTTGTACAATAGTTGCATATAAGTTGCACTTGTGTTGCAAGATAATAATAATATATAAATGTTGAGAAGTAGTTGCATATAGGTTGCAAAAGAGTTGTAAAATGAGTTGCAAAACAGTTGTAAAATGAGTTGCAAAACAGTTGCAAAATGAGTTGTAAAACAGTTGCAAAATGAGTTGCAAAACAGTTGCAAAATGAGTTGCAAAACAGTTGCAAAATGAGTTGCAGTTAGGTTTGAAGGAGAATCAGTTGTAAAATTAGTTGCATGCTAGTTGCACATAGGTTGCAAATTAAGTTGCATATTAGTTGTACGTAGGTTGCAAGATGAGTTGTATATTAATTGCATTTTAGTTGCAGAATGAGTTACATACTAGTTGTATTAAGTTGTGAAACTAGTTGTATACTAGATGCATAGGTTGCCCAATGAGTTGGATATTAGTTGTAAAAACAGTTGGATATTAGTTGCATTCAGGTTGTAAAATGAGTTGTATACTAGTTGAATATAGATTGTAGAATTAGTTGCATAGTAGTTACAAAATGAGTCACACACTAGTTGCATATACGTTGTAAATGAGTTATATATAGGTTGCAAATCAGTGGCATACTACTCGCACATAGGTTGCATATCATCACACATTACAATTGAACAGAATCACAAAATTCAAATTTAAACTAAGTACATTAATTGTAAAGAAGTAGTTGAGCAATGAACATTGAATTCATTAGTTTCACGCGGCAGTGCGTATCTTGTCAGAAGTTTCACGCGACAGTGCGTATCTTGTCAGAAGATATGCAGGATGAAGTTTCACAGAAAATCGTCTGATATGACGTGCACTTACAACTCTCCTGCAACTCCTGCAACTTGTCCACCGCGACTACAAGCTCCAAATTATCACCTAGTCGCAAATGTCCTTCGCAACTCAAAAACCAGTTGCTCACTGCAGTCGCAAAACCCCCTAATTTCTTCTAGTGCCTATCCTCTACCCGACCAAGCCAAGGCGAGTAGTAGCAAAGATGGCTTCCGCCATATTGGGGAGTCTTCAAGGAAAGATGATGATGGATTGGGCAACCATCATCCACGAGTTAATAGGGGACTTGGTGCGTTCCCTCCGGTCAGGAAAGAAGGGTCAGAGCCCACTTCTGGCGTACCTTTCTCATCTGTATGCCCAGTTCTCCCTGCTTAAGGCGAATGAGGAGAGTGCTTACTAGGAGTTAGTTCAGCTCCAACAATACGGAGGAGAAGAACCTTCTCTCCGTGAAGGATCGGACGATGAAGAGACGGAGGACGAGGAGCCGGCCACTCCTCTAATGAAGAGGCGGCGGTGGAATAATACTCCACCGGTAAAGCCGACAGAAGATCCTCCCGCGCCAGAGCCACTGGAGGAAGAAATTCCGCATCGGAGGACGGAAATTAGACTGGCCCCAAAAGAAGTCCGACCTTCTGCACCAGAAGTTGGACCGGTGTAGCCGCAACTTGGTCTTGCGCAGACCGAGGCCGGACCTTCCCGTCCCAGACCGGAACTGGAGGAAGAAGAAAGGACCGAACCCCGACTAGGAAGAACGCCCTTAGAGGATATTACTGAACTGGCCCAATACATTGTATGGTGGGCAGACGACCTTATGAAAATTCTCATCAACTACGAGGAGACTCTCAAGCGGGTATGCCGGAAGATGGCACTAACGGACCGGAACGCCATCTTCCAGAGGACGGATGCGTTGGTGGCAGTGGAGAAGCAAAACGCCCTCTTGATAGAGGAGCAAAAGCGGCTCGAGACGGAGTTGGGAGCGTTACGAGTAGAGAACCGAACCCTGCTAGGTCGGGTGCAAGAGACGGAGTCCAAGAACGTCAACCTGGAGAGTGGTCTGCGCACAGCCCAAAAAACAGCAAGAGTCACCGAGGAGGATCACCGCCGACAGATAGCAACATTGAGCCAGGGTGTGATCCGGCTCCGGAACTCCTTGGAGGTGCTGGCGGACTACATCAACAAAGCGCGGCTGTTCGAGGCCAACTTCGACGTAGCTGCCAACTCTAGCAGGATACCCATCATCAAGTGTTTACTAGAACGGGCGAGACGAATGGACGCTTCCCGGGCCGAGATGAGGGAGATGACGGAGTATCTGGCTCCCGCTGGGTCAGATCCGGTAACTCTTTCTTCTCCCTCCGCACAAACTTTGGTGGGTCCGGGAGGTAATAATCCGGAACCCATCATTACTGAAGTAGTACCGGTGGTATCGGTGGGTCTGGAACTTTCACCACCACCCGGAGGGCCAGAAGGAGTAGACTGGGGTGCCATGGTACCCCAAGGAAGCGAAGATCTCCTTCCGGTATCTCGACTATCGACCTTACGGGTACTTCTCCGGAGACTCATCGTGGCTGGGCGGTACAGTCTTCTCCTCGTCATAAGAAGACCCAGAAGGATTCTCGGGGAAGTCCGGACATTCCGATAATTGGGACCCGGAGTGTAGACAGGGACACCAGCATCGTGGAGGCACTACAACAATGGCAGTGTTTTATGACTGTAGAATTATGACTGAGGATGACTGGCAACTGCTTGCAGTCATATTCTTGAAGGCCAACACTTTGGGGAGAAATATGACTGCAAAATATGACTGTCAGTCATTTTTACGCCTTGTACGTCACAAGCGTATACTATACGGCCATTAGGAATACCAAAGTATTTCATAGGGAACGTAGGGAACATGTTTGGGAACATTGAGTCATATTATCACTAATATTTTTATATAATAGTGATTTTTTTTTGTTTTGGGCAATTCAAGAAAAATTTGGGCAATTCCAAAAAAATATAGAGAAGTCATTGTTTAAAATTTTGAAATCCTAGTCACCTACTTTTTTGGATTTTGAATCCTAGTCACCACTATTTTAGGGTTTTGAGACCCTAGCCGTCATTTTTTAGGGTTTTGAAACCCTAGCCGCCACTTTTTAGGGTTCTGGAACCCTAGCCGTCACTTCTTGTGGCTTTTCTTTCTTACTTTTTATTGTCTCTTAGCTCTCACTTGTTGTTGCTTTTTATTGCATCTTAACTCTTGTTTCTTGTTGCTCTCTAGTTCATGCTTCTTGTTTCTTATTGTTGCATCTAAATTCTTTCTTTCTCTTGCATTTGAACTCTTTCTTCTTCCTAGTTCTTTTTTTTTTGTTTCCTCTTGTTTTATAGTTTTTTGTTTCTTTTTTGTTCTTGTTGTATCTATACTCTCATTTCTTGTTGTTTCTTGTTATGTCTTAGTTGATGCTTCTTGTTTTTTCTTGTGTCTTAGTTGTTGCTTTTTCTTTGTTCTTATGTCTTAATTGTATATTGTGTCTTAATTGTTGTTTCTTATTTTATGTTGCTTCTTGTTTCTTGTTGTGTCTTAGTTGTTGCTTAGTTGTTGTTTTTTATTCCTTGTTGCATCTTAACTTTTGATTCTTATTAACTCTTAATACTTATCTTCTTTTTCTTGTTTCTTCCATCATTAATCTTATTCTTTCTATCCTAAACTTGAGCTAAATATTTTGTGTTTTTGTAAGTCTTTGAAGGTTAGGCTTTGTTGTTCAATCACTAAAAACTAACCTCTCATTTCTTTAATTGTATATACAGGCATCAAAAGTTGAAACAAAGACATTGGAAGCTACTTGCAACTTCATGAAGCCAAAAATGTGACTCACAGAAGTCATATTCCATAAAATATGACTGACAAAAGTCGTATTCTACATCACTGCAAAATATGACTCATCTCAGTCATATTTCATAAAATATGACTGCCAAGAGTCGTATTCTACATCACTACAAAATATGACTCACCTTAGTCATATTCCACGTCATCCAAAAATATGACTGACTGCAGTCATATTCCACGTCATTCAAAAATATAATTGATCATAGTCATATTCCACGTAGGATTTTTTTGTTTGCCCGGGCAACTCAAGAAAAAGTCAAGACTCCCCTAGGAAAGTCAAAGTATACGCCATGTTGGCATACTATGGCTAAAAATGGGTATTTATACCCCTCGGAAAATATGACTGCCAATATGACTGATGTCTGAAGCGACTGCTTCTAAACGACTGGAGTCAGTCATATTCCGAGTCATCTACAGTGATTTCTGCGTGAGTCGTATTTTTTGATTTTACGACTCACTGCAGTTATATTTTGCAGTCATAAAACACTACTTTTGTTGTAGTGAGGTCCCGAGATGGGGATCAAAGGATCCAAATTTGTTTTCTCCGGGGAGCAGCCGGAAGGAGATCAAGTTGGATTCATTGAAGGACCTTCTTCCTCCTACGGATTAGGATCCCAAGGAATAGTGTGCAGTAGTGTAGTGTTGCGACAATACCGGAGTCTGGCCGGAAAAATAGGATCTAGGATTTACCGGAAATTTAGTGGACCAGTAGGAATGTTTTGTGGGATTTTTAGGATGATGTTAATTTTAGTTTAAGTAGGATTTTGATGGGCCTTTCTGGTCATTCACATCCGTCCCATAGTTTCAGCTTGTATTTTTTTGAGCTTAATCTAAGTGTGTGGAAGTATCCATTCTGTTATCTTTTGTATTCGGTACATGCTTGTAGGGGTGTATGGGTCCATTCTTGCTTTTCTAGACGCTTAGAACTGACTTTGAGTAGCAAGAGTCGACTTCGTGAGTGGTTTCCGGGCGTTATTAACTTGATGGGGAGATTGGCCGGATGGTTCCGATAGTAGTGTTAGTGTACTACCATCGGATGCCGGTATAGCCTGCGAGTAGGATATGGCCTTAGGAGAAAGGGTATCTAAGAGGCTGCTAGTAACTTCCGTGTACGGGAGTTTTGCAAGACATGCCCGAATTCCGGATTGCCAGAATTCCTTGTACACAGAGTTAAAGCCCCGGCTCAAGCCTAAGAGAGTACAAGGAGATCCACCCGGTCGATGGGAGGTTTAGTGCCCGGTTAAGGTTAGAATGTCGTTGTAGTCCTTGACCATCCCTGCGTGACCTGATCCGGTAAGCATTCCGGATTTGTGAGGTGACGGAACAGAAGGACACTTCCGGTCCTTGAAGAGTTAGGTTAGTATTAGTGTTAGAGAGAGAGAGAAAGAGAGCGTGTTTCCGGACACGGTAAGCATCCGGATTGTGGAGCTAGCCACTCGTCATCTAAACCCAGGGACCTCGGAAGGGGCAATTGAACGGTTTCCGGACTTTTCCGGAACCAATCCGGCACTAGCGGCCGAACCGGACCTGTAGTCCGGAGTAGTAGGAAGGAGAGAAAATGAATGCTTAGGTCGAAATTATCCTATGAATCTGTAAACCTCAAGTCCTCGTGGGAACGATTCCGGAGCGGTTTACTCTAAGTGGGCCTTTGGTGCGAATTAAGGGCTAACTGGAGGAATACTGGTCCGACTAATCGCTACATTTGGTACACTTATTCACCACGAGTCTGTTGGTTGTATTTCATGAGAACCCATGAATTGTTCAACCAATAGTCAATGACGAAAAACAAGTGCTTGTGCTACCACTTGTGTGAATGGAATTGCACACTATAATCCGTGCGCATTTAGTCAACGCCATCAACGCCGCGCATGTGCATTTGATACTCGACTTGTTGTAGAGTAGAGTCTATGGATTGTCGTTCTCCATTCACCCAATGCATGGAACATGCTCCCTTGCCCACTAGATCAGCTAAAGTAGAAAGAATGTACACTAGCTTCGAATCGTACCAACATGTAGCTACCATCCGGCATTGGGCGTGCATCCGCCACATCAAGGTGCCCCGTGGGTGATCCCCCTTTTTATGTTCTAAAAGTGAAGTTGGCAATCCAATGCGATTTTCTCTAAAAGTATTTGTCGCCCATATCCCACGTCTGTAGAGTTCTTCAAAAAGAGCAAGAGATGTGAACCAATTGTCACATACGACAGTATGGCCAACACCATCTAACCCAACCGTGAGTTCTCTAACAATTCGCTCACCTTGTTTAGGCTCTGAAACTCCACTAGCTCCAACATAAAGAAGAAGGTTGTATATATATCACGAAGGATTACATATTGCAGCAAAAAATTTGAAGCCATATTTTGTTGGTTTTGCCGGCATGTATTGCTGAAATCCTAAATAGTGGCCCCGATATGCCACCATAATCTCATCGCACGTTATAAACTTCTCTGGGTGGTAAAAGGCGCAACTCTTCATTACAAAGTCATGGATAATCCATCTGACTTTAGCAAGCTTGTTATATTCTAGTGACTCTTGATTTGTCATTATGGTCTCATTGTCCACAAGGTGCAAGCACCGTAGTAAAGACTCAAAGCGATTTCGTTTAAACACATGGGGTATCAAAGAGCATTGGAAGAACTCAGACTTCTTCCAATATTCTTGTATGGTGGACATGAGTTTTATACCCATAAGAATAGTCACACCAACAAATGCTCGTATTTCCAAAGGGCATGTTGGAACCTAGTGGGGACCACCATTTGTGTTCCTTGAACGCTCTGTTCCTTGTTGAGATGCATAAATATTTGTTTGTTGAACCATCTCTTACAGTACCTTGTCGTCAAAATATAGATCAAAGAAATGAAGGGCTGGAAGCTTCCTGCGAGAAACTCTAGCTGTGGGATCCGGACGTGGGCCATGAAAAGATTCCCTGTCACCTAGCAACGTTGTTTCAGGGCATTGTCAGAACCTGTCATGGAAGCGAGCTCAGAAATCAAGCTCATCCAGGTCACTGTTAGTCTCGTAGTTACCAATCTGGTGACGTAGATCAACGTTACTCTCCACTGACTCTGATTCCGAATCAAAGTATTCGAGGGAGGAAGCATCACCTGCAAAATCATACCAGTCGGCCTTCTACTCAGACTCGGAGCTACCCTCGGGGTTGTCAAATGGTGCATGCGTTGCTATAGGGACTCCATGGTCCTGTCAAGCATAATTCTCAGCATCATGTTGTGGTGAATCAATTGTGGAGTCTAATCGTTGCGTGGAAAATTTGGGAATATCGGAGTCTACATCACAATCATCTTGGGCCCTAGATGGACCAAGTTTATGGATACCAGCCGGTTCTACTGCGTCCACCTCTAATGCACGACAATCACAGATATGGACCTTGTGTCACTAGAAGAAAAAGCAGGGTTTTGCGACTGATTTGGAGTCGTATGAGACGTTTGCGACTTGGTGATATTCTGGAGTCTGCAGTCGCAGTGGACAAGTCGCATGAGTTGCACTGCAGTCGCGAGGATGTTTGTCATTCGATAGGCAATGGAGAACTTCGTCGATGAACTGCTGTGACGTGGTTGCTGATGTGGTATTCATTGCCACGTAACTACATTTCACTCACTTGTGACTTGTTTTCAACTTGTATGCGACTTGATTGTAATTCATCTCTAACTTCAATGCCACTGCTATGCAACTTCATTTGAACTTCTGGTAGACTTCATGCAACTTCTGTGCAACTAGATTGCACCTTGTTTGAAACTTTAGTGCAACTGAAATGCAAGTTCTCTGCAACTGGAATACAACTAGAATGCAACTGGAATGTAATTATTTGCACTCCTATGTTCCAACTCTTGTGCAACTGCAATGCAACTTATTCCTACCTTTCGGAGAACTGGATTGCAACTCACTTGCAACTCTTGTGTAACTAAAATGCGACTACTTTGCAACTCCCGTGCAAGTAGAATGCAACTTGAATGCAACTTATTTGCAACTCTTGTTCAACTACAATGCAACTTCAGTGCAACTAGAAAGCAACTCATTTGGAACTCCTTTTCAACTATAATGCAATTCGTTTGCAACCTCTGGGCAACTTATTTCCAACTGAAATGCGACTTATTTTCCAGCTCCTGTGCAACTGAAGTGCAACTAATTTACAACTCTTGTACAACTACAATGCAACTTACGTCCAACTTTCATTGCAACTCTTGTACGACTAGAATGTAACTTCTTCCCAACTTTGTTTGCAACTCCTGTACAACTAACTAGAATGCAACTTCTTTCTTACTTTTATGCAACTCCTGTACAACTTGAATGCAATTGATTTACAACTTTTGTGCAACTAGGATGCAACTTACTAGAATGCAACTGAATTCCAACTTGTATGCAACTGCATGCAACTTCTTTCCAACTTCTGTGCAATTAGAATGCAACTTATTTCCAACTTCTATGGCACTGGAATGCAACTTCTCTGCAACTCTTATTGAATTGGATTGGAACTTGCTTGCAACTCATTTGCAACTCTTATCAAACTAGAATGCAACTTATTTGCAACGTTTTTGCAACTGGAATGCAACTTCTGCGCTACTGGATTGCAACTTCGATGCAACTGGAATGCAACTTGTGTACTACTGCATTGCAACTTCTGAACAACTGAAATGCAACTTCTTTGCTACTAGAATGCAACTTCTGTGCAACTAGAATGCAACTTCTGTGCAACTAGAATGCAACTTCTGTGCAACGAAAATGCAACTTTTGTGCAACTATAATGCTACTTTTGTGCAACTAGAATGCAACTTCTTTGCAACTTCCATACAATTGGAAAGCAACTTGTGTGCAACTATTACTTGCGACTACATTGTCACTAACTTGCAACTTCTATCTATGGTAGTCTTCTCAAAATCTCTGCAACGCACACCACAGCCTTACACTTCTTCTATAGAACTCAAATATTACCCTTCTACATCTTATTTTAATTTGTTTACAAGTCTTGCAACACTCATGTAACTAACTATAACAATGCTAAAAATTCAATGTGACTTACAATACTGCCATTTTTTACAAAACAAAACAACTACATGAAATAGTTATAAACCATCGGCACACACAGTGTGCACATGCTGCAAACAACATTCGTAAATGGTTCAATGTCTTTCAAATACATCATTGATCATGATCCCTATTTGCCGCCAACCTTCCCTTTGCAGTCTGAAGGAATTAAACCAGCAACACTAGCAATGACTGCTATGTACTGTTCTTCCCAGATTGTATTTGCACCCACCACATCTTTCAATTTATATTCATCTCCATTAGGATTAGGATGCATTAGATCAACAAAAAACCCTAGTGCATGAGCAACGTCAAGCCTATACCACCTATCCGGAATAGGTTGTCCATGGTACATTTGAGGGCCTGCACCACCACCTACACTCGTGATAGTTCCTGATGCTACTATTTGCTGTGGGGCTGAAGGATTCAGAAGTGAGACTCGTTGTCCTATTACAAACTGCACCACATAAGAAGAAATAAAAAATATTCTTCAGAAAAAGTACAGAAAAAAATTTCTAATGATAGAAAAAAACCATCTACAAAAGGACATTGTGAAAGTTCTATACATGTGTTACTCACTTTGTGTTTGTTTGGAGATTCCACATTTCGACGTCGTGCAGGTTGCATCTTCATCCTTAAGATTTCCTTCTTCGCTGCAAGCTTCTGCAACTACATACCACAATCACAGTCAGTGCATCCACAAAAATTACAAGCACAAAAGAATTCATAGTAGTCTTTTCAAATTCAAATCACTTGTCTTATGCTTTTCTCTCTCACCTCTCGATCCTTCCCTCTTCTTAGCCGTGAAGAGATGGAACCTTCATTGACAAGATTCTCCGGGACTTCATTAATGGCGGTATTACTATTCAGTACCACTAAGTCAACTTGAGCATTAGTGGTGCCTTCAACATCTCTCACTTTTCCTTGTGGACTATCGTGTTCTTCCATTCCAACAATCTCTTTAGTGGTGTGTTCTTCCATTCCAACAATCTCTTTAGTGGTCTGTTCAACTTCTGCAGGCTCCAAGGTAGAGTTCACTATTAACTCATCTGGATCAGTACTCGCATTGATCTCTTCTCCTGTTGGGTGAGTAGGTTGTATACAAGCAAAGTCATATGGATCAACAACGTTGATCTCTCCAGTAGCTACAATAGGGTCTACTAGCTTGGCAGCTACAACAGGATCCACTGAATTGGAAATGACAACAGGATCTGATGTTGTCTGCTTTAAAAATTTCAACAACGCTAACTGCATCCCTTCAACAGCCTTGGTATTTCGATCTGTACTTGCCAACACATCAACTCGAAAGTCTTGAAATTCATCAAGTCTTTGTTCCAAGGCCATCACTTTTGCATGGAGTGAAGAAGATACCACCTGTGTTTCACACACAAACACAAAAGAATAATTTAACATGTTCATATAAGGTAAGATTATTATGCGACTTCTATTCAAGTGCTACTGAACTTCAAGTACTACACTGAACACTTAACTATTGTTTACAACTTTTATGACTTGTGCATGACTACGATAACATATTTTTAGATTGTAACTTATGAACAACATTTTAATGAGTACTCTATAACTTCTATGAGATTCCTACTCACAAAAAAAAACGAACTCAAATGATGAAGCCTACTTACCGATGACCCTGAAGCTTGCAATCCTTCTGCAATGTCAGTGAGGCTAGGACTTCCTTCACTCCCTTTTGTTTGATAGAAGGCCAACATTTCTTTATTTTGTTAAAATGATTTGGAAAGATGATACAAAACATTAACAAATTCAATTCCACAAACACTATGAAAGTCAACAATTTGCATGAAAAAAGGCTGACCACATCATATTCTTCCCCTGCCTTCCCTCGCCGCCCACGTTTAGAAACATTCTGCACTTTCCTCCGGGCATTAGTCATCATCTCAGATTTCTTCACTTGATCACCTCCACTCTAGTATTCCTTCAACCGCTTCCACTCGCTAGGGTGAATACGCACTGGACAATCGTCATCTTTTCCTGGAACACATAATTTCTTCAACTTATGCCTCTCATTCTTCAAAAACCTTTGCACTGCGTTCCGAAAACCCATGTTGCTAAGGGGATTTCCCAAATATTCGAACTCATTATCCATGGTCTCCCTCAACTTCTATAAAGTGTGGGGCTTGTGTTCACTCCAGTCAATGACGCTCACATCAAGGATCAAAGGGGCAAAGGCCCTCATACTTTGATCCCAAGCACTCTTCCCGGAAGAAGATGTATCAATCTCTCCATTCAAATTCACATGTACTACACTTGGTTTCTTCCCAATGTCACTTCTAGCTTTTGATTTCTTCTCATACTCTTTCTGCAATTGGCGCCTAGTAGAACGCCCCATACTATCTGACTGCCCTTTGCATGCAGTTGATTGTGAAGGAACCCTAGCAACTTCGGATTCAACCACAGCCCGCTCCGGTTGTGGCACTAGTTGTCTTGTACCCTGACCACAAGGAAGCGTAGGATTCACAAGTCTTGCACATTTCTTCTTGTTACTCAAGGCTTCCTCACCATCATCTTCGCATTCGTTGGCTTTGTTCCCTGCAAGACAAGAGGATAATACCATTAGTATTGTTTGAATTGAGAATAAATATAGAAATCAAAGTCAATTTCCATATAACCTTGTATTTTCTTGAAAGGAAATTCATATCTATAAAATTCATCAAAACTCACCATCTTCATTGATGGAAGAGTTAGATGTGTTGGTCTCCTCTGAAGTGGACATGTCATCTTCGTGGCTTGCACCTGCATTGATAGCCTCTGTGGCTTTGTTGTTGACTCTTGTATTCTTACGAGTAGCCAACGGCTGAAGTTGAACTTCACGGTCCTTCGTACGCTTCCGCTTTGAAATAGAAGCTCCACTACAAATAAACTAGCAATTTCATTAGCAAAAAATGCAAAGCACAAATACACTTGTCAATGAAACTGCAGGAAATTTCCAATACTACAATAACACTTCAGCTGGAACACTAAGTTGCAACTACTTTACAAAAACACTACAATTACATTGCAACTAGAATGGGCCTAATTTGTAATTGCATTGTCACTAATTTTCAAATTCATTACAACTATTTTGCATCTACGAATTGGGACCTACATTGCAAGTATATGACAAGTACACTACAAGTACTGTGTAATTTCAAGAACTTAACCACTTACTAATGCAGAGCATTATTTCATTCTTGTTAGTCCTTTCCAAACAAATGCAAAAAGTAATCAGGGTCTGGACATTATGACCATTCATAGCAGCCGGATAACAAGGTGTAGCTCGATCATTTTTTCCTAGTTCAAATACAGACGACGACTGAGTTCTGAGAATGCGTTGCTTGACTTCATTCACAACAAAATATCCACAGAGAGGATAGTCTCATAGGAGTACAAGAAGAAAACAGCGAACTTGAAGTTCCAATTTCTAGAGACTCTCTTACAATTCCTTTGCTGCTTCTTCAATTGGCTGTATGGCAGCAGCTAGCTCCGCTATTCTGGCATCTCGACGCAATTCCATCTCTGTCTTCTGATAGTCACTAGAAGCCATGTCGTCCAAATGCTACTGACCTGCATCCAACAGGATCCAGTGAATGTGAGGCCACGAAAGGGAATTCAATGCAGAATTAAAATTCATTGAACATCGAAGACGAGCACAACCTGCAACAAGCTGCAGATGAGAGGACCACAACTTGCAAGTGAAGGCAAGAAACGAAAGAAATTCAAAAGTATGCCGTTCGAGAGACGAACCTATGAAATCGTAATGCTTCTGTGCTCACGTCTGTACAAAGCTCAATTCTGCAACTCACGAAGGTGTGGAACGCAACTGCAGCCAAGAAAATCACCTCATGCCAACGTTGTCCTCCCCTGTACACACAGAAATGACGGATTACCAAGATCAGACGTTCCTCAAGAGGTTAATGAGGTACCTTTGAAAGCACCCGAGCCTCATGCACAAAACACAATCCCTATTACTCTCTCCGCAAATGACATGCAATGAAGCTCCAGCATCACTCGTACCCTCCAATTCCTCTAGGAGGTGTGATTCTAAACCTAGTACCTCATACCTTCGAATAGAACCCTGGAATTTGCGATTGAAAGTAAAATGAGATCTCACAGTCACCACAGATGGCACGCAACTTCACGCAGAGCAGAAGCCGACTGCTCCACCCCAAATCTAGCGCATGAACCATACAATATTGTAGTCCATGCCTGAGATGTTAGTAAATACCATCAATTAGAATTTAGCATGTGTAAGGTGCAGAAGTAAGGTTGTACTTTTTTGATTTCAGGAATCAATGCTGAAATGGTACTGTCTGTCGAACGAAAGTATTATAGAGAACAGGGGATGGCATTGAGGGTCAAGAGGCATGTTTTTGCAACTCACGACGAGACCTCCTTGTGCATGCAGCTTCAACATGCGACAACAACGGAGCATGGGCGAATCTACTCTATTTTTTTTGCTTTTCTGTATTACTATCAATGTGTTACTACCAAACTCTTTCAGATGAGTACAAGACAGAGCGGATGATTGCAATAACTAAGAAGAGAACAGAAGCGACATCCCATATGTCCCATCGGACGTTGCGGCTAAGATGCCAAACGAATTTGTGCAAGAGAGAGAGAGACGATTTCAAGGTGAATTCCAAACGGGTCTGATGCAAATGAAGCACAAGAGGACACCTCGTACCAATTCGTGGCTCTATAAAAACGAAAACTGAAAACCATATCTCTAGCAATACAATTGCAAAGTATTGCACGTTACATTGCGGCAATAGAAGGTGAAGTTCGAATGAATGTGGTTAACTTACTTGAACCACGGAACAAGAAGTCTCTTTCAACGATGCTCTCCAATACGGAGACGAGGGCGCTCACCGATCTGTAGCAGCAATCAAATACAAGCGGAAACCCTAGAAGATACAGAACTCCCTCATATGCTGAGAAAGTAAGAACTGGACTTTACAAGCGAGAACTCCCTGAAGCTCTGGAAAGCGAGAACTCCCTGAAGTTTTGGACTATAGCGACCTCCCTGAAGCTTTGGAAACCGAGAACTCCCTGACGCTTTGGAAAAGCAACACAGAACCCCAGCAAGTGCAGAACCCCAGAACAACACAGAACCCCAGCAAGTGCAACTACAGCCCAAAGAAAGTGGCGGCAAAACGAGGGTTCCGAATCAAATTGCAGGCCTGGATCGTTGACACGTCACCTCCTACCTTTGATCGTGGCCGTGCTCGTAAGCCCGCGTTCTAGTTCATCCGTGTCACCAGGTCGCACGCGTTCTAGTATCATCTCGTAAACTAGTAGCCTAGCTCTCGCTCCACGTACATTCATTTCTGTTTATCACATGAAAGTACCTTATTAGGTGGTACTCTATTCAGGCAAACCAAAATGTTCAGGCAAGACCGAAGAATTTATAACTGGATAGCGTCGACTCCCTCGAGAGTATGCTTAGTACTCCTTAAGGAAAACACTGTAGTGGGATGAGGGCTCACCACCAGCTCGGGATTGCAGTTGGGCAAGCACAAGAGTAGTAACAGTAGAGAACAAAAGCGTAGAATTAATGTCTGGACAGTAGAAGAAGCAGATGCTGCGATTGGCAGCCATCAAGGGCAAGGAGGCTCACCATGGATCCAAATCTCACAGAGAGGATATGGTGCTCAGCAGAAATGCACAAATCTTCATACTTCATTTGGGCGGTCGGAAAATTATATCTTCTCGGTCTCCTTCCATTTTGCGCAGCTCTTAATTCTGAAGGTGAAGGTGTCCAACTCTTAGCCTGACAATTGTGTAGTTTATGAATATTAAATGAGGTTAGATTCATATTGTTGAATTCAAATGTGTACCTCATTCTCTTTGTTGTGCGCAGAAACTTGCCAAGATCTCGCTTGAGTGGTACGATCAATCCTCAGCTCACAGAATTGCCCCAACTGCGTTGCTTGTAAGCCTAATCATCATATCATGTTTGCAATGTAATGAAATTGGTGCAACGCCATTTCTTCAGAATAGCACTCCAGTTTTTTGGATTGTACTTTCTTGATGGTTGACCTTGGGAAGACAACATTGTGACAAGGGCCTGCACTTCAACAATCTCACTGGAGTTATTCCGTCATCGATTGCAAATCTAAAATACTTGCGGGCCTTGTGAGCATTTACAATTCTAACCTCTAGGCACGGTTGAAACATTATTGAAAACAAAATGGCCATTGACTGTTGAGGTTCTTGCAAGCAGGATTCGTTAATCTGAATTGTCACGTGGAAGATAATTCTCCTATTACTATATTGCAAGTACTAGCACCAGAATAACCTGACGGGATCGTTACCTGCTGCATTAGGTGTCATGCCGGCTCTTCGAATATTGTGAGTTTCTACGTTCCCATGTATCTTGAGTGCTGCTGCTCCTCGTTTGCACTAACTCTTGTTTGCCATGGCAAGCTCTGAAGACACTAGCAAGTTCATAGTGAAGCATGACTTCATTTGTCTCGTTATTAATTGAATAAAAACCCTAAAGCTTAGACGAAATGATAAGACTAATTCAAGTTCCTTCCTAACTGCTTGCGTAACTCCCGAAACTTGCTAGAGATGTTTCGGGAAACAAGCTGGAGCATTCCATTCCAGCAAGCTTTGCTAGCATGACCCACCGAATGAGAAAGCGGCCCCGAAGTTTTATCCGAAGGGGAAGATTGCGTACCTGACGGAGGTGGATGGGCAGATTGCGAATACTTGGGGCGAGCTCCTCGCGAAGTGGGAGGATGATGCCGCGGAAGAATCGACATCAGCAGACGTGATGAATGCAGGTAAACTATGAACTTTAATTGTCGATGGCATTTGAAATCCTGGTCAGCCAATTTCAATCGGTTGATGCAATCTGAATACTCAGAAACAGAACGCGGGTAATGATTTCTTCGAAGAGCATCGTCCACAGCTTTGTAAGGATAAATCACACGCATGATTTGACCTCGAATCGTATGAGTAAGTAATCAAAAAAAGGAACCGCTTGTTAGCTCACTATTCTGACATAACATTCAATTGACATTCTTGGTTGCTTGCTGTGATCTTCTTATTTTTGAATTAAGAAACTTATGATAGCTTATTTGAAGCACATTTCAGAAGCTATCCAACAATCTATTACTCACTCTGATTGGTTGAGAAATTCAGTGTAGAACTCTGAGTGCAACCATTGATTTTGTCATCTCTGGTTACCTACCTTAGTCAAGAAATTCCACCAACCAATAGTCTTCCTGCGATCTTTTCCTGGCATGCTGCTTAATTGGGGTTGTTTGTCTTTTCAGACGTGTGCAATATGGCGAAGATCCTCCATGACGATTCCATTATCGAGGACGGCGAAGGCAACCGCTTCGAACAAGCCACCGTTCGCACCAACTACTCAATGGTGTCCGACGACTGCAGCCCGCACTGCTTTTTCCACGTCAAGCACGTGAGCGCCTTCATCAAAGACACCGAGTTCACCCTCAAATTCTCCCAACTGGAGTCCTGGGTGTCCGATGTGAAACGCATCGTGAAATCTGAGCTTGCCAACATCGAATCCCGCATCCGCGCAAACAACGGCAACAAGGCCGTGACGCGGTGCATGCCGCCAGGCTACTTCTGGCTCCGCTTCGGCAAGGGCAACAAAAACCTCCTCTCCACAGCGACAGGCGAGGAACATTGCATCTCCGATATGTATCTTCTGACCGTACAGACTTCTGCACACAACAATCAAAGAACCAATTAAGCATTTCCAAAAGTAGCAAAAATGGTATTACTGATAACTTTTAAAAGCAGATGAGCTTGTGCAAGTACAATGCTCACCTGCCTTGCGTCTTCAGGCACCCCAAGTGCCATGCGCGAGAAATTTCCTAACTGTAAACATTGAGCAAATTCTAGAATTGCAGCAACGTCATGACCCCGAAATTATTCTCAAACTGGAGCTTCTCACCCGTGACTGTCCTTCAAAGGCATGCCCTACATACTCGCACTAACCGATCAACCATAATCGTACTATGGCACACTGCAGTTATACGAGACATTAGAAATCATGGGCCCAAAAAGGCTTAAATTGCTTTTAACACTCATCATTTTCATTGGACAGCGTAGCTTTCCACATTTTCGAATCTTTACTCGTCTCTCTCGGGGATACAGGGATAATAATATACAGAAATTTAAACTGTCGGACGAGGTTAAACTCTCGCCAAAGTTGTCTATTTGATGTACCATGAGCAAATCATGCCAAAACTTAGCATCGGGCTCACTCGTATTTCTAAGCTATTGTGACTCACAAATCCTGGGAAAAGGAGAACCCCAACAGCAGGGACACTATCGGTCATACTGCAAGGCGTAAATCAGGGCAGTTATGTTTTTCTGACTTTCAACATGCACTAGGAAGAGAGCAATATCACTAGAGGTCGTCTTCTTAGGACAGTTCACGGCAGTAGAGACCTATTTACCATACCATGGAGGGTTGCAGGCTTGAAGTGCTTGTTTCAACGTACATTACAATGACGAACGCATGTGCTCAAAGAGAGCTTTCTTGATTGTATGCCCTCCGCTTGTCCCTCATACCCCTCTAGAATTGCCACTAAACAAGCCGCGATTGTGTTTGGTAAGAAATTTAGGGTTGGGCCCTGGATTACTTGGAGCCACCTCTGCTAACGCAATGTCAAAATGACGAACCTCCACTTGGATAGCATTTAAATCCTCCTGTAGATAGATCCTTCGATCATCAATACACTTACGGCCGCAAGCACATCATAAGTTGCGTGAACCATGGGTATTTGCTAAACATAATTTAGTCTAAAACCATGAAAGTTAATAATATCATATCCATCATGGTTGATTCCTGGTTGTTACACATAAAGAGCAAACATGAAACATATTGACCACAGAGAAGTATAAGTTACAGAAGAGAGTAGTAACCTCCAAAGCAGCCATAGAAGCTACACGACAAACGGCACTGATATCAGCACCAGTGAAAGTAGGCGTACGAGCAGCCAGAGATGCAAGATTTACAAGAGAAGAACATGGCGTATTCCGTAGTTGAATCTTAAAAATCTCCTCCCTAGAAGCTTCATCTGGCGGCCCTACATACAACTGCCGATCAAAACGCCCTGGATCGAATAAGACAACCATTAGCAAACATAAAAACATTAGCAAACATACATAAGGTCATCCTACTCACAACAAATCCTAGCTATCTAACCAGAAGGAATGCATCGGTAGGGATAACTGGAACCAAAATGACCCAGCCGAATGTGAAGGGCTTGAGCTCAACCCTCAAAATCCCTCTCTTGCCCACTATCACACAAATCCTCTAGGGCAATTCAAGTGCCTGCATGCCAGCCATTAAAGGTCCAATTCACAAATTCACCTTTGAATTTGAACCATTAAAAGACATCAGTGTATCTGGCCGGAGAAGAGCTGGATCAATTATGTCAGGTCGATTGGTAGCAGCTATAACAGACACTCCTGTACTTGGTTTTAATCCTAAAGTCACAACAACTCAGTCATTCATCTCTTCATATGTATGTGCACAAAACTAATTTTAAAAGACTGGAAAGGATCCACCCTTCTTTCCGTTGCTATGCGAAGAAATTAGAGTTCTAAGTATACACATACAGGTCATAGCAGATGCTTAGTGATGATATAAAAGAAAAAGTCCAGTAACGAAAACATCTGACCATAACAATCGTCATTTTGAATCCAATTATTGATCCATGGAATGTCAAGGTAAGAGGAAATACCATCCATTTCAGTAAGAAGCTGGCTCATCACACGGTCCCCCACAGAGAGACCACCAGTATCACCACTACTCCGTGCGACAGCCAACGCATCAATTTCATCAAAGAAAACGATAGAGATTGCACTGCCTTCTCTGATTCTCCTACCCACTTGCTGAAAAGCTCTTCAAGTTCTTGTAAGCAGCGTCCCCCCATTTCCAAAATGCATATTTTTAGTTTGTGGATAATGTAGTTCATTTCCTTGTTTACATGCCAATGTTAAAGTGTAGAACATGAGCAATTTAAAATTGAGACTTACATATTTTGTTGAAGAAAACTTAAATTGGAGAGCTGCTTTGCTGACTTTACCAGGAACTTGTCTGACAACTTCCTCTCCGGAGAAGTTCCAAGTGGAGCTATGCTTCATTTCTCAGCATCCTCGTAAGAGTCTCAACCGTTATAGCACATTTTAGGATGACATCTTTCAAGATGCTGCTGGTGTGGAGATTATAGTATGCTCATGTTACATTCTTGTGGTCACATTACAGCTTCGCAGGTAACAGTCTGCTTTGTGGGAGCTCCTTGTTGGGCTTGCCTGGGTGCAGAAAAGGTTCGTCCTCTTTCCTCTGAACATGTTTGCGTTTGCCTTGGGTTTAGAACAAGCACAATCTTCTATATAGTACTGTTTGACAGCCCAGGCAGCAGATCGCTGCAGCTCTGCCACTGCCTTTTGATGGGTTTGGAGACAATTCACATTTGTCGTAAAAGTGACGGTGCTAGCACCAATGCTCCTGTCACTGACACGTAGCTGTGTTCCAGCATATCTAGGAACGCCCGACCTATGGTGGCCCCAAATTCCCACAAATGGCCAAACATAGTATCGTCCCGAAGTACCTGGTCCAACTCACACTGAAGCCAAACACCAGATCAACCTTGTTACTAAGACTGTAATTGCAGATTGGACGACTAACAATTTGGAAGTCATATATGCTTCGTGCAGGTTTACATAAGGCATTGCAGAAAACGATATCAGGGTTCCAAGGAAGATATAGCACGATTAGTCTCACCTGCGGAAACATTGAGAATACCAAAATAAAGTATACCAAACCACCAATAACATCAGAACGCCAGTTTTTCTTCCGAAACTTCAAGATGTTTCCCCATGCAATCTGTAGAAAAGGTCACAAAATCCATTCATAAGTTCCTGACTCTTGGCAGATTATATGATTGAACTTTATGTTTTGAATTTGCTGCTTTGGTGCACCATGTCGTGTATTGTGAAATATTGTTTATCTTCAAGATAGACACCGGAAAAATTTGACGGAGTAAGGCTGATGTACTTGTTCAGATTCTTTGAGGGAAGGGTATGCAAATTTTTTCTCATATACGCCATCCTGGAATTTATTGAAGCCTCCAAATACATGAACTGGAAAATGTGGATGTCAGCATGAAGGGCTTGATCAAGGCCAAAGACCCACCAATCGTGTGGCAGCTGCAACGCAAAGTAGCTCTTCTGCTGAGGTAACAACCAACCTCCAAGCCAACTCCTATGACATATATACCTCAGAAATGTATGAAGCCCATCAAACCAATCTGTACCCAGCACAAGCGGTTTGATGTTAACTGATACTATAATCCCCCGAGAACAAACTAGAATTCACAAACGCATCAACCACAAGGCACTTTACATGTTAACAAAGAATAGGAACTACACTCTGACATTGATTTAGGTGAAAGGTGAGTTGAACAGCTCACGAAGTTTACCTGTCATTACCGTGATTGCCAAGAATAGCAAAGCAGTGTGCCATATGATACTCTTAGAAATGATACTCGTAGAGAACCCTCAGTTGAGATAATTAATTGTTTTGTTCTGAAGAACGTACCTACATGGTCCTCATATCAAATCGACCTAAGAAGAGTGTCACTGATACGAGAAGATCAAAGGCCGTCTTAAACAGATCTGCAGATGTTCTGATCCTGAAAAACCACAACCCAAATTCACACATAAGTCCATCGATTATACAAAGATGTAGGCAAGCAAGAAGCAATTGGACAGGGAGAAGCCCACATACCCCGAGTACCAAGGAACCATATCCAGAAAGTGAGGTACAGTAACAGTCATTTTCTGCGGTCCATTCTTGAGCTCCGGCTGAGGATGTGTCAAAGCCCATCTGTTCAGAGTCGTTTCATAAATGTGAGACGGAGGTTTTCCAAAAACTGCAAAGATGGTTTACTAACACGCACTAAAAAATGATGAACGCTCTGAACGCTTGAAAGAAATCATAGCAAAACCAGGAAAAAAAGGCCAGATAGCACAGCCATACCCAGTGGAGCGCTCTACCACATAGTTCGCATCTTGAAGATGAGTGCAGTCACGGCACACAATCATACGACCGTTACATAAACTGAAGTTCGGGAAGCATCAAGAATTGGATAGGAAGAGCATGTTCTAATCACAGGACCTTGTTCTTTAGCATGTGGTTCCTTTCAAGATGTAGACCTTTGGTGATGTCTGCTACCGTGAAAGTAGACCTTTGGTGATGTCTGCCACCGAATTACCTTATTGGAGTGGAAGCAGAAATAGGAATGAAGTCAATGTAGCAGCAATTCAATCGTAAACCAGGTAACGACAATGAAGGAACCAGTGTTAATCTTCCGATGCAGCTTCGAGCGCTTCCCACACGCAGACTAAAAAATTCTCAGAACCGTGCTAGTAAAGACACAACATTCGCACGGAGAAGATGTAATTACGTAGTTCATCCTTCAAGAGCTGCAGTTTGTGCAGCTCACTTTTCTCCATGGTGTCCAACTGACGAAACTATGAAATCTACACAAATGTACCAAATTCAAATATTAAAACCACCAGCAGCTGGATTAGATCTCTGCTTTAAGACAAGGAATGCAGTGCACATATACACACACAACGTAAAAACAATTCGAATTTGTGCTTCTCAACGTACACGGAAACGAATCACGTCACAAATAAACACTTACAGACGATTTCACAAAGTACAGCTGACACGATTTAGCTGAGAAAGCACCACTTCAGAGCACAGGGCTAAGATACTCCTTTTTTTTTCTAAATGCAGATTACAGCAGCAGGTAAAACGTAGAAATGAGAAATAAGTAGGCAATACAAGGACATTATGTATAGTAGATAGAATGGAATTATTGTTACTCCTATCTTGGAAGTCACATAGAAAGCAGAATGTCGACTGACCTGCTTCGAAATAGTAGTGCAGACTTCGCTATGTGGTTCATTTCGTGCATTGCAGCCAGTGCTCCAAGAAGACAAGTGAACACAGGCTCGGAGAGGGTATCTTTCCTGAATAGTATCCCTTGACAAATTTTGATTTCTGGAACCCTCAGACATCTTTCACATGTAGCGGAGGAAAGGCACACAGAAACGAAACACGACACAAAGCAGGTACAAACATTAAACACACAGAAAATGAAAACGAAGCATCGGGAAAACTGTGTGAACGCTTCCTTGAAGTTGAAAATGAAGGGCACAAGTTTTTCAATCTTCAATATGGCGGTATGTGACCTCGTAAAAAGTATGCCCGAGGAATGGAGAGGTTCCGATAATGGAAGAGGGAGAGGGTGACAAATTTTGACAAAAAACGGTTGTTTCAATACACAGAAGACTCAGTTTCTAAGGTAGGATGTTACACTTCGTGCCTCCAGTTTACCGTTCAGTGATCCCAACGGGAAACCTTCTGTCATGATACATGCTCTCTATCGAAGCCACTCCCCGTCCTGAAAATCGTGTCGGTAGAGGATGGAAACTATGGACAGAAGTCGCCCCACTTCACCCATTCGTAGTTCTAGAAAGCAAAACTGGAGAAGGATAGAAAGCCATTTGCTGGAAAAGTTGTTGAGGTACGTACAGACTACTTCACAGTTGGAAGGCGTTGGTCTACGTAGGCTGCAAGAGTGACTGAAATGTCTTACCAACAGAAAAAGGTGAACAAGAGTACTTAGTTTTCATGTCGTATGACGATGATACTCTTTCTTTTGAAGATTTTGGTTGTATTGGAGAAGGTTTAGGGTTTCTTCTTCCTAACCCTAATTTAGTCCATTTCGAGGATACAAGTGCATTTTGAAACTAATTTTAGTTCCTTTGCGACATTGGAAATTTTGCCAAAGTGGGATGGATAGAGAAGACGACTACATACAAGTCACAGATGAGAGGCGAAAGCAACTACGTGATGATAGACTTTGGGTGAGAGAATATCGCCGAGCTAGGTTTTTAAATTTGCATAGAATAAGTTGTCCTTGTTGTAAATGTCAAGGTCGCACGAAGTGGATAGTTCCCACTATGAGGGAACATCTAATCCGAAACGGCAGAGACTCAAAATTTCGAGTGTGGCAAGGACCTGGGAGTCCGGAGACATCAGACGAAGAATGGGAGGCTGGTTTTTGGAGTTCAACAGCAGGTCGACCAATGCAGGTCGATAATCAAGTGGACACTAGGAATATGCTGGACAATTTATTTGAAGACGTTGAAAACTCAGAGCCCCTGGAAGAACGGCTCCATTCCATAGAGGGCATGGAAGAACGCTTGCATGACACAGTAGTGGAAGCCTTTACAGTAGCAGACAATGTAACCAACGCATGCAACTCTAGACCAACTGTAGGTGATGACTTGGAGGTCGAAAATGCATTGCCGTAGGAAGAACCGGTCGATGATACAAATGAGCAAGCAGAAGTTCAAGGTCAAAACAATTTTGATGCCGACATTTTGGAAGAGGCTTTGCATGAATTATATGAAGGTGCTCAATGTACGAAGTTGGCAGCCACCATCCTTATCATGAACGTGTGCACTGTCCATGGGGTGAGTAACAATTTTGCTAATGAATTATTCACTCTTCTCCAAGGACACATTTTGCCACAGAATAATACGTTGCCTAGGAATTTTTATGCAGCTCGAAGACTAACAGGCAAATTAGGATTGGCTTACAATAGCATCCATGCATGCGAAAAAGGATGTATACTGTTTAGAGGAGAACTTGAAGGTGCTATAAGTTGTCCAAAGTGCAATCGTCCAAGGTACAGGGATCAAATTAGAAAGAAGTTTCCGTTGAAAGTTTTGAGGCATTTCCCTATCATTCCAAGATTGCAACGCATGTTTCGTAGCCCAGCTCTCTCGAAATTGTTGCTATGGCATTTCGAGAATGGAAGCAATCGTCCAGGAGGAGACAATCTAGTGCGTCACCCATGCGATTCAAAAGCGTGGCGCCACTTCCATGAAAATGTGGACCCAACCTTCGGTGAAGACTTAAGAAATATCCATTTTGCTCTTGCTGCAGATGGAGTAAATCCTTTCAAGCAGAGTCGTTCAAGTTGGTCTACTTGGCCAGTGACCTTGCTAAATTATAATTTGCCACCTTAGTTGAGCACCAAAATTTTTTTTATGATGTTAGCTTTGTTGATTCCTGGAAAGCAATCTGTAACTTCAGAAGTATTTGATGTGTATCTGGAACCCTTGGTGGATGAATTGCTGGAATTGTAGAAAGGAGTGCCAGCATATGATGTTGTACAAGAAGTTGGTGCCCGCTCTTTCAACCTCAGAGCAGTTCTTATGTGGACAATTCATGACTATCCAGGATATGGCACGGTAGGAGGATTTGCGCACCAAGGGTATGCAGGGTGTCCATGGTGCGGTTCTGATTTAGGAGCAAAGCATTCAATGGAGCTATGTAAGGAAATTTATCAAGGGACTCGCAGATGGTTGCCTACTAATCATCCTTACCGCTCAGAGCGTATGAAGGATCACTTTGATGGAAAAGTGGAAGTGCGAGGAAGACCCAAAATTGTATCTGTAGAAGAACAGTTGGAATATGCAGAGCAGTATAAGACTTGGAAAGCAGCAGGAAATAGAGACGGAGCTCCAGGGGATCTGTCCAAATTGCATGGAGTGAAGCGGTCTAGCATTCTTTTCAGGTTGCCTTACTGGAAGGTGAGTTGCAGTAGTCTTTCAAGTCGAATGACTAAGTAGCAAACTAGTAGTACCATTACAGTGTCAAGAAGAATGACAATGGATTACTTGCATTTCAGTTGTATTATAGTCGCTTATCAGTCGTATCTTAGTTGCACATCAGTTGTACTGCAGTCGCATATCAGTTGTGTTGTAGTCGCATATCAGTTGTGTTGTAGTCGCATATCAGTTGTGTTGTAGTCGCGTATCAGTTGTGTTATAGTCGCATATTAGTTGTGATTTAGTTGCATAGCAGTTGTATTTTAGTTGCGAACCAGATGTATTTTAGTCACATGTCAATTGTGTCATATTCGTTTTGAGATGCTTGTACAGAGCGTTTGCAATGAACACTAAAGTGCCTACATTGTATTAGAGTCTTGTAGCATGCTGTTTGAGAGAGAGATGAAGTGATAATAAAAGCATTTGGTAGGGAGATGTACAAGTGAATGTGTCTTTCCATGTCCGTTGTCAATCCCATACTAACTACTCGAAGGCTATTCATGTGACTAGAGGCTTCTCATCCGCTATACACTAGATGTCATGCACTGCGAGATGAATCTTGCCAAGAATTTCTTAAAAACAATAAGTGGAAAAAAAGATATGGTGAAGGTGCGACGAGATCTTCAAAGGAGAGGTATACGAAAACATTTGTGGTTGATACCAAATCCTCGTAGAGTTGGTAAAATGTTGAACCCTGCTGCTGGATATGTGCTCTCTGAGAAAGAGTACGAGCAATTTGCAGACATTATTGACTCTGTGAAGCTTCCTTCAGGATACTCCTCATCATTTGGGAAGCATATAAAGGCTAAAAAATTTGGAAGCCTCAAATCGCATGATTATCATGTGTTAATGCAACAATTGATGCCATTGGCATTGAGGGGTCTATTGAAACCCGGACCGCGTATGGCCGTCATGCGGATTTGTAAAGTATTCAGGAGAATATGTACGAAGGTTTATAACCCAGCAGACTTTGAGTCTCTTCAATTAGATGTGGCTGAAAGTATGGCACTACTAGAGATGGAGTTCCCACCGTCATTTTTTGACATTATGACACACCTTCCATATCACCTTGTCCAAGAATTAGACTTGTGTGGCCCTGTTAGCACAAGGTGGATGTATCCAGTTGAAAGGTATATGAAAACATTGAAGAATTATGTCCGGAGTATGGCTAGACCAGAGGCTTGCATGGCAGAAGGGTACTTGAAGGAAGAATGCCTTGGCTTTGTTACAGAGTATTTGCAAGGATTTGATGTTGTGAAGAGGCGCGTCTGGGATGCAGAGGAGGAATTTGGTGATGCTAAAGAAGTTCTAGAGGGTGCGGGTCGACAGTTTGTAATGTCTACTGCACTGCGGGATGCAGCACATAATTATGTACTGAACAATGTTGCCATTTTGGAGCCACTTGTGAAGTAAGTTTCACTATCCTGTTCATCTTTTATAATCTGATTAGTAGAACGAAGATACGCAAGTTCAATGCAATTGGTTGCAGTAGCAAAGATGGAACTAGAATGCAATTGGTTTTAATAATCTTGTGCAACTGAAATGTAACTATCATGCGACTATAATGGAACTGAAATGTAACTATCATGCCACTATCATGCAACTGACATGCAACTGAAATGCAACTATCATGCGACTATAGTGCAATTGAAATGCAACTATCATGCGACTATAATGCAACTGAAATGCAACTGAAATGCAACTACCATGCAACAATAGTGATTGTCAGGTGTCTAGGGATGTCTTCGGTGAGCATTTGCAGTTGTATCTAATTAGGCTACAACAAATTGTAACAATGTTAGTTTTAACTTCTTTCATGCACTTGCAGTAAGTGGAAGGAGGATTATCAAATGGATTCAAGCACCGCACCACTTGATGTGTGGATAAAAACGGCTGTTCGCAACAGTGACATTGATGCACACAGTCCTGAAGATAGAGATAGGATATTATTATCCACAAAACCATAGCAAAAGGCACTTCGATATTCTCGTATGAAAGCTTTTGGAAACCATTTCAGGGTGGATGACGACGCATCCAACCAATTTCAAACATACGACTGCGGGGTTGCATCTGTGTTCCAAATTCCAGCTTCTGATCTTTGAGATGTGTCAGGTCACTATGTTGGAGTACTAAAAGATATATTGAAATTAGACTATGGGTCTCTTAGCAACCCTGTGATACTAATGCGATGTGAATGGGTGAAGAAAACAGACAATCGACGAAATGCAACATACATTCGAGATGAGGCTGGTTTTCTTGTAGTGAACTTCCGCCACAAAATGCGTATGATGCTGGATCCTTTCATATTTTCAAGCCAGGCAACCCAAGTGTTCTTTGCTGATGATGTAAGGAAAGAAGGTTGGAAAGTAGTATTGCATAAAGAAACTCGTGCTCGACGACAATTTGTAGACACATCAGATGTATTCGTGAGTACCAATATACAAGCTTTTGGTTTAGCTACTCCAAAGGATGTGCCTCCTCTACCTACTGTTCCATCTTTGGTTGGAGCTATAGAGTTATCTGCAGAGGATAGTCTCTTAGCATGTGCAAGATATTGACACCATTTATTTCCAAGAAAATGGTGATTTTTAAGTTTGAAAGTTACTTTGTATGTTGTATCCTTCATTTCAAATAGACTTAATGCACTACCGCATGCAATTGTCTGCCCTCTATTAAAGAAAAAAGTGAGTAGAAATGAAGTGAACCTTTATAAATTATAGATGAATAATATCACAGAGGCATACTTATTTGATCTTATGAAGTGTGCAGCTTGAATGGCTCTAAACCAGCTTCAAATACAAAAATCATAAGTTGCATCTCATAGTGAACTCATAGTAAACTTACAAAGACAATTGTCTAGCAAAGTAAGGATGCAACTACAACTCATACGAAATAAGTACTAAAGCATTTCTAACTATCTTTGTTTTGTAATCAAACTATAGTCATTATGTTGTTGAATTTTAGTGTAATTGTAGCCAAAGTCTACTTCTTCTGTAGTAGAACCGTAGTTGTTTTTTAGTTGCATTGCAGTCTTCTTGTAGTTGCACTGTAGTCATTCTCTAGTTGTATTGCAATTGTTCTCTAGTTGCATTTCAGTCGTTTCTTAGTTGCACTATAGTCGATTTTCAGTTATGTTCTAGTTGCATTGCAATTGTTTTGTAGTTGCATTTGAATCGTTTTATAGTTGCACTGTAGTCGGGTTCTAGTTGCAGTATAGTTGATTCCTAGTTGCATTTGAGTCATTTTTGAGTTGCAATGTTTCCGTTTTTAGTTGCAGCGTACTAATTAGTTTGTTTTCTGTAATTGGAGTGACTACATTTTTCCACGGTGGACTCCACTTCGTGGATAGCTGCCTACATGGACAACTGCGATGAATATTGGATGTAGAATACCTCCTATCTATTCTTCTGTTACAGTATCGTAACCCTACTCTTCATTTTCCAACTACTTTGCGACTACAACTACATCCACGTCAAATTTGATGCAAATACAGAGGGCTACAGTCGCAGTACAGTTGTACAGGACACATAGTCGCATCACAGTCGGTTGCAACGGACACGTTTTTCTTCTAGTGTGTCCACCGATGCTGCCTTGAAACATGATGAAATAAAAGGGAATTCCTTTTTCTTGCCAACGTTGACGAGGTTCCCCTACAAACTCACGTAGACCTCCCCATTGAGTTGGATCATATTCTAATATGGGAAGCGGCACCCACACTACTGCTGGCAATGGCCACATGGTAACACACCCCAAGGGCCCTTCCAAGTGTGGCAAATATTCGTCAGTGCTAGAGCTTCCATCTCCCCTTCCATTGTTGTGGTTATGACGCCACGCCTCCACTTTTGAAATAGCTTGGAATGCAGGCTCCAATTCTCTCACAGTGGAAGAAAGCAAACCTCCGGTCTCAAGTTCTATCCTGCCATACCAACCGAAAACGAAGTATGTTATGACATCCATACTTGTATACGTAATGGGGATTTCGTTATGGGGAGTCATAAAGATGAAAAGGTATGGAAGCAATTTCATATTTGAATCATCCGTAGCACTTGGTGAAATGTTGTATGGTAGTATTGTGGAAGAGTTTGGTAATTCGTTGGCTGAAGTGTTTATTTCAATGTTGTTTTAGGGTTCGCTGAAATTCAGTTTCGGATATGCTCACATGAACCATAACAAACTAATACTGGAACTAATTTTACTAAGTTTCAATCCATGAAATATAATTCTCACTAAAACTCATAGTTGTGGAAATGGTGATACAAGGGCCAATTGACACCTACAGTTCATACTGAAGTATGAACATTAGAAAATGTCATCAAGGATTTTATGAGACCAAATGACGAAGGCAAAATTCAAATGGATTTTTGGCATCACTCTGGATAGTGATTCAAATACTGAACCTAGTAAGGTTTGCATGCGAAGCATGTTTCTCCATGTACCAGAAATGGCAGAACATGAGAAACAATTCAACGTGGTGGTTGAATATGAAATTCACAATAATTTACAGGTCCTTTGCTTTCAATTACAGTCAAACCATCATGGGAGTTACCTTACTTCATCATGTATACACCTACAAGTACATTGAAATCACAAACTATATTGACATCACAAGTCAAGCAAGAATGTCACAAAGAAAAGGATGAGAGCACGCAAAGCTAATGAGGAAAAACAAGTTTCATTTTGTGATAAAAAGGACTACAGGAGCTGTGGCCTCCACAAATATTGTGGAACTAAGAATGCATGGCCTTCCACATAAATTTCCTGAAATTTGCAATTACCTACCACAGACCCTACAACAATGACTGTACGTATTTTGAGCTGTAGGAATTGGATGTGGGCAACCCACCTCTGACTACTCATGGAACTTACAAGTATACCAAATCAGGAAATTGAAGGTGGATATGTTCACCTATCCCGACTAATGCGTTGCCTTTGACGACAATGGTCCACTAAGGAATTCGGTGAGGACGGTGGTATGTGCATGTGTCCTTATGTGGGGTTGCTTCCTGTATGGTGTTTGTTTGGCTCACCACTGCCAGATGTTGCACCCCTGTGACGAAGACGAATAGGTTGTAGCTCATGTGGAGATTGATGCTCTGGATGGATTGTAGGCGGATTCCAACCCTCCGACGCATACCCATAGGACGAAGTGGAACTGCTAGAGCAATCCAATCTACTGCCGATGTTGTGTGGAGCCCCTTTCCTGCCTCGCCCACGCTTGCAACCAGTGCTTCTTACCTAGTTATTGGTGGCATCATCTACAAGTTGGTGTCCACGTCCAAGTGGGCGTTGCTGCCCTTGCCCTTACAATTCAAGAACATGCGGCACAACTACTCTAATTTTTGATCCTGTAATCCGAGTGTATGGGCCCTCTCCATTAGAATTCAGCGCAACATTCAAATCTAATTTTAATGCCTTCTCATTCATAACAAAATTTTAGAGTCATCCCCTTCCATATCCTCCTCTATTTCCCCATCCACCCTGCCTCCCACCCTACCGTGTGCCCTCTTTACCCTGATTGTATCTGTGACCTTCATTATGGTTGTCATCTTGAATTTGAGGTGGCCCTACATTTGGGTCCTGGTCTCGCAATACACTTGTGTTGTCTCTGTCCGCTGGCTCTTCCCCGAATTGGATATGGCTCTCAACGTCGACATTGTTCTCCATCCTCGTCAATGTGTGATGGACCAATCTGTTGCTCACGTTCAAGACCAATCGCGATCTCCCCTTGATCCGCAGAGGGCTACCATTTGTTCCAGATGAAGATATTTACAGCTATAGGAATTCCATCAGGGTGCCCTTCTAGGATCCTCTTGTGCACTTCCCAAATCCGGAAGCACTACCTTCGAAACAGATAACACCATGAACTCCCATTGGGGTTCGTAGGCCAAAAGTGATTGGTTGAAGGCTCCCCGAGAACAAAGAAGAAGTCTTTGTGGAAGCAGGCCTTCAATTTGGAAACCTACGCAGTTGTATCTCGGTGGCATGTCACTGCCCAATTTTCGAGAACAACTTCGATATCATGGAATTTCGGCAACGGAAGCTCTTCCAAAAGTCGGAGTCAGCTTGCGATCTCTATCGCTTACACTGTCGTAGTCTTTAGAGCCTGCCATGTCTTCTCTTCGAGAACCCTATGCCAAACTCACTGCCGCCAGATGTCCCCCGTGAAGCGCCACTCCTTCTTTCCTTCCACTCCTCGCGATGATATCGCTCTTCGTACGCAGACACTGATTATCACCAACTGCGCAGCCTTTGAACCAAAAAGGTGGAGTGCATATTGCTCTCCACTAACCCTATTTGTCCACTCCATGGAACAGGACACGATCTAGTCCATGAGCACTCTCAAAACCATGAGTAATTTTGCATAGAATTCCCTTTGCCACTCCTCAATAGCTGAATCGTACTAGTCCTCACACGCTCTTCATGTCGGAGAGTAGCTTGTTCATTGGAGGATCCTGGCTTGCGGAAGACTGTGAGCACTTTTTTACCCACCCATGGTAAACTAGCATTGCACAACCAGGTTCTTAGTATTGTTTTGTAAGTTTTGTCCTAAGGGTGCCTAGCATCAATCCATTGTGCCTTCCAAGCAATGAATCTTTTCTAACTCCTACATGTGAAAAATAAACAAAACAACAAGAAATTCTAAATAATTATAAGTTTGACCCTTTTATCTCAACTAACTAAGCCAATGTGATTTTTATTCAAAATGAATTCAGTATAGATTTATCATTTTTAAGTGATAGAACATGTTATGCCATTTCTAAAAATATAAAACTCGTCCTCATCCGAGCTTTCTAACAATAGTTATGGAAGGATGAAGTTTGACCGCTAATTGGTTCATCAAACTTCATCCATTGATTTCTACTAATCTACCTTATCATTTTACTTGAGACTTGAGATTTGACTTTTGGTTTCTGAACTCTATTTACTATTTGACTTTCTAATATGGTTGACTTTGGATGATTTATCTAACTTTATTCATTTTGACCCCTAAACTTCATCCGTCTCTATCTTTCTCATTTTTCGTTGGATTTCTAAGTGTGAGACATTTTTGGAAACCTCTAAACTAAAGGTATCACAATTTGAATCTAAAACTTGGAGAAAATCTAGTTTTAATATTCTGACTTGAAAGGTTAGTTCGGCTAAGGTATTTAAAACCATCTACTTTGCAATTTGATAGTAATTTGGGTATTTAGAATTTTACCTCACTTTGTGAGTCGTCTTGGACGTTGTAGATGAGTCTTCTAGGATCTCCATTTTTCTTCATGGTTCCGTCGCTCGGTAATTTATGCTCACCACTTGAAAGTAGACTTTTAATACAAATTTGCAACTAAATTCTAGCTACTATTCCTCCTTTCTTCTATTTGGGATTTTATACTATACTTTTCTAATGGTTGGTTTAGAAAGCTCTTGACCTCCTAACCACTACTTTTCCATTTTTTGCTTGCCTAATGACACCTTACGACATTTCACATGGTCCACCCTTCGTGTCTCAATCCTATTGGTTGTTCTAGATACTTGAGATTTCTCCTTCTTCAACTTCAACAATTTAATAATTTGGTCTTCAATTCCCAACTATCATTCCTATTGAGTTTTTGAACTCAAACTTAGTCTAAGCTAGAAGAGTTGAAAGAATGGTGAGATAGAACTTTGTTTTGCATTCTTCCTTGCTAATCACACCTCCCTAATTTATCCTTCTTCCCTTCTAATCTATTTTCTAATTTCCTTATCAAATGCCTTAGCTCTCAGTCTGACTTTTGACAAATTACTATTTTTAAACTTTTAATATGTTTTCCTTGTAGAGGCTAAAACTAGCTTTCTAAGTTGATGTGGAACTTGCAAATCGGACTTTTCTAGTAGAAGTTATGCATGGATGAAGTTTTGAGTCCTAATTAGTGTTTGAAACTTCATCCGCTTATATCTTACTCATTTTAGCTTGGATTTCTTTGTATTCTATGTTTCTGGAAAGCTCTTGACCTCTACTATAAGATTTTGAATTTCAATTTGTATTGACCTTTCTTCTTAGTGGCCTGACTACACCTTTGGTCTCGGCCCTAAAGAAAGACTAATATTAAAAATGACAACTTGACTAAACTAAGGCCAAAAGCCTAACTACATAGAAATGATCAAAAGAAAGGAGAGGTTCAAAGCTTCGCCGTCAAAATGAAAATAACTAAGAATTCAAAACCCACGAAGTCAAAGCTTTGCCGTGATTTTAAAATACACCTAAATTCTAAGACAATTTCTAATACACAAAGTCAAAGCTTCGCCGATTTTGACAAAACCACAAGTGCACAAGACAATTTCAATGAAGTTAAACTTGATTCAAAATTTGTTAGAGCAAGGAGGTTAGTACAAACACTTGTTAGTTCAAGAACGTTTACAACAAATTAGTACATCCACAACAAGCTTTAGGGAATTTCTCAATTAAGGAATTTTCCACTTAGAAGGTTAGAAGAAAAAACGTACACTAGAAATCCTCCACAACGGCATAGCCAGACTTATGGTGGAAGAGGATCTAGGAATAGTACAATAACTTCAATACAAACACTAGAAGTCTTCCACAACGGCATAGCTAGACTTATAGTGGAAGAGGTTCTAAGATTAGTACAACCACATAAAACTCAACCAATTCGAAACGTAGCAAAGTTAATACAAAAAAAATTCAAACATACACAACAAAGGCAAACTTTGAAGGGACCCCAATGTCCTTCAAAGAAAGCTTCAAAAACAACAACAATGAAGCTTGAAATGCTCAAAAACATGCAAAATTTGACAACTTGGTCTAAATGGCCAAAATCCAACTAAATGGACCCAAATGAAAACAAGGCGGTTCAAAATGAACCTAAGGGGTGTTTTGAGAGGAGAATGGGTGCCCTTATATACTCTCCCAACGGCACCCCCCTCCTCTTTTTTCCTACAAGGTAATCTTATCAATTAAGATTTTCATCTAATTTGCCCAATTTTCACTTCCACGTTGGTCCAAATTCCTAACTTTTGGAGAAATGCTCCAAATCACAAACAGATTGCGCCATTGGCTTCAGAAGGCCATTTTTAGTCTAAAGAAGCCCCCTCCCCTTTTTCCTACGTCAAAATCACAAAGATTTCTAACGCTAACTAGAAGACCAAAATTGGATAAAAATCCAACTTTTGGAGATCAACTTTTCTAAGAAAAGTGACTAGCCTAGGCTCTTTAGTAGGTGTAAGGGAGTAAGAAAAAACCCCGCTTTGACCTTAATCCAATTCTGTATGCTCCCCGTACACCAGTCAACTCCACGATTAATCTTTAAATTTGCTAATTTTGGAGGATCTTGATGGTTTTGCATCTTTTGACTATCGGAATGCCACGAAACTTATTGGAGCTTGTTATTAACATAAAAGAAGCTATCCTAATTTTTAGTGACATTTTACCATTGCTTGGGTAATTTCTAGGAATTTCCCATCATTACTTTCAATGGTTGACTACTCGGAAAAAGATCTTTTGAAGATCAGAAAAAACCGAGAATTTGCATGGAACCTCTCATGGAGTTCCACAAGGGATGTGCAAACTCATATTCCCGTTTTGCACATTTAAGGAAGGAGAATCAAATCCTGCTATTTCCTTTAACTTCTAGTAAAAAGGAAATCTTCCAAATAGAAGGGAATCTTGGTGAGCTGATTGCTCCGTTGGACTTCTGGCATGATTTCTACTTCGAACTACCGTACTTAAGTTGTAGATGCCCTCCTATGATTCGTCTTAAGTTTTCTTCACCTGCAGGCTAATAATTGGAGTTTCTACTATTTTGCTAATGGAATGGGAAAACTGAAACTTCTCTTTGGGAATCTATACTAAGGTTTTTACATAGTTCCCTTGGACCAATTTGGTTAGGATTTGTCACTGAAAGGCAGGTTTAGACAAGTTGGGCAATTTCTACTAAATATGGTTATTTTGTACAATTTCTGGGTTTCTACCCTATCTACATGCAGGATTTGGTTACAAATAACAAGAAATGCTTCAATTAGGACCAATGGTCCTTTAGGTATGTGACATCTCCGTTTTGGTTATTCACTCTTTTTAGGGCTTTTTGTATATAAAACTACACTCAAAACTTTAAAAAATCCAAAAAAACAATTCCGAATCATGAGTGACCAAATGGACACTCACAAAGACCGAGAAATGCACGCTGGCACCTTCTCATCTGGTGCCAAAAACAATCTCAACGGTATGCCATCGGCCCTCCCTGGTTGTCACTATCGCTCAAAGTGAGGGTGCGGACTCCAATCAAGGTCCAATTCACGGAAAGCAATGTACAACAACTTCCAAAACCCGCAACTCTACTCATTTCCACTCAATAACCCACTCCCCCATCCATGTATACTCTTCAATTGGTAGTACAAGCCCAACTGCCGGCTTTCAGCCAGTTTTTTAAATTCTGAGCGATAGGTTCTCGTTGTAGGGGCGCTCAGGGGTTAACAAATGAGTGTCACCTTCACACATGAGTGGTGATAGTTGCCAAACTGAGCCCGAACCTATGTGGAAAGGCTTGGTAGTTGCCAAAAACTTACTTATCATCTAGTTATTGAGGAATAGTTTGTATCATCTCAATTTCTCGAGGAATTTTTGAAATCTACGAAATTCCAAGATTTCCAAAACATGTTTGTGATGGTTGCTACCTTGTCTCGACCTCGCACTTTTCCAATTGTTCTATGACTCTGTGCTTCTCCAATCATCCTCTTAGACCTTACACTTTTCCAACTGTCCTCACAATTCACAATCTATTGCGCGCAAGTTTAATTCCATTGTTTACAATTGTTTTCACTTGCTCCTTGCATTCTTTACTCGCACTGAAATTGCATTCTCACTTCATTGCTTTTGCATAGTGTGGGAGTGTAATCCTACATGCTAGACCCAGAAAACTAGCATTAAACAGGAAACTTTAAAATTTAGTCCTTTAAAAAAGAGAGTTTTGAAGTTCTAATAGGAGATTAGAAAGAATTGGGAAATGCCGGAACCCCGGTTCCGGAAAATTCCAAATAGGTCTAAGAAACCTAATTTCGGAACCCTAAAAAGTTTCGGAAAACGGATGACGGCGCTGACCCTAAAAGATGGAAATCAGATCCGTACTAGGGTTAGGTTTTTACCGCCAAAACCTGCCCTGTACTTTCATCCGACCGTCCATCTGGCCAGTATAAGAAGAGAACTGTATCCGACGGAAGGCACGCTTACTTTCTTATTTTCTTACATCTCCGTTTTCCGTCTTTCCAAGCTCTTAGAGATTTCTGGTAGACTAAGGGACTGGGTGAGTTGCGATCATGCAAGTGGTTCCGGAGTGATCTTTGTGAGCAAGAGGGGTAGGGAGAGATTGTGCGAGGTTTTCTGTGTGAGTAAAATGTCTTCCAAGGCAAGCCGGCGCAAGTTGAAGGATCTACCGGAAGACTCGGACGAAGAGATGTCGCCGCCATCGCCTCGGCCGAGGGCAATTCCGGTGATGAAGGTGGTACCGGAAATTCCCACTAATGAGGACCGGCTAGAGCATTTACGACGTAACCTCACAAACATGGGGTGTGAAGGTTTGATGGACGTTCCTTGGGGCATCAGGGAGGAGAGTTTGGTGTCGGATATACTTTGTCCGGAAAGCGGTATCCAACGGTGCTAGAGTGTGAGCGTTGAGCGTTGAGCAATGAGCAATTAGATTTGAGCGCTCACTGTGAGGAATTTTACTAAAAATAGACATGTCAGAGTAATAAATAGGGTTGTCAGATCTAAATATAGAAATGTCAGAAACCAAAAATAAAAAAATAAATCCAAAAAATTGCAATTTTTTTTATTGAAAATAATGAATTTTACATTCAAATGTTGCATGAATGGGCATGAACAAAGATTAGCATTTCCCACAAATAGATGATTTTTCAACCATAGATTTGATGAATGAATGAGCTTCATTCATGTCATCCATTCATCATCCATCCTCCCAAAATTTTCATTACATATTTGTAATATGTCTTAAAAAAATGAACTTTTTACCTTGTAAAAATAATAATTTACAATTTTTTTGAAGTTTGCATTGTTGACTCTAAAACTTTGTTAACTAATCTGAGGTTGGTTGTGTTTTTTGTAATTAAGGTAGAAGCATCCATAACCGTCAAAATAAGGGGTTTGGGATATATTGTTGATTAATAGACATTCAAAAAATTACTGAATTGTACTTAGAAGGAAAAAAAAATTCAATGCATTTTTTAATTCATTTTTTGGACATTGTGAGAATAAGTTCTGAATTTTTAAGAAAGCCAATTGTACGTTGACTTAAAACCACCACTTATGTCAAATTTTTAGATGAGGTACATTCCTGCAATTACATCTTCCTACTCCCCAAGATTTTCCAAGATGTAAGGAAGTGATGGTTATAGGTATAGTAACAATTATGGGTGAGGCTACTTTAAGAAACTCTTAGAAGGTTCATTCAAAGATATGTAACAATGAGTTGTATAATGTTGTTTCATTATAATAAGTTCTCCTTAGAATGTAGTAGCACTTTCAAGATCCATTTGTAGAATTATAACATTTCTTCCTTGCAATGTTTTTTTGGCTAAATTTAGCCTTTTTAATGTATTTTTGTTATGTTTATGGTTTTACAAATCATTTCAGTTGTTTGTAAGCTGCTACAAACTATTTCCACCTTAAACTAATTAGGATTTAGCATACGTGTCAACTTCTTCAATGGGCCATTCTATATCTACTTCTAAACAAAAGTAGTTTTCAACCTAGTACTACAAGATGAATATACAACATCTTATAGATTGCTACCTACAAGAAGTAGCTTCACCTCATCAAAGCTCAAACTTGGTGCATGTATGTACTTATTGTCCTCAGAATTTGCCTTGCAAATGAACCTAAAGACATAATACAAATGCTTGCAGTTCACCCAAGATTTCCTACTACCAAGTGCAGCTGTACTCATGGTGATGAAGTCTTCGCAGGTACAAGCAGGAAAGTCTAAAATTGTGACTCGATAGACCTTCTGGTTGGGAAAGATGCCGGACAGTAGAGTTATCACTCTACCATAGCCAGGATATGGAATAACAACTACGGATTGAACGATAGCTTTTAGGTTTCGTGCTGTCTCCCATTTGTTGCGGTGGTCAATTGTCGGTGCATTAGGATTACGTCGTATGGTCCTACCCAATCGCTTTGTCGGATGCATATCACCATCAGATGGTTGCAAATTGCTATCTGGCTGTTTTGAGTGAAGGAAAGATATACCTCCATTTGTACTCTCTTCATTAAAGAGATGGAGCATTGCTTTGTCTAGCTCCTCAGTTTGCAATTGAAATCTTGCTTCCTCTAGAGAAAGGATCTCTGATTTGGTGAGATGTGTTCCACATGCAATAGGCCACACATTTGGCAAAGGAGGCCAGTCGTGAACCCACTTGACCTTAGAGCCTCCTACACAACGCATAAGGTCATCTGCACAAAACCAAAAATCAAAGTTGATGATGGCCTTGGTTCCATATTCTGTCATGCGGCCGTTGTAGGTAGGTGTTGCTGTTCCACTCTTACTTGACTTGTTTATCTTGGCCCCACATTTCTTCTTCATCCCAACTTGAACTCCATGACAAGTCTTTCCTTCCTTTTTGCATCTAGCAATGTGCCACAAAGCAGGGTTGCAATTTGTTTCAAGTACCTTGGTAGCATGGAGACATAGTGTGCTTGGTTGTCCTTTCTCTATCAACATTGGTGTCGGCGTTGGCATTGATGCTCCTGATTCAGTGCGTGCTCTAGTTGACCGAGTCTGAACTTTGGGTGCAGAAAAGTTCACTGTATCATGGTGGTGAGAATCACTATCTGACCCAGGTGGTAGGTTTAGTTTGCGTTTTGAAGAACCAAATACTTCTTCCCCTTCCAAGTGGGGAACTCTTGTGGTGAATACACAAGCATTTGGTAGTTTAGCAACAGCCTCAGCAAAGTTTGCTGGATTTCTCGTTCGTCTTGCAGCTCGTAGGCGAAGTTCATCTAAGTGGGGACCAGTTCCAGATGCATACCCTTGGAGGTATGCCCAATAATTAGTCGATTGTTGTATAGCCCGCATCATGTCATTAGTAGTGGCGACGTACAAGCATGTTCCCCTCTTCCCAGACATTTGCAACCATTTGTTGTGAACTGTCTCAATCAAGTTGCATGAAGGCATTTCGGCCAGTTCTTCTAAGTTCAAGTTCTGTACCAATAACAACAATTTAAAGAAACAATATAAGACTTTGTTGATTCTGAAAGTGTCATTTAAGTACTAAGAATTTTATATATTCAAATTGAATTTGTAAGAATTCAGTAGATGTGAATGAAAACAATTAAATAGAAACCACATATACATTTAGGACAGAAAAACAACTACTCTACAATTAGAAGTTGAACAATGAAATAGAAAAATTGAAATGGAAGGAGGCATGTATCTTACCAACTCTAAGAATCCACCCCATTGTCGATATCGGAAGTGCCAGAAACCCAACCAATCATCCAGTTGTCGAAGAGAATCCTCTAATGCAGCCCTTGAAGAAAGCCACCAGCCCTTAATTCCAAGGTATCTTTCTTTTGCTTCCGCCATTGTCTTTGCATCCTTGTATTGTTTGCAAAGCTTTTTGTGAGTCTCTTGGAATTCAAGTCGAATGAGTTTTTCTGTATGTCTGTTTAGTGAAGTTGTCCAATGAAGTAGACAAGAGCGCTCTCGATCTTGCATGGGCTCTTGCTTGTTGCCACTTCCATATACCACCCGAACAGCATGCCAATTTGCCATCGCATTGTCAGCCATAAAACCCTTGAATTGTGGAGAAGAAACCCCGTGACGCGCCATGACTGAGTTAAGGGATCTCCACATCTGTTCTTGGCTCACAGCATCCTCGCTCATCATGTCACAAACACAAATAGTTTGAACCCGACAGAATTCATGGTCATATACGTGGGCAGCCATTGACGTCCATCCTTTCACCCTCTTTACATGATCAAACATGCACCAAGAATTTTGTAAGTCTCCCCCCGGTTGCATTCGCCTTACCAAATCCACTCCACTTCCCGGGCCTTCCTCAGACATTTTAAAAAGGTAAACTTTATCTTTACCTTAGCCTGGAAATACACTATCTTGAATAAATGAATAAGTACTCTTCATTTTCAATGAGATAATGTTGTCAATGGGTCCTCCACTTGCACTATGACGGAAATTAGAGATGGTATTCCAAATACTCGGTGAACTGAGTATTCGAAATTTATCCATGACTACCTCAAGTGCCTCTCCGCGAAGTGGCTTTCGGTCACCTTGTAGTCCTTCCTCTCCGAGCTCCTCTCCAAACAATTCAGATGCAAGGAATTCCTTGCTAGCAGCAAGTCGTATGGCCGAATTTGTTGCTGTAGGCGTTCTTGATACCTCTTCACCAATCAAGGATGTTGTTCGATCAACAGAATCACGACAGATGCCTCTACCCACAGGATGATCATGAATTCCAACGTGGATACAAGCTCTGGGAAGGCCTAAAGAGTTCAAGACCCTATACATGCGACAAGGGCATAAGGCTTTGCAGAAAGGAACTTCTTTGCATATTCGACATACAAGAGTGGACTTTGATGGAAATTGCTCTCCTACAAGGAAGACGGTAGGTGACGATCCCTCCCATTCTGTCTCGTTTTTGCTGCCACTTTGGCGTAGTCTAGGGCAGGCTTTGTTCTCGCACACAAGGAGTAGCGGAACTTCAGGCCAAAGTCGTTTGCGATGTTTGTAGTGTGTGTGTGTGTCCAATTATAGCCATCAAATTTACGATCCATGCCTTGTAGTTGCCGACCTACAGAAGATGAGGAAGTTGAATTGGGTCGACTTCCAGAAGGAGATGTCAAAGAAAGAAGAGCAGGTAATTCAAAAAGAATGTCTCCATTGAATGATTGAGGAAGATGTTGTACCGATTCACAACGAATTGTACTGAGGTTTAAGAACTTCAATTCATTTCGTGCGCGCGGACGACTTTGCATATCTTTAAGGCATTCTAAGACGCTCACAAATTTGGATGCCCTTTGCTGAATTGAAGGATGCAACATGCTATCATGTTGAATGTTGTCCATACTTTGAATAGTGTCTGTACACTTTTCGGATATGCTAGGTAGCTTGCGACTTGCATCAATGAAAATAGTAGCATCATCGTCGGAAGACTCTGTAAGACCAATATGGCTATGACTGGAAGACTCTACTTTCACACGAGTTCCCCAAGACATTTGAATAGTAGAAGTAGCAGACCCAGGTGTGAGTATTTCAGTTGACATCGATCTAGTGAACCTAGGAGTGCCAAAAGCATAATACTTGCCTGGAGAAAGTCTCTAGCCATCTCCGGAGTCTGTTTTGATCTTGAATAGCATGACTGTAGATGTGACTTGAAGTCCCTGAGAATCAAATAGCTCTTGTTCCACCCATAGAGACGACAACTCTAAATTGAAGCGTACACTGAGAATTAAAGCAGATACCCATGCACTACCGCCATCGCTACAAGGAAAAGAAATTAGAATGCTGGACTTGTCACCACGAACAAGTGCCATGTCCATATTGGAATGTGTATACAATCTACAAATTCCTATAGACTGTCATTGCTTACATGGAACTATTGGTAGGATCCCCAAAGTATCTAGCGAGAATAGGTAAAAGACAAAGAGGTAGTGGACATGGATATGACCTTTTTCATGTAGGATTTTGGTAATTTGAAATTTGAAATTTGAATTGAAGGCTCCATATTTAAAGATTTAATACACGGACAGCAATTGAATTTTTTAAATTTAGTTACCAGTACCCGATCTTTGGAATAATGAATTGTACATAGCGCCACTTTCACATTGAAGGGTGATTAGAAGGCCCTAAATGGGGGCCTCTTCCAATGTAGTGGTGGTATATTCAAATGTGAGAGTGATTATGAAGCAGTTGAGCGAAGAACGGATGATCGTATTGACCATTTCTATCCTGGTCAGTAGATGTTTTATTTGGAGAAGTTATAATGAATTGGATGAGAATACATTCATTAGACTTGAAGAGTGCTATATATCGAAGAGATTGCGGTATTGTTAATGAGAAAGTCGAGTTCTCTTCCTTGAATTTTTTGGTTAGAGGGATGCCGAAGGGTTCTTATAGAAAGAGACGTAAGGCAGGACTTCGCTTCTCTAGCAAAAAACAGCTAGAAAAATCGAAGATGTTTAGGCGCTTACAGAAATCTAATGGTAGTGAGATTAGTAGCATTGTTCGGACCTTGTCGTATGAGGATGATGGGATTGAAGATGCACCTTTTGAACACGAGTTTATTTTGACACAAAATAGTGAAGGAATGGATATTGCCAAGCTTGACACAGTTGATGAAACTGAAGTGGACGTATGCCAACCGAGTGTGCTAGAGAAGAACATGTCCCTAGTGATCAGCGCAGAGTTGGTAAGTTTATGTATTCATTGGTAGAAATGGAACCATTAGACTATGAGGAGTTGATTGTATGTGTTGAATATTTTTTGTTAGAGGTGAATTTGACACCAAACCTCATTTTGTGTATTTCGAGAAGACGATTCCAATGGTATATAGCACGCAAAAAATGGAGCATTTTTGAATGTTCTACGGCCTAAAAACTAATTCAGCATCTTGGAATCTTCTCTGAAATCTTCAGAATCGGCTGATTTTTCAGCTAAATCTTGCCCAAATATTTTTAGAAGACTTTGCCGATTTTTGTAAAATTCCTCGTAACTTCCAAAAATTTGGAAAAAATTGGGGTTACTTTTGAGGTTATAATCTATGTGCTCCAAAAATTTGGACCAGAAATGTATGAAATCGCAGATTTTATTAGAAAGATTCCCTTGGCCTAAATCTACCAATCTCTTCCTTATTTTTTTTTTTTTGAAACCAAAGAGCAACTCCATGGGCTGATCTTCGGCTTGCTTTGGTGTAGTTCTCTTCCTTCTCCATTGTTGTGTTTTGGCTTAGGGTTACTTCCACAATGAACTTACGGAGTGGCATGCTGCGCAAGGATGGAGAGGCGCGCGGCGACGGTGGGGAGGGTGTCTCCAACACCATCGAAGGCGGCGATGCGATGGAAGTTCAAGTTCCTAAAAACCCTGAAGAGGTGCCATTTCTGAACACCCATTTTTCAGGTTGTAAACTTGACCTCGTTGACGAGGTCACTTTTTAGGGATTTAAGAGATCACTCCAAAGGTTCCGGTTTAGGACTTATGATTTTCAGAAGATTGCAATTTTAGGGTTTTGAACTTGACCTCGTTGACGAGGTCACATTCTACGGTTCTTCACAGTCTTACTAAAACAATTTCTAATTTTGATACATAAATTCAAATTCTTTCTACGGGTTGCTGAATTAGATTGCAAAATGTGACCTCGTCAACGAGGTCTCTTTTCCGAGATTTCTGAAATCACTAAGAGAATTTCAGTTTAGGATTCAGATTTTACTTTCTCTCATAAAGTTTGATGAATTAGATTGCAAAATGTGACCTCGTCAACGAGGTCACTTTTCCGAGATTTCTGAAATTACTAAAACAATTTCAGTTTAGCAGTTAGAATTTGTTTTTTCTCGTAAAGTTTAGGGAATTAGATTGCAAAATGTAACCTCGTCAACGAGGTCACTTTTCCAAGGTTTCTGAAATTACTATGACAATTTCAGTTTAGGAGTTAGAATTTTTTTTTTTGGTAAAGTTTAGAGAATTAGATTGCAAAATGTGACCTCGTCAACGAGGTCACTTTTCCAAGGTTTCTGAAATTACTATGACAATTTCAGTTTACGAGTTAGAATTTGTTTTTTCTCGTAAAGTTTAGGGAATTACATTGCAAAATGTGACCTCGTCAACGAGGTCACTTTTCCAAGGTTTATAGAGATTACTAAGAGAACTCAGTTTTCACTTTAGGCTTCATTTCTTTGCCTTCTCACTACTAAAATACATTGAGAAAAGTGACCTCGTTGACGAGGCTTCTTTCTTCGGATTTATTAGGGATCACTTACATGGTTCAGTTTTCACTTTAGCCTTCATTGTTTTTTCTTTACACTATTGAAATATGTTGGCAAAACAGCCCTTGTTAATGAGGTCACTTCTGCCAATGTATTCTAAACACTCACTTAGAGAATCTAAACTTTAGTTTGAGGTTCAAAATGTATTTTCCCAATGCTTGCTTTGGGCTGAAAATGTAACCTCGTTAACACAATCACTACTTAGGCTGATTTTTAATAAAGATGTAAAAAATACTTATTCTTGTTTTTTTAAAACAGAGCTTTATAGACATTGATGGAGGGCTTCCACAAATCGAGCGCTTGGAGCTAGTCACCAATGATGATTCGCAGCTTCTAGTTGGCAATCTTCAGGTTACATGCGTTTCTATTTATGTTTGTGTGATAAATTCTATGATTGATTTTGTATTACAGTTGTTGTCATATTTGTTTTCATTTCCATGCCTTTTACTATTAACTATAACTTCGGTTCAATTTTCTATTGATTGTAGGTTGACAACACCATTGATATTCAAAATGCTGATCAAGTTTTTGAAGGGCGAACGGTAGATGAGGTGGAAGAGGATGTGCGAAATGGTCAAAAATTGGATTCCAATGCAGTCATCAACAGCATGCTCTTCAATGGTGGTGGTTCTGGATCTCGATTTGATATTCCTTTGTGCAGGATGATTGGGCTTCCGTTGGTCCGTCCTCTCCTCCAAAGTCAAGTGAAACGATTGGAGGCTGAGTTTGTTTATGGATATCGACAAGGTGATCGTGTACTTTACGTGTCAACAACAAATGACAAGAGAGCTTCCAAGTTAGTGACGCCTGAGATTGTAGAGACATGGGATGAACACTAGATACACGAGAATGACCAATTTGAGTGTTGGTTGAGTTCTCAACCAACCATCTCACACTTGTCAAATCACATGTTTTTCGTATGGGATGGCAATCACAGATTGGCGGCTTGGTATGCTTACATCCACAGAATGCATCGTCATGACCGCAAGTGGCATTTGCCTGTTGATTGTATGTTATTGGTGTCCGAAGGCCGTACATGCATTCTATTGGAGGCTATGAATGACATCAATTGGTGAGTTCCAATGTTGGCTGAATCAATGTTTATTTTATTTTACCGCTTCTTCAATTGTATTGTAACATTCATTCATCTTACATTCTATTTTCATTGATATTTGCAGGTCTACAGAGCACTCCCATGTCAAAAGCAACTTGGTTCAACAATTGCACAGAATGAGTACCTATGGCAACTTGCAATTGGAAGAGTTCAAGGGGCTTCTAAGTGATGAAGATTACAAGAGATGTGAGGCCAGAAAGCTACCAGGTGCTTGGTATCCATTGACATCTCCCGTCTTTATACAATTCCTTCATCGGGTGAGTATCTTTTGTTTGTAGTACTTTTTCATTCAATTGTTGTGATTTATAAAATTCATTTTATATTGATTTCAAGTTTATGTTTTTCATGTGCAGCAAGAAATTGCTACTGTTTCAGATGTAGCTGTGCGAACTTACTATGAGAAGACACGGTTGGAAGAACGAACTCCAAAGGGTGTTCATGAGGCCATGACTCAAGCCGCCACTGCAGCTATTAAAGGATTTCGAATGGAGTTTGATAAACAATCCGCTATTGCAAATCCAAAAAATGGCGTTGGATTTCTAGAAGAGGTATATTATTATGCCTACTTGCTTTTTTATTTATATGATTATTTTTGGACTTGATTTTTACTATACTTATGTCTTTTCAAATTTCAGATTAACTTGCATTACAACGCCAACGAGAAGCCCGAGATGTCCTTGGAGAAACTTCAAAGGATTTCTACATGCCAAGTTCAACCAAACCACAAGATTCATTGGCTTAGGTGGTGGAATTCAAGTGAGACTTCTAGGGAGGGTTTCAGATTCCCTGCCCTCGGTTTCAACACAATGACCTTAGAGACTTGGCTCTATAAGGCCTCATTTTGGACTGAGGTATGTAATTAACTTTCTTTTTCATTCATATGAAAAAAAATTACATTTTACAAGTTTATAAATATTTTGATTTTTATCTTATAGTTGTACCATACCAAAGTCTGGTAAGAAGGAAATGCAGTCAAAATTCACTGCGGTTCTTTTCTCCACAATGCTATACATGCTATTAACTACAACTGCAGCCTTCTTTTTCAATTTTTGAATTCAATTTCTGGAATTTCATAGCGTGTAATATCTTTCCAATGGTATATGACATGCTATGAAATTCCAAAAATTCAATTCAGAAATTGAAAAAGAAGGCTATAGCTGTAGTTAACAGCATGTACAACACTGTGGAGAAAAGAACCGCAATGAATTTTGACTGTGTTTCCTTCTTACCACACTTCGCTATAGTGGTGTATTATAGTACCATGATATGCTTTGCCTTCATAATGTCTTGGTACTTATATTTTTGAATTTTCTTATAGTTGGAGGAGGTAGCCAAAACAGAATTCACAAGCATCATCAAGTCTGAGAATATTGTAGTTCAATGGAATGCCAATGATGAGTTGGATTCCATTGGGGATTATGTGGAGACATGACGCATTGTGTTGTGGGATCATGCTTTTTGGTGGTTGTTCAAGAAGGGTTCTTCGTATTCACGATCTACTCCTTTCAAAGACCAAGAAGGCACAAATGTGGCTACAAGGAGGATTCTATACAGGTATATCTTTTATTTTAGTTGCCTTCAGTTTTCTAAATTTTAATTGTTTTGCAAAATCATCAAAATGCATGTGAATTTTTTTCATTGTGATAATCACACACATTCTATGATTGCAGATATTTCAAGCGAGAGCTCATTCTAAAAGGTGGAATGGAACGAAAGTTCATGCCCAAGTTGTTTAGAGGATGGCTTGATACTTCCTTGAAGGGTTGTATGTTCACTTTGACTCAACAGCGAGGATTTTCTGTTCAAGAGCTCCAAGCGTGTCCTTGGTATTTAGAGTGTCCAAGAGTTTTTGCCCCAGCACTTGAAGCATCTGAGAAGGAGGCTACCAAAGACCATCCCAAGGCAGGTTTACATGAGGAGTCTCTTGATGAAGAGGAGGTTCAAGAAGTTCCACCAGTGAAGAAGGGGCGTAAGCCAAAGGAGAAGAAGGCTACAAAGAAGACAACAAAAGAGACAGCCACGAAAGAAGACACCCCTTCTTCATCTATTCCAGCTTCTGTTTGTGTACCTCTTCCTTCTTTTGTGCCTCCTACCACTTTGGAAGTCATTGATACGGCTCGGTCTCATTGCCCTGCAACTCTCATGTCTATTACAACAGATGCCTTTGCTTCATCAGAGTACATTGCTAGATCTGCAATTCAACCTGACAAACACGGTATTGAGCCTCAGGCTTTAATTCTACCATCATCGATTTCTGCAATGCTCAATGTTAAAGAGAAGACGGGGGACAATGCATCAACATGGAATCAAATGCTTGATTTTGCCCAAAAGGTAAGGTCTACATTCTCTAGCCTTGTTATGATTAATTTCTTTCATTTCACATTAAGTTATTAGCATGACATTGCAATTCATTCATACATCTAACTTATAGTGTGCATATTTTTATTGTCAAGGTTGGTAGGGACCGGGTACGAACTCTTGGAGGCTCCGTGAGCCCTATTGCATGCTTTGACTTGATTGTTGCCGATATCCCAGATGGACTACCGGTCCCCAATGTCTCCATTCCACCTTCTAATATTCCTTCTTGGAACGTGTTGAATCAAGAAGAGGTTATTGAACCTATCTTCGAATTTGCTTCGGAGTTTATTCATGATGATGGAGCAATTTTGTTGTTCCATCCAGAGAATAGCAAGATAAAGGAATTTACCCTTGAGCGTGCCGATACGTATGGTTTTCGTTTACTTGACTCTTAGCAGGGTGTCAATGAGATGAAGCTTTCGAGTTTCAAAAAAACCAAACGTTGGGTGAATTTCACTAAATTTTTTCTCATTTGTAGTTTTTGATGTTTTGAACAACTTCTACACTATATCAAAATGTGGTAAAAAGAACCGCAGTCAAAATTCTATGCAGTTTTTTTCCCCACAGTGCTGTACATGCTGTTGACTATTGCTGCAACCTTTTTTTTTCATTTTCTAACTCAATTTTTGTAATTTGAAGGCATGTAATATACCATTGGAAAGGTATTTTAAATATACTATCACTATACCACATTTTGATATAGTGATAGTAAAATTGTATTTGGCAAATACTAATTGTCATACTTGTTTATCCCTTGCAGTCACAGCGCTTTCGGATCCTCTTATTTGTACGAAAACAATGGGAGGAAACATCGGGGGAATCCAAATTTTCTATCACTATAAACCAACAACTTAGTGATGCAGGTACAAACCTTAAAGAAGTTGACCTTCTCCACAACTATACCTCCTTGCAGACTCAACTCATGAATGGTACAATTCCGTGGAGAGGTGCCCGTGAGAAAGACCCTCTATTTGTACAGCTACTAATCGAGGCATCTTCAAAACTTGGTGATGTGGTATTGGATTGTTTTGCATCTACAGGTACCTTTCATTAGTCATTACTTTTTATTATTGAAACCATATAATTTTTACATTGTATGTAACATATTTGGTGCAACTGATGACATTGCATTCAATAAACAGGGGCCTCTATCCATGCATGCCGCAACATTGGACGTCATTTGGTGGCCTTGGAGAGCGATAGTGAGATTTTTGAAGTTCTTCTTCAACCTTTGATCATCCTTCCTACTTCTACTACCACCGTCCAAACTAAGCGGCCTTTGCCTATAGTGCTGGATAATTCTGATGACGATGACATTGTCAAGCCTTCTACAAGGCCTCGAAAAAGACGTTGCTGTAAATAAGTTTGTTGATGCTTTTAAGCATGTGTTTATTTTCTTTTATTATGCAATATCTTTTAATTTATTCAAAGTTTCTAATTATTTAATCATTGCATCTTGTAGAGGCAATCTTCTCAAGCATTTGGTGCTCTCGCCTTCTCCTAGTCCAAAGAGTTTGCCATGTTACATCGAGACTCTAGCGACATCTATGGCAAAGGCTCCATCACCCATTTCTATTGCCAAACATCGTTCATACAATATTGTTGTCAAGAAGTTTTTAGACCTTGAAGCAGATGTTGAGACACCAAGGCTTACATATAGTGATAGTAGTGAAGCCAGTGATAATTCTTCTCCCATATGTGGCATTGGGTCAAATTGATTTTGCTCTAAAGACTATTGTTGTTACTTGATTTTCTAATGTCATGTAGTGAGACTAAAAGGGCCACTACATTCTTGCACTTTACCATATTTTTAAGTTATTTTGCATTTTGGTGATCTTTAAAGTGGTAGTGAAAAGGGCATCTATTTCAAGAGATAATGGTTACTATTGTCAATTAGTAGAAATTTTTTTGGATTGAATCTATTTCTTTTTATTAGCAACATGGTACTTCTCTTTGATGAAAACATGTAATTAGAAATAGTAAATGTTGGTATTAGCATAAAAATAAATATGGTGAACTTCACAAATGCTTGAAAAGAATTGTGAATTTTAATTTAAAATGGTATCTTCACCCTAAAATGGTTTTAGAATACCATATAAGCCTAAACCCTTAGCTTAAAAAAATCCACTTAAACCTTGGATTTAAAATACTTGATAAGTGACATTTATCTAAGACAAATGATTTTATAGTTCAAATCATTGATTAATCATCCAAACTCATTTTCATCCAATGTCATGAACAAATGTATTTCATTCAATAAAGTCAACTAAAAAATAATTCATCCAACTCTGTTCATTTCCATTCATCTCTACTCATCCTCTTTGAGTGCATCTATAGTTTTATGCTTTCATAATAAACCATAGACCAAAAATCCTTGTGGTGAAAAATTATAGGTTTTCCACAAATTTTTCAAAAAATTCTCAGTGCTCAACACTCATTGCTCAACGCTCAACGCTCATTGCTCCCTGCTCATACTTTAGCAGCCCTGAAGCGGTATCTTGGATACCACCCTTCGGGCGAAGCCAGAACTGTAGACGATTGAAGTGTGGAGGGCCGTCTACAAGTTCCAGATGGCGCCGGATAAAGTCATGGAGAAGAATCAAGAGTGCTTGGAGGACGAGTTCCAGGCGCCGGTCAACCCGAAGGACGGGCACCAGGTGTCCAACTTAATGAATCCGGAGTATCGGGATGTAGTAGCATTCCTCAACCCGATCCTTCACCCAACCAAGTCGAGGCAAGTAATAGCCAAGGTGGCTTCTGCCATCCTAGAAAGCCTCCAAGGTAAACTAATGATAGACTGGGCCTCCGTCATCCACGAACTAACCAGAGATCTTGTGCATTCTCTCCGGCAGGGGAAAAAGGGTGGGAGCTGTCTTCTGGCTTACATCTCCCACTTGTATTCCCAACACTCCCTGCTTAAGGAGAACAAGGAGACCGCCTATCAAGAATTGGTGCAACTCCAGAAGTACGGAGGAGAAGAACTTTCTTCCCGGGAAAGACCAGATGATGAGGAGACGGATGACGAGGAGCCATCCATGCCCCTGGCGAAGAAGCCCCAGCGACAGAGGACTCCACCAGCAAGGCCAATAGAGGACCCTCCTACGCCGGAAGCCTTGAAGGAGAAAGTTCTGGACCGGAAGGAAGAAACCGGATTTGCTCCGCAAAAAGCTCCACCTGCTCTCCACGGAGTTGGACCGGTGCAGCCGCAAGTGGGTCCCACTCAGACCGAGGCCGGACCTTCCCGGCCCAAACCAGTAGAAACAAAGGAAGAAGAAAGGACCGAGCTCCGACTAGGAGGGACACCTTTGGAGGACATTTCGGACCTGGCCCAACACATAGTATGGCGGGCGGACGATCTCATGAAGATTCTCTTCAACTACGAGGAGACTCTCAAGCGAGTGTGCCGGAAGATGGCACTGACCGACTGGAACGCCATCTTCCGAAGGACGGACACGTTGGTGGCGGCGGAAAAACAAAACGTCCTTTTGATCGAGGAGCAAAAGTGGTTGGTGACGGAGTGGGAGCGTTATGAGTAGAGAAATGGACCCTGCTGGATCGAATCCAAGAGGCGGAAACCAAGAACGTCAGCTTGGAAGGTGACCTATACACAGCCCAAGAGACGGCGAGAGTTACCGAAGAGGATCACCGCCGGCAAATAGAGACGCTGAGCTAAGGTGTGATCCGGCTCCGGAGCTCCTTGGAAGTGCTAGCGGACTACATCAACAAAGCCCGGTTGTTTGAGGCCAACTTCGACGCAACTGCCAACTCAAACCGAGTGCCCATTATCAAGTGCTTACTAGAGCAGGCGAGACGGATGGACACCTCCCAAGCCGAGATGAGGGAAATGATGGAGTACCTGGCCCCCACAGGGTCAGATCCGGTAAATCTTTCTTCCCCTTCTGCCCAGACCTTGCTGATTCCGGAAAGTAAAGAACCGGAATCCATCGCTACCGAAGTATTACCGATGGCACCTTCTGCTCCGGAACTCTTACCATCGCCAGAGATAATAGAAGAGGTGGATTTGGGTGCCGTGTTACCCCAAGGCGGTGAGGACCTTGTTCCGATGACGCCGATCATTGATCTTACGGGTACTCCTCTGGAGTCGCGAGGAACTCGAACGATGCAGTTTTCTCCTCGTCACAAACAGACCCGGAAGGATTTTGAGGAAGTTCGGAAGTTCCGATAGTTGGAACCCAGAGCGTAGACAAGGACACCAATATCACGGGGGGTCCAATTTGGGGAGCAAAGGGTCTGGAGTTGTCTTTTCCGGGGAGTAGCCGGAAGCAGATTAATCTCGACTTACTGAAGGACCTCATTTTCCCCAAGGGTAAGGATCTGGCGAAATAGTAGGCAGTAGAGTATGCTAGTGATAGTACCGAAGTCCGGCCGTCAAAGCTGGAAAAATAGGATCTAGGATTACCGGAAATCTAGCAGACCAATAGGAATGTTTTCTGGGATTTTTAGGATGATGTTAGTTTTAGTATAAAGTAGGTTTTGATGGACCTTTCTGGTCATTTACATCCGTCCCATTATTTTCAGCTTGTATCTTTTTGAGCCTAATTCAAAGTGTTTGGAGGTTTCCATCCGCTTACTTTCTTGTATTTGGTGCATGCTTATGGGGAGGGTCCATTCGTGCCTGTTCCGGATGTTGAGAACTTACCTTGAGTAGCAAGAGTCGACTTCGTGAGTGGTTTCCAGACATCACTAACTTGAGAGGGAGATCGACCGGATTGTTCCGATAGTAGTGTTAGTGTACTACCGCCTGGATGCCGGTATAGCCTGAGGGTAGGATACGGCCTCGTGTGTGAGGGTATCTGAGAGGCTCAGAGGCTGCTAGCAGGTTGCAAGACGTGCCCAAATTCCGGATACCGGAATTGCCCTTTGACGGAGTTAAAGGCCCGGTGCAATGCTCAAGAGAGTGCGAGGATATCCACCCGGTCGACGGGAGGCTCAGTGTCAGTATAGTGCTAGAATGTTGTTGTAGTCCTTGACCGTCCCTGCATGACCTGGTCCGGTAAGCATTCTAGATCTATGAGGTGACGGAACAGGAGGATACTTCCGGTCCCTGAAGAGTTAATTTAGCATTAGCATTAGGAGTTGAGAGAGAGAGAGAGAACATGTTTCCGGACACGGTAACCATCTGGACGGTGGATCTGGCCACTCGTCACCCAAACCTAGGGATCTCGGAAGGGGCAACTGAACGGTTTCCGGAATTTTCTGGAATCCATCTGGCACTAGTGGCCGAACCGGACATGTGGTTTTGGCTCAGCGATTTCCAATTCCAGATGTGGAAATCAAATTGAAGGACTCTTAAAATCATGGCTCAAAGTCTGAGTTACAATTGCGGACCGTAGTTAGATGATCTAGTTTATGATCTTGATAATGGAATGTGATCTGGGGTTTTAGAGGCTCCACTCGAGAATCAAAGAGGGAAAAAAACTTCTTTTGCTGTGAAAGAGAGGTCTTTGTGAACAGTTAATAAAAGTGACTAAAATTGAGAAGACCATTGTTTTTTTAGATGATCCAGGCTTCTCGAACAATGTTCCAAGCCTTGACCAATGCTTCAATTCATCTCTATTATCAAGGAAGTGAAAGACAACTACATCAAGATCAATTACTAAGAAAGAAGGTGTGAGAAAGGAGCGACAACCCAATTGAACACAACTTGAAATAGCAGCCCTGATTCAAGCGAAAAGAGATAAGTTTTTTCAGAATTTGGACAACGTTCATGAACCAAATCTTATGCGTAGAGAGGCCACTCAGTGGAGCAATATCTCAGCAAAAGTCATGGAGATTTGTGGTGAATATGCAAAGTATGAACGCCACAAACGTTCTTGCAAAGAGAAATGGGGCCCCCTACTCTTGGATTACAAAAGGAGTTTTTACCACCACAAGGGTACTACAACCAGCTCATATTGGGGTATGACTATACTTGAACGTGTGTTGCTTTAGCTACCTCAAAATTTCCTCCATGAAAACTACAATAACATAGAAAATTGGTATCATATCAAACCAATTATGAACCCTCCACATTCACAAGATCTGAGCCAACTTGGGGATGGGGTATATAATTGACATGGTCAAGCATCAACACTTGTGAGACCCTATGGCATGGATGTTTTTGTCATGGAAAGTTCTCTGGATTACCCGACACTCTCTCCTAATTACGCAATACTTTCTCCTAATCGTTTGATTGCCTCTCAAAACCAACAACCTCCACCCTCTCTTGAGTTTGTAAAACTCTCAATTTCCTAAGCTTCATTCATGGACCTCACAAAGAAGTTTGGAAATAGAGATTGGTGTTGAAAATCAATTTCTGATCACAGACAAATTGTAGAGGCTATGCAAAATTCTACCAAAGTTTTGGTGAATACAATGTAAAAATTAAATGAATAAGATAGGAAGCTACAATGGGACATCTTTTAGGAGCAACTAAAGTACAACAAAGAACAAGACATGATTGCTCAAGAAATTGCTTGTTTGATACATGTCAATCAAGGATCCCTTGTTCGAGCGATCATTGGACTTATACAAGTTCTTATTGTTGGTCTACATTGATGTTCACTTTATCCATATCGTTTCAACACTACTCCTGACCCTATGATATATGAAGGTGAACTTGTTCACCCCTTCTATCATTCTACTACTAATCGTAAGTATGGAGAGAGTACTAGTGCTACTACAGAACACTAGCAAGTTGATACTGCCATAGAAATGGAAAATCACCAAATTAGTACGTGAATTTCAAATTGTACTTTAACATATTTAAACTAATCCAATAGTGTTTTGCAATAACAAAACCAATGCTGTCAAGAAGGCAACAACATTTTCCGTCTCTAAAATCATTGTAGGAATTCACGTTCAAAGCAATACTTTACAAAGATCGTCGCAACATCTATTTTAAGATTTGTGACTATTTGCACACAAAACACAATAGGTTTGCCTGCAAAGGTTCAAACGTACCAACAACACCAACATGGAATAGAAATCATGTTAGATACTGAGACTCTGGAATTGAAATGGGCGCTCAATTTGAAACATGCCACTTAAAATCAATGAGTACATAAGAAAATTTCAAAATTCAATTTTGGTGATTATTAGTACCACAAAGTTCAAATGTTCAATAGCTAACATCAATTCTCTTATGTGAATGCAATTTGACTCTTGGTAGCAATATGGAAAGGAATTTGATAAGTTTTGCCCTAATGCGAAGGGAACATTTGCTAATTGTATGATACCTAATCCATACAAACCTAAACAAATTCATTGAACCTCATAATAACTAATTCTTAACAAGGCCAACTTTAAATCTTCCTTGACTATCTAGCGTACATAAGTTATGTGAAGCTCATAAATAATAACTGACATGAATTTGTTGGGTATCATGAAAGCCATAGAATAGCACGGCTATGAGAAATTGGCGCACTTGACCAAATTTTGCCATTTGTCCTTCACGTCCACAGAGGTGCAACTGGGATCAAATGCACCCTTCCCAAACTCTAGAATACAAACCCACCGATTCCCTCCCCATGCTCTGTTGCATGATAAATATAAGTTACATCCTTCTACAAAATCCCAACTTCAATTTAAACTCTGAAAGTGGAGAAGAGAGTCGCAAGAATTTCCTAGCAAACAACAATAAATTAACTTACAAAGGATCCCGCTTGTGACACTATCATTGATTGTAGCACACATGGCACTGACAAAGTTGAAATCCCAAGTAGTAAGATTAAAGATCTGGCCTACGGAACTGGGCTATTCCAATGTTTTTAGATGTGACTAACACCTTGATCTTGCAGTGACACTTCTTGTATGCATGGACTACGAATTGAGAAACAAAAATAGAGGTCTACCTTAAGGACCTCTTCCTCCTCTCTCGTCCACGGTAGGGGCATCCTACAAAGATTACGTATTTTGGAGCGATCACTGCAAAGGTATGCAGCTTCTGACAAGGGAAGACCAGTCAATTGAAGTGTTGTCCTTCAATGTATTCGAGGCTTGACTCTTCATCACTTTCCTGATTTGGCTTCAAAACCTTGTTGACGTTCTCTTTAGAATGTAGCGAACTGATTTGAAGACTTGATTGTTTGATTCCATTCTTGTGCCTCCTACGGCACAATGCCCAAACAACCGGTTCAAAGTGCTAAATCCGCCCACACTAAACAAATTGATAGTAGTTAGCTAACTTGAAAGCCTAACTTTTGAATAGGTAGCTTGTAAGTCTGGTCACACAATAGCTTGGGGGGTGCACTTCCTTTTTTTTATATTAGTATGCGAACAAAACTTTGGACCCCCTATAGCCTTTTTGAATTTTAAATAAAATTAAATGAAAAAAATATGAATAGATTATTGTACTTTGAAAGTTTATGTTTTGAATTATTAATATTTTTATTTTTTGATAATAATTATTTATAAATTTTTGAACTAAAAAGATACACTATAGAACTGAAAAATAACTTTCACACCCCTATATTATATAAGAAAAAATTGTTTAAAAAATGAAAAAAAATCTAAAAATAATTCTCTATTGAAAGCTCATTTTGAGTTGAATATTGATGCAATGTTCATCTAAATGTGTTCTCTAAAAATATTTGAGTTAAAAAAACATCCCATTTTAGTGCATTTTTAACCTCTTTTAAAAATCATTCCATATTTTATTTGAGTTTGAAATTTGGGGAGTAGAATCCTATAGTCATTAATAACAATGCTCAAAATTTGAAGTTAACATTATAGTTTATTAGAAACCACTTGTTTGCACGTGGTTTATTGTCGTAGAATTAAGTGCACCCCCTGAACACAAACAAGTTGCTCCACTTCCATCTACAAAAGCCAGTGGACCTTAAAACCCCAATTAGCAAACTAGTGCTACTTGGTGAGTAAGGACCCAAGAATGACAAGATTGAGATTGAGAATTCAGGTACAAATTTCGGACTTTGAAAATCCACAAAAAAACTACAAAGAAAACTCCAAAATATGTAATTCTTTCTCTAAAATTTAACCGTCTAATTTGTTGGCATGCAATACATAGATCACCTTCAAGGACGCAGGTAAACCTTGTAGAAGTGAAGCTCCTGTGCCATCGCTGTGCAACTGCAAACCCACGACCACTATCAAGAGCTGCAAGGACTTTGAATCCCCGAGAGCAAAACCTCTCGCAATCAACTTACAACATGAACTCGACTAGTCTCATGGAAGGAAAAGTGCTCATCGGGGGGATCAGAGCTGGCGAGCAGAAGCACGCAGCATCAGAATCAGGTTCCAGAACTCTAGAATTTGGGGCCCAGAACTTTGTGGAATGCAGAGTCCCATTGGAAGTGACCCGATTCGAAATCTCTACAACGGAGACCACTGCATGGAAGAGAGATTCTGGAGTTCAGAAGGCACGCAACGAGATTTGGAAAGAAACAACTTGATTGCATGGCTGAGATCGCAAACTCCATTGTGTCCTACAAAGGTGTCACTGAACTCAACCTTGAATGCAAGATTTCACAAATTTGGCCCACCCAATTCATATCCGCAGAATTTTTCACAATTTTCACATTCATTGACAAGACCTAAAGCAGAATGATGCTCCCACTCTTGTGATTCCAAAGCTTCTTAATTTTTTTGAAGATTTTGAAACTCAATTATTTGCATCTAATGCCACAACTTGACCAATTTTTAAAAATAAATTTTATTTTCTGAGTTAGTTATGGAAATTTGAGAATTGTGAGAAAACTGTTGAGGGCAATTGTATGTATATTTCATTCCCTTTCAATGATAGAAATTGTTTAGTACTATGATGAATTTTCCTCTCATGTCAAAAATAGTCATTGATTGCATAATATCTTGGATTGTATTCGGTCCCTCCATTCCAAAATGATCTTCATGTTGGCTTTAATTTTTTGTCCCAAAATGATTTAGTGCTGCCCTTTGTGACGTTGCGAATTGGTCAAATTTAGTTTCCGATTGCTATTTGGGATCAATAAAACAACTCCATTACTCCAAGTAGTATTTTCTCCTCCATCCATGCAATGATGAATTGAAGGGAACTGGAACCAAGGGTCACACATAGTCTTAGGCATATACTAAATGCCTACAAAATGATGATCTCACACTCAACAATGGATTGACTAGTGGTGCTTCTTGAAAATGTCCCTTAAATTATACTTTTTTATATTTCCAAACTCCACTTTAAAAAAGGTTGGAAAACTCAAAATTTGTAGAATGTTAAAAGTGCACTAAATTCTATTTATAATGTGAAATTAGTTTTAAAATTTTTATTTTTAGCCTTGATCTTGAACATTTTGTCCAATAAGAAGAGCATTTTTAAAACGGAGGTAGTAATAAAATGCAAGCTTAAGTAGCTCTCTTTTACAATTTAAATGTTTTAATTTCTAATTTTATACATGTAAAGAATGGATACGAAATGGTACATATTATATATATAGATGGAAAAAAAATTGACAAATTTGGAATGGATGAACGTTGTTTTGTTTACTTGGTAATTTATTTTTTGCCTACATAAAAAATAGATAAATAAAAAATCATCTTGTAAGTAATTTCAATTCAATTTGAAGATATGAAAAAAATTGTTGGTATTTTTGCCTACATAAATGCTTTATATCCTCCAATGAGATCAATGGTCAAAAGACCATTGTAGAGTTAATTTCAACTTCAACATTTCCTCTATAACTAATTTAAATTGGACAAAAAATGGTGTATGTTGGTAAAAGACATGATAATGACAATGAAGAATTTTACTTCATTTTATATTGTAAATTTCATTTGAGAGTTTGGAAATTTCAAAAATTTAATTTAATTTTTTCAAAATGAATGTTGTTTTCAAGGAAAACAAGTCACATGCAACCAACAAAAAAACAACCAACAACTAGGTGATTGCGAAGAAGACCAAATTATTTTGTTAGGATTTTACAAACAACACTTTATTTTTAGATGTTTTAATTGCAATTTCATTCATTATTTTTCATAAAAACATAAAAATCATTTTATATTTACAATTCAATTTTTCTAATTTGTTACACTTTTAGAGGGTTTCTTTTAGTATTAAGGAGTACCCAAATTTCATATACTAGGACTGAAATTTTGGTAGTCTAATCCCATACTAGTGGGGAATGTTCCATACTATAAAGGACATCAAAAAGTGTGTTAATTGATGTCTTCTACATTTGTGCAAATAGGCCACAAAAGGAACTTCCTGGCATGCATACTTTTGAACCTTGATGATGATTTCAATTTCATATTTTTGAAGAAATCTCATCACCATTAGATCCTCACAAATGGCCAATTTCTAGAGTTTTTTTTAATTTGTTATTATGAATTTATTAAAGATGAACATGTTGAAATAGTCCTATTCTACTTACAATTCTAGATGTCTCCCAAAAGGCATATTTCACATTCTAATTTGTAATAATTTGGTGAAACTAAATCACATATTTTCCTTACATTGCAAACATAGAAGCATGTCAAGTTGTTGAGGAAGCCAAAATTGTATTGACTCTAGACTCTAGTTCAAACTTACCATTTTGTTTGTAATTGAATTTAGAAGGAATTTAGAAATTTCCTTTTCAAAATTCAAAAAAAAAATATTGGTAATGGCATTGGCAAATCTAACAATACGGATGGAATCTAAAACTCAAAATCTAATACTATTATTTGTATATCAATTCCAAAACATTCTTCCAAATAGTACTTTCTGATTATTTTTCTCAAATTGTCACTTGTGGAGAACACTTTCTACCTTGAGGTGTTCACCTTGAATGACTATGTAGCTAAAAAGTGATTGATGAATGACTATTAGAGAAACTATGGAATTAGAAAAACAAAAAATGAACTTGTTCAAAAAAGTTGATAATTAATTCTAACTACCTCAATGATAGGCCTCATTCTTGTAGGCTTAAAACACATGTCTCTTAGCCCCAAGCCAAGATTGATGACTTTCTAGAACACTATGCAATGAAGAATACATCTATTGATTAAAAAAAAAGACCATATTGCATAAAATACCTTCAATTGCTGATGTGTCTCAAACTTTCAGGTTGAAAATGAGTATCCCTTTTCAGCTATGCCAAAAGGGATCGTTGCAAACAAGAATGGGAAACATCATGATAATCATCGGCCATCACCGGCCAGGTCTTTCGATCAGTTCATGTCCTTCTCTGAAATGTGGTGAAATACTCCAGTTGCTTGGCTTCCAAATGCAATACGACCTCATCCAATGACATCCCTTCTAATAACTCAGAAAAGGTCACCTCAACAAGGTCCCAACCCCACATTTTGAGTGCAGGTAAGGTTGCCAGGCCCTCATGTCCTCTAGACCTAGGCGCACTCCACTATGCCAAAACCTGAGATACATCAGATCCCTGCAACCTCTCAAATCTAGCAACCTCGTCAAACTCGAACACTCTGAAACATCCAGGTCTATCAATGTAGGCAAGGTTCCCAAACTCTCCAAGCTTGTCAGCTCAAGGCATTTGCCAAGGTCGGTCTGCTCCAATTTGTCCAAACCATTGAGAACGGGTAACTCGGCCAACAAAGTTTTACAACAAGTCAACTCCCTGAGCTGCGTGAGGCGTTCCAAGCTTGGTAACCTCCTGATTGGGGTTGCGGATATTTCCAAATTTTCTAGGTGTATGAGGTTGTGAAGGTTTGGTGATTCAAGTTCCCCTACCAAACTACAACAGTCATAGAGCAAAAAGAATTGTAATGCCATCAAGTAACCCAACTCAGGTACATGTAATAGATTAGGGGCATCGCTTATTGTCAGCCTTCTTGACCTCGTCAACGAGCCCATGCCAAGTATGTCCCGAACCCCTTGCAAAATCAATGAGGATGAGTTCTTCCAAGGCAATGAAGCTGCCAAACCACGGCAAACCACGGCATCACTGTAGGCTTGATACTTTTCATTTCAGCCATTGTAAATGCCTTAGCAAGTGTAAATTGGGCAACTCGTCAATTGCAAAATCGCACACACGTTCCTCCAACTGCATGGAGTCATTCAACCCGAGCAGATGTGGAATCCGTTGAACCTTAGATCCAACTGTCGTAGCATTGTAAGCTTGTGCAAATCAGGAATCTCCCTAAGCTATGAACAATGTTTAACAAGGAGTTGTTGCAACGAAACCACATCACCCAGACCAGGCAATTAGCTAAACGACTGGCAACCAACCAAAAAGAGCTCCTGCAGGGAAGCCATTCATGAGCTCAATCCAACTACTCTTTGACATTCGTGCATCTGCAAAAGAGAATCTTTCTCAACGATGTCAACTTGCTCAACTCTAGAAATGATATAAGACAATGGCAGTCAAGCACGAGCTCCTGTAAGTGAATGCATTGGTCAAGATTCGGTGTCTCCAAGCGTTCTGAGCGTGAGCATAGACCGCAACAATTCGCATTCAACCGCAAAACCTTAAGCCTTGTCAACTCACCAGTTTCCTAGAAACATGGTGCAAAATGAATGTTGCGCATGTCAAGCTATGCAAGACTCTGCAGCTCTCCAAGGCCAAATACTTGGCCTCCACTTTTACAACCTGCATGGCCATCTTCACCCCACCTCAGCTGCATGCTTTTCAGGCATTGTAGACCTCACAAATCCAACACTTCATTCCTTCCAATCAAAAGCTGAAGCACCACAACATTCAAAAACGGATGCCACTTCATTCCTTCTAGAGTTCCCATCCATTGGATTGACTTGTCATGCTCATCATTGACATACTTCACAGAGACTCTCTCGACATTGGACCAACAGTTTCCAGATGGTCTCCTCGCTAGGTCAGTAGTGAACGCGACTTCTTTGTCATACCACACCCAACGTCTGCCATCTAGAGCACCCCTCTTCACCTCGGATTTGGCAAACTCAAGATACAAGTCATGAACAATGACACCCTTGAAACCATCACCGACATCTTCAATCAACGATTTGGCCTTCAAAGCTTGCAACTACAAGTATCACACAACAAAATACCATATTAGGAAGGATAAAATCCAAAAGTGATCAAATGGATCAAGAAATTCGGCTCCGCTTGGTTATGGACAAATTATTGATCAACAACTTTTTTAAATTATCATGACCTTGGATTCTCATAACACCAACTTCTTGCAAAAAAACATGTAATGGTAATATAAATTGGGTTACCAAACCTAATATCAAGAAAGGTAATGGATTGTTACAATTGATTCAAACCAAGATCAAGGAGAGATAAATGGCATGAAATTGCAAAAGACAAATGATTTAAACAATCTTGATTGAAAATTCTTACTTGATCTTTAACGAACCTCCCTTCCGACAAGTTATGCACAATACTTAACCATTTGTAAATATCAAGGCAGAAGATATACTTCTTAATTGTATCCCCAGTAACAAATTGGTCAAATTCATCAAACTCAAATTCGTTGGGTTCAATTTCATCCATAAAGGAAATTTTTCTTTGTGATGGATGAAAAAAAATTGCATCCATGAATAAAAGTTGGTCCTCCACACATAATGAATCATAACCTTTTCAAAGGATGTTGAATAACGGATGCTCTTTCTCTCGAAAGTGGTTGAATTTGTCATCACTACACAAGTTCTCCATCCACATGCTTGGATCACATCCAAGGCTTCCCAATTGAGCACCCAAAACTTTGAGTGCTAAAGGATGAAAATGTTCTTGCTTACCAACACCTTTGCAAAACTTGCATTGCCTAATGCAATATTGGATTTTAGGCTAATCACCTTCACTTGTGAAATCCATGTGAGGTGCCGCACTATGAAGAAACAATTGCTTTGCATCTTCCTCTTCCAAATTAGGCATCTCTAGACAATCACTTTTTACAATGTTTAAGTAAGCAAGTATGTCAATAGAACGAGCTGTGACCATCACAATGCTACCAGTATGAAAACCTATCCGGAGATAATCCTTAGCTTGCTCTAGTGATTCTTGCCACACATTATCCAAAGCTAAGAACACTTGTTGTTGGTGTATGCGTTGTCTAAGAAGATCCATAGTCTGCAATTACACATTGCTAGACTCATAAGCAACATTCATCTCCTTAAATAATGCAAAGCTCTAATACATGAGGTTGACTACTTTGAATCTTGAACTACTTTTTTAAGATTCATACCTTGTTTGAGGTCAAGGTATCTAAATATAAATTCATCAACACACCTAATTAATATCATGTTCAATATAGGTGGAAAAGGGTCAACTAACCATAGCCTCCGTCATAAACATCAAACTATCATGGTTTACATTAGTCAATCTTCGCAACACTTCCTTGTGCAATTCAATTAGTTCACTCTTGCTTCCCAATTCAACATGGCATACTCTCCCTTGGAACTTCATATGCAACTCGTCACAAAATGCTCTGCAAAAAGTGGTCTTTCTAATTCCTCCCATACCATAAATACCCACTACACAAACACCATAAAAGCGAGATGGTTTGGTATTCACAAGCTTGTTGATTATAGCTTGCATTCAAGCAAAAGCAATGTCAATCAACTTATTAGATCCAAGCAACTACTTGACATTGCATTGTCAATCCTATACTAGCTTTTACAATTTTTATGGGAAACCTTAAAGTTCAATTATATTTTAAATCTAAATGCAACAATATACTTGTAAGGAGTTCATTAATGTTTGAAGGGTTAAATTTTATGTGACTTTATATTAAAATATTTAGTTTTGTATAAGTTAGAAATGATACTTTCAATTCGAACAAATATTGCAACTAAAAATCGAAAAACTTAATAGAATTACTTTGGTCTACAGTAATTTATGCAAAAAAACTTAGTGAAAAAATGTCTTGTTTTAGCCCAAGAATCCACCCAAAATTGTTGGAATTGGTCATTGATGACAAAGCCAACCAAATTAAAGGCACTTCCTTCCCAAAATTGGAGATGATTTCTTGAATTCCATTATACATGTGGGATGATACACAAGTGTGGTTGGCATAGGCCAAGGAAATGACAACAATAAGTCCCACAAATTGGACTACAAGTCTTCTTGTGAGTTGTTCTCCTGGTTTACACAAACCATGTTTCCACTTGCATTGTCCAAGAGCATTCGCATTCATAACCTTTAGTGTATTCACAATAATTTCTCACCTTGAGAATACGTATTCTCCCTTGGACATGTGCACCACTCCATGAGCTCTTCGGTGGAATTAAGCGACAAATAGCACTTACAATTTGCTCTCTCAATGCAACTTCACCCAATGAGTCCACATACTCAATTCCATTGGAAGGACCCAACACCTTCAATGCATCCTCCCACTTCCCCACATCAATCCTATCATCATTTTGGGCCCAACCTCTCCATATAAACAACCAATCTTGGCGTCTTTTTTCATTCCTTGTACATTCACTTCGTGAGAGTCCCAAATACATGGGAAGAATCGCAAGCTTCCTAAGATTGTTTTTTTGAGACTGCACAAACACCTCCAACTCTACCATGGGCTACTTTGTGTGGGTGAAAAAATCTTTAGATAATACCAATATTGCAACGCGACATTGCTGAGCAACTTGAAATATAAGTTCAGGAAACTTTTGACCCTTTGGTAAACTATCAAGCCGTTTCTCAAAGAATGGCAAGTACTCCCACCTTTCCAAATCGACACACAATTGCTCAGTAAAGTTCTTTTGAACTCCACTGTGGCTTAGAAATATTTGATGCTTTGGTTCCAATTCCGGTTCCCTGACAAAACCAACAATTGAGAAATGCCAACACATAAATAACAAGTCTCAGGGGACAGGAGCAGTGTAGTGGATCGACTGTGCAAACCTAGAGTTCGATTAGTTAAGGAAGGCTACAAAGTCCAATCCAAGGTTTGGAGAACCCTAGTGAATTTATAAAAATCATAGGTTAATGAGATTGAAGATCTGTAACCTCCTCCGAAAAAAAATTATTATCCCCTAAGTGGATCATTCCATGCTCATGTCCTTGCAGGATTTGGCATTCCAACTTGAAAGAACATCCTAAAGCCAGGAGGAGATCTTCTCCTGAATGCATCAGGCTTGAAGCAATCGCCATGTCTTATCATTTCTTGCTCTAGAGTACAAACTAGTCATTCTGAGAAACCTCACACATCATGTGTTCACTGATCAGCATCTCACCTGTGATTGTCACCATCGTCGGAAGGGCCTGCTGCTTCATCATCCAAGAGTTCAAGGAGCTACAGTGATACAACATAGATGATCCAACACGAAAATTAGGTATTTTTTCTCTTTCATATTTCAATCAAAACAACATGCTGCAAAAGACGACAGGCACGAATTGCTATTCATCATGCACACGAAAAGGATTCCTTAAAGCCAGACAGTAGGGGGATTCTTTTTACAGTTCAAAATTAAAAAAAATCCAGAACCATGAAACGCACCTCAGAGAGATCCTTCTCTTGTTCACGACCCCTTTTCATTTTAAATCCTTCATGTGCATCACTGCCATCTGCCACTAGATCTGACCAAAACAAGTTCGTCTTGAAAACTCTTCCAGCCTTGTGCCAAATTCTACACAAGAGAACACAAGGTAACACAAGGTAACTCAATCTCAAGACAGGGAGAGAAATAGACTATACACACAACTCAAGAAGAGGAGATGAGGAAATGAATAGACAAGAGACGAAACCGGATCAAGCTCCTCTGTAACGTACTTCGCTAGACCGAGTTAGTACAGACGAGGCTGGCAATGGCAATGGCCCTGGACCGCTCGCAACTCCTCTGGACCTTCATCAGGAGTATCTCCACAGTAGCTCGTCTCCTTGGGCGATTATAATACCCGTACCTTGCGACGATCCGAATTCTCACACCCTGGCGTGCTTCTCCCGAATGTGGCCGCGGCCGTGAACGGCGGGACCTTCTGCGGGCAGCTCTACTTCGGCAGGCTGGGTGACCACTTGGGCCCTTAGAGTTGATGACGAACCTCTGTCGCACTGAGGTCTCCGAACTGGCTGCCAGGGCAAAGGAGAAGCGGGCCCGCCCCGCCGAACGCGCTGCCCTCTGACCACACGGTCCAGATCCGATTTTCTCGGTCTGGCCTCGTCTATGTCTCCTTCGTCACTATCTCCTTCTCCGGCCTGCCTGGACTCCTCTCTCTCATCGCTGTGTGCGCAATTGGTGACTGTCGTGGATCGTTTTGCAGCATGTGGATTGCAAATGCAGGCTTTCGGAATTTTTCGTTCTCGTTCTTTGTGAAATCCTTCTTCTTTGTTTTCTCGCCATGTTACTTCAATGGCGCAAATTGGAAGTGCTGGTTGCGAGAATTTGGCTACTGAATTACTGCAAATCAGCCTGAGAAGCATGTGTCTGAACGATTAAGGATGGAAAATCAGGATGAGGCATTGGTCATGAGTGTATCGGCTTGTTCAGATCTTCCGTTTCAGTGCTATCGAGTCTAGCAAATGTTCGCATACCACATTTTCCGTCAATCTCGTGAAAGTCTTAATGATAATGAGAGTCAATTTCATTTTCATTCTTCCTCATAATTTTATGAGAGATAAAACGCTCTCAGGAATTCAAGTGGTGGTGCAGCAACCGACCCCCTCACTCGTCCCCAACGGAAAACGCTGAAATTTTTTATTTGCCACGCATGACAAAATTTGCAAATTCCAGATTCATATTTGCAGAGACATGTCAACCATGTGATCCTCTAAGATTGAAAGCGCAACAAAATACACAATATTGGGTATCTTCAAATTTATAAAATAAAGTAGAGACTGGAAAAGAGTAAATACAGAGTTAATATGGCTGAATACTACTTCAGCAGTATCACTAGAGAATTCGAATCACCCATGTTCTCTGGCATCCATAGTTTCGGAGGGACAGACACTTGATCACCCCGGCTCTCAAAGGAAGATCATCCAATTTGGAAAACAATACGTTTGTTCTTCGTTCCTTAGAGTGGAACTGACACTTCTTTAATCGCATTAGCACCCTATCTGTGCTACACTGCGATGATCTGAATGTGTCATCTCTTACTGACAACCGTATTTGCAGGAAACTAAACACTATCCAGTTAAGTCATGCACTCCGAGTCTGGCCCTGTGAACTAAATAGATTTCTCCCAATGGCGTAACTTCAGAAGCTATTGCCATATCACCTATTCGCCACTAAATACCATCTCAACTCGACAACTTATCTTCTACAAGCACGCTCGAATTCCGCACTGCCTTAACAAACGCTTGAAACGGAGCAGGGTCTTTACAAATTCCATCAGACCCCGCAATGCCACTAGAAACATCCACAGTAGTGAGAGTTAAAAGAGAAAGAGCAGTAGCCACGTTACTGGGAGTAAGTCACCCTGCCAAAACCTGGTGTTCGTAAAACTTTGAAGTTCAATACATCCTAACCAAGTCACTATTTGGAGTGGTTAATATTTTTGAAAAGTTCTTGAAGTCTAGTTTTACCACCAAAAGTCTAATTTGATAAAAAAATTATAGTGATTTTTCTATTCTAGATTCCATGCAAGTGTATTGCCGTACCCATTGAAATTTTGACTTGTCATGGTGTTCAAACCTCTCCTAAATGAACTTCAAATACGCTGTATTGAAGAGGAAGAATCACATTATAAATTAATTTTACAAGGATATATTATAGATTTTGAGAATCTGTAAATCAATTGGGGTTATACATGTTAGGCCCTTTAACCTTCATCAAGCACTTGAGAACTAGGAAAAATGTAGGGAAGTCACAACAACAGGATTGCTTTTTGTGAGCGCTTATTTATCCACCCTTGGTAAATACGAGTGCACAACCAAGTTTTAGAAAATTCAAGTTAATCACTATGGGTGCCTAACGTCGGTCCATTGTGCCTTCCAAGCAATGGATCTTTTCTAAGTTCCTAAATTTCACATAATTCCTCAAAATCCTACCCTAAATGCAAAGGTCAATTCTAACTATTACCAAGTCTTCAAGCCACTGTGGTTTCTAGGGAAAACTTGAGAAAATATAAATTTAATCACATAAGATGGAAGAACATGTCATGCCATTTCTAAAATTATAAAGTTCATTGGATTTGGAGCTTCCTAGCCAAAGTTATAGGCGGATGAAGTTTGGCCTTTAAAAGGCTATGAAAACTTCATCCAAGGTTGACTTCTACTTCCCTATTTTAATTCACTATGAATTTTGACCTATGACTTTAAGTTATTTATCACTACTTATATTTCAAATTTCACCCTTGATGGATGATTTATACTACTTATCATCCAACTTCTTTTTCTAAACTTCATCCTTCTATAACTTCTTCATTTTTACTCCAAATTGGTCATATGATATCTTCCTAGAAATCTATGACTCTATTCTACAAGGTTATGACTTGAAACTTCACACTTGTTCTAATCTAGACTCACTAAATTGGACCTCTAATTCGGTTACTATGTATAAATACTACTTTTGAAAGCTAAAAAGAAAATACAAGAACTTCAAATCATACCTTGGTTTGGAATTCAGCGAGTAGGTGGTCCATCACTCCCACAAACTCTCTGTCATTCGCCATGTTTCGGGATGATTAAGTAATTTTGCCAACGGCTTAAAAAGGGGTCTGAAATTATAAGACTAAATTCCCGAAGTCTTCATCTTTTTCTTCTACCTCCTTTCTTTCCCTTCTACTTATCTCTTCTTCTTTTCTTTTCCTATATTCTATTCTATCCTATTCAATTATTTCTTCTCCTCCTCCTTCCTTCATTTATTTTGCGTATTTCGATAAAAATACGTAATTTGACTACATTCACTTGATCAATCTTCTCTCCTTTATCTCAATTCTAATTGATTGTTCTAGATATTTTTGATCTCTCTTCCTTCTCCAATTTCAACTATAATAATTTCAATATTTTTGCAAATCTTCACAACTACCAATTCTATTGAGTTTTTGAATTCCACTTAGTCTAAGCTAGAAGAGAGAAAGAGTGGTGAGATAGGAGGAAACTAACTACTACTTCTTGCTTGCTAATTCATACTTCTTCCTCTAATTTCTACTTCTATATGCTCTTGCTCTCGGTCTGACTTTTGATAGATTAATATTTTTAGAGGTTTGTTGTTTTTGATGGATAGAACCTGTTTCTAGCTCTCCGAAACTATAAGACACTTGTAATTTGGACTTTCCTACTAAAAGTTATGCATGGATGAAGTTTTGATTACTAATTAGTGTTTGAAACTTCATCCACTTATATCTTATTCAATTTAGCTCGTATTTTTGTGTATTTTATGTTTTTGGAAACCTCTTGACCTCTACTATTAGATTCTTAACTCAAATCTATACTATAATCCCCTTATAATGATTTGAATTTGTTTTTTAGCCCGGGCTCTTTAAACACTTCCAAATGCAATACGACCTCATCCAATGACATCCTTTCTAATAACTCAGAAAATGACACCTCAACATGGTCTCAACCCCACATGTCGAGTGCTGGAAAGGTTGCCAGGGCCCGGATGTCTTCTGCACTCAAGCGCACTCCACTGTTGTTAAATTCGAGGTACTCCAAACTCCAGCAGCCTCTTAAATCTGGCAATCTCTTCAAACTAGAACACCTTGAAATATTCAGGCTTGTCAATGCAAGCAAGGTTCCCAAATTCTCCAAGCTTGTCAACTCAAGGCATTTGCCAAGGTTGATCGACTCCAACTTGTCATAACCATTGAGAACGGGTAATTCGGCCAACAAAGTGTCAGAGCAACGCAACTCCCTCAGTTGCGTAAGGCGTTCCAAGCTTGGTAACCTCTTGATTGGCGTTCGGGTAATTTCCAAAACTTCCAAGTGTATGAGGTTGTGAAGATCTGGTAATTCAAGGTTCCCTACCACACTACACCAGTCATGTAGCCAGAGGTATTGTAATGCCATCAAGTCACCCAACTTAGACAACTGTAATAGACTTGGGGCTTCACTTATTCTCAGCCATTTTAACCTTGTCAACGAGCACATGCTAGGTATGTCCGTAACCTCTGGCAAATTACGAAGGTCAAGTGCTTCCAAGGCAATGAAGCTGCCAAACCACGACATCACCGTAGGCTTGATACTTTCCATTTTCAGCCGTCGCAAATGCCTCAGCAAGTGTAAATTGGGCAACTCATCAATTTCAAAACCGCACACAACAAGTTCCTCTAACTGTATGGAGTCGTTCAACCTAAGCAGCTTGTAGAATCCATTCCACCTTACATTCAACCGTCGTAGATTTGTAAGCTTGTGCATGTCAGGAGACTGCGTAAGCTGGTTACAACCTTCAACAATGAGTAGTTGCAACGAAACCACATCGCCCAGACCAAGACAATGGCATAACGAACCACAACCAAACAACAACAGCTCTTGCAGGGAAGCCATTTGTGAGCTCAATCCAACCAACTATTCTGCTCCCTTGCATCCATCAAAGAGAATCTTTCTCAACGATATCAACTTGCTCAAATTTGGAAATGATACAAGACACGGGCATTCAAGCACGAGCTCCTGTAAGTGAATGCATTGGTCAAGATTCGGTGGCTCTAAACGTTCTGAGGGTGAGCAATCACCGCGACAATTCATATCCAACCGCAAAACCTCAAGCCTTGTCAACTGACCAATTTCTTGGAAACATGGTGCAAAATGAATGTTGTGCATGTCAAGCTATGCAAGACTCTGCAACTCTCCAAGGCCAATTACCTGGCCTCCACTTTTAAAACCTACATAGCCATCATAACCCCACCTCAGCTGCATGCTTTTTAGACATTGTAGACCTCGCAAATCCAACACTTCATTCCTTCCAATCAGAAGTTGAAGCACCACAACATTCAAAAATTGATGCCACTTCATTCCTTCTAGAGTTCCCATCCATCGGATTGACTTGTCATATCCATCATCGACATACTTCACGGAGATTCTCTCAACATTGGACCAACAATTTCCAGATGGTCTCCTCGCTAGGTCAGCAGGGAACGCGGCTTCTCTGTCATACCACACCCAACGTCTGACATCTAGAGCACCCCTCTTCACCTCGGATTTGGCAAACTCAAGATACAAGTCAAGAACAGTGACACCATTGAAACCATCACCGACATCTTCAATCAAAGATTTGGCCTTCAGAGCTTGCAACTGCAAGTATCACACAACACCATGTTGGAAATGCCAAAACATAAAAGGGGCCAAATGGATCAAGAAATTTGGCACTACTTAGTTATGGACAAATTATCAATCAGTAACTTTTCTTTACTATCTTGACTTTGGATTCTTGTATGACCAACTACTTTGCAAAAAAATATATATAAAGGTAGCATGAAATGGGTTACCAAATTTAACATCAAGAAAGTAATGGATAGTTACCATGGACTCAAACCAAAATCAAGGAGAATTAGATGGCATGAAATTGAAAAAAACAAATGATTCAAACAATCATGATTCAAAATTCTTACCCGATCTTGAATGAACCTCCCTTTTGACAAGCCGTGTACAATACTTAACCATTTGTAAATACCAAGGTAGTCAATATATCCACCAGTATCAAATGCAACATGAATGGCAATTTTTCTTTCGGAAGGCTCAAAAAGAACTACATCCATGAATAAAAGTTGGTCCTCTGGACACAATGAATCATAACCTTTTTGAAGGATGTTGAATACTGGATGTTCCTTCTCTCGAAAGTGGTTAAATTTGTCATCATTAGACAAGTTCTCCACTCACACACTTGGATCACAACCAAGGCATCCCAATTGAGCACGCCCGGTGTCACGATGGAAGTGTGTGCTAGTAGTCCCGGTGACTGGGACTTGGCAATTTGAGTTGGAAATGGAAACTAACACTGTGGGTGCTTGGCATGTGCAGTGTTAGGCAGTTGGTGACCAACCCAAAACTTTCAATGCTAAAGGATGAAAATGCTCTTGTTTACCAAAACCTTTGTGATATTTGCATTGCATAATGCAATATTGGATTTTAGACTCATCATCTTCACTTGTGAAATCTATGTGAGGTGCCGCACTATGAAGGAATAGTTGCTTTGTATCTCCCTCTTCCAAATTAGGCATCTCTAGACAATCACTTTCAACAATACCTAAGCGATCAAGTATGTCAATAGAACAAGCCGTCACCATCACAACGCTACCAAGGTGAAAACCTACCCTTAAATAATCCTTGGCTTGCTCTAGTGACTCTTGCCACACATTATCCAAAGCTAGAAACACTTGTTGCTCACGTATACGACGCCTGAGAAGATTCATAATCTGCAATCACACATTTATAGATTCATAACTAGCATTCATTTCCTTAAATAATGCAATGCTTTATTACATGAGGTTGACTACTTTGAATCTTGAACCACTTTTTAAAGATTCATGCCTTGTTTAAAATCAAGGCATCTAAATATAAATACATCAACACACCTAATCAACATCTGGTTCAACAAAGGTAGGATATGTGCAACTAACCATAGATTCCGTCTTGAACATTAGACTGTCATGGTTTATATCAGTCAATCTTCGCAACACTTCCTTGTGCAACGCATTGGTTCACTCTTGCTTCCCAATTCAACATGGCATACTCTCTGTTGGAACTTCATATGCAACTCATCACAGAGCACTTTGCAAAAAGTGGTCTTTCCAATTCCTCCCATACCATAAATACCCACTACACGAACACCATAAAATGGTGATGGTTTTATACTTCCAAGCTTCTTGATTATAGCCTACAATCAAGCAAAAGCAATATAAACATATTAGATACATGCAACTACTTGTTGAATTGTCAACCATACTCTAGTATTTACATATATTGTAGAAAACAGTGGGGTTCAATTATGTTATATATCTTGGTGTGACTTCATACTATAAGGAGTTCAACAATGTGTGAAGGGCTAAAGTTTATTTTTTATATTAAAATATTTAAATGTGTATAAGTTAAAAAATGAAAATTTTAAATTAAACAAATATTACAACTAAATATACAAAAACTTACTAGAACCACTTTTGTTTAAAGTAATTAGTGTGGAAAACATAGTACCAATCCATCATGTTCTAGCCCAAGAGTGCACCCAAAATGGTTGGAATTGGTTACTGATGACAAAGCCAACCAATTTGATGCACTCCTTTGCTCAAATTGGACATGATTTATTGCATTACATTGGGCATGTGGGACCATACATATGTGTGGTCAGCATAGGCCAAGGGAAAAACAACAATAAGCCCCACAAATTCAATTACAAGTCTTTTTGTGAATCATTCTCCTCGTCTACACAAACCATGTTTCCACTGACAATAAAAAGCATCCCTTGCATTGTCCAAGACCATTCACATTTATAACCTCCAGTGTATTCACAATGATTTCTCACCTTGAATATGCGTGTTTTCCCTTGGACATGTGCATCACTCCATGAACTCTCCGGTGGAATTAGGCAACGAATAGCACTTACAATTTGCTCTCCCAATGCAACTTCACCCAATGAATCCACATACTCAATGCCATTGGAAGGACCCAACACCTTCAATGCATCCTCCCACTTGCCCACGTCAATCCTACCATCGTCTTCTGCCCATCCTCTCCACACAGATAGCCAATCTTGTCATCTTTTTTCATCCCTTGTACATTCTTCCCATGAAAGTCCCAAATACACAAGGAGAATTGCAAGCTTCTCAGGATTGTTTTTTTGAGATTGCACAAATGCCTCCAACTCAAGCATGGGCCACTTCGTCCGGGTGAAAAAGTCTTTGGATAATACCAATATTGCAACACGACATTGCTGAGCAGCTTGAAATATTAGCTTAGGAAAATTTTGACCCTTTGATAAACTATCAGGTCGTTTGTCAAAGAACGGTGAGTAATTCCACCTTTCCAAATCGATGCACAATTGCTTGGTAAAGTTCTTCTGAGCTCCACTGTGGCTTAGAAATATTTGATGCTTTGGTTCCAATTTCGGTTCCCTAGCAAAACCTACAATTCAGAAATGCCAACAAATAACAAACACAAGTCTCAAGGGTTAACAGCAGTGAAGTGGATCAGGCTAAACAAACCCGGTGTTCTATTAGGTATGGAAAGGCTAGAATGTCCAATGCAAGTTTAGGAGGACCCTACTGAATTTTTAAAAATCAAGAGTTCATGACATTCAGGATAACCTACTCCTTTCCAAAAAAATTATTAGACCCTAAAGCGGGACGTTGCATGCTTATCTCAAACCCTCCTTGTTCTGAGCCTCAGGATTTGGCATTGCAACACGAAAGAATACCCTATAACTACGAGAACATCTTCATTTTCAGGGTTTTCATGAAAGCAGCAAGCTTGGAGGAAGAAACCCTAGGGCTCGCCATGTTTCTTCGTTTCTTCCTCCAGGTCCTCGAGAGTACGAACGAGCCATTCTAAGAAATCATGTGTTCATTCATCAGCATCTCACCAATGATTGTTAGCAGCGTTGGAAGTACTCGCCGCTTCATCAGCCAAGGATTGGAGCAGCTCTAATAATGCAACATAGATGATCCAGCATTAAAATTAGGTGGCCCATCAAAAAAATTCTCTTCCATATTTCAATCTAAACAACATGATACGAAAGACGACAGACACGAATCGCAAAAAGGATTCTTTAAAGCCAGTCATTAGGTGGGTCCCTCCTACACTTCAAAATCATAAATCTACAAGTATGAAACGCACCTCAGAGAGATCCTCCTCTTCTTCACGACCCCACTTCATTTTAAATCCTTCCTGCTCATCACTGCCATCTGAAACTGGATGTGACCAAAACAAGTTCGTTTCTCAGCCTCGTGCTAGATTCTACGCAAGCAAGTATCAACAATATATAAGGACAAGAGCTCACAAGGCAACTCAACCTCAAGACAGGGAGTGAGCAAACCATATACACAACTCAAGAAGAGGAAATGAGGAGATCAATTGACGAAACCGGCTCAAGCTGAGAATTAGTAACGTACTTCACTAGTCCGAGTTAGTACAGACGAGGCTGGCAATAGAACTAGACTACTCGCGGCTCCTCTGGACCGTCATAACCCTCATCAGGAGTATCTCCACGGTGGCTCGTCTCTTTGGGCGTTGATACTACCTTAATACGACCCGAATTCTTATACACCCGGCTTGCTCCCCCCGAACGTGTCCGCGGCCGTAAATGGCATCGGCCTTTGCGGGATCTTCTGCAAGCAGGTCTACTTCGGCTGGTTGAGCAACCGCCTAGGCCGCAAGCGCGTCTACGACTACACACTCGTGTTCACGATTCTGACCTCCATCGCCTCGGGGCTCTCGTTCAGAAGATTAGCTGTCATTGTGAGCACGCTCTCCTTGTTCTGGATTTGATTAGGGTTCCTCATCGGAGCAGACTTTCCTATTTGAGCAGCACCGATTCCAGAATGCACTCATGGTAATTCGCAACGAGACTATAACCGTGTCTGACACGGGGCTATTTCTGAGAAACACTACTAGAAACCTGTGACCAGAACAACAAAAATTCGACAGTTTTCTATTGTTTTGGATAGTAGCAAACATGTTTTAACAAGTTCAACAAAATTCTATGAAGACACTGACAAATTTCTATTGATTGGGGCACTCCAAAAAAATTTGGGGCCAAATCAACTAAAATTTAAAAAATTTATAAACAAACATCAAAGATTCAACATTTTATTGAAAGTACTTCTGATTTTAAATATTGCAATAGGTTTGCCATTTACCTTTGAGATGATGAAGAGGAGAAGCCAAACACTTTATATAAGTCGGGTGGTAGGAAGTTGGGCAACACATATGGGATATGTGAAGTAAGAACTCAACCACTCATAATTGTAGTTAAATTCAGATTTCAGACTTGATTTAAGCATAATAAACTAACTTTTTTCTTAAAACTTTGAACTAAGTTAATGTAAACAATCAATCTATCTTTCATTTTCAAAAATCCGTTTGCGATTTCAAGCTTCCAATCAAAAGTTATCAACAATTTTAGAGAGGGTGGGATTCGAAATTGTCAAAGAAATTGTACCTCCCAACCCCTCTCTAAACTTGTTGATAACTTTTGATAGGAAGCTTGAAATCCCAAACGGATTTTTGAAAATGAAAGATAGATTGATTGTCTACATTAACTTAGTTCAAAGTTTAAAAAAAAATAGTTTACTATGCTTAAATTAGGTCTAAAATCTGAATTTAACTACAATTCCTACTTTTGATGAACTTACTACTATGAGCAGTTGTTTGAGTTCTTACTGTACATATCCCATATGTGTTGCCCAACATCCTGCCACCCCACTTTTATAAAGTGTTTGACTTCTCCGCCCTACCTTAACAGAGGTAAGTGTCCTTCAAATCACATAGGTCGATGACATTGAGTTCTTTAGAATAAATGAATGAAAAAGAATTTGGCCGTTTTTTAATTTTTTACTAAAATGTTTTCTACTAGTGTTCCCAACCCTGAGGTGGCATGCCCTGGAGACATGGAGAGTGACTAATTTAAAAGACCAAAACAACAATTTCGAGTTGATTTTTGGCCAAATCAACGAGCCCAAAACAACTGAGCAAATCAACTAATTCCAGTGCAGATTTTGTTGTTTGGGCCACAGGTTTTCTACTAGTGAAATGGAGTTGTAGTTGTAAACACCGACCGACAAATTTGGAAAAAAAAGTGGAATCGTGCATAAATTTTTCGGGGTCTGGTGAAGCGCAACTTGTGATAAGGTTAAGAAACTTAGTGCATGTACAGTTCAGAGCTCATTTTTTTCAGTCGTCCTTGGTGGAATTGCTCAGTGATGGAAGAAATTTGTCAGAAAATGGGGATTTCTCTTTCGATGTTGGTTGCGTTCGTTGCTGCTGCAACGCTGCTGGCTCGTTTGCTGCCAAGTTTTGAGATGAGCGGGCAAAACTTCGCTCTAGTTCTTCCAAGAATTTGAACCTTCTAATTGTACATTATTTGCAGAAATTGATCAAGAGAAAAATAAAAAAATTGAGCAATTTTGCCTTGCTGACTCTCGTTGAATCATGACAGAGGTGGAGTTAGTAGTCACAATCGTCCCTTAAAAGGACATTTCATGTCCGTGCTTGGTCAAACTTCATTACATACCACTACAAAAATGCTTGAAATAGTATAAAAATTTCAAGAAATATGGAAATAATTGTGAGAAACATGATGGTGTAATTTATGTAGTCCTGGAGATCACTCCAAGAGAAATTCACCAAAAAAAAGGATCAAAAAGTGGTGTGTTTAAAACTTTCAAGATCATGTTGTCTTCAAAGTGTCACAAAAGTTATAATTTTGATAATTTTGAAAAAATAAAATGGAGTAAAAAGTAGATTATTGGAGCTACATTTTCTTAGTTAAGTTAAAAAACATTCAAAATCAAGAACTACATGAGAATTGAAGTTTTGACTTTCAAAATGCCCATGCAACTTGCAATGCCCTTTAACCCCCAAATGCCCAAGCTTTTTAAAGTTTGTTTTTCCTATGGAAAAAAAAGCATGGACTTATAGACATTTCCAATGAATCAAATTGTATTTTTTTTTTTAATTTAACCGTAAAGATGTTTAATAAACTTGCTTCTTAAGTGTTAAATTACATAGGAATTGTGGGATTATAATAAAATAAATGTAATTATTCTATTTTTAATATGCTTTCCCCTTTAACAATTTTTGAAAAATTTGCACATAAGAATTTTGGAGGACTAGAGGTCCGTGACATGAACAACTAGAAATTGTATTTGCACACTAAAATGCACTTCCAAACACCTTAAATTTAGATGAAGAACTTTCGAATTCATTACACAATCCACCTTGCAATTGTTAAAATGTAATCTTTTGAATAAGTAGAAATCCTAAATAACTCCATATCAACACTTGCATGTCTAAATTTTCAATTATGAAAATCATGAAAACACTTACTCTTTCCATTGTGACCACTTTCAAAGCACATGGATACGTACAATTTTTTAGATCTGCAATCAAGTAAAATTGACAAATTTTGTTAAAAGCACGGAAATGAGGTAAATCTAGAAAGCTTTACACTTCATTAATGGTACACATAAGTGTTTGAGAACCTTTCCAAAATTAAATATTTACTTCTTTCAACAAAAAGTAGAAGTTTCAAATAGTTAACCTTCAAATTTGTTTGTAAAAGAATTTAAAACAAGTACAACAATTTATTTGCCTACACCAAAATGAGCTTGAAATTTAGATAAGCCATAAATGGTCAATTGGATAGTTTGATGTTAAGGGTTAAATGTATTTGATAATGGCCATAGAGTTATTTGAAACTGCAAAAGGAACTTCCACTTTTAAAGTCTAATTTCATCACAAGAAAAGGATTTTTTATTCCTTGAGGTAAGGGCCATGTTAGAAGATTTTATGCCTTGCTATAGATAGATAAGATGATGAATTATGAATACACTTTATGGTGGTTGGGGGATAACTTAGACTCTTTAACACCTCAAAGACCAAGAAGCCACTAAGTGTCTTTATTAAAATTTCAATGGTAAATTCTCATAGGATGAAACAAGTCTCAAAATTTTATAAACTAAAATCTTGTAGAGTAACAAATTTACACACTTGCTACATTTATTGATTTTCAAATTTTGAATGTGAGAAGTATTTAAAAAATTCATTTAAGAGATGTAGTCTAATAGAAAAAGGAATAAATATAATATTTTTTCCAAAATAAAAATAGTAGGCATGGAAAAAAAACATTTTCCTAGGCATTTCTAGTCTTTACACTACACAAACAAACCAGGTTTGGAGAAGTTTTCTCAAACTTATATTTTTAGCAATTTCAAAAATGAAAGATTCAATTTGGTGTAATTAAGAACACAAAATAATTAGAATGATTCCAAATTTTTTTAAAGATGTCCAAAACAATATGCTAACAATATCAATTGTGAAATTTTGAAAATTAATCATATAGAAGTTTTAAATTTTTTTGTAGAATCCAATTTGGTTAATTTTGGCTTTCTATTCCTTTTGTTTGAAAGTATGTACAAACTTGAGAGAATTTTTCATTTCTCAATTTTTCAAATTAAAGAAGTGCTACATTGGCCTTAGATTCCAATTTTTTAAAATTGGAAAGGTGAAAGAGCATCATTCATCTTTTCATAATTTTTCTTTCCCAAAATTGTGTTTTTTTGCCAAATGTTGATTATCCAAAATTGTTATAATTTTAAAATTCAATGGTCAAAATTCTCGACAATTAATTTCGTGCATACTAGACAAAGTAGTCTTTACTTTTGTACAATTAAAATGAAAAATTTCAAGTACATTTGTATACAAAAAAATATCAAAGAAGGACAATTAATTCAAAATCTCCATTGGCAAAAAATTGTTAGGTCCTAAGTGGTTAAGGTCAATTGAACATCACATCTCAAAGATTTAAAATAAATTCATATTTTATCAAAATAATAATAATTTCAATTATTCTGTCCATTTTGCACATTTGTCTTTATATAGAAAAAATATATAGAATTGTTTTTATTTTTCAACAATGCTAATAGATCAAAACAATCATTCTATGTGTCATAGGTTGGTTTAGCTTAAGTTACCACACTTCAAAGTAGTGCAAGAAAATTGCAAGAGAATGAAATTCAAGTTTTGTCTCCAAAAACCAAAATTAACCTATAAATGACACTTCAGTCATTTTTTGTAGATGAATGATAGAGAATTTTTGAATACAGGACAAAAATACAACTATTTGTCTTCGAAATATTGCATGAAAAGGGGAGGTCTACTACAAATGAATACTTTGTCTTCCATTGAATGCTTTTGCAATTATTGAAGCCATTAATTCACACGATACCCAAACAATTGATTTCTATGATAATTGGCTTGTCATTTAAGGGTTAAGCACTACACATCTTGCCACATTCAATTTATCTTTTTGAAGCTTGTCATTAAATAATGCAAAAAAAATCATATCATAAATCTTTGTATTACATAGAAAATGCAATTCATAATAAGAAAATCATTGCATTTGTATTAAAATTTCATCTTCACATATAAACCTTGTGATCCACAGACATTGAAAGTGCAACAAAATCCACAATATTAGGTCATTTTATGTCCTAAAGTCACAAGGCCTTTTTTCCACCAAAACCTACTCAAAACTACCATTTCTATTGCAAAGAACAAAAAACTTTATGAATTGTTTTTTCCTACATATATAACCGCAAGATCTTGTACTACACTAGTATAGGAATGTGTGGAAAAAGTTTTAAAAACTTTGACCTCATAATTTGCAAAATATTTGCATTCAAATTGCAAAGAACCAAATGCAGTATCACTAGAGAAATCGAATCACCCATGTTCTCTGGCACACCAATGTTTCGGAGGGACCGACACTTGATCACCCCTGTCTCAAAGGAAGATCACCCAATTTGGAAAACAATACATTTGTTCTTCGTTCCTTAGATTGGAACTGACACTTCGTCAATCGCATGAGCACCCTATCTGTGCTACACTGCGATGATCTAAATCTGTCATCTCTCACAACCGTATTTGCAGGAAACTAAACAGTATCCAATTAAATCATCCACTCCGAATTTGGCCTTGTGAACTCAATAGATTTCTTCCAATGGCGTAACTTCAAGAGATATTCCCTTATCACGTATTCGTCACTAAAATATCGTCTCTACTAGACAGCTTGTCTTCTACAAGCAAGCTCGAATTCTGCACTGCCTTAGCAAAGGCTTGAATCTGAGCAGCGTCTTTGCAGATTCCATCAGACCCCGCAATGCCACTAGAAACATCCACAACAGGAGTAGTTAAAAAAGAAAGATCAGAAGCCGCTTTACTGGGAGTAAATCCCCCTGCCAAAACCTAGCCTTTCCTGCTCTTCATACTTGGAGCTTCAAAATTTCTCCAATCAAACTGCTCCCCACTCTGAGCTTGTGCCAAAGCATTTGTTTTATAGCACCAGTCAGTGCAGTCGCCTTTCTCCTGGAAAAAATTCATAAAAAACTAGCATTTTAGTGCACGGTTAAGATTAACACCACAAGGAGGAGGATTGTAGTAAATCACATGTTACTATCAACTCTCTATTTTTTCATTGTCATTTGGGCTAGATCCCTTATAGGAGTGATAAAGTGTAAGAGAGCAATAATGAGTTTTATGTGGTCAGAATCATTACATCGGTCTTGGACTAAAGTGGCATGGGTGCAATGTTGTTAGAGCAAGGTGGCATTGGGCTTGTTAATCTAGTTGATGCTCTAATAGCACTCTTAGTCAAGTAGGTTTAGAAAGCTTGTGAACCAACTTACACGTATTATTAAGGTTTAGACTCTCATGTTTTCAGCCTTACAATGGTGGGAATTGGGCCCTAAGTTTTGAGTTTTTCACCATCCTCCAATTTCAAATGAAGAAAGGGTCCAAGACTTGGAATTGTACGTGTTGGTGAGGCTTGGAGGAAGATGATGGGAGATATTGTACTTGTCTCCTTTGATACCTTTGAGGAAATTTAGTCTGAATCATTATGGTGGTCCTCCTTTTCTTCCTAAACTAGCCCGGGGTTCTCAAGAGGTTGTGCTTCTAAACTTCACAAAGCAAGACTTCAATATACTAAAGATGTGTGGCATGGTGGAAGGTTCCTCATGAGCTTGGAGGTGGCAGACCAATATGGGTTGTTAAAAGAAGAGTTTAGTGCCTAGGAGGCCACGGTTAGATCCTTACACCACATTTGGGGCTCCCTATTTACTACTACATTTTCCTTGCCAATAGTTGGGGAATGGCTGGGGTGTTTTAAAAAGGACACTGACCCCCTTCCAAATGTTATGCTTCAAAACAGTAGTAGATTAGAGATTTTAGTTGGAGGGGAAGCTAAAATTTGGAACCTTTCCCAACAGGGCTAGGTGATGGAAGTCAGGCATGTTGACTATGTGCTTGAAGCATAGTCAACATATGCTTGAGGATGGAAGTATTTGAGGTTTTTCACCAAGTTAGAGTTGTAAGTGTAGTGCAAGATTACAAGAAGATTGAATCATTGCGCTACTTTGGTAGGATTGATAAGTTGGTTTTGAGGACCTAGAAAAATTTAATTGGTAAAGACCCCAAGGCCAATACTAATCCATGAATATAATGCAAAACTCAAATGCAAAATATTGAAGACCAAACATGTGATCCGTGATACTATTGAAAAAAAGTGAGCAAGCATTTGTCCTTATTTCAATGGTTGAGATGGAATTCAATTTGGACAAAAATTCGCACTCCTAAAGAAGCAAGTCTCTTCTAGTTAGTGTAGCATAGGGTAGTAGTAGTAAACTCATGGAGAGGTAGAATACATCATGCAATTGATTTGGGGTGTCCTATCTGTCTAATCCACGCCTATAAATCTGTTCTCTATAAGTTTGGGAATGTACCTCAACCCATTGTGCTTGGCAATGGGGATCCACATTCTCAATATGCTCATCACTAACTTTGCTGTGTAAGGTCCTTGGCATCCATTAACATGGAAGCAAGGTATCTTTTTTGATGCATCCCTGCAAATTTGCACTAGTGAGTGGTATTTGGATGATTCTACATACGGTCATCATGTAGGTGTTGTGGATTGAATGTAATGATGTGGCCTTCAAGGACATTCTATAGACATTCAATAAGCTCCTTCAATGTATTTGGTTAGGTATGATTGACTATAGACGGGTTGAATGGGAATCTATATGTAGATTACAATCTAGGCATTTGGAGAGTTGGGAGGACACTAGGACCACATTTGTGAACAAGTGGATTTGCAACAACATTTTTGCCATTTGGGTGGATGACTCTCCTCTATGGAGGTTATTTGGGCTGAGGACCAAGTTTGTTTTCCAACCATTATAGGTGCTTTGCACCTTGGCAAGGCAAAAATTGCCCCACCTACTGGTGCTTTCGTTGTATTTTTGGTCTTGGTTTGTCGATTACTTGCCAAGGCCGCTTGTGGTACAAATAAAACTCTAAAATATGTAATTCTTTCTCTAAAATTTATGTGTCTAATTTGTTGGCGTGCAATACATAGACCACCTTCAAAGACGCGGGTAAACCTTGTAGAAGTGAAGCTCCTACGCCATCGCCGTGCAACTGCAAACCCACGACCACTATCAAGAGCTGCAAGGACTTTGAATCCCCGAGAGCAAAACCTCTCGCAATCAACTCACAACATGAACTCGACTAGTCTCATGGAAGGAAAATTGTTCATTGGGGGGATCAGAGCTGGCGAGCAGAAGCACGCAGCATCAAAATCAGGTTCCAGAACTCTAGAATCTGGGGCCCAGAACTTTGTGGAATGTAGAGTCCCATTGGGTGTGACCCGATTCGAAATCTCTATAACGAAGAAGACCACTGCATGGAAGAGAGATTTTGGAGTTCAGAAGGCACGCAGCGAGATTTGGAAAGAAACGACTTGATTGCATGGCTGAGATCGCAAACTCCATTGTGTCCTACAAAGGTGTCACTGAACTCAACCTCGAATGCAAGATTTCACAAATTTGGCCCACGCAATTCATATCCGCAGAATTTTTCACAATTTTCACATTCGTTGACAAGACCCGAAGCAAAATGATGCTCCCACTCTTGTGATTCCAAAGCTTCTTAATTTTTTTGAAGATTCTGAAACTCAATTATTTGCATCTAATGCCACAACTTGACCAATTTTTTAAAATAAATTTTATTTTCTAAGTTAGTTATGGAAATTTGAGAATTGTGAGAAACCTGTTGAGGGCAATTGTATGTATATTTCATTCCCCTTCGATGATAGAAATTCTCATGTCAAAAAAAGTCATTGATTGCATAATATCTTGGATTGTATTCCCTCCATTCCAAAATGATCTTCATGTTGGCTTTAATTTTTTGTCCCAAAATGATTTTAGTGCTACACTTTGTGACGTTGTGAATTGGTCAAATTTGGTTTTCAGTTGCTATTTGGGCAACTCCAAGTAGTATTTTCTCTTCCATCCATGCAATGATCAATCGAAGGGAACTGGAACCAAGGGCCACACATAGTCTTAGGCATATATTAAATGCCTACAAAATGATGACCTCACACTCAACAATGGAGTGACTAGTGGTACTTCTTGAAAATGTCCCCCAAATTGTATTTTTTTATATTTCCAAACTCCACTTTAAAAAAGGTTGGAAAACCCAAAATTCGTAGAATGTTAAAAGTGCACTAAATTCTATTTACAATGTGAAATTAGTTTTTAAAATTTTATTTTTAGCCTTAATCTTGAACATTTTATCCAACAAAAAGAGCATTTTTAAAACGGAGGTAGTAATAAAATGCAAGCTTAAGTAGCTCTCTTTTACAATTTGAATGTTTTAACCCTAGACTGCCCAAGGGGATAGATCCTGGCCGTTCATAGTTTGGAAGTACAAATCAAAGTGCTGTAACTTTTGCATCCAATGATCAAATTTAGTAAAACTTGTTGGAAAAGTTGCGCATACTAGTCTAGTTTGTGTAGGAGAATTTCTAGATCAATCCAAGACAAATTGAGTTTGTGAAAGCCATTCAAAGTTCACAGGTTCAGTTTGGGTTCAACACACTACATTGTGATGGCTGCAACTTTGAAGGCTTGTATCTCCTTCATCCAATGTATGTTTTCATTAAAATTTGTTGGATTTTGTTCCTCTAGAAGTCTAGTTATTGTGGTAAAAATTTTCATAGGAATTCAAGTTGTTTTGAATGTTTGGAAGCAATTCAAAGTTCAAAAACCTAACATTTTTTTGGTTAGAATGCACTTCGGCGACTTGTTACTTCTTCATACTATGTCCATTTTCAAAACTTTTTTTGGGTAAAGTTTCACATACTTGCCTAGTTTGTATGGCTAAAATTTTGTGTTAATCAAAGAAGTAACAAGTGATTAAAAAGCATTTTAGTAGAAGTAGGTTCTGCTTGAAATGTGTTTTTTGCACCCTTTTTGGCTATTTTTTTGACATTTCAAAGTCATTTTGCAAACACAATGAGTCACTTCCATGAATTTTTTTTTCCACCAATGAGTTTGTATGTTGATTTCAAAGCACATTTTAGTTCAAAATTTTTTCATGTGAGTAGGTTTAGAAATCAAATTTCACCTCCAAATGTGTTTTTAGGAAAATTTCAGCATCTTTTTTCAACACTAAAACATTATAATCTTTCAATCCGTGCAGTCAAATGACTCCAAATTTGATCCACATCATCTACAATATGTACACTACAAGATTGTACGGTTGAGATTTTCATACCTTAGCGAGATATAGACTTATAAGGCTTGAAAAGCAAGGATGCTTTCATACCCAAAATTGCCTTGGGCCTTCTAGGGTTAATTTCTAATTTTATACATGTAAAGAATGGATACAAAATGGTACATATAATATATAAATATATATATAGATGGAAATTTTTTTTGACAAATTTGGAATGGATGAACGTTGTTTTGTTTACTTGTCAATTTCTTTTTTGATTATATAAAAAACAGATAAATAAAAAATCATCTTGTAAATAATTTCAATTCAATTTGAAGATATGAAAATAATATTTGATATTTTTGCCTACATAAATGCATTTTATCCTACAATGAGATCAATGGTCAAAAGACCATTGTAGAGTTAATTTCAACTTCAACATTTCTTCTATAACTAAGTAAAATTGGACAAAAAATGGTGTATGTTGGATCAAAGACATGCTAATGACAATGAAGAATTTTACTTCATTTATATTGTAAGTTTGAAAATTTCAAAAATTTAATTTAATTTTTTCAAAATCAATGTTGTTCTCAAGGGAAACAAGTCACATGCAACCAAGACATAGGAAAACCAACAACTAGATGATTGCAAAAAAGACCAAATGATTTTGTATGGATTTTGCAAAAAAAATTTATTTTTAGATGTTTTAATTGCAATTTCATTCATTATTTTTCATAAAAACATAAAAATCATTTTATATTTACAATTCAATTTCTCTAATTTGTTACACTTCTAGAAGGTTTCTTTTAGTATTAAGGAATACCCAAATTTTATATACTAGGACTGAAATTTTGGTAGTCTATTCCCATACTAGTAGAGAATGTTCCATACTATAAAGGACATCAAAAAATGTGTTAATTGATGTCTTCTACATTTGTGCAAATAGGCCACAAAAGGAACTTCCTGGCATGCATACTTTTGAACCTTGATGATGATTTCAATTTCATATTTTTGAAGAAATCTCATCACCATTAGATCCTCACAAATGGCCAATTTCTAGAGTTTTTTTTAATTTGTTATTATGAATTTATTAAAGATGAACATGTTGAAATAGCCCTATTCTACTTACAATTCTAGATGTCTCCCAAAAGGCATATTTCACATTCTAATTTGTAATAATTTGGTGAAACTAAATCACATATTTTCCTTACATTGCAAACATAGAAGCATGTCAAGTTGTTGAGGAAGCCAAAATTGTATTGACTCTAGACTCTAGTTCAAACTTACCATTTTGTTTGTAATTGAATTTAGAAGGAATTTAGAAATTTCCTTTTCAAAATTCAAAAAAAAAATATTGGTAATGGCATTGGCAAATCTAACAATACGGATGGAATCTAAAACTCAAAATCTAATACTATTATTTGTATATCAATTCCAAAACATTCTTCCAAATAGTACTTTCTGATTATTTTTCTCAAATTGTCACTTGTGGAGAACACTTTCTACCTTGAGGTGTTCACCTTGAATGACTATGTAGCTAAAAAGTGATTGATGAATGACTATTAGAGAAACTATGGAATTAGAAAAACAAAAAATGAACTTGTTCAAAAAAGTTGATAATTAATTCTAACTACCTCAATGATAGGCCTCATTCTTGTAGGCTTAAAACACATGTCTCTTAGCCCCAAGCCAAGATTGATGACTTTCTAGAACACTATGCAATGAAGAATACATCTATTGATTAAAAAAAAAGACCATATTGCATAAAATACCTTCAATTGCTGATGTGTCTCAAACTTTCAGGTTGAAAATGAGTATCCCTTTTCAGCTATGCCAAAAGGGATCGTTGCAAACAAGAATGGGAAACATCATGATAATCATCGGCCATCACCGGCCAGGTCTTTCGATCAGTTCATGTCCTTCTCTGAAATGTGGTGAAATACTCCAGTTGCTTGGCTTCCAAATGCAATACGACCTCATCCAATGACATCCTTTCTAATAACTCAGAAAAGATCACCTCAACAAGGTTCCAACCCCACATTTTGAGTGCAGGTAAGGGTGCCAGGCCCTCATGTCCTCTAGACCTAGGCGCACTCCACTATGCCAAAACCTGAGATACACCAGATCCCTGCAGCCTCTCAAATCTAGCAACCTCGTCAAACTCGAACACTCTGAAACATCCAGGTCTATCAATGTAGGCAAGGTTCCCAAACTCTCCAAGCTTGTCAGCTCAAGGCATCCGACAAGGACGATCCGTTCCAATTTGAGCAGCTTGAAATATAAGTTGAAGCAACTTTTGGCCCTTTGGTAAACTATCAGGCCATTTGTCAAAGAACGGTGAGTAATCCCACCTTTCAAAATCAATGCACAATTGCTCAATAAAGTTCTTTTGAGCTCCACTATGGCTTAGAAATATTTGATGCTTTGGCTCCAATTCCGGCTTCTTGACAAAACCAACAATTCAGAAATGCCAACAAATAACAACCACTAGTCTCAAAGGTTAACAACAGTGAAGTGGATCAGGCTGAACAAACCTAGTGTTATATTAGGTATGGAAGACTGCAAAGTCCAATCCAAGTTGAGGAGGACCCTGTTGAAGTTTTAAAAATCGAAGGTTAACATTCAATCGAAGGTTGACATTCAAGATAACATACTCCTGTCTAAAAAAATTATTAGACCCTAAAGCGGTCCATTCCATGCTCATCTCAAACCCTCCTTATTCCAAGCCGTAGGATTTGGCATTCCCACATGAAAGAACACCCTCAAGCTAAGAGGACATCTTCATTTTCAGGATTTGTATGGAAGCAGCACGCTTGGAGGAAGAAACCCTAGGGTTCGCCATGTTTCATCGTTTCTTCCTCCAGGTCCTCTAGAAGTACCAACGAGCCATTCTGAGAAATCATGTGTTCATTGATTAGCATCTCATCTGTGATTGTCAGCAGTGTTGGAAGGACCCGCCGCTTCATCAGCCAAGGATTGGAGCAACTGTAGTGATACAACATAGATGATCCAGCATTAAAATTAGGTGGCCCATCGAAGTTTTTTTCTTCCATATTTCAATCTAAACAACATGCTGCAAAACACGACAGGCACGAATCGCAAAAAGGATTCTTTAAAGCTAGTCATTAGGTGGGTCCCTCCTATACTTCAAAATCAGAAATCCACAAGCATGAAACGCACCTCAAAGAGATCCTCCTCTTGTTCACGACCCTTCTTCATTTTCAATCCTTCATGTTCATCGCTGCCATCTGCAACTGAATCTGATCAAAACAAGTTCGTCTTAAAAACCCTCTCAGCCTCGTGCTAGGTTCTACGCAAGTAGGGACCAGCAATATATAAGGACAAGAGCTCACAAGGGAACTCAACCTCGAGACAGGGAGTGAGCAGACCATACACACAACTCAAGAAGAGGAAATGAGGAGATCAATTGACGAAACCGGCTCCAGCTGAGAATTACTGACGTATTTCGTTAGTTGGAGGTAGTGCAGACGAGGCTGGCAATGGCACTGAACTGCTCACGGCTCCTCTGGATCTTCATCACTCTCATGAGGGGTATCTCCACAGTGGCTCATCTCCTATACTACGGGTACCTCACTATGACCCGAATTCTCACACACCCGGCGTGCTTCCCACGAACATGGCCGCGCGTGAACGGCGGGACCTTCTGCGGGCAGCTCTACTTCTACTCAGCGCAAGCGCGTCTACGGCTACACGCTCGTGCTCATGATCTCTGACCTCCATCGCCTCGGGGCTCTTGTTGGGAAGCTTAGCTAAAGGCGTCATGAGCGCGCTTTGCTTCTATGGGTTAGGGTTCGGTCGCGCATAGAGTAGTTGACGAACATCTGTCGCGGTGAGGTCTCCGAGCCGGGTAGCCAGGGCAAAGGAAAACTGGGCCCGCTCCGCCGAATGCGCTGCTCTCTCAGCAGTGTCACCAGGCGGACCAGATCCGATTTCCTCGGTGTGGCCTCGTCTATATCTCCTTCGTCGCTTTCTCCTTCTCCTGCCCACCTGGCTCTTCCGTTGTTGTGTGCGCAATTGGTGACTGTTGTGGATCATTTTGCAGTACTTTGATTGCAAATGTAGGCTTCTGGAAATTTTTTGTTCTCGTTCTTAGTGGGAAACTTCCTCCTGGGTTTCTCGCCATGTTACTCCAATGGTGCAAATTGGAAGTGCTGGTTGCGGGAATTTCGCTACTAAATTACTGTAAAGCAGCCTGAGATGCACGTCAGTGTCTCAATAATTGAGGGTGGATAATCAGGACGAGCCATTGATCATAGAGTGTATTGGCTTGTCCGGATCTTCTATTTCACAGCTATTGAGTTCAGCGAATGTTTTGCATACCACATTTTGCGTCATTCTCATTAGAGTCTTAATGATAATGGGAGTTCATTTCATTGTCATTCTTCCTCATAAGTTTATGAGAGACAAATCCATCTCAGGAATACAAATGGTGGTGGAGCAACGATGTGCACGACTCTTGCGCATGTAACAACAAGAGTTTTTGGGCAATGATTTTTTAGTGGCCCCGTCATCATGCGGTTGGCCTACGTATTGACATGGTGCATTGGAGCTGCTTTAAGTCCACTACTTCTTGCCTTGGTGTGCAGATGCCATCATAAATGTTGTACATTCGGTACATGACTTCACAGAAGAAACCCGACGCCCAGTGGAATTACATTGGTGCAAGCTCCTTTGTAGGGTTGGGGTGAACCAACCCCCTCCCCGTCCCCGAGAGAAAACGCTGGATTTTTTTATTTACCACGCATGATAAAATTTGCAAATTTTGGATACATATTTGCAATCAGAGACACGTGAACCATGTGATCCACAAGGATTGAAATTGCAACAAAATACACAATATTAGGTCATTCTATGATTAATAAACTAAAGTAGAAACTGGAAGAGAGTAAATACAGAGTTTATATGCTTGAACACTACTTCAACAGTATCACTAGAGATTTCGAATCACCCATGTTCTATGGCATGAGTTACACCAATCTGAATCTGTCATCTCTTACAACCGTATTTGTAGGAAACTAAACACTATCCAGTTAAGTCATCACTCCGAGTCTGACCCTGTGAACTAAATAAATTTCTCCCAATGGCGTAACTTCACAAGCTATTGCCATTCGTCACTAAAATACCGTCTCCACTAGACAGCTTGTCTTCTACAAGCAAGCTCGAATTCTGCATTGCCTTAACAAAGGCTTGAATCCGAGCAACGTCTTTATAGATTCCATCAGACCCTGCAATGCCACTCAAAACATCCACAGCAGTAGGAGTTAAAAGAAAATGAGCAGTAGCAACGTTACTAGGAGTAAGTCCGCCTGCCAAAAGCCAGCTTGTCCTGCTCTTCATACCTGGAACTTCAGAATTTCTCCAATCAAACTGCTTCCCACTGCGAGTTGGTGTAAAGCACCAGTCAGTACAATCCACCTAGTGTTGTTCTCCAAAATCAGTTTCCGAGTTCTCAATAACATGGACCTAAATCTCAGATCTCATAGCTCGAATATCTGAATTAGGTTTTAGGGTGAACCAGTACAAGGAATCCATGGAAGGAATCTCGCTTCCAATTGCACTTCGACAGTATACACTAATTCGCCTTTTAGGCGATCTAGTGAAAATGAATTTAGAAGCTAGGGTTTCGACCAGAACAGAATGCTTGAAGAGAAGCATCCTTGTCAATGCGCTTTCTGAACGTGGTCATGTCGACAGTGGAGCCCTGAGCTACCCGGAGAAAGCGTCATTTTGCTGTTCGTTTGAGTGGAACTCATTGCAATGACTGCAAGTCGATGATGAATTAGAATTTCACCGGATCTGCACTTCGTTGCTGTTGTAGACTTGAAGGTAACTTAATTTCTTTGATTTTTCTGACCTCCGCTAGGCTCTGGAAATGAAGTACGTGCAGCGGGCACATCCTGCCCGTACTAGTCGACGCCCCTACTGTACTAGAGAAACGTTATAATCTGTGCATCCAGTAAGCAGATCATGCGGTTCACTTCCATGCGTGCCAGATTACTAACACACTCACTCAGAGAAACCCATGCAAGATTTACACGTTTTCACACTACTTCATTGCTCGGTGAGTAGGTCCACTAAAGGGTTAGTTGCCCAGTGGTGTTTCTCAAAAATGCCCCCCAAAACCTATTTTTCAATATTCCCAAACCACATTTTGAAAAGGGCTCTACAACTTGAAGTTTTTAGAATTCTAGGAAAGCACCAAACTCTATTTTCAACCCAAAATCATTACAAAAAATTTTAGGCCTCCAGAGGGTTGTTAAGGTTTTGATTTTCGGCATGCTGCAGTGCAAGTACAGGAAAAATTTTAAAAATATATATTTTAAATATTAAAAAAATATTAAAACTTGATGTAGTGCTGATGTGGCACAAGTAGTGCCACATCAGCTGCTGTCATTAAAAAATAATAAACAATAAAAAACAGTCTTATTTCTTCTATAATTGCACCCGGGGGCCTGAACTTTTTTGTAATGTGGTTTCCAAAATGTTATCTTTAGTCTTAATACGGAACATTCTGTCCAACAAGAAGATCATTTGGGAATGGAGGTAGTAATAAAATAGAAGCTTAGGTAGCTCTCTTTCACAATTTGAATTTTTTTAATTTCTAATTTTGTACAAGTAGAGAATGGATACTAAAAAATATTATGGATTTAGTTTGACACATGGTACATATAACATATGTAGATGGAAATAAAATGTGACAAATTTGTGATGGATCAATGTTCTTTTGTTTACTTGTTGGTTTCATTTCATTTCATTCTATCTATGTAAAAAATGGATAACTAAAAATCCATCTTGTAAGTAATTAAAATTCAATTCAAAGATATGAAAATAATCATTGGTATTTTTATGTACATATATCGTAGAATGAGATTAATTGTAAAAAAACATTATAGAATTAATTTCAACTTTGACATGTCCTCTGTAATGAAGTTAAATTGGACAAAAAATGGTGTATGTTGGATCAAAGACATGCTAATGACATTGAAGAATTTCACTTCATTTTGTATTATAAATATCTTTTAAGAGTTTGAACATTTCAAAAATTAAATTTAAGTTTCACAAAATCAATGTTGTCCTCAAGGAAACAAATCACATGCAACCAACACATAGAAAAGCCAACAACCCAATGATTGCAAGAATGACCAAATAAATTTGGTAGGGATTTGCCAAATTCCATTTCTACATTTTTCAATTGCAATTGTATTTCTTATTTTTCAATAAAAAAAATTAAATCATTTTATATTTAAAAATTATTTTTTGTAGTTTGTAATACTTTGGAGGGGATAATATTGGGGGGTATCCAAATTTATTACACTATAGTTTAATAACTTTTGGTGGTTTATTTCCACACTACACTAAAATTGGTAAATAGTGTTGGCAACACTAATTGTCAACAATAACACTAATTGTGATTTGCAAGGTTAGTGTTAGAACATTATTTACCCATTCTAACATTATTTTAGCTCTATAGTAAAATTTGATCATTTCAACATTTCTATGAGAGTGCATTTAGTATTAGATGGGAATAAAATATAGAAGTTGGAATGGTGGAGAAAAAGTAGTGTATGAAATGCTAAAATAAGCAATGAAATGTTGAAATGCTGAAATAGACAATGAAATGCTGAAATGTTGAAATAGACAATGAAATGCTGAATTGCTGAAATAGACAATAAAATGTTGAAATGCTGAAATTTTTCATAGTATATGTATAAGTTGTTAAATATAGCAAAAATAAAAAACACAACATAATAATCCTAGTTGTAGGCCAAAAATTAAAGAAAAAATATAGTAAAATATCAAAAAAGGATTTTAAAACTACCCTATTGAAATTGGGCAGTTCTTGCCTTTGGAAGTATTGCAAATGTTTTGCAATTATCTTTTGGAGATGTAAAAACAATTATCCTACACTCTAAGATCCATCAAGTCCTAATGTCAAGCCACAATGAATCATTGTTTTTTTTAGTATAGAACATGTTGTCACAATTCACCTCTCAATTAACATCTTCTACACTATTAGCAATCAATTGCAGAAAAAAACGTTTTCCAGGATTTGTCAACTTTCCTAACCATTATCCATCTGCTCGGGGTGCATTTTGCTAAGCATTTTGTTGTATCAACTCAATTTTCTTGGCTTCCCACTATCTTGTCCTTGCATCTTTGATTTTTGAAATGAGGAATGTATCTTCTAGTTGGCAAAGGTGAGTAGAACATGGAGGCAAAAATTTGAAAATTGTGTTTTTGGTAGTTAGGACAACAGTCAATCTAAGAGTCACAGTATGGCCACTACAATTATCAAGCCATATGATCGTCATGCGTTGATGAAGATTGGCTTGATATGCACAAGGTTTCAAAAAGTATTTGGGGAAGATGGTTTGGTCCATCTAACCTTTAGGGCCCATTCTATAAGAAACCTCAGGAATATTATCAATCAACCTTCGTATAAGATAGCTCCTATTTTCATTTGAAAAAATGAACATAGGAGCTTCTATTGTAGCACAACGGCCTCTTAAAATGCAAATCACCATGGTCATGAACTCCCTACCTAAGACAACTTCAGCGTATTTGACAGTTGTATCTCTCTCAAACCCTAAAGTTCAACCATTGTCAAGATTGACAACAAAATGTGTTTCATCCAGGTTTTCCATGAGATTTTTATGAAATTCTCCGGATGAAAATTCCCTTTGCAAGCCTCCCAAATGGTAGACAATTTTCATTTTGATTTGAAAACATAATATTCATTAAAATGAGAGTATTCCACTGAAATGAGAGTCATAGAAATCTAATTTCATTCAAAAACGGAGAAAAAAATTCCTCAAACAATATTCAAATCATACAAGAATTAAAATAAGATGAACACAAGTAAGAATCAAATATCAGAACCAAAAGGTAAACTTTCATATTGACCTTTCGCTTGTATGAGTTGTTCTATACATCTCCAACTATGTTTGAGTAGGGGTAGTGACACTATATTATAGGCAACAAACTATAAAGGCCAGTAATGTAGTTCATTACATTGCACTGTGTACACTATAAAAGCTGCGAGTGTGATTCACTTGAGCGTTGAGTTGTTTTGTAATATGCACATTGAGCTTTAATGAAGCATGAATGCATGACTCTACACTATGAACAAGTACTATACGTGTCATTTACTCTTGAGTTCCACGATTGCCTTTGTCATCTTTGGCCCGTGGCTGTACTTGCTTGTAATCCATGAGCCTGGAAAGCCTTTATACTTCCTTGAACATCTAATTCCATGGATAAAAAAAAAAAAGCGCATGCTCTTGGTGGTATACTATTCTCTATATTGGGCCATCCAATTCTTGATATAAGGAGTCCTGTAAAATGAGGCCGTTGCGCGAACCACCTCCTTGTGCTAAACCTCTAGCAATACCACAGTCAACATTTCCACATGTAAAGGACCCATGTCCTCACCATACAATTTCTACTATGTTGTTCTATCATAGGGTGAAGACGACATTGGTGTAGCAAAAACATCGCTAGACTTCATGGGCGAAGGAGAACATGATTTTGGAAGTTGCGGAGCTAAACCGAAGGGACTATCCACCACCCCATCATCAACGGGCTTTAGAGGGAAGTCCATTGTCGAATTTGCAGTGGCAGACAAACACATGAAGTTTCTTATACTCAAAATTAGGTTTTGCCCGTAGTCGAAAAACGAATCAGTTGATGCAGTGCATAGAAGATTGGTGTGCCGAGCAAGAGAGGACGACGTTCCCAAATTCTAAGAAAAAAAAGAGATTAGAACAATTAAAAGGAAAACTATAATTGTAATTACATTTACAAGTAAACTCCAATAACAAATATGTAGTTTAGAAAATTTTGGCCATCGAATGAGGTTGACTCAACCTAAACTGGATGAAGAAGAAAATACAAAAAGGTGTTCATGATTAAAAAAACAATATATATTATAGAAATTACATATATTTCTAACCATACATGCGAATGTACGAGCCATTAACCCTTTAGTGACTAGTTAACCACTTTTGGATTGATTTTTGCACTTTTGGTTTAATATTGTTCAAAATACATTTGATCACAAAAATCTCAAAGAGTAATGTAATTAGAATGTCTTCATGCGCTTCAAACAAAACCAATTTCAAGAAAATTGGAGCATTAATGCATTAGCTATGAGGTTGCAAATTCAAATGGCCTGAACTTTCAAATGGGAAGTATTCAACAAAAAAATGAAAAAATATCAACCAATTTGTGAGATTTTTTTGTATCTTGATGTTTTGACAAGGCATAAGTGTTGCTTTGTAATCTCATGAATGCCCAAAGTGAATGGTCAAGGTGAACTAGGAACTCAAATCCACATTCCAATCAACACGACTCGACCTAAACGAAAGCAATAATTAAACTACCCTCTTGTAACGCCGATTAGACGATGACACAACAATGAAATGTAGTGCACTATCGATACATAGGGTTGTCATACTAGACGGGTCAAGATGATCGAACGGGACGGACGGACGGTCCAAATAGTTCAAACACCTTTCATTTTTGAAATTTTCCAATTAGGAAGTCGCTTCCACATTGGCAGTCCACGTTGGAATCAGGGCGCGAACGTCATTGTCAGGGCAGGGACTATACTAGGCGCGAACATTTCCGTCAAGGCGCGGACAGATTTGTCAGGGCGTGGGCTCATTCGTCAAGGCACAAGCTCATTCGTTGGGGTGCGGACGCATTCATTTGAGCATGGATGTCTTGGAAAGGGCAGGGACGTTGTAGTTTAATTTGAATGAAGTAGAAGTTCTACTTTTCCAGTTTCATGTTCAAGGTTTTATTTTGGAAAATAGTGGCTACAAGTGTTTCAAATTCATATCCAATACAAAAAGACTTCTTTGTAGACATCTTCAAAAGGGTTTAGGATTAAGAATTTGAGGGTACAACTATACAAAGGTTTGGAAATCCAATCATATACAAGTTATGTCATTTTCGGTTTCAAGTTCAATGAGTTCATTTTCGTTGCTGGATACTAGAATGTTTGGATTTGAAATTCAGGTACATTTTTTGGGTTGTATTTGAAGTTTTCATTTTTCATTTTCTTCTACCTCCTTTCTTTCCCTTCTACTTATCTCTTTTTTTTTTCCTATATTCTATTCTATCCTATTCAATTATTTCTTCTCCTCTTCCTTCCTTCATTTATTTTGCGTATTTCAATAAAAATACGTAATTTGACTGCATTCACTTGATCAATCTTCTCTCCTTCCTTATCTCAATTCTAATTGGTTGTTCTAGATATTTTTGATCTCTCTTCCTTCTCCAACTTCAACTATAATAATTTCAATATTTTTGCAAATCTTCACAACTACCAATTCTATTGAGTTTTTGAACTCCACTTAGTCTAAGCTGGAAGAAAGAAAGAGTGGTGAGATAGGAGGAAACTAAATACTACTTTTTGCTTGCTACTTCTTCCTATAATTTCTACTTCTATATGCTCTTGCTCTTGGTCTGACTTTTGACAAATTACTATTTTTAGAAGTTTGATGTTTTTGATGGATAAAGCCTATTTCTAACTCTCCGAAACTATAAGACACTTGTAATTTGGACTTTCCTACTAAAAGTTATGCATGGATGAAGTTTTGATTACTAATTAGTGTTTGAAACTTCATCCACTTATATCTTATTCAATTTAGCTCGTATTTTTGTGTATTTTATGTTTTTGGAAACCTCTTGACCTCTACTATTAGATTCTTAACTCAAATCTATACTATAATCCCCTTATAATGATTTGAATTTGTTTTTAGCCTTGGCTCTACATACACTCTAACTCTCGGACTAACTTTTGACAGATTACTATATTTAAAAGTTTGTTGTTTTTGATGGATAGAGACTGTTTCTATCTCTCCGAAACTATAAGATACTTGTAATTTGGACATTCCTACTAAAAGATATGCATGGATGAAGTTTTAATTACTAATTAGTGTTTGAAACTTCATCCGCTTATATCTTACTCATTTTAGCTCAGATTTCTTTGTGTTTTATGTTTTTGAAAAGCTCTTGACCTCTACTATGAGATTCCGGACTTTAATTTGTATTGACCCCTCCTCTTAACAGTTTGACTACACCCTTGGTCTTGGCCTTAAAGAAAGGTTAATAAAAAATAACAATTTGACCAAACTAAGGCCAAAGGGCCTAACTACATAGAAAAGATCAAGGAAGGGGGAGGTTCAAAGTTTCACTGTCATTTCTAAATACTCTAGATTCTAGTATTCCCAACTCTTTCCAAAGCCAAAGCTTCGCCGTGATTTTGTCAAATTACCAAAATAACTACTAACTATAACTTCTAGACAAGCAAAGTCAAGGCTTCGCTGTCCCCAATGGGACAAGAAATTTAAAACAAAAGAACTTCTACTTCCCACTAAGAAATTAGTATAAGTTCCTATACATGTATTAGTACAATCTTTTAAGACAATGGATTAATACAACACAAATTTGAACAAAAAACAAAATCTTTGGAAACAAGGATTGTTAGTACAACACAAATTAACTCTAGAGACCCCCACAAAGCGGCATCGCCAAGGTAAGGAGTGGGGTTTCTCTTTAGGATTAGTACAAGGCAAAAATCCAACAATAATGACCCAAAACCCAAGTTTCAATGACAAAAAACAACCAAAATGAAGCCAAGATTTGAAGGAACTTGGCCAAGGATAACACGAAAGAATTAGCTTATCAAAAGAAACACACATTCATGGGCTAAAGGCTCCCCTAAACGGCATCGCCAAGGTACGGAGGGGAATTCCTTTAAGATTAGTAAGATAATTCTACAACAACTCAAATCCAACACAATAAGTCCACGAAAACACAATGACTCAAATCAAACTTGAAGGAACCCCAATGTCCTTCAAGAGAGCTTAAAAAGTATCAACAATGGGCTTAAAATGCCCGAAAAACACAAGAATTTGGCAACGTGGCCGAAAATTGGCCAAATCCAATTTAATGGATCCAAATGAAATGGGGCGGTTCAAAATGACCTAAGGGGTGATTTGACAGAAGAATGAGCCTCCTTATATACTCTTCCAAGGTGGCTCACCCCCTCTCAATTCCTAATCCGTAATCTTATCAACTAAGATTTTCATCCTAATCTCTAGTTTTTGACTTTCTACGCTGGTCCAAACTTCTAACTTTTGGAGAAATGCTCCAAATCACAAACGGATTGCGCCATTGGCTTCAAAAGGTCATTTTTAGTCTAAAGGAATCTCCCTCTCCTTTTTCCTATGTCAAAATCACAAAGATTTCTAGTACTAACTAGATGACCCAAAGTGGATAAAAACCTAACTTTTGGAGATCAACTTTTCTAGGAAAAGTAACTAGCCTAGGCTCTTTAGTAGGTGTAAGGGAGTAAGAAAAGACCCCAATTTGACTTCAATCCAATGCCGTATGCTTCCAATACACTGGTCAACTCCACGATTAATTTTCAATTTTGCCAATTTTGGAGGATCTTGTCAGTTTTGCATCTTCTGACTATTGGAATGCCACAAAACTTGTTGGAGATGGTTATTAATACAAAAGAAGTTACTCTGATTTTTAGTGAGATTTTACCGTAGTTTGGATAATTCCTAAGAATTTCCCATCATTACTTCCAACGGTTGACTACTTGGAAAAAGATCTTTTGAAGATAAAAAAAAACCGAGAATTTTCATGGAACCTCTCATGGAATTCCACAAGGGATGTGCAAACTCATTTTCCCATTTTGCACATCTAAGGAAGGAGAATCAAATCCCGATATCTCCTTTAACTTCCGATAATTAGGGAATCTTCTACATGTAAGGGAATCTTGGCAAGCCGATTGCTCCGTTGAACTCCTAGCATGCTTCCCACCTTAAATTACCGTACTTAGGTTGTAGATGTCCTCCTCTGGTCCGTCTTGAGTTTTCTTCAACTGCAAGCTAACAATTAGGGTTTCTACTATTTTCCCAATGAAATGGGAAAACTGAAACCTATCTTTGGAAATTTATACTAGGGTTCTCACCTAATTCCCTTGGACCAATTTGGTTAAGATTTGTCACTGAAAGGCAGGTTCAGACAAGTTGGGCAATTTCTACTAAACATGGTTATTTTGTACAATTTCTGGGTTTCTACCCTATCTACATGCAGGATTTGTTACAAATAGCAAGAAATGTTTCATCTAGGACCAATTGCTATATTAGTATGTGACATTTCCATTCTGGTTATTCATTCTTTTGAAGGCTTTTGTATATAAAACTATATTGAAAACTAACAAAATCCAAAAAAAACAATTCATGAGTCATGAGTGACCAAATGGGCACTCATACCTTTATACCCTGGGAGTGCAGGGGTGCGAACCTACTGTGCAAGGGTGGAGACATCAGAGAAGGGCAAGTTTAATAAAAATTGTCATGCTTCTTTCTACTGGGGCGCGGATGGCATGTGCAAGCGAGGACGTCAAGGAGTCACTGACATCAAGGCATGGACTTCTTGTCAAGGCGCAGACGTTAGGGCGTGGACTTGCTGTCAGGGCACGGACTTCTTGTCAGGGCATGGATGTAGGGGCGCGGACGTCCCATTCTTCAACCATAGTGTGGGGGAAAGTCATATTCGAATTAAACTTTGTCATGGGATTCTTCTTTTCCATGGAGAGCAGGAAGCCATTAATGCAGCTAGCCCTTCATTTGGGTTCTAGGAATATCTTCAAGTCAATGGCTGCATTAACCCCTAAAGAACCAAGGGCATTTTTCTATCAAAAACCACTCAAAATTGTCATTTTTGCTGCGTTCATCTAAAATAACCAAAAAAATACTTTTCTTAGAATCTAACCATAGGATCTTATAATTTATTTGTCTGAGATCACATAGTAAAAATCTCAAGAAGTTTAACCGTATAGATTAGAAGATATGAACATTCAAAGTTGAAAAAGAAAGATTTTGTCAACTCTGGTTTGCAATTTCAGATCACTTTGATTGCCATTTATGGAAATTCTTTACTCTATAGACTTTGAATTTAATGTTTTTTTGGTTGAAGGATTGAGTTGAGAGTCTAGGAAAAAAAATTCACAAAAAAACAAGTTGATTTTCATTCTTTAAAAAATTGTTAAGTAGAAGTACATTCAACATTAAAAGAAAATTCAAATCATTAATAACTCTTAGATGGGATTGAAACACAATAATCCCAAAGATAAGATTGTACTAGAAAACAATTTTAATCTTATCCAACAATTTTTTTGGAAAAATTGTAAAAATTGCATTTAGAATTGAATCTTATAAGTTATTTTTTCTTAAATTGCCCAAAAAACAAGAGTGTTTATAACTTTCTCATAACAAATCCAAATGGGATGAATCAAAACTTCAGACATAAACAAAAATATGACCCATAAGGAAAATAACTAAAATATTAATTTCAATATTTTGAGGAATTATTTTTCTGCCCGCTAAATTGAAATTTGGACTTTTTGTAGTATAACTTTTGATCCCGGGCACCGATTGAAAAAAAAATTATATTCCCAAAAAGCTAATCACTTTTTCTACCTCATGTAAGAGTTTCAAGAAGTTTCATTAAAAATTGAGATCATAGGAACTTGCCCAAACTCCAAATTATCCCCCGAGGGGACAATGGTCCTTTAGGGGTTAAGAGGTCCAACCACTTTTTGAGTTCAAAGACAATGTATGGAAGCATGTCCTCCCTTTTTGGGGCCAAACATCCTCTTTTTGACTTCATGAGAACTAGGACCCGCCCAAAAAAGAATTTAGAAAATGAAACTGAACTTCCAAACAAGAAGGACAAAATTTGTGTGAGTACAATCCCAAAGGGTTTCGAATCCTAATGAAAGACAAGGTACATATTTGTTTAAATTCAAGTTTAAGGATTCATTTTTTATTCTTCTAAATTGAACGTATTTGGGATTTAGGGTTTGGAGTTTACAAATCAAATCATAATCAACTTATAGTTTTTTGGCTTTTTGTTCAAGGCTTTATTTTTGAAATAAATAGCTACAAGGGTTTGGATTGAAATCAAATACAAATTATAATACATTGAAATATACTTGAAGGTTTTGTTTTTGGAAAAAGAGGCTACAAGGGTTTGGATCTTCAAGACTTCAACGGTATATTCTTGTAATGGAGATACCATAAGAAGTTGGTATTGAAATGAAATACTAGTTATGTTATTTTGAAATTCAAGTTCAATGGTTTATTTTTGTAATGGGGATATCAATCCAGTTTGGGATTGAAATGAAATACTGGTCAAGTTTTATTGGAATTCAAATATTCAATTAGTCAACTAGAAAATTTTATTTGTATAATGGGATTCTAGAAGGGTTTGGTATTGAAATCAAATACTGCTTAAGTTACTTTTGAATTCAAGTTCAATGGTACATTTTTGTAATGGGGATACCAAAGCAGTTTGGAATTGAAATGAACAGTCAAATTATTTTGAATTCAATCATTCAACTAGAAAATTTTATTTGTATAATGGGATTTTAGAATGGTTTGGGATTGAAATCAAATACTAGTTATGTTATTTTGGAATTCAAGTTCAACGGGTTATTTTTGTAATGGATAACCCAAAGTAACCAGTTTGGGTCTTTAGGATTGAAAGGAAATACTAGTCAAGTTATTTTTTTAATTCAATCATTCAACTAAAAAATTTTATTTGTGTAATGGGATCCTAGAAGGGTTTGGTATTGAAATCAAATACTGCCTAAGTTATTTTTGAATTCAAGTTCAATGGTACATTTTTGTAATGGGGATACCAAAGTGGTTTGAAATTGAAATGAAATACTAGTCAAGTTATTTTGAATTCAATCATTCAACTTGAAAATTTTATTTGTGTAATGGGATACTGAAAGGATTTGGTATTGAAATCAAATACTAGTTGTCGCAGCACAGAGTAAGCAATTTCCCTATTATACTCACAAAAATCACTCTAGAGTATAACAAAATGACCCTAAAGATCGAACCCACGAGATCCTGTGAAGTAGCTAACTCTAACAAGGAGATAAACTCAATTAAACCCCTTAAATCTACTTTTCCGGTTCTACCTCTAACAACCGAAACATTAAAAACCAATCGGAAAGCTTCGACCGAACTGTTTCCTACTTCCGGTTATACTAGTTCCCCGATTTCTGGACTGACTTCTCAATTCTGGACCCTGCTTCTTCCGGTCCTATATAACCTCCTGGGCGGATCCGATCCGGTCCCTCCTTCCGTATCCGGTTTAGTTTTACCTCTGTTTTACCATCAGAGGGTTCGCCGCTTGCTTTTGAAAGTGGTAGGCCCACCACTCCTTCCGTGACTTATAGTAGCTGAAGACCCACTTTCCTATCCACAGATCTCCTAACTAACACGGATCCGGTTTGGTCCTTCACAATAATCCGGATAGCAACCCGAATCACAGGTCACACAAAGACCCCCCGTACGATCCTCTCATACTACAACGACCTTGATACTGATCCGTTCCGCACGAAGTTCGGTGGCTACAAGTGCATCTGTCTGTTCCAACAGCCACGAAAGTTCTTCCGTTCACCCACAACGGTGGCAAGACCTCACAGGAGTCAGGATACTCGACCGGATTTCCCACCCAGGAGTTCTAGCGCAGCTAAGGAATCCCTCCCTATCCACCTAGCCTGATCAACGGATCTCTCACCCGGAATGCTAAACTTCTGTAGCTGCTGAGGCACTGGAATCCACTCCTAACTCTTCATACCCTACTCACATGTACCTAGAACTGGAAACATACATCAAGGGGAGAAATTCTACCAATACCTCCGTACTCACCTTCCTATTCTGACTTAGTGCACTCTTGCCAATACTCGGGAAAAATACACAAGAGTTAGTTTTGAGGAAAGTATACAAGAAAATGCCAAAAGAACTCTCTCCGTCTCCAGCTCAGAGACTGTTTTATATACAAAAAGCAAAAAGCAAAAAGTGACTACATGATTTCCGCCTCTGAAGGCGCTGACAATCCGGTCCTACCTTATCCTAACCGGATTCTATTCCGGTTCCTATCTATAAGTCCTATTTTTACAATCCTTCCTGTTCCGTCTCATACACTCGGGATCCAATAGTAGGGCTCTCATCAGGTCTCTCCAACTGCTCGAAGACCTCATTTAGATTCCGGTTCCGTTCTCCATCCGTAGGTAGAACCGGATGTTCTTCCTCAGCTTCTGGGGAGTCCAAATCTATCGGCTGATGTCCGGTCGAGGGTGTATCTTTCTTGGCCCTGCTTGACTGGGGCGTCTTGTCCTTTCCCGGCTCCTGAGCTACGTCTTCCGGAAACAAGTCCGGAAGAGAAATTTCTGAGAGCCGGACCGGAACTTCTGTTAACTTCTGACTACTCTCCACGATCCGGTCCGCTGACTCCCGTGCCTTGGATAGGAGCTTCTCTATTTGCTCCTCAAAATCGGTGAGGATGTGCACCACCCTGGTTCTGGATATCTTCTTGTCCTTGTGCACCTCCTCTTCGAACAGGCGCGCCTTGGTGACTGCGGCTCCGGGTTCTCCAAGCACGTCCTTCATTTCCGTGGCCAACTTCTTCATTTCCTCCGCCATCTCCTTTGTCGCGGTGGCGTTCTCAAGCAACGCGAAAAGTTCGGCCTTGAGGGTGTCCACCTCATCGTGCTGCCGCTTGCTTTCCTCCTTCATCTTCTGGAGCTCTTCCGGATTGATAACACTTTCAGCTACCTTCCGCGGCAATTGACTGTCCGGTTCCGCTCCGATCAATTCCGCAATCTCCCCGAGCGCCCGCTTCTTAATCTCCCAATCCGCCCAGATTCCGCAGAGGATCCCAACCAACTCATCGAACAGATCTTTGGTCCCGGATCCGGATGCCACATCCGGTCCGGTTGGAGTCTCACTTCTGCGCGGCCTCTGATGTCCCGGAGGCGTTCCTCGATTCCGAGTCGGAGTGGTTTTCTGCCTCTTGTTGGGAACATAAGGTTCCTCCTCTTCCTCTTCTTCTTCTGCTTCTTCCTCTTCCTCGGTTTCGTTTCCGGAATCCGCTTCTTGGTCGGACTCGGATTCGCCGTACTTCATGGTCCGCTCTTGGGCCTTCCATACCTTCAGCTCCACTTCCGTCAACAGTTCCTGTTGCTGGTAGAGGTGGTACACATAAGGGCACAGGGGGGTAGTTCTACTTCTCCCCACTCTCGTAGTAAGTTGGGACACCAGATCAAAGAAGATCCGGCCCCAGTCTACTTTCTGGGTTCCGCTCAGCGCTCCGAAAATTGTGTTAGCCAAGGTGATAGTCACCCTGGTGGGCTTTTCCGGATGTAGAATCGGAACCAGGAACTGGAGTAGACGTCGCTCCCGGTCATCAAGGCAGTCTTCGACCGCGTAGCCGTCCTTCGGATTTACTACGCTTCCGAACTTGCCCTGGACGAAATCATCCTTCTGGTTGGCAAGGCTGAGTCCTCTTGGCCGGAATCCGTATACGTCCCGCCACAAAGCCTCGGTCCATTGGACCGGATTCCCTCTCAGGGTGTTATCGAACTGATTCGATACGCCACTCAGGAGTTCTCTAACCATCCTCTCATCTTTGAAACCCCAAGGTTTCAAAGCTAACCCCTGACAACCCATCAACGACAAATCCTCTCTGAGCTCTCCCTGTTCCGGTTCCTTGGTCGGCATGACCGGAACTACTTTTCTAAACTTTACTTCACTCGGGGGCGGGGTATTAGAACCTCTCTTCCGGTTCAGCCGCGGCATGAGGGTAGCTCTACCCGGTTTTCACTCTCTACAGTCCTATAAAGGGAGCGCGCGACACTCAGATGTTCCGCTCCGCCTTTAAACTACCCTACCGCCGTGCTCACTCTCTTAGCTTCTCACGTATCCGCTCGCACTCAATGTCTCACCCACTCATGTCCGGAGGAGATCTCTCCGTCTCACACCCTTCTCTCACTTCCGTACCCTCTTGTACTCCCTCTCCCCGGCCGTAGTCAACGATAGAAACGTCAGGCGCTAAATCAGGATACAACAACACGTGGAAATCCAGAGACCTGAAAATGGGCAGGGCCAGGCTTTATATAGTCCTGACGCCCTGGACTATCTTTATGACCGGTCGGATATCCGGTCCGGTTCTTGACATCCGGTTATTTCCTAATCCGGTCAACAAGATTCCGGTTGGAAATACTATCCGGTTGTATATCTAATCCGTTCCGCTTTGACCTAAAACCGGATTAGTTCCGTAAGGTAATTTTGGTGACTATTTTTGGATTTATTTTTCTTTCTAGATGAATCCGGATACCTATTTCTAATTTCCGGTTCGCTCAAAAGGGTAAACAAATAAAAATAAAAAATATGAGTTGTCACACTAGTTAAGTTATTTTAGAATTCAAGTTCAATAGTGTATTTTGGGAATGGGATTGTAGAAAGTTTTGGAATTGAAATGAAATATTTGTTAAGAGTTTTTTGGAATTCACACCTTCAACGGGTTCTTTTTGCAAGGATCTAGTAGAGGGTTTGGGATTGAAATGAAGCACTATTTCAAGTATTTGTGTGTTCAAGTTTGTGAGTTCGCATGTTCAAGGTTGTCATGGAGAGTTGAAATTTGGCTTGGAGGGAGTGCAGGTTTGTCACTTGGATAAGTTTCCACATATACGTCTAGGTCAGGGCACTGCTGACTGGACATGGCACGGACGGTTGGGTGCGAACATCCTGTAGGGACGCAGATGGCTGGGCGCGAACATCTTGTAGGGGCGCGGACGCCTAGGCATGAACGTTTAGTAGGACAATAAGGGGGAGTGAAATTCAGCTTCAACATTTGAAATTGGCATGGGATTCTTCCTTCCCATGGAGAGGGGGAAGCCATTAATGCAGTCAGCCCTTAATTTGAGCTCAGGGAATATCTACAAGTCAATGGCTGCATAAAGAGGTCCAACTACCTTTTGAGTTTAAAGACAATTCATGGAAGGATGTGGCTCCTTTCTTGTGCTGCACTTGTCCTTTTTGGCTTCCCCAAGGACTTGAGAACTAGTCCCCCCCCCAAAAAAGGAGATTTTAGAAAATGAAAATTAACTTGCACACTTCAAGAAAATAAAATTTTAAATTAGACGCTAGAAGTTTTTGGATTTATAATGAAAGACAAGGTACATATTTTTTAAAATTCAAATTGAAGGATGCACTACAACAATGGCAATGTTTTATGACTGCAAAATATGATTGCAATGAGTTGTAAAATTGAAAAATATGACTCATGCAGAAATCACTGTAGATGACTCGGGATATGATTGACTTCAGTCGTTTAAAAGCAGTCGCTTCAGACATTAGTCATATTGGCAATCATATAGGTTGAAGGGTATAAATACCCATATTTAGCCATAGTATGCCAACATGGCGTATACTTTGACTCTCCTAGGGGGGTTTTAACTTTTTGTTGAGTTGCCCGATCAAACAAAAAAATTCTACGTGGAATATGACTATGGCAAGTCATATTTTTTAATGACGTGGAATATGACTGGAGTGAGTCGTATTTTTTGATGACATGGAATATGATTGAAGTGAGTCATATTTTCGGATGACATGGAATATGACTGCGGTGAGTCATATTTTACAGTGACGTGGAATGTGACTATAATGAGTCATATTTTTTAGTGACATGGAATACGACTACGGTGAGTCATATTTTTTAGTGATATGGAATATGACTATGGTGAGTAATATTTTGCTATGACATGAAATATGACTGCGGTGAGTCATAATTTGCAATGAGATGGAATATGACTATGGTGAGTCATTTTTCGCAGTGACGTGGAATATGACTATAGTGAGTCATATTTTCCAGTGAGGTGGAATATGACTACGGTGAGTCATATTCGGCAATGACTTGGAATATGACTATATTGAGTCATATTTTGCAGTCGCGTGGAATATGACTGTAGGGAGTCACATTTTGTAGTGACAAAAAATGTGACTGCGGTTAGTCATATTTTCAGTGACGTGAAATACGACTACAATGAGTCATATTTTCCAGTGACATGACATATGACTCCTCCTAGTCATATTTCATGTACAATACGATTATTGAGTTTTTTTGGTTACTGCTATGAGTGAAGTCCACTACTATTTTTTCTAAAAAAAAGTCATATCCTCTTCTATGCAAAAGAAACCAACATGACATTCTAATATTATGTCCTAAACATGAATTTGCAACTCCTTCAATCACCAAACCTGGACATAAATTCAAAGATGCACTTCAAAGACATTTATTACTCAAGTTCAAAACACATACGATGAACATTCGCACTGTAAACACCAAAGGTACACACACCTCACTTTATATTGCAGTGTGTAATCCACTACTTCATATCTTCATTCATTCAGCTAAAGGAGCCAAAGCTTCAATGGGCCACTTCGTCACAGACTTCACAGCGTCGCCTACATGCACCATAGGAGGGTCGTCGTTGTTGTTTGCCTCATATAAAAGAACCATTTCCGATCCAGGAACCATAGATGTTATGCTAATAGACACATTACCCTCTTCAATGAGCCGTCCATGAAGTGAACCTCCTGCAACATTAACTATGACTCCGTGTGCAATTACATTTTCTTCGGCCTTCTTGTCATCGTTCATGTCGAACAATTTCACCTTTGATCCTACAGCCCAGGAGACAAGGCTTTGATTCTTTGAGCTCCGAGAACCTTCAAGCGATATCTTTCCACCTTCTGCATCATGCATTTGTATTGACAATACATGTACACTTTAAGTATACAAACAATGGAGCTTCACTTTCACTGGTTTCATTGGAAGGCAAACAATATATTCAAAAATACATACCTGGGGCAATGGATTCTGTAACTGACTGATCGCCTTGTCCAAGAACATCACACAATATTCAATGTCGGAAGGATTTTGATTAAAAACTTCAAAGAGTCCTTTCAGATTCTTTAGGAAGTTTTCTTCTGAAGCTAAAGGATCCCATGCAGCAATGGGTAATACATTTGTACCAGGTGACTTAGATGTAGCTGTGGAATCCCAATCTACTTGAAGGACCCTAGCCGAGCCATGGGTTGGATCTGGAATCATGTCAAATAAATCATGCAAGTCTCTCTTTCCACCACCAGCTTCCTTTCTCCAAAGAAAACACCACTTCATGGGTGTCCCACGAGCTAGGAATCGAGCCACTTCCTGTAGAAGCGCCTCTCCAATCGGAGCCCATATCCCGACATCAAATCGAGAATGGAGCATTATCACAAACTCTACACACTCAGCCCGTTTCTTAATTTTAACTTTAAACTCTCTATCATAATGAATTGTACCATCGGGCCCCCACTCTTTTTCCTCGTGCAGTGGTCGGATGTCACACAGAAAACCTAGGACATTCAACACAAGTATCTTTCTACGTGAATCATCCGAAACTCTCATCGGTGGAAACTTCAACTTCCTTGACATATTCTTCTTCTTTGGAGGTTTGCCAACCTTTGCAGCCCTCATTGCCCCCCTCCTTATGGGGGGCTCCTCCTTTGTGAATTCCGAACTAAATTCTGAACGTTCTTGCCGAGACCCTCCTGCCCCAGTCTACATGCACATCAATAGTTTAGCATTCACTGTCATTTACATTCTACAAAACATGAATTCAACAAATACAAGAACAGAATATCAATTACAAATTATACATACGTGTGACTTAGGAGTACCTACGGCTACTCACACAATAACTACTTTAATCACCCATGCTTATACATATGAAAATATTAGTGGCCCTCTTCAGAAATGGTGGAAAATTATTAGCCACCATAGCATGCAACAAAATATACTTCACCACAGTCACATAATGATAAATAAGAATACTCATACTCATACGTAGTGTAATACATAAGGACCTTCTTAAACACAAGAAAATTAGCACCTTGTAAAACAGACAAATAAAAGTAACTTCGCAAAGTTATATACAAAGACATATGGCTAATACAACTTACATATAAGTTAATATGATTCCCTATAGTTACACAATATGAAATACAACTTCCATTACTTATATATTAAAAAATTCAACTTTCATTAGTTATATATATTAAAAAATGTTACTGCCATCTACTATATACTACAAAATATGACTATTATTAGTTATATTCTATAAAATATGACTGGCACCAGTCATATTTTACAAATTCTACTTGAAGACAGTCATATATTGTAAATTATGACTGCCACCATGCATATACTACAAATTTTGATTGAAGGCAGTCATACATTAAAAATTATGACTGCCACTAGTCATAGTATATGCAAACACTATAAGTTATTATGACTCTAAGACATACTAATGCTTCCTATTCCACATGCACGTCATGCACAACTCATACACATATACAACATATTCATTAACATGAACCTCCCAACCCTATATAGAATACTCTTTTTTATAAACAATAAACTCAACAAATGAAGCAGTGAACACATTCATGCCAGTCCATCTCACCTTTGAATCATGTTGCACCTCCTTTGTCTTGTCACCAGCATTCCCTCCAATCAATGCTGCACGGCTGAATTGAAGACTTCTGTTTATGCCCAATTTTTCAACCTCGCCCTTCCTCTTCTTTACACTTACATGATCTTTTTTTCTTTTTGTAATGCCGACTGGTTTTGCACTTGCTTGAACCATTGGCAAAGTGTTCCCATTTTTCTTTACATTTTTCACCTCGTCAATAGCGTTTTCTTCCTTTAAAGTCACAATCACATTAATAATTCAGTTGTTGGGATTTCATGTCTAACTTCCTCAAATGACATACAACTCTGAACACATACAATGGCAACAAAGCTTATTCAAGTACGTTGAATGACATTGAAGGGCTTATGATCTTTGCACAAACCTCTATTGCTGCATCCACAAACTCAACCTCTTTCCACACATTCACTATATGGGGTTCTATGGTTGCTTCTTCTAATGTCTTCAGAGGGACAGGGGTGCTGACATTTACCAATCCTTCCATCATCTCCTCACCACTGGCACCTTCAGGCACTATGGTGCCTATTTCAAAACTTGAAGGGTGTGTATTCCGTCCACTCTACTTCCGGACCTCGAATAGAAGCTGCTTCACTAGGGCACCCATTTCACTCAGCTCCCCTTTCATAGTCTCTTTAAACGTATACAATTCATTTCACACTTCTTCTATGCCTTTACTAGCCAACCTTGAATTACTCATTGCCCCTCCTGAACTTGATGAGTGGATGTGCAATGATTTGTCCAGTGAAGCAAGCTCTGCTTCCACTTCCATTTGAGTAGGGGGTCTACCCAAATGTGTAGCCTGCAAGGAAGGCAGTCCTATATGTGTTAATTTCATGACCAACACAATCAAACGTACTTAAAACACTAAGAAGCATTGACAATAAAGACACTATTTCACCTCCTCACCCATGTGTCCAATTACAAGTGAAAATACTAACATAACTTACTATTTAGAAATGTAAATTGTCATATTGTAAACCACGTACGACTTCATGTAATTCTAGGACTACCTACATATGACTATACATTGTTACCATTGTATCCTAATATAAGTACATGTAGTCACATGCAAGGCTACATACAAGTGCAGTTAGATACAATACAATCGAAATATAATTTCATGTACATCAATGTCTATTCATTATGATTGCAAATACTCATAGCACCATCTTATTCATCATTCTATGTTGTACTGAACATTTCCAATTCTTGGCTAAACATTGTCATATCCCCAAAAAACTTTACCTTGTATAGATGCTCAATTCAAGAATCAATGATTGTGAAAATAATACTACATACACAATAACATGCATCAACTACAATGACAACAAGGCAAACGTCTCTTTTACTTACAAGGCATGATTTAACTTCTCCTTCAGATCGCCCACTATAGGACACATTTTGCACGGTCTGTCGTGCAACCTTCATACGTTCAGAATATGCTACTTTGTCTGTCCTCTTGATGAGCTTCTTGAAGTTCTCAACGTGGTGTGCCTTCACAGTTTTTGGAATGGGAGCCTCAGCTTCTATCAATTTCTTCATGTTTGCCCTATTCGTCTTCAATTGTGACCTCAAAATGTGGAAGAAGACATTTTCAGGTACATCACCTTCTCCACCACAATACTCGAACTTTGACACCATTTTCTCTTTGATTGCTAAAAGTAGAGGTCGAGGATGCGAATTGAAGTCATCCACACTCCAATCCAAATCACAAGAATACCCACGAAGCTTTGTCAACCAATCCGCCCTATGCACTCCCGTAGGACAACCCATAAGATCAACTTCAACCCAATCTCTGTCATCAACCTTCTGTAGATTCCTTCTCAACTGCTTGAGATTGGATTGTCGTTGAAGACTTGTGCTTCTGTCCACATTCCGAAATTCCTCGCTTTCAGTTGCACTCAGCTTCCGCATCTTCTTACGTAATTCATTTGGGTTAGCTCCACTCTTTGCCATGCGCTTCAATATACTGACTTCTCGTAACTCCAGCTCATCTACTACATCGGTAGAGAGCTCGTCATTTGGGCCATCTCCATCATCTTCCACACTGAAGTGCTTGTCCATGTCTTCTTCAGATTCCTCCCCCATCATTGTGTCCTTAGTGTCATCAAATAACAAATTATCCTCTTCTGCTTGTGTTGTGACCATCACGTCCTTTGATGACGACATCGTCTTCTTCTTTGTAACTTTCTTGGGCCACGGCCTAGGGTGATGTTGTTGCTGTTCAAGCACCTGTGAAAGCAAATAAAAATAATTGATTATATCGTAGTAACTATTACTTGTGACTGCAACCAGTCACAGATAATCATTTGTAACTACAAACAGTCACCAAAAATCATTTCTAACTACCAACAAGTCACGGAAAATCATTTCTAACTACAAACAGTCACCAAAAACCATTTTTAACTACAAACAGTCACAAAAAATCATTTCTAACTACCAATAGTCATAGAAAATCATTTCTAACTACAAACAATCACAAAACAAAATTTTCGACTTCCTTTGAATTCTCAAAATATTATTTGTAACTACAAGCAGTCACAAAAAATCATTTGTTACTTGGCTTGCAGTCACAAAACAACATTTGCGACTGCAAATAGTCACCAAAGACAATGTAGGACTTGACTTTCAATCACAAAATATCATTTGCAACTACAAACAGTCACAATAGACAATAGTTCACTACAAACAATCACAAAACACTATATTCATTAAAATGAGAGTTTTCCAAGAAAATGAGAGGTTCTAAATACATAGTTTTCTTTAAACATAGGTGATTTTGTTTTATACGGAGAGAGAAAAGCAATGCATCATTAGAAAAGAGTGTAAATATTGCAAGTCCATTATGAGAAGAATGGAATTTACTAATAATATCCATCAAATGTACAAGTAATAGTGTGTACACTATGGAATGACACTTTGGATTCTAGACTTTACAATAGCCTTTTATAAGGAACCCAAAATTACATTTGGATTCTAGACTTTACAGTAGCCTTTTATAAGGAACCCAAAATGTTATCATGGTCAACAATTGTTGATGTTCAACTCTACATCTACATTGTATCGGATGATGTAGCTCATGCTCCGTAATAAGCATAATGTGCTTTACTACTATGACATACTCACTAGTAGAAAACAGGCTATCAATGACTGCTGTTTATAACTGCGTAACTAGTCATTTAGGACACTAATGTCAATAGAATGACTAAAACTGGATTTTGGGCTCAGAGTCATTTAGGACAAGTAATTACGGACAAGGCAATCATTTGGGACAAGACCATTCTTTTTCATCCTATGCTGATGTGGAACTTCATTAGGATGTGATTATATGGAGCACCTCCAATGGCAGTTTGTCACATGGCTACAGATCTAACATGTTGAGTTGGCAGTTTTTTATTCGTTGGTATTGAAGTGATTCTATTTGATGTCAAATAAGTTGTTGGAGTCATATTATAGGCTGCTGGAGTTATTTTGCAGGTTGTTGCAATCAGTTTGCAAACTGCTGCAGTCATTTTGTAAGCTGTTGGAGTCATTTCGCAGGCTGTTGCAGTCATTTCGCAAACTGTTGCAGTCACTTCGTAGGCTGTTGCAGTCATTTAGTAGGCTGTTGTAGTCATTTTTCTGGTTGCTGAAGTCATTTTGTAGGTTGCTGGAGTCATTATGTAGATTGTTGAAATCATTTTGTAGTTATTATGTAAGCTATAGTAGTCATTTTCAAGTGATATTCATTCCAAAAAATGATTAGTTCGGTCACAATATTGTAAGCATAAATGACTACATTTATACTATTACTACACTATGTTTGCACTATGACTACACTATGACTATACTATAATTGCACTATGTCAAAATCTGAATTGCTTAAGTTGCCTAAATTGCATGAACTACCTAAACTCCTTAAATCGCCTAAGTTGCTAGAAATCAGGAATTGCCTAAGTTGCTTAAATTGCTTAAATTTTCTAAACCACCTGCATTACCTGAACTATCAGAATTGCCTGAATTGCCTGAATTGCCTAAATTGCCTGAACTACTTGAATTGCCTGAACTACCTAAATTGCCTGAACTGCCTAAATTGCCTGAACTACCTGAATTGCTTGAACTACCTGAATTGCCTGAATTGAACAACAACAAATAATAACAAACAAGAAGTAAATAGTAGAAAGCACTAAAGAAAAAGTAAATTGCTACATTCAAGAGATAAGGTTGGAAGTAGACTTGAACCTTCATTTACAAGCAAGAGGAACAAATGAGAGGAAGTTGATGAACAAGAAACAAGAAGGAAACAAAAACAAGAAGAAGAAAGAAGCAAAGAGGAGGCAAAAGCAAGAAGAAAATATGAAAGAAGATGAAGCTTGAAGAAGGCAAAAATAGGAGGAAAATATAAGAAGAGATGAATCTTGAAGAAGAAAGCAGCAGCAGTTGCAATGTGTGTTTGACAGCTGCAATTACAATATGCCACATGTCAACCTACATAGAAATAGAAAGGCGGATGACCTAAAATGTGGCGGCTGACCTAAAATCTAAGACCTTCATTTACTATCAAGATACAATCTTATCCATCCATTTAAAGTCTAAACTATTCATTTTCAAATTGCCCATCTGATTCCACCATTTCAACCGTCCATTTGATCCATCCATCATTCCATCTAAGCCATCCATTTGATCCATCCATCATTCCATTTAAGCCGTCCATCTGATCCATTCATCTAAGCTGTCCATTTGAAAAGTAGTTTGTAACTTAAAAATGACTACAATGCAATTAGCATTTTATAGAGAAGCAAATAATAAATTTAATAAGTTCAATTTCCATGGTGTCCTATTGTCAGTCATTTTTCAGTTTTACTGTAGTCATATATTGTGCTCATTTTATGACAGCACAACTCAAATATGACTCAACGAAAACTGCATCAACAATAAGGCCATAGAATACAGACTGAACTATGGATGACACTAGTTCTGGTCGTTTGTTTCATCTGGTCGCCATCCACTGCTCTGGGAAATCACTACTAAATGACTACTGATTGTGACAGGTCAACTTTGGCACCATTTCCATGACTGTTAGTCATTTTTCAGTAGCCTTTTAGTAACTAGTCATTTTTTGACTGGTTACATTTGACCCTGTTTTCTACTAGTGATGTGAACTTCATGATTGTGGGTCACACACATGACGACATAGATGCGTTGTTTGGAAGATGGAGCATGGATTTGAAGAAAAACAACTTCTCAACAGTACCAGCACTAATGAAGTCGTTCATGGATGTGGATTCCATCCCCATTATCCCTCACCTTATTGAAGAAGTGCCCGATTTCAAGGGTTTTATAGCAGGGTCACTTGTTGATGGTGATGACATCCTCGTTGGACACACAAAACCACATCAATTGAAGTTCTACCTAGACTCAACGGGGTGCCCTGTCATGAAGTACAAACTTCTTTGCACTAATGCAGAGTGGTTAGGAGAAGACGGAAGAGGCATCAAATTATGGAAAGAAGATGTTGAAGGGCGAAGTTTGTGGCCACGGGGTGAACCGTTGCCTGTTCCGTTGAAGCCTATGAAAGGCTTAGATGACATCGTCGAAGGTGTGTCGGGGTTCGTGAAATATTGGGACAATTTATGCAATGCAGACGTCACCGGGGATTACCTAAGACGTTACGAGCACATAGTGAGGTACTGACGTGGCGTCAAGGCAGCGTTGATGGAACCATTACCTACCTTTGGTGTTTTGAGAGATGGTTTTTGGCCAACTTCATGAGTAGTAGCAGATCGAGCGGATGAATTGAAGAAGGATGGTGAAGAGCGTGAAGAGTTTGGGGAAGATGACCCGTACGTTGGGCCGTTGAGTGGTCGTCCAAATTCATCCTTTTGGGTAGCTCGAGATTTGTTTGAAGGCTATTTTGTTGTGGTTCGCCCCGCAGATGGTGACACTCATCTGGTGTGGATTGCAAGGGCATTGTCTAATCCGAACTGCAGCCCAGAAAATCCGAATTGTGTCCTTATTCAATACTTTCGTCCAACATCAAGGAATCAAGATGTTATAGATTTCTACACCGGATGGGACAGCGAAAGAGGTCTGCATTGGAAGGTCGATGAAACTGAACCTCCTGTTTGGCAACACACTGATGCTCTTATGACAGCGTGGAAGTCGAGGATCAAGAAAGACACTCAGGAGTGCATGATTAAGATCCCTGCTATACAAATTGAAGTCATTAACGAGAGCTTGAGTTCCTATAATTGAGAAGCCATATGTACATAAGGGTATATGTGGTATGCTTTATTTTGTATTTCCCATCCACATATTCTGTGTAATGGATGGAATTTATATATTGCAGTAGATGGCATATACTTTAATTTTGTTGGTTTGGATTTATAGTTTGGTACTGTTTATATGCTTTGAAATGTAACTTTTGTTTTTACAAAACAAGAGTATTCAATTTCAATTATAATAAATTGCTTCTAAGTACATTTGAGTTTTATTTTTTTTCTATGTTTTAATTTATTTTTGTTGAAGCACTTATGTTATAATATCTATGACGAATATTATTGATAATTTGAAGCAACTGGAAAAAATGGGTAGTGGTTATAATGACTATGTGTTTGATAATTGTGTTAAGTAATTGTCACAATTCGGATAGGGGGCCGATTGATTGTTACAACTTTCCTAGCTGCATGCATAGGTCATTGGGCAGCACCAAGTCATGCCTGTCCTTCAACCGCTTATTCATATTCAATGGGAATTGAACTCGGACCGTTTGAATGACATGAACCATCATTTACAACCAACTTCAAAGCTCATGACTTGGTGTTCAAAAAGTAAAGATTTTCTGTATATTAATGTTAGCATTGGTGCTTGAAATTTGACCTAATGTTCGAATTAGAGACTTTGTATGTCACTACACTCTCATTTTAATGGAAATTACATTAAAAAATTAGTATGTCTAATATTTGTCAACCTAAATTATATACAAAACATCCATTCGTATTGGTATCAAAATCGACAATATTATTTTGGGAGAGTCCTAAACTCCCAAAATTTTGAATATAGCGTTACAATGGATCAATATTGACTGTACAAAGTCAATAAACAACAATAATGACTAAAAACAGTCATAAAATATGATTTTCTAGTCAGAAGTCTACATACTGTTGTCATTCTTGACAATAATCACTCACGAATGGTCATTTGAGAATACAATATATCTTATTCGGTCATTACGAAAGTACTGATTAAGAATTGATTTTCTCTAACCTTGATCAATCACATGTGCTCATGTGACACTCAAATGACTTAAAACTTCTTCTTTTTTTTAAAAAGAAATCCTAGAAATCCACTTGCAAAACTTGAAGAACTTGGAAATGACGAAGACCAAATTTCTAAAGACAAATCATGAATCCTATAAATGGTTGCACTCTTCTATAAAAAATGTCCTTTGCAATAATCCACATATACATGGCAATTGCAATAAAACAACGCTTCAACAATGATGGAAATTTTTTCCAATATTCCATTAATTATATGCATTTCAATATAACTATTACTTGCATTTGGGAAGGAATTCATCTAACCTTCAATGTATGGTACTCTTCCTTTGACGCCTCTTCCTCTATTTCTTTGTCACTATCTCCTGAGTTGATGCCACAACTCCCCCCCTCCACAGCCTTCTTCGTTGTCGCCCGTGTATGCCTCTAAAATGCTGGGAACACAGTGCCAGAGCTCTCCCCTCCTTTTCCTAGCTTTATTGCTTGTGGATTCTCAAGGGGCACGTCGCGGCTGCTCTCAAAAATCCCCACAAGCTGATTAGAAGTCATTTCCAATATAGGAAACGTAATTGCTAGAAAACTAGTAATTGTGCAAAACAATTCCACTTGCACATCATTTGACAGATTAGCTATCTGTCTTGTCAATTTCGCCAAGATATTCTCCATAGTTCTGAATCCTAGAGCCCTGATGTGATTGATTTAGGTCAAAGAACACATGGGTCAGACCTCTCCATTATGTTTCAAACTAATGACACTTCCCTATAATTAACTTGAATCTGTACTATCCTTAATCATGATGAGGGACAACAATTTTGACTTCAATGAACTCCTACAGACAACTCCATTTATGTTTCGAATATTTAGTAGAGCTTAGTATCTTACCTCACTTCTCTAAGGTTTGCCAATTGAGCTGCAATGTCCAACAAGCCTAAATCACTCAATTTCTATGAGTTCCTCTGAATTTTTTCTTTTCTCAACCTCTCGTACTCATTGATCTCAGAAGCCATGCTATTATGGGAGTTTACATGGACGAGTCCTACTTGGAAAGGAAAAAATTGCATCTTAGTACAATAGTGACATCTCAAGCATTAATGCTAAGTGCTAACATCTTCATTCATATATGGTATAGAGTAGGAAACAACAAGATACCATTATATAACACATATTACAATTAGAAACTACAACTATGCAAAAAAATGAATACCACTGTACTAAATAGTCATCCATTACATTTTACTTCAATCACAATTAAAAACACGCATAATGTTTTAAACTTTTATGACTATCTTCAAGCCACTGTACTCTTATTATGCTACACTATTCTTTGAAGGCCACATGTGATAATGCTAACACAGAAACATATAGCTAATTTTATTCATGAAGTCCCATTCTACAGTGAAATGTGTCCACCTTCGTAGACACCATTATATTCTAGAAAATTGGTAATAGGGGAAAAAAACATTCCTCAGTATACAATTGTTTTCATTTCGTCAAAATCAAAAACAAGTTTCAGATGAAGAAGATTAGAAGAGGGCCCATATTTCTCTATTGCTTGAGATAAGAAGAATGTTCCATTTGAATGAAAGTCATTCAATGAACAATTAAATATATTATTGTAAAAATATGTTCATCATCACATTCATGATTCATAATATATAAGCTTTTTTCTGTTAATTGCAATGTCTCCTTTCTTTAGGAGTCATAGATTTTTTCAGTGAATTGTCACAGTAGGACAATGCTATGTCTAAATTTCAACCTAATTATGAAACAACGCAAGATTTCTCTTCATTGAAGCTACAGAAAGTTCATTTGTTTTGAGAATTAAAAGAAATTTCCAATGTCCTCAAAAACTTTAAAAAATTAGAGTAAAATATTGAAGTGCATTCAACGTCATTCCAAGAGTTCCACCAATGACATACCGGAAATTGATACAATTGTCAAATCTCGTGGCTTCACGACTCTATGATGCAGTTCTCATGTTGTTCGAGGAAAATTGAGCACCTGCACACGAAGAACTTCCAATTACAAAATGCATCGTGCCCTAATTTTCCCAAAAAACAAAATATTTTCAAAAAGTAATCCTTCATGGTGTCCTGCATGCTCATCCAATTCGGGAGAAACATCTGTAAGCAGACACAGGCTATGGTAAAGGAGACTATTTCTTGGTTGGACACAATTTTGCAACCTACATTGAATGGCAAGACAAAGTTGGTGAGGCTTATAGAGACCAACAGGTACCCAACTGCACCTTACCTTCTCTAAGATGACTACATAAATTAAGTAGGTACGATTGTAATCCAACCGCAGGCTAGGAAACGAAATCAAAACAAATGGTGTCCTAGTCAGTGCCGTAATCACATATGCCGTTCCGCCAACAACAATCTCAGCCTCAACCTCAACAACTTATGCAACATATCAATGACATACCAGGACCTCTATTGCAGCCGCACCTGCCAAACACAAGCGACAGACTTGGAGAACTCCGGAATGTCCTCTGTAGGTTACAGAGAATCTGACTTGCACATGGCTTCTTGAAGTACTTGGTGGGACAAATACATGCAAATTCTAATGATGTACAGTACGTCCCAAGTAGACAAATCCCTGTAGAAATGAAACTCATAATCTCATTACTGAACACCAACAAACTTAGAATCCAACAAACTTAGAATCCAGCTGATTTGATGAAGGAGCTGCGCGAATGCCACCGACATCTTCCGGTCAGTTGAAGCACAGGCGCAAACCCCAACAAACTTAGAATCCAACAATTTCGAATCCCTCTTCAAGCAAAACAAGTTACCTCAGGCAGAAGGTGGACATGAGCAGTCCTTGAGGACTACTACCCGTGATAGCGAAGGCCTTTGTTGCGCTCCTTTCCACAGCCCGCTCCAGAGAAGTCGGAATCTTGGGACAGTCTTCTGTACACAAGCTCGGCGGCAATTTCGAGGTGAAGCTAATGTCAGCAGAATGAAATTCCGAACTTGTACGTCATGCAATCTGCCAAACAGAACCTAAATGAATTTGAGTGTCAGCACTTACAGGTCAGACCATGCCGCGGGTGTAAAGAACTATGCAAGAGCGTATGTACAGAAACTCATACCTGCTATTGGTAGTGACTCCGTAGGGCGTGAAGAAGATGGGTGAGAATGAGTTGGCAGTGGGCATGTAAAAGATGGGCGAGATCGAGCTGGCTGAGCGTTTCTAAAGCGCATGCAAGAACCTCCGACTAACACGCGTCTGATGAAGGCGGAGCTGCCCTTGCGGCCGGAGATCTCCTATAGTTCTTGGTAGACACGGAGTAGGAGCGATGGAGCATGCAACGGTGCGACGTAATGAAGACAACTATTTCTGAATTTGCCGCACCTATTTCCGCCTATTTGCATGACAATCCAAGGTTCGTGTGATTCTGTGTGTTGTTTGCATGTTGCCGCTATGTGGCTGCGGGAGCTCCGTGTCTAGCGCGTACATCCGCGTCCACCGAACTGTTGACGAAATTTTCATCGGGACCTACAGTTCCACCTTGCATGGTTGACAATGCAAGATGCGTGATGGAGAACGATTGCCCCGCATTTCAAACCCAACCAGCCTTGCCACGACGACCTGGAAGTTGTTTAAGGCAATCGGCGTTTAAACCGGAACTTGCAGTGGGACCCGATGAAGTGCCAAAATAGTACCGTCACCTAACCTTCACTGGAACTCGAAGTGTGCCACTTAATGAATTGTCTATGCCAAAAAGTAATCTACGAATAGATAATTCTATTCCTAGGTCTGTTGCGCCGCAATTACATGCACGTCAAGTACTTCTTCTGGACAGATTCTTCAATTCCTTTCCGAAGTACCCACGTTGTCACAGACATGTGTTTTGAGATTTGAGTGCAGAGCAGGACAGGGTGGATGACGGAGTTCAAGAAAGAGCCGGACTGCCGGTCTTCTCATGCAGACCGAGTCTGACAATATTGTAATTGGGATCCCGAGTCACGAAACTGCAGTTGCGATCGAAGGTATGTACACTCACTTATCTGTCGTCAAGTTATGCACCCAGAAGTTAGTTCTGTGTTTTCAAGTTATGGAAGTACAAGTTGTTTTGTACACTGAAGTGCAAGAAGTCATGGAATGTAAAATGAAGTTTGCAGTAGGTCGTCCTAGGAATTCAGATTTGGATACATTGTCATTATTTTTTGACTTTCGATATTCAGGAATTTTAGTTCTGCACTTTTTGGACTTCAGTAACTGCTGGTTTTCGTAACGTTGTTGGATGCCTTGCGAAGCCTCCCTTCCCTGTCCGCTTCTTCTCTGCCCTCCCCATGAGAATTCTGCATTTCGGCCAACATTTCATCAATGTGCTCCACTTTCCGTTTCCTGCCCAAAATTCAACTTTCGTGTGTAATTTCATTGTGTTGAGTGCAAATTCCTTTCCCTTCAGTTTCTGTCCACGGTCATGACTCCAGCGATGTAGAGTTCTCGAGGCTCCGTATGTCTCGAGTTCTTGAACATGGTGCTCCATAGTTCACATTCCTGTCGTTAGAATTTGAAGCAACATTGAAACCTCTTGATTGGCGTTCGGGTAATTTCTAAAACTTCCAAGTGTATGAGGTTGTGAAGATCTGGTAATTCAAGTTTCCCTACCACACTACTACACTTATCTAGATCGAGGTATTGTAATGCCATCAAGTCACCCAACTCAGGCAATTGTAATAGACTTGGGGCTTCACTTATTCTCAGCCATTTTAACCTTGTCAACGAGCGCATGCTAGGTATGTCCGTAACCTCTGGCAAATTACGAAGGTCAAGTGCTTCCAAGGCAATGAAGCTGCCAAACCACGGCATCACTGTAGGCTTGATACTTTCCATTTTCAGCCGTCGCAAATGCCTCAGCAAGTGTAAATTGGGCAACTCATCAATTTCAAAACCGCACACAACAAGTTCCTCCAACTGTATGGAGTCGTTCAACCCAAGCAGCTTGTAGAATCCATTCCACCTTACATTCAACCGTCGTAGATTTGTAAGCTTGTGCACGTCAGAAGACTGCGTGAGCTGGTTACAACCTTCAACAATGAGTAGTTGCAATGAAACCACATCGCCCAGACCAAGACAATGGCATAACGAACCACAACCAAACAACAACAGCTCTTGCAGGGAAGCCATTTGTGAGTTCAATCCAACCAACTATTCTGCTCCCTTGCATCCGTCAAAGAGAATCTTTCTCAATGATGTCAACTTGCTCAAATCTAGAAATGATACAAGCCCGGGTAAGCAACTACTGTCATAATAAAACTTATTTATGAAAACTTCAAATGCATAATAAGCTATTTTAAGTGTTTATGATTTTAAAATAAAAACTTTGATGTGAAAGTGCTTTAAAAGACAAATTCAATGATGTGTCATTTAATAAATATAAAAATATATAATATAAGTTATAGAGAATCATAAGCAAATAATAAGTCAAATCATAAATATAGTTGTGCTCGTCCAAAGGCTAGGTCATAATTTCAAAATAATTAATAATTATAAAATAAAATAAAATAACATTTATTTTATTATTTTGATGGATGTGGATGTTCTAATGTATGAGATGATAGTAAGTAGACTAGCTGTAGTCTGTAGCTAGTTCTGGAAAGTTGCGTTAGAAGGCATTTATAGTGTAGGGTTGCCAATGTATGAAGTTTGAGAAGGTATAATGGTTTATTAAAGAGTTGTTTGTTTTGCCGCGCAGTGAAGTTTTGAAATCCTACACTTGATTTGCCACTTGCTTGCCTCCTCTCTTACAGCTCGTTTGTTTTCCAACGTTTTGCAAGCGTATAGTCTCTTTCCAATCGGTACAATAGTTTTCTTCAAAAAAATTTGCGTGTGCATCGTGGCTGCTGCTACCGCTCATAGAGGCTACAATGGGTTCCTGAAAACGACGACATTGGAGCTGCGTTGTGGAGGACGGGTGTCTTGCACATTGCCACCGACTGTGGAGCTTCACGGGAGGAGGCTCTTTCGTGCCGTTGAAGACAAGCGTTTTTTGTTGAACAACGTGGCAGTTGATTGAAGGTGAGATGCCATATTCGATGTAGCAAGCCCAGGATCCAGCTGTGACATGGTGCGTGGGGTTTGCATGCGTTGAAGCCTTTGCCGACGATCCTGTTTGCGTGGTGTGCTTCTATTTCGAGGTAATCAACCTCGATTCTCCGCTGCAATCGGTACTCTTGATGACGCCCCACAACTTTCCTCAAGCTTAAAAGCCTGGATTGAATGTTTGAGAGTGATCGATAGTGGTGTTAGTTTCGAACAATGCCTGTCTCGCATTTACTTGCTTGTGATTGCGTCTGTGGTGCATGGAAGACGTTCTGTCGGTCAATAGAAGTTCACCAAATAACTGAGAAGAGAAGAGATTCGCTTAGGATGGGGTTCGTTTGTGTTCTGGTGTGATTCGTGTGTGTCGGTGCAAGTGATCCATGAGACGGTGATGGAGTCTGCTTGGGTGGGTGGGCCTTTGGTAGGATGAAATGAGGCATTTAGGTTTGGCAGAGAGAATGAGGGATGAAATGAGGCATTCAGTCTGCTAGTTTCTCGGAGCAGGATTCCATGATTCGCCACATGAGTGCATCTTGATTATCGGCTCAAGACTAGATTGCGTGTCGTAGCCTCCTGCCTAGGCAGGCAATCACAACCACGATGACTTTCCAGGTATATCTAAATCTCGAAAAGGAAGAGAAAAGTTGGAGGGCTTTGGTAATCTGCATGTAAATCTTTAACTATAGAGTGTTGGTGTCTCAGATTAGCTGTTTGTGAATTTAGATAGACCTCAAGCGCACTCGCCACAAGTGAAGAGTTTTGGTGGATACGCTAGAACAAGGGCACTATGTGATAGTTCTGATTTCCCTCGCCTTAGTAGTGTGTGGCATGGGTTATGTAGGATGTAGGTCTTCGTGTGTCGGTGGGTCCAGTACCCAATCTTTGAGTTCTTGAAACTTCTGAGGCGATTTTGAACTTCAGATATCCGCGTGCCAATATCTCCGTTTTCAGAGACCCACATTCAGCGTTACACGCTGATTCTGTTTCTATTTTGTTAACACCCTAATTTGTTATTCTTGTAGTATTTTTCTTAACGCGGGGAACTAGTGTTATCAATGAGCGGGAATTATCATTACGTAGAAAATTAGTGCCACCACCAACTTTTATTTCTGTGAAAATTGGAATCATATTATAACGTTTCAATCTGTACTAATTTGAATTATTGTGGCTTTGATAAATTAGTGTCACACACGCTATTACGTCAAGTAAGTGTACTTTGAGAATGACGTAAATAACTTCTGTGTTGTCTGAAAAATCTAGCTTTGCACTAGCAGGTTTGTTTCAAAGGCGCCTCATTCACACTTGCTCGTTGATGTTATGTTGAGGAGCTGGGCTTGTTTAGGGAGCGTCGCCTAAAGCGCATGAACTTTGCAAAGTTAGTACAGGCTAGCTTCAATACTCTTGATTTTGAGGCAAGATTTGAGATGCTTTTCACCTACACCAGCTGCGATATTCATTCTATTTCATCTATGCAGCTTCATTGAGAGTCGTGTTTTGTTGTCTTCATTCTGGGATGTGATTTGAGGATGAAATTTGTGAGTAAAATTTCAGTTACGGATGAATTTTTGGACATAGAAGTTTTGAATGAGAGATTATGGAGGTGATTTTCTAGACACATTTTAAGGAACTTTTTTATTTTGTGAGCACAGATTCGGATGTGCGTATTAAACATCTAAATTCTCTAAAAAGGCATTTTTGGACTTTGTATGATTAAATTAGAACTTTTCATAGTATTGAAAATAGGTGTATCCATAACCAACCTTACTCTCTCATGAACAAATGGTCTGTTTTGTGTGGAGTTTAATTTCTGAGCCTTCTGTGATTACTTGTGAAGGAGTGCAGTCATCTAGGCAGGAGTTCAAGAATCTTTGGGATCAAATTTCAGTTGCAAGCTATGGAGCTTACTTGGACAAAGTGTGCACGCATGGACGGAGGCATTTCTTGTGGCTGTCAAAAGTTTGAATCCTCTGAATCTGATCCTATGCTTTGTGACTGTTGTGAATGCCATCGTCATTTCCATATGGTTGTTGGAACATTGCCTTATGAACGTGGCTGCTGTAAAAGTAATGTCCTTGATTTTTGTCAATGTTTCTTACCATCTGCAGAAAATGCCAAAAAATGTGGTTGTTGTGGTTGTCATAAAAATTTTCATGAGAAAACTAGTGAGAACAAAATTCCAACAGAGAGTATTGGAGAGAAGTGTGAAGTAGTTGGTGAGAGAAGATCACTTCCTCCTCTTGGAAGTGAGGATCAAATTTTAGATCCTTCTTCTAAAAGAACCAAATTTGATGAGGGAGGAGTGAAATCTAATTCTTTTGGGTCAAAATCTCTAGACTCTATGTGTATTAGATCTTCTACTAATGTTCTACTAGTCAGAAATGTATCATTCCTCCAAGATTGCAAAAAAATTGGGAGAAATTGCAAGTTTCATGTCCATTTGATCAATTTGGGGAGTATTATCCAACATTGAGTCAGAAAGGGAAGAAAAAGGGTTTGTGGGTGATTTATTGTGTTCCTTGTGATAAGGAATTTTCTCCTCAAACATGTGATAATCTTCAAAAATTTTCTAACCATTTGAAACCCAAAGGTGGATCAGAAAAGAGTGTATATGAGATTGCTCTTCTTTCAAAAAATAAAGCCCAAAAGGCTGCTGAAGATCAAGCTTTAAAGGAAGCTGCAACAATTGAAAAGAGGAAGTCCTTGATACAAAAGCATAGCCAAGAAGGTATATTCTTTGAATTTTGTCATTTTGTGTATGAGTCTGATTTATTTATTAATGTAAATTATGTATTCAACATCTCATTTTGAATTAATGAATATGTTTGTATGTACATTAATTAATTATTCCATATTTCAAGGCACTAAACTCTTTTTTACTGCAGGAGTTGAGATGTTGGTCAATTTTTCTTGGAAGTGCAAACTCTGTGATTATGAAGGAAAATTTGGAATTGTGGATACCATCGGACAGCACATTAATGGTGGACAGCATTCTCGAGCCAAGAGAACAAGCAGCTCAAGTCGATCAAATCAATCCAGCATTGAATCATGGATGTCAAAGGGACTTGTAGCTGGTAAGGCACAATATCTCCCATCTTATGTACCTTGTCTTATTGATGTTCCTCAATCAGATGTGGTTACTTATTGTAAGAAAATTATGTCTCATGGTTTTTATGAAAATGACATTAAAATTGGAAATATTAATTATGATATTTCATCCTTAAAATATGATTTGCATAATGGAAAGGAATGGTACATTGATTCAAATTATAAAAACTGTTTTACGAATAAAAATAAAGAAGTAATTGAAATAAAAGGAACCTTGAGGCATGTGAATTGTATATTTTTTCATGTGACAAATGTTCCTTAATTCCTAATATTTCAGGCTTTCGAAAACGAGTGATGAGGCTGAAATCATCAACACAAATCTGTGGAGAGAGGAGTTGCACTCAAGTGACTCTTGAATACTTGCAATGGAATGAATTAATAAATTCATGTAGAGAATGGAAAAACAGATATGATTTACAACTTGATCAAATTTTCTTTTTAATAATTGCTCTTACTAGAACACTCATGAGTAAAAATTACTTGTCTATAAAATTGAGCTCTATTATTAAAGAAGGAGAATTACCTGAGATAGCTGAATTGTTTCTTCGTGTATCAAATATAGGTGTCTTTGAAGAGAGAAAAACCTTGTACTATTTTCTAATTGATATTGCCAAGAATTTTTTGAGCATTCACAAAAGTAATGGAAGAGGAAATGGAAAGAGATACTACCCTAGTACTTTGCAAATGTATGAAGTCTTAGCTAATATTGGAGGTTCTTCAATCCATTCTTTCATGAGTAAAAATTTGTGTGGATCAGTTATAAATACTACAACTGCTGATTTCAGAAAACATGGTTTTATTTATGTTATAGGCATTCATGAAAAAACTTTTGAATACATAGCTTCTATTCTTGAAACTTGTAAAAAAAAATTAAATGTAGTTGGTCCAATACCAATAGAATGTAGTGAAGATGAAACTAAAACAATCCCATTGGCAACATGGAATCGAAAATTAGATCATATAGATGGATTTTGTGGTCTGAAATCTACCTCTACAAATTTAAAACATGTATGTGAATTTGATCCTAAACCATCAGTAGCCACATTTGATTCAATAAAAACAGCTTTTGAAAATTATGAAATTGGGACTATGTGTCGTGTTCTCATTTGTAATCCACTTTTAAAAGGCATGCCTAGATTAGCTTATAGTATTTTAACAACATGTAATAAATTTGATTCTCAAGCTATAGAAACACAATGGAATAGAATTAGGATCCTTCATAAAAAATACATTGAACCTGTCATTGGTCCATTGATTGGACATGGGTCTGATGGAGACAGTAGACGACGCAAACTGATGTTAGAGAGTGTATCATGGGTAACCTACGAAATTCAGTCTCCTTTTTTTATGAAATCTGAAATGATTAATAACCACCCTATGATTATGACTCAAGATCCACCTCATGTAGGAAAAAGTTAAGAAATCCTCTTCTATCTAGCACACGAAATCTCTTTTGAGGTAAATACTTGGTTCACAAAAATCATTTGTTGTTAGAATTTGAAGTTTTTTCTAAAGAAGAGCATGGCTTGTTGGAAGAAGACATTAATGTAAAAGACAAACAAAACTTTCCAGCTGTACAACGTTTAGCTTTTCCTAAGGTGAGGGCATGTTTGGAACGCCTTGATAAAGGGATAATGTATTTTGGTAAGTATTTGCAAGAGGATGTTAGAGGTACTATTCTTCATTTAGAAGTAATCTGGTCTTTTCTTGAAATTTTTTATGGCAAACAATCTTTGCTTGAAAAGATTAAATTGGCATCATTTGTTGTTCACATTTTGTATTTAGGTAGTGCTTACATTCGTTATAATGGATTTGGACACTACTTGAAAAAAAATTGGATGAATAAAGAATGTATGATAGATTGTATTATAGCATGCCATGCAAGTGTGTGTTACATCATGATGATGAGAGATTTTTTTCCACATCTTCCTGTTCAATTAAATAGAGTTGAATCTGATTGTTGTGAAGATTATTTTTCACTTTTAGGTCAGCAAGTTCTAAACAAACACAATTTTTCTATTGGTGAAGCTGCTGAACGTACTTCACATATTGCTAGGGTAGAGAAGATTAAACATGAAAAAAATGGTCCTTTATTTGTTAATCCACGACGTCGAAAAAACTTGTGGTTAGAAGGAAATTCATGTATTACTAATTCAGTTGTTGATTTTTTGGATTATAGTTCTGTGACAAATGCTAACCTTGAAGAAGCATGGAAAGATGGATTTTTATTGGCAAAGGACAAGGCAAAGCATGTTGAAATGGAAGAGGTATTGCAATCTAATGGTAAGTGGGATAATCCTTGGGTTTCTTCTTTTAAAGCTTTTATCCAAGATATTACTACTTTGGCTGATGAAGAAGTTGAAGTTGAAGAAAATCATGAATCTTTAAAAAATGTTGTAGTAGATCATAATGTGTCTTTGATAAATGAAATTGAAACAATGTTAGGTCTACAATGCTTGATGTGGAATAAGAATTCAAAATTGATGAATGTGATGTTGATAGGAATAAAATCAATTCATTTATAGATGTCCCAAATAAAGGATTAGTATATAAAATGAGAGTTATTTCAGAAATGAATCTTCATGGACCTAATAAACTTCCTCTTGATAGACTAAGACGTATCCAACATGTCCATATTAAGAATAATTTTTCTTTAGGATTTAAAAATGATAATGATAATATTGGTTTGTTTGATGATATTGCAATCAAAATGGTAGATGATAAAAACAACATTACATGGTATTTGGCTAGAGTTCAAAAACTAGTCAAAATGGTTGAAAAGAAGAAAATTGATTATGTTCGTGCTATTCCTTTTGATGAACCTAATAATATTAGTGTCTTGCCTAGATACTACAAGCATGTAGTTGGTTATCGTTATGAGTATGGAGGTTTTGGTGGTGAAGAGGCTGATTTGGTGGAAATAGAGCATGTCATCAGTTTGGTTTCTCTAACATTTGATGAAGGTACTGGATTCTACATCTTATCAAAAGATGATAAGAGAATACTTGACAATTTTATCAAGGATTGTACTAGTAGTTCAAAGAAGAAAATTACAGGTGTTGATTCATCAAGGACAAATGAAGATATTGGTGGTATGGAAGTAGCAACACTAAAGAAGAATGGAGCTGATAAGATGGTGGCAAGCATACAGAAGAATGGAGTTGATAGGATGGTGATGAAGACTAGATCAGGGCGGATTGCAACCAAATTTCAATTTGTACAATCATAATCATTTTTACTTACACACATAATGCTTTGTAAATTTGTCTACAAACTTTGGAAGCAAATTTATGTTAATCATATAATATAGGTGGTTTGAAATGGTAGTTTTAACCACCAATTGAATGTATATTTTTTTTCTTTTAAATGTAATATTTTATTTCAAAATTTGATTTATTATATTATGTCAACCAAGGTGTTTTTTAAAAATTATTATTAATAAATTTTTTTCACTTCTTATAATTATATAATTAGCTTAAAAATGGATTTATGATCCGAGCACCCCTGCAGATTATTTTAGTGTTGCCTACCCGGGGATACAAGACACGGGCATTCAAGTACGAGCTCTTGTAAGTGAATGCATTGGTCAAGATTCGGTGGCTCTGAATGTTCTGAGGGTGAGCAATCACCGCGACAATTCATATCCAACCACAAAACCTCAAGCCTTGTCAATTGACCAATTTCTTGGAAACATGGTGCAAAATGAATGTTGCGCATGTCAAGCCATGCAAGACTCCGCAACTCTCCAAGGCAATTACCCGGCCTCCACTTTTAAAACCTACATAGCCATCATAACCCCACCTCAGCTGCATGCTCTTTAGGCATTGTAGACCTCGCAAATCCAACACTTCATTCCTTCCAATTAGAAGTTGAAGCACCACAACATTCGAAAACTTATGCCACTTCATTCCTTCTAGAGTTCCCATCCATTGGATTGACTTGTCATATCCATCATCGACATACTTCACGGAGATTCTCTCAACATTGGACCAACAGTTTCCAGATGGTCTCCTCGCTAGGTCAGTAGGGAACGTGGCTTCTCTGTCATACCACACCTAATGTCTGACATCTAGAGCACCCCTCTTCACCTCGGATTTGGCAAACTCAAGATACAAGTCGAGAACAGTGACACTATTGAAACCATCACCGACATCTTCAATCAAAGATTTGGCCTTTAGAGCTTGCAACTGCAAGTATCACACAACACAACACCATGTTGGAAATGCCAAAACACAAAAGGGGCCAAATGGATCAAGAAATTTGGCACTACTTGGTTATGGACAAATTATCAATTAGTAACTTTTCTTTACTATCTTGACTTTGGATTCTTGTATGACCAACTACATTGCAAAAAAATGTATATAAAGGTAGCATGAAATGGGTTACCAAATTTAACATCAAGAAAGTAATGGATAGTTACCATGGATTCAAACCAAAATCAAGGAGAATTAGATGGCATGAAATTGAAAAAAACAAATGATTCAAACAATCATGATTCAAAATTCTTACCCGATCTTGAATGAACCTCCTTTCTGACAAGCCGTGTACAATACTTAACCATTTATAAATACCAAGGTAGTCAATATATCCACCAGTATCAAATGCAACATGAATGGCAATTTTTCTTTCGGAAGGCTCAAAAAGAACTACATCCATGAATAAAAGTTGGTCCTCTGGACACAATGAATCATAACCTTTTCGAAGGATGTTGAATATTGGATGTTCCTTCTCTCAGAAGTGGTTAAATTTGTCATCATTAGACAAGTTCTCCATCCACATACTTGGATTACAACCAAGGCATCCCAATTGAGCACCCAAAACTTTCAATGCTAAAGGATGAAAATGCTCTTGTTTACTAAAACCTTTGTGAAATTTGTATTGCATAATGCAATATTGGATTTTAGACTCATCATCTTCACTTGTGAAATCCATGTGAGGTGCTGCACTATGAAGGAATAGTTGCTTTGTATCTCCTTCTTCCAAATTAGGCATCTCTAGACAATCACTTTCAGCAATACCTAAGCAATCAAGTATGTCAATAGAACGAGCCGTCACCATCACAACGCTACCAAGGTGAAAACCTACCCTTAAATAATCCTTGGCTTGCTCTAGTGACTCTTGCCACACATTATCCAAAGCTAGAAACACTTGTTGCTCACGTATACGACGCCTGAGAAGATTCATAATCTGCAATCACACATTTATAGATTCATAACTAGCATTCATTTCCTTAAGTAATGCAATACTTTATTACATGAGGTTGACTACTTTGAATCCCGAACCACTTTTTAAAGATTCATGCCTTGTTTAAAATCAAGGTATCTAAATATAAATACATCAACACACCTAATCAACATCTGGTTCAACAAAGGTAGGATATGTGCAACTAACCATAGATTCCGTCTTGAACATTAGACTGTTATGGTTTATATCAGTCAATCTTCACAACACTTCCTTGTGCAACTCAATTGGTTCACTCTTGCTTCCCAATTCAACATGACATGCTCTCCCTTGGAACTTCATATGCAACTCATCACAGAGCACTTTGCAAAAAGTGGTCTTTCCAATTCCTCCCATACCATAAATACCCACTACACGAACACCATAAAATGGTGATGGTTTTGTACTTCCAAGCTTCTTGATTATAGCCTACAATCAAGCAAAAGCAATATAAACATATTAGATACATGCAACTACTTCTTGTTGAATTGTCAACCATACTCTAGTATTTACATATATTGTAGAAAACAGTGGGGTTCAATTATGTTATATATCTTGGTGTGACTTCATACTATAAGGAGTTCAATAATGTGTGAAGGGCTAAAGTTTATTTTTTATATTAAAATATTTAAATGTGTATAAGTTAAAAAATGAAAATTTTAAATTAAACAAATATTACAACTAAATATACAAAAACTTACTAGAACCACTTTTGTTTAAAGTAATTAGTGTGGAAAGCATAGTACCAATCCATCATGTTCTAGCCCAAGAGTGCACCCAAAATGGTTGGAATTGGTTATTGATGACAAAGCCAACCAAATTTGATACATCACCAATCGTGCAGGAACTGGTTGTTGGGCTCCCTCATCCTTGTATTGATGATAATGAGGGTGGTTGTGCAGTGACACCGGAAGATGTCGTTGTTTGTACACCAACTTCGCAAGTGCCAAGGATATCTTTGCCAATACCTTCAGCATTTGAAGTTGTTGTTCCGGAGCCACAGATTGCCCTACAAGATGCAGGACATCATCCTCGTGTCGACGATGCTGATTGTGTTGCAGAGGTCTCGGCGTCTCCAATTGAAATGACCTCCGTCCCTGAGTCGGCGAAGGCTGTTGTGGAACACCATTCTCCCTCCTTTGATGAAGAGGAGGAGAAGGTGGACTACGGCGAGGGCGAAGAAGATCTTCACGATACTCCTCCGAACGAAGAGAAAGGTCCTTCATCTAAGTCCGTTGAGGGGGAAGACGATTCCACCCAAGCGGGTGGATCTTCGCAGGTAAACTCCTCAAATCCAGAGTATTAATTTTAGGTGGAGAGTGTGATAGTCGTTTGATATTGTGTGGATGTTTGGAATGCGGTGCGCATGAACTGCCGACTCTTATTCGAATTCATGATGCTTGACAGGATGGTGTGCCTATCCTTGAATGAATTGTGCGGACGGATCCTGTGTCCGTGGTCGACATGTGTGTAGAATAGTATAGCGTAGGCCTCAATGCGCAGTCTTGACGATCCATACTTAAACGAAATTTTGACATATATTTTATAATCTACCTTAAATAAAGTATAAGCGTTTCAATAGATTCTGTACAATGACGTCTAATTGATCCGATTTGTGCATGTGTTCATGCTCAGCTCAATACACATAGAAATGTGCAACGTCCGGTACCAATGAAAGCACTCCCTCACGGAAGTCCCCAGTCAATTAGTGGAATGAAATGCATCTGTCCGCTTGCTGGCTCTCCCACTTCTGCATTTATTCAGGTAACTCCAATTCTCATTTGTTTTGCTTTGATCAGGTAGCATCAGAGGGGCGAAGAGAGGTCTTGCGAACGAGCTTGCGTCCTTTGATGCCTCCACTGCGGAGAAAATGGCTGAATATTGTCTTAGACCTGAACGGCGTGCTTTGCCAGAGCATGCCGAGGGCGTTTGCTGATAAATTGAAGTCTTATAGGCTTGAAGACAACGTTCTTAGCCATCGGTACCCGACTGTCATCGGATCGAAAGCAGTATTTGCTAGACAGAATGTCAGGGAATTCTTGCGGCAGGTGTCGGAAATTGCGCATAGGGTCATTGTGTGGTCCACTATGATGAAGCATAATGCAAAACCGATTGTTGGGCACTTGTTCAGCAATTGCAGGGCCCCCTTCGATATACTAGGCCAGGAGCAATGTTCGAAGGTAGAAGTTGCTCCTGGAAAGTTCTTCCATCGCAGAAACAAAGTGTTCTGCTTGAAGATTATTGAGGATGGCTTGTTTTCCGTTCATAGTCAGGACCCGTTCTTTAACGATCGGAACACCCTTCTCATTGATGATTCTCCTGAAAAGAGTATTTGCAATGATAATGGGAATGCCTTGTTCCTCGAGACTTGAAGTCATTCCAAGCGGAGGGACGATGTGCTCATGGGCGAGCTGCTCCCTTGGCTCCGGAGGTTGCATTCCAACTGTCCGGACGACGGGATGCAACAACACGTCAATGAGAATCGGATCGGGTTAGACCCCCCCGGTCCCAATGACCATGCCCTCCAAGATATCATTGAGGCCATGAAAGAGTCTGAGAAGGTCATGAATTGCTCATACGAGCTTTCCGCAGTAGGTCTACATGTAGAGACGCGTCGCCGTAGAGTTTACACTTCGACTTAGAGTTTACACTTCCGTGTGATTGAGCATGCAGGGGTCTAGGCATTTTGTACTATGTATTTCAAGTGAATGACCATTCGTTGTAATTAATATATGAAGCTCTTTTTTTATCAATCATCTTCTGGCTCAATGTTTAAGAATTTGTTTGCCCTCGAAGTACTACTTGATCGATGCAAATGGCAGGAATTGAGCTTATTAATAATTATTTAGTGTAGGTCGAAGGTGTTCGCTTTTTGGGATCACTTGTGAAGCAAAAAATCACAAGGAGCCTCCTCTCTGGGTCGGAAAAGGCACGATCGAGTGACTCCAAATTCGATGGTGGAAGCTGTGAAACGGCTCCCTTCTCTAAGCCCTACATGTTGCGCTCTGCCGCGGACGCCGCGTCGACTGCCATCGACTATTCAAAGGGGGATATTGAGGACGGCGTTGTGGACAGCCCCCCGAATCGTGGACCCGGAAGGACTCCTATTTGTTCTCCGTCGCCGTTGAAGCGCACGTCCTCGAGCCACGGACAATCCGCATCACCAACTTCGTGCATGGGCACTCCCACAAGTCGGAAACTAAAGCTCCCGGTCGACAACGTTGTGAGATATCCTCGGCTCAAGGATGACGTTCAAACTTCGACTCGGTTGGCTTCTATCCCCATTGTTGGAGTGGAATCAGAACTACTTCTAAAGGGAGAAGACGAGATTTTACTTCACGGGAAGGCTGTTTCATTCTGTAAAACATTGTTTGATGGTAATTCATCACCTCGTTTGAAGTCTCGCGGAGCGAGTCGAACGCCGTCATCGGATAGTCTTTTTCGACAAAGAATTGTTAGAGAGCAAAGGCTAAGTATGGGCTCAAAATCTACCAAGGCTGTAGTTGTAGACCTAAACTCTAAACCGATTCTACCAAGGCCGCCCCTCAAAGGTCCAAAATCTCATTCTGCTTTGGAGGTTCCCGAAAACATGAGGAGGCCAAAGCGGAAAGGTAGGGCTACGCAGAGTTTGAATGATTGGGATACTTCTGATAGTCAAGGTCGGCCGCATTATCCTTCGAGGCATGACGATATCCTACGAGGGCTTGCAAAAGTGCAAGCAATGGAAGCAGCAAAAATTGAAAGTTCGGAGACCAAAGAAAAAAAGTGGGAGAAAATGTGCAAATAACAAAGACAAGTTTTAGAATCCATCAATTTTGTAGTCTCTTTTACCATGAGTAGAATGATTGTCAAATTGTAAGTACTCAAAGAAATTGAGTATGTACGGGCATATTGTAGTTACTATAAATAGCATAGCAAATATACAAAAACTAGAACACAGAGGAGGTGCTATGACATGTAACTATGAAGCACTTTATTGTTTTCACATGGATTTGGGAAAATCAAAAATAAACTCAATGATTCGTTTGTTTTCACTGTAAATGATCTATTCTATTGCAAATGACACGGTTCCTCCAAGCTTCTTAATTGATCGTGAACTCATTCGCTTGATTAATTTCCTTGAAAGCACCTTTTGAACCATTGCATTATTAAATTGATTGTTATCATATAAAATCACCTCTTCTATCTCTTTAGATGCAATTTCTTGTTGATGTTGACAAAACAGTTCTATTTATCATTGAGTTCAACAACTCTTTGTGAAATGGGGCTTTGGTTTTCAATTTTTGAAGTCTCAAAATGACCATTTTGTCTCATTTTAACGAATAAGGCCTTCAATCAAGTCACGGAAAGCCATTGTCATAGTACTGAAGGGCATCATCTCCATTTTCACTAATGTAGGATAATGGAGGTAACAAAAATAATTTGCAACAATGACTTACCGTTATGGTTCAGTACTCCAGCAATGAATGCCGACGAACATTAACGACATAGCTCCTATCCCCGGAATTCCGAAAAGAACATTAATGACTCTCAATACTTTTGTTACTCATTTGTACGTGCTATAAGAGAATTGTCGGAATGATGTACAGGCAGAATGAAATGCCGTGATATCTCTGGTTGGAGCTCAGACAATGAAATATGAAACCAAGGACCAGAGATCACATACAATTCACTAGGGGTGTAAACATGCACTCAACAAAAAAATGTGCAATTGCAATTATAGTGAACCATTGGAAATGTTGGGAATACTAATGCTCTGCATTCATTAATGGTTGGACTTCCAAAAATTTACAACCTTATAATACAGTATGTTCATCACTTTAAGCCTACATTGCGAAACTAACTCCTAAAACCCTAAAATCCAGAATATACAGTGAAGTCCGTTATCACTTCGACACTCCCAGTCTAGTACCGGGAGATCTCCCGATGAAGCAATGTGCAGACAACAACCACTCTTACATGGCTCCCTTTAAGATGAGATTGCCTTCCTTTGACAAAGGGTTAACCGAACATTGACTACCGAACAATGGATTCTCCTTCACATAATCCGGCACCGCCACATTAGACTTGAAAAGGCCAAGAAGCCAAGGCAACAAATGATCATTCAGGTAAGTGTCATTTGCATCGCCACGAAAGGTCCTAGGGAAAATAACGTTGTGCTCGTTGTTCAGGAGGTTTTTCGTTGGACTGTCATCGACCAAAAGTATATTTTCTATTGAAGACAATCCAGCGAAGCGCGCAAAAGTAGCGAGTTCCTTCAAGAAGAACGACTTATTTGGCGTATCAGGGGATGTGTACTTAGACTGTATGCACGCTGCTTGAGATAGGCATACGACATCTCGAGAACAAAAGGCAGCACCCTCGAGGACAATGTCGACTAACCATTCCATATTCTTTGGCGCCACACTACTCTAGAAAGCAATATTCGCCTTTCCTCGCAAGAAATTCAAAAACGCCGTGACACCGGGTCGGACTTGAACATTATATCTACCATGAACATAAGTTCTATAAAGAAGAACTCCATTTAAATCAAGCACCACTGTATACTTTCGTAAAGGTACCTTAGTGCCAGTTCTTGGTGGTGGTGGCATATGTGCTGGTAAATCTGCAATGACCATCAAACCTATGTAAGACACAACTGTAATAAAAAACGTCAACAACAAACAAAAGCATAGAAGAAAACTTCTGTATGTCACCTCAAGCACCTTTGTCGACCTCGTCGATGGTTGTCTTTCCACGATCATCCTCAGCCAGTATTTCCCCAACTCCAGTATCATGTGCCTACGGGCCATGGTCAACAGGATCGTAAAAAAGTTCACTATACAGAAATTGATTGGCCAGCCATGCGGCTTGAATATCTAGGGCCTTCTTGGTTAGCTGACCCTTCACATCTCGTCTCAATTGTGGACATTCCAGAAAAATATCATAGTGTTCCTTGTTAGCCAACCTATCTGCGGCAGTAAGTTTTGAATGTGGCACAGCTATGAAAGGGTTCACCTTCAAGGCACTGGCCTCCGGACTCATACGACTTAGATCCGTCAAAGTGTCCTCGACAACATGTACTGACATATCAGCAGCGAGAACGCTCTCAAGATTAGGAGGCATCGGGAGATCTCCCGATGGACTGCCAGCCGTTCACTCAGGAGGGGGACTTCTAAGTGGCTCCAAGTCGACGTTATCGCTTGCTGTGCCAATTGAAGGCCCAGGAATCTCCTCCCCGCCCACAACTCTCATCCCACTTTGTGCTGGAATTTCAGCAACGGGAATGATCTCAGGATTCAGAGGCATTGGAAGATCTCCCGATGGATTGCCAGTCGTTTGTTCAAGAGGGGGAATTCTATGCGCCTCCAAGTCCACGTTATCGACTGATGGGTCACTTGAAGGCCCACGGTTCTCCTCCGTGCCCAAAGCTTCCTCCCCACTCTGTGCCGAAATTTTAGCACTTGAAGCTCCTAATGCGCACGAGACCAAAATCGACGCCGCATTGGCCGACTCAGGTGTACCATCTTGTGTCCCTTCATGCACTGGCAAGGGTGGGGATGAGGGCTGCTGGGCATCACCGTCGTCCTCGGGATCAAGCACATTTGAGAACTGTTGATTAAGAGCGCGCTTTGTTCGTTGCTCCTTCCTTTCCTTCGACCACGGTTGACGTCGTGCAGAGGTTTCCCCTTCAGCCGACTTCTTCACGAACTTCCGCTTTCCCGTTGCACCTCCAACTTCCACTGTAGGATTAGTTCGTGGTGAATCCTCCATAGGCTTAATAGGTGGCATTCGTTTGGTGGGCGTCCTCTGCGGCAAAAAGGAGAATTCAGTAAAACCGAAAGAATTTTGAAGCACGACATGCTCGAAGGATACGAGCGTCCGGAGATCGCCCGATGGAATGTGAGGGAAACAAACCTAGCAAACAAGGGGACTGTCCGTGGTGTCCTCGCTGTCAGTCGAGTAGCTTCGACCTCGGTCTGCCCATGCCTCGAAACCAACCTCGCCATCGTCAGGATTCTCAGCCTCCTCAGCCTGAATGGCGGAAACGTGGGCCTCAACCCCCGGAAGCTGCACTCCAAGGATTTGGAGATCGTCTTCTTCTTCCTCAACCTCCTCGCGGTGGGCTTGAACATCATCCTGGGCATGAAACCCCGCGTGCTGCTCTTGGGGCTCCGGAACGTCGTCGCTTGCTTCCTCAATCTCGTTGTGGTCCTCTTCCTCGTCATCGCCACCAGCCAGACGACTGCCGTGAAATTGTTCCCAAATCTGCCTGGCGACCGTCAATGTCGAGGACTGGGCCTCCTCGGACATGACAAGTTCAAGGACTTTGACGTTTCTCCACTGATAGAATAGACAAAAGTTATAAAATTAGAACAAGATGATGGGGCGCATGCTGAAACTACTTATCGCTTATCGGGAGATCACCCGATGGAATAGACACAAACGTAGCCCATCACCTGAAATGGAACTTCATGGACCAGCAATTCATTGTAGTGTAGTGGCTATCGGGAAATCTCCCGATGGTGTAGATACAGACGTCGGCCATCAGATCACATTAAACTTTTTCAAAGTACCATTCATTCCAAGGCAAAGGCTACCGCGAGATCTCTCAATGACTACCTGTACTATAATAAGCAATGCTGGTTTGCTTTCTGTCGGGAGATGCCATACAATTACATGAAAATGTTGAATAACATATGTTTCTCCCAACTTACCAGTCCAAGGTACGTTATCTCCGGACCTCCGTTGATGCTGACCACCACCATATTGTTCTTCATGTGGTCACCAAACATGTCCATTGCAGCGGCGATGGAAAACCAAGGCCTTAGACGCCGCCTGTAGCAGGTCTCAATCTGCTCCAAGTCCTCGGAGCGGTAGACAGCATGAGTTGGTCTCGTCCCTGTAAAGAAGCTGTGGAAGGAGCTTTGCACTCCCTGTCGCTCGTCGAACGCAAATAGAAATACAACGAAGACATTGTATTTCGAATCCTTGGGAGCCGGCTTGGGAAAACCATCCATGTGGTCGGGAATGTAGTTGATGACATGCCAGTCCCACACCCTCACACCACTTCCCGCCATCCACAATTCAATGTGACAGAGTATTGAGTGGAATCCCTGCGCATCCGTGATGAGAACTGCAGGTGATCGGGCTGCCACACGTTTTTCGACAGGGTCAAAGTACTCCAGGGCATCGAAGACCCTCCTCAACTTCTCGCCCTCCAGACATAGGGCCCGCGTTCCAAGCTTGCCAACCTTGAAGAGAAACTAGAAATACATGTGTGTCTTCCCCTCACCACGCCATGTCTTCACCGACGCATCTGAAAGAAGGCGCTAACATCCCATGTCCGGTTATCTAGAATTCGACAGCAATAATCCTACTTGAATTCCTGTCGAATGGCGTCCTCCACTATCTCTTCAGAGTGGGCGTTGATGAAGCGTTCCCACATGGATTTGATCGCTGCTGGATAGTCGTTAGGGTCAAATGTTTTGTTCAGGGCCTTCGTCCGTCCCTCTAACCACTCCTTTCCTGCCTCTGTTGCCATGCTCTTGTCCACCCAGTGTTCCAGTTCCGCACGAGTGATTTTATTCTTCGTAGCGAACTCCTCGAACTCCTGTGCAGTGTACGGGATGTACTCTGGCTTCTTGCTGGGCAGGGGGTGGTCCAGGTAGTGGCACATGAGCTCATTCTTCATGGCCTGAATCTTCTTCTCACGGGCTCCTGATTGCTGGATGGAAACGAGTGGTTTATCCCAGTCATCCAGCATGAGCTTTGTGTTCTTCATGCATACGGTGCCTGCCTCAACTAGGCCGGCCAGGTAGTTGACGTCTTCTGGACGGAGGCCGTATAGCGGCTTGAAGTCCTGTGCGACAAATGGTTTCTGCTTGGCCTTCGACTTGGGACCGATACCGTCCGGAAGTTCAAATCAGAGGAATCTCTCCTTGATCCTTATCCAGTGGTTCACGTCATTGTCATTCTCCATGAACAGCAGCGAAATCTTGAGATCCACATGGTCGTTGCCCTTTGAGCCCGCAAAGATTGTTGACATCACCGGATAGAAGGCCTACAAATTGAATGTCGGAGGTTAGCGACATGCAGAAGAGAAATCGATCATGGGGAGATCTACCCCTATTGTACACAAAAAGCCTTTGCTGCCTATCGTTACCTATTATCGGGAGATCTCCCGATGAGCGTCATGACAGGAGTGTCTTCAGAAATTCTGACATCGGGACATTTCCCGTTGCTGTACACAGGTGGGTGTCCTCACGAAAACTACAAATTATTAGGAAATCTCTCGTTGATCAAAATCATGCACATAAAACCTCTATAGACTACCGTTGACTGATCCGCAATCTAGAACGACAAGAAATTCACAGTGAGTGTGGTGTTGTCGTTCTACTTACAAGGTACTCTGCTGAGTGCCCTCGTCCTCCGTATGATGGTTGTGGGCTTCCCATGTCCCTCCACCTGATCCGAGCATGCAGGAGTTGTTGAGTAAAGCTCTGTTCCTTCTGCTCTCCTACAATGTTTTGATTCAAAAACCTTGACAGGTGGACAATGTCATTCTTCGTCAAATCATATTTCTGCCAGATGGGGATGATGTTGAAGGTAGAGGCCCATGGCATGTCCGCGGGGGGTATCTCTTCACTTTCCACCAGCACCTTGTGGGCTTCGACTATATGCTACCCCCCAATGATGTAATAATGGCTGTTCTCTATCAGGCTAGAAGACTTGGGGCATGTATCCCAGAACATGACATCCCCACTCTGTCCATGCGGACCCTCCTTCAGCGGCAAAACAGTAATGTACCTGTTCTCCGACATGTAGTCTGCATCCACTAAAATTTGGTTGCAGATTTTCTTGAGCCGACTGCTCTCAATTCCCCTGTACACTAGTCTGCCTGGCGGAGCCTGGTGCAGGTACCTGTAATGTACACAAAGGAGTTTACCATCTCCTTTGGTAAACGCTTTCTTCCCCCACTTATACAGTGGCGTGAACACTTGCTTGTAAAGCTTGTTCATCGCCTTCATGTCATGTAGGGCGAGCTTATTGACCTCCACATCGGTCATGCTCACAGCTTTCTGAATAGTGAGGAGGACGGGTGCTTTGCCCTTCTTCGTTCTCTTTGGAACAACCTCCTCCACCTCATCTCCCGGAGCTCCGGCGGGCAACTTTCTTTAAGAGCCCTTCTTCATCGGAGATGGCTTGGGGGGCAAACCTTCGCCCACGCCAGCGGAAGGATGCACTTGTCGCCTTTGTTCTTCAATGATGTCCCACTCGTTGCTCAGTTCGTCGCGAGTCCAGAAATGGGAATCGTCTCTCCTGCTAAGCATTCCCTGTCGCGTCAACGTCTCGCACATGTCCATATTCATCTTCGTGTAATCCAGAACTAATCCGTATGTAATGGACTCATCGGATTTGGGGATCTTCTCCTAAATTACGAGAAGCACTGTGGAGTTATCCAAGCCCTACATCTCGAGGACGTCAATTCCAATTGTGGTGTGCTTCTTCCCCATGTACTCTAGCTTCGGACATATGTGAACTCTCATGTTGGGCAACTCCATCCACTGCAGACCCCAGGCTGAGAGTTTTGCATCGCATCGGAACACTGCCGCTGGGTTGTGGCTGCCACGATATTGGAACGTCTGGAACTTGAAGTCCACAAAGGCGACAAGCCTCTTAGGTGATAAGGCCGGAGCCCAATTTGTCACGACGTTGTCACTACAAAATGACACAATCAATGGTTAGGGTACACGACTAATACCGCTTATCATTATCGAAATAAAAGAAAGGAATCCCAAGGAAACTCAAATTTATTCAACTGCTCCAATATGCTTGAAGCCATCCATCAACAATCTCTTACTAAGAAGGTCGCTCATATATCTAGGCCTGTTTTATCGGGAGACCTCCCGATAGCGGAGTCCTATCCTTATCTTCCAAGGAATGTGTCACTCCCTGAACACCTGTGGTAGGAGGTCACGATCTCCACGGCCTCCCTATAGAACCTGCACTCTTGTCTTGGAAGTCTACAATTTCGGGGTTCGCTCCAATACGATTCTTACCGGCAGCTCTCCCTATTATTCACGTTGAAATCTACTCCTACTGCATTTCCAATGGTATCGGGAGATCTCCGGACGGACATCTTTCGATGCATCGGGTTTCATTCATTTTCCTACAAGTAGTCATGCTTGTTCCTATCGGGTGATCTCCCGATGGTTCAGTCCTATGATTCACGAAGACTATGCACCGGGAGATCTTCCGACGCATTATGCTTTTCCACTAAGGCTTCCTGAACTCATGTACATCGAAAACCGCACTAATGCTTGTATTAGTGCTTTTGGTTCATTTCATTGGGAGACCTCTCGATGCATTATTCTCTTTCCTAATCAAGCTACCTGAAGTCAGGTAGTCCATAATCGAATAATGGTGCTTCTAGTTCATATTATCGAGAAGTCTCCCAATGGTTGGAAATATGCATAATGATCCTAGACCTGCCTCTACCTCTACTCGGAGTACTATTCATTTCCTGCTCTAGTTTTCCACTCTCCTACACACAAATTCCATCGGGAGGTCTCCGGATGGCCTGTTCCACTCCCGTCTGGTTATTCACTACGTGTGAATTTCTAAATGTCATCTGGTAGCTACCGCAGCGACTTCGTGGCCGTGCATTATCGGAAGATCTCCTGATGCACGATCATAGGATTCCGTACCACGACGGTGAATTCCCCTGCTACAGGGCACTTTTCTCCACATCTCTGGATGCACGGATTTATGGTATCCGAATATTTCCACATGTATTCGACATTCGAATTTTTAGCTACTGCATACGGTTTTCCTTACAATACCTGCATGGAACCACGAATTGCTTCGTCTGACCACCGGGAAGGTCTCTAGTAAGCAACCTAAAATGACATGTTCATGTGCAAGACATGCAGGGACATTAGGACTTACGGATTATTCCACTCGCGGCGGATTTCATGGTCCGTCGATGTTGCCATTCTACAGAACCCTCTGTAGAAATTAAGAATTCCAAACGCTTTTTATACACCTGAATTACAAAACACAATGACTGAGAACCCGGAAACATGTAGTAAGAGCAATGAACCACAAATTCTTATACTGCATCGTATTAAGAAAACTTGTTTCAATTCTGGATTTAGGTTCCCTGAAATTATCTTAGACTACATCCCTGAACCTAGGCATGTTCCTTACCTCTATACAAGCCTTCGAGCTGTGGCAAGCGGTCTGATCAGGCGTCCCTCAAGCTAGACTGGAAGGCGTTGAGAACTTGGAAATGAAGGACCTGACAAAGACTTGTTTCCACACGTCAAAAGCTACTTCCTGCAAGTGACTGGGAATGCTAAGTGAAGAGAGAAGTTTGACAAACATGCAAGGACCTCAGTTCAAAATTGAATCCAACAAAATGAAACGCATATGAAAAGTCACCACAACTAGAACACGAGAATGCAACTTCAGTGAAACAATGATCCGGAGAAAACACTATATTAATCAAGTAACTACAACTGATGATGGAAGTCAGAGAATTTCTAAGACTACATTACGGACCGAGTTCGTGCATGGACTAGGGTGACAGTTCCATGCCTTCTAGGCTTTGCTACAGGTCACCACAACTAGAAAACAAAAATGCAACTTCACTAAACCCTGGATCAGGAGAAAAACACGAGGACTGGTGCATCAAATGACTATAAGTAAACTACGTGGTGCGATAAATTCTAATACAATGCAGTCTGTACTAACAACATCGGCTTCAGGGTTTTGTGTGGAACAACAACTTACTTCATGCCTACCACTCTCCGACAAAATTAAAAGCACGTACTTCGGAAACTTACCTGCTCAAGTCGTGTCGATCAAAACTTCAAAGCCCCAAAATTTGCTCTTGGAACCATACACGCCAGAGAAAGAGGGCGCCCCCACGTCCCAACGGGAGAAACGCGATTGCACTGGGGAGCAGGAGCACAGACCAACTGGAGTGGGAGCGGGAGCAAGCTCGAGGTCGAGCGCACGAAGATCAAGAAAATTGAAGACACTGCAGCATCGGGAAGAGAGCGCAGCGTGTGGGAGGGAGACGACGCAGCGGGAAGGAAAAACAAAGTCTCACGCATCGGGAGGAGAGGGGGCCATCGAGAGGAAGGAGGGGACGGGTGGAGGCGGCGCCCTCATGGAAATGACTTGGTGGGGTCAGTCATTCGTGTCACTCACTAATTACCATCATGCTTGGTAATTAGTGATTACCACAAAGCACAACTCAATGGTAAAATTCGAATTCACATTGCGAACACTTGAGTACAATCATATTATTTGTCAAGTACAAATAGTACAAGATACTTATAAGTTGTTGAAGAAGATTTCATTTACAAGTACACATCATTTCACAAAGTTGGAATTGAAAAAAAAATAAGCCTAAAATTATGAATTAAAGAGTCTGTGGTGAATCCAACACTAGATGTAAACCACTTCAATTTTAGAGTGGTTTTGGTAAAGTTTATGTAACACAACTTACACCAACAGTAACATAATACTAGTGAATATCCGTATTGTTGTAGTGAGTTCACAATAATTAGTATATAGTATTTTGAATAAGGTATTTTCTTTTTACACATATTATTTACTAAATATTTTAGTACATGCTTGTTGTTCATGTCCACAATTCTTACCAATTTTCTTAATTATTTATCAGTGTATCGTACCTATTGAAGTGTTGTAGACACTCGAATGCCACATTAAACTATTTTTGCACTTTTGAAATTTCAAAATTAATAATGGTCATTAGGAAAAAAAAATTGTCACTTGGAAATACCCTAAGACATCAGAAGATTCTGTGAAACATCAGGAGATCTCCGCAAAACATCGACAGATTCTATGAAACATTAGGAGATCTCCGCAAACCATCGGGAGATTTTGTAAAACATGAGGAGATGTCCGCAAAACATCGAGAGACTTTGTAAAGCATTAGAAGATGTCCGCAATACATCGGGATATTTTGTAAAACATTGGGAGACCTCCTGATGATATCATGTGGACACCTCTGGATGTTGTGTCCTACATTCAGCAAATAGTCTAGAAGTAGTTAAAATGTGAAAAAAAATGTAGAGTGTGGCAGAAAATATAGTGTACAAAAAAATACAGAGTGTGGAAAGAAATATAGAGTGTGCAAAAAAATACAAAGTATGGAAAAAAATATAGAGGATGGAAAAAAATATAGAGTGTGCAAAAAAATACAAAGTGTGGAAAAACATATAGAGTGGTCCAAAAAAATCCAAATTTTGGAAAAAAATATAGAGTGGGGGAAAAAACTGGGGAGTGTGAAAACAACTATAGCGCCTTTCAATGAATAATTGTAGAGGGTAGACAACGATACAAAAATTGGAAGCAAATGTGAAATCCCAACTTTGTATCTTCATTACAAGTACTAGCAAGGGTGGAGAAAATAAGATCAAAACTGACTAAACCTACTAAAACTAGAAAAAACCTAAACAAAGCAACTTGAGGCATACTTTGTGAAAAGAAATAAGACTGACATGGTAAAATAAGAAGTCCAACTAGTTTTCAAAAGTAATTCATGAATATGACATATTCATAATGTATCCTTTTATTTCATTCAGTACATGATAGCAAGAGACACCCGAAACTAGAACATTCTCAACCTAAAGCCTTTAAACACCCATAGATTTGAAATGGTTTTCCTAAATCTTTATGGATAAAAATTTTTTGTAAGAAATTTTTGGATTTTAAACATACAAATAAATTTATTTATCCATTTTCATTGAACACAAACATCAAAGTTTTGAGAAGTGCTACTAAGGCACCGAACTCCTACAGATAAATATATTACAATGTTACCTATACTGTCCACAAATCTTGCTATGTACCAAAAATTACAGAACGTGCCTATAAAATGTCAACTAGAACCCTCGATACAGTTCGCAAGAAGTTTGCAACTATCCCAAACCTTCAGTTACAACTTGTTGAGAAATTCATGACCCTCGGGTTAATCTCTAATTAGGAAAATCCTAAACCTAAAACCTAGTAATTAGGAAAGATCAATTTAGACTGTAATCCCTCCATACTAAACTAATTAACAAGGCAATCATGGCTATGGAAGAGAAGTCTAAACCCTACAAATAATGAACAAGATGCCCATACTATCATCAGTAAACTCCCATATCCCACTCACCACGTAGAATGTTACCCCTAAAGCCTTCAATGAAGAGCACATGTTCCCGCCCCTAAACCAATTGGAGAAGACTAAACCCTTCAAACCCTATAATAATAACCGCCGACCCTAAACCCTAAACCCTAAACCCTAAACCCCAAGTATTGCATTGTAATAAACATGCTTTGGGTTTTGACAAAAAGTCGGGAAATTATAGACTATTGAAATATATGACAAGAGGCACCTACAGGAATTTTTTCTATGTACCTCGTGGACATATCAGAATAGGAAGGTGATATCTTTATTAGTTATCCAATAAATGGTTTACATTTATGGGGCTTCTAGCTTTTTATACCACCTTCCCACATTTCTAAAATCCTTTAATTATCCTTAATTACACATTTTGTTGTTTAATTAGGATATAGCAAGTATGTGACTTAACAGCTTAATAGCTTATTTGGTCAACAGGTCAATATTACAGTTAGAGCGTGGCAAGCTCAGTACCTAACTTAAACAAACGCTCAAGTTTAAACTCCCTGAGTACAAGGAGTGGGCATGGATGTGCCTATCCACTCATCATGGGGGTACAAATCCCGACCCGTGTGACAACTCATATTTTTGAATTTTATTTGTTTACCCTTTTGAGCGAACCGGAAATTAGAAATAGGTATCCGGAGTCATCTAGAAAGAAAAATAAATCCAAAAATAGTCACCAAAATTACCTTACGGAACTAATCCGATTTTAGGTCAAAGCGGAACGGATTAGATATACAACCGGATAGTATTTCCAACCGGAATCTTGTTGACCGGATTAGGAAATAACCGGATGTTAAGAACCGGACCGGATATCCGACCGGTCATAAAGACAGTCCAGGGCGTCAGGACTATATAAAGCTTGGCCCTGCCCATTTTCAGGTCTCTGGATTTCCACGTGTTGTTGTGTCCTGATTTAGCGCCTGACGTTTCTATCGTTGACCACGGCCAGGGAGAGGAAGTACAAGAGGGTACGGAAGTAAGAGAAGGGTGTGAGACGGAGAGATCTCCTCCAGACATGAGTGGGTGAGACCTTGAGTGCGAGCGGATACGTGAGAAGCTAAGAGAGTGAGCATGCCGGTAGGGTAGTTTACAGGCGGAACGGAACATCTGAGTGTCACGCGCTCCCTTTTTAGGACTGTAGAAGAGTGAAAACCGGGTAGAGCTACCCCCATGCCGCGACTGAACCGGAAGAGAGGTTCTAACACCCCGCCCCCGAGTGAAGTAAAGCTTAGAAAAGTAGTTCCGGTCATGCCGACCAAGGAACCGGAATAGGGAGAGCTCAGAGAGGATTTGTCGTTGATGGGTTGTCAGGGGTTAGCTTTGAAACCTTGGGGTTTCAAAGATGAAAGGATGGTTAGAGAACTCCTGAGTGGCGTGTCGAATCAGTTCGATAACACCCTGAGAGGGAATCCGGTCCAATGGTCCGAGGCTTTGTGGCGGGACGTATACGGATTCCGGCCAGGAGGACTCAGCCTTGCCAACCGGAAGGATGATTTCATCCAGGGCAAGTTCGGAAGCGTAGTAAATCCGAAGGACGGCTACGCGGTCGAAGACTGCCTTGATGACCGGGAGCGACATCTGCTCCAGTTCCTGGTTCCGGTTTTGCATCCGAAAAAGCCCACCAGGGTGACTATCACCTTGGCTAACATGATTTTCGGAGCGCTGAGCGGAACCCGGAAAGTAGACTGGGGCCGGATCTTCTTTGATCTAGTGTCCCAGCTTACTACGAGAGTGGGGAGAAGTAGGGCTACCCCCCTGTGCCCTTATGTGTACCACCTCTACCAGCAATAGGAACTGTTGACGGAAGTGGAGCTGAAGGTATGGAAGGCCCAAGAGCGGACCATGAAGTACGACGAATCCGAGTCCGACCAAGAAGCGAATTCCGGAAACGAAACCGAGGAGGAGGAAGAAGCAGAAGAAGAAGAGGAAGAGGAAGAGGAGGAACCTTATGTTCCCAACAAGAGGCAGAAGACCACTCTGACTCGGAATCGAGGAACGCCTCTAGGACATTAGAGGCCGCGCAGAAGTGAGACTCCAACCGGACCGGATGTGGCATCCAGATCCGGGACCAAAGATCTGTTTGACGAGTTGGTTGGGATCCTCTGTGGAATCCGGGCGGATTGGGAGATTAAGAAGCGGGCGCTCGGGGAGATTGCGGAATTGATCGGAGCGGAACCGGACAATCAATTGCCGCGGAAGGTAGCTGAAAGTGTTATCAATCCGGAAGAGCTCCGGAAGATGAAGAAGGAAAGCAAGCGGCAACACGATGAGGTGGACACCCTCAAGGCCGAACTTTTCGCTTTGATTGAGAACGCCACTGCGACAAAGGAGATGGCGGAGGAAATGAAGAAGTTGGCCACGGAAGTGAAGGACGTGCTTGGAGAACCCGGAGCCGCAATCACCAAGGCGCGCCTGTTCGAAGAGGAGGTGCACAAGGACAAGAAGATATCCGGAATCAGGGTGGTGCACATCCTCACCGATTTTGAGGAGCAAATAGAGAAGCTCCTATCTAAGGCACGGGAGTCAACGGACCGGATCGTGGAGAGTAGCCAGAAGTTAACAGAAGTTCCGGTCCGGCTCTCAGAAATTTCTCTTCCGGACTTGTTTCCGGAAGACGTAGCTCAGGAACCGGGAAAGGACAAGACGCCCCAGTCAAGCAGGGCCAAGAAGGATACACCCTCGACCGGACATCAGCCGATAGATTTGGACTCCCCGAAAGCTGAGGAAGAACATCCGGTTCTACCTACGGATGGAGAACGGAACCGGAATCTAAATGAGGTCTTCGAGCAGTTGGAGAGACCTGATGAAAACCCTACCATTGGATCCCGAGTGTATGAGACGGAACAGGAAGGATTGTAAAAATAGGACTTATAGATAGGAACCGGAATAGAATCCGATTAGGATAAGGTAGGACCGGATTGTCAACGCCTTCAGAGGCGGAAATCATGTAGTCACTTTTTGCTTTTTGCTTTTTGTATATAAAACAGTCTCTGAGCTGGAGACGAAGAGAGTTCTTTTGGCACTTCCTTGTGTACTTTCCTTTAAACTAACTTTTGTGTATTTTTCCCGAGTATTGGCAAGAGTGCACTAAGTCAGAATAGGAAGGTGAGTACGGAGGTGTTGGTAGAGATTCTCCCCTTGATGTATGTTTCCGGTTCTAGGTACATGTGAGTAGGTTATGAAGAGTTAGGAGTGGATTCCAGTGCCTCAGCAGCTACAGAAGTTTAGCATTCCGGGTGAGAGATCCGTTGATCAGGCTAGGCGGATAGGGAGGGATTCCTTAGCTGCGTTAGAACTCCTGGGTGGGAAATCCGGTCGAGTATCCTGACTCCTGTGAGGTCTTGCCACCGTTGTGGGTGAACGGAAGAACTTTTGTGGCCGTTGGAACGGACAAATGCACTTGTAGCCACCGAACTTCGTACGGAACGGATCAGTGTCAAGGTCGTTGTAGTATGGGAGGATCGTACGGGGGGTCTTTGTGTGATCTGTGATTCGGGTTGCTATCCGGATTATTGTGAAGGACCAAACCGGATCCGTATTAGTTAGGAGATCTGTGGATAGGAAAGTGGGTCTTCAGCCACTATAAGTCACAGAAGGAGTGGTGGGCCTACCACTTTCAAAAGCAAGCGGCGAACCCTCTGATGGTAAAACAGAGGTAAAACTAAACCGGATATGGAAGGAGGGACCGGATCGGATCCGCCCAGGAAGTTATATAGGACCGGAAGAAGCAGGGTCCAGAATTGAGAAGTCAGTCCAGAAATCGGGGAACTAGTATAACCGGAAATAGGAAACAGTCCGGTCGAAGCTTTCCGGTTGGTTTTGAATGTTCCGGTCGTCAGAGGTAGAATCGGAAAAGTAGATTTAAGGGGTTTAATTGAGTTTATCTCCTTGTTAGAGTTAGTTACTTCACAAGATCTCGTGGGTTCGATCTTTAGGGTCATTTTGTTATGCTCTAGAGTGATTTTTGTGAGTATAATAGGGAAATTGCTTACTCTGTGCTGCGACAACCCGCTTAAGTGAGACCACGGCAGATGGACCACCTCCGGGGAGCCCCAGACGACGGACTCCAGTACTGAGGGTGGCAAAGTGGGCCACTTCAAACGGGAAGGCCTCACTACCAGTACTGATGTGACCGGTATCAGGCTATATACTAGTACCAGACTGCCGCAGACGGACAGTTACGGGGCCGGGACTGTATGCAGAGCGTGGCGAAGATGGGCTACATGGGAGCGCTGTGATAGGCCACCTCGGACTGGAGACTGGATCGTCTAGACCAAAAGAATGAGCCCCAAAATCACAGAAGCTACTTAAAGTAGGAAGGCAATGTGGTTAAACACAAACTAAGCAACTGAAGGTGAATTGCTAAAGTTTATTGATTTACAGCATACTTGTCTGGATTACGACTGTGGAGAATGGCTTCAACTGAGGTCCTCTTGTCTATATATTATTGCATATAGTAGCTATACCTTATTGTATTTTGAGTTTATGATTATTTGTGGTTTACTAACGGTAACAGCGATAACAAGCTGCCATGAACTTAAGACACCTCGTCTACGACTAACCTCACATTGTTATGTTGGGTTTTTCATGGGGACAGGTGAGGTTCATGGCTTCTGGGAGTATTTCACTATTTTCAGGCTCAGTACAAAATAATGGAGATATGCTACGTTTGGGTTTATGAATCATAATGCATGAGTACAACTTAGCTTATTGTATGTTTTTGCATATTACAGTGTAGTGGCTTGAAGCTAGACAACAGGACCGTTGAGAATTTGATTATGATCCAAATTGGATCTATATTGTAATGGAAGTTATTTTTTACCATGCAATGGCAATAACGTTATGAGAGATTTAGGACTTGATTGTGGTTATATCCATCTTGTCATAATATGATTTGGACATGTCAAGCTTATAGTAGTCTTGAAATGATAGGAAAAGCCTTACTCAAGGATGTCCCACCCACCCTCCCGGTCACCTAAACCCTAGACCTTGACCCTAAACCCTGAATGATGGACCCTAACCCTAAAACCACTCATCCACTCATCAATGGTTGAGGGGATATTAGAATGGAGTGATATAATAACATTAGAGAGGTGCCATCTTGATTGTTCATTTTGGTTGCAAACTTCATCCACATATTATAATTATCAACCTATCCAATAAATGAATATACTTTTAAAGATTTTAATTCTAAGAGTGTCATTATAATAAATATTCGAAGACTTAAATGTTTCTTTAGGAAAGCAAGCACCAGTTGTGTAATATAATGTTTTGCGAAATACCTAATGTTATAGAAATATATGGCTTGTGCAAAATAACATCTTTGAGTCCTAGAAAATGATAGAAAACAGTATGATGGTCATTGAATAGAGGTGAAATTAGAAAGTAAAAATACAGTGACATAAGAGAGTGGGCATTTCATTGGTACTAGAAGCTTTGAACTTCATGGCATTTTCATAATGTAGTGATGTTGTGAGTTATAAACATTTTCATTTAAATGTTTTATTAGGGTTTAGAGTTTCATTCGGGTTTAGGGTTTAGGGTTTTATTAGGTCCACAACCATGACAAACTGAGGAATATAAATCCTGGTAATATACCAAAGTACCCTCAAGGAAGGTAAATACGATGAGGTTTTATTGTTCCATGACTTTCCAGTACGTGAAATCAAGCGTGGCAAGACTGACAGAAAACCGGAGGCCTTCCCGAAATAATGTTTGATGCGCTACCCAAACACACGGAGCAGGTGGTAGCAGTGTAATAATACTAGCAGTGAAATAGTGAATGCGGTAAGATCCCTGAAGATCACGCTTGGATTCCAGTGTGGACTACACGTACTCCCTTCCGGATTGACCCATGTTTCGGATTCCGCATTTCACTTAACTGTCAAATTCCGCGGTAAAGAAGTTCCACACGTACGAACATATTGAATCATAGGTGTGCGGTCTTCGAGAAGGCAATGTACATTCAGAAGGCAGAAGAGGATCTTCAGATCCAGTCAACAGCGACGCGCGGACTTCCACGATGTAGGGAACATTCGAAATGCAGGCTCACACGACCCTCTCCAATTCGTGGCAGGAACCTGGCTCTCCTGAATCATAGGCCAATTCTGTCAAAACCGGCGACCTCCCTGGAGCTCACTCTTTTGCACACGTGAAGTTGTTGTCGCATAGTAGTTGAGAGAGGCGTTACACTGCTTCACCCAGACCTCGGCGTTTTGATTCAAGGAGCTGTGGATCAGGTGCTCTTACGATTGCAGGGTATGACTTCCTTAAACATCAGTCATTTCAAGTGCAATATTTTTCTTTAGTTTCTCTCTACTTATGGCAGTGTTCTTACTGATGTAGCATGATTATAGTGACAGTGTACCTTAGTGACGGAGCGATGCTAGTGGAATTTGACACATGCAAGTTTTGCGAGGTCCATGGTCGGAAACCGTCAATCAATAGTTCGTAGTATTACTATACTCCTGTTACGCATGCGGAAGAAGATGTAAAGTAAGAACATGGAACCACGGAAGTAATCTCTTGTAGTTCAATACCTTCCGGAGTGCCATTTTATGAAGGACCTAGAGTCATGAATCCCTCGGACCTATTGCTCTTGAAAGACTTGTGAAAGTGATTAGATGCTGAAAGCGGTTTGTGCACTAGTGATAGTAGATCAGCAGGTGTATGTAGAATTCGGACGCACGAATAAGGGAATATGTATGCGTAAGGTCCGTATATTACGCATTGTAGAGGTGGCACCTACGATGTCGGTGTCCATTGGAAGATGTACCGTTGGCATCTTCTGTAGATTCCATTGTGCCCATCCAGAGATCCCCCGATGGCTTTTTCTGTAGTTTCCATTGAGTCCATCGGGGGATCTCCAGATGGCCTCATCTTTATTTTCATGTAGGAATCCATCGGGTGATGTCCCATCAGACCCTCCTGCAATGATCTGTAGGATGCCATCAGGAGATCTCCCGATGGTGTCTCCTGTACTTCTCTAGATGAGGCTATCGGGAGATCTCCCAATGGCCTCTAAGGAATATTTCTGTTGGAGGCCATTGGTGATTCTCTCTATGGCCTCTTTGGCATATTTGTAGTGGAGGCCATTGGAGGATCTCCCGATGGCATCTCCTATGTTTCTCAGAAGGTCATTTGGAGATCTCCCGATGGTTATTTTATGAGCACTCGCGTAGTGGATGATGGGAAATCAGGTGGCGTACTATTCTGTTTTTTCCTAATTATAATTCATTGATTAGTTCATCGTCATTTCGATGATTCTATTTGCCAAGCCCTCGGGATATGCCGCTCGTCCTTGATGTGGTGCGCTTCATGTGGTCATTGGGATATCTCCGGATGCCCTTTTCTTCAGTTACCATTTAGGACGTTCGGGACATGGGTCCACTGACGTTTGCAGACTTCGTTTGAATTGGCCATTGGTAGATCTTCTACTTAGAGGCATGCTGTTGTAGTGCAATGTGAGTTCAATATTATAGCTCTCTGTGTTTTTATAATTTCCATGTCTGCTCTACAAGTGGGCATCGGGAAATCTCCCGATGGCGATGCAACATATCTCTCTAATTCGACTCTGCCGTCATTTTCGAGTCTACATCCCTATTGCACTCCCTTACTTTGAATTTCACCTGGCTCCTACCTTGTCTACCTGAGCTTCTTTCTCTAGGTGTGTGACTAAGTATTTTCTCTCCCTTGTCACTCTCAGATTTCGATCTTCAACAGCGCATTTGAAGATTTGGTGTCAACGGAAATGCGGTCTGATGGAATGGCTTCTTTCCCTTCAGACTGGAACGACGCAATTCTTCCATACAATGGACTGCCCGAGGAGGAGGGTGATTCACAAGAGTCTTCTGCCAGGACGTCCCCGATGTTGAAGAATGGTGATTCCGTGAAACTGTTTCTCGATGGATTTGGTGAAGTAGGAGGAGGGTCCATTGTGGAGGCTCGTCCTCAAGTCCAATGGCTTGGTGTAGCTATCCCGGTTGAGCCATGGACTTTTGTTCTGTTATGCCCGCTTTCCATTATACCTGAGGCAGAGCAATGTCGAATTATGCCTCTCCAAAGGAATTTAACAACTCTGATGGATGCCGTAAACCGCACTGTTTTATGGAGACTCACCGACGTTGTGATCTCATCGGGAGATCCCCCGATGGATGCACGTCCTTATATTCGTCAGGAGGACTGGACGGGGCTGGAGGTGCAGCTTATGGATTCTCTTGGTGTGCTTCTTTCCTCTGGTAGAATTAACTGCTGGAGGACAGACGATCATTTCCAGGATACTACACTTGGTGAGGAGCACATAGGTGTCACAGTTTTGGACGTTTTCATTGGTAATCCAAAAGACATAATGACGCATGCTCGGTGGCCCATATCGGATTGTTGGTTCCCAAATGGTCGGTCCTTGAAGGAGACAGTGGACCACTTTGCATCCATTCCCGAAATGCGGGATCCTTTCGCCTACCTTGGTGGAAGAGTGAAGGCGCCTTATCGCTTTATTGTCCGCAGGCCTAGTCTGCAGCAGAGGGACTCACTTTTTACACGCAAAACAACAGATGAAGAAATTCGGAGGGTTAGTTCTCAGAAATGCTGCAACATTCGTTGCTGCCAATTTTTTGATCAAGCAAAAACGTTGAAAGTTAGGCAGGTGTTCTGGTTGAAGTCCTTCGAGGACCGCCGCGAGCACGGGATAGCTGTTGGAGGTCAATTGCACTCACTACATGGTACTCGGAAGCGGAAGTACATTACGTTAGAAGGGGCGGAAGTATGTGGCACGGCATGGTACCTCATTCACGGGATCCCAAAGTCAACCTATCACAATTACGTTGAGAAGTATAAGCAAGGCATCCTTTCGACAACACACGGGAATAAGGGGATTAAGCGGCCAAGAGTTCGAACAGTTCAGGTTACTGGAACAATGAAAGCAATCATTGATAGCAACTTGGACCAAATGCCACACCAAATGCAAGGCATTGGAAACGGAAGAGTAGATACACTCAAATATCTGCCTGCGGGGAACAACTGGAAGCATGTTCAAGCCGACGCCAACGAGGTAAGTCTGGACATACTGACTTCTGTGTTTGGTAGTCTTCACATCAGACCGTTTCCATAGCCATGGGTTGTAGATTACATGTTTGCAGTCATCGGGATATCTCCCGATACCTCTTCTCGTGGAATGATCTCCCGATGGTTATGTTGGAAGTCAATTTCCAGGGATGCCCGTGTCCTGCACCATTTGGGTAGTCTGGGAAGTCCAGCAACCCAACAGTGTGTTTGGTCTCCTTGCTCACTTGTCATGTGATGTTCGCAGTTGAATGGGGACTACAACTTCGCTGCTGTGAGTTAGCATACCGTTAGTAGAGTACATGAGGACGGGAAGAATGCGTACGTCGAACCACTCCAAAGTTCTTTCGCGAAATGCACTACGTGTGTCGATTTGCAAGAATTCATCCTAAAATTAACCGTATCCATTGGGTGCCGAATTCATGTCGGCAATTACCGACTACTCTTCCAATTACTCTTTTCACCAACTACTCTCCCCATAGTTCTTGACATCCACTAATCTCCCTTTAACTGTTGTTGTTATGGAGATCTCCCCTTCTCTCTTGCCATCGGGAGATCTCCCCTTCATTCTTGCCATTGGGAAATCTCCCCTTCACTCTTGCTATCGACAGATCTCCCCACAACTCCTATCATCGGGAGATGTCCCGATGTTTAAATCTGGGTCGTTCATCAACGACGCAGAATTCATACACAAATCATTGATGTAGGCAGTCCTATAGTGTTCAGTTTTGTTGCTTACTTGTCATGTAATTTCAATTGCAGTTGAATAGGGACTACGGCCTACCCGTTGTCAGCCAGTCTACAATTAGTAGAATTAAGAAGGAGCACTTCAACAATGTCTACATAAAACCTGTTGGAAGTTCATTTGCGAAATGCACAACGTGCGACGACTTGCAGCAGTTCATCCTCAAATCAGCGAAGGGAGGACCTGAGTACATTCAGTTCTCGAAACAACGAACTGAACATCTTAATCACCAAGCATCATGTCGTCGTTTGTATGCCTCATGGCATGAGGAATCCAAGAGAAATCCTCAAGAGATTTTGTGCATTATTCATGACAAGATGGATACCTCGAAGACGGCTTTGCCAAGAATGCGTGTGACGACAAAGGCGACGCAAGGATTGGGTCAGTTCCCCCTAAGCATCACTGGAATGGTGGCTCATGGACATGGTGATGGTGCATACGCGCATTATGCCCCATCATGTTGGCCGGGAGACTCAAACTTCACGATTTCTTCTTTGGCTAGACTCTTTCGGCGACTAGAAGGTGCACCAATCCTAGAGGGGGGGACCTCTTTCCGTATCCACCGCCTAATGCTTTCTTTGAGGCTTTACTTAGAGGAAAATCTAGGTGCATGGATAGCATAAAGCTCATTGAACCTAGTGCTCGACGTGGACCCCTCCCCCTTCCCAAAAAGCTTTACCTTCAGCTTGACAATTCTACAAAGGATAACAAGAACCAGTACCTCATGGCGTTCTTATCCTTGCTTACTGCTCGAGGTGTCTTCAAAGAAATTCAAGTTGGGTTCCTACTAGTTGGACACACTCATGAGGACATTGACGCTTACTTCAGCCATCTCTCAAAGTCTTTGAAGAGCAAGAATACTTTTGTTGTTGCTGACCTCATGAAAGCCTTCATGGAGTCGCAAGAACTTTCATTTTTGCCAGAGTTCATATAAGAGGTGGGTGACTTCAAATCCTTTGTGAGAGGATTCTTGTGCAGTGGTACGGCACATATAATTGGTTTGGGGGAAATGCACCTCTTCAAATTCTACGTGGATGCTGGGGGGATCCCTGTTATGAAGTATAAGAAGTCAGCTGTCGACTCAAACTGGCTACCATCTGATAGACCTTCTCAATGCCTATGGAAAAAGGACAGTCGAGGTTAGCCCATGCTCCCTCCAGGTTGTCCAAAGCCTACCCCATTCAAGCCTATGTGGGGTAACGAAGTTCCGAACTCCTTCGGAAATCAAGAGAAGGCTAGGGAAAAGGCACGGAAAGCTACTGTGAATAAGGGTTTCATATTGTCTAGACTTGAAAAGTACATTCAATACTAGTGGAATGGAATGACAAGGTGTGAAGGATTTGCAAGTGCATTTGGTCCATATGTGGAATACTGGAAACGTGTGGTACAAGAGTTGAAGGAACCACCACTTGAATGTCTTCCGGAGTTGCTAGAAGGCTTCTGGCCAAAGCATGACTGGAGAACATTGGATGATGAAACCCTTAATCAAGGACGTAGGATGAATCCTATTGATATGGTTCCTGAAGAAGAAGACCCGGAACCTTATTGCAGCCCTGCAAATGAAGCACCGAGGGAAAGCTTCAATCCTTGGGTTGACATTCGCCCAAGTTCATGGGTTCTTCTCAGACCCGAAGATCCTTCAGTGTACGATGTTTGGCAAGGACGAGCATTGTCTGAAGTAAACATAGAGCCGGGGCATGAGATGAACGGGAAGTTCATGCTCCAATATTGGAGACCCGATAATTCTGAGCGGACGTTGGAGTTGAGGTACCGAAATTGTTAGTACGGAAAATGGATAGTGGAAGAAACCGCCCCCACTTGGGTGGATGCATCTTGTGTAGTATACGCAACTTGGTCTAAGATAGTCCATCCTAAATCACGGACTATTCCTAAGAAAAGTAGAGAGGCGGACCTTGTAAATTTGAATAGGGCAAGGGAGGTGGACCCTTGATGAATTACGAAGTGGTCGTTAGTATAGCTAGCGGGAGATCTCCAGATGCAATCTTAATTCGATGTCACCGTAGTGATGTTGAGTTTTTTTGCACAGAAGTCTATACTTCTTTGCAGTTTACTCACTATTTTTTTTGAAGAGGTCGTGCATGGGAAGTCTCGATGTTTGAATGGAAAGCAGGCTATGATGTTCAAGGCGTGCAAAAGTAGGTTGTGGCAGTCGAAGCAGATGCTTTGACTCCATTACCTTAGGTAACTACTCTCTTTCATTTGTGTAGTGGATCTTTTAAGAGATCACGACATATTAGACCGCTATGACATAATTCTATTACTTCTAATGTTAGCACTCTTAATATCATTTCGGATTTCCTTTCTTCCACCGTTTGTGACCTTTTTCCTTGTTATTTTCGTTGAACTTCCTTGCTTTGGTAATTGCGGCCTTCACTTACACAAATATGTAAGAAGGCATCTTTTTATTACGATTCTTCATGGGTTGAACAAATAAGTAGGACATACAGCGGATGACATACATTGTGCTTCATAGTAACCATGAACCCATTCATCTCTTAAGGTTACTCCTCCATCGGGGGATTTCCAGGTAAGTCCTTTCTTGTAGAGCCTTGATTCAGTGGTACCATAAGCAATTGTCATTTACCGTTTTTCTCTTCTGTAGACCCTATCTTCTCAATATTTCCATGCCTACATGAAGGGATTATTGTAAGAACTTGAAATGTGTTAGAACTCTTTGTAGTGAAATTCCAAACCTTTGTAAGTACTCTTTTAAATGCTTTGAACGGTGTGAACTTAGCACTGTATCTGGACAACTCCCGATGAAATCCATAACCATATGCATTAGCGGATTTCAGCATCTAGGGAATTTTGAACTTTCAATAGTCCAAAAGTAGTTAAATATGGCATCTAGTCTTTTTCCATAAGAGTAAAGAAGTTAATGGCCTTGTGAAATTACCTGTATCTATCACTAGCATGATTGCTCATGGTCATGGAGATGTGCGTTATGCACATTACAGTTTGAATCTCTTTAAACACGATTCAAACTATACAATTGGTTCTATAGCAAAGTTGTTGCGGAATCTGGAATTGCCATCAAAGTCTTCTTCTCGGCAATTATTTTCTAGGTCAGGGTCTTCAAATTTGTTCAGGGCGGTGTTGCAGGGTAAAGAGATGTGCAATGTGTCACTGCCACCACCTCCAATGAATGTAGTTCCAGCAATGCCTTTGCCTCCTATTTTGAATGTGCAAATGGACAATGCCACTGGCGACAACACGAATAAATATGTTTTTTATTTCTGGTCTCTACTTGTTGCTAACAAGATCTTCAGAGAAGTGTATGTCAACTTCATGATTGTTGGTTACACACACGACGACATTGATGCATTATTTGGAAGATGGAGCATGCTGTTGAAGAAGGAAAACTTTCCAACAATCCTAGCGCTCATGAAGTCATTCATGAATGTTGAGTCCATTCCTACTATCCCTCATCTTATAGAGGAGGTGCTTGATTTCAAGCGTTTTATTGCAAGAAAATGGATGGATGGTGATGAAATTCTTGTGAAGCACACAAGACCGCAATAAGTGAAGCTTTACCTTGACTCTACTGGATGCCCAGTCATGAAGTACAAGTTGAAGTGCACGAATGAAAACTAGTTAGGCAGGTATGGTCAAGCTATTAAGTTGTAGAAAGAAGACGATGAAGGACGAAGTCTGTGGCCATGTGGTGTGCCTTTGCTAGTACCACTCAAGCCAATGAAAGGTATCAATGACATTGTCAAAGGTTTATCAGGATTCATAAACTATTGGGACAACTTTTGCAAAGCAAACGTGAGTGGAGAACCTCGTAGGCGCTATGAGAATGTGGTGCACTATTGGCGTGATGTGAAGGCAACTCTTCAAGAGCCACTTCTTACTTCTAGTGCTTTAAAAGACGGTTTCTGGCCAACTACTCGTATTCAAGCGACAGAAGCTGATCATTTAGACGAAGATGGCAAAGATCTCTAGGAACATGGAGAAGATGAGCCTTATGTTGGATCCTTGAGGGATCATCCACAACCATCCTTTAGGGTGGCTCAAGATCTATAAAAAGGATATTTTGTTGCAGTTCGCCTTGCAGATGGTGATAGCAAACCAGTTTGGATTGCTAGAGCATTGTCTGATCCAAACTGTAACCCCAAGAAACCAAACTGTGTACTCATTCAGTACTTTCAGCCAACATCACGCAATTAGAAAATTCAAGACTTCTATGCAGAATGGGATAGTGATAGAGGTTTGCCTTGGAGGGTTGATGAAATCGAAGAACCTATATGGGAGACAACAAACGCTTTGATTACAACATGGAAGTCTCAAAATAGAAGAGGTATTCGCCAATGCAGAATCAAGATCCCTACAGTTCAAATCGAAATCATCAACCAAAGTTTGGCTTCATATACATGATATGGAGAAATCATGTACTTACATTGGATGCATTTTAACTATGACATTTATATAGAAGATATTGTTTTTTTCTACATCTTATATTAAGTTGTTTTCATTGCATAAGTGTTGGACCCTTAATATTATAATAGATGATAGTCATTTCAGGTTATTTTAGAGGATATAGGTTTCAGTTGATTGATTTTATTTTATTGTTTGATACTACATGAATGTTTTCAAGTGTATGTTTTGTGTTTACAAAACAATGGAATTTAAATATAGTTTTAATATAATTCTTTTTATATTCTTGAGCTTTATTTTTTCTATTTTTTAATTCATTTTCTTATTTGTTTATCACTAAATATATTTTATTTGAAATTACATTGCTATTGGAGAAAAAAATGTAGTGGATATATCCACTATTTATTTGGTTAACATGTAAAGCACTTGTCACATTTTGGGTAGAGGGCCGGTTGGTTGTTACAACTTTCCTGCCTACAAAGCTTACTTAGCAGCACCAAGTCATGTTTTTTCTTTCATGTGCTCATACAAACCCAATGGGAATCGAACCCGAACCGCTTCAATGAGATAAACAACCCCTTATAATCAACTGTCACTATTAGAAAATGGTGTCCAAGTCAACAAAAATTTAACAATTTTTTATTGACTGAGATACTATATTGACCATTTTAATAATTTTTCCTTAATTTGAACAAGCTAACAAAATGGTCACTAAATTTTTGTGGATTCAACTAATACAACGTTCAAATCAACAAAAAAGTTAACACTTTTCTGTTAAATAGACATGCCTCTCACATGTTGGTGATGTAAGAGAAGTGATTTTGGTGATATACAAAAAGAGATGACAAGCTCTTTATACAAATGGGGTGATAAAAGGTTAAAACAAACCATATGGGATATGTGAATTATTCATAGTCTTAATTCACATATCCTATATGGTTTGTTCTACTTTCTATTACCCCATTTCTATAAAAAAAATTATTTTTTCTACTCTTCTATCACCAAAGTCACCTCTCTTTTATCATCAAATATTAAGTTCTAAAAAACTTATCTCTTAAATTAATTGTAAAATTCAACTTTCTTCTAATTAAATTGTAAAGTTTAATTATTGGTTTTGTTTATGTGTTGTTTGTGGTCTACATGGCAGTTTGTACTAGGCTAATTATTGTCTTGCCATGTAGCAGCCATTCATAGACCAAACTTTAAAATGAATTAATATTATTATTTTTCTAATTTGACCACTATAACAAAATAAACAACAATTTTTTGTTAGGTACTGTCCAAGACAATGCGACCATGGATACAAACACCCTCAACACTTTTTTGTTAATTTTTTGTTGACATGGTTACTGTATTTCTACTAGTGCGTGGAGTTTATGACTTGGTGTTCAAAAGATGTCATTCTCTTCACTTATATGAATCAGAACATTTATCCTAAAGCAAACTACATGTATTTGAACAATTCATCATTCAAAAGACTCTCATTTTAATGGAAATTGTGCATTACAACTAGCAAAGTTAGTGTTTGCCCGCCTAAATTGGCTAACATTACAATTCACTTTTTAGGGCTTAAACAGACAATATTATTATAAGAGGCCCCAAACCTCTCAAAATATTGAATATAGTGTTTGAAGCTCCTTTTCAGGGCTACAAGTCAAATGCCCACGTTGGAATAGGACTATATTGTGGTTATTTACACTACAAAAAAAAACGTGAATAAATGACTCGTCCATAGAGTCATTGTGGACAGCAATGACTGCACAATGACTACAAAACAACTATTGTTGTCCACAATGACTCTATGGATGAGTCATTTATTCACTATTTTTTTTGTAGTGTTATGAACTGATTGACTCAATTCACTGTGATTTTGTTGACCAACAGAACATTGTCTTTGGGAGCGACAAAAAGGCCTATGAAAATGAACTTAGGAGTTACAAGAATGGAAAGGGTCAATTCATGAAATAGGTGAGAGGAAAATTTGACACCTGCTTTGCAAAGGCAATTGAATTCTTCAAGTAAGATAGGGTACAAATATTGCACCTATTCGCTCTTTTTTTTGCCTCGACTTGGTCTGGCCTTTGGAGAATGGCGCCTCTTATTGTCCCAACGACTTTGGCTACAAGAGAATGGAGTGATGGGACCGGAAATATCTTCAATGAATTGGTGGCATTATTGCCACCATCAGCTGGCTTTAATGAGGTTGGCATGGCGTTGGCCACGGAAGTGTTCTGAAAATGCTTGAATGACTCGGCATTGAGGCCAACGAAGCCATGAACAGCGACGTCCTCAATCATCCAAGAAATGACAAATCGACGAATGGCAAGGCTGAAAATTTGTTAAAGACGGCGGGGAGGGACATTGGGAGGAATTGTAGCAAGCGGAAGGCAGTCCATGGTCGGCTACCAAAAAAATAGTAAAAATGTGACTTTAAAAAAAAGTGGCAACAAAAAAAAAACATTTATTTAAAAAAATAGAGGAGAGAAAGACAAATTCAATGGTGTCATCCAATGTTCAATCACATACCGCAATTAAAAGATATAGGCGTCGCAAGTTTGAATTTAAATTCAAGCGGCAGGAACCACGGAGTATATCCCCCCGTAGAAAGCTCTTCACTTCTCTTCTCTTCACAATGTCTCCAAGGCCGCCACCGGGGAGCTCTCCACCTCTCTGCACAAACTCTCCAAGGCAGTCACCAAGCAAGGGAAGAGTGGGGTAAGTAAGCAAAAAAGAAAGTTTCTCATGGGAGGCAAAAATTGGAGTTTCTTAGGGAAGGGCCAAAAAATGACGTCTGGAGGTGAAAATTTCAGTTTCTCAAGGAAGGGCCAGAATTTGTTGGCAGTCGGCGGAAATTAGAGCATTCCGGGGAAGGACTAGAATTTGACAGCGGGAGTGAAGTGCCCCAACACTATTTACACATAAGTTGGAAAATAGTGTTGGAGATAAAAAGTAGGGAACAACACTAATTATCATCCAACACTATTTACCAATTTTAGTGTAGTGGAAGCATGTTTCATATAAAGGGCACCTAAAACTTTTATTTGTATATCAATTCCAAAACATTCTTCCAAATGATACTTTACACTAATTTTTCTCAAATTGTCACTTTTGGATAATACTTTGTACCTTTAGGTGTTAACCTTCAATGAATGTATAGCCAAAAAGTGATTGATAAATGACTATAAGAAAAAATATGAAAAACAAAAAATGAACCTATTCAAAAAACAAGTTGATAATTGGCTAACTATCTCAATGATAGGCCCCATTCATGTAGGCTTAAGACACATGTGTTTGAGCCCCAAACCAAGATGGATGACTTTCTAGAATTCTATGCAAATGAAGAATATACCTATTGATTCAAAAATCAAATCATATTTCACAAGGTACCTTCAAATACTATCTTATGCTTTTGAGTTTAAAACTAAGGATCCCTTTTCAGCTAAGCCAAAAGGGATTAATGGAAACAAAAATGGGAAAGATCACAATAATGTATTCCCTTCTCCGGCCAAATCTCTAGATCAATTCTTGTCTTTGTTTGAAATGTAGTGAAAGAAGATAGTGTGCTCATAAACTAACCCTTTCAAGTCTGGTTGGCCCTTTTAATAAGTTTTATATGCCATAAAATATTTTCCCTTATTTTTCACTTGAAAAAAAATTGATGCTATATCTAATACGAGTGGTTTTATATTTATCAAAGCATTTATGAATTACTTATGAATTTCAAAAGAATTATTAAATAGGCACCTATTCTTGATCATAGGCCTTGCAAAATCCACACGCACAATCTCGTAAAAAGATATGGCTTGACCCAAAACAAGCATTACAGCATTCAAAAAGTAACATACAAGGTTCCTAAATGCAATCCTTACTAAACTTAAACTAACCCTAAACTCTTTGAACATTTATAAGAAGGCAATTGGGCAACCAATTCTCATTTAGAAAAATTAAGTGGACACACCCTAGTTTTGAAACGAACCCTCCTTGCCTCTTACTCCATTCATTGGAGAAGTATGAACCAATATTTAAGAAATCTAAGTATACTCTCACATTATTGGCAATCCATTTTGTACTCACTTATTGTCCATTTTAGAGCTTCCAACAAGGACTGCTTGAAGACAAGGATCTTTATCACCACTAGTTCCTTGCCTCCAGTTGCTTGGCTTGCAAATGCAATACAACCTCATCCAATGACATCTTTTCTAATAACTCTGAAAAGGGCACAGGAACCAAACCAAGATCAATGACTTTCAAGAACACTATGCAAATGAAGAATACATCTATTGATTCAAAAATCAGATTATTATATTTGATAAAACACCTTCAATTGGTGATAGGTCTCCAACTTTCAGGTTCAAAATGAGTATCCTTTTTCAGCTAAGCCAAAAGGGACCGTTGCAAAACAAGAATGGGAAACATCCACTAGAAGAAAACCTTGTTTTTTTGAACGAGAAAAGTGACGTGCCTACATGTTCATTGGAACATCATTGATGTAAACTGTACATGCGCAAGAAAATCCGTCAAGATCGACAAGTAAAAAACATGGAAAAATTGTCATGAGCATGTTGTTCTGTTAGTGAAACATGAAGATGAATGGCCTGATAGTTGGCCGGTTGAGAGCGCCAACTGATAGCCCCTTGGCGTCCACATCAGTGCCACATAGGTGTGCTCGATTTTTTTTTTTCATTGCAGACCATTTTCGGACATCACCTGTTACGGGATAGGCTGACGAGATGACGTGGCATTGGAAAAGTCCGTCGGTCAGAAGGATACTGTGCGTGTTGCCGACACCAAAGTGGACATCTTCTATGGCTAATGGTTGTTTCAAGAGATAGCGCAGCATCTGTGCCGGCATTTTTCGGACTGCATCTTTTAACATGTCTATCTTCATCAAAGAATAAAAGTAAACATGTGGTGTGTTAGACATGATGTGCATTGGAAGACACGGAGGGTACATTTTGCATCGCATTGAACACGGATGTTTATGTCAAGTACTGTGTTAGAGTATTGCGAGGCAAGTTATTTGTGACAACTTCTCAAACACCGGTCAAAACAAGGAAGCATTAGAGCAATGTTCATTGCTATGTGTTTGTAGATGATAGTGCAACCGATTGGCATCATCTTTGTTTTTTTGAGCATGGCAGTGGACAGTAACATGAGCATGCTTAGTTCAAAAGACCGTTCAAGGGCATGTCATGAATGTGAGAAAGTGTATGAGCCTCATCATTTGAAAGTCCTGCGATGCTACTTGAAATGTTCTAGTAAGTACTAAAAATGATATGCTTGTGCCAAGACGAACAAGCACTCTAGATGTCACGCCCCTATCTAGTTGGGGTGCCCAATGAACCTTAGTGCGCAAGGGGGGACCTTGGGAGTGACTTCCCAAGCCTTGCAATAGACTAGGTAGGGAGAATGGAGAGACTCCCGATCAAACAGGGCGCCATTGCGCCCTGTTTTTGAAGAGGACATGAGAGTGTCATACATGCTTGGAAAGCTCTTGACAATACGCTTCTAATGGCTCAAAGAATGCGCAATTTGAAGTTGTGAGCTAAAAGTTATGGCCGCTCAAAGTTAACTGGGTCCCGGTGGCGCTAGGACACTTGAGGTCTAGGTGTGAGGGGCTCCCAATGAATCCCACAAGAAATTATGGCACGTGGAATATCATTGGAAATCTATGAACACAAGGAACCTAGAATGACAAGCATTACGAGGTTCTAAGACATGAGTCAAAAGTTATGGCCAAAGGAAGAGCCGTGCTGAAGGCGTGACGCCTCCCCCGGTGCATCCGAATCTTTAGAGGGCCATAACTTTGCGAGAGCTTGTCCAAATGGGACAAGTGAGCAGTCCATCGGCTTTTACTCGTTGCGTAGATGTCTAAAATGGGCTCGCATGTTGGATTTAGAGCTTGGAGCGCAAAGTTACACCGGTTGAAAGTTTGGGAGTCCAAACGGTGACGTAACTTGGTGATTTGGGTTGGAAGTGGGTGGTCTTCCACAACCCAAGGTTATCCAAGGACTTCCTTCGACTTAGGAGGGGGGGGTCTGCCGAATACCACAGAGAGTACTATAGGAGGGGTTGGTCTCCCTCCTCCCTCCCTTTTGAAGCCTTGGTGAGTCCCGGTGACTCATGGTTGGTGGTGGTGACTTCACCACCACTTCAAGGCACCATGGGACACTTGTGTGTGTCCCGTGGCATCGGTTGGGTGGAGTCCCGCTCCTTGCTAGGCCTCCTTGGATGTGTCCCAAGTTATGAGCGCAGGTTACCTCTAGTGGATGAGTAGCAAATGCAAAAAGGGCTAGCATGGAGTGGGGTGATACTCAAGGGCGGTTAGGACCATGGTGAGTAGTGCCACCATGGGTCCTTGCACATTAAAGTGGAAGTTCCGCCCCATGTTACTAAGTGACATGTCCGGTGTTACGATGGGAGTGTGCACTAGTAGTCCCGGTGACTGGGACTTGGCAAATGAGTTGGAAATGGGGACTAACACTGTGGGTACTTGGCATGTGCAGTGTTAGGCAGTTGGTGACCAAGTGATGCTGTAAGTGGGTTGGAGTGAACCTAGTGAGCTGCTGGAAGCTGTTAGATGTCATTTGGGTCGCGACACTAGAAGTGCATGATGTTGACGAAAATGAAGATGAACATATGATAGAGTGTGAGCATGCATTTGATGGATGGGTAGCGTGTGACATGATGGCCTACAATTGGCTGTCAAAGAAGTCATCACAAAGAGCGATGACAATTACGTCTCAACTGTCAAAGGCGTCTCGTGCGTGGCCTTGCATTACAAGGGATTATGTGTCCAAATTGACAAGAAACTGACATAATTTTGTCAATTGCTTTGTCATAAGGGACCTGTTGATTCGACCATGTTTTTGACAAAATTTTGTCATGTTTTTGTAGATTGGAACTGATGTTTGACAAAAACTCTATCAATTCCCTAGTTTCTCATCATTTCCATTTGTATTGAAATTTGTAACAATAACTTGTTTCCACTTTATTCCCATCGTATTGCATAGTATACATCACCAATGCTGACACGAGCAACCTCCAATTCTCCACACCTGATATATACGCTCACTAGGTTGTTTGCCACATGTATTCTGCTCCATACCGCTCTGGTTGATGTAGCCATGAACCTGCTTCACAACATTAACATTAACATTATTTAAGGTTATCCTCCTTCAAGCACCATCTCAAAACTTCAACATACATAAATGAGTCGATGTCCATGCCTTGTTCTAGTCCATTCTACAGTCGTGCTTGTTGCAATTTTCAAGGACATACTATCGTCACCGCCCGGTATAAACTGCCTCGACTCACTTGCAGTTCTAGGCACAATGCATCCTCTTCCTTGGTAGCGCTCAGATAGCCTGATTCTTCAATAGAAATCCCTTCGAAAGAAGAACACTGATACACAATGAAAGGGTGCAAGACCACTAATGTCCAGTACTCACAGATTTCAACATCCACAAATTTGCATCCATCCATTTCAATTCTTAATATTTCTCACATAGCTAACAATTCAATGCAAATCATTCCACTTTAAGTGCAACCAATAACCAAAAGGAAGAACAAAGCATATTGCACACACTAAAATCCTTAAACTCACCTTAAAACACATATTTCTAGATGCACCTACTTTAGTCACTAGACAAGGTAGCCAACTCAATTCTTAAAGTTACCTGTCTCCTTGTGTTCTGTCTTGAGAATCTTTGGAGCAATAGTCAACAATAGGCTGCATTCTCCCTTCAATTGTCAAGTTGAGCATTGCCTTTACCCATGGCGGAGTTGACCAGCCATATATCCAAAGTGCTTTCCTTGTCACCTTATACCTAAAGTCAGGTGATCTAGGATTCCTCTGTAGGCACCACAACCCATGATCAGATCCTACAAAACTACAAAACTGTCTTGTATTCATATTGCATCTAATAATCAATATTCTAGGAATATTTGTTGATGACACTGCAATGATCTGAGTAGTGTTCACTCCACTCAATGACAACAAACAACGCAATTTCATACTTGTTGCTTTACGAAGTGCCCACAAGTGCCCATGACCATGTACAAGCTAGAAACGTCCCGTCACTTGTGAGTCGAGTATTGTATTTGCTTGCTTTTATCTAATCATACCTTATCAGCTTTGTTGTCCCACCACTACGTAGGACCCGCGAACAACTCTTTTCAAAGTTCTTCAACCGACTGTAGTTCACCTGAATCCGCCGCAACAAGCTTTACCCATATTAGTCATGTTCTTGCATTCTCACGAGGAGAAGTAAACTCTTTCAGTGACGGTGGGCATATGATACATACCTGAAGCATTGGAATTCGAAGGTGATCTCTTCCAAACTAATGAAAATGGTGAACACCGGATTGGTCCACAGCCTTGGATGTGAGAGGACAAGGACAGGCATAAAATAGGGTAGATAGGCTATGGAGACCTCAAGACTGAGATTGCACAAATATCCTGAGTACACGAACGCCAACACTCTGTTAGTAAGCAACTTCGTACCATTCAAATCGCTCTTTTCATCAATACTAGGGTTTAGGCTTCGGTCAACCATGTTCATATTCGGTTAAGTTTAAAAATATGGGACAGACTATTTATCAAACATTGTTGTAAAGGAGACCTTATATTTCGACACAGTTGTGGTCAACATGACCACAGTAGTCCAACCCAAGTCACAAGTCATCTAACCACTTCATTCACTCACCTGTGCACCACCTTGTCCACACACCGGCAAAAAGCTTCACCATTCTCTCTTGCACTGCATTTGTTGTCTACAATCTAAATCCAACAACACCAATTGAGACGGCAGTCCCATCTATCTGCCTGCATTACAGAAACCAATTCACACTAACTATTGCGAAGAAAAACATTACAAAGAACAATGCTGGATTGGACCTCTAAAGTGAACCAGTGGACAGAAACACATGAAATAGAAAAGAAACAGTACGTGCGATAAATCCGCTACCACCTCCAATCCTGAAACTGGAACACATTAAAGAAAATCCTCAAACAAAACCGCATACCTGACGCTTCCGGCAGCCAAATGCAGCAAGACAAGCTGCCCTAGGATGGCAAACCTCCACTGCAGCTTCACGACGAGCAACTCCGTCTTCGGGATCAATCAATTGCTAGGGCAAGAATCCAACATATACCTATTGATTAGCATACAATCCCAAGCAGCTGACTTAGGTGAAAACTAAATTATAGTTCTCCTTTGATATGAATGACAAGACTAATTAAATTTAGATCGTTTGAATGACATATATAGAAATATGAATGAAAACTTCTCGGAATTGGTTATGACACATCCATGAATCGCAATAGGGATCAGAACCCAATCTCCAACATAGTCAGATCACTCAATCCAACTCTGGGAATGTGTTTTTGACTTGTCTCGATCCCTACCAGTCTAACACAACTTTGACTTCCTCCCTACTATTCGCACTGCCTAATCTCCTGCCCTATGGTGCACACGTGCATACAGGGGTTAATTTATCAGAAATAGTTTTGATCCAAAATGTAGATATAAGCACAAAATTTGCTCAATAATAGAGCGAAAGATTGCAGACCTCACATTTATCAATTTCTCAATAAGTTGTAAATTACCCCATATTCTTCCAATGCTAGTTATATGCACAAAGCACAGACTCTACGTAAAGCTCCAACACTTGGACAAAATGGAATCCACTGACAAATGTTGCATACAGTCATGGCAATACAAATACACAAGGAGTAATATACCTCAGAAGGAGCCGCACTTGCAGTAACTTTCATTATTAACTCAGGCCACTCCAATATGTATACAGAAAGCTCTTGCAACAACACAGTTGTTGAACTCCTGATTGGTTCCAGTGCATTGCTTTGTGTTTCAATGGCTCCCACTTCGTATCATCTGCCATACAAACCTCATGTTACTAACCAATGAAAAGCTAAAACAACCCACCAAAACATGGGGTTGCAACATTACAAAGGAAAAATGAAGAAATGTCCAACCAAGAGCAAGATGATCATCCTATCTCACCATCATCTAGCTCGTCAGCCATTTTCTCACTTCCAACATCCAAGCTATCACTCTTGCGGACGCTTTCTGAGCACAAGTTTCCAATTGCAAGTTGAAAGAATCCTATCAAGCAAAAATGCTAAATCCTAGTTCGCGATACGGCTCAAATTCTTCTTGCTCAATCGGTGAAACTCCCAATCTACTTCTGAGCCAAAAAAACAGGATGAATTAGAGGCCTAAACCCTAGTTCGCAAAACAGCTTGAATTCTTCTTGCTCAATTGGTGAAACTCCCAATCCGCTCCTGAGGCCTGAGCCAAGGAAAACAGGATGAATTAGAGGCCAAAACCCTAGTTCGCAACAATCTGCTCTTGAGCCAAGAAAAAAGGGATGAATTAAAGGCCTAAACCCTAGTTCGTAAGACAACTCAAATTCTTCTTGCTCAATCGATGAAACTCCCAATCTCCTCCTAAGCCAATAAAAACGGGATGAATTAGAGGACCTGCTATTTGAATTGCATTGCAGTAATTGCGCGGCAAGATATCATCAATCTGCAAATTAATTACTTGCGCTCCCCATGCTCCCAAAAAATGGGAGTACTAGAGTATACAAAGCAACGATGCAACAAACCATCGAGGGTCACAAACGCTTCTTGGCCTCATCGCAATCACTCGGCGGCAAAGCAACAAACCATGAGAATGCCTCGCAGGGGTTTCTCAACTGCCACTAGTAGAGTAGAAGTTTTGCGAAAAGGTTCTTGTCAGAAATGAAGTGACATATTGATAAAAATCGCGAGTCAGTAAGCCTATTTGTCAATAAAGACAAATGTTCGTTAACTTTTTGTAGTATACAACCCCATTTCCTTGTAGTGTTGTTTGATGAATGTGTTATTGGCAGTGTTCATTTGCACACCATTCCTCCAATTCACTTGCTTAGTTGAACATGATTACTTGCATGTTGTACGTGTATTTCAAACAACACATATGTCGAACAACATGTTGTAGACGACCATCACAACCAATCATAGTGGCATGGGTGTGTTCTACTATAGCATCATCTCCTAAATGTTTTTTACATGAGCACGCACAGTAATGCCGAAGAAAATTTCTACCACTTTGTTCTAGCATATGAGGCATGAAATGGAAAATAGTAATTCCATACACGTTAGCAAGCTACAAGGTATACATAGTAATCAATGAAGTCGATGCCAGATCTTTAAGGTCATCTCTCATGAAATTGATGTATTTCAAGGAAGCTTCTCAGATTAGGCCACATAATAAGAGTGCGCACTTATTTGCACGTCAACACTTAATTTTTTCTACTGCTACTTGCAGCATAAGGACCATGTAGTCACTAATTCTACAATAAGAGAGCTTGCCATGTCCATGTTAATTTAGAACCACCCTTACGTGGACTTCTTCCAAGAGAACAACGGCTTTGTTGCGCACGAAGTTTTTTGGTTCACGTACCTTTGGATAAGGAGACACGACATGTGTTGTATAACTGGTTGTCGACGCTGCGCCACGTGAATACCACTTCGGGCCACACTTCCATCCTTTGTTGACCCTACTTTCATTCCCATGTGCAATTGCCCCTATCGTTTACCTAATCCACTAGAAGGGCACGGAACGCATGAGTTGCAAAGGTGACTATCAAATTGTCCATTTCTTTTTAAAAGGAATGTACAGTATCAAGAACTTCCAAAAGAATAGCAATAAAGGCTAACTGTTATGAAGAGAGAAGAAGCTATACCAAGTCTTGTCAATGAAGCAGATGTCATCCGTAAAGTGCTGAACGTCCTTTGAGTAGTATGAGCTGTTGCCCAACAACAATGTCTGATGCGGCCTCTACTTTCATATTTTCAAAAGAGTTAATCGGTGGAAGAAGCCTGCTCAAACAGTGCTTTAGTATAAGTGGAAGCCAACCTGAAGAGTGCCTTGTCCTACGGCATGCATATCTGCTACAGTAGCGAATAGAAGCGCACATATTGTCAGTGATTAAGCTAAAAGCAATAGCACATGCCCTTGCCGTGCAGTTCATCACTTTACAAAAACTGTTGCTGAGGCGTGTGCATAGTAGAATCCGTCCCTTGCTGCTCTTCAAACTAGCGCTGCTTCGGCTACTATTATGATTGCTGCATCCTCTTTCCTTCGCACCACATCACCTTAGAGGACTAGCAAAATTAGGGGCACCTGCCCAATGCCGATTGTATCTACTACAACGACTAGGGCCTCGGCTAACCTACACAAAATCCTCCAATAAATTTAGTTCGACAAATATTATCCCCAACATCTGGAATTGTTTATGAAGTAGCACCTCCTGCTTGACATTCACAGAAGGCATGACAAAGGTACTTGATTGTTGAGCTCTGGTTGCCCATTCACTTCTTGTATGTAATAAAATGTCGCTTCTTAGCTTCTTGTTGCCAGATAAAAAAGAATTAACCTTTAGTTGTAAGGCCTTCCATCACTGAAGAACACATTCCATTTCACGGCATGACGACCAGAAGCTGCATTTCAGAAAAAGCGTGTTCCACAATCTTGGCCTCCTAGTACGACACTGAAGCACTACCTAACTTTGCAACCAAAATGCTAACCATGAACAACTTTTTCACCATTGCTAAGCTGCGCTTCTATGTGCAAGATGCATGGAAGTTTTCACCTTCCATAGTCGCAAGAGCCATGTTTGAGCATTCATCATGTACGCCCATGTTCTGAAGCGGCGTATGAGTGACGCCCTCCCCAACTGCATCCATTCCATGCTATTGACTCTCGTTTTTTCTTCCACGATTTGCCTTCTAAATCTCTCCAAGTATGCTTCTCCACGTGCACATGTATCTTTCTTGCTCTATACCCCTATAAACAACTTATTCATAGAGTCATCAGCATTCCCAAGTTGTTGCTAACCTTGTACTCTGTGAAGACATTGCAAAGAGACGCTGCATGTGTTGCAAGCCAACAAACACTTATAGTTTGGTAACCTTTCATCGTGTGCTTGATCTTTTTTAAAGAGCCTCAAATGGAACCAACACTTAGACACATGCAACAACAGTAACTTCAAAACAACATGTGCATTGCCTCAAACTTCTTATCCTTTGTAGTCAACCAAGTAGCAAACGTTACCGACTTGACATTCCAAACCTCCGCTTTCATGCAGCAACGATCTTACTCCACCAACATAGTTTGTGGTCACTTGTTCACGATTGCAATTTATATCTTCACGCTAGGCACATGTCTTCTTCCATATCACCAAATATTGATCACCCACTTTGTCTTGGGAGTTTGTATCTTCGTGATGGTAGAGTTTACCTTACTTGCTTGAAAATCATTCTTGAAGACATGTGGTGCACACCTTGAAATGGAAGCGTGAGCTTGGGATCTGAAAGAGCGATTCCACATCCCTGAACATGCTGAAAGAACAACACCACTTACATCTTACACTCCTATGCAAAGGCTGAATACTGCTTTGTAGAAAGTGGACTGTCATCTCTGCAGACAATTGGGTCATTACACCTCAATGGTGACGCTAAGTTGTTGGCACCTCTACAATTGCAGTCACTGCCACTAAAAGTGATGTACACATGCTCAGAAAATCACTAGACTTTAGCACACCACATCGCTACTAGCTCTACCCTCTTCATGCAATTGCACATCCTTGCAGCTTTTGAAAATCACGAAGAATGCAATGTTGACTGTGGTACCTCAAAAGAACTATTGTCTGCAATTTTGTTGCCCAACGTGAAGGCAAACATTCACCAATTGTTGGCAAACAATGTACTTAGACATTGCAAGAGTCAGCAACCTCAAGCCTCTGCATCCGTGCACCCTCCTCAAAATAGTAAAGCTACTTGCTTAGAAGTTTGTTTTGGATAAGGACAATAGGAAACCGTTGTCATGGATGAAGAAGGTCATGTACTGAACTCTGATACTCCTTAAGACATGATCATCACTAATGGTTGTGGACTTCGCTTGACACTTCCAATTTTGGTCAATTCACCATTGCTTACTTTGCCAATCTGCACCCCACATCCACATCCACCATAGTGTTGAAATGCATGTGCGAAAGTTGAGTTTAGTAGCACCCCCTCCTATGATTGAAACTCACTTCACTTCAACCATTGCTTCTACATCCATGATTTCTGCAAGAAGAGCAGTCCTTTGTCATTGTGAGCAGGTCCTAATTGTGAGTAGTATGAACGATAATCCACTTCCGCTTATTACATTCATAGGAGTTGCTACATTGTCGCTTGGGGGTCCTGACATAAGATCTTCTATTGACTTCTCCTTCTGCATTTCTGTTGCCACATGCACGTCCTGCTGCTTTAGCACTTCTCCTTCAACGACAGCCACTATATCCAGGAATTCAAGAGCTTTTGCAAGAACTGCCTTCGCTGGCCTCTACGTCTCACCAAAAATGGTGGTGGTCGCTGAAGGTGCCACCTCCTTCACACCCATAGTGACTATCAACTCCTCGTCATTATGTTGGAGCATGGCCTCGTCGATGTGCTCATCGCCACATGACACAAGAAGGGCATCCACATTAATGGATGCACTTTTACTGCCACCATCTACAGTGTGTGCATTGACGTTCTGTGCTTCTAGGATTCTGTCATTTTCTGCGGCTTGAAAGGCTATTTCCGCATGGGTCCTTCGACCAGTAAGTAGGTCCAAAAGCATAGACTCTACTCGTTGTTGGGATGCTTCTATCTTTGACTACTAAAGTGCAATGGAGTCCTCCATGGCTGTTAGACGTGAGCGTACCTCGTCAAAATCCGCTATCTCTTCCATGCTTGCTCGGCGCTTATCCTCCTCTTGCCTATTGAATTCTTCCGCCACCGTAGCGTCGACCTCAACAGGAAACGGATGACGATTCTTCGCCAAAGTCTATCGTCCATGAGTTCACATGCAAGAGTCAGAGACCAACAAAAACTAGAAGAAAAGTGCAGGCACAGACATGGACCAAGGACATAGCCATTGCAAAGACATGAGTCCTTCTATGAAAAGAATGCACATTGGACTCAGATGTTCCGCCTGCGTACCAGTTGCACAAGGACGTCCCGCTCTATGGCCAGCTACATTTGAGAAGCCTTTGAGCCTTTTCCTTTGGAGATGGAACGCATATGCTCAAACTTCATCTTTGATGCATCAATCTTCCACCTTGCTACAAGAACCTTCCACTGCTCTTTGTCCACTCCTGCTGGTCTCTTCTTCTACGCATCTATGAGTTTGTTCACTTTAAATCGGTAGTGAATTAAAGCCTTGGTGATAAGTGGACCCAACCACTGCTCACTAATTTGTAACACCCCTCCACAAGGCTTCCAATCTGACAGAGCGCAAGAGATGTCAAGCACGATTGCAATGTCCCCTCTCTGGGCTATGCAAATAAACATCATATTCTTAGATACATTGACTTGACATTGACGACATAAATGTCGACCGATATAGGAATATCAAAGCAAATTTGTACATACTAGAGACTTATCAACATAGCAAGTACAGTGGTGTGCATCATTTTCTGTTAGAAAATATGGTTGACATCTGTGTGGTAGTGAACAAAGTGCATCTTCTAGAAAGTTCAAACGATGTAGTTATCATTACCATCGTACAGTCTTTCGAAGAAGCGTTTCCTATCAGTCTTTGGTTGCTGCTCCCATCCCTTTGTCAGATCCATGTAAGCAACAAGGAGACGAACGTCCTCCCGCAAGCCTTTCATCTGCTTGCCATGGGGGTATCCATTTTCGTCAACCTTGATGGGCTTCTTAATGCTACTGGGAACTCGATCAAACAAGCGCTTCACTGGACCTCCGTCACTGTCTACCTCATCACTACTATTGGCTTCAACGTTGTCCGTTGCCTCTAGGGTCTCCAAGTCCTGCCTGCGTACACACAAAGCTCTTGGAAATCACTTGTTAGACAAGGAGAGCAATAAGAAGTCCTTCATTGTCTGTTGTTATTGCAAGGCGGTTTCTTCGGACTCAATCACAACATCAGCTATTTCTCCTTCTATAAGAATCTATGACTTGCTTATTGCAACAGAAGAGAATGCACTAGCAGGACTTTTATATCTACGACTGCGTTTTGTTTGCGAGCATGTTTCATGACATATCCTCAAAAACAAATGCAACATAATAAGAAATGTCCACACCACTCAAATCACCATTCAATTCACTTACTTCCTTCACTTCAACAAACCTTAGAGTAGGTCAACAACCATATGTCACGCCATGTTTTGCTTAGAGACTGTGACATATCAAACACTCAAACCACATTGCCAATGCTCAACTCAACATCCATATTCGACATTTTTTTTTAATTTGTAGACAACCCATGCACTACGTTCATAAACATGTTACGCATGTTGTCATATGGAACGTTTCTGACATCACTGGGAACATGGACAACACTATAGATATCATCCACTTCATGAAGCCCAACACCTATGTGCACCTCATATGGTATACATGGCGATTGCCATGGTATAGGTGTATCAGCATCACAATGAGAATTGTAGTCGTTGAGACCACCTTATCTCTTTTGTTGCTCCTCTTGAAATCATCCAATACAATAGGACACTAACTATTGTACTTGCATAGCTGAACATTGTTGAGTGATGTTCAAGAGAACGTCTTAACAAACAAGACTAACATCATTCTATTATACAACAACTTCTTTCAATTTAAAAAACACTAGGAACATAATTGCCGTTTTCCTCCATGTCGATATTATCCTCTCCAGGCGACACATTCTGCTCTTCCTCTGAACTGGCCTCCTCTTTGACAACTATTGTTTTCCGCTTCTTCATCATAGGTTGCGCTAAGGATGCTTTTTCCTTCCCCTTTTCTTGAGTAGGTGTTGGTGGATAGTTGTCTTGAAGTCGCTTGCTACGAATTTTGCCAAGCATCCACATTTTCCCTCCACTGCAACCACGCTGACAAAGAGCACCTTGTTCGTTGTTGTCTTCCATCGCTACGTGCGAGTCCGTTGGCCCATGCTTCAAAGATATAGCACGACGAGGTGCCATACCGTCTCCTCCTCGACAACAACAAACAATTTTGCTGTGGCTAATCTGCACAAACATTGCAAGCTCAATTCCATGCGTACATGTCAAACTCATTGAGGCCTTTGACATAGTTGCCCTCTTCTCGTAGGAAGCATAGACGCTGCAACGACCACAACAACTACAGCATGTATAGAAGGGATTTGTCACCTACAACACCCATACCAGTATAGAGATAGATTGCAAATGGCTACAAGACAAAAATTAAAGACAAATCCCCAAGTCTATCACATGCTCAAATACAAAGCAATTGACAACTACAAAATAATGACGTTGAGCATGAATAAATTTCAAGCGACAAAGTCTTTGAATTTGGTCGAGATCAATGCGTGATGACCTTGAAGCCACTGTCATATTCATCGACGACATGGGCAACACCACAACTAGGAGAAGGGGAACTCACCCTGCTTTGCAATTTGCCAAGTGCACAATTTTTGAAATCCAACTGTGTACTATGTGGAATAGATGAAGGTACTCACATAAAATCACTTCAAGCAATGCAGACAAAGTAGACACTGGCATCCGCAAAGACATGGTGGTCTTTATATTGTTCTATTGCAAGGGAGGAGTTCATGACCTCCTCCATGGCTACGCCTTTCACTACGAACCCTAACACCGTGACCACTTCATTTCGCCGGGCTATGGCGCAGCCTCCAAATTTAATGGACCTCTCTTCTAGGTATCCGTGCAGGCGTCGCACAGAGTTTCTGAATTGCTAGAGTAGGGCATTTACAGCAAACATAAAAATTGCGACGGCATTTGCGAAGTACAGGGTTCACGAACTTACCCTACTGGATGGTTGGCTTCCAGCTGACTTCAGTATAGTGGACGCCATTACAAGTGCATCACTTTGCGATTTGGAGACCTCTCTTACAGTGGTTTGAGAAGACACCACAGCCAATGAGTCCATCAATTCTGCTGTAGGCGGCCAAGAAGCAACCTGCTGCACAAAGTTGTTGAAAATACAAACATTGGCGTCCGTGACCTGCAAATCAGGAATTGACCTCCGCATGGCATCATCTTCGGTGGCTTGAATTGTACGTCCTCTACATACAACTTCATTCATTTCTATAGCTAAGTGCTTGTTGTGATCGCTGTGGGAAATCATAGTCCATATAGGGTTTCTTTGCATTGCGTTAGTTGTTTAGCCTAGTAGCTGCAGGTGCACAACTAACCGTAGGATGGCACTGAATACTGTACACTGTTGGTAGATATGAACGCCACGTTTCAAGTTACGTTTAGCCTCATGTTTGTAAATATGTTTCCTAGGACGTTGTGCTCCAGTTGAATGGCGATGTCATATCAGTGGTCATGCAACTATGAACATGATGTTGGCATTTGTTTGAAGCATTGTTTCAGGAATAAGTCAGTAATGGAATTGCAGAATATATATAAGAATCCTTGTATGCGGATACTAACCTTTATATGGTCTTAGCCATCATCTTGCATGACAATGGCATGCCTCATTTTGTGGTTGTTCAGTACATCACATCTGTTTGCAATGAAGCCGATATGCACAATTTGTATGTTACAGAGCTTCCCACATTCCATTGTGATGGAAAACAATGGCTGCACCTTTCTTGTTGCATACATGTGCACATTAAGAAGATAACAACAACAATTGTCAATAAAAATTGCAGAATTACATACGCTAAGATGGAACAAGGATGGCAGAAGCTAAGCTCACCTTAAGTCAGCTATCAGTATAATGTAAATGAATATGGGAGAGACTATGAGCTAACAACTTAATAAGTGACGTGTTCAGTCATCAAATTTGAACTTTTCATTCATGTGGATTTGGTGGAGTCATTGTTGTGAGAATAAAACTTGTAAACTGGAACGTCTCTATGCATGGGAGTTTTGTGCAGGCAAGGAATTCTGCCTTTACGACAAAGATCACATATGCAATGCCACATATTGCTAAGATAGTAGCCACCGGAAGCCATCAAAAAACAACTATACAAGCAATTGTTGCCTATCATGGATAGGAAGTCATCCTAAGGCTGCAAGCATGGATGCCGAATCTGTAGGTGAGTGTGCAACACCCGACAATCCATACCCTATGTTAGATTACGACGAAGGTGAAGTTGCGTACTTAGAAGATTTGGTTCTGCAGTATATGGAACACACCTACTACAAGGAACGAGTTCTAGTTGTTGGCAAGGATTTTCTGAGAAGTAGCATAGATGAAGTTTACAACAAAAACAGGTACAACATGTCTTGGTTCTATGATGGTTGCCATCCTTTTGACCAGTGGGAACTGGATTATGACCTTTGGCTCTATGAACTAGTATGTTCATTCATGTAGGAGGCTTTCAAATGTGTGACTTGCTAGCATGTGGCCATGAACTAGTCCACATGTAATGAACGTCAAAGACATGGACAGAATGTAAAGGTGAAACAAGGAAATGCATAGTCATGAAATGAATAGTAATGAGGGTGTCTTGTGAAGCCACTATCTAAAAAGGGAAGAAATTGTTCTTGGGACGTCGAAGTTCCCCACTTTCATGACATGTACATAGATACAAAGACCATACAATGTTCACGTGATGTTCCACTATAAGGAAGCATATTTTGTTTTTCATTTGCAACATACAGTTACTACAAGGTTGCATAACAGTGGACAATGGAGTGCTGTTTGAAATGCTGACGTTCCATTGCTTACTTCAGGGCGTCAGTTCTTGCTAACTATACGCAAGAGGGGTGGGCGTTGTTGGAAGGAAGTTAAGGAAGCCATATTGAGTGTCCTTGGAGCATTAAGTGTTCACCAACTGTGTGCTTGAAGATTCTACACGTAAACAAGAACTGATGTGCACTGAGCCTGTCATAGCAGTGAAATAAAAAAGATTTTGAAGGTGAATGCAAATAAGCTCAGTGTCAACGTGCATGCCTCAGTAGTAGGTGGAGGCCTCCATTGTAAGTGAACTCCATTTTCCTTGCATAGATTCCATTTCTCATTCCTAGGTGATGTTGTGACATTTTGGTGCGGCACTGTAGTTTGCAGACAGGGGACTGTTTTCATAGAAATACAAGGCATTCACTAGAAAGAAGAGGACAATTTCAGGGTGGCTCTAACCTTTCCTTTCAAGAGAAAATTCCAGAGGCTTGAGCACTAATTGTGAAGTTAATTTAATGTGAAGTCCATTCAGATAGAGGATTTTAGCATTTTTGTTGAGAAAAATCACAAGGCTATAGGACTAGTTGATCATGTGCTGGAAGTCCTTTTGGACTTCATGAAAGCACGGTTGTTGAGAAACTTGTGTGCCTTACAAGGCCTCACTAATTTCTGTATTTATGCTTACTAGAATCTCACATAAGGCTTTTTGTTGGTAAAATGACAATGCAAGGTGATGTATGAAATGTTTGGTGTCATTACCAAATTGTCTTTGCCAAATTCTCTTAAGAGTTCTGATTCATTTTGAAGTTGACTTCAACAAAGATTGGTTTCTAGAAGCAAGTGCACACAATTCTTGATCAAGACCTTCTCTAGAGTTCCAAGTTAGCCACAACAATTAGGTCTAAGTCCAGTTTGTTGAGGCCAAAGGTAGTTGACAAACTCTTCAACGAGACTACTTTGTTGTAGCTTATGGGGCAAGCACTTTAATACCACAGCATTCTGTTATTATTATGTTTTGAAGCCACGCTTATTTCACTTGACAAACGACGACATGTTTCTTGTTTAATGCCAACAATTTTAGTCATGTACACACATTGGAATAGAGAAATACATGCATGTAAGATGCTTTTTTGTTTGGATTCCACACCTCTGCTACTACATAGATAGACTTACTGTATGAACCTAGTCATAATGAACACACCTTCTTGTCATGCATGTGCAGACTTTGAAGAGCACAATTATTGAATACATTACTTACGTTCAGTGGCAACATGCTCTTCTAGAGTGGTGGACACACACCTTGAGATAGATTCACGCCACACCTGCACGCATATGAACTTCCTGAATTGAATGGAAGCATAGCACCCACGTGCGCATAGTAGCTGATGGCCGCACACTACGACACATTTCCGCAGGTGACCTCATTTTGCAAACAGAGTTGAGGATAGCAACAGAACAAAATTTGTGCTCCTTTCCTAGCCCTTGCAAGGACTGCTATGGTGTTCTATAAAAAGAAATAGATGTGATACAAAAACACCACAGCACAGTTGGTCGAGATCCATTCCTCACAAAGTCTATGCTGGGAGGAGATCCCAATGAGGATTATCCATCTCGTGGAATTTGGGTTGAAGACGCCATTTATGATGATGACATTTTAGATGACAACACGAGAAATGTAGTTGACACTGAGTACGTAGAGGGCATCCCGGATGAACAAGGCACTGCTGAGACTACAACTAATCCTCCTCCTCTAGACGAATATCATGAGATGCACAGACAAGTGACGGAGGCCTTGGACAGAGGGGACGCTCTTCACAGAGACAGTGTAGACATAGAACCGACACAAGAGAATGACAATATAGAGAGTGACGGCATTGATGGCTTGAAGGAGTTGTATGAGCAAGCAACAACACCTGTATATGCTGGCGCGAAGACTAGTGTTGTGTCCACAATAATTGTCATATTGAACATGTGTCATGTTTTTCGGGTGAGCAACAAATTCACTGATGAACTACTTCATTACTTATCAGAAGATTTGTTGCCTATTGGAAACAAACTTCCCAATAGCCATTACGCAGCACGGAAGACAATCCAGAGGTTGGGGTTAAACTACAACAACATACACGCTTGCCTAGATGGTTGTATTCTTTATGATGTGGAACATGCAGCTCTAAACAACTGCACCAAGTGTTCGAAGTCTCGATGGTTGGATGGGAGCACAAGTATTCCAGCAAAGGTCATTCATCATTTTTCGCTCATACCAAGGTTGAAGCGAATGTGGCGTTCAAAGGAAATTGCCAACATGTTGACAGGATACACAAAGCATGTGAGCACTGACGGTGTTATGAGGTCTATTGTGGACAGTCCAACTTGGAAGCACATTGATACACATCCAGCATTTGGGAACGTTGGCTCTGAAAGGAGAAACTTACGTCTTGCCTTGGCATTGGACGGGGTTAATCCTTTCAAGTTGAACAACACTAATTGGTCGACCTGGCCAATTTTGATTTTAATATACAACTTTGAGCCATGGTTTGTGACCAAGAAGTTCTTCATTTCATTGTGCCTACTCATTTCTGGCAAGCATTCACCAACTGCAAAGAACATAGGTGTTTACCTACGTCCACTATTAAACGAGTTGAATGAGCTTTGGCGTGGTATACCAGCATTGGACTTCACACAAAATGAAGGTCAACGACGTTTTCAACTGCGAGCGGTGCTGATGTGGACGATTTCTGATTTTCCAGCATATGGTCTCATAGCAGGAGTGACATGCAAGGGGTACAAGGCCTGCGTATGTTGCGGTCCGGAGACAGACTCATGAATGGCGAAGACAGGTGATGTTTCCCTGAATAGGCGAAGCAAAGGGTCAAAAATTGTATATGGAGGAATGCGTCGTTTTTTGCCAAGGCACCATCCATACAAGCGGAATGAAAGGTTCAATGGCAAGATAGAGCATCGTTGTCAACCATGTGTGATGACTAACCTTGATGTTATGAGATATGCTGCGTGGAGGCAATCCTATCTTGATCTAGGTGGCAAAGAAAACAGTAAGGACAACCCAGTGCATGTCAGAGGCGTTAAACAACTACCTGAATTGTTCATCCTTCCATACTGGCTGGTAAACATGGCTTCATTAATTATGGACTATTTCATGAAATGCCAACAAATGTAAGAAGAGGCTTCTACTAAAACTCATAACTAAATATAGTGAGGACAAACATGTGAATGTCAGTTCCAATGTTGGAGTTTTTCATAGCATAAAGCCTTCAATACTGTGGACACTAAGTTTGAACAGTCGATGTGTGATTTTCTCAATTGTGACAATGAATTTGTTGTGCATTCTTGTGTACTTCATCATTGGGGCCGAAACAATGGTTGCTTGACTGTATTGGAAAAAGCAAGACTGTAAGCCTTTTCTTCGTTGCTTGTGGATGCAGCATTTTTTGGCTCCTCACATTCTAGATGCCATGCACTGCGAAAAAAATTTGTGCGAGAACATTGTGAAAACAATAAATGGCATGAACGATAGCGCCGGTAGTCGACAAGATGTTGAGGATCAACAAATGCGAGAAGAAATTTGGTTGCAACCTTCACGTCGCGAGAGAAACGAATTCTACATGCCACCAGCACCATACGTTTTGAAACTAGATGAGAGGAGGGAGTTTGTCGACATCATATCAAATATCCGAACTCCAACAAACTACGTTGGCTCTATACACAAGCGATTGCAAGACGGAAAACTGCAATACATGAAAACACATGATTACCATGTGCTCATGCAACAGGTACTCAACTTAGTCCTTCAAACTTGTAGAGAAGATTCTAGCTATTGGAGTACAGGCATCTAGGGTGCTTCTCTACTGTTTGTTGCTTGTTAAGACAAAGCATGCAAGAAGTAGGTGCTCTCGTAAGTAGTTACTACAAACGTCAATCTGTATGATTTAGTAGTACCTTACGATCGCCAAGAAATAGTATGCGGTGTTACACATATCTTCAAAACGTAATATTCATTAAAATGAGAGTATTCCACCGAAATGAGAGTTACAGAAGTCTAATTTCATTCAAAAACGGAGAAGAGAATTCCTCAAACAATATTCAAATCATACAAGAATTAAAATCAGATGAACACAAGTAGGAATCAAATATCAGAACCACAAGGTAAACGTTCATATTGACCTTTCACTTGTACACCATGAGTTGTTCCATACATCTCCAACTATGCTTGGGTAGGGCCAGTGACACTATATTACAGGCAACGAACTATAAAGGCCAGTAATGTAGTTCATTACATTGTTCTGTCTACACTATAAAAGCTACGAGTGTGATTCACTCGAGCGCTAAGTTCTTTTGTAATATACACATTGAGCTTTCATGAAGCATGAATGTATGACTCTACACTATGAACAAGTACTATACGTGTCATTTACTCTTGAGCTCTACGATTGCCTTCGTCATCTTCGGCCTGTGGTTGTACTTGCTTGTAATCCATGAGCTTGGAAAGCCCTCCTACTTCCTTGAACATCTGAGGAAGGACCCACGTCCTCACCATATAGTTTCCGTTGTGTTGCTCTATCGCAATGTGAGGACGACATCAGTATAGCAAAAACATCGCTAGACTTCATGGGCGATGGAGAACATGATTTTGGACGATGTGGAGCTGAATCCGAGGGACTATCCACCACCCCATCATCAACAGGCTTTAAGGAGAAGTCCATTGTCGAATTTGTAGTGGCAGCCGAACACATGAAGTTTCCTGTACTCAGAATTAGATTCTGCCCGTAGTCGGAGAATGAGTCAGCTGATGCAGTGCACGGAAGACTGGTGTGCCGAACAGGAGAGGACGATGTTCCCAAATTCTAAGAAAAGAAAGAGATTAGAACAATTCAAACAAAAACTGTAACTGTAATTACATTTACAAGTAAACTCCAATAGCAAATATGCAGTCTAGGAAGTCCTGGCCATCCAATGAGGTCGACCCGACCTAAACTGGAGGAAGAAGAAAATACAGAAAGGTGTTCATAAAAAAATTATATTACAGAAATTACGTATATCTCTAACCATACATGCGAATGCACGAGCCATTAAGGTCGAGGCGAGCTGAAGTTCACTAGGAACTCAAAGAACAATCCACATGCCATTTAGCACGACTCGACCTGAACTAAAGCAATAAATAAACTACCCTCTCGTAACGCCGATTAGACGATGACACAGTCACTGCATCGATGTGGTTGATGAACAGCAATGAAATATAGTGCGCTATCGGTACGCTGAAGACACTCTGACTGCATCCATAAGACTATTGTACATGCCACGATTTCTCTCGTCATACAACATCTTCCGCCCAATTTTCCCCACACTACTCTTGCGAAATGATTTCAACCCTTCATATCGAGCTACGTGAAGTCGCTTGAGCCAGGACAAAAGGACCATGTCCAAATATGAGTCCCTGGGGCCGTTACCCTTGGGAGACCAACTGATGGGGAGAATGACGTTCTCCGACTTGTTCATGAAGTGCTTCATAGGACTGTCGTCAACTATGACAGTATTCTCTCGAAGAAATTGCCCATTGAAATTACTAAACAAGGTGTTCGCGTCCTTCACGAACAGGTCCTTGGTGGTGCCTGGCTCCCTGAATGTGACTATCCGGCCTTGTTCCTCACACTTGAGCGTCGTGCAAGACTCCAGCCCAAGTATAATGCGAGGCTTATCCAGACCAACAAAAAGATAATCGACGATTTTTTGAACGGTAAACTTCTTCATTGAGCTCCAAATAGAAACGTGTACTATCAATCCTAGCTCACGAAGGAAATGAGCGCAATTTGGGCGGACAAAGACCGCCTTCGGTCCCACAATCGCAGGAATCGTGGCGGAGTGCGGTTGGTCTGCATTCCCGACGTGCACAGCCCACCCCTTGTACTTGGCGTCTTCACAGACACACAAGACTCCATTCAAGTCCAGGACAACATTCAGCCACTTCTCGGCGACGGTCACCCTGGACGTCAATGGAATCTCAACATCCTTCGACGTATCTCCACATTCAAATGGGAGAACCGATCCCTGCTATCAAACGGACAAATGTGCAGCCAGTTACTAAGCTGCACTGACACATTTCGAAACTCAGGGAAAAGGCAAAATCCACACGTCGCAGACTATATATGAATAGAGATCAAGGACGTATGGGCATGAGGTTACCTTTTCCCGCAAAGACAACGTCGGTCCAACTGGGTTTGGCATTTCAATCTCTAGAAGCTGAGCGTCGGGAATAGAGACGTCATCATCTAAGTGCATGGACTCAGATTCAGATGCACCTCTACTTGTAGCTTCCACACTGCTACAACCAAATGTTGGACATTGTACATGCTGTACACGAGCAATAGATTTCAGAAGATCATTCGGTCCACTTGAGATAGCCATCAGAGGAGGTTCTGCAATTCAGAAAGGGCCAGACAAACAAGACTTAAAATTTTTACTGAAAAATCCATATAATTGATTAATGAAATTGAGTACAAAAAAGTCATCATCTTACATGAAGATATGGATTAGGCAAAAAATTGTTTTGTATCAAAAAGTTTTGTCTCCCACACTAAGGGTCTCTATCTAAGTACAATCTATGATACAAATCAACTCGAGTCGAGCTAATTCTATACAAATGACATCGAGTGATTGTGTGGTCAACCTGATGGTGCATCCTGCCTGGCCATCCAATGCATGACTCCGATCATCATCAATGGCGATGGCAGGATCCGCGGGCATCTTTGGGCTAGACTCCAAGGTCTCTGAGGACCTGCCACCATCAAGTGGAACTCGAGCCATGTCCTCGTTATCAGGTGGAGGTGCAGGGGTCGAGGGTCACTCCTCAGTAGGAGGAGGAGCTAGAGGATCTGCGGAACCTGCAAGAGGAGTGAGAGAGACAAAAGGCACCCCAGTCAATCGTGGAGTGGAGGGTAAGCTTGAGGATCCACTCATCGTTGGTCTTGTTGGCGCTCCCTGTAGCAAAAGCACTTGGTCAACCTGAGACGGCTCTACGGATGCTAGAGGCATGGCCCCACCAAGACTGTTGATAATGGCCTCGAGTTTGGAGTCGTTCTTTTGTGACATTGCCACCATAAACTGTCGCAACTCCGCCATCTCCCTGGCCTGCCTATCAAACATCATCTGATCCAATTCCCACCTCCTCTTCAGCTCTGCAATTTCTGCATCATAGTCGGCGGCGGCTTGCGATCTTCCCCTCTTCCGCTTCTCCCTGGAGGCTGGAGACGGCATGGCAGAGGTGTTAGGTGGTTGACCCGACAACGCTGATGACCCCCGGATGCTTTGAGAGCGGATCACTGGAGGGGTGCTCTGATCCATGGGAACGTCGTCGTCGTAGTCATCATCACCGGCTGCCCCATCGCTGTCAGAGGACTCACACAATATGATTGCAGATGACCTCCGACCGGACGGCGTGCTTGCTTCTCCAGTTGCCTTCCCCTTGCACTTCGATGACGACGACATGCTTGTCCCCGATGGTCGGCGCGGGAATTTGCCCTCATCGACAAAGTATCCCTCTGGAAGAAAATCGTTCTTATCCAGTTTCTTCGCAGTGGTTGCAATTTCAGTCCACTAGTCAGACTCCTCCGAGTCCCCCACAGCAAACACATTAACCCCACTCATCTGCAAAGTCACACACAACGTCACATACTATCAAATAATGATAGTATAAAAATTCCCTAACAAGGATACAATGGTATTTCATGTAACGTCAGCAGTAGGTTGGGTCAGGTTGACCCGACCTGAAGTTCACTCTTGGGGCACTCAATGCCATCGGCCAGGTCGACCCGACCTGAAGTTCACTCTTGGGCACTCAATGCCACTGGCCAAGTCGAGCCAACCTATGGAGCAACACACTCCAATGAATGATACGAGTCAGGTCAACCCGACCTGGTTTCTATCACCTTATAATTACAAGAAGAAATACATGTTCATTCTATTCAGGTCGAATTGACCTTAACCATAGCCAAAACATTACATTGTGGAATTCATTGTGTTCAGGCTTACCATTGCAGCACATGTGAACTTCGACCCAGCGAAGAATGACATTACGCTTGCTCCAGGAGCACAGAATTTCCCCACAAGATTGAGGAAGAACTCCATCCGTAGCTTAGTATTATTAATCCTGAACTCTAGCTCGTTGTAAGCCCCGGGCCTCGTGAATGTTTCAGTATTGGGAGCATCATAGGAAGACTTCATTTTCACCGTCCTAGCATTGCTTGGGCTTTGCAGGATGGTTAGGTAAATTGGTTCCACCGCCTTCTTGCTTCGTACAGACAAGTCACCGATACGCTCATTGGGTGAGGGAATGTAGTTAGAAAAACTCATGACGTACTCCTTCAACGCGGGATTGCTGTCTATGAAGTGGAGTGCCTGCGTTTGCTCGGTGAGGTCGGAACAAATGAGCACCCACACCGGAATGTCCTCGAGAAGGGGTTGACCCTTTTCTTGGAAGGACTCGACAACTGCAGCGAAGTATGGATCAGCTGGCGTACACTTAGACTTTGACACCACATTTGGGGTGTAACGCAGGTCCCACACTCCAAGCTTGATGTCCTTGACGTTCTCTACAGTGAGCACACCTCTAGGCCAATCCTGGTGCGTCTTATACATAACATCATATGGACGATAGTATGCAGTGAATTTTGGGGGCACAAAATTGTTTCTCTGCTGCAGGAAGACCCGGAAGAACTCAACCGCGTACATTGACATCTCCTCAACACTCTTCCCCTTTGCTCTTGACTGCTTCGCCTCCATCCAGTATTCGTTCCCTGGTTGCTCTAGCAGCACGTTCATGGTGGCATTCGTGAAGTTCCGACTTCGTTTGAATTCCCTCCACTTCTCGTGGTTTAGCTCATTCAAGGAGGATATGAGCCCGAGGCTTGCGTCCAGGGCATGAAGCTCCATCTTCACCTTGTGCTTGCGCTTCCTTCTCTCCACCCACTCCCTAGCAGTGTAGCAGCTCTCCTGTACAGCAGAGAGAAGCTTGATTGTGACCTTCGGGTGCTCCTTGTTCTTGCTCCCTGGATTCTGATGCAGAATATGTTCGGCCAGCTTCGACAAGTCATTGAAGGAAAGGTTTCCGAGCACTTTGAAGAACTCATGCGTCAGATTCCCTTGCTCGGGCTTCCAGGTCGCCTTCTCGTTGTACTTCAATCTAGTATTGGGATCTATCAACTCCCCATGCGCAGCACTAGAGATGACCTCGCTCCACAGGTTGTACACGTCGTCCGGAGCTGTGATTATCTTCAGCTCGTTTCGGATCTCGAGCTTCTCCTTGGCTTCCTTGCCTTTTACAGCCTTCTGGGCCTTTAGTACATCTAGCAGAGCGAACCGCTTGTACATTGCCGATGAGAATTCCTGCAACATAATTTTGTATGTCACGGTCAATTTGGAGCTCTCTATTCAGCTCGGACCGACCTAAACTGCACATTTCATTTTGAACGTCAAATTTACCATTGACGTTCTGCTTACTTCGAACTCTTCATTCATTATCACATGAAGTAAATCAAAACATCACCTATTGTGGCTAGAACACTAGGTGGCAGACGACATTCCCAGATCAAGTCGACTCGACCTGAATCTCTTACCGTGAATTTCTTCTTATTTGTTGCACTCTCAACGTTTCGCCTCACGTTGGACATTGTCGCTATTGGAGCCGCTTCCTTCGGATTTCGTGGCCTCCCCATGAGTTCCTACACTTTTCTCGCTCCCAGAATGTTTGTTGACCACGAAGGCTTCTGCGCCACGAAGTGGTTGCCCCTATTGTAGTATGCCGATATGTCGCGTAGTTTTTGGACATCTGTGGACCACACTACGTAGCAATCCCATTGACGAAAGTTCTTGACAATCTCTTCGTCAAGGTTTTGGTCCACCATCATTTTGCTGGCAGTCACACTGTGCTGCCCATTGATGATGTAGAAGTTCTTCCTTTCAAGTGCTGGCCAGTCCTCCGGCTTTGGCTTCTCAAAGCAGTCCACTGGCATGACACACAATGTTTGTTTTGTGGACTTATCTGGCATTTCCCAGAGGTATGTCATCAAGTCCTCCGCGAGCTTGATTTCATGGCTATGGATGTTTAAGTCCTCTAGGGCCTTGATGAGCTGCTCAATGGAAATCGTCTTCTTATCCTCCAGGCCAAAGATGTAGGCGTCCGTGTAGTGCTTCCAGTAGGCCTTGTATGCCTCCGCGGACGCAATGTAATCGTACGACTTTTTGGCGTCATAAGGGAGCGGGCCCTCAATTACCGCGGACACAAAACTCAGCTCCCCTGGTAAAACTGCACTAGGGTCTTGCGCTACTGCTGCTGTTGAGGTTGATGCCAACTTACTTTGCCTGGGAGCTCGTGTTGGAGTTGCGGCCTGCATGGACTTTCTTGTACCCTGACTCTGTTGGGTTCCAGGTGTACCCATTGAGCTCTGTCCCTCCACGTTACTTGGAAACTCCTGGGAGACAGTTCTGACAGTCATGTCCTTCTTCTTGAGCTCAAGCTTCGTCTTCAGAATGGTAAAGTCATTCAGGAGTGTTTTGAGGCGAGAGTATAGGGCCTTCCCCGTTGCCAACTTCCCGTCCTTTGTCTTGAAGTAGTTGTGGTCAACTTTCTTCTCTAGGTCGGGTATCTCCGTTCTGTACTCAGTCGGTTCCAACGTTGAGAGGAAGTGCGATATGTTGAAGGCACATCTTGAGGAGTCCAAGCGAATAGTGAAGTGGTACTGCTCGCTTTCAGGTTGTCTTGTCACAATTGTAACACAGCGAATTTTCAAGAATGGACCACTGTCATGGGCGACGTCCTTTATCTTCTCATTGAAAGATATGTTGAAGAAATGGTCGGTGTCTTTAAATTTTGCAGCGAAGCAAATGAGGTTCTTGAAAGGAATCATGTGGAGACTCCAACTCTCAACCTTCTCGGGATTTTTGAATTCCCAGTAATCTCCGTCATTGTCAAAGTCGTCCCCTTCCTCTCCAGAGGATTCGTGCGCAGAGCGTACGTAGAAGGCCTCCAGCTTCTCGATTTGGTCATCCATTCTGCACTCATTTTTCAGTCGGGTATTTTAACACCAAGAGTTGTTGCTCTATATATTCAGATCGATTCGACCTGAATGTTAGTGCTTGGAGCTTCTAGAATTATTTTGTACTTGCCTTAGCTAATTTAATTCGATTTGGTTTCCATTGTATGCTTCAGGTCGAGTCAACCTAAATGCAATCTACTGTTTTAGATTGAGTCGACCTAAATGTCAATACATGGGGTTATTAGATTTCATCTTCTATGTGTTTCCAGTTACTTGCACTTGGTGTACTTGGATTTGGTTCAGTCTGTATTACACGATTCAAGTCGGGTCGACCTGAAGTTCTAGTCGAAATATGTGAATGTTTTTCCTAGTGTGACGGCATTGTTTAATGTTATCGTATCGTCGTACATGTCGTAGTACGTACTCATCTCACTACTGATCTTACAATTCAGGTCGGTTCGACCTAAATTGCATGCGTTCATTTTGAGAGGTCAATTGTTGTTAGCTGGATGATTATTTGAAATGTATTTGATGATCAATGTGTTAATTTAAATAGGTGTCTGATATCCTAATATTATTTTATTTATTGGTACCACTATGTATTTAACGCGTCAGATTGCATAGGGTCCCCTTTGCAGTTCAGGTCGGACCAACCTGATCTGCATTTGAGTTTGATGATGATGTTATTTCTCTTCTAGGATGTAAGTGCAAATGTCTGTTTCTTAGTTACTTAGTTGTGCAGACAATGCTAGTAGGTGTACATTTCAGGTCGGATCGACCTGAAATGCATGTTAATCTCATATCAATATTATCCATGAACTTGCACGGGCAATGGCATTGATTTGAGAGTGGATATGTTTGAAGGGGCTATGCAATTCAGGTCGATGCGACCTGAATTGTCGTTCGGTTCATGTTACGTACATTATCCTTACAATTCTGAACGTTTTTAGTGGTCAATTTTTTAGTTATACTAGGTGTCTAATTTCCTAATAGTAATTTTATGTTGGTACCTCAATGGACTTGACGCATCAAATTGAATAGGGTCTTCTGTGGGGTTTAGGTCGGACCGACCTAATCTGCATTTGATGTTCACAATGTTGTTATTTCTTGTCTTAGATGTTAGTGCAATTACCTGCTATTTAGTTGAATCTTCATGCACACAATGCTAGTAGGTGTACAGTTCAGGTCGAACCGACCTAAAATTCATGTTAATCTGATCTCAAAATTATCCATGAACTACCACGGACAGCAGCATCGGTTTGAGAGGCAATATGTTTTAAGGGGCTTTGTAATTCAGGTCGATGCGACCTGAACTGTAGTTTGGTTCATGTAACATTCATTCTTGATATGTTTAAGGATTTAGGATGATACCCAGGTATACCAGGCTGATTCCCGTGAATTTGTGTGGAACATCATATTCATTAAAATGAGAGTTTTCCAGTGAAATGGGAGTTGCGGAAGAGACTTTCAACCATGAATTTAATATACTTGTAGATCAATGACTACCAGGAAAGCATTACAATGACACAGAAAGCGCATACGGAAGGTACAAATTCCAAAATCGAAGGTCAAAATTGTGACTTCTTCATAATTTATAGGAAGTCATCAAATATACATGTATTGGATGTATGCACTATAAACATAAAGTAATCCATGTACTAAACTACTACTTCCATCGTGGACTACACTTGTATAAGATACATATGATGTAAAACGTAGGGTTCAGGAAGCACTACGACTAAGCATTGGGATTTTTGTGAAATTGGCAATTGCATCCAGAAGATGAAGGCTTCGTGACCAAAAGGTTATGAGCTTGCCTTTATCAACAACAGAGACAAACGTAGGGATTGTCAAAGCCCGGAAATTGAAGAGTTGAATACCAACTCTTACCCGACCTAATATTCTCAGACATTGCACCAGAGAAAGTGCAATGCAAAAGATTATTTGGTGAGGCAACAGTTGTTATTCAACTCTACAACATCCGGGCTACGACAACATATTGTCCATAATGACTATGAGGTCCATGATTGTCAAAGCCCCGGAAATTGTAGAATCGAATACCAGCTGTTCCCCTAGTTGAGCCAATTCGTGGTAGAAGAGAAAGGAAACATTATATAACCTTAACTCTCAGCTACTCTTCAAATGTACTCTCACACACCACAATGTCCAAAAAGCAATGTATGAATGTACATTAGAAGAATAACTGAGAGTAAAGGTTATATAATGTTTCCTTTCTCTTCTACCACGAATTGGCTCAACTATGCACATAGTCGGGTCTAAGACATCTTAAAAGTGGAAAGGAAGAAAGCAAACATCATATAACTCAACTCACATCCCTACTCATCAAGTACTCTCACACACCACAATGTCTAAAGAGTAGTGTATGAGTGTACTTGATGAGCATGGCGTGAGTTGAGCTATATAATTTTTGCTTTGTCCATTTCCACTTTCAAGCTCAGTTGTGCACTCAGTCGGTTCCATGTGCAATGCAAACGATTATTTGCTGAGGGAACAGTTGATATTCGACTCTATAACTTCCGAGTTACGACAAACTCTACATTATTCTCTGCTATTGATAAAATCGGGCTCAAGGCCTTACTATGGTTTAGGGTTTATTATTTTTCTACTCTCTACACAAACTTAGGGATTGTCGAGCCTACATGTACATAATTAGGACCTCTTCTACATACAATTGTACATGAGCTACAAGATGTAGTCCTCAATTTCTCCCGAGCCTTTAGAATTTTTTTTCTCCGACTGTATCTGTCCGAGGTTGCCTCCATTGCGCTTACAACGACCTTCTCTTCTAGATGCCCCAACTGGGAGTTGAAACATCAGTACAAAACGATCCACTATGTTTTTGTTTCTTCAACCTCCCTTGTTCCAACGGAACCTATGGACGTGGAATGGACTGCCTAGGAGCAATAACTGCAACCGATTCTCCAAGCGGACTATTTGGAAACTTGAATTTCTCTTCCACTATGGACGTTGGATAATTCGCGTCTCCATAAAGCTCACGCCCATCACCCAATAGTTTAGGGTCATCTCGGACCATCACCCATGTATTGTTATAGAACATCATTACCGAGCAGTCCTAAATGTATAATGTATGAACCCCTAGTATTGACGGAAGACTATCACTTATAAATTCCCAACATGTACTTCTTTGTAGACTGTCACTCTACAATATGAACACATAATATGAACAAGTATTATATGTGTGATTTACATCGTTGTAACTCCCTCGCCTTGAGAATCTCAGGCCCCCGACTATATCCTGTATTTGGCTTTTTGTATTCATTCCACCGTTGATGCCTGTGCCGTTGTAAGAACATGCGGTCCGATGCGTCGAGATGACGAGCATCGCTTCGAATTCTCTGCACCCCATCATGTGTCTTAGACATCCGGACGCTTCCTGACATGACATACTTGGGACGGCGCCTTGCACTATCACAAGCAGCTCCAATATGAGTATCACGAGATCCACCAGTATCATGAGATCCACGAGAGATCCCTGACTTGTTCCCTGGTGCAGGAATTTGTGTTGTGGCCTCGTCATAAAGCTTCTTTTTTGGCACCATGTCTGATGCCACCGGCGATAACTAAGAAGCAAGTGGCCCCCCGCAGCGCAAAGGAGAAGGTGAGCAGGACTTTGGCAGACGTGGGCCGTTATTAGGCGGACTATCCACCACACCGTCATCCACGGGCTTAGTAGAATAGTCCATTGTGGAGTTTGTTGTTGCCGCCGAGCACAGAAAGTTCCCCCTGCTCAGGATTGCATACTGTCCATAGTCCAATATAGAATCCGCCGACGCAACGCACGGAAGGTGATCATCTCCATCAGTTGAATTCCATACGTCCAGACTCTAGAAGCAAATCATATTTATATCATGACCACGAAATAGAACTATATAGCATTGAGAACATGAAACACCATCCACAAACAAACCTAGAACGTGACTCAATCACACCATCCAAGCAACTAGGAAGCTCCAATCGAGTTGATTTGAGACACGAGCACTAAACCATGACTATTTTATTAGAGGCATAAGGACTGAAATTACAAATCTCCAGAAGGCAGGCTTAAGTCAGTTCGACTCGAGCTAAATTAGACCAGAGCATGGAAATCGAGAACCTATGCCTCCCTTAGCGTAGTCCTAACGAATGCATGAAGATGTCTGCACGACCTCCATCAACTTATCGTACTCCCTCTTCTGTTTTCTATCGTCACAGAGTATGCGGCGTCCAATTCGATTGGCCGCATTTTCTCGGAAGGACTTAAGTCCCTCTTCACGAGCCACGTGAAGATTTTGGAACCAAGGGAGCAGGACATCCAGGAGGAAAGTGTCCTTCACACCATTACCTCTGTATGACCATGACTCCGGTAAAATGACGTTCTCAGCATTGTTAAGAATGTGCTTCATGGGACTGCCATCCACTATCACGGTATTTTGGGACGAGAACCTTCCTCGGTAGCCAGTGAACAAGGTCTCCAAGTTTTTAAGGAAGAGTTCCTTATTTGTGCCTGGCTCCCTGAATGTTGTAATTCTGGAGTTTTTTTCCCTACATTTCAGAGTCGTACAAGAGGTCTGTCCTAATTTGACTACCGGCAGGTCAAGCCCCTTAAAGAGATAGGCGGCCACTTCATCAGTGGTGGAAGTCTTCGTACTGCTCCACACTGAAATTGTAGCTATCTCTCCTAACGCACGTAAGAAATCAGAACACCTAGGACGGACATACACTAGCTTTGGCCCTACAATTGCTGGCTCAGTAGCAGAGTGCGGTTGGAATGCGTCCCCAGTCTGTTTGGCCCAGCCCTTATACTTGTGATCTTCACAGGCGCACAATACCCCATTGAGGTCCAGGACGACGTTGATCCACTTGTCCACAGCCCTGGACTCCAATGGAAGATTGACCACCTCCCTATGTCTTGGAAGATCACGTGGAGGATCAGATTCCTGATAAACAATGGACGAATGTGGAGCTAGTTATTATCCTGCATTCATAGCCTCTGGACATCGCGCTAATTGAAACGGTCGTTCAGATTTGTAGGTGTCACTAAACAAACACAGAATTCAAAATGTAAAATTCAAGACATACCTTCTGCTGCGAGGTCTCGGCTGTCTCCGCAGTAACATCCCTTGTCGTAGCGGTCGGCTTGGGTATCATGACCTCGAGAAGATCGGCATCAGGCATGACATTATCTTCAAGTAGAAGAGCGGCACTATTTAAGGATTCAGGCTTGTCCTCCTTGAAGGTGACATTCTGATCCGTCGGCTCGTAGACAACATCAGGCACATGCTTCGATGAGGTCGGTTCGGAAGTGAGTACACCTGATGCAACAGTAGGTGGCAACAAATCTACAACATTGACAGCGCCTGCAAGTCAGGAGTGTACAAAGGAAGTGTTGTAAGGAATCCAGGTATTACCGCTTTACATAAAAATGTTTTGATGTACATACACAATGTTTGAAAATTTTGAACTCCATGGTTCGGTCCACTAGAAGTTCAGCTATGTCAAAATTGTTGAGTTGTCTATGAGATAACTCTAAAACTATATACAGCCCACGTCAAAAACCAGATCGAGTTGAGCTAAAACTATACAAGAACACCGAGTGATCATTGAGGTGCACCTAAGCCGGACTCTTGGCTAGGAGACGCGGTTGGCTGGTCGGGGGTCTCCACCACATCACCACTGCCTGCCTCTAGAAGAACAAGTGCACACTACGCCTCCACAGGTACCGGTGGCGCAACCGCGGATGATGGTGGAGGAGGTGGTGTCCTAGGTGGTGGATGCGAGGGTGGTGCAGGCACCGCGAACTCTATTGGGCCTACCTGACCTGAAGGTGGGGCCGAAGACGACGCTGATGGCTGGTTTTCAAGCCTCAGTTGAGGTGCCGCAGGTTGGACCTCGGTCATGGGCCTCCCACCCTTCATCCACAAAATCAAGGCGTCTAACTTGTCGTTAGCTTCCTTGGAATCTTGCAGCATGAACGTCTGCATGCTATCCAGCCTCTTGTTCATCTGCTGCTGGTGCAGGATGTTCTCCGCCCGATCTTGGAGCCGCTTCTCCTCGATCTCAGCAAACCTCCTCTCGAGGATGTCATCCACGAGTGAAGTCTTCCTTCTCTTCCGTGGATGGGTGGACGACGGAGTTGACGACGGTTGCATCTCAATCGCGTCTCCAGTTGACGCAGAGGAGCCACGATGCTCTGTTGGTGTTGCACGAACAGGCGATGAAGGAGGATCCGGCATTTCATCTTGCTGGCAATCCTTTGCGTCGTCATCAGAGCTGGAGATCACTTCAGGCTCCTCGATAGGTCTCTTGCTTCGACGACCAGTGGATGGAGAATCCCACGGGGCCCTCCGCATTGTCTTCGCGGGCGAAGGTGTCGAATGAGACTCTCGCTGCCTACTTGACTTAGGCTCCTCCACTCTGTAGCCCGACTCCAGAAAGTCAGCCCTGTCAAGCAACATGGCCGTGGTGACGATGTCGTTCCAGAAGAGGGAGTCCTCTTTCACTCCAACTGCGAACACATTCACGGAACTCATCTGCGGTGACGGAAACAAGCGTCTATCATCAGTAAACTATCATATCAGCTCGAGTGGAGCTGAATCAACGGACAATTAAGCTCGATTCGAACTGAAGCGACACTCATAGTGAGTTTGAAGGAATGTGAAGGAAGAGGGCATACCACCGCAGCGCATGTGAACTTCCCTCCGACAAAGACTGAGAACACACTGTCACCAGCCTTGTAGAAGGACTTCACCACCCACAAGTAGAATTCCATGCGAAGCTCTACGTTATATATGCGGAATTCCAGTTCATTGTACCCGCGCGGCGTATTGAAAACCGGTGTGTCCGGAGCCCAAAATGCATTCGGGATTTTGACGTCCGTGCACTAGTCGGGTTTGAATAAGAACATAAGCAGGACCTTGGCATGGGACTTTGCCTTTGCCGACGACATGTCACCCAGATGCTCGTAGTCCCCGGGCATGTAGTCCACATACTCACACCTGAACTTGTGCAACTCCTCGTGGTTCTGCACAAACGCCGTTACTTGCGTCTGCTCCACTACATCCGCATAGATAAAAAGCCAGACTGGGACCTCCTCCAGCAGGGGCTTGCGCTTCCCCATCAACAACAGCATGACGGTGTTGAAGTAGGGAATCGCGATTGTGCCCTTCTGCTTGGACAACACTCCCGGAATCAAACGGAAGTCAATGACCCCGACTTTCAGATCAGCTAGAGTGTCCACAGTCCACACACCAGTTGGCCATGTCGTGTGTCTGTCGTCCTTGATGTTGTATGGCGCATAGTACGCCACTGCTGACGGCGGGACGAAATTCTTCCTCTCTCTCAGGAAGACCTTGAAGAACTCAGCAACGTGCTTAGAAATTTCTTCTGTGGTCTTATTCTTGGACTTCAACTGCTTAATCTCCGAGAAGAACTCCTTCCTAGGCCTTTCGAGGAGAACATTCATTGTGGCCGAGGTGACGAAATGTTTGGACTTAAACTCCTTCCATTTCTCCGGTACGACCTCATTGTCCGCGTTCAGGAGTCCGAGTGATGGATCAATTTTGTTCAATTCCTTCTTCACGAACTGTTTTCGTTTGCGCCTCTCAATCCAGGCACTCGATGAGTAACAACTTTCCAAAACTGACGATGACTGCTTGATCGTCACTTTTGGATGAGGTTGCTTTCTTTTGTCGCCAGACTTATTCAAAATATGGTTGGCGAGCTTCTTGAGGTCCTCGTACGTGAGATTCCCAAAGAATTTGAAATACTCCTTATTGAGCATTCCGTTCTCGGTTTTCCATGAAGGCTTGGCGTTGAACTTCTTGAGCGTGTCTGGGTCAACGAGCTCGCCATGTGCCGCACTGGAGATGACCTCACTCCAGAGGTTGAAGACTTCGTCTGGTGTTGTGATAATTTTTACCTCGTTGGTTATCACCAGACTATTTTTTGCGTCTTTTCCTTTAGCCTTGGTCTAACCCTTGGCGACGTCGATCATGGAGAACCGCATCTGCATGGCCTTCAGGAATTCCTGCAACGAATTGTCACATTCTCTGACAGTTAATGAATGAGCTCGATTGGAGCTGAACTACTACGGGGTTTCGAGGGAGGGACATATCACAGTGCAAATTCAGCTCGAGTCGAGGTGAATACTTACCGCGTATTTCATCTTATTGATGTGCGCCTCCTTAGACCGCCGGGAGCTTGTAACAGATCCAGAGGAGGTGTCATCCTTGGAGTTCCGCGGTTTCCCCATCTCCTCCCAGACCTTCCGTGCCCCCAGAATGTTCGTGGCCCACGATGGCTGGATTGCTTGGAAGTGGTTCACGCGGTTGTAATACGCTGAAATGGATCGCATAATTTCAGCATCCTCGGTCCATACAATGTAGCAACTCCATGCTCGATAGTCGTTGACGATCTCGGGCGCAACATTGTACTTGGGGTCCTGCATTAGTTTGCTTGCCCACACACTGTGCTGCCCATTTATTATGTAGAAATCGCCGTCCTTGATTTCTTCCCACAAATCATCACCGTCTCTTGTGGGCTTGTTCACGAGCATCACGCAGAGGGTCTGCCGATTGCTGTGGTCTGGCATATTTACGAGCCAGTGCATCATGTCTTCGACGATGCGATCCTCCTTGCTTTGGATGTTCAGCGTGGCCGGTGCTTGAATAAGTTTGTCGATGGGAAGGGTCTTCTTCTCCATCTTGTATAAGAACACGTCCGTGCAAGCAGTCCAAAACCTCTTATAGGCCTTGTTGGACTCTTCATAGTCCGGCTTCCTGTTCACCTGCAAGGACTCGGGAATGTCACTGAAGTCGCAAGCGATGTCGTCAACGCCGGACTGATTTCCCAATTTCTCCATGGACTTCTGTTGGGAGGATGAGGCAAGGTTACTGGTTTGTCTTTGTTGTCTCCCGGGATCAGTAGGCTTTTTGTTTCGTTGCCCCCTCCTCTGTGTATCCACAGGAGGTTGCTTGTCAGTGGAGATCTGACTCCCTCCCTGGCTCTCCACATTCAAGGATACGGTGCGGGCAGTTTTGCTTTCCCGCTCTATGGTTATTTTCGTTTTTAGACAAGCAAAGTCTTGGAACATTTGCCTGAGCTTCCTACATAGTTTGTGGCCTGATATTGGATCTCTGTTTTCTTTCAAGAAGACCCTCTCGTTCACCTTCTCCTCGAGCTCCCTCATGTGGTCTTGGAATGACGTAGTTTCAAGACTTTGGATGAGATTTGTCACACGGAATGGTATTTTCTCGGAGTTGAAGTGGATGGTGAAGTTGTATTGATCTTTGGCAGGGACACCCAAGACAGCCGTCTGACAGTGAATTTTAATCGTTGGCGGAATGTCTTCCACCACGTCCTTCACTTGCTCTTCGTAGGACATGGGGAGGAAGCATCTCATCCCCTTGTATTTCACGCAGAAGGCAATGAGCTCTGTACAGGGGATCATGGTAAGGCTCCAGCACTCGACCCTTTCGGGGTAAGTGAATTTCCAGTACTCCCCGTCGTCGAGGAAGTCATCCCCGTCATCTTCACTAACCTTCAGGACTTCTGTCCTTGTGAAGTATTGTTGTAGCTTCTCAACTTGGCTATCCATCTGCACGTTGTACTATGTTCAACGTGTTAGCTTATTCATTTAGCTCGATTCGAGCTGATTGATTCAGTTTAATTATCGTTGCATTTCCTTCTACATGCGTCAATGTCTATTCGTTTTACTACATGTTGACTATCTGTCATTCTTTTGTTAATCCTCTCATTTTCGCAAGTATGTTTTTGTCATTGATGTTTTCAAGAGCTCGAGTCGAGCTTCCTGGATCGCTGTTTTTCTCACCATCGAGTGTCCGATTTAGATTTGTTTCATTATCTACTTGTGTTGTGCTATATTAATACTGGGAGAGCTCGAATCGAACTCTTAGGTGGCGGTTTCTGGTATCATTGCGCTTCTGTTGTCACTTTTGTGTGGTTGGTTTTCTGTTGTTAGAGGCATTATGATGTGTCAAGTTTTACTGTGTTGAGCTCGATTCGAGTTGATTGTCTAGTTTTGTCTGGTTTGTTCTAGTCGTTGCACGTTTTAAAGTTTGTGTGATATCGATTTTTTAACGTTATAGTTTTTTTATTATTTTTGACAAGGACTTTTAGGCTTTGTGGACTTCTCAATGTCATGTTCTTAGTTTGTATATTAAAGTTAATCTTCTTGACTTTGTGGACGCTTGTGTGGTTTTGACATATATTTCTCTATCATTATTTTCATTTTTAATGAAATTGAGTTGTTTTAGCTCGATTCAAGCTAATTTAGTTGTGCTGTTAAATGTATCTTTGGTTATTCGTTACATTGTTGTTGTTTTAGTCGGTTTGACAATAACATTACTCTAGATTGATGGACCTTCCTGTTAAAAATCAGCTCGATTCGAGCTGAGTACAGTGGGATTTGTCATTGTCTGGAGAGTCGTTCCTTTTGGTTATGAGTGCATTTACTGTACTTTTCTTCTTTCTTGCTGTTGCTAAGGTCCGAAAATCAGGATTTTGCTCGAGTCGAGCTAGTTGGGTGGTTCTACTTGTTGCATATTCAGCTCGAACCCATCTGATTAACGGGAGTGCATTTTCAACATTCAGTGCTGTTCGAGCTGAATTCGCATTTGACTGTCGCTAAAGCTAACCCTATAGTTGACCCTGACCAGAATGTTATCAACAGACCCTAAGAACTCCTGAGCGAACCCTACTAAAACCCTACTCAGACCGTAACACAGACCTTGGTAACCTCTTTAAATCCATAATAAAAAAATGATTCAACCTCTACCAGATGCAAAACAAATGAAATAGGCATCATACCACTAAGAAATAAGTCGATGAAGAAGAACCACTGAATGCAGAACTACTACCACGGAATTAAATTAACAGAAGCAAAGTCCCATCAAATTGTCCCAAATCCGCAATACTAAACCAGATTAACTGTACCTGCATGGTCAAATGTGCAAACAAGTTTAGGCTGCTAGAGGTGACATCATATGCAATTCAAATACTTCTTCAATTGCATACGGAATAAGAACACTACGAACCTAAAGCCATTCATACTAAATAATAAAACACAGAAATTCAAAAACATGAAAACTCAATCCAATACATATAGGACAATAAACCAAGTGACCTAATTCAGGTAGCACACAAAACCGTTAACTTTGCACCTTCTGGGTCTAAATTTCCCTCCCTAAAGATTCCTGTGAAAAATTGCTATAACATTTGAGTTTGAAGATGTTCTGAGTACTAGTATCAAACCCAATGTGCCCAGACTATTCCTAGGAGCTTGACAAATTGACAATTCCTGACAAGAGCCTCCCTCAAGTGCTGGAAGAGCCAACAAAAGAGACACCTCATGTACAAATACAGAATACTTTTGATTATGAACTGTGAACGTGGACTATATAAACCAAGACCTATACACGTAGCACAACAAGTACAAGCTTGTACAAATAATACTATCACACACTACAATTGCCAAATCCACTTACATCCCACTAAGAACCAAATTGCACCAAACGAATTGTCACTGAAGCAAACTCCATATTGCAGTTGACATACCCGCTGACATACCAAAAAATTGTCACTGAATACCAATTGACATACCAGCTGAAAACCAAATATCGCAATTGACATACCGATTGAAAACCAAAATTGACATATCGCAGGAAGCAGGACTCACGTCTCCACAACAAAATGCACAAGATCAATAGTAACTTACAAGGAAATTGTCACCTCTCGGAAGCTTCGAGTTCCCGTTTCCGTTCTAGCGCTGTAGCCACCAAATTCGATATTCAAAACCCTGAAATGTCACTTGAGCACGCTCTAAATCCGGAACAGGAGTTGCAGGTTGTTGTTTGCCACGGCCGCGTATACTCAGGCAACCACGGTAATATTTTTGCTGCAAACCAAAGGAAAACAGAGATGAAGTTAGCACAACGGGTTACAAATCAACTAAACCAATTCTAAATATCTGCTTATCAGACAGAGTAGAAGTCTTAGGGTCGCCTTCAAATTCCAATGGAGCACGTTCTGAAAACTCTAGCACCTACAGGTTTTTGTCTGCCTTGTCGCGTGCTCCAAAAGTGCACTCAGAGGAAGATAGAAACAACTCAAGCTAATACAATGCACTCACTTCCAATTTCCGCGCACTCCCCAAAAAATGCAATGCACTCACAGGAATATAGAACACACTCACACAATCACATGGCAATCACACGGCGCAGCAACACGAACACGATCACACGGCGCAACAACACGAACACGATCACACAGCGCAGCAACACGAACATGATCACACGGCGCAGCAATACGAACACGATCACACGGCGATCACACGGCGCAGCAACAGGGAATGAGAAAAAAAAACGGAATGCAAAGGAGGGCGCCAAACCCTAACCCCAAAGCCGACTTCTGATAATACCCGACCCCCCGTTGACACCTGACCCCCTTAGGTACCCCCTTAGGTACCCGACTGGTACCCTAATCCAACTCACTTTTGGTACCCTATCCCGACCTGTTGCCTGATAACCGACCTCCCGCTCATACCCGACCCCTTTTGGTATACTAACCCGCCCTGTTGCCTGGTGACCGACCTCCCGCTGATACCCGACCCCCTCTTACCCGACCTCTTCTTACCCGACCCCTTCTGGTGCTCGAACCGGGTCCAGACCAGGTCCCTTTGTAACGACTACATTAATGACTATTAATACTAGTATGTTGTCATTACTCTAATGATGATAAATACTGTTACCTATATTAATTTATTTAGAAAAGTCATAAGTTTTCATTCTTGATGAATATTTTTACCAACTATGGATGTAGAGTTTTCCCACTTAGAATGATACTAGGAGTTATGGTTTTCGTAAAAATATTTATGAAGAGTAAAAACTTATAGCATTTCTAAAATAATTAGTATGGATAACACTATTTATCATCATTAGTGTAGTGTTACTTGGACCTTTCTTTTGCATTCTAAACTTCAATTTGTTACCATTTTTCATTGTATTCACTTTTTTAACCAATAACCTTTTTGAGCATGTCATACGCTTTTTGGATTAACATTTTCTTTTGCATTTTGATGAAAAAATAAAGTAATAGTAAATGAAAACTTGTAAAAAGATTTATACCCAATAAATCAATACACTTGTGAAGATTTTAATTCTAAGAATGTCATTATAATAATAAATGATGGATTATAATGTTTCCTTACCAAAGCAAGCACCAACTAAGTAATTCCAATTTTATCAGAATTTGTGATATTATAGGAATACAATAGGCAGGCCATATTCATTAAAATGAGACAATGAGTAGTCTCAATTTTATCTTTGACTCGAAGATAGATCGTCATAACTCTTCAATTTTGAGACTATTTGATAATTAGAGACTTTTATATATTAATATATATAAAAACCTTTATATTCAAATATTGCACTCTCATTTTATCTTCGACTAGAGGATAAAATCACTGTAATTGTTATAGGGTTGAAGTCTCAAAATGACCATTTCGTCTCATTTTAACAAATATGGCCTTTAGCTTGTACAATATCACATCTTTAAATCTTGGGAAATTACAAAAACATTATATTCAATGAAGAGAGTTGAAATTCAGAAGTAAAAATAGAGTGATATAAGATAATTGGCATTTCCAAATTTAGAATTGAAATCTTCACAAGTGTATTGATTTATTGTATGTATACATATAATATGTGAATGAAGTTTGAAGCCAAAATAAACAATTAGCATCCTCTCTAATGTCATTGTATTAATCCACTCTAATATCAATTCTTTTCCACAAACATGTAGAACTTGTGGGAAAATACTTTGGGCCCATCTAAATTGGCCTTCATTGATTTTCATGACATTGGCACCCAAAAATACAGTCAATTTAAAGACTTTACGTTTGAAAATACATGTGGGATACCCATTTATTTTTTTTACACATGCATTGACCTAACCCACAACCAAAAAAAATTTAGAACTTGTGGGAAAATACTTTGGGCCCATCTAAATTGGCCTTCATTGATTTTCATGACATTGGCACCCAAAAATACAGTCAATTTAAAGACTTTACGTTTGAAAATACATGTGGGACACCCATTTATTTTTTTTACACATGCATTGACCTAACCCACAACCAAAAAAAATTTAGAACTTGTGAGAAAATACTTTGGGCCCATCTAAATTGGCCTTCATTGATTTTCATGACATTGGCACCCAAAAATACAGTCAATTTAAAGACTTTACGTTTGAAAATACATGTGGGACACCCATTTATTTTTTTTCACACATGCATTGACCTAACCCACAACCAAAAAAAATTTAGAACTTGTGGGAAAATACTTTGGGCCCATCTAAATTGGCCTTCATTGATTTTCATAACATTGGCACCCAAAAATACAGTCAATTTAAAGACTTTACGTTTGAAAATACATGTGGGACACCCATTTATTTTTTTCACACATGCATTGACCTAACCCACAACCAAAAAAAATTTAGAACTTGTGGGAAAATACTTTGGGCCCATCTAAATTGGCCTTCATTGATTTTCATGACATGGGCACCCAAAAATACAGTCAATTTAAAGACTTTACGTTTGAAAATACATGTGGGACACCTATTTATTTTTTTCACACATGCATTGACCAAATCCACAACCAAAAAATATTTAGAACTTGTGGGGAAATACTATAGGCCTATCTAGATTGGCCTTGATTGATTTTCATGACATTGGTACCGCAAACTATAGTCAATTTTAATAGTGTAGGTTTATAAATACATGTGGGTCACCAAATGAATGTATTTTTTTGGACACATGCATTGACCAAAACCACATCCTAAAAGAATTTAGAGCTTGTGTACACAGGTTTTTGGACCATCTAGATTGGCCTTGATTGAATTTCATGACGTTGGTATCTGAAGGTTTTATGACGTTCGTACCACAAGGTACTATAACGTTAATGACGTTCGTACAGGCTTGGCCTTTTATGTATGAACTTTGAGGCATGTGGAAATATTCATTTACATTATTTTTTTGATTAGATGTCTATGGATTGTTAAAGAAGAGCGTGATTGCAATTTCTATGAATTTTTCCTTTTTCATTTGCACTTTTATTGCATATTTTTTTTGACTTTGTGAGACAAAGTGCAGGCTCAGTCAGTTTAGCATGAACCTTGAGCCACGTGGAAATATTGAATTACATTATTTTTTTTATGAGGTGCCCATGCATTATCATTGAATAGGGCGTTTCTAATTTCTATTACAATTTTTTCTCTCATTTACATGTCTATTTCATTAGCCAAATGAACTAAAAAGTTTTAAATTGTAGATGTTTCTACAGTTAATATGTGTTCCATCTCCGAAGTGTAGAGTGACCTGGATTTGTTGTAATTAAATAAACTTAAAATTATTGTGGAGAATGTATTTTACATTTGTGGGATTTACTATTAAATAGATGCATTTATTTATATAGAATATTGAATTATTCAATCTGGACTCTGGAGTTGTTATGTTTTTTGAACCTGTTATTAGCAGATTTAATATTCTTATTAATATGGAATATATTGAATTAATAGTGCATTCATTTTGTTTAAAAAACATTCATGCCTATTTTTGATTTCACAACAATTAAGTTCTTTATGGAAATCTTGAAATTTACATTTCAGAAGTGCTTATTTTTTATTCTAGAATTTGGATTGCCGTTGTTTGTAATAATTGATTCAAATTTCTAATGCATTTGAATGTATCATTAATGTATAATATTTAACATAAATCGTTTAATGAATTTTTGTTGTATATATCAAAGTTTGCTCATTTGAAAAAAAAATTTACGAAAAGTTTAATAGTTTTTAGTTGAATATTTATTTTGAAAACTATTTCTTATTCTATCTAATACATAAAAATTATACTAAAATTCAAATGATGAATGCATAGCATAGCAAGGACGAACCGATTCTTCATAAATTTTTTTTAAAATTATGTTCAATTTGAAGATTTATCAAATTTTTGTTTCTGCATTCTATATGATATAATGCACTTAAATTCTAACAAAATACTAATTATGAATTCAGAAGTACCAACCACTAGTTAAACTTTAGAGTATTTCCCTGGAAAGTATGCGTTCCATATTTTCGGGAATGTATGATTGGAATGTACACCTAATAGTACCCCGGAAGTTCGCTTCGGATGCTCTTTTTTGGCTGTGCTTTTTCAAAGTACTCCCTGATTCTAGGAAGCCCTACAGTGACGCATTTCAAATTTCAGTTCGCGCCGTTCTCTTGCCGCCCAGAAGTTCCCGCCATTGACTGTGGAGGATGCCTTCGCACGGAATTCAGTCATCTTCTTTCTTTCAATCTTTCTCTCTGTCGCTCTCTCTATCGTCGTTCGAGTCGACTTGCGTGTGCTTTCCCCTCAGCATTTATGAAGGACTTGTAAGTGCTACACTTGTTTCTTGCAGATTTGGGGATGCTTTCATTTTTTTGAATGAGACGTACGTGATGTGGTGGTATGCGACTTCCGTTTGATGCTTTGCTGTTTCCGTATCGTGGTTTGATCGATATAGAGTTCAAGACGTCGCAACTCTGGTGTACTGATGAACGCATCGGCCGTTTCTATAGTTTCGTAACGATGATTGTATGAAGCAATTTGCCCTGCATTACCGATTTAATTCTACCATTTCGCGAACCTCGTCGTTGATGATGTAGAGCTGTCTCAGTGCTGAGGGAACTCCGAAATGTATGCCGAAAAATACGGAATACTCTATTCAATATTAGTGAATCAGTTATTCCGGAAAATCCAGGGAGATTTAGTTCGAATCGAGCTTATCATTAACACACAAGGAACATATTGACTAAGTGCAGAAACTACACAGTCAGCTCGATTCGAGTTGACTGAGTTGACAATGAATATATATGAATGAGTGCACCGACTGCACGATCAGTTTGATTCGAACTAAACTACATTTCTTGAAGATCTTATCTTGCCAATTGAGAAATAATTATCAATTTCACATATTTGCTCTGAAAAGAGCTGAACGAGGAAATAGTCATGCAATGTGGTTGATCAGCTCGATTCGAGCTGAATGAGGATTTATGATCATAATGTGGTTGGTCATCTCGAGTCGCCGTGAATAAGGATTGTGATATAGAATATTATAGATTAGATTGAATAGGTTCTAATCGATAGATCCAGTGGTCAGCTCGAATCGAGCTGACATTGACGTGGTTAAGTTCCCATTTATTTGTCGAAGAGGATTTCTGATGCCTTAACTACCTGCGCACCCTTTTCCAAATATTCAAAGCTTTCAGCCTTTCTAGATGCTTGTATACGCAGAACGTACTAACATTTCAGTGAGTGTACTGGATCTCAACATGCACTCTGTTAAGCTTGATTCGAACTGATTGTTATGGTTTCATTCGGATACTGAAAGACGTGTTGTTCTTCTGAACAGAGTGACTACCATTTTGTCTAAAGGATACGGAGATGAATATTGACGGGGACCCCATCAACGACATGGAGTTCTCGGATGAGGAATTTCCTGTTCTGGAAGGGATGAATGTCGGCATTCCTGAATGCGAGGGCATCCCGCGTCGTCTATGAAATACAAGATGTGTCACTCTCTACAATGAGGCGGGTTTACTTGTTGGCGAAGGGACTTGCCATAATGTCAACTCAGACCTCGTGCTTGGAGCTACTGGTCCCCTTAGAGATACCCATGTAGCAGTCCACATCACCAAGACATTCTCTGAAGTGGATTTCCCTTAGGAGCAGATTTACTATTTGGTAGCTTGGCCGATTAAGCGAGTCCACTGCGCGGGAGCAAGCCTTCACGACCATGAGGCTTGGGATAGATTTAATCAACTGCAACCTCGCCTCCAGAATCCACAGCCTCCAACATCTGCTCGGCCATATTCAAGTATCCTCAGAAATCCACCTCGCGTGACATCCCGCAGATCTAAGGAACTCCTCACCCCAGAGTCCATTAACTTGGTGTCCAGTAGAGTCTGTTGCTCTCAAAATTGCGTTCAACCGTTTCCAAGGGAGAAGATTCGAGCCTTCCGCGAGAGAATGTACTCCTGTACATCATTCAAGTTTAGGTCGCACATGAAAACTGAAATACATAGGTCTGTTCATCTGGATGTGCGTGGAAGGAAGACGGTGACAGTTGAAGGTATTAATGTGTGCATGCGAGCATGGATGCATATTTATGGAGTCCCGGAGGCCACATTCTATCGATACCTCAAATATTGGAAGGATGAACGAGAGGCAAGAGATCATGGGAATACAGGATTGGAGAAGCCGAGAAAGCACACTCAACAGGCAACTGCAACGCTAAAGTGCATCCTTGAGAAGGAGGCGGACCACATGCCACATCGTACTCGAACTTTGAAGTCAGGGGACAAGGTTGTTTCCATGTGTCTTCCCTCTACTTTTCAGTGGAAGGATAAGATGAAGGAAATCAACGACGTCAATGCAACGTTCGGATTACCCGAGGTTTCAACTTCGAACTTAAGCAAGATCAGGTCTTCCAAGTTCTCGGAGTTCGAGGTGAAGAAACCTGGTGATAATTTCGCTCGGTGTTTAGTGTGTAACAAATTACAAGAGCTACGAAAAAGTTGTATTGCTGGATCTCAAAGTGCTTTGATATGGTCAAGGAGGCTTGACAAGCATTTGGCTATTGCTCGAGCGCATAGGGAGATGTATTACGTCAATCGTTACCGCTCGCACGAGTTTCCACACAAATGTTTGACAATCATGCATGACAAGATGGATCATGCCAAAACTGCTTCTCCGGTCTTTTCCCATAAGACTAAAGAACTTGATGGACTCACGAAGTTGCCCGTTTTAGTGACTGGCATGATTGCCCACGGTCATGGTGATGTTCGATACGCGCATTATGGCTTGAATATGTTTCCCCACGACTCCAACTACACTATTGGCTCCATGGCGAAGTTGTTGCGAGATTTGGAATTACCACCAAAATCATCTTCTTGGCAATTGTTTACAGGGTCGGGATCCACAAATTTGTCCAAGGCAATTCTCAAGGGTGCCGAAGTGTGTGAAGCGTCGCTACCTCCACCACCAGAAACCTTATGTCCAGGGATGCCACTGCCTCCAATTTTGAATGTGCAGATGGATAATGCCACCGGAGACAACAAAAACAGATTTGTTTTTTGTTACTGGTCTCTACTTGTTACAAACAAGATCTTTCGTAAAGTGTACGTGAACTTCATGATCGTGGGTCATACTCATGATGATATTGATGCGCTCTTTGGAAGATGGAGTATGCTTTTGAAGAAGGAAAACTTCCTTACAATTCCTGCACTTATGAAGTCGTTTATGGATGTGGAATCCATTCCAACAATCCCTCACCTCATAGAGGAGGTGCCAGATTTCAAAGGTTTCATAGCAGGCAGTGTTTTAGATGGCAATGACATCATGGTTGGTCATACAAAGCCACAACAAGTCAAGTTTTACTTGGACTCTACTGGATGTCCAGTTATGAAGTACAAGATGTTGTGCACTGATGTTGATTGGTTACCAAAGGGGGCTGGTAATGGAATGAAATTGTGGAAGGAGGACTCGAAAGGGCAAAGTTTGTGGCCACGTGGAGAGCCAAAAGCAATTTTGCCAAGTCTAATGAAAGGCACGGAGGACATCTTGAAGGGCATATCCAGATTTGTAAAGTACTGGGAGCATTTGTGCAATCAAGATCGCACTGGGGAGTACCGAAGATGTTATGAGCACGTAGTGCACTACTGGCGTGGCGTCAAGATAGCATTGCTAGAACCACTACCTTCATCTTCTATTTTAAAGGATGGTTTCTGGCCAACTAGCCGTGTTCAAGCTACTCGGGTGGATGAATTAGATGAAGACGGCGAGGACCGTGAAGAGTTCGGAGAAGATGATGCATACGTAGGCCCTTTGAGAGGTCGTCCACAACCATCCTTTAGGGTGGGTCGAGATCTCTTTGAAGGATATTTTGTTGCAGTTCGACCCGCAAAAGGTGACAGTCATCCTGTTTGGATTGCAAGGGCATTGTCTGATCCAAATTGTAATCCGGAGAAACCTAATTGTATACGCATTCAGTACTTCCGTCCAACATCGAGAGATGAAGATGTTCAAGACTTCTACACTGGATGGGATAGTGAAAGAGGTCTACGTTGGAAAGTGGATGAAACCGAACCGCCACTTTGAGAGCATACAAATGCTCTTATGACAGTGTGGAAGTCTAACATTCGGAAAGATACTCGCCAATGCATGATCAAGATTCCAGCTGCTCAAATTGACATCATCAACCGAAGCCTTGCATCATATACTTGATATTTGTAGCTATGTATTGATGTATATTGCAAGTTTTATAAATATGTTGTTTCCATCGTCATGTTTTATAAAACGAATGGAATTCATATATTAGAGTAGATGGTGTAGGTTTGATTTGATTGTTTGTATTTCATTGCTTGGTATTGCATAAATGTGTTGAAGTGTATGTTTTGTGTTTACAAAACAATGTTTTTTCTGTTCAATATTCTTTATTTTGTATTCTTCAACTTTGTTTTATCTATTTTTAACTTCATTTTATTTTGTGTCTATCATTGAGTACATTTTATTTGAAATTACATTGCTATTGGGGAGCAAAATGTAGTGGAAATATCCACTATTTATTTGGTCAACATGTAAAGCACTTGTCACATTCTGGGTAGGAGGCCGGTTGGTTGTTACAATTTTCCTGCCTGCAAAGCTCACTTAGCAGCACCAAGTCATGTTTTTTCTCTCATGCGCTCATATGTCCTTGACGGGAATCGAACTCGGACCGCTTCAATGAGATGAACAACCCCTTACAACAGACTGCGGAGCTCATGACTTGGTGTTCAGAAAATAACACAATCTTTATTTATATTAATCAGAACATTTACTCTAAACCAAATTACATGTGTTTGAGCAGACAATCACTCAAAAGCCTCTCATTTTAATGGAAATTGCAAATTACAACTAGAAAATGTAGCCTAAACTGTGGAACATTATAATTCATTATTTAGGGTCTAAATGAACTATATTATTTTGAGAGACTCCAAACCTCTCAAAATATTGAATATAGTGTTGTGGTTGTGAAGCAAACCCTAGACCCTAAGCAATGGACCCTAATGAAACCCTGGACCCTAAGCACTGGACCCTAAACAAACCCTGGACCCTAAGCACTAGACCCTAAACAAACCCTGGACCCTAAGCACTAGACCCTAAACAAACCCTGGACCCTAAACAATGAATGCCTATTTCTGAACCCTAAACCCTAAACAAAGTCCTGTGCATTAAAACTCACTTGGGAATTGACAAATGAAGACCTTGAAATGCAATGCAGATGGATTAATCTCCAAATCCTACAAGATTATCCACATATTCGACAAATTCAGGAGTTGAACAACGCCAAAACATCAAAAGCAGCAACATCGCAAACCAAAAGACAACCTAGACCAAAAACCAAAGACTAATTGAACAAACCTACAACATTTCAAACAAGCATGCTTCCATCGAGCAACTCCCAAACCATGAATTCTAACAAAAACCAACAAACCTCAAGAGAACCAAGAAACGCACGTATGCACACGATACATTATGCAACTTAAACCCCACTAACACATTCATTGGACATTGTAGCTAGCTTTACAATAATCACAGAAATCACTATTCAAAGCACAAATGGTGCAAAAGAATTGAAATTAATACATACTTGAGTTTCTACAAGCAAGCGCTATGCAACTTCACCCGTAGCTGCTTATTATGGACTCCCCAATGTTGTAACTCCAGTGCTATAATCGTCAATCTACAAGCAAAAACAACCCAAATTTAAAAAACATTCATTGCAAACTAAATTCCAAGAAACAAACTACAAATACATTCCAAGCAACCAGATTCATTGCAATAATTAAAAACAAAGATCCAATCTATTGGGAGCAAATACCTACCAACACAATACACAACACAATCGTCACTCAATCAGATCATTCCAACATCAAAAGAAGCAAATTCAAAACTGATTTCGAAACAATGTGATTTCATCTTCAATTTTTGGGAATTCAAGACCATTTTTCCACAGAACCCTACATCTGGTACGGGAAGCTTCAAAACAAGGTGCCCAACCAATCTACTTATTATTGCAAGGTATTGCAATTCTCCAACACTTTCAATCAAGCTCCATTTTCTTAACTTACATACAATATCCACTACTCCAGAATCCATACATCAAATAAGTTCACTCAAACCTCCAATACCTGGGTCTCATAGTTCCATTTTCTTAACTCAACCCTAAATCCAGTACTCTCAAAATCCATACATCAAGCGCATTCAAACGCTCAAACCTCCAACACCGCAGTCTGAAAGCTCCAACAAATTCATTGAAGCTCCATTTCCTTAACTCATATACAATATCTACTACACCGAAATCCATTCATCAAACACGCTCATTCAAACCTTCAAGACCTGCGTCACAAAAAAATCTGTAGTGCTGACCTAGGGAGAAGGGCTCGCCTATGCTGCGCCATATGAATCAAACACATTAACACAGAGAACAAAGTTCACAAAAGAGCAAGTGAGGGTGATTCTAGCTAATGCCTCAAATCGCAAAGCGATCAAGCATCTAGGTGCCTAAATCATGAAAGACAGTTTCATCAGAATACTAAAACTGATCATGATTTCACGAGAGATTGCAAGCATACTCCTTTTGTTAAAGACAGTGACCTTGGAAAATAAGTGTGGTTATTTTATCTTATTGTAACAACTTGGAAACACAAGCACACAGATATTGAGGGATATTCGTATTAGGTTCATAGAAGGGACCAGTTCATAGAAGGAACCACCTGACCTATTGTAGTTTTGTTCGGTATCAGATACCATAATTATGTTTTGCATCGCTTTGGTGTGCAGATTCTCTCTCCGTCTCTATGTGAATCCCATTACTGACATAGAGGTGGGTGTTTCCTGTTGGTTTTGCAACCATGAGTTGTATCTTCTGACTACGCAAGTGTAGATTGTGATCATTCTAGAAGACTAGTATATACCTTCGTTTCTTTGTTGGTTATAGTTTGAAACTGGAGACGATGGATGCTAGCCACTTCACCAGAGTTCACAAAAGATGAAGTGAGGGTGAGAAGAGCTGAAAACAATGAGAGGATTCTGTGGGGTGAAGAAATGTGCACCTGCGCCCACCCGTTGTTGCTGCTGTTGCGCCCGCTGCTGCTGCGCCCTCGCACTGAAATTCTACCCTAAACCCTAACCCGCGCGCGCTGTGAGCAAGATCCTCCTCCCTCACGAGCAAGTAAATGATTTAAAATTTGAGAAACAGGAAAACAACAACGAAGAGGAAAGCAGACAGAGCGCTAAACCCTAACCCGCGCCCGCCCACAGCCCGATACCCGCGCACGATACCCTTACTGTAATCGTCGCCCAAACCAGAACCCGATACCCTCCGATACCCGCCCACGATGCCTTTCCTGTACCCGCAACGATACCCGCCCCTGAACCCTGCTATACCCGCTAAGATACCCTATTCTACCCGCCACGATACCCTGTTGAATCCACATACATAAAAATCGCATTTTCACACAATGTGATATTATAGAAATAGAATAGCAATTTGCAATCACTTCTATAATATCACCACGAATATCACTTTTTACAAAGGGTGATATTATAAAAATAATATAATTGTTGCAATTCAGGTGATATTAAAGAGGTAGCAAATCCATGATTGCTTCTCTTGGCTTTCACTTCTTTGCATTTCTTTGATTTTGTGCTTTTGTGAGCTTTGAGCTTTCATAATTTCAATTTTCTATTGCTACTACCAAATGATTTGAGAAATTTATTAGATTGAACCAATTGGATTTCACAACAATTAAATTGTTCACGAAGCATTTTAGGTTTACAAGTTCTTCCTTTAAATTCTTCTATTTGGGTTGCCATTGTTTGTAACAATTGAGTCCAAACAAATAGTAAAATTTTGACACATTTGTATAGAATGCATAATAATGATTTCAATAAGTCCTTAAAATAATTATTTGAAATATTTTGTAAAAAAATTTTCAATCATGCTTACATAGAAATTGTATTTTTACACAATTTGATATTACAGAAATAGAATAGCAGTTTGCAATCACTTTTGTAATATCACTTTTTCCACCGGGTGATATTATAGATATAATATAGTTGTTGAAATGAAGGTGATATTAAAGAGGATCCATAGAATGATATTATAGAGGTAGCAAATCCATTGCTTCTCTTGGCTTTACACTCCTTTGCACTTCTATGATTTTGTTCTTTTGTGAGCTGTGAGTTTTCATGATTTCAATCTTCTATTGCTACTACTAAATAATTTTGAGAAATTCATTCAATTGAAGTGATTTTGGATTCCAAAACAATTAAGTTCTTCAGAAAGTTTTTGAGATTTTTATTTGAAGATTTATTTGAAAGTTTTACACAACAATTCTTATAAAATTCTAATGATGAATGGATAGCATAGCAAGCGCCAACCCATTTCTTGCTCTACATTTTATCTAATACATAAAAATTCTACTTAAATTTTGAGGATAAATTCATCGGGTAGGATTCATTGGAAAAATTATTTTAAAAGAACCGTATTGCTTTCCTACACTTCTTCAATTGAAATGGATTTCAAAGCAAATACTCTAAAAATCATGCTGTATTTAATAAAACCCAAACCAATAAATTATATCGGTTTGACGTGGAAGCATGTCCAAAAACGTAACACACAAGTTGCAAATGTTCAAAATAATTAGGATTCATGGAAAAACTTAATTTTAAGACAACCCTATTGCTTTCCTACACTGTCTTCTTCATTTGAAATGGATTTCAAAACAAATACTCTAAAAATCATGCTGTATTTAATAGAACCCAAACCAATAAATTATATCGGTTTGACGTGGAAGCATGTCCAAAAACGTAACACACAAGTTGCAAATGTTCAAAATAATTAGGATTCATGGAAAAACTTAATTTTAAGACAACCCTATTGCTTCCCCACACTTTTTCAAATGGGTTTCCAAAAAAATACTTTAGGATTGATGTTGTATTTAATACAAACCAAACCATTAATTTGTATCGGTTTGACGTGGAAGCATGTCCAAAAAAATAACACACAAGTTGCAAATCTCTGCGAAATAATTAGGATTCATGGAAAAATTAATTTTGCGAACATTATAAAAAGAAATTGAAAGTGCATGCAGTATAATTCTTTAGTGTGTACAAAAACCTTGAATTCACTTCTAAATTAAATATTTGTTCAATATTTCAAAAACATGATATGAAATGATTTAGTAAACTACAGAAATACCTAAACCCGAGACCCTAAACCCTAGAGACCCTAAACCCTAAAGACCCTAAACCCTGAAAACCCTAAACCCTGAAAACCCTAAACCCTAAACCCTAAAGACCCTAAATCCTAAACCGTAAAATCCTTAATGATAAAATCACATGCAAACACTTGGGTGGTGCAAAGGTTGTGTTTGTCTAAATTTACAAACAGACCCTAACTTCACCAAAATCAAATTGACTTCCAGAAATTGCAAAAGAAAAAAAGAGAATGAAGACTTCTTGCCTAGATTCTGTTAGAAATAGAATCTAGAAATTAGTGCTTAACGGTGCAAGAAAGCAACCTCATAAGTACTTAATAGCTGTCAGTGGCTATTTCTGTCATGAACAATGTAGGTGGGAATCAAAAATCAAAGGAATTTGTGGAAGGAGTTCGGGATTTTCAAATCCTTCCTACAGCTCTTGCCTTCCCATTCGCGCCTACACATTGCCGCCAAAATTGTTTTGAATGTTGTTGCGTCCACGCGCGTTAGGGTACTCTCCTTCTCCGTCGCGAATGCATGGACGTTCATGCGAGATTTCACTTCTCTCATGTCATTATTGAACTCTATCAACTTCTGTACTTCTACTATCTAGAGTGTTGGAGTATTGCGCTTCGAGGATCTCGGTGAACGCGCTTGTTGCCTTCCGTATGTCCTCAGGTTAGAAGCCTTCAGCATTTTCAAACATTTTCATTCAATGGATTGCACATAGTTACTTTGTAAGCACATAGTAGTTTTGTGAGTGTGTATAATGTTTCTTTCAGCGCTGCCATCTATTGTTGAGTTCGTAGTTGCTGAAGTTGGCAGAGTGCGTGTGTTTCCAATGTTTATTACCGAAAATTGAGTTGCATGATTATGAGTTATGGACTTCCTCAATTTGTAGTGACAAGGTCTTTATTCAATGTTCAGTTCTCGACATCTGAGTTGCAGAATTCTGAGAGTGCAGTGCCCGATTATCTCGCCGAGAAACCCGGAACGCGAGATCACGGTTACTACGAGACTGCCAATACAGTGTCCGAGAAATCCGGAACTGTTTAGGTCGAGTCGACCTGAATACGAACAACGGTACATGAGTAATTTGTTAATGCACTTTAGGTCGAGTCGACCTGAATGTGAGATTGTCTACATTAGTCATTCGTTCATGCAATTCAGGTCGAGTCGACCTAAATGTGAGATTGTCTACATTAGTCATTCGTTCATGCACTTCAGGTCGAGTCGACCTGAATGTGAGATTGTCTACATTAGTCATTCGTTCATGCAACTTAGGTCGAGTCGACCTGAATGTGAGATTGTCTACATTAGTCATTTGTTAATGCACTTCAGGTCGAGTCGACCTGAATGTGAGATTGTCTACATTAGTCATTCGTTCATGCAATTCAGGTCGAGTCGACCTGAATGTGAGATTGTCTACATTAGTCATTCGTTCATGCAACTCAGGTCGAGTCGACTTGAATGTGAGATTGTCTACATTAGTCATTCGTTCATGCAACTCAGGTCGAGTCGACTTGAATGTGAGATTGTCTACATTAGTCATTCGTTCATGCAATTCAGGTCGAGTCGACCTGAATGTGAGATTGTCTACATTAGTCATTCGTTCATGCAACTCAGGTCGAGTCGACCTGAATGTGAGATTGTCTACATTAGTCATTTGTTCATGCAACTCAGGTCGAGTCGACTTGAATGTGAGATTGTCTACATTAGTCATTCGTTCATGCAATTCAGGTCGAGTCGACTTGAATGTGAGATTGTCTACATTAGTCATTCGTTCATGCAATTCAGGTCGAGTCGACTTGAATGTGAGATTGTCTACATTAGTCATTCGTTCATGCAACTCAGGTCGAGTCGACCTGAATGTGAGATTGTCTACATTAGTCATTCGTTCATGCAATTCAGGTCGAGTCGACCTGAATGTGAGATTGTCTACATTAGTCATTTGTTAATGCACTTCAGGTCGAGTCGACCTGAATGTGAGATTGTCTACATTAGTCATTCGTTCATGCAATTCAAGTCGAGTCGACTTGAATGTGAGATTGTCTACATTAGTCATTTATTCATGCAACTCAGGTCGAGTCGACCTGAATGTGAGATTGTCTACATTAGTCATTCGTTCATGCAATTCAGGTCGAGTCGACCTGAATGTGAGATTGTCTACATTAGTCATTCGTTCATGCAACTCAGGTCGAGTCGACTTGAATGTGAGATTGTCTACATTAGTCATTCGTTCATGCAACTCAGGTCGAGTCGACTTGAATGTGAGATTGTCTACATTAGTCATTCGTTCATGCAATTCAGGTCGAGTCGACCTGAATGTGAGATTGTCTACATTAGTCATTCGTTCATGCAACTCAGGTCGAGTCGACCTGAATGTGAGATTGTCTACATTAGTCATTCGTTCATGCAACTCAGGTCGAGTCGACTTGAATGTGAGATTGTCTACATTAGTCATTCGTTCATGCAATTCAGGTCGAGTCGACTTGAATGTGAGATTGTCTACATTAGTCATTCGTTCATGCAACTCAGGTCGAGTCGACTTGAATGTGAGATTGTCTACATTAGTCATTCGTTCATGCAACTCAGGTCGAGTCGACCTGAATGTGAGATTGTCTACATTAGTCATTCGTTCATGCAATTCAGGTCGAGTCGACCTGAATGTGAGATTGTCTACATTAGTCATTTGTTAATGCACTTCAGGTCGAGTCGACCTGAATGTGAGATTGTCTACATTAGTCATTCGTTCATGCAATTCAAGTCGAGTCGACTTGAATGTGAGATTGTCTACATTAGTCATTTATTCATGCAACTCAGGTCGAGTCGACCTGAATGTGAGATTGTCTACATTAGTCATTCGTTCATGCAACTCAGGTCGAGTCGACCTAAATGTGAGATTGTCTACATTAGTCATTCGTTCATGCAACTCAGGTCGAGTCGACCTGAACTGATACATATGATAGTAATTGAAGTAATCTAAAACGTATCCTAGGTAGATTGAATAGTTCTGTCATCAAATATGTTAATGAAATTATATACATGGAAATTTAGATCGAGTCGACCTAAACCGTATCTATAATTGTAATTTCGTTTAAGTGAAAATCTCGTAGATGTCCTGCTGACATTCCCGATATTCACAGATTCAGTCACCAAGAATTTTGTACGTAGTGATAATAGTGTGCAGATGGGATTCGGCTCACTGCATGTCCTCATTTCAGGTCGGTTCGACCTGAAGTGCGGGTACTCGCATCACAGACTTTCGTTTCAGAAGTTCGAGATTTTTATAGGAATAAAATAGGGAATTCCCTGTCGAATTGAACAGATGAAGATGGGTTCATTCTCTCAGAGTACAAGGGACACTTTAGGTCGATCCGAGCTGAAGTTCAGGATTGTACTCAGTCTTCTTACATTTATATTTTCGGCTGACAAAAATTATACAAGACAAGGGTCAGACACTTCAGATCGATTCGACTTGAAAACAAAGTTTACATAAATCTGAATTTATAAGGAATTTTAATGAATGATGTCAATTGCAGTTGAAACCTAGGCTTCAGAAAATAAGTTCGTTGCTGTCATAGATGTAGCTATAACATTTGGTCATTCAGGTCGGGTCGACCTGAACATGAATGAAATTGCATGATCTATGCTGCAATTCACTTACCCTATTTCACATTGCATTTTTACAGATATCCATGGATACTATAGATGACCCTGATGACATGGACATGTCATCGGGTTCTGAATCCAGTAAATTCAGACATGATGAAGAGGATTTCATGGCATCTTCAGAAGACGAATTTCAGAATGTCGAAGCAATGAATGTTGGGGTCCCGGAATGCGAAGGTCTACCGCGTCGGCTTTGGAATACTCGAGTTGTCACCTTGTACAATGAGGCTGGAGTGCTTGTGGGTGAAGGTGTCTGTCATAGTGTGAACTCTGACCTCGTTTTGGGTGCCAATGGCCCTCTTGGTGACACCCACGTGGCGATCCACATCTCCAAAACACATAGCAAAGAGGACCTACTAGAGAAACAAGTGTGCTCATTATTGGCTTGGCCTATTCATCTTGTCCACTGTCGTGGAGCTAGCCTTAGAGACCATGAGGCTAGGGACAAATTCAATTGTCTCCAACAGACTCTCTTAAATCCGCCCTCTTCGACGTCTTCGAGACCATGCACAAGTATGGTCCGAAATGCGCCCCGTGAAACAAATTTGAAATCGAAGGAGCTGCTTACTCAAGATTCCATCCATGCAGTGTCTACTAAAATATATTGTAGTCGCAACTGTGTTCAGCCATTTCCTAAGGATAAGATTCGAGCCTTTCGTGAACGCATGTATCGCAACTCCACGTTCAAGCACAAAACCTACATGAAAATGGATGTGCATAGGCAGGTGCATGTTGACGAGCGTGGTAGACGAATGGTGTCAATTGACAATACACCGGTATGTATGCGAGCGTGGATGCATATAGCTGGGGTTCCTGAGGCCACATTCTATCGCTACCAATTGTACATGAGGCGTGGTCGAGAGGCAAAGGACCATGATAATAAGGGAACGGTGAAGCCAAGGAAACACACTCAACAAGCTATAGCAACATTGAAGTGCATTCTGGAGAAAGAAGCAGATCACATGTCTCATTGTACGAAGATCCTGAAGTCAGGAGAGAAAGTTGTGGCCAAGATCCTACCTTCCACCTTTCAGTGGAAGGGTAAGATGAAAGAACTCAATGATGTCAATGTTGTTTTTGGACTGAGTGAAGTGTTAGCTTCGAACTTGAGTAAGATTAGGTGCTGTAAGTTCTCTGAGTATGAGGTGAAGAAGCTTGGAGACAATTTTGCGCGATGTGGCACGTGTGACAAATTGCAAGACCTCAAAAAGGGTGCTATAAGTGGATCTCACAATGAATTGAAGTATTCTCGGAAGTTGGATAGGCACATTGAGATTGCTCGAGCTCATCGGGAGTTGTATTATGCAAACCGTCACCGTTTAGTAGCTTTTCCACACGAATGCCTCACAGTTATGCATGACAAGATGGATCATGCAAAGACTACTTCTCTAGTCTTTTGCCATAGGAGTAAGGAGCTTGATGGCCTTGTGAAATTGCCTATGTCTGTCACTGGCATGATTGCTCATGGTCATGGAGATGTGCGTTACGCACATTACGGGTTGGATCTCTTTAAACACGATTCAAACTATACAATTGGTTCTATGGCAAAGTTGTTGCGGGATCTGGAATTGCCATCGAAGTCTTCTTCTCGGCAATTATTTTCTGAGTCAGGGTCTTCAAATTTGTTTAGGGTAGTGCTGTAAGGTAAAGAAATGTGCGACGCGTCACTGCCACCACCTCCAATGAATGCAGTTCCAACAGTGCCTTTGCTTCCTATTTTGAACGTGCAAATGGACAATGCCACCGGCAACAACAAGAACAGATATGTTTTCTGTTTCTGGTCTCTACTTGTTGCTAACAAGATCTTCAGAGAAGTGTATGTGAACTTCATGATTGTTGGTCACACACATGACGACATTGACGCATTGTTTGGAAGATGGAACATGCTGTTGAAGAAGGAGAACTTCCCAACAATCCCGGCGCTCATGAAGTCATTCATGGATGTTGAGTCCATTCCTACTATCCCTCACCTCATAGAGGAGGTGCCTGATTTCAAGCGTTTCATTGCAGGAAAATGGATGGATGGTGATGAAATCCTTGTGGGACACACAAGCCCGCAACAAGTGAAGTTCTACCTAGACTCTATTGGATGCCCAGTCATGAAGTACAAGTTGAAGTGCACAGATGAAAACTAGTTAGGCAGACAAGGTCAAGCCATTAAGTTGTGGAAAGAAGACGATGAAGGACGGAGTCTGTGGCCACGTGGTGTGCCTTTGCCAGTTCCACTCAACCCAATGAAAGGTGTCAATGACATTGTCAAAGGTTTATCAGGATTCATAAACTATTGGGACGACTTGTGTAGAGTAGACGTGAGTGGAGAACATCGTAGGCGCTATGAGAATGTGGTGCGCTATTGGCGTGGTGTAAAGGCAGCTCTTCAAGAGCCACTTCCTACTTCTAGTGCTCTAAAAGACAGTTTCTAGCCAACTACTCGTATTCAAGTGACAGAAGCTGATCATTTAGACGAAGATGGTGAAGATCTCGAAGAACATGGAGAGGATGAGCCTTATGTTGGGCCCTTGAGGGATCGTCCACAACCATCCTTTAGGGTGGCTTGAGATCTATACGAAGGGTATTTTGTTGCAGTTCGCCCTGCAGATGGTGATAGCAGCCCAGTTTGGATTGCTAGAGCATTGTCTGATCCAAACTCTAACCCCGAGAAACCAAACTGTGTGCACATTCAATACTTTCGGCCAACATCACGCAATCAAGAAGTTTAAGACTTCTATGAAGGATGGGATAGTGATAGAGGTTTGCTTTGGAGGGTTGATGAAACTAAAGAACCTGCGTGGGAGACAACAAACGCTTTAATTATAGCATGGAAGTCTCAAAACAGAAGAGGTACTCGCCAATGCAGAATCAAGATCCCTATAGTTCAAATCGAAATTATCAACCAGAGTTTGGCTTCATATATATGATATGGAGAAATCATGTACATACATTGGATGCATTTTAACTATGACATTCATATGGAGGGTATTGTTTTATTTCTACATCTTATATGAAGTTGTTTTTCATTGCATAAGCGTTGGACCCTTAATATTATAATAGATGATAGTCGTTTAAGTTTTTTTTAGAGGATATAGGTTTCCGTTGATTGATTCTATTTTAGTGTTTGATACTGCATGATTGTTTTCAAGTGTATGTTTTGTGTTTACAAAACAATGGAATTTAAATATAGTCTTTAATATATATATATATTTTTAATTCTTGAGCTATATTTTCTCTATTTTTTAATTCATTTTCTTATTTGTGTATCACTAAATATATTTTATTTGAAATTACATTGCTATTGGAGAAAAAAATGTAGTGGATATATCCACTATTTATTTGGTTAACATGTAAAGCACTTGTCACATTCTGGGTAGGGGGTCGGTTGGTTGTTACAACTTTCTTGCCGACAAAGCTCACTTAGTAGCACCAAGTCATGTTTTTTCTCTCATGCGTTCATACAAACCCAATGGGAATCAAACCCGGACCGCTTCAATGAGATGAACAACCCCTTACAACCAACCGCGGAGCTTATGACTTGGTGTTTAAAAGATGTCATTCTCTTCACTTATATAAATCAGAACATATACCCTAAAGCAAACTTCATGTATTTCAACAGTCCATCACTGAAAAGACTCTCATTTTAATGGAAATTGTGTATTACAACTAGCAAAGTTAGTGTTTGCCCACCTAAACTAGTTAACATTACAATTCACTTTTTAGGGCCTAAATGGAAAATATTATTATGAGAGGCCCTAAACCTCTCAAAATATTGAATATTGTGTTTCAATAACTACCATTGCTAGTAATGCACAAGGGTCATGTTTTTTTTATGCAGTGGACTAATAGTGCTTTCAGACAACAGTACTAAAAACAATAACAATAGAAACCTCCTAGATGCATGTGTTTTGAAAGAACATGTAACTAACACATTTTATCTTTGATTGTCCTCTACAGATTCTACCGATTGCAGTGCGGAATGTGTTGGACGAGAATGTTCGTTTGGCTATCATCCGGATTAGTAGAGTCTTTCAAAAGCTATGTGAAAAGGAGGTTTGCAAAGCAGATGAAGAGGAACTCATGAAAAATACTGTATTAGTAACTTGTCTGCTGGAGAAGGAATTCCCACCAACATTTCTGAACATCATGTCACATCTACCTATACATCTAGTGCAACAATTATTTCTATGTCGACCTGTGCACTATCGTTGGATATACCCTATAGAACGGTATATGAAAACTTTGAAAGACTATGTACGTACTATGGCTCATCCAGAAGGCAGTATAGCTGAAGGGTACAAAATGGAAGATGCACTAGGCTTCAGTACAGAGTACTTGAAGCAATACAAGGGAACAACACATCGTGTGTGGGACACAATAGAAGAAGAGCACTGTATGCATGATGAGATTGTGAACGTTAATCGAAGGAAGAGGAGGAAGCTACCAGATGATGTTCGACACTATGCACATGCTTTCATGTTGGACAATGCAGAGTCTTTACAACCATGGCGAGAATAAGTGCTTTTTACCATTGTGATGTGAATTTCTGTTGAACAACATGTTCTTTCACAAGTGTTACGTCTATCCAGAAAGTGGTACCTCCATAACATACTGCACATCTCCAATGTAGAGAACAAAACATTCATTTGAGGTCATGTCCTCTCCAATGTTTCTATAAGCTTCAACAGAAGCAACAATCATTCAAAGAATGTCACATTCTAAAGTTGTAGTGAATGGTATGTAGTGGACAATGTCTAGGATATTGTCATTTGTAAACAATATTGCAGGATAGGAAATAAGACACTCTCATCTTAACAGCTCTTTTATGACATGACAGGAACTACATAGCAACTAGGGCAGCACGTTGGGTTCAGAGGGATGCATTTCGTATTGAAGCTCGCTGTATCCATGGAACTGCAACCATAAGGTACCCACCAGAATTAAGTGATCTACCGCCTTTCTTGGAGTGGTTCACATCAGCTGTGAAGGATGCCATACGCGTAGGGGTGCATGTACAGGATGACATCCTTCAGTATGCACAACCACCAGAGAGGTATGCAACATCACATCGCCACATGAATGCATTTGGGACGCATATGCGTGTCCGCAGTTCAGAAGATGCACTTGCTACTCGAGACTCAGGTGTGGTTGCGACTTTCACACGACAACTTCGTTGGGGCTTAATGAACGGAAGGCCAATAGAATGTAGCGATGATTACGTGGGTTACATTGGGTAAACATGAGGTAATAGGAGCCAATAAAGGTGTCACACTTCCTTTTCTTGAGCTTTGTTTGTAAATAATTTTAATTGATTCTTGAATATTAAAAAAAAAACTACACTAATGTATTCAATATTGTAAGTAGATTCTTAAAGATGGATTACATCCATACATAGAAATGTATATATATTCGAAAAGGACAAAAATGTGAGTGTCACGCTTGCTTTTTGTGCTAAATAGTGCTTAATTGAATGACTATCGTGACATTTTGGATGAATATTGTTTTGGCACCTTCACGAATTCATCCAAATTCAAACTTCGATGCCGTGTGGAGCCGTTTCTCTTTTGCTGAGTTCTAGCGCATGACCTCGCTCTTTCCTTTCGGCAGAGCTGTGTAAACTTTGTGTTCACGTTTAGGGTTTCTCCTTGCCTGGCATCCTACTGTTGTTCCCTTCTCACTAAATTTTGTGGAGAGTGTTGTTAGAGTTTTGGACTACTGAGACTTGTGAAAGTCTGGCGCAACCACATTGAAGGATACACTCTTTTAATTTTACTAGGGTTTAGGGGAAGCGTGAAGGAATTTGAGCTGTGTGTACTTGGGGAGAACTATGGCGCGATTGTAGGTTTATCTTGCTGCGGTTTTAGGATGTCTCCAGCTGCTTAAGGGTTGCCGCAAACACATTCAAGTGCAGAATTTCAGATTTTAACGTAATCCTATGTTAGGGTGCGTTTAGGTGCTAGTCCTCACGCATGTTTGTTGCATGTGCATTGCTATTGTGGCACCATCGCTGTTCTTGTTGCTGCTGGCAACATCGTCGTTGTTGTTTCTTGTTGGTGCTGGTGCTGGTGCTGGCAGTTTAAGGTTTCAGCTATGTTCAATCCAGTGCTCCGTGTCTTCCCAAGTTCTGGGGATGGAATAACTGATGTAGTGTGGATCCATGGGTGCATTTTCAGAACCTTCACTTTCGAAATGGCTGAATCTGAACTTCAAAGGGGACCTGTCAAGGAAGACGGTTACTTGGCTTGGTCCACAGAGAAGAGGAAGGCGTCTGCACGGGAGCGAACACGGCGATGTCGAGCAAGAAGAAAGGCCGGTTTGGTTGAAGAAGAAGAACTAGCACCTATAGGAAGAATTGAACAGGGAGAATGTCAAAGACTTGAACATTGTGCTTCTAGGGCCAATAGAATTAGCCAAGACATTGCTAGGGAGATTGCAGAGTTTGCCTCTTCCCGCTTGGAAGAATACAATGTTAAAATTCAGCACCTTACTGTGCAAAAGTTTTTGGGCCACAGTTATATGAAAGACATGATTCCACCATTCTTGAGTAACTTGAAATCTATGAAATTGCAACAGAATGTTGTTTCTAGTATAAGAGAGGGTATGAGAGAACATTTGGTTGGGGTGAAGCCATCAAAGATTGCAATGGCTAAAGATATCTTGTGCACCTTTGCTTCATCTTCAGTCGTTGGAAGTGGTCAGGGTTTGGCTGCTATGTTGGGGGTGGACAGGAGAAACATATCGAAGGCGCGGGCTAGACGGCTTGTTTTGGATACCGCAAACGATGCTTTCTGGCTGCATCATCGCCGAAAAAGTCATAGCGATTCCCTCGCAGAGAATGTGAAGGCCGCAGTGGAGCATTGGTGGGCTACTGAGACCACAGTGTCTTCAAATCGGAAGGATATTGTAAGTTTCCATGAAGGTCTGAGACAATGGATTTCACATCCAACACATTTCCTTCAGTGTTCACAGGTATTGCCTTACTTTTATTTCTCACTATTGTAATTTGATGCTAAATGTTGTCCTTGCAATGTACTGCTGTTGCTGCTGCACTTTATGAAACTTCTGTGTTGGAAGTGGGGTGCTTTGGCCATCACCCGTTAGGCTTTTCTGCTTACAATGCCAATGCGATTAGAAAGTTCACTGCCTTTATCTTGCTTTCGTGCTGAAGGTTGCATGCTTGAGATACTTAGATCCATTTGTTGCTTGTGCTTACAGTGAATGTCACTTGCTGTGCTAAAAGTGCACTATAGCCTGTGCTTAGGGTGCTTCAGCTATATCCCTTTCTTTTGCCTTGCTTTTGTGCTGAAAAGGGTGTACTTGAAATACTTGAAATCATTTGTTAGTTTTGCTGTGCTGAGTGGTGTGCTTAGGGTGCTGGATTGCTTGTGGCCTTATGGTTCAAGTACTTTACTGGACTCCTACTTTGGTATTGAAGGTGCTTAGGGTGCTGGATTGCTTAGGGTACTGGATTGCTTGTGGCCTTATGGTTCAAGTACTTTTTTGGACTCCTACTTTGGTATTGAAGGTGCTTAGGGTGTTGGATTGCTTGTGGCCTTATGGTTCAAGTACTTTTACTGGACTCCTACTTTGGTATTGAAGGTGCTTAGGGTGCTGGATTGCTTAGGGTACTGGATTGCTTGTGGCCTTATGGTTCAAGTACTTTTTTGGACTCCTACTTTGGTATTGAAGGTGCTTAGGGTGCTGGATTGCTTGTGGCCTTATGGTTCAAGTACTTTTTTGGACTCTTACTTTGGTATTGAAAATGCTTAGGGTGTTGGTTGCTTAGGGTGCTGGATTGCTTGTGGCCTTATGGTTCAAGTACTTTTATTGGACTCCTACTTTGGTATTGAAGGTGCTTAGGGTGCTGGATTGCTTAGGGTGTTGGATTGCTTGTGGCCTTATGGTTCAAGTACTTTTACTGGACTCCTACTTTGGTATTGAAGGTGCTTAGGGTGCTGGATTGCTTAGGGTGCTGGATTGTTTGTGGCCTTATGGTTCAAGTACTTTTACTGGACTCCTACTTTGGTATTGAAAATGCTTAGGGTGCTGGTTGCTGAGAGTGTTGGGTTGCTTAGGATCCTGGGTTGCTTTTGGTGCAAGTTTTAAGGTGCCTAATGTGCTTTTACTTTGTCGGACTTGTATCTGAAGGTGGTATGCTTAGGGTACTTTAAACCATGTGATCCTTTTGCTTGCAACGAATGTCAGCTTGTGGACCCCTGAGCACAGGTTCTGATTTCTTTGATTTGTGTTAACTGGTATGCAGCTCGAATTTTATACGGCTTTCAAGGCCAAGAACCTTGACCTTGTTTGTAGCTTGACTTCTTTTGAGAACCTGAAGCCGTGGTGGGTCAAGTGGTTGCGAATGTGGAATACCTGTTGTTGCCGATACCACCAGGAGTTGACAGAGCTAATGATTGCTCTCGACATTATGAGGACTGATAGACAGGGAATTCATTTAGATTGTTCTTATGATTGTGCGATGATCTGTGGTGGCTTAGGGTGTGGTGAAGGTGCGGGTAGTATGTGTGCAGCTCATCTTCAAGTGTATGAGAGGCTGACTAACCTGTGGACATCCATTTTGTGCAAGAAAGACGAATTGTCAATGTGGCACAAGCGGGACTGTTTAATGGGTGAATGCGTGGATTGTGGAATCCAGATGCTTTGGATTTGTCCGCAGGAAATGACATCTGAGCAGATCGTCAAGTGGAAGAGCATCGGATACAAGGTGGTGGGGACAACGGAGGAAGGAATCCCAAGGAAAGCCTCAACCTTGGAATATAAAGAAACAACTCCCCGTGAGTTGATCAATTACCTGAAACCCAAGTTGCAAGTGTTTGTGTTGCATAATTATGTAGCATCTTGGCAGGATTATCAATTTAAAGAGTTGTTTACCTCTGTTCCTCCTGGAACTTTAATCTCTTGCATTGATTTTTCAAAAAATTATACTTTAAAGGTTCAAAATGAGATACAAAGTATGCATTGGCACAATGATCAGGTCACAATCTTGGTTCATATCACTTACAAGTTAAATCCTGATTGGGACAGAGATAGCAATGAGGCTCTTTTGTTGAAAGAAACTCATTATTATGTATCTGATGATAAAACTCATGACTCTCTTTTTGTCCAACATTGTCTTATGCTGAATTGGGAACATGTGAAGGGCCAAGGTTTCACCCCCAATAACCATATAGTTTGGTCAGATGGATGTAGCGGGCAATTTAAGAGTGCACGTGCTTGGTATTTCATAAGTAGATATCCTAAGTTGACTAGCAGTGCCACATTGGTAGATGGTTGCCAAATGTCTTGGAATTATTTTGGGTCTGGTCACGGGAAGGGAGAAGTAGATGGTGTAGGTGCCTTGCTGAAGAGAGAGCTCCGTAAAGAGCAGCTGAAAGCGGATGGAAGGAAGCTACAGAGTGCTGCTGAGATTGTTCAGTTCCTGAACGAGCAAGCTTTGAAGGTGCACGCAAGACCCCAAAGTGCCCGGAGTGAGACATCAAAAATTTTCTGGCTAATTCCTAGAACTTGCCTAGGTAGTGTGGACCGAAGTGACAGCAGGCAAGCGGAACGTGTACTGGGAAGCATGTCGAACCATCAATGCCGTTCGGTGACAGCAAGAGACCCAACACTCCTGCAGTATCGCCAGTTGTCTTGTTTTTGCTATGTGTGTTTGGGGTATGAGACCCAGCATACTTGCTACCAATCAGACCATGTTCGAGAATTCAGTTTGTACAAGTTGAGACCCAAAGCTCCATTTCAGGCTCGAAGACTTTATGATGCAAATGAGGAAGTGGAAGCTGGCACTGGTGGAGAGTGGATTGCGGATGGTTTGTGCTTGGGGGATAATGTTGCTGTACGAGCCCCACTTGAAGAGGAGCCGTGGTGGCTCATAATCGTGGTGAAGGCAACGTACACTGTTGAGGAGGCCTTCACTGACCCAGATGAAAACACGTATTTTGCTGGAGATGTTGTTTTCAATGGAATATGGTATGAGAGGCTCAAAGAAGGGAGTCGAACGTATTTGCTAAGAAATGACAGAGAACCAAGTATGGTTTATAGCCATTTGGTGCTCACTTCCAAATTTAGTTTGCCTCCTATTGCACATCCTATCAAAAGTAGGTTATCAGGGTTTGAATTGAAGGCAGATGTCAAAGAGATCATTGATGAGGCCCTGAGGTGTGCCGTGTTATTAGACTAGAACCTAGATGCTCTTGTAATTTGCCCTTTTCACCGTATTTTTTTTAATACAACTTACTTTTCTAATGGTGATACATGAAATACTTGGTAATTGTGCATGATAAACTGAATTTTGGTTTTAGACTTTGTAAATTGATCTTACTTTCAATACTAGTATTGCATTTAACACTGAGATTTGAAAAATAAGACCCCTGATGATGACTTTCAAGATGCTTTCTAGTTATGTACTTGTGATAATTTTAGGCCCAACTGTTTTGCAATTGGGGATTCATTGTGGTATATATGGTGAAATATTTTTGCACCACATTGAGGATGCACTGGCAAAACCAAAATCCCACAAAATTGTAGCTTCAAATCCTTTGAAGTGAACATGCTTTGGATGCCTTCGCCAAAACTGAAAAAAGCCAACTTTATTTTGCACTGCAGCGTCATTGCTAGAGTTGCACTAGCAAAACCAAAATTCACAAAAATTGCAGCTTGCATTAAACATGCGATGGATGCCTGAGAGCAAAACTGAAAAAAGACAGCTTGATTTCGTCAAGCAGCTTCATTGATGGGGTAGCATGGGATGCTGCGTCTCATTCTGAAGAAAGATGGATGCCTAGGAGCAAAACTGAAAAAAGACAACTTGATTTCATCACGCAGCTTCATTGCTACGATAGCATGGGATGTTGTGTCTCATTCTAAAGAAAGCCAGCTTGATTTCGGGGGATGACAGCTGGTCTGGAGTCACTGCACTACTAATCTTTAAATCAGTATCAATTAAGAAAGATCTGTGATTGTATTGCCTTGGAATTTGAATGCACCAAAGAGACCAACATTTGAGGACTTGAAGCAAAAATTAATAAGGACTAAAGCCTTATCTAGAGAATTTGTGACATTTGAGTAACAGAATAAAAAATTAATAAGGGGTAAAGCCTTATCTAAAGATTTTGCAACTATAAAAAGGCTAGGTCTAGCTTAGGCAAGGGCAATTATAGGCATGAATTCTAGCCCTCTACCGTGTCATGATGTAGAGCTTTACCAAACTTTGCAAAGAAGGTATTAAAATTGGACATTTGGAAGTATACTTTAGAGTAAAAACTGTGTAAATATCTTCACAAATTGTCTACTTGTAACTTTCACATGTCTCATGCTCAAAATAGAATGATGCAAATATTTTCACAGGCAGAATGATTTTAGAAATCTAAACAATTTTAATTTATTTTTTTAAGAAGATGGATTTCTTAGTTGTCCAAATATTAGTCCATTTATAAAAAATATGTGATACATTAATTCATGAAGCATCGGTTTATATTCCTATAAGTCTTGAATTTTAGTGCACATAAAAAGATATGATGGATTGATCTACGCCTTTAAGTTCTTATTGAAGTCTACATTCGAAACATGTAAATATTTTATCATGTGCATGTCTTTTTATAAAGTTTCTATATTGCCATTTTTATGAAGGTAGTCCTTTAGATTAAAGAATACAATGGTGTAAGTGCAATAGAAGAAAATTTAATTAAATTATAAAGTGTTTGTATGTCTTTATGTTCAATTTACATTTCCTAATTGATTGCTAATATGTCAAAGTTTAAATGCAAGTCCACGATAGGGCAATAATATTAGATACCATTAAATGAATATGAAGAGTTTGAATTTGAATTATACAATTGGTCAACACTTGGAAACTAGATTCATCTAAGTCCACAACTACTTGTCTTGTAATGCTTATTTTGGATACTATGAGATCATGTACAAACCTCATCACATTAAAGAAAAAGGAGAATTAGGATAGAAATTATAAAATATTAAATTTGAATTCAATAGTTGACAAATGTTTTTGATCCACAGAATACATGCATATTTTGATAAGACATACATGTTATATAAAATGGCTTTGCTTTGAATTACATAGACCTTATCTTTTAATTCACGTATAATTTAAAAAGAAAACAAAAAAGTAAATTCCCTTGGTGTGTGTGTGTGTCAAGCATCTCTTGATGTAATTTTAAGTTGAAAAATTTAAATTTTCCTAACTTATAGAACTTGATTGTAATTGTTTAATTTATACATTTTCATATTGAAAAATAGTAATTTGAAGAAATTGAATTCAAGGTGATTTGGGGCAATTATTGACAAAAAAACATACAATCCCTTCTCCTAATAGGGGGTAATTATATGACATGTGGGCCTTACATAATCATCAATATTTAATTTTTAAATTTTTAGAGAAGTATCTTTAGGATCTTATACCTTAAGTACTAGTATGAAAAAATTGGATTAAAGGTTTAGGATCCATCTATATTTAAGTTCCTTTACACCTTCTATGACTATAGACATTTCTTGAGTTCTATTTTTTTAACAACTTCTTGCATTGTACATAATGAAAAAAATTAATGAAAAATTGAAATGAGGACGTAGGAGTGTATTTTGTGGAAAAAGACACTTGATTTCCATCCTTTACCAAAATATTATGCAAAAGTTTGTCTACAATTAGATAAAAAAACAAATTCATTAATATCTCTTTGACATAAGGAATTCAATCATCATTATTTCAATGGTGGGATTGTTCAAATAAGCTAGCTTAACGCCTTCAACAATTATTTTTTTTTAAATACACAAAATTACATTGAAAAATGGTTATTTTTTTAAAGAAGATGCATGCTTACATTGCCTAGAAAATCAGATAGTCCATAACCTTCTCATATTTAAAGGCCATATTTGTTATATAATTGAGACTTTTTGCTCTTGAGATTTTTATCCTCCAAGTCTTGACCCTAAACCACTTTATCTCTTTATAAGTAATATTTTAGGCATAGAACTAACAATGTTACCCAAACCTTAGGATCCATTATAGAATTCATCACAATTTGAGCATCAATTACTTTCCATTTCAAATACTAATCTTTAAAATGGATTTAAGAAAACAACCATCATGTTTCAAAATCTAAAAAAACATTGAAATTACTAGCAAACATATAGGATTTCCTAGCAATCACAAAGTAGAATTTTTTTAATGAGATCTATTTAGATTGCTACATTCCCAACAATCTCGGCTTTCATCATTCTTTAAAAGCATAGTATGACTCCTAATTCTCATTTTCCATGGCAATAGCTTGCATTGCCTTTGCTTTGGTAATATTAAGAAATTACATAGTATCTTTTGTATTATTGTCCCAATTTAAAAAAAGGGAAGTAATGAACTCATCAAGCTTAATTGAAAAGTAACTCAAAGATTTATAATTACTCCATTCTAGATCCAAGCATTATGCAAAATTTTAGAGCACGTGGACCATTCCTTGGTGAGTGCTTAGGGGCATACTAAGAATGTAACTAAGGGATATACAACTAAAAACATCCTTGTGTAGCAAACAAAACAAACCTAACTTAAGGTATGGATTACAATTGAACAACTCTCAATTGTAAGCTAAAAATTTGCACACAAAGTCAAATATTAATCCCAAATGGAGATTACCTATAAATGGTTCATCAAGAATCTTAACCTTCAAAATGTCAAAGTCCTTTCCTGACCCTAAACGAAGTTCCACCTAACTTCAAATACCAATCTACCAACCAAAACATTAAATACATTTTGTACCTCATGTATCACCCTATCTTGCACCACAAATTGCTGAAAACTTTATGCATTTCCCACAAGCAAATTCAAACAGGTTGAATTAAAAGAGCAATTGCACTATATTTTCACAAATTACATGGACAAGTATAAAATAAAATCAATTGTTCTTTACCCTACTCCTAGTTACCACCTTTTGTATTTTTTCAACTTGTAAGCCAATGATTTCTGGCTGTACATCTCCTTTCCTACATTCATGTCTACGAGAACTTCCGTTTTTGGAAGGAGATCGTCTAGACAATCTTGTGGTTTTACATGCATCACCACTCTCGTTAGACGCACATGATTTGCTAAGCTTCTTCCTCATGCTAGAATCATCTATACATGGATCACAAGACCTCTTTACACTAAAAGAGTATCTCTTGCCACTTGTATCAGGCGGACTTGCCACTGCTAGACTCAACTCCACTGGACTCAGCTCCTGTAAACTAGCTTCCACTAGACTCAGCTCTACTGAATGAGTTGGCTCCATCAGATTCGTTGCAATCACTATACTCTGCGTGGCTGCGGAGATAGGAATCCAGTAGGGTGCAAATTAGCGCTGAGAAAGCCAACAACATGAATTCAGACACGAGAATATACACTCACAATAACTGAAAACATTGGCATCTTTGGGGAATCAACCAGCAAATTCAAACTTACCCGCCTCTTCGGGAGGACACAACAACACTGCATCAATATCCTTTGTTTTCAACATTGTTGCCAAGTCAGGATTTAGGGTATTGTTGCTTGTAACACCTGCTACCTCCTTAATTGGGGAGTCAACCTCATCGAAATCGTCACCATGAAGAGCTGATTTTGTTTCAGGACGGTCTTTAAGCCCCTCATGAAGTGGTGTGGCATCTTTCAATCTGCTACCTGAAATGCAAGCCTGGACTTCGGGCTGTACTTGATAGATTGATCCAGACGATCCTTTATCCGATTGTTTCCCCTTAGATTGTGACCCTGCAAACAAAAGACACAACCAGTCACTCAAAATTTGCCAAAAATAGCCTAACCCAGCACTATTTATGTCTTCATTGCAATAAATGAAACCAACAACACAATAGGGACCCAATTATACATACCCTATGTATTTAAGTAGCTCAAGCTTTGCTCTGGTTAATTTCGAGATCCTAAATGTGATCCATTGCTATCCAAAACAGCCTCCGAATTACTTTGAGCACGTTCAGTAACTCAAAATTGCTAATTCCTAAACCCCCGCTTGTTATATACCCTAATTAGAATCTGAAGAACACATTTTTGTGTCCGACAAGCACTAAAAGAAAAAGCAGGGTTTTGCGACTGCGGTTTGCGACTGGTTTGTAGTCGTATCGAACGTTTGCGACTTGGTAATATTCTGGAGTCCGCAGTTGCAGTGAACAAGTCGCATGAGTTGCACTGCAGTCGCGAGGTTGTTTGTCATTCGATAGGCAATGGAGAACTTCGTCGATGAATTGCTGTGACATGGTTGCTGATGTGGAAGTTATTTCACTTATTTGTGTGCAACTAGTTTGCGATTAATGTGCAACTGGTTTGCGATTGACATACAACTGGTGTGCAACTAGTTTGCGATTGATGTGCAACTCGTTTGCGATTGACATACAACTGGTTTGCAACTAGTGTGCAACTAGTTTGCGATTGATGTGCAACTCGTTTGCGATTAGTGTGCAACTGGTTTGTAATTGACATACAACTGGTTTGCAACTAATTTGCGACTTGGTTATAATTTATAGAGTTGTAGATTATAGAAATCTACATATTGTAGAAATCTACAAAGTGTAAAAATCTACAAAATATATAAATATTAGAATTTCACTATCAAAATTCATTACACAAGAATGCTATAACTTACCATTCTTATCTGTTCAAGCTGATGGTATTCTTGACAATCGATATGGGACAATTGAATCGATTTTCAGTCATGTTCTAGTTGCATTGCACTTGTTCTCTAGTTGCATTTGAATTGTTTTTTAGTTGCACTGTAGTCGGGCTCTAGTTGCATTATAGTTGATTCCTAGTTGCATTTGAGTTATTTCTAAGTTGCAATCTTCTAGTTTTTAGTTGCAGCCTGTAATCAGAGCGATTGCATTTTTCCACGGTGGACTCTACTTTGCGGATAGCTGTCCACATGGACAACTGCGATGAATGCTGGATGTAGAATATCTCATGTCAGTAATAGTGTTACAATATCATAACCCTATTCTTCATTTTCCAACTACTTTGCGACTACAACTACATACACGTGAAATTTGGTGCAAATACAGAGGGCTACAGTCGCATCTCAGTTGTATAGGACACATAGTCGCATCTCAGTGGGTTGCAACGGACACGTTTTTCTTCTAGTGAAGAAATTCATGAGTATTCCAGAATCCAAGTACAAATGCATGGGCGTCTAGCACCTAAGCACAGAGCAAGTGAGTATTCAGCACCCTGCACTTGATGCCTGATTATCCAGCACCTAAGCACAAAACAAGTGAATACCAACCACCCAAGCAGAAATACGTGAGTATATAGCACCTAAGCAAAAAACAAGTGAATACCAACCACCCAAACAGAAATACGTGAGTATATAGCACCTAAGCAAAAAACAAGTGAATACCAACCACCCAAGCAGAAATACGTAAGTATACAGCACCTAAGCACAAAACAAGTGAATACCAACCACCCAAGTAGAAATATGTAAGTTTACATCACCTAAGTACAGAATAAGTGAATACCAACCACCCAAGCATCAATACGTGAGTATACAGCACCTAAGCACGAACTGAAGCACGAACACCCTCGATATCGATAGCCAAGCAGAAAACCAAGTCTGAACTCGTGAGTATCCAACACCCAAACACAAACCCAAGCACAAACACGAGAATCATCAACAGCTAAGCACAAATCTAAGCACAAAGACAAAAATCACCAATTACTAAGCACAAACCTAAGCACTAAGCGAGAATCACCAACATCTAAGCACAAACACAAGAATCACCAACAGCTAAGCAAAAACCAAAACACAAACACGAGAATCACCAACAGCTAAGCAAAAACCGAAGCACAAACACAAGAATCACCAGCGGCCAAGCCCAAAATCAAGTATAAACACTTGAGTATCAAGCACCCAAGCCTAAATTCAGGAGTATCTAGTACCAAAGCTTCAAAGCTCGAGTATTCCAACACCATACACAACAAAAAAGAGTATTCCAACACCATGCACAACAAAAAAGAGTATTCCAACATCCAAGTATACTCACAACCACATTCCAGCTTCTGTTGCTCGAGTTCATGAGTATTCCACCAACGAAGTACCCTTGTCACTACGTCCCAGCACCCAAGCCAAACTGATGAGTACTCCAATAAAGCACCCAATTGCAACCATGTTCCAGCAGCCAAGTACCCTTGTCACTATGTCCCAACACCCAAGCCAAAACTGATGAGTACTACAATAAGGCAAGTACAATTGCAACTACGTTCCAGCATCCAAGGACAATCCGAAACCATACTGTAAATGTGGAAGCACTTAAAACAATCATATTTTGTCACTGAAGCCCAACAACAATGCCAAAGCACCAAATTAGTAAAGCACCAAATTAGTAAAGCATCAGAGTTGAGGGATTCACTCACATTCAAGGATTGGAATACCAAAATTGTCCTTCAAAGTCTCACTCAGCTCCTCCATGGACCTTGCCAACGATGACTTTGCAACGTCATCTTCGACACCTAATTCCCGTGAGCGGAAACCAAATGAACTCCACCATGCCGGATGAAAAGTCTTTTTGCAAATCACACACGCATTTTCAGTCTCTGCAACCTTGGCAATGCAGAATGGATGATACAAATGCCTGCAGCTTACCATAACAACATCGAACGATGTGTACCACCGGTTACAAAAAGAACAGGCTTCCAATTCGAACACAGTTCCGGCCTCATCTGACAAATGAGGATGCAGGCAAGGTTTTGGCCAGCAAGCCACTCCTCCTCCTCCTTGCTGCATCCGGTGGATCTGATCCGCAACTACATCCTTGTATCCTCGCACCTCCTCCAACTCTCTCTTCACCACTACCATGTCAGCCTCAAATTTCCACATGTCTAGACCAGCATCGATATACAGCTCATTTGCTTTCTTGGCCCTTCTTTGACAGTCTTCAAAACTGAAGTTAACATACTCTAGCTTCTTACATTGCACTTGTCGCTCTAACCTCAAGCTCTCTAACTTTTGTAATCCAACAACAAACAGATCATTGCCTTCATCGAGGTTGTCTCTGAATTGTTGTACCTGTTAAGAGAGAAAGAGAAAATACCCTAAACTCAGAAGACATCACAAAGCTAGAATCCCTGCTAGAGCAAGACAAATTCCAGGTAGTGACACCCTAAGCCCTAAACCCGAATCCCATCAAGATCACTAAAGGACTATGGACCCTAAATCCTAAACCCTGATCTGAACTACATGAAACTGAGCAAGAATCCTAAACCGAATAGCAAGAAATTACTCACATTTGTCTCTAATGCTGAGATTAATAGATCGTTTTGCCGCAATCCTTCCTCCACCACCTTCACGTTCTCAGCCACTTCCTTTGCATCAGCATTTCGATCGTCCACCCCAAATTTGAATCCAATGATTCTCTCTGCAATGTTGGATTTTGAAGAATTCAAAAACCTCTCCTTACTTTCGGTGTTCGCCAGCAGCTCGCCTTCAACAACCAAAACCTCTTTTGCTTGAACAATCTCCGCTATCGATGTAGGAGATAATTTGACACTGCCCGGCTTGAATTTTCCAAAGAACAACTTTGCTTCCACCGGTTGTGACCCCAAACCGCTAGCTGCTCCACTGGCCTTCGAGTGGGAAACGGAAGGCTTTGCAATAGCATAAGGCGCCAAATGCTTTAGGGCAGTAGCCTCCTCTTCTGTAAGATCTCTCTTCAAAAGTTCCCCCTCTAATCGGCTGATAAGAAGTAAATTCGTCGATGCAGCAGTGGATGCCCAATTCACATCAAAACCCATCAATCCAGCAATGTAGCCTTTTACCACCCAAGCCATGAACTCATTATTTGTAATCTCAGACTTCCCGTAAATTTTAGCACACAACTGGAGAAGCTCTAATCTACTTTGTGGACTCAGAGTAGTGTTTGTTGTCTTAAACGTTGAACACTTTCCCCAAACTTCCTCAATTTTCTCCAGGGTCACACAGGCCATATCCGCGGAATGCTTAGGGTTTAGACCACAACCAGACAAGCCTCTCTCCTTCACAAAAAATTCGGTTGTCTGCAGTTTAAGAGATGCTAACTCTAGAAGCAACTCTCGAACAGACTGAGGGACTTTTGTAGACTTCTGCTTCTTGTCAAACGATCCCCTCCTCTCTCTCGAAAGTTTTGCGGACTCTCCTCGCACCACCTTTGACTCCATTTGCGCAATAGACTGAGCAAATTCAGCGGTAAGCAAAAACCAAACCAATGTGCTCAAATCCCACCTAAACCCTGAATTGTACACTGATTGAGACTAGAATTGTAACCTCGCATCTGAGCAAACTAACCCTACACAAGATTTGCAAAGTTCAGAAGTTGAGCACATCAACAGCCTACGCATAGTACAAGCGCCGCCAAAACAAAACATGACCAAACAAAAAATCGGACAACGTGAGCACCAGAGCAAGACGTGAGCGCAAGAGCGGAACCTGAGCAGAGTCAGACTCGTTGAATTGAAAGAATGACAAAAAAACCCGTTGGTCCACTGTCAGCATGTAATGTGGCGCTTGTAATTAACTACGTGTACAACTCATCCAAGTTCCACTTAAAACCAACCTTAAAAACCACCCATAGGATGTTGGTTTTGGCTCCTATTACCTCGTTTTTACCCCATTGAAGAAATCTTGGAATTGAATTACCGAAATCATTGCACCATTATTCTTGTTTGTGATTGGGTAAAGGCTACACGAGACATGCGTTATCCGACAATTGAACGAGATCGTTACGGCTTCAACATCGCCAACTTCAACCACATGGATGGGAAGGTGCATGCTGATTCTTTTGCATTTCCACTGCACTATCAGCAAGTATTCTTTTCAGATGACCCTCATAGACGTAGGTGGAAAATTATTTGTAAGACTAATGTCAGAGGCAGACGCAGAGAAGGGAAATATGCCGAACTGAATTCCATTGTCACTCAAGTAGGGAATGATAGTGAATTCCAAGGATTGCAACCACAGATGTTTTCAGAAGCTTTGAGAGAAGTAGTAGTAGAAAGTGGCCACTACATTGCTGCAGTCGAAGGTGCCACTCCTACGAACGTGGATACTGATGAGCATTCATTGTGAACATGTTGTTAGGTGTTGTGTAATATGTTTTTCCAAGCAAATTATACAAAGACTAACCACAGGACTAACTAGAGCGGCAATTCATGAGTATGTGACTGATTGGCCTCTTAGGATTTTGTGATGTTTATTCCATATGTAGGTTTTGCAATCTATAACTTCTGCTTGAATGAAATGAGCTACCCACTTATAATAAGAGGTTTTCTGATACATAGTGTAGAGCATTTGATAATACAATTGTGTTATTCTTCATAATTGGGCAACTAACACCAAATGGAGTTTTAAATCTTTTGTACCAAAATTTCCACAGAACATGTGCCCCCATTGAGCGTACCTTACAGTCCAAAATAATTCCCTGAATTTCAAGTACATGGTCTACATTTCTTTGTATAATATATTTTTTTTAGCGTAGCATGCAGCTTAGACAATAGTAGATACTTCTTTGAAAGTTAATTTTTTAATAATTCTAAAGTAGGTTTTGTAGGTTTACATGTACGTGGAAAGCTTTTAATTTTTCCATTTACATTTAAACGTAAAGGATTATGATATTGTTTTCACCAAAGCAGCTCTAATATTACCATGTGTAATACAAAGACCAAGTTTTAAGAAAAAAACTTGGATACTAGTAACCATAAGATCTTGTATTAAACTTGTTTGAGAATATATATGTGATAATTTCTATCTAATATGTACATGAACATTTAAATTTACAGCACTACTTTATGGAATTTGGTTTAAGGCCGCGCGGCCTGAACCGTGCCATAGTAAAGGGGTATCGCCAATGTGATGAAACTGACATTGAAGACAGTACATGCTCTCCCTGGGTCCTTGTTTGAGTCCATTAGGCATAAGCGTGTGACATTTTTCTCTCTGTACGTTGTTTACAAATGCCGTAGATTGGAGGAGTAGAGTAAATAGAGTCTGATGTTCGAAATTGACCGGAATCGTATATTAGAGACCCAGGTAAATCTTCTTGCCCTGGCAACTTGGAAGTTCATAAGTTTGACATGTAGTGTTTCTTTCTTGGGTTAGACCGTTATTCTTCGTTTTGTTTCTTTGTTGATATGATTAGACATGGGCACAGGATAGCTCATCTTTTTCGAATGGTTGGAGTAGCTACTAGATTTAGAGCAACAATAGGCCGTTTTTTGGCAAAATCTGGAGAAATGTGTCCAAGATCATGACAGCCTTCACCATGCCTTGGAGGAGGAGCACCTCCTTCGCGAAAGTGACAATGAAGAGATGAGAAAGAAGCTGAAGGTCAGTTTGTATTTCATTGTTCTCTTTCTGCACATTTTCTTTCTGGTGGGATTAATTTGCATTAGGTCTTGAAGTGTTGAAATGGTCCAAGGTGGCCTAGTTCATTTGTAGGAGTCGATGCGATTCATTTAGGATGTCAATGAATTTTTAGCACTTGAATGAAGAAATCATGCTTCCAATGTTTTGGAACGAGTGACGTGTAGTTTGGATGTTCCTATAATTGACTGTTCGAATTCTCTGTTTGCTTGATGGCTATTGAGTTGAGCTATCCCTGTGCCATGCAACTGTACAATTTTCAGCTTAATAATGGGACTTTTTTTTGCACTAGGTGGCTCTTCTACACGTGCGAGAGGTGGAATCTGAAAACCACTGCCTGTGTTTCTCAAGGTGTTGAACTCGTGTGCGAGTTAGACGTGATTTTTGTCAATCCCGAGGGAAGTGCTGTTGCATGTGCATCCTGCTCACATGTATTGCACCTTGTATAGTTATTTCTTTTGCCGTAACCACCACCGGAGTGTGGCATATGGCTTGAATAGTGGTGTGTGTTCACATTGACTGGTGGTGGAGTCTATGGGGCAAAAGCTTGGTTGAAGTTAGCTTGATTTGCATCTTGTACCGATGGACACCATTGTAGAAAATGGGTGTCCGGGTGGTATTGGCAACCAACAGCAGGAATTTTGTTTTATTCGAACACTTGGTGTGAACCCTCTACATGAGTTTCGCAGCTTTAATGCACAAGATTCTTGATGATGTGAGAAGCTGCAAGTAGATGACTCCTGCTTTACACTTGAGTCTGTAGAATTCGTAGTCATATTTTATTTCCCAAGTGCATTTCTTCTTTGGAAAGAGTTCCATTCCATTGTACTATACAATTTAAAGCCTTAGACTTTCTGCCATTCTTCTGAGGTTTCCAAAGCTTGCGAGGAACTTTTGGTATTGATGTTGCCTACAACTTGGGTGGAAGAATTGCCACTGTTGATGGGATCTTAGTTTAGGAGTTTGTTTCCATGTGCTTGCCTGTGTTATGTGTGCATTGACTCAAATTTAGGATAGAGAAACGGAGCAACAATGCAGCAACTGGCTCTGGTTCTTGAGCCTTGGTGATTACCCCTTCAATTTCCGGTTTGGAATTACCATCTCGCTACGCGAAGTACCGTTAAGTTTATCTTTTGACTAGACATACTTCAGTGATATATTGATGCCTAAAGTTCTTTGCATTCTCTTGTACTACATCATTCTGTTTGCATGTTAATTTGCAGTCTATAGGGAGGATAATTACTCTAATATTTGTTTGATGAAGATCTTCTATGCGTGTTAACCAGAGAAGGACGGGCTTGTGACCTTGTAATCTTCCTCAACATGCATGGCTTTGTTTCCTCTTTGTCAATACCTCAACTTAGGCTGTTTGTTTTGTTTGTTACGTTGAGATCTCCTAGACCTTGTATCCCTTGGTCGCATTCTTGGTATCGTCGGAAAGCTCTCAGCAGTGAGGAAGGGCATGGTTATTTCGTGGCATTCGGACCTGTGGCGTGAAAGTTTTTGAGTTTTGAAGTTTTTATGAATTAAAAAAAATTAGAAAATTATTTTTTTTTCTCTTTTTTTAGACTGGGGCACACACACGGGGCACAGTAGTTGCAACTAAGTTTGAGTGATAATTATTTTATTGGTTTTTTCAGAGGTGAAATCTTATGTCTTCTATGAGTTTTAGAATTTTCAGATTTATTGGTGAGGATTTCAAATTACAATGATTTTTTGGAGAAAAAGTGAAGGAAATTGATTTCTAATTTAGAATTAACTGAAAAAATTTGAAAATTTTTCCACGTGTAAATTTTAGGGAAGAATGTTATTGTAAATAGAGTTTGCATCTTTTATTAGTAGAAGATTACCCTACATGAAGGTTATATTTGGACATAAATTGTAAATTTTTTGGGATGTCTAAATTTTTGAAAATATTGTAAGTGAAATTTTTGGAAGATTACAAGTGATTTTTTGGAATATCCTAGAATATACCACCTACTGACCCCATCTGTGCACCAAAAGTAAATTTTTCCAACACTCAGGTGCTAGATCAAACCTTCACGTATGGTAGTAGATTGTGGTAATAACTTCAATGTTCAAATTGCAATAAACTTTTGGAATTTGGAAAATGGTGTAAGAATTCATTTCATTAGTTGGGACCAAATTCTCAAAAGTTCATTTGTATGGTTCAAATTCATATTGGAATTTTGATATAAGTATAAGAATTCATTTCATTAGTTGGGCCCAAATTCTCAAAAGTTCATTTGCATGGCTCAAATTCATATTGAGATTAAGAAGTTAGATATTCATTTTGAAATTTGTATTACACATATTTGATTTAATATTAGAAAATATAAGTCACCACTTGTTTTAATATAAAAACACTTTATCTACGATTGAACTTACAATAGTGCAATAAGATTAGTATACCCTGTGTTATTGCCACGGTTAATAAAATAATAATAAATCAATTTTCCAATTTCCTAATTTTTTTAATTTGTAGAAACTTCAAAATTCAATAACTTTCACACTGTAGGTTGGAATGCCACAAAACAAAGCCCGTGTACCCCTCCTCGCCGAGGGCTTTCTGATGATATCAAACACACGACCAGGGGACTCACGGTCCAAGAGATCTCAACGTGACAAACAAACAAAACAACCTAATTCTGGCTTCCCTGCTTTCTCTTGTCTTCCTTTTTCTTCTCGAGGTCCTTTCCACAGTTCTTGATTTTTTGAGAAATTCGGGAGATTTCTTCTTTCGTTTTCAGCAGCTCCGGGCTCTATTTTCTATAAAATTTTTGTAAATTTTTCTCGTAGAAAAGAAGAGTTGAAATCTGGTTTGTAAATTATCTGCAGCATGTGCAATTTGCAGGACCCTAATGTACATCAATGGATTTGACAAAGAGACGATCTTTTCTTTTGCTTTTTTGACACAAATGAAGAATGAAGTTACCATAAGAAGCCATTTCGTTGCTTTCCCCAACCAATATTTGCTGACATCACTTGATTCCTTGAACCTATTGTCCTTAATCCCTAATCCCGCTTTATGGAGCTTCAAGATTTTGAAAAACCTTCTGGATTTTAGAAAATGATGTATATTAAAAAAATTGAAATTCTGTACAATCCAATCATCCAGTTCGGTCAATTTTGGCTTTCAACTTTTTTTTCTTGGAAATGTCAACAAATTTGAGAGAAGTTCATATTTTTTAACTTCGTAGGTACAAAATTTCTATATTAGCCTTAGATTCTGAAAGAAATTTTTGCGAGAGAAACAAAGCATTATTCATCTTTTTATTGATGTTTCTATTCTAGAAGTTGCATTCTTTGCAAACAAAGCTCATCAATCATCCAACATTGTTACAATCTATAAATCCTATGGATAATATTTTCTACAATTATTTCCAAGAATACTAGCAGTTGGTGCTTGCTATGCTACACACTTATTATAAGAATTTTATAAGAATTTTTATGTATTAGATAAAATACAAAACAAAAATTTCAATAAATCTTCAAATAAAAATTATGAAATTCTTTGTATGATTTTGGAAAAATTAAACATATATTGAAATGCATAGTACAAATTTATTGAATGATGAATGAAATATATGCAATGGTGGAAACTATTGAAGATACACATACATTATAATGCATGAGAAATTTGTCTCAATTGTTACAAACAATGGCAATCCAAATTGAAGAATTGAAAAAGAAGAACTTGTGAATCTCAAGAACTTAATAAACATTTTAATTGTTGTAAAATCCAAAATCACTTCAATTGATTAAATTTTTTTAAATCATATGGTAGTAGCAATAAAAAATTAAAATCATGAAAGCTGAAAGCTCACAAAAGTACTACATCATGGAAGTGTAAAGCCAAGAGAAGCAATGGAATTGCTACTTCTATTATATCACCCAGTGCATCTTCTTTAATATCACCTTAATACTAACAACTACTTTATTTCTATAATATCATCCTTTGTACAAAGTGATATTATAGAGGTGTTGCGAATTGCTACTCTATTATAATTTCTATGAAAGCATGATTGACAATATTTTTACGAAATATTTCAAAAAATTATGTTAAAGAGTAATTGAAATCATTATCATACATTCTATCAAATATATCAAAATTTTACTAATATGAAATACAATAAATGTGTATTATAACAAGTATCCACTCCTACTATTAATGGTAGCATTTGTAATATTACAAGGGAAGTTATGATTTCTGTAATATGACTAGATAAAGTATTCTTCACTTCTAAATGCTTAAAACCAAAAAAATTCAAACTCAATTAAGTGCAAGAAAATTTCAAAGTGGGGAAATTCATTAAAAACCTCCATTGTTATAACCTTAACATGCCTTGAGGAGTTTAACCCCTGAAGGACCGAACAACATTTTTTGGCAATATAGAAATTCTGGACAGCTCACCACAAATGGAGTTTTTATTCTATTTTGCTGAAATTTTAACACAACATGTGTCCAAGGAGTATCTTTAAGGCCCAACAATTTTCATAACATTTGACTACATAGTTCAAAAGTTATTGTATAATATGTAACTTTCTATGGTTGGCGGGCAGCTTGGGCAGAAAAAAAACCTTCTTTACAAATTAATTTTTTTAGAAATTAAAATTTGAAATTGGTTTTTTAGATTTATATAAACTTGAAAAGCTTTGAATCATCCCATGTAGATCAGTGAGTCAAAAATTATGAATTGTTTTAGTTTGTGGGAGTTTGTGGATTGTCATTGAATCTGTACTCCAAAATAAACTTTGAAGTCCTTTATTTAAATGAATTTTCAATATTTTTTGGAAAAAATAAAAACATTGGGTGTAGACTCTTTATTACGACATTACTACCATCGAGATTGACATTTTTCAATTCCATAAATAAATTGTTAACAAATTAGTATTTTGAATCATTTTCTACTCCTTTCTATGTACTATTTTTTTCTAGATGTTGTATAATTCCAAATGACTTGAAATTTTTCTAGTGTATAGCCAACTTGACTTGAAGAATGATTCCTTAGAGGAACAACCGTTTTGGACATTTTTTCATATAATGTGACCTCCTGAAGTTGAACTGCCTTGATTTTTACAGGGCCAAAAAATGGAAATTTGTCACTTTAAATGCTAATATCTTGCAATCTCTGCAGTGGAAAATTTTGAAATTTTTTCCACATGTTCAAAAAAAATATAACTACAAGATCCTACAGTTATATATGTCCAAAAATATATTTTCTTAAAAATTTGATACTTACACTAGAAATGGCAGATTGGTAGTTTTGGAGCCATTTTGATGAAAACACAGTTTAAAACATTTAGGGGTTGACAACTTAGTTTTTAATTGCATTTAGTAGACATTCATAATTACATGCAATTAACAACAAATGTATGCTTCTTACCATGTTCTAACGTTTGCACTCGTTTTCGAGTGTCTTCTTTTTATTATATTGTAATTATATAGGTTCTATGCTCTTACAAACACAGCATCCGTACATGTTGTTCCTTTAGAAAAAATTTAGAGGACCTGCCCTAGCTTTCTATGTTTTCCATATTACGGCAGCATTTTCTTTGGACCCACAAGCTATTTTCCGAAATTACCCAAAGTCAAAAAGCCCCTGACTGCCACTGTGGTAGCACAACATTTCTATAGATGTTACAAACTGCACGGACATGTTCTTAGACACATCTCTCGAAGCATTCACAGCATTAAAAACATGAGCTCGTTTTAACCGACCTCTAAACATGTTCTCCGGTACGTCCCCCGAAATTTGCCCTCAAGCAGCCAAAACTTAGACATGGCCTCCATATTCCGTCAAACATCCTCGTCATAGTATAACATCAGAAAAAACAACTCTTTCTTCTAGTGATCATGATAATCACTAGCCATCACCGGCCAGGTCTCCCGATCAGTTCATGTCCTTTTCTTAAATGTGATGAAATACTTCATTTGCTCTACTTCCAAATGCAATACGACCTCATCCAATGACATCCTTTCTAATAACTCAGAAAACAACACCTCAACATGGTTCTAACCCCACATGTCGAGTGCTGGAAAGGTTGCTAGGGCCCAGATGTCTTCTGCACTCAAGCGCACTCCACTGTTGTTAAATTCGAGGTACTCCAGACTCCAGCAGCCTCTCAAATCTAGCAATCTCTTCAAACTAGAACACCTTGAAACATTCACGCTTGTCAATGCAAGCAAGGATCCCAACTTCTCCAAGCTTATCAGCTCAAGGCATCTGTGATCAACTCCAACTTGTCATAACCATTGAGAATGGGTAACTCGGCCAACAAAGTGTCAAAGCAACGCAACTCCTTGAGTTGCGTAAGGCGTTCCAAGCTTGGTAACCTCTTGATTGGCGTTTGGATAATTTCCAAAACTTCCAAGTGTATGAGGTTGTGAAGATCTAGTAATTCAAATTTCCCTACCACACTACTACACTTATCTAGATCGAGGTATTGTAATGCCATCAAGTCACCCAACTCAGGCAATCGTAATAGACTTGGGGCTTCACTTATTCTCAGCCATTTTAACCTTGTCAACGAGCGCATGCTAGGTATGTCCGTAACCTCTGGCAAATTACGAAGGTCAAGTGCTTCCAAAGCAATGAAGCTGCCAAACCACGACATCACCGTAGACTTGATACTTTCCATTTTCAGTCGTCATAAATGCCTCAGCAAATGTAAATTGGGCAACTCGTCAATTTCAAAACCGCACACAACAAGTTCCTCCAACTGCATGGAGTCGTTCAACCCGAGCAGTTTGTAGAATCCATTCCACCTTGCATTCAACCGTCGTAGATTTGTAAGCTTGTGCACGTCAGGAGATTGTGTGAGCTGGTTACAACCTTCAACAATGAGTAGTTGCAACGAAACCACATCGCCCTGTGAGTGCCCATTTGGTCACTCATGATTCAGAATTGTTTTTTTTGGATTTTATAAAGTTTTGAGTGTAGTTTTATATACAAAAAGCCCAAAAAAGAGTGAATAACCAAAACAGAGTTGTCACATACCAATATGACCATTGGTCCTAATTGAAGCATTTCTTGTTATTTGTAACCAAATCCTACATGTAGATAGGGTAGAAACCCAGAAATTGTACAAAATAACCATGTTTAGTAGAAATTGCCCAACTTGTCTAAACCTTCCTTTTAGTGAAAGATCCTAACCAAATTGGTCCAAGAGAACTATGTAAAAAACTTAGTATAGATTCCCAAAGAGAGGTTTCAATTTTCCCATTCCATTGGCAAAATAGTAGAAACTCCAATTGTTAGCCCACAGGTGAAGAAAACTCAAGACGAATCATAGGAGGGCATCTACAACTTAAGTACGGTAGTTCAAAGTGGAAATCATGCCAGGAATTCAACGGAGCAATCGGCTCGCCAAGATTCCCTTCTATGTGGAAGATTCCCTTTGTACCGGAAATTAAAGGAGATAGCAGGATTTGATTCTCCTTCCTTAGATGTGCAAAATGGGAATATGAGTTTGCACATCCCTTGTGGAACTCCATGAGAGGTTCCATGAAAATTCTCGGTTTTTTCTGATCTTCAAAAGATCTTTTTCCGGGTAGTCAACCGTTGAAAGTAATGATGGGAAATTCCTAGAAATTACCCAGGCAGCGGTAAAATCTCACTAAAAATTAAGGTAACTTCTTTTATGTTAATAACAAGATCCAATAAGTTTCATGGCATTCCGATAGTCAGAAGATGCAAAACCATCAAGATCCTCCAAAATTGGCAAATTTAAAGATTAATCGTGGAGTTGACCGGCGTACGGGGAGCATACGGAATCAGATTAAGGTCAAAGCGGGGTCTTTTCTTACTACCTTACACCTACTAAAGAGCCTAGGCTAGTTACTTTTCTTAGAAAAGTTGATCTCCAAAAGTTGGGTTTTTATCCAATTTTGGTTTTCTAGTTAGTGCTAGAAATCTTTGTGATTTTGATGTAGTAAAAAGGGGAGGGTATTTCCTTAAACCAAAAATGGCCTTCTGAAGCCAATGGCGCAATCCGTTTGTGATTTGGAGCATTTCTCCAAAAGTTAGGAATTTGGACCAGCGTAGAAGTGAAAATTGGGCAAATTAGATGAAAATCTTAATTGATAAGATTACCTTGTAGGAAAAGAGAGGAGGGGGGTGCCTTTGGGAGATTATATAAGGGCACCCATTCTCCTCTCAAAACACCCCTTAGGTTCATTTTGAACTGCCTTGTTTTCATTTGAGTCCATTTAGTTGGATTTTGGCCATTTAGGCCATTTAGGCCATTTAGGCCAAGTTGCCAAATTGCCAAATTTTGCGTGTTTTTGAGCATTTTAAGCTTCATTGTTGTTGTTTTTGAAGCTTTCTTTGAAGGACATTGGGGTCCCTTCAAAGTTTGCCTTTGTTGTGTATGTTTGAATTTTTTTGTATTAACTTTGCTACGTTTCCAATTGGTTGAGTTTTATGTGGTTGTACTAATCTTGAAACTTCTTCCACCATAAGTCTGGCTATACCATTGTGGAAGACTTCTAGTGTTTGTATTGAAGTTATTGTACTAATCCTAGATCCTCCTCCACCATAAGTTTGACTATGCTGTTGTAGAGGACTTCTAGTGTACGTTTTTTTCTTATCTAACCCTCTAAGTGGAAAATTCCTTAATTGAGAAATTCCCTAAGCTTGTTGTGGATGTACTAATTTGTTGTAAACGTTCTTGAACTAACAAGTGTTTGTACTAACCTCCTTGCTCTAACAAATTTTGAATCAAGCTTAACTTCATTGAAATTGTCTTGTGCACTTGTGGTTTTGTCAAAATCAACGAAGCTTTGACTTTGTGTATTAGAAATTGTCTTAGAAATTAGAGTGTTATTAAAAAGATGACAAAGCTTTGAACCTCTCCTTTCTTTTGATCATTTCTATGTAGTTAGGCCTTTGGCCTTAGTTTGGTCAAGTTGTCATTTTTAATATTAGTCTTTCTTTAAGGCCGAGACCAAGGGTGTAGTCAGGACACTAAGAAGAAGGGTCAGTACAAATTGAAGTTCAAAATCTTATAGTAGAGGTCAAGAGCTTTCCAGAAACATAAAATACAAAGAAATCCAAGCTAAAATGAGTAAAATATAAGCGGATGAAGTTTCAAACACTAATTAGGACTCAAAACTTCATCTATGCATAACTTCTACTAGAAAAGTCCGATTTGCAAGTTCCACATCAACTTAGAAATCTAGTATTAGCCTCTATAAGGAAAACATATTAGAAGTCTAAAAATAGTAAGCTGTCAAAAGTCAGACCGAGAGCTAAGGCATTTGATAAGGAAATTAGAAGGGAAGAAAGATAGATTAGGGAGGTGTGATTAGCAAGGAAGAATGCAAAACAAAGTTCTATCTCACCACTCTTTCAACTCTTTTAGCTTAGATTAAGTTTGAGTTCAAAAACTCAATAGGAATGATAGTTGTGAATTGAAGATCAAATTGTTAAATTGTTATAGTTGAAGCTGAAGAAGAAGGAGAAATCTCAAGTATCTAGAACAACCAATAAGATTGAGACACGAAGGGTGGACCATGTGAAAGGTCGCAAGGTGTCATTAGGCAAGCAAAAATTGGAAAAGTAGTGGTTAGGAGGTCAAGAGCTTTCTAAGCCAACCATTAAAAAAGTATAGTATAAAATCCCAAATAGAAGAAAGGAGGAATAGTAGCTAGTAATCAAAACTTCATCCATGCATAACTTTTAGTAGGAAAGTCCAAATTACAAAGTGTCTTATAGTTTCGGAGAGTTAGAAATAGGCTTTATCCATCAAAAACAACAAACTTCTAAAAATAGTAATTTGTCAAAAGTCAGACCGAGAGTAAGAGCATATAGAAGTAGAAATTAGAGGAAGAAGTAGCAAGCAAAAAGTAGTATTTAGTTTCCTCCTATCTCACCACTCTTTCTTTCTTCTAGCTTAGACTAAGTGGAGTTCAAAAACTCAATAGAATTGGTAGTTGTGAAGATTTGCAAAAATATTGAAATTATTATAGTTGAAGTTGGAGAAGGAAGAGAGATCAAAAATATCTAGAACAACCAATTAGAATTGAGATAAGGAAGGAGAGAAGATTGATCAAGTGAATGTAGTCAAATTACGTATTTTTATCGAAATACGCAAAATAAGTGAAGGAAGGAGGAGGAGGAGAAGAAATAATTGAATAGGATAGAATAGAATATAGGAAAAGAAAAGAAGAAGAGATAAGTAGAAGGGAAAGAAAGGAGGTAGAAGAAAATGAAAAATGAAAACTTCAAATACAACCCAAAAAATGTACCTGAATTTCAAATCCAAACATTCTAGTATCTAGCAACGAAAATGAATTCATTGAACTTGAAACCGAAAATGACATAACTTGTATATGATTTGATTTCCAAACCTTTGTATAGTTGTACCCTCAAATTCTTAATCCTAAACCCTTTTGAAGATGACTACAAAGAAGTCTTTTTGTATTGGATATGAATTTGAAACACTTGTAGCCACTATTTTCCAAAATAAAACCTTGAACATGAACCTGGAAAAGTAGAACTTCTACTTCATTCGAATTAAACTACAACGTCCCTGCCCTTTCCAAGACATCCGTGCTCAAATGAATGCGTCCGCACCCTGACGAATATGTCCGCACCCCGACGAATGAGTCTGCTCCTTGACGAATGAGTCCATGCCTCGACAAATCTATCCGTGCCTTGACGGAAACGTTCGCGCCTAGTATAGTCCCCGCCCTGACAATGACGTCCGCGCCCTGATTCCAACGTGGACCGCCAACGTGGAAGCGACTTCCTAATTGGAAAATTTCAAAAATGAAAGGTGTTTGAACTATTTGGACCATCCGTCCATCCCGTTCGATCACCCTGACCCGTCCAGTATGACAACCCTACGTATCGATAGTGCACTACATTTCATTGTTGTGTCATCGTCTAATCAGCGTTACAAGAGGGTAGTTTAATTATTGCTTTCGTTCAGGTCAAGTCGTGCTGATTGGCATGTGGATTTGAGTTCCTAGTTCACCTTGACCATTCACTTTGGGCATTCATGAGATTACAAAGCAACACTTATGCCTTGCCAAAACATCAAGATACAAAAAAATCTCACAAATTGGTTGATACTTTTTCATATTTTTGTTGAATACTTCCCATTTGAAAGTTCAGGCCATTTGAATTTGCAACCTCATAGCTAATGCATTAATGCTCCAATTTTCTTGAAATTGGTTTTGTTTGAAGCGCATGAAGACATTCTAATTGCATTACTCTTTGAGATTTTTGTGATCAAATGTATTTTGAACAATATTAAACCAAAAGTGCAAAAATCAATCCAAAAGTGGTCAACTGGTCACTAAAGGGTTAATGGCTCATACATTCGCATGTATGATTAGAAATATATGTAATTTCTATAATATATATTATTTTTTTTTATCATGAACACCTTTTTGCATTTTCTTCTTCATCCAGTTTAGATTGAGTCGACCTCATTCGATGGCCAAAATTTTCTAAACTACATATTTGTTATTGGAGTTTACTTGTAAATGTAATTACAGTTATAGTTTTCCTTTTAATTGTTCTAATCTCTTTTTTTTCTTAGAATTTGGGAACGTCGTCCTCTCTTGCTCGACACACCAGTCTTCTGTGCACTGCATCAGCTGATTCGTTTTCCAACTACGGGCATAGCCTAATTCTGAGTATAAGAAACTTCATGTGTTCGGCTGCCACTGCAAATTCGACAATGGACTTCCCTCTAAAGCCCGTTGATGATGGGGTGGTGGATAGTCCCCCGGGTTCAGCTCCGTAACTTCCAAAATCATATTCTCCTTCGCCCATGAAGTCTAGCGATGTTTTTACTATACCAATGTCGTCTTCACTCTGCGATAGAGCAACACAACAGAAATTGTATGGTGAGGACATGGATCCTTCTTTACATGTGGAAATGTTGACTATGGTATTGCTAGAGGTTTAGCACAAGGAGGTGGTTCGCGCAACGGCCTCATTTTACAGGACTCCTTATATCGAGAATTGGATGGCCCAATATAGAGAATAGTATACCACCAAGAGCATGTGCTTCTTTTTTTTATCCATGGAATTAGATGTTCAAGGAAGTATAAAGGCTTTTCAGGCTCATGGATTACAAACAAGTACAGCCACGGGCCAAAGATGACAAAGGCAATCGTGGAGCTCAAGAGTAAATGACACGTATAGTATTTGTTCATAGTGTAGAGTCATACATTCATGCTTCATTAAAGCTCAATGTGCATATTACAAAACAACTCAGCGTTCGAGTGAATCACACTCGCAGCTTTTATAGTGTACACAGTGCAATGTAATGAACTACATTACTGGCCTTTATAGTTTGTTGCCTATAATATAGTGTCACTACCCCTACTCAAACGTAGTTGGAGATGTATAGAACAACTCATGGTGTACAAGCGAAAGGTCAATATGAAAGTTTACCTTTTAGTTCTGATATTTGATTCTTACTTGTGTTCATCTTATTTTAATTCTTGTATGATTTGAATATTGTTTGAGGAATTTTCTTCTCTGCATTTTAAGAGGCCGTTGTGCTACAATAGAAGCTCCTATGCTCATTTTTTCAAATGAAAATAGGAGCTATCTTATACAAAGGTTGATTGATAATATTCCTGAGGTTTCTTATAGAACAGGCCCTAAAGGTTAGATGGACCAAACCATCTTCCCCAAATACTTTTTGAAACCTTGTGCATATCAAGCCGATCGTCATCAACATATGAAGATCATATGGCTTGATAATTGTAGTGGCCATACTGTGACTCTTAGATTGGCTGCTATCCTAACTGCCAAAAACACAATTTTCAAATTTTTGCTTCCATGTTTTACTCACCTTTGCCAACCAGGAGATACATTCCTCATTTCAAAAATAAAAAATGCATGGACAAGACAGTGGGAAGCCAAGAAAATTGAGTTGATACAACAAAATGCTTAGCAAAATGCATCCCGAGTAGATGGACAATGGTTAGGAAAGTTGACAAATCCTGGAAAATGTTTTTTTCTGCAATTGGTTGCTAATAGTGTAGAAGATGTTAATTGAGAGGTGAATTGTGACAACATGTTCTATGCTAAAAAAACAATGATTCGTTGTGGCTTGACATTAGGACTTGATGGATCTTAGAGTGTAGGATAATTGTTTTTACATCTCCAAAAGATAATTGCAAAACATTTGCAATACTTCCAAAGGCAAGAACTGCCCAATTTCAATAGGGTAGTTTTAAAATCCTTTTTTGATATTTTACTATATTTTTTCTTTAATTTTTGGCCTACAACTAGGATTATTATGTTGTGTTTTTTTATTTTTGCTATATTTAACAACTTATACATACACTATGAAAAATTTCAGCATTTCAACATTTTATTGTCTATTTCGACCAGAAATTGGCCATTTGTGAGGATCTAATGGTGATGAGATTTCTTCAAAAATATGAAATTGAAATCATCATCAAGGTTCAAAAGTATGCATACCATGAAGTTCCTTTTGTGGCCTATTTGCACAAATGTAGAAGACATAAACACACTTTTTGATGTCCTTTATAGTATGGAACATTCCCCACTAGTATGGGATTAGACTACCAAAATTTTAGTCCTAGTACATGAAATTTGGGTACTCCTTAATACTAAAAGAAACCCTCTAAAAGTGTAACAAATTAGAGAAATTGAATTGTAAATATAAAATGATTTTTATATTTTTATGAAAAATAATGAATGAAATTGCAATTAAAACATCTAAAAATAAAGTGTTGGTTGTAAAATCTTAACAAAATCATTTGGTCTTTTTTGCAATCATCTAGTTGTTGGTTTTCCTATTTCTTAATTGCATGTGACTTGTTTTCCTTGAGAACAACATTGATTTTGAAAAAATTAAATTAAATTTTTGAAATTTCCAAACTCTCAAATGAAATTTACAATATAAAATGAAGTAAAATTCTTCATTGTCATTATCATGTCTTTTACCAACATACACCATTTTTTGTCCAATTTAAATTAGTTATAGAGGAAATGTTGAAGTTGAAATTAACTCTACAATGGTCTTTTGACCATTGATCTCATTGGAGGATATAAAGCATTTATGTAGGCAAAAATACCAACAATTTTTTTCATATCTTCAAATTGAATTGAAATTACTTACAAGATGATTTTTTATTTATCTATTTTTTATATAGGCAAAAAAGAAATAAAATTGACAAGTAAACAAAACAACGTTCATCCATTCCAAATTTGTCAATTTTTTTTCCATCTATATATATAATATGTACCATTTTATATCCATTCTTTACATGTATAAAATTAGAAATTAAAACATTCAAATTGTAAAAGAGAGCTACTTAAGCTTGCATTTTATTACTACCTCCGTTTTAAAAATGCTCTTTTTGTTGGACAAAATGTTCAAGATCAAGGCTAAAAATAAAAATTTTAAAACTAATTTCACATTGTAAATAGAATTTAGTGCACTTTTAACATTCTACAAATTTTGGGTTTTCCAACCTTTTTTAAAGTGGAGTTTGGAAATATAAAAAAGTACAATTTGGGGGACATTTTCAAGAAGTACCACTAGTCACTTCATTGTTGAGTGTGAGGTCATCATTTTGTAGGCATTTAATATATGCCTAAGACTATGTGTGGCCCTTGGTTCCAGTTCCCTTCGATTGATCATTGCATGGATGGAGGAGAAAATACTACTTGGAGTTGCCCAAATAGCAACTGAAAACCAAATTTGACCAATTCACAACGTCACAAAGTGTAGCACTAAAATCATTTTGGGACAAAAAATTAAAATCAACATGAAGATCATTTTGGAATGGAGGGAATACAATCCAAGATATTATGCAATCAATGACCGTTTTTGACATGAGAATTTCTATCATCAAAGGGGAATGAAATATACATACAATTGCTCTCAACAGGTTTCTCACAATTCTCAAATTTCCATAACTAACTTAGAAAATAAAACTTAATTTTAAAAATTAGTTAAGTTGTGGCATTAGATGCAAATAATTGAGTTTCAGAATCTTCCAAAAAAATTAAGAAGCTTTGGAATCACAAGAGTGGGAGCATCATTCTGCTTCGGGTCTTGTCAACGAATGTGAAAATTGTGAAAAATTCTGCGGATATGAATTGCGTGCGCCAAATTTGTGAAATCTTGCATTCGAGGTTGAATTCAGTGACACCTTTGTAGGACACAATGGAGTTTGCAATCTCAACCATGTAATCAAGTCGTTTCTTTCCAAATCTCGCTGCGTGCCTTCTGAACTCCAGAATCTCTCTTCCATGCAGTGGTCTTCGTTGTAGAGATTTCGAATCGGGTCACATCCAATGGGACTCTGCATTCCACAAAGTTCTGGGCCTTAGATTCTAGAGTTCTGGAACCTGATTCTGATGCTGCGTGCTTCTGCTCGCTAGCTCTGATCCCCCTGATGAGCAATTTTTCTTCCATGAGACTAGTCAAGTTCATGTTGTGAGTTGATTGCAAGAGGTTTTGCTCTCGGGGATTCAAAGTCCTTGCAGCTCTTGATAGTGGTTGTGGATTTGCAGTTACACGGCGATGGTGCAGGAGCTTCACTTCTACAAGGTTTACCCGCGTCCTTGAAGGTGGTCTATGTACTGCACGCCAACAAATTAGACACATAAATTTTAGAGAAAGAATTACATATTTTGTAGTTTCTTTTGTAGTTTTTTTGTGGATTTTCAAAGTCCAAAATTTGTATCTGACTTCTCAATGACTCAATCTTGTCATTCTTGGGTCCTTGCTCACCAAGTAGCACTAGTTTGCTAACTAGGCTTTTGTAGATGGAAGTGAAACAACTTGTTTGTGTTTGGGGGGTGTACTTGTGGGAATGCGGTCCCACATGCTAGACCCATAATACTAGCATAGGACGGAAAAATTCAAAAATTGTCTCCTTCAGAAGGAAAGTTTTTGAGTTCTCCTAGGAAGTTAGGGCAAATTAGGAAAACCGGATTTCTGGATCCGGAAATATTTCATTAGGGCTAAAAACCTAAAATCCGGAACCCTAGAAAGTTCCGGATATCGGATGACGGCGCCGGCCCTAAACCGGAAACCGGATCCGTACTAGGGATAGGGTTTTGCCGCCAAAACCTGTCCCGTACATCAGGTCCGTATAAGAGGGGGATTGTAGCCGGCTGCGGGCACACTTATCCTCTTTCTTTTGTTCTTCCGCCGGCGTATTCCGTTTTCCTCGCTTCGTTAGAATTCCGGTAGACTAAGGGACTGTGTGAGTTGCGATTGTGTAGGGGTTACCGGAGTGACAGTTGTGAGTAGAGATTTAGGGAGAGATTGTGTGAGGATTGATCGTGAGCACAATGACTTCTAGGGCAAGCCGGCGGAAGTTGAAGGACTTGCGTGAGGACTCAAAGGACGAGGCGCTGGCACCTGTACCTCAACCAAAGGCCATCCCGGTGATGAAGGTGGTTCCGGAGGTTCCGACGGAGGAGGACCGGTTGGCGCGCCTACGGGAGCATCTCCGCAACATGGGGTGTGACGGACTCCTAGAAGTGCCGTGGGGAATCCGAGAGGAGAGCCTGGTTTTGGACATACTTCGTCTAGAAATTGGTATCTTGGATACCACCATTCGGGCGAAACCAGACCAATGGACGGTGAACACTTGGCGGGCCGTCTACAAGTTCCGGGAGGCGCCGGACAAGGTCATGGAGAAGAATCAGGAGGTGATGGAAGGAGAGTTCCGGGCGCCCGCCAATCCGAAGGAAGGTAACCAGGTTTCCGACCTGGTGAATTCGGAGTACCGGGATGTGGTAGCGTTTCTCAACCCTATCCTCCATCCCACCAAGCCGCGGCGAGTTGTAGCAAAGGTAGCTTCCACCATCTTGGGGAGCCTCCAGGAAAAGATGATGATGGACTGGGCAGCCATCATCCACGAGCTAGTCGGAGACTTAGTACATGCCCTCTGGTCCGGAAAGAAGAGCTAGAGTCCTCTTCCGACATATTTGTCTCATTTGTACGCCTACCACTCTGTGCTCAAGGCAAATGCGGAGAGTGCGTACCAGGACCTAGTCCAACTACAGCAGTATGGAAGAGAGGAGCCCTCACCTCGAGACGGACCGGACGATGAGGACACTGAGGAAGAGGAGCCTGTCTCTCCGCTAAAGAAGAGGAAACGGCGGAATAGGACGCCGCCAGTAAGTCCGTCAGAGGAGCCTCCTATACCGGAACCACAGGAAGAGATTCAGGAGGTAAAGACGGAAACCGGACCTGTTCCGAAGGGAATCCAACCATCCTTACAACTAGTTGGACCGATACGACCGCACACCGTCGCCACTCAAGCTGAGGCCGGATCCTCCCGGACCCGGATGATAGAGGTGGAGGAGGGGGATCGGACAACCATGCGATTGGGAGAGTCGCCCCTAGAAGACATTCAAGAGATGGCTCAACATCTGGTGTGGCGGGCAGACGATCTCTTCCAGATCTGCGAGAACTATGATGGAGCCCTCAAACGAGTGTGCCGGAAGATGGCGCTAACTGACCGGAATGCCATTTTTCGGAGGACGGATGCATTGGTGGCAACGGAGCAACAAAACAACCTCCTCATAGCAGAACAGAAGAATTTGGTAACAGAGCTGGGGGCGTTGCGCGTAGAAAACCGGACGTTGCGAGACCAAGTCCGGAACTCGGAATCCCGCTGTGTAGATTTAGAAAGCACTGTCCGCACTGCTAAGGAGACAACCCGGCTCACAGAAGAAGCTCATCGACGGCAGATAGCGGCCTTATGCGAAAGCGTAGTTCAGCTCCGGAGCGCTCTAGAGGTCCCAGCAGACTACATCAACAAGGCCCGACTGTTTGAAACTAACCTCGATGCAGCCGCCAACTCAAGCCGGGTTCCTATCGTCAAATGCTTACTAGAGCAGGCAAGACAAATGGATACATCCCGGGCCGCGATGAGAGAAATGCTGGAGTACATTATGTCCATAGAGTCGGATTCGGCACCTCAATCTTCCCCGTCAGCACAGACTTTGGTGGTTCCGGAAAGCAGCGATCCGGAACCTATGGTTACGAAGGTCTCACCAGTGGTCCCGGTAAATCCGGAACTTTCACCACCAACCGGAAGACCAGAAGGAGTGGACTGGGGAGCAGTGGTACCTCCGGGAAGTAAAGACCTGCTGTCGGTGACTCCAACCATTGACCTGACGGGTGCTTCTCCGGAAGTTCACATCGGACGACAGGGTTGTCTATCCGGACGTGACGTGGGCTTTTCACGTCCGGATGTCATGACGCGTCCGTCTTGACGTGTCGTGATGTCGTCAGGATCCATCACCAATATTGACGTGACCGTTTCAGCATGGATGAAGTCTGTCCAGCTATGGACGGCCTCCTGGACGGCCTCCCGAACAATAAGCTGTCCCCCGGACGGCAGGCCGTCCCCAGGACGAGAAGCCGTCCCTAGGACGGGAAGCCGTCCCCAGGACGGGAGGCCGTTTCCGTTGGGCTTAGGGTCTACCCGTTGACACATCAGCCGCCTGCGTCAGTCCGTCTAGCTGGGTTTTAGGGTTTTAGGATCGCCCTGAAAGGTGTATATTAAGGACTTACACCTATTCAAGATTACTTTTCCTTGTTGATTTTGGCTTTCATGACTTGGTTGGAGTACAACCATTGCGGTAAAGCAAAATCCAAGAAGAATGTGTTGTGGTGGCACTTGTTGTGAGAGCAACAAGTATTGCTTCTACATCGCATTTCATACAGAATACTAATCTTCTTTCTTGTGCAAGGACAAGTAGGAAAGAATAGATAAGAGCAATGGGTGGAGGAAGATCACATTGGGAACCTTGGTACACACTACAAGTGGATGGAAAAGTTGCTTGCAAGTTTTGCAAAGCTTTGCTAAGCTATCGAAAAGATCGATTGCTTTTCCATTTGGGGTACCGACGAATAGACAAGCTCCCTGGAGTGAGAGCCTGCACTAAAGTTAGTGCAGCCGTGAAGCTAATGTTTTTTAATTGCGGAGGGGATATACCTGCAAGCACTTCGGACAGGAGTGGACAGGATGTGGAAGTGACATCTCTATCAATGGTACTTCCAAGTGTTGTACGTGGTGAACAAGAACCTGATGCCTCAATCTCAGGAAACGATGGAGGAGAAAACACTAGGGGACAAAGCTCTCAAGTACGATCATTAGACGCACCCAACCCGAGTTTGGCCCACAATCGATCAATGAGGCAATTGTCTGTGCAAGAAGGAATGAATACATCAAACAAGCAAGTACTAGACAAAAAGTGGGCTAAGTTCTTCTATGAAGCCAATATACCTTTCAATGTAGCGAGGCATCGGGCTTTTTGGGATGCCGTGAAATCAACATCAGAATCGAGAGTTGGCTACAAACCTCCAGCGTACCATGCACTTCGTACAAACCTCATGAAATCTACAAAAGACAAAGTGGCGGCAATGGTAGCGGAGAAGACAAAGGCACCAATCCACAAGTACGGCGTTACAATATGCTCCGATGGATGAATGTCATGTTGGCATGTACAAGTGGAGAGGTGTTTCTTGGATCCATAGACACAACAGGTGAACGCAAAGATGCTACTTATGTGGCTAATTGCATGGGTGATTATATTGACAGGGTAGGGGCGCAAAATGTGGTACAAGTTTGTACAGACAATGCAGGGAACATGTTGGCTGCTAGTGCTTTGTTACTTCGTCGATTTCCACACTTATATTTTCAAGGGTGTTCAGCACATGCACTTGACCTTCTACTTGAAGATTGGGGCAAACAAGATTGGATAAAAAGTATGGTCAAGAAAGCCAAGTCAATTGTGAAATACATTCGCACACATCACATGCCACTTGCAATTTTTCGACGACATTCTCCTAATCTCGTTTTGAAGAATCCCATTGAAACACGCTTTGCAACCATGTTCCTTATGATTGAGCGTTTGGTACATGTGAGGGTAGCGATAGAATCAACAGTCCACGATCCGCAATGGAATGAGTACACAGAGAGATTGACATCAGAGGAAAAGAAAAGAAAAGCCAACGATGTGCGACGGTATGTACGAATGGATGAATTTTGGAGGAGATGTTTAAACTTTGTGCACATAGTGGAGCCCGTATTGGTTGTTCTTAGAGAGTTTGATGGCAAGCACCCATGCTTAAACAAGGCATGGCTTGTAATGAAAAAGGTGGAAAAGTATGTTTTATCTCTACGGGATCCACCATTTTCTTTGGAACCACGGTATGCAATTCCTACCATCGATGATTTCTACAAGTGTTGGGGCATACTAAGGACAGATTTGCATTATGCTGGGGCTCTATTGAATCCTTTTTTACTTGACGAAGTTTTGCTAATGGATGATGACGAGGCAAGAGAAGGCATATTGAGAGTATTGCGCAAATTGGCTGTTCCAGATCAAGCATTTGCTTCAGCTTTGTCTGAGTACCAAGCATTTCAAGATTGTCGGGGCATTTTTGGTGGACTTCCCGATGTAAACACTTTAAATTTGCAGCCTCACGAATGGTGGGACCTTCTTGGAGCCGGTGCTCGTACACTTGCACCAATTGCAAAAAAGATCCTCGCCCAAGTGTGCTCTGCATCGTCGTGTGAACGCAATTGGAGCATATATTCGTTTGTCTACAACAAATCACGCAATAGACTGACATCAGAGCGTGCTCAAGAATTGGTTTACATTTACACCAATTCCAAAACTCTTAGAGAAAGGGCTGCAGCAAATCCGACAAGGTGGTACACCGAGAACATGATGTTAGAAGATTCCATGACCGATGAATCGGATGGTCTAGACCGTGGTTCGGTTCGCTCTAACCCCAATGATGACGATTCAGATGATAGTTCCAATGATGGCGATGACCCACCATTCCATGGATTTCAGGGGGCGAGAGGAGTGCGTCCTCTAATTGATGCATCTGTATTTGACTTTGAAGAGGGGGATAATAACGATAATGACCACGAGGGATATGATGGAAGTCCACCACAAATGCCACAAGGGTGGAATGTTGGGCCAAGCGGGGGAAATACGAATGAAGACATTGTGGCACCGAGACCACTAAATCCAAATCCTATCGATGTACAAGTTGATGCCCCAATGGAAAGAGATAGTGTTGACATGGAAAGAGGACGTGAACAAGACGTAGTAGTACCACAATCATTGCCTATGAGGACCACCCACGGAGAAGGGCCCCCTCATGGTGGAGAATTAGATATGCCCCCTTCAAATCAAGGGGATGTTGCACTACAACGTCAAACACCAATACTAGAGAATCTACAAATCCAAAGTTCAACCAGGCCATCTAATTCCGGAATTCGTCTACATGGACCCACTTCAACACTAGGTACACGATTGGCTAGTACGGTGTCCCAGCGTATGACTACAAACCCGACTTCATTGCACCCACCTACACGCGCCAATAATCGAGGGAAGCATCCACGACATGAAGGTACTACTAGTCAACGTGTGAGTCCTAGAACACGTAGAAGACTAACGAGAGAAGAAGCGGCATCCCAACCATTTTCAAGAGAAGTTCACATAGGAGGGCCTAGTATAGATGGCATTATGGACGCAACGGGCCAACGGCCTCTTCGAACATTGTCTTCTATAATTCGACTACAATGAAATCGAAATTCGAATGCCTCTAGCAAAAGTGGTAGTGCAACATCCAGTGATGATGGCAAGTCCATCGGTGCTAGTATAGGCGAAGATGGTGAGGTTCCAGGAGATAGTGATTATCTAGGGACAGTGCCTCGACAAGGTCCACGAGTAGAAAGTGGTGATAATGAACCAATTGTAGCAGAAGCAACGGCCAATACTTCTAGGCGCGTTCTTAGGCATGGAAGACGTTGAATGTTTTTCAAAAGACAATAGGATCTTCATGTTTTCAAATGCAATGGATTTTGAGGCTCAATACCTTACATATTGAAATCGGCATTAATATGAAGTACTTTTGTTCCTTTCATTCTATCCTTCATTTATGGTAAGGGTTTCAATTTATTTTGATACATATTGTAACTAATATGATTTGATTTCCATGTTTAGCTTTTCTAAAATCAAAATAAATAGATTTTTTCATTAAATTAAAAAAGGCATAACTAGAAAATGGATTCTTATACTAGCCAAAAATATTAAAATATTCTACTGATTTTGAATAAAAAGATAAATTTGGGTTGATAGTCAAATTTGACTTCAAGGTGTTTGTTGTAGTTGTTTACTTGTTTGAGGTGTGATAAAAAAAAGATACACTCAATGTTTAGATAAAATACATTTATATATATATAAAAACGAGTACAAAATGGATTGAAGGCACAAAGTGTGCTACATTGCTATGGATGTCCTCAAGCCGATACTATAATAACCACATTTGCTAAGAAAACATTAATTTTGCAAATCTATGGTAATACACTATCATCTAATCCTCATTGCACGCTTAGTCATCTTGAAGGTCTTGTTCTTTCCAGGCCTCGCGGTAGCAATCCACGAGTGGTGTCCAAAACATTGGAGCACCACTTAGACGTTGCACGGCAAATGTCACTGAGCGTCGTTGTAGTGGCTCCACCTTGCACAATTCACCCAGTGTCGCTTGAAATGTACCAAATGCCGTATGGTCAGAAATCATTTCTGTATTTTCGCGATCCTTTTTCCATACCTTCATAGCCAATCTCCCTATGGAGTATCCATCCGTGTGTATACTAATAGATGGTGGCTTACCCATGTGACTAGGAGATGTTGAAGTTCCTGTCTCTCCAACCATGTACATCAACTCCGGAGCCACCCACCAACGTTGCTTGCGAGTTGCCTGCAACTTATTTGCACAACTGAATTGGTAAAGAGAAGGGGTTTCTTCATTGATGCGGCTACCCATTCCCCAATCACATAGACCAATCCACACGGTTCTTCCATTGTCATTCGGAAAGTGAAGCATGATGTTCTCCGGTGTGATGTCGTTGTGCAGTACTGAACATTGTTGCACTGCATCCACAATGCAGAGCAACGCCCACGCAAGTTCGGTGCGCTTCCATTTGTATGCCATAAGTCGTTTCATAGCTTGCATTGTTTGTGGAGTTGCATGGTAAGCCACCTCCCCAATTTCATCTGGATCTCGGGTCTTCTCATCAAGGGTAAACATGGCGCCCAGAGTACCTCCATTCCACCATTGAGAATAACACTCCATGGTCGTGTCATTTATGGCAAAGAATTTGATGACCCCTGGATGATCGCATGGACAAACCAATGCCTCAATGGACAACTTCTCCCTTGACTTCTTTAAGTCATCAACGCGCATGGCTGACTTCCCAGCTAATTCCATATTCTCGGGAATATGGTTTGAATTCTGAAGACAAACCTTGCGCACCCTACCGTGCCCCCCTTGTTTGTTATGGCCAGACAACGGAACCACCACAACTCCTCTCTGAAGAAAAACCACTCCACCCGCAGCTTGTTGACCAAAGGCCAAGTTTTGACTTCGCTGAAACTACGGAGCAGAACGGATGTTGTTTGAAGATAGTCCCCGCATTGCTTCATGCCACCAATACACCTTCTTGTGCAACAAATTCAATGCTTGTTGTTTGGGAACTACACTCTTTTGAAAGCCTTTGATTTTTTCCGCAACTTGGGCAAGGTTGAAGATGCACGTTTGCACTTGTGACTCCAGCCAATGATTGAAGGATTCCTTTGTGCGGTCTTCCAACCACTCATCCTCGCTCATTGTTGTCCAAAACATGTGGTGGAACTTTTGTTTGATGGCATCCACCCTCTGTAATCCGCGCGACACATATGTTGTGTTCAACTGTGGAATCAAATACTGCTCAAAAAAACCCAACGCCACTTCATGCAATTTGCGCGTTGCAACCTTGCTTGGCCACTTCTCTGGATTTGTGGCCTTGTGCCTTTTCCGTTGTTTTTTCTTCGACTTCGAAGACTCTCCCGCACCCACAATTGCTATGGTTCCTTCTGCAGCTACAGCCTCTGAAATCTGGCTTTCTGATTCCACAGACGAGTCCAAACTCATTCCATCTCCAACTCCTGAAAACCACGCATCAACCTTCCTCTTCAAGAAATTGCGACCAGCCATTGTGATAATAGTGATAATCCAGAGGAATTAGGAATTCGGATTCCACAAAGTGAAAAACCGCCCCCTTATTCCTCAAACCAGCCTCTCACAAGCACCCGCGCTCCCAAGCAAGGACTGCAACCAATCCAAGACAAGCGAGCACCATCAGAGCAAGAGAGATTGTGGCAGAAATGAATCCAACCCCCTTCTATATACCCATTTCCTCTCGACGGCATGACCGTCGAGCTGGACAGGCATGCCGTCCACAAGACGGACATGCCGTCGAGAGGACGGTCATGCCGTCAAGAGGACGGACATGCCGTCGAGTGGACGGTCGCGTCGTCCAGATCGACGATCATGCCGTCAAGAGGATGGACTCCATCCCCCATCCATGGGCGTCCAGGGGACGAAAAGACCGTTGAAACCAGCTGTCGCCCAAAGTGCTGGAAGCATGGAATTAATTGCGAATCCTTGTTCGAGAAATTTCTCAATTATCTTGTTTTCCACCCTGGGACTTGTTAGGACAGATGTCCATGTTTGAACTACTACATTGTCTATGCTGGCGGGAAGTTTTGGAGTGCCAATTAAATATTCACGTTTGTTCCTATGGATGTACAAATAAATATCAATAATGACATTCAAATGCAGATGAAGGGTTTAGGGTTTAGGCTCGAATAAAATGGAATTTTATTTAGTTGCACATAAATAAAGGGAAAAACATAGACCAAAATTACAAAAGGCCATATTCAAAACATCTTAATTTAAGACCTGGAATATTTTTGATGTTCACATAAAAAATTGGGTCATTTCATTTGCACCCATAATAAGAAAGTCGTGGCCAATGTTTGTATTACAACGATCAAGGCATCCCCTCACAACTTAAATAATTTATATGGATCAAATTTAAATGCAATGAATTTTAGAATTCCATATAGAGTAATTTCACCTTTGGGATTATTGTAATTTGATTCCAAGCTTCCCTATATGTAAATGCACCTAACAATTTCACAATTTAGTATTTCTTGAATATTCAACCTGTATGTACTCAATTCAAACATACAAACATTCACTAATTTACTAAGTCCATATCAAATATACAAAATCAAAGACAAAATGGCCCTCTAAAAGCTAAACTCTGATATCGTAAACTTAATTTTAAAATCGTTCATTAAAAAAGATATCTAAAAAACGCCGAAAAAAAAATGTATAATATAGAATCATTGATTCATTACAAACATTCTTACTTCTTGCATTTGATCCAATACACCAAAATAAGAGGACTTCCCCTATCTATGCTGAAAGATAAACTTATACTCTAATTTATGTTTCCAAGTAAACCCTAAACTCTAATAATCCATACCCTATACCCTAAACCCTATACTCTAAACCCTAAACCCTAAACCCTATATCCTAAATCCTATACTCTATACACTATACCCTAAACCCTAAACCCTATACCCTATATCCTAAACCCTATACGCTATACTTTATACCCTATATCCTAAACCTATACCTTAAATGCTCTTTCTTATTTTTCTTTTAAGACTATTTGATGTTGCTCAACTTTATGTGATTTTAGCAAATAATTTCAAATTGAAGTAAGACCAAATCCAAAAATAGATGAATGTCTTCTAATATTTCATATAGTTTTCTAACAAATGTTTCGTCGAAAACCGTAATATATTACATTTGTCCTTTGGGTTGAAATTTTGATCTAGTTTCTTGTCCTATATACTAAAAGTCTTCTAACTAATGGTTTTAGTTTAATTTAGGATACTAACACTTTTGAATCTAAAACTCATATCTATATTTTACTTATTTCCTATTACATTAAAAGTGAACCAATATGGTGTTTTACAGAATAGAATGTAGATAATTAAAGAATATATAATCTTTAAATGGAAATACTGACATCCTCATATAACCGCTAGTTAATTCTCAAAATCATTGAACCATGCAAGTTGAATGAAGTGTGAAGCCAAGAATACCTTCACATCCATAATATTCCCTGTACCTTTATAATATCACATTTTAACACTATGTGATGTTACAGAAGTGGAGTAGCTGTTGCAATTTTGTATTATTATACGATGTTAAAATGTGATATTATAAAGGTATTGGGCCTCTGTAATATCACACTGTGTAAAATTATGGTATTACAAAGGACCTTGTGATTTTAGTAGTATGATAGTGGTTGGCGCTTGCTATGCTACACATTCATCATTTGAATTTTATTGAATTTTTATGTATTAGATAAAATAAAGAACACAAATTTCAATAAACCTTCAAATAAAAGTTTCAATAAACCTTCTATTTACTACTAAAATCTTTATATAATTTTGTTTATAAATAAGCATATATTGAAATGTACAATAGAAATTTATTGAATGATGAATAAAATATATGCAATGGGTAATATGTAAAAGATCTACATGTATTATTAGAATTTTAATGTATTTGACAAAATGCAGAACACAAATTCCAATAAATTTTCAAATCCAAATTATTAAAATCTTTATATAAATTTTTTATAAATAAGAATATATTGAAATATAAAATAAATATTTATTCGATCATGAATGAAATATATCCAATGGTGAATGTTGTAAAAGATAAAATATATAATAAAATGCATTAGTAATTTGACTCAATTGTTACAAACAATGGCAAAACAAATTGAAGAATTGAAAAGAAAACTTGTAAATCTCAAAAACTTTGTAAACAACTTTGTTGAGAGATCCAAAATTGCTTCAATTGAATGAATTTTTCACATCATTTGGTAGTAGCAATAGAAAATTTCAATCATGAACACACAAAGGGCAAACCATCGAGGGGACGGGCAAGCCGTCCAGCTCGACGGACAAGCCGTCGAGGGGACAGGCAGGCCGTCCTGCTCGACGGGCAAGCTGTCGAAGGAACTCGCGGGTGACGCCGTAATGATTTTTCAATCCTCTTTTCGCCGTCGCAAACGGCGCCGTAATGATTTTCCAATCCTCTTTTCGGAGCCCCGAGCCTTCGGACGGCTTTCCAAACCTGACCCGAACCTCTGGACGGCTTTCCAAACCTGTCCCGAACCTTCGTGGACGAATTGACCGTCCATTCCAGGGCCGTCCCACATCCTTGGATGGTATGGATTCGAGCTGGACGACATGATTACGTCCTAATCACCGGACGTAATTGGGTCGGTAATTCGGAGGTATAAGTATGTTTATCCCCCTCATTTGAAATCGCTTCCTCTTTTGAGTTGTTTTGTCCTTGCTTGAGAAAGCTTTGCATTGTAATTCGAGAGGAAGTGTTATACATCTGGCATTTGTTTTGCCACTTTTCAGTTGCCTTCACGCAACAAAAGGCAAAGCAAATTGTCAGTGTATCCGCAAATAGACTACAGGTACAGGGAATTTGGGACAGGTATCCAAAATGGACGGAGAGGATGCAGCACGAGGTTCAGGACATGGAGGTGAGCCCGCAAATAGAAAGAAGAGGGGGAACAGGGCAACCTTAGATTGGGGCACACTCAATGCCCCGGAGATTCTGGCAAACGAGGGGTGGATGAATGAAGATTCACCGTGGACAAGAGTGACGTGTCTGAAGTTCGTAGATTGGGCCCACATCAACCGCCATTGGGCACCTGACCGGTACGAGGTAAATGTGAAATGCGGGGTTGTAAATTTCGACTAGTGCCAACATCCGCACTTCAAGAAGAGATTGATTGAAGTGGCATTGGCAATTTGGGGTTCGAGATTCAGAAGAGATGGGACCCTTTCGTTGTGCCAATTTCATCCTGATGGACGCCGGGGATGGATCCTGACGTCCGTCTGGACATCTTGACGGACGGACGCGACGTGACGGGGACAACCCTACCTGGATCTGAGTTCCGTCTCTCTTCCGTCGCTGGTTTTTGTTGCCTCTATTTTATCCTTAGAGGGTCCGCCCTTGATCTAGAAAGGGGTGGGGACTCACCACTTGTACAATTATTCTCTCTGTACTCTAAATCTACTAAACAACACACCCAAGACAATACAGTTGTAGGAGGAGGGAGGAGTATTCTCTCACAGTTTCCGGATTGGCCGATCCGAAATCAGGTCACATAGAGCACTTTTTACACCTCACTTACTACAACGACGGATCAGAACTTATAGACCCAAAAGAATAGAATCTCAAGGAGAAGACAATTTACCAAGGGGGAGGTTGGCAGACTTTCCGAAGTAGCGGGAGATCCTTTCCTTTGGCGGTTGCTTAATTCCGCACAGAACCCTCCTAGTTTCGGACTCGCACGGACCTCTACCTTCTATTCCGGATTGTTGTTCCGGCAATTTAAAAGCACGTTGCACTTGCACTCCCTTACTCAGCTTTGCATTCCTTCTCACTAGCTCCACTCCCAAACGATCCGTAGCTCAAGATCCGGATTCCTTCTCTCCCTCCCTTCTCTTTCTCCAGTACCAGATCATACACCCATGCATACACCCAACCTAAAAAGACCCTGTCTAAGCAAAAGTGCAGCTAAAGGTATCTTGGCTGACTTAGATTAAGAAACGAAAATTGTAATACATACGTGAAAGCACTAAAATCCAATGGAGTAGGATGGAATGGAATGGCAGACAACTAACTTGCCTGCCCTTAAAATACTAACGCAAAAACCCAAATTCAACTCCTAAAAAGCCTGAAAAGGAAACTTGGAAATCCAGGCCACCAATCCCTGAACCTCCCGGGATATCCGGACAGATTGCTTAACAGCCGTCCGAGATAACCGGATTTCCTTACTATCCGCCTAAAATTCCGGAAACCAGGTCCAAGCTCGGAACCCTATTCCGGATCCTATACTTCTTCTCCTACCAATTCTAATGTCTTGGCTTCCGTCCTTTCTTTGAACGACTCCCCGCTTGGCTGGTAGGCGTCCCCTTCGTGTTCTTGGCTGGCGTAGTTTTTGCTGTGGCCCGAGTCTGGATATGGCGCGTTGCTAGAGACGGATCGCTGTCGCCTTTGGTTCCGGAAGTGGAGTGGGCACTCTCCTCGTCAGAATCACACTGATATTGTCCAGATTCTGTCGGACTTCTGAACTAATGTCAATGGGGATTGGAACAGGTCCGACCCCTTTTTCTACTTCTGTTGTGGGTCTAATAGGATCCGTGTAATTAGAATCACTCGGGTCGGATTCTGGAATGGGAGTGTTTTCCTGAGGCTTCTCTTTCCGTCTCTGCCTTCTAGTTCTATGCCTATCCCTTTGGTCTTTGGTGGAACTTCGAGTTGACACTCGATGAAAGAGTCCCTCTAGAACTTTTGGAAGTTCCACCTTTGGTTGTCATTTTTCCGTATTCTCAATTCCGGCAGTGGATCCGTAATTGAGTCCGGTTTGGTCACGAGGTGGAACTTCTACATGTTTGTAAATAGTACGGATCTGTTGCGGCCTGGGACACTCATTCATTCCATGTCCATATTCTAAACAATTCTGGCATGGTAACGCTAGAGGGGCCCCTTGTCCCTGTCCTTTGTGGGGACAGCTATTGGCATAATGTTGGGAACTTCCACACACGAAACAACACCCGGGTGGAAATCTAGATGTAGAATAAGTACCTTGACTAGATCCAGTCGGTGGATGTGTATGAAAATTGGTGCGGATCAACTGCTGAGGTGGTTTCCCTCTTCCGTATCCGGTTTGGATATGAAATACTGGATTAACCGGATCTTCACCCCCTTCCGGTTCCGGAAGTGTGTAATACACTCCTTCTTCATCCACAAAATGGATTTGCTTCTGATGTCCCTGAGGGCATTCGCTTGCATAATGGCCGGGTCTTCCACATCTTGCGCACCATACATTAGCTCGGGAAGTCGGTACAATTCGTCGGGGCATCCGATTATCAGCTAGGTTAACCTTGATTGCCTCCAAAGATTCTTGGATGCTTTTCATAAGTTTCTCGGAATCGTCCTCCTCTACCTTTACCTTGACGGTTCTTCTACTAACCTTCTCATTTTTACCTCGCGCCACTCGTCTGCTATTGGAAGTCTCTGCCTCACTATCCGAACTATCGGCGCTGTCGGATGATTCATCCGATCCGGTTCCGGAACTCGAGGTTTCGGAATCCGAATACCTCCCTCTTCGCTTTGTCCTTTTCTCGTACTTTTTGCTCTTCCCTTTCTCTCGTTTCTCGCTCTTCTTGATGGATCGTCGCAGTGATTGAGCTGAGTTCTCGTAATTTTGGGTTGACTCCATGGCTTCTTTTAGCGTTGCGGGTCGGGATTGTCGGATCTGAAAACCCATCTCTTCCGGAAAACCTGCCACATACCATTCCACTTGTATACTGGGGGCTACGTCCGTGGTTAGTTTTTTTATCAGGTCTTTCACCCTCTGACCATACTTTCGGACCGACTCGTTAGGTCTCATGGAGACTTTACTAAGTCTTCCCAAAGCTCTCGCTTCTCCTCCTACTTCTCTAAAGGTCCGCAGGAAGAGTTCCGTCAGACGGTCCCAGTTGTTCCGGGTACCTTCCGGAACATCCTGATACCATCTAAGGGCTTCACCTTTTAGTAGTCCCTGAAAAATTCTCTGCTTGGAAGCGGCATCTTCTTGATTAGCTACCGTGGTAGCTTCAAATTCTCCCATCCAATCATCTACATCCTTACTACCATCTCCCCGAAACCTACTGTAACGGAGACGAGTGGTGGTCACCATGTTATCTAGTTCGTCAGAGAATCGTTCCTCCTCAGAAGTAACTGGTTCCGCTTCTGGTTCTTCAACCGCTTCAAGACTTTGAGAACGTTCCGGAAGTACTTCCGGCCTAGGAGGAATTATAACTAGATCCTCTACAAACTGAGACGCTGGTAACCCGTGCACCACTATTCGCCTATTTTCTTCCTCTTGACGTTTCGTCCGACGTAAAGCTGTGTTTCTTCTTTGAGGCCTACTCATGAAGTTAGAATCAGATTCTCATTCACTAGATCCTCATTTACTTAGTCTACAATCCGGTTTGGCTGAATCCTAGCTCACCGTCCTGAACTACTTTTTTTTTTTATCTTCTATTCTATCGATAAATTTTTCAGTAGTTCCCCGGCAGCGGCGCCAAAAGTGTCGTACGCGCAGTTAGCCGTAAGTATCCTTACAACGACAAATGGTTGCAAGATGACACGAATTATCGTTCTAGGGAACTTCTAATATGATATCGATTGAATGAGAAGTATCCGGATTGTGACTACTCACTTAATCTCCCTTATTTCACTTACCCTATCTCGTTCCGGAAACTTAGTACATTCCGGATTCCGTTCCGGATCCGGACACACCCGGATCTGAGTTCCGTCTCTCTTCCGTCACTGGTTTTTATTGCCTCTGTTTTACCCTCAGAGGGTCCGCCCTTGATCTCGAAAGGGGTGGGGACTCACCACTTGTACAATTATCCTCTCTGTACTCTAAACCCACTAAACAACATACCCAAGACAACACAGTTGTAGGAGGAGGGAGGAGTATTCTCTCACAGTTTCCGGATTGGCCGATCCGAAATCAGGTCACACAGACCACTTTTTACACCTCTCTTACTACAACGACGGATCAGAACTTATAGACCCAAAAGAATAGAATCTCAAGGAGAAGACAATTTACCAAGGGGGAGGTTGGCAGACTTTCCGAAGTAGCGGGAGATCCTTTCCTTTGGCGGTTGCTTAATTCCGCACAGAACCCTCCTAGTTTCGGACTCGCACGGACCTCTACCCTCTATTCCGGATTGCTGTTCCGGCAGTTTAAAAGCACATCGCACTTGCACTCCCTTACTCAGCTTTGCATTCCTTCTCACTAGCTCCACTCCCAAACGATCCGTAGCTCAAGATCCGGATTCCTTCTCTCCCTCCCTTCTCTTTCTCCAGTACCAGATCATACACCCATGCATACACCCAACTCAAAAAGACCCTGTCTAAGCAAAAAGTGCAGCTAAAGGTATCCTGGCTGACTTAGATTAAGAAACGAAAATTGTAATACATACGTGAAAGCACTAAAATCCAATGGAGTAGGATGGAATGGAATGGCAGACAACTAACTTGCCTGCCCTTAAAATACTAACACAAAAACCCAAAGTCAACTCCTAAAAGTCTGAAAAGGAAACTTGGAAATCCAGGCCACCAATCCCTAAACCTCCCGGGATATCCGGACAGATTGCTTAACAGCCGTCCGAGATAACCGGATTTCCTTACTATCCGCCTAAAATTCCGAAAACCGGGTTCAAGCTCGGAACCCCATTCCGGATCCTATACTTCTTCTCCTACTAATCCTAATGTCTTGGCTTCCATCCTTTCTTTGAACGACTCTCCACTTGGTTGGTAGGCGTCCCCTTCGTGTTCTTGGCTGGCGTAGTTTTTGCTGTGGCCCGAGTCTGAATATGGTGCATTGCTGGAGACGGATCGCTGTCGTCTTCGGTTCCGGAAGTGGAGTGGGCACTCTCCTCATCAGAATCTTCAATAACTTGGACTTCCTTCTCCTTCTCAGGTGTTGTATCTTCCAACGTCGCGGGTTCGCTTCCTTTCTCCGGCGTGGTCTCTTGCATGTGCACAAATCCTTTCGGATTGGTCCGAGCCGGATTGGTCATCCCACCGATCCGGTTGATGAGATCTCCCCTAACCTGTTGTCCCGGAACCTTGAATGTTCCGGTCATCAAATTTGGCATTGTTTGTGCCTTGGGAACTTCCGAAGTTGAGAGCTTAGATGGCACCGGAACTGATTTCGCGCTAGACTCTCGTTCCGGTTCCGAGGCTGGCCTCAAATTCAACTCCGTCATCTGTATCTTACTGGCGGAAGGCTCGGCTGGTGTGAGTATCCCCCTCAGGCCCTCCATCCGGGTTGCCTGATCCGCCACTGGCTTTCCTGGGGTACCTGCGACAAAAGGAAGTTCCAGAAAGGTGGAGAAATCCATCGCATGGTTTGGATCGATGGCCGCCAGCAACTTCTGGATCTCCTTGAAAACTCGCTCTATTCTCGCGGTGAAGTCTACGAGGATGGTAACTACCTTGGTTCCGGTAATATGGCCTTCGGATATCATCTTCGAATCAAACAAGGCAGCTTTTGTGATGATGTCGGCTTTGATGTTGACTGCCCCGGTTAGATTCTTGACCAGCGCGAGGGCCTCCTTCTCTTTCTCCTTCGCAGCTACCATTTCTCCTTCCGCCCAATTCACTTGGGCCTGGAGTAGGTTCCATTTCGCCTCCAACTCCTGGATCCGCTCATCCCTCTTCTTCAGATCCTCCGGCTTGGGCAGTCGCTTGACAGCTTCCACGATCTGATCCGGATCCACCTTCAGTACTTCCGCGGTATCTATCACCAGATCTGACAATCCGTCGTGAAGGACCTTGGCTTCACGTATCCACTCGAGCCCCGCATTGAAAAATGCGGATTCTGTTTCCATCTCAGGTCCCTTGCTGGACTCCCCCCTCTCCATTGTCGGTGGCTTGATTCTCGACCCCGGATCGGTTGACTTCCTCTTTTTGGTCCTTAGGTCCGTCAGATGTTCCTCGGGAAGTTCCTCCGGTTCAGACTCGACCGGATCCTCCGCTTCCTCCCCGGAAAGTCCGTATGACAGGAGCGTCTTTCCGGTGTCATACTGAATTATTTCCGCCGCACTCAAAAGTTCCTGTTGATGGTACAGATGAAACAAATACGTGCTAACTGGACTCGCCTTAGCTCTTGTCACGTGATCCGCTAATTTAGCCACTATCCCGGCTATGACCCTACCCCAGTGCACTATCCGGTTCTCCATAGCCCCAAAGATAGTATTGGCCACCGTAATGGTAACCCGCGTTGGCTTTTCCGGATATAAGATCGGAATCAGAAACTCTAGGATCCGCCTATGTCTCTCGTCCTTACACTCGCTGATAGCAAAGCTGTCCTTAGGGTTTGCAGTCCCGGTGAACTTCCCGACTACAAAACGGTCCGTCTTCGATGCTAAACCGTTCCCACTCTTCCGGAACTGATAAACGTCCGCCCAGATGTCCTTGGTCCACGCGACTGGGCGTCCTCTCAAAGTAAGCTCATATTGATTCGGAACACCGTGAAGTAGCTCTTGAATCATCTCCTCACTCTTGAGATTCCACGGTCGGTGTAGTAAACCGACACATCCTAACCTAGTCAAGTCCTCCTCTAATTGCTTGTGTAGTTCCGGGCTATCCAGAATGGCCGAAGAGATAACCCGGACAGATATCGTTGTCTTCCGTACTGGTCCGGATGCCATAAGATCTAAGTGAGAACGAAGGGAAAGTAGTTCTACCTCAATCGCTAACTCACCACTCTTTCTCTCAACTACTCACACAAACAGTCTCGGGTACATAGAACAGAAAAGGGAAGAGGAAACCCTAGGAAGATGGCTTAAGTACTAAATTGTCTCTCTACGGTCTTAAAGGCAACGGCTACAGGTCCATTGTCTCAACGGTATCCTACTTCCGTAGCTACGAGACCTATACGGTAGGTTCCTGTGTTCCGGATGAGTTCGGATTCCGGATCCGGATAAGTTCCGGTTACGGGTGGTGTTGGAACGCTTATTTCCTAATTCAAGTTATCTGGTCCAAAAATCACACTCTAACTATAATTTTTTTTCTTTTTTTCTATTTTTCGCACCTACTTCTTGCATTATTGATCCGTTTCCGGATTCCGGATTCCCACAGCGAGTGTAAGGACGAGACACATAGGCGGATCCTAGAGTTTCTGATTCCGATCTTATATCCGGAAAAGCCAACGCGGGTTACCATTACGGTGGCCAATACTATCTTTGGGGCTATGGAGAACCGGATAGTGCACTGGGGTAGGGTCATAGCCGGGATAGTGGCTAAATTAGCGGATCACGTGACAAGAGCTAAGGCGAGTCCAGTTAGCACGTATTTGTTTCATCTGTACCATCAACAGGAACTTTTGAGTGCGGCGGAAATAATTCAGTATGACACCGGAAAGACGCTCCTGTCATACGGACTTTCCGGGGAGGAAGCGGAGGATCCGGTCGAGTCTGAACCAGAGGAACTTCCCGAGGAACATCTGACGGACCCAAGGACCAAGAAGAGGAAGTCAACTGATCCGGGGTCGAGAATCAAGCCACCGACAATGGAGAGGGGGGAGTCCAGCAAGGGACCTGAGATGGAAACAGAATCCGCATTTTTCAATGCGGGGCTCGAGTGGATACGTGAAGCCAAGGTCCTTCACGACGGATTGTCGGATCTGGTGATAGATATCGCGGAAGTACTGAAGGTGGATCCGGATCAGATCGTGGAAGCTGTCAAGCGACTGCCCAAGCCGGAGGATCTGAAGAAGAGGGATGAGCGGATCCAGGAGTTGGAGGCGAAATGGAACCTACTCCAGACCCGGGTGAATTGGGCGGAAGGAGAAATGGTAGCTGCAAAGGAGAAAGAGAAGGAGGCTCTCGTTCTGGTCAAGAATCTAACCGAGGCAGTCAACATCAAAGCCGACATCATCACGAAAGCTGCCTTGTTTGACTCGAAGATGATATCCGAAGGCCACATTACCGGAACCAAGGTAGTTACCATCCTCGTAGACTTCATCGCGAGAATAGAGCGAGTTTTCAAGGAGATCCAGAAGTTGCTGGCGGCCATCGATCCAAACCATGCGATGGATTTCTCCACCTTTCCGGAACTCCCTTTTGTCACAGGTACCGCAGGGAAGCCAGTGGCGGATCAGGCAACCCGGATGGAGGGCCTGAGGGGGATACTCACACCAACCGAGCCTTCCGCCAGTAAGATACGGATGACGGAGTTGAATTTGAGGCCAGCCTCGGAACCGGAACGAGAGTCTAGCGCGAAATCAGTTCCGGTGCCATCTAAGCTCTCAACTTCGGAAGTTCCCAAGGCACAAACAATGCCAAATTTGATGACCGGAACATTCAAGGTTCCGGGACAACAGGTTAGGGGAGATCTCATCAACCGGATCGGTGGGATGACCAATCCGGCTCGGACCAATCCGAAAGGATTTGTGCACATGCAAGAGACCACGCCGGAGAAAGGAAGCGAACCTACGACGTTGGAAGATACAACACCTGAGAAGGAGAAGGAAGTCCAAGTTATTGAAGATTCTGATGAGGAGAGTGCCCACTCCACTTCCGGAACCGAAGACGACAGCGATCCGTCTCCAGCAATGCGCCATATTCAGACTCGGGCCACAGCAAAAACTACGCCAGCCAAGAACACGAAGGGGACGCCTACCAGCCAAGTGGGGAGTCGTTCAAAGAAAGGACGGAAGCCAAGACATTAGGATTAGTAGGAGAAGAAGTATAGGATCCGGAATGGGTTCCGAGCATGGACTCGGTTTTCGGAATTTTAGGCGGATAGTAAGGAAATCCGGTTATCTCGGACAGCTGTTAGTAATCTTTCCGGATATTTCGGGAGGTTCAGGTATTGGTGGCCTGGATTTCCAAGTTTCCTTTTCAGGCTTTTTAGGAGTTGACTTTGGGTTTTTGTGTTAGTATTTTAAGGGCAGGCAAGTTAGTTGTCTGCCATTCCATTCCATCCTACTCCATTGGATTTTAGTGCTTTCACGTATGTATTACAATTTTCGTTTCTTAATCTAAGTCAGCCAGGATACCTTTAGCTGCACTTTTTGCTTAGACAGGGTCTTTTTGAGTTGGGTGTATGCATGGGTGTATGATCTGGTACTGGAGAAAGAGAAGGGAGGGAGAGAAGGAATCCGGATCTTGAGCTACGGATCGTCTGGGGGTGGAGCTAGTGAGAAGGAATGCAAAGCTGAGTAAGGGAGTGCAAGTGCAACGTGCTTTTAAATTGTCGGAACAACAATCCGGAATAGAGGGTAGAGGTCCGTGCGAGTCCGAAACTAGGAGGGTTCTGTGCGGAGTTAAGCAACCGCTAAAGGAAAGGATCTCCCGCTACTTCGGAAAGTCTGCCAACCTCCCCCTTGGTAAATTGTCTTCTCCTTGAGATTCTATTCTTTTGGGTCTATAAGTTCTGATCCGTCGTTGTAGTAAGTGAGGTGTAAAAAGTGCTCTATGTGACCTGATTTCGGATCGGCCAATCCGGAAACTGTGAGAGAATACTCCTCCCTCCTCCTACAACTGTATTGTCTTGGGTGTGTTGTTTAGTAGATTTAGAGTACAGAGAGGATAATTGTACAAGTGGTGAGTCCCCACCCCTTTCTAGATCAAGGGCGGATCCTCTAAGGGTAAAACAGAGGCAACAAAAACCAGCGACGGAAGAGAGACGGAACTCAGATCCGGGTAGGGTTGTCCCCGTCACGTCGCGTCCGTCCGTCAGGATGTCCGGACGGACATCAGGATCCATCCCCAGCGTCCGTCAGGATGAAATCCAAATGACAACCGGCGACAGAGGATGATTCAGACTACAGAAATGGATGGACGAGCTTCGTCGCCGGGAGCTCTGGACGGCTGCGATGGACAGTCGGATGAACGGTCGATGTGGATGGTTGGGCTGGACGGTCGATCTGGATGGTCCGGTTGGATGGCCGAGATGGACCGTCGACCTGGATGGTCCATCTGGACCGTCGATCTAGACGGTCTGGCTGGACGGTCGATTTGGACGGCCTGGCTAGACGGTCGATCTGGACGGCCTGGCTGGACGGTGGATCTGGACGGCCTGGCTGGACGGTCGATCTGGACGGCCTGGTTGGACGGTCGATCTGGACGGTCTGGTTGGACGGCCGAGATGGACGGTCGATTTAGACGGTCTGGCTGGACGGTCCGGTTAGACGGTCGAGATGGATGGTCGATCTGGACCGTCGATCTAGACGGTCTGGCTGGACGGTCGATCTGGACGGTCTGGATGGACGATCTGGATGGACGGTCGAGATGGACGGATTGGCTGGACAATCGAGATGGACGGTTTGGCTGGACAATCGAGATGGACGGTTTGGCTGGATGGTCGAGATGAACGGTTTGGCTGGACGGTCGAGATGGACAGTTTGGCTGGACGGTCGGGATGGACGGGCTTTGAATTTGTTGCACTTAACCCCTAAACATCTGGATTCTTCTCCCAAAATGACAATTTGGAAAATACCATTATAAAGTATGATTTAGAAGAATATTTTGGAATTGATATACAAACAGAAGTTGTAGATTTTGAGTTGTAGATTCCATCCGTAAGGTTAGATCCACCAATGCTATCACCAATCTTTTTCTATACACTTTGAAAGGAAAAATTCAAAATTCCTTCAGAATTCAATTACAAGCAAAATATTATCATTACTCGATTGAAATTTGTTGGAATGGACTTAAAATGAGGTTGCATTGACATGGTGATTTTTTGAAATTTTTATACTCTTTACATCTATGACCTCATTTTTGCAAATTCAATTTTGAACTAGGGTCAATGCAAGTTGACCACTTGACACACTTCCACATTTGTAATTTTAGAAAAATGTGTATTCTAAGAACAATAAATCAAACCATTAGATAAGACATGAACTAGTCAACTAGATAAAGTATCACCAAAAATTAGGATGACTTTGATCCAAGCAAAAACCAAACTGAAATAGGAAGCTGAATTTGTTCATCGTCCAAAAAATGGTTAACCCCTAATGCCCAAGGCACCCAAATCTGGTGTTGTTCAAACTTTGAAGTTAAAAAGTTGTTCTTGAATTCTAGTTATAGCATCAATAGTCTGTTCTTAAAAATATGTGATAGTGATTTTTCGATTCTAAACTTTGTGCAAGGGTACCTATTGCAATCTTGACTTGTTGTAGTATTGAGAGGTCTTGGAAATGTGCCTCAAAAACATTGGATCTTGGAGGAAAAATCACATTCAAAATTCATTTAAAATTAAAGAAAATTATGGTATAGATTTTTAAAAGGCATAAATTGATTGGGGTTATACATATTAGGTCCTCTAATCTCATATTTGTTTGGTCACCAATTTTTTAAATTGGATTTGTGAAAAGAGGATTGTAAGACTTCACATCATTTTTTTAGTTTTAGCACCCTCTTGGGCAAACATTATAATCTTTTACTCCATAAGTGATATTGTTTAGGATTTCTTTTCTATGAGGTAACTAACATGCCTAGTTCGAATTTATACAATTACAATTTTTTGAAAATTGATACACCTAATGAAAATGTTGACATGTTGTTCAATTTAGAGCAAATTCTACAAAGCTCAAAGCAAACCTTGGGCATCTAAGATTCTAAGGATAAGGGATTAGAGTTCGTTATTGAATTTCTAATTACAAAACTGGCTAAATTGATTTTACATTGTTTGGCAAGAAATAAAAAAATAATAATCCGTGAGGGTTCTACCATCTAAGTATATAAGATTCTTCTACACTAATAGGAAAACGGCCAATGGATTAACCCAAAAGACAAAGGCAAAGCAACAATACACGAGGGGAAAAGAAAATGATAAATGTACAATGTTTTATAAATCCATCAAAACGTGGTACATTGGTTTAGGCTTTACATTGCTCTACTTTGTACAACTTTAGAAATTTAATTCTATGCATCTATCTATTTGTACACAGCATCATCCAAAACTATCTATTCTATTTCTTCAATTACAATGCCTCGTGCTATGCTGCTTCTCAAAAATCTTTGCAACTCTTCTCTTGATTGCAAAGTCGTCAAAAACTAATGTGCGTCATAATCGTATCTGTTGTGTAAATAGGAGAAAATGGCACTCACAAGTGCAGGCTCATGGAAGGTATTGTCTTCAATGTAGTTCATTTCTTCCTCAAAACTCAATTCACCTTCGAATCCGACAGGCATGCTTTGAGAGTTAAACATTATGCCTTATGAATGTGGTGCACGTACAAAAATGGAGAGGTCCGGGTCCCAATGTCCACCAGCAATTTGACCAAAATATAATCGCCGCCCTGGATCACCATCTCCAATTACCCTCTTAATCACCTCTGTCACCGCGTCATCATTCTCCCAGTGTATCTCCGCAACCGTTCTTGCCAGGAGGTGTCAATTGTCGTGGCCCCACTTTCAAAGCCAAGTCATGTCCATCCCCCAATGCGCTCTATTTACGGGCCCCGACAAATTTTCTTCATTGTGCTCGTAATGTTCAGGCATGTGGGCTTGGAGGCCAAACATTTTGTACAGCCTCGGATGAAATGGAGCCTTGTATTGTGCACATCTTTTTCGGGTGACCATGTGTGGAATGAGGCACATGGGGTGGTATAAATGGCCACATGTACCAAGATGCCATCCACCCTCGGGGCCAAATGGTTCTTGGCAAAGCATACATGTGGTGCCGTCTTGTACAAAATCGGGAACCAAAGGCCACACTAGTGGCCTAATCCCATCGCCGTTCGCTGGCTCGTATCGATAGTGCTCCGTGTCGTATTGGAATTCCAAGTCTGGAGAACTATTCCAATCGATGCTTGCATTCTCGAGCTTCATTGGCAAATCATCAGTGAACATTTCTTCCACTCGAGGCCACGAGGTCAAGCCAAAATAACATTCGCCGCCATCATTGAACTCCGCAGCCACTCTCTTCACTTCACGTTGCATCTGCTCAACCTCGCTTAGTGCTAAGTTGCATGTCAACTTCATGTTGCACATTTGAAGCAGCATGCGTTCCTTCTGCGGGTTTTGGACCAACCGCATATTTTGAGCATTTAATGCGGTCATGGTCTACTCTAAGCCAGCTTGAGCTGTAGTAAGCACCACCACATCTGCCTCGGCTTTGTTGGCGCGAAGTTCCAAAGCCCGCATAGCGTTTGTCAATTCTTCAACGTGGGCTTTAGTACTTCCAACCTCTGCTTCAGCTCGCTCCGCACGTGCACGCATAATATCCAACGTGGCACCTCCAACACTTGGAAACAAGGACCATGACCGCACCCTAAACTCGTTTGCATTGCTGGGGCCTACTCTGTCTTCGTCTGCACCGTATGTAGCACGTTCGACCACCACATCAAGTGGTGGAATTTCGTCCGTACTCAACCGCCTTTCACGTGCTACAAGGTCGGCCTCGCGTGCGATGAGTCTTGCATTCTCATCCATAAGAGCCTGCACCCTAGCCCTTTGCCCTTCCAACTCTGCAGCATGTTGTCGTAATGCGGCTTCCTTTTCTGCTTGTAGTGTTTGGACTAATTGTCGCAAGCGAAGTACTTCATCACCTTCACCTTCCACTCTACCAATCGCATCTTCATTAGGTAGGTCTTCTCCGGTGCCCATGCCACCCTCTACCTCCATCACCTCCATCCCGGGTTGCTCCACTTGCTCTTCCGGGTTTTCTTGCACATTGGGTACATTGTCCAATGGCACAGCAGGGTTTGGTGGAATGCTGCGAGGTCTATTTGGTGATTGACCATGACGCATCTTGCCGAGGAAGGTTCTCCAATCCACATCTTTCCCAAGAAAAACTTCCGTATATGCCATTTGGCACAACGAAAGGGTCCCATCTCTTCTGAATCTCGAACCCCAAATTGCCAATGCCACTTCAATCAATCTCTTCTTGAAGTGCGGATGTTGGCACTAGTCGAAATTTACAACCCCGCATTTCACATTTACCTCGTACCGGTCAGGTGCCCAATGGCGGTTGATGTGGGCCCAATCTACGAACTTCAGACACGTCACTCTTGTCCACGGTGAATCTTCATTCATCCACCCCTCGTTTGCCAGAATCTCCGGGGCATTGAGTGTGCCCCAATCTAAGGTTGCCCTGTTCCCCCTCTTCTTTCTATTTGCGGGCTCACCTCCATGTCCTGAACCTCGTGCTGCATCCTCTCCGTCCATTTTGGATACCTGTCCCAAATTCCCTGTACCTGTAGTCTATTTGCGGATACACTGACAATTTGCTTTGCCTTTTGTTGCGTGAAGGCAACTGAAAAGTGGCAAAACAAATGCCAGATGTATAACACTTCCTCTCGAATTACAATGCAAAGCTTTCTCAAGCAAGGACAAAACAACTCAAAAGAGGAAGCGATTTCAAATGAGGGGGATAAACATACTTATACCTCCGAATTACCGACCCAATTACGTCCGGTGATTAGGACGTAATCATGTCGTCCAGCTCGAATCCATACCATCCAGGGATGTGGGACGGCCCTGGAATGGACGGTCAATTCGTCCACAAAGGTTCGGGACAGGTTTGGAAAGCCGTCCAGAGGTTCGGGTCAGGTTTGGAAAGCCGTCCGAAGGCTCGGGGCTCCGAAAAGAGGATTGGAAAATCATTACGGCGCCGTTCGCGACGGCGAAAAGAGGATTGAAAAATCATTACGGCGTCGCCCGCGAGTTCCTTCGACAGCTTGCCCGTCGAGCAGGACGGCCTGCCTGTCCCCTCGACGGCTTGTCCGTCGAGCTGGACGGCCTGCCCGTCCCCTCGATGGTTTGCCCTTTGTGTGTTCATGATTGAAATTTTCTATTGCTACTACCAAATGATGTGAAAAATTCATTCAATTGAAGCAATTTTGGATCTCTCAACAAAGTTGTTTACAAAGTTTTTGAGATTTACAAGTTTTCTTTTCAATTCTTCAATTTGTTTTGCCATTGTTTGTAACAATTGAGTCAAATTACTAATGCATTTTATTATATATTTTATCTTTTACAACATTCACCATTGGATATATTTCATTCATGATCGAATAAATATTTATTTTATATTTCAATATATTCTTATTTATAAAAAATTTATATAAAGATTTTAATAATTTGGATTTGAAAATTTATTGGAATTTGTGTTCTGCATTTTGTCAAATACATTAAAATTCTAATAATACATGTAGATCTTTTACATATTACCCATTGCATATATTTTATTCATCATTCAATAAATTTCTATTGTACATTTCAATATATGCTTATTTATAAACAAAATTATATAAAGATTTTAGTAGTAAATAGAAGGTTTATTGAAACTTTTATTTGAAGGTTTATTGAAATTTGTGTTCTTTATTTTATCTAATACATAAAAATTCAATAAAATTCAAATGATGAATGTGTAGCATAGCAAGCGCCAACCACTATCATACTACTAAAATCACAAGGTCCTTTGTAATACCATAATTTTACACAGTGTGATATTACAGAGGCCCAATACCTTTATAATATCACATTTTAACATCGTATAATAATACAAAATTGCAACAGCCACTCCACTTCTGTAACATCACATAGTGTTAAAATGTGATATTATAAAGGTACAGGGAATATTATGGATGTGAAGGTATTCTTGGCTTCACACTTCATTCAACTTGCATGGTTCAATGATTTTGAGAATTAACTAGCGGTTATATGAGGATGTCAGTATTTCCATTTAAAGATTATATATTCTTTAATTATCTACATTCTATTCTGTAAAACACCATATTGGTTCACTTTTAATGTAATAGGAAATAAGTAAAATATAGATATGAGTTTTAGATTCAAAAGTGTTAGTATCCTAAATTAAACTAAAACCATTAGTTAGAAGACTTTTAGTATATAGGACAAGAAACTAGATCAAAATTTCAACCCAAAGGACAAATGTAATATATTACGGTTTTCGACGAAACATTTGTTAGAAAACTATATGAAATATTAGAAGACATTCATCTATTTTTGGATTTGGTCTTACTTCAATTTGAAATTATTTGCTAAAATCACATAAAGTTGAGCAACATCAAATAGTCTTAAAAGAAAAATAAGAAAGAGCATTTAAGGTATAGGTTTAGGATATAGGGTGTGGGGTTTAGGATATAGGGTACAAAGTATAGCATATAGGGTTTAGGATATAGGGTATAGAGTATAGGGTTTAGGATATAGGGTTTAGGGTTTAGGGTTTAGAGTATAGCGTTTAGGGTATAGGGTATGGATTATTAGAGTTTAGGGTTTACTTGGAAACATAAATTAGAGTATAAGTTTATCTTTCAGCATAGATAGGGGAAGTCCTCTTATTTTGGTGTATTGGATCAAATGCAAGAAGTAAGAATGTTTGTAATGAATCAATGATTCTATATTATACATTTTTTTTTCGGCGTTTTTTAGATATCTTTTTTAATGAACGATTTTAAAATTAAGTTTACGATATCAGAGTTTAGCTTTTAGAGGGCCATTTTGTCTTTGATTTTGTATATTTGATATGGACTTAGTAAATTAGTGAATGTTTGTATGTTTGAATTGAGTACATACAGGTTGAATATTCAAGAAATACTAAATTGTGAAATTGTTAGGTGCATTTACATATAGGGAAGCTTGGAATCAAATTACAATAATCCCAAAGGTGAAATTACTCTATATGGAATTCTAAAATTCATTGCATTTAAATTTGATCCATATAAATTATTTAAGTTGTGAGGGGATGCCTTGATCGTTGTAATACAAACATTGGCCACGACTTTCTTATTATGGGTGCAAATGAAATGACCCAATTTTTTATGTGAACATCAAAAATATTCCAGGTCTTAAATTAAGATGTTTTGAATATGGCCTTTTGTAATTTTGGTCTATGTTTTTCCCTTTATTTATGTGCAACTAAATAAAATTCCATTTTATTCGAGCCTAAACCCTAAACTCTTCATCTGCATTTGAATGTCATTATTGGTATTTATTTGTACATCCATAGGAACAAATGTAAACATTTAATTGGCACTCCAAAACTTCCCGCCACCATAGACAATGTAGTAGTTCAAACATGGACACCTGTCCTGACAAGTCCCAGGGTGGAAAACAAGATAATTGAGAAATTCCTCGAACAAGGATTCGCAATTAATTCCATGCTTCCAACACTTTGGGCGACAGCTTGTTTCAACGGTCTTTTCGTCCCCTGGACGCCCGTGGATGCGCGATGGAGTCCATCCTCTTGATGGCATGACCGTCGATCTGGACGACGTGACCGTCCACTCGACGGCATGTCCGTCTTGTCGACGGCCTGACCGTCGATGTGGACGGCATGACCGTCCTCTCGATGGCCTGTCCGTCCTCTCGACGGCATGTCCGTCCTGTGGACGGCATGCCTGTCCAGCTCGACGGTCATGCCGTCGAGAGGAAATGGGTATATAGAAGGGGGTTGGATTCATTTCTGCCACAATCTCTCTTGCTCTGACGGTGCTCGCTTGTCTTGGATTGGTTGCAGTCCTTGCTTGGGAGCGCGGGTGCTTGTGAGAGGCTGGTTTGAGGAATAAGGGGGCGGTTTTTCACTTTGTGGAATCCGAATTCCTAATTCCTCTGGATTATCACTACTATCACAATGGCTGGTCGCAATTTCTCGAAGAGGAAGGTTGATGCGTGGTTTTCAGGAGTTGGAGATGGAATGAGTTTGGACTCGTCTGTGGAATCAGAAAGCCAGATTTCAGAGGCTGTAGCTGCAGAAGGAACCATAGCAATTGTGGGTGCGGGAGAGTCTTCGAAGTCGAAGAAAAAACAACGGAAAAGGCACAAGGCCACAAATCCAGAGAAGTGGCCAAGCAAGGTTGCAACGCGCAAATTGCATGAAGTGGCGTTGGGTTTTTTTGAGCAGTATTTGATTCCACAGTTGAACACCACATATATGTCGCGCGGATTACAGGGGGTGGATGCCATCAAACAAAAGTTCCACCACATGTTTTGGACAATAATGAGCGAGGATGAGTAGTTGGAAGACCGCACAAAGGAATCCTTCAATCATTGGCTAGAGTCACAAGTGCAAACGTGCATCTTCAACCTTGCCCAAGTTGTGGAAAAAATCAAAGGCTTTCAAAAGAGTGTAGTTCCCAAACAACAAGCATTGAATTTGTTGCACAAGAAGGTGTATTGGTGGCATGAAGCAATGCGGGGACTATCTTCAAACAACATCCGTTCTGCTCCGTAGTTTCAGCGAAGTCAAAACTTGGCCTTTGGTCAACAAGCTGCGGGTGGAGTGGTTTTTCTTGAGAGAGGAGTTGTGGTGGTTCCGTTGTCTGGCCATAACAAACAAGGGGGGCACGGTAGGGTGCGCAAGGTTTGTCTTCAGAATTCAAACCATATTCCCGAGAATATGGAATTAGCTGGGAAGTCGGCCGTGCGCGTTGATGACTTAAAGAAGTCAAGGGAGAAGTTGTCCATTAAGGCATTGGTTTGTCCATGCGATCATCCAGGGGTCATCAAATTCTTTGCCATAAATGACACGACCATGGAGTGTTATTCTCAATGGTGGAATGGAGGTACTCTGGGCGCCATGTTTACCCTTGATGAGAAGACCCGAGATCCAGACGAAATTGGGGAGGTGGCTTACCATGCAACTCCACAAACAATGCAAGCTATAAAACGACTTATGGCATACAAACGGAAGCGCACCGAACTTGCGTGGGCGTTGCTCTGCATTGTGGATGCAGTGCAACAATGTTCAGTACTGCACAACGACATCACACCGGAGAACATCATGCTTCACTTTCCGAATGACAATGGAAGAACCGTGTGGATTGGTCTATGTGATTGGGGAATGGGTAGCCGCATCAATGAAGAAACCCCTTCTCTTTACCAATTCAGTTGTGCAAATAAGTTGCAAGCAACTCGCAAGCAACGTTGGTGGGTGGCTCCGGAGTTGATGTACATGGTTGGAGAGACAGGAACTTCAACATCTCCTAGTCACATGGGTAAGCCACCATCTATTAGTATACACACGGATGGATACTCCATAGGGAGATTGGCTATGAAGGTATGGAAAAAGGATCGCGAAAATACAGAAATGATTTCTAACCATACGGCATTTGGTACATTTCAAGCGACACTGGTTGAATTGTGCAAGGTGGAGCCACTACAACGACGCTCAGTGACATTTGCCGTGCAACGTCTAAGTGGTGCTCCAACGTTTTGGACACCACTCGTGGATTGCTACCGCGAGGCCTGGAAAGAACAAGACCTTCAAGATGACTAAGCGTGCAATGAGGATTAGATGATAGTGTATTACCATAGATTTGCAAAATTAATGTTTTCTTAGCAAATGTGGTTATTATAGTATCGGCTTGAGGACATCCATAGCAATGTAGCACACTTTGTGCCTTCAATCCATTTTGTACTCGTTTTTATATATATATAAATGTATTTTATCTAAACATTGAGTGTATCTTTTTTTTATCACACCTCAAACAAGTAAACAACTACAACAAACACCTTGAAGTCAAATTTGACTATCAACCCAAATTTATCTTTTTATTCAAAATCAGTAGAATATTTTAATATTTTTGGCTAGTATAAGAATCCATTTTCTAGTTATGCCTTTTTTAATTTAATGAAAAAATCTATTTATTTTGATTTTAGAAAAGCTAAACATGGAAATCAAATCATATTAGTTACAATATGTATCAAAATAAATTGAAACCCTTACCATAAATGAAGGATAGAATGAAAGGAACAAAAGTACTTCATATTAATGCCGATTTCAATATGTAAGGTATTGAGCCTCAAAATCCATTGCATTTGAAAACATGAAGATCCTATTGTCTTTTGAAAAACATTCAACGTCTTCCATGCCTAAGAACGCGCCTAGAAGTATTGGCCGTTGCTTCTGCTACAATTGGTTCATTATCACCACTTTCTACTCGTGGACCTTGTCGAGGCACTGTCCCTAGATAATCACTATCTCCTGGAACCTCACCATCTTCGCCTATACTAGCACCGATGGACTTGCCATCATCACTGGATGTTGCACTACCACTTTTGCTAGAGGCATTCGAATTTCGATTTCATTGTAGTCGAATTATAGAAGACAATGTTCGAAGAGGCCGTTGGCCCGTTGCGTCCATAATGCCATCTATACTAGGCCCTCCTATGTGAACTTCTCTTGAAAATGGTTGGGATGCCGCTTCTTCTCTCGTTAGTCTTCTACGTGTTCTAGGACTCACACGTTGACTAGTAGTACCTTCATGCCGTGGATGCTTCCCTCGATTATTGGCGCGTGTAGGTGGGTGCAATGAAGTCGGGTTTGTAGTCATACGCTGGGACACCATACTAGCCAATCGTGTACCTAGTGTTGAAGTGGGTCCATGTAGACGAACTCCGGAATTAGATGGCCTGGTTGAACTTTGGATTTGTAGATTCTCTAGTATTGGTGTTTGACGTTGTAGTGCAACATCCCCTTGATTTGAAGGGGGCATATCTAATTCTCCACCATGAGGGGGCCCTTCTCCGTGGGTGGTCCTCATAGGCAATGATTGTGGTACTACTACGTCTTGTTCACGTCCTCTTTCCATGTCAACACTATCTCTTTCCATTGGGGCATCAACTTGTACATCGATAGGATTTGGATTTAGTGGTCTCGGTGCCACAATGTCTTCATTCGTATTTCCCCCGCTTGGCCCAACATTCCACCCTTGTGGCATTTGTGGTGGACTTCCATCATATCCCTCGTGGTCATTGTCGTTATTATCCCCCTCTTCAAAGTCAAATACAGATGCATCAATTAGAGGACGCACTCCTCTCGCCCCCTGAAATCCATGGAATGGTGGGTCATCGCCATCATTGGAACTATCATCTGAATCGTCATCATTGGGGTTAGAGCGAACCGAACCACGGTCTAGACCATCCGATTCATCGGTCATGGAATCTTCTAACATCATGTTCTCGGTGTACCACCTTGTCGGATTTGCTGCAGCCCTTTCTCTAAGAGTTTTGGAATTGGTGTAAATGTAAACCAATTCTTGAGCACGCTCTGATGTCAGTCTATTGCGTGATTTGTTGTAGACAAACGAATATATGCTCCAATTGCGTTCACACGACGATGCAGAGCACACTTGGGCGAGGATCTTTTTTGCAATTGGTGCAAGTGTACGAGCACCGGCTCCAAGAAGGTCCCACCATTCGTGAGGCTGCAAATTTAAAGTGTTTACATCGGGAAGTCCACCAAAAATGCCCCGACAATCTTGAAATGCTTGGTACTCAGACAAAGCTGAAGCAAATGCTTGATCTGGAACAGCCAATTTGCGCAATACTCTCAATATGCCTTCTCTTGCCTCGTCATCATCCATTAGCAAAACTTCGTCAAGTAAAAAAGGATTCAATAGAGCCCCAGCATAATGCAAATCTGTCCTTAGTATGCCCCAACACTTGTAGAAATCATCGATGGTAGGAATTGCATACCGTGGTTCCAAAGAAAATGGTGGATCCCGTAGAGATAAAACATACTTTTCCACCTTTTTCATTACAAGCCATGCCTTGTTTAAGCATGGGTGCTTGCCATCAAACTCTCTAAGAACAACCAATACGGGCTCCACTATGTGCACAAAGTTTAAACATCTCCTCCAAAATTCATCCATTCGTACATACCGTCGCACATCGTTGGCTTTTCTTTTCTTTTCCTCTGATGTCAATCTCTCTGTGTACTCATTCCATTGCGGATCGTGGACTGTTGATTCTATCGCTACCCTCACATGTACCAAACGCTCAATCATAAGGAACATGGTTGCAAAGCGTGTTTCAATGGGATTCTTCAAAACGAGATTAGGAGAATGTCGTCGAAAAATTGCAAATGGCATGTGATGTGTGCGAATGTATTTCACAATTGACTTGGCTTTCTTGACCATACTTTTTATCCAATCTTGTTTGCCCCAATCTTCAAGTAGAAGGTCAAGTGCATGTGCTGAACACCCTTGAAAATATAAGTGTGGAAATCGACGAAGTAACAAAGCACTAGCAGCCAACATGTTCCCTGCATTGTCTGTACAAACTTGTACCACATTTTGCGCCCCTACCCTGTCAATATAATCACCCATGCAATTAGCCACATAAGTAACATCTTTGCGTTCACCTGTTGTGTCTATGGATCCAAGAAACACCTCTCCACTTGTACATGCCAACATGACATTCATCCATCGGAGCATATTGTAACGCCGTACTTGTGGATTGGTGCCTTTGTCTTCTCCGCTACCATTGCCGCCACTTTGTCTTTTGTAGATTTCATGAGGTTTGTACGAAGTGCATGGTACGCTGAAGGTTTGTAGCCAACTCTCGATTCTGATGTTGATTTCACGGCATCCCAAAAAGCCCGATGCCTCGCTACATTGAAAGGTATATTGGCTTCATAGAAGAACTTAGCCCACTTTTTGTCTAGTACTTGCTTGTTTGATGTATTCATTCCTTCTTGCACAGACAATTGCCTCATTGATCGATTGTGGGCCAAACTCGGGTTGGGTGCGTCTAATGATCGTACTTGAGAGCTTTGTCCCCTAGTGTTTTCTCCTCCATCGTTTCCTGAGATTGAGGCATCAGGTTCTTGTTCACCACGTACAACACTTGGAAGTACCATTGATAGAGATGTCACTTCCACATCCTGTCCACTCCTGTCCGAAGTGCTTGCAGGTATATCCCCTCCGCAATTAAAAAACATTAGCTTCACGGCTGCACTAACTTTAGTGCAGGCTCTCACTCCAGGGAGCTTGTCTATTCGTCGGTACCCCAAATGGAAAAGCAATCGATCTTTTCGATAGCTTAGCAAAGCTTTGCAAAACTTGCAAGCAACTTTTCCATCCACTTGTAGTGTGTACCAAGGTTCCCAATGTGATCTTCCTCCACCCATTGCTCTTATCTATTCTTTCCTACTTGTCCTTGCACAAGAAAGAAGATTAGTATTCTGTATGAAATGCGATGTAGAAGCAATACTTGTTGCTCTCACAACAAGTGCCACCACAACACATTCTTTTTGGATTTTGCTTTACCGCAATGGTTGTACTCCAACCAAGTCATGAAAGCCAAAATCAACAAGGAAAAGTAATCTTGAATAGGCGTAAGTCCTTAATATACACCTTTCAGGGCGATCCTAAAACCCTAAAACCCAGCTAGACGGACTGACGCAGGCGACTGATGTGTCAACGGGTGGACCCTAAGCCCAACGGAAACGGCCTCCCGTCTTGGGGACGGCTTCTCGTCCTGGACAGCATCCCGTCCTAGGGACGGCTTCCCGTCCTGGGGACGGCTTCCCGTTCTAGGGACGGCTTCTCGTCCTGGGGACGGCCTGCCGTCCGGGGGACAGCTTATTGTTCGGGAGGCCGTCCAGGAGTCCGTCCACAGCTGGACAGACTTCATCCATGCTGAAACGGTCACGTCAGTATTGGTGACGGATCCTGACGACATCACGACACGTCAAGACGGACGCGTCATGACATCCGGACGTGAAAAGCCCACGTCATGTCCGGATAGACAACCCTGGATCCGGGTGTGTCCGGATCCGAAACGGAATCCGGAATCTACTAAGTTTCCGGAATAAGGTACTGAAGTGAAACAAGGGAGATTAAGTGAGTAGTCACAATCTGGATACTTCTAACTCAATCGATATCTTACTAGAAGTTCCCTAGAACGATAATTCGTGTCCTCTTACCATTTGTCGTTGTAAGGATACTTACGGCTAACTGCGCGTACGACAAGCCCTAAGGGAAAAGGGGTATCTGAGAGGCTGCTAGCAAAACTTCCGTGTACGGAGGTATTGCCGGACGTGCCCGAATTCCGGATTGCCGATATTCCACGTAGAACAGAGTTAAGCCTCAGCACAAGATGATCATCAAAGTTTTATAAAAAATTTGGCAAGAGTTACCCCAAATATTAGACTCTTACCCACCCAAAGAAAGGAGCCATTGGAGGTCAAACCACTAGCTCTCCGCTCTCTCTTGCATGCAAGGGGGAAGGCAAAAGTGAGAGCGGACGGTCCGTCCGCTTGTCTTATATGAGGCGGACGGCCTCATTCCAGTCCTACAGCGGACAAAGGCCGTCCGATCGGGCGGACGGACTGGCCGTCCGATCGGACAGTCTAGGGTTGGTGGACGCCTCGTCCGGTCCGCACGGTCGAACAGAGGCCGTCCGCCTCTTCCTGGCCGTCCGATTGGACGGTTTAGGGTTGGCGGACGCCTCGTCCGATCCGCACGGTCGAACAGAGCCCGTCCGATCGGACGGTTTAGGGTTGGCGGACGCCTCGTCCGGTCCGCACGGTCGAACAGAGCCCATCCGATCGGGCGGACGGGGTGGCCGTGCGCCCCCTCTGGCCCGTCCGATCGGGCGGACGGACAGTCTACGTGATCAGACGGTCCAGAGGGGGCGATTTTTAGATCGTCCGCTTCATTTCTACCGTCTCATTTTTAGGGTGATTTTTCCCCCTTTTCATTCAATAAGCTTCATGTAGGTCTTCTTGTTTGGGAGGAATTGGGCATTTGGGCATTTCAATGCCTAATAATTAAAAAAATAGACCCAAGGCTTCTTCTCAAGTTTCTTCAATTTCTTGAAATTTTTACTTCTAAAGAAATGTCAATATTTTCATTACATTTATCATTTTCTTGAAATTTCGAGTTTTTAACCGTACAAATTCAAACTAGACATGCTAGACATTATGGAAAAAAAGAAAGCACAACAATATCCCTTATGGAGTTAAAAATTATAATGTTTACTTATGAGGGTGTTCAAAGTGCAAAAAAGAGTTCAAATATTTCTTGCAAGTCAAACCATTGAACTTCGTGACACAAAAAATTGGAAGGCTTAATGTGTATAAGCTCAATTACATTAGGGCTAATCAAAATCCACAATACTATTATACAATTCTTCCAAATGAATTTGGATTCTAATTTATTTTCCAGAACTAATTGCATTTCAATCTCATTTCCAACTTCCAAGAGCAGGTAAAGAATACAAAAAGTCAACATTGCATTCGGTACCCTTGCACTAAATCTAAATAAGAAAAAACACTATCAAGCATTTCCAAGAAGAGATTTTTGATACTACAACTAAACATGTTCAATAGATGTGCATGTTCAAAGTTTTAAATAGTGACATCATTGACCACTAATGGTCACAAAAGTGGTCACCAAAATACATTTAAACAATAATAGTAAATCCATAACCTCCGAATAAGTCAAAAGACATCTTCTACTCTACCCTTAAATAGTTAAACTACATTATACTCTATTCTGAATCCGAACTACTATCGTCATTTCGACCTTCGGGTGTAGGACCGAAGCCACCACATCGCCCATATCCGCCAGACCCTCCTCCTTGTCCGTAATCAGAGAAGTATGGCCCCCCAAATGGTGGAGGTGGAGGAAGTGATGCATTTGCCTCGGCCCCTCTTGTCCCTCGTTCGCTTGAGCCGGTGTAGTATGAGCTTCCACGAGGCCCATATGAGTCCGGCCCTCCCGTCCCCGGATAGAATTGCGACCCACCATATTGAGATCCACCGTAGTCCGTGAACCTTGTGCTTCCATGACTTCCTCGTATGTTTTGGAAGTCATCGTGGGGGCCAGGGCTAAAATGCAAACTTCCTCCTCCATATTGCGGGCAACGCACATTACGATCATGACGAGGTGGTGACCGTTGTTGACGCGGGCGACCTTGATCCAAAATACTATTTCTTGTTGCCTCTCGCAATTGATTTTGGAAGTTCAAGTCTTCGCGCTCTTCTCGACGTACGTGCCTTTGTGGAAGTGGAGGTGGAGGTGGTAAGTCTTCTTCGTCATCATCATCATTGTCCTCTGCATCTGGCAATGGTTTCGGAGGAAATCCAAATTGACCCCGATTAGACCACTCCGGCATGCAATCGCTTGGGCCAACCCAATTGGTGTCTATCACCGCTTTGTCACAGCTCAATTTGGTCTTCTTGTCCTTTGCAGGCACCGTACGCCAATCCACATCTTTCTGGAGTACAATCTCCGCCCAAATCATTGCCATGGTGGAATAGTTCATGATATTTGGTTTGGAAGCACCTAGACCGCAAGATGCCCAAATCTCCTCGTATCTCTGCTTGAAATGTTCACTCTTGCAAGTGTTCATGGGACCTTCCCACCGTCTTACTTGTCTCTCTAATACAATCGTGTTATCTGCTGGCCAGAGTTTCGCAATGTGTGACATTTTCACATACTCTCGGCACGTTGTGCAAGTCCATATTGCTTTGGGCTCGTATTGCCATCCCTCTTCAGCCACACAGAAGTGGTTGAAGTAGGCGTCCCAATCCATGTCTTGTGATTTTCCCTTTGTACTCTTCTTCAGCGGATTGGGAAATCCTTTTGGAGCCATGGTAATCCTTCTTTTCTGCACCGAATGCAATGTTTGAGTGAGAAGTTTACAATTTCTATAATTGAAAAGGTGATGAAGAGATTACAAAAAATTAAGTTAATTCATTCACAGTTGTTCACGCTCCAAGTCGGAAGGGGCTCACAGATACCAATTGGCGCTGGATCTGCCCACTCTGCAAGGGAAACAACTGCGCGGAATGGGCCGTCCGCGCCCCTCTTTATACCGTTCGCCGATGTTGACATCACTGCCCAAATCCGATGGGCGGACGGGCCGACCGCCAGATCGGACGGGCAATATGCCCCGGCGCGTCCAATCACACGGCCTCGACGAATTGTAGATGACTGCATCGGACGGAGCCCGCGGACAGACGCTCTGACCGCGTGGCGGACGGACAGCGGGCAGCGGACTGTCGGACGGATAGCGGACGGGAGGACGGACAGCGGACAAGAGGACGGACAGCGGACGGGAGGACGAACAGCAGACGGCGGACGGCGGACGGGCGGACAGGTGGACGACAGACGAGTGGACGACGAACGGGCCGTTCTTATACACATTGAAGTTCATCATACTCAAGTCAGATTCGTTAAAAATTAATTAAAAAATAAAATAAATATGGCATGTAGTGAAATTTTCAGAATTTATAACAGGACATAAGTTGAAATCTCAAAAAAAATTGATGAAAACAAATTGAAATCTCATAACAAATCTTAATTAAATGAATTAAAGCGTCCTAAATACTAAATAAGAAAGAAAATTATCTATGAGAATAGAGATTCTAAGTCTAATAATACTTAACCAAGTTGCTATTCTTAGTAGTTTATATATATATATATATACGTTTATTTTAAATCTAACTTTAGCATCAAAAATCCAATTTTCAAAATGATTGATTATGATTTTCTTATTCAAGATTTTGTACAAGAGTTTCCATCACAAACTTGACTTTCATAGTGTTGAGGGCTTTTGGAAATGAGCCTCAAATACACTAACTCTTGGAGAAAAAACCACATTAAAGATTCATTTAAAAAATTGTAGAGTAGATTTTGAAATGCACATTAGGCCCTTCATCCTCATATTTTTTTGGTGACTTGATTTCCTTCATATTTTTTAAATCATTCTGTAATTAGTTATGGAGGGCGAATAAGTTGAAAGGCAACGGTCATTAAAAGTGACCATGTCCTAAAATGTGCTAGTACATTCACTAAAGCAAAATGTACCTCTCCGTCATGATCACTCTTAGAGCACGGGTGTTCTTAGAGCAACTCCCTTATGGATTTACTTAATTTAATTTTAAAGGAAAATCATCTAAGTGACTACAATAAAGTACCTATGTTTTAGCATTAAACATGTTGATTACAAATGCATATTCTATATAAGAGGAAAAAACAAAATATTAAATTTTTATTTTATTTTTAAGTAATCAATAAATAAACTTCTTTTTGTATTTTAGAAATAAAATGTATAGAAACAAAAAGAAAAATGAAACAAAAGAAAAAAATCTTTGTTTTTAATTAAAAAAGAAATAAAAGATAAATATGCATATTTTTATTGACGTTTTTTAATTGAGCCTTGATAAAATTGAAGAGCACATGAATTGAAAATCCAGCCCAAGGGGTTTAGACTTTAGATTAAGTAGGACCGGATGGAAAAAATTGGGGCCGGATTGAAGAATGGATCGAAGGCAAATCCGGTCAGACTTTCATCCGGCCTTAGGCACAGTATAAACCCAGGCTTAGATAAAAGAAGAACTTATACATTATACAAATAGAAACTAAAATTTTTTTATTGCTTCACGTTGCAAATTCTCCAAGAAAAAAAAAAAAATATATATATATATATATACAAAAAAAACAAAAACAAAAACAAAAAACAAAAAAACATATCTTTTATGGATTAGAAGATTATAATGCTTTTCACAATGAGTAAGGATTTTACAGTTCTACTAATTTCAGAAATGTTGTGAAGTCTTACACTCTTTGTATATCCTTACTTTTAAAACAATCCTAATCAAAAAAGGGCATTACAAAATACAGTACAAACATGGCGTTGCAGTGTGTGACATGCATAAGTTATATACATTTTTGGCTTCTCTATAAGTCCATATGTACAAAACACCTTGAAGTCAATGGAAATTGTCCATGACGTTCAAAACTAGAACCAAAACCAAACCCCTTGAAGTAATTGTTGTGATTGTAGCACCATCTCAATTTGGTCAATTGGGAATTATAACGTTTCACTTCATCACTAATATTGATCATGTTTTTGTTTTTTTCTTTCCCTTCGAAATATCCTACATGATGAAAAAATAAATAAAAAAATAATATCCTTTATATCTAGTTAAAATTTGTATGCATACAATTTCAAATGAATATTACAAATTTACAATTTGCTCAAAACAATGGCGTAATCTGAAATGTAGGAGACTAAGAGTTGAGGGTTTTAGGGTTCTAGGGTTCTAGGGTTTAGGGTCTCACTGTAAACTTCAAAGAACTCTAAATGATTATTTAAAATCTGATTATAACTTGTCTATTTCTTATTTTCTGGGTTAATGAGAAAAGCATAGGATGCTGAAACTTTAATTGACCCCAAAAAAATGACAGTAAGTAAAGGCGGACGAGAAGAATCCTAGGCTTCATGCCAAATTGTCAAAAATTTGGACGCCTCGAAATAATAGGCGACAGGCTAGACAGATGGAGCGGACGGGGCGGTCGGACGCAGTCGGGTCGTCCGCTTGGTCGGTGGACGGGGTAGCTTTGTCCACCCGTCCGCCGGGCGGACCTAGACCGGGCCAGCCGGCCGCTTCGTCGGCAGACGGGGCAACTTTGTCCGCCCGTCCGCCGGGCGGACCTAGATGGTCGGGCCGGCCGGCCGCTTCGGCGGCGGACGGGGCAGCTCTGTCCGCCCGTCCGCCGGCCCGTCCGCCGGCTCGGGCCACGTCCGCGTGGTCCGGGATAGGTCCGGTCCCGGGCCTCTTTTAGGTCTGGGAGCGGACGGGTATATTGGCGGATGGCCAACACACATTTCCTCACTTTCACTCTTCCATTTGGGAATCACTGCCACGTCGGATGTGCTACTATTGCTTCACGCGCTAGTTGCTCCTATGTGGTGAAGAGTGGGGGTCATATTTTGATCATACTACATTGGATTTTGGTCCTTGGTTACTTACATACGTTTGGAGACAGTGAAGCACATTATATATTTTGAGAGAACGGGGATTATATATTGGAAATTTCCATTCTAAAATTGCAAGTGAGTACTCGACACTCAAGCAGTCATGGCGGGGGCAAGTAGTGCTGCAACTGAAGGCAAGAAGAAGTCAAAGCCGAAGGGCGTTGGTCATGAGCTACGGTTTGACATTTTGGATGACGTCAACATCAAGGCTGAGACGGGTTGGGAAAAAGAGGATGTGGAGTATTGGACCTCTAAATTGTGCCGCAAATACGTGAAAATGTATCACATTGGGAAGTTGTGGCCTCGAGAGTGTCACCCTCTTCACACCCGTGAATATTGTTTTAAACCATTGAATTGCCTCAATGATCATTTTGTGCACCGTTCGATGGAGGTGTGGAAGGCCTTATTTCCGGAGAAAGCTATGAGCAAGGGCAAAATTAACTACAGCTTGGCAGGCATGGTTTACGCTGAACTCATACTGGGCCGTCAAGTGGATTGGAGTACGTATCTTACGATAGCGACATTGCCACTTGCGATTGGCAAACGTCAGAAACATATCCTTGATATGTTTCTTTCGAAGGCGCAACTTCTTGAAGCAAGTGAAAAAAAGAAAGCATTAGAAGATGCTGTGGAATCAATTCAGATCCCTCTTGAAATCCAAGTGCGTCGTACGGAAGTACTGAATGGAAAGAAAATGGTGGTAGAACCGGTTTGTATGGGGGACCCCACAAAAGGAAGCACTTGTCTTGTAGACGATATGGAGGGAGAGGTGTTTTTGACTCCACCGACGGATTTGAACCCTACACAAAACGTGTTAGAAGGGGTGCCAGAAAGCAACGTTGCAATCAAGCTCCCTCGGCCAACAGAACATGGATCTACATCCATGTCACAAAAGCACCAAGAAGAGGATCCTATAAAAGACATTGAAGATAGAGAAGACATTCAAGACGTGAAGGAGGCTCACGCTTGTATTGACCGGTTTTTAGCAGACACAACACAAGACATCATGTTTTATGTCCCTCCGTCTCCTAAATCAAGGAAAAAACCAAGCCTACTGTCCAGACCTGAAAATGCAATTCGGACTTCACCAAACCAAAATGAAGAGCATCCAACTCAACCGACAGATGTAAGAATGGACTCTCAAGACGAGGCTGCTGTAAACAACGACAAAGAGACCCCGATTATCCAAGATCATCCGTTGCTAGCTTTGTTGGGTCCAAAGGATCTCAAGACTCTACAAAAGATGCCTCCACTAGAAAAGATGGAGAACTTGTTGCAGTGTTCCCTCCGATGGAATCAATTTGAAATTCAGAGAGAAGCAACAAATGGCGGAAATGAAGGGAGCACTATAAACGAAGGTGGCCCTAAGCATGTAGGAGGAAATCCTAATGAAGGTGGCACTACAAATGAAGGACGCAGCTCCACTTCAGGCAATTCAACAGCAGGATTTGGTGAGATATTTAGAACGGCGTATTCTCTATCATGTACAGCTAGAGTTGTGGCTGTATTAATGCCTGCTCTTGCGCAAATAACTGATACATTTACGAAAATGACACCATCCGTTCTTCATGGTGCTTTGGCTTTCAGAAAGTTTGTCGAGTTTGCGGACAAACTACAAGACGAGAAGTTGGAAGACCTTAAGCATAAAAAAATTTTGGAACAGCAGAATTTGGAGTTGAAGGAGGTGCGTTACTCCAAAGAAGATCATAATGACCTCAAGGCAAAGTATGAGATATTGGAGAGCAAATACAACACGTTGTATTGGAGGCCGACCCCAAACTTGAAGCCCTTGGGTAATGCCTATGAGAGTGTCAAGAAAAATAACAAGACTTTGAAGCGAACGAATGACAATTTGAAGGCCATGAATGAGAATCTCAAGGCTATGAATGAGAAGTTGGTGTTGGAGTTGAAGACATGCAAAGAGATGTTAGAAGAGCATCGCAAAACATTGTGGACATTACAGAACGAGAAGGCAGGTCAACAATCGCCTGGCGGAATAGGGCTATTAGAGGCAAGTGAACCAACACAAGAGAGTGATCAACTATCTCTTCCTCTTGACGAGGGCAAAGCTGAGGATGGGACCGTAGAACTCCGACAGCGCATTCCGAGTCCAAAATCCATAGTTTTCCCCTCATTTGAAGATGCTTCCATGCAATTACAAAATCCGGAAGTTGAAGAGTTAAGGCATCAATTGGACTTGGCAGTTCGAGGAAAGAATGAGGCCGAATCAACAATGAAACGAATGATGGAAGTAGGGGTACTAAGTGAAATCCTTCCAAAGGAAAATGCGGATTTACAGTGGATGATGTGGGCGCGACAACTACAAGATCATTCCTCAGTATCATCCGGACTTATGAACGGGCTCTTGAGGTATGCATTGCAATCAGACACAGCATACGAGAATGTCAAGAGTTCTTATGAGCGTTTTGTGGAGAAGTTGGAAGAGGAAAGAAAGGACCCTAATTTAAAACTTACGGTTTGGAGGAACATGGATAGGATGTATGAGCGGCTAAACCACGGAAAGACCTATGATACGGAGAACATTGATTGGACTTTGGAAGCGGAGGAAGGATGGATCCCTTATGGCACGTTGTTAGCTCACTTCCAGCAACATGAGAAGGAGCTTGTGCCAGGAAGTTTTTCAAATACTCCCATCTTGGAGGGTCATTGTTCTCTTTGCCAAGGTTGTTTTGGGCCCAAAGGAGCTATAGCATTGGGACAGTGTCGCCATACATTCCATGTGTTTTGCATTCAAAGATCGGCGGAATTTCAACGCCGTTGTTTCGAATGCCGTATTCCTCTGAGTCCAAGGCTGTATGAAATGCTAGGGATTTTGTACCATATGCCTACGGGGCACGAATACAATCGATGGAACCTTCCACTTGACCAAGAGCCATATAAATTTCAGAACTATTTGCATTGGGGGAAACCAATGAAGTGGGATGCTCGATTACAAATATATGAGCTATGCGATGGCCCATTTCCCACCAAAGATAAATTCTTTTGGATGACGTCTGACGTGGAGGTTGAGTTGCGTGCCTTCGAGATTAAGAACAACGAGGCTCGAGAGTTGTTCTGTCGTAGCATGGGCGGACATTGGAGCACACAGCACCAAAAGTTCTTTCGAATTCCCGAGAAGGAATGGAAGAGAGAGGGTCCAAATGACCTCTTGGTGGAGGTTGAACGTGATCCAAAAGTCATAAAGCAATTTGTGGGCTACAATACGGATTTGATAGGGCGGGCCCTCATTTTGTTGAAGTTGGAAGAAGCAGCAAGAGTTCGTTCTGTGGTGGACCTAAACGGTAAATCATCTACAGAGTATAAGATGGAAGATGTTGCAAGGGCATTTGACATGAACATGAAGGACATTATAACCAAGTGGAGGAAGTATCTAGGAGAGGGAGGCGAACAAACTTGGATGATGAAAAGCGAGGATGAAATGATAAAACAACTGATGGATGACATAGATTGTGCTGTGAGGGCTTTGAGGGCCCACGAAGTGGAGCTGTCTCCAAAGAAGAAGAATAAACGGAAGATTGAAGAGGAGGATGACCACTCTCCGGAAACCAAACGACAATTTGAGAGGGTTGACATGCAGGTACAAGCTAGCCGCGGAGGGAGCAACCATGGAAATAGTCCGCAACCGGTGCCTCGTCGAACAAGTAGAAGACTCATAGCGAGGGAGGGGACATCTCGTGATGCCGAAGAAGATAATAGTGTGTTGAAGTAATTGTGAAATGTTTAATTTCCTATGTAGTTGTATTTTAATGGCACTCAGGATATAATTATGTAGTGTGGGCTTCATTTTTTTTATGACTAGTAGTATTGTACGTGGCCCACCATGTCCATCATGACTTTTTTGTATTGCATATACATGTAGTGAAGAAAAACATGTTGCAAGTAATTATTTATTTATTTGAATATATATATATATATATATAATGTTTTTATCATAAAATTCATTTTCTTGGACTAAGTTTTATTGAAATGTGCATGTTATGCCCAATTTTTAGTGAATTGTGTCGTTGATTGAGAATTTTGTTGTAGTACTTAACACTTGTTTTCTACTACTTTCGTAATCTAGTTATCCCTAGGATGGAATGCAACCAACTGAACCAAGAGCCCAAAAGTTCAAAGTAAAGAAGTAACTAAGTAAAATTGACCACCCTAAAAGGCTAAAACCGCCCTGTCCGCACGACCGCCCGTCTGACCCGTCCGCCGCCCCGTCCGCCCCCCCGTCCTACCGGCCGTCCGCCTTGACCGACCCGACCGACCATCCGTCTGTCCTGTCCGCCCACCCCGTCCGCCGGGTTTTCTGACTGTTGGCAACGGTTACTTCTAAGGCATACAACATTCAACAAATTAGGAGTATAAGAGCAAGGAAGAAGGCATTTACAAGCACTTCTGAGAAACTGAACGCTAAGATTTCCAAGGGCTAGGAGCTGCAATCTTTGTGTCCCTTGCTTGGTAATACATAGTTCAGTGGACAGGGGGGCTTTGGTTTCCAAGGCTTTGCTTACAGACTATATTTGATACATGTGACATGGTGATTTGAACCTAAACATTTGGAACTGAAGACAAGATTGGAACTGGAACTTGGACTTGAACTTGAACGGAGCTTTCCACAATGAGTAAGGATTTTTCCGGTTGGTATGTTGTTCCATCAAGCGGTAAAGTGCAGTGCAAGGCATGTGGCTTGGTGTTTGCAAATCGGAAGTGTCGCATGTTGAGCCACCTTGGATATGAAGGCAAAGACAGTGTTCGCGACAGGGGGGTAAGCATATGTCCAAAATTGACTTCGTCAATTCGAACTCTTTTTGCCGGTTGTAATGGGTTATTTCCACGAAGATCGGCCCTTGACAATGTAGATGGTGAAAACATAGGGAGGGTTGCAAGCAATGCCTCAAATGGAAGGGATTTTTCACGTTCAACACAAGAGGACTCATGTGCAGCGCCGTCTGAAATTCATTGTGCGTCTTCAAGGGTACATCAAAGTGTGGAAACATCAAGTGAACAATGTCCAACTCCACCTTCTTCCATCAATCAGTCACGAAGACAAAGTCGGCTAGTAGATGGGTTTGAACAAGCTGATAGGCGCAATTTGAATGCGTTGTGGGCCAATTTCTTCTATTCAGCCAACATACCATTTGCGGTAGCTCGAAGTGAGGCCTTCAAAGAAGCAGTGAAGAAAACAGCTGAGTTTGGTAAGCCATACAGCCCACCATCGTACGACACTCTACGAACCAAATTACTAGAAGAAGCGAAAGAAGATGTCAAGCTAAAGTTGCAGAAGAGGACCGAGGATAGTATCAGAAAGTTTGGAGCAACCTTGTCTATTGATGGATGGAGTTCGGTTACAAATCGGCCATTGGTGAATTGTATGCTTGTATCTTCTGTAGGGGAGCAATTTTTGGGATCGGTGGACACAAGTGGGTTCGTAAAAAACGCAGAGTACTTGGCCTCTATTTTAGACAAATTCATACAGGAGGTGGGTCCGCATAATGTGGTGCAAATAACAACGGACAATGCTCCTGTAAACCCTCGAGCATGTAGAATCATAAAAGACAAATATCCTCACATTTCTTTTCAAGGTTGTGTGGTGCACGCCTTGAATTTGTTGCTAAAAGATTGGGGGAAGGAAGCATGGGTGGCGGATGTCGTGGCCAAAGTTCATATGGTTCTTACGTTTTTTAGAAAGCGGCACATGCCGCTTGCAATATTTCGTTCATACGAAAAAGAGCACAGCTTATTGATGCCAAGCGAAACAAGATTTGCTTCAAATTTCATTGCGCTTGAACGCTTGTTGAAAGTGAAGGGAGCACTTCAACAAAGTGTGACAGATCCGCATTGGGAACAATATGTGAGGACGTTGGATGACAAGAAAAAGAAGAACCGTACAAAGTCTCGGTGTACAAAGAAGATAATAAACAATGAGCATTTCTGGAGGCGTTGCACGAATTTTGTGCAATTGATGGGCGTTGTTGTGTATGGCCTTCGTGATTTAGATGCAAAGACGCCATGTTCAAGGAAAGTTTTGCATATTATGAGGAAGATACGGTCGCATGTGGGGGGATTAGAAAATCTGCCTTTTCTATTGAGCCCCGAATTTGCCAAACCATTGAAGGAGGTGTTCAACGCTAGATGGGAAATGGTAGAGACCGATCTCCAATATGCAGGAACTCTTTTAAATCCCTATCTTTTGCACGATAAAGAACTAGCCGACGATTCAGAGGCCACCAAGGCATGCAAGCGTGTTCTCATGCGAATATGTAAACCTACGGACTACACGGACGTCGTCAAGGAATTCATGGCGTTTCGACATAGGGAGCCTCCCTTCCACAACATGTTGGATCCAAGTGAACAAAAATTATCGGCACACGCTTGGTGGGATTTTGAAGGCGCATGTGGGGAGCTCATTGCTCCAATTGCAAGGAGAATATTGGGCCAACCGGTATCTTCATCTTCATGTGAACGGAATTGGAGTAGCTATTCTTTTGTTCACAACAAATCTCGGAATAAGTTGAGAACAAAGAGAGCTGCAGATTTGGTGTATGTGCACACTAATTCAAGAGTGTTGGCCGCATCCAAGGAGAGGGATGAGAAGAAGTGGTACCTTGAAAATGTAGATTCAAAAAAATCGGAGGGACGAAACGAAGATGACGAGAGCAACGAAGATGAAGAAGAAGGTGTTCGTGTGGACGGGAATGAAGTACATGGACAAGAAGCAAATTGGTACGACCCAATATTCAATGAAGAAGAAGATTTTGATGGCAACACATACAATTTTGGAGGTGAACCGTTTGGAAGAGTAAATATGGATGATGATGACATGGGCAACAATGACTGAGACGAGTACGACTTTCCAATGGACGATAATGATTGTGGAAACGATGAAGGCGTACCTTCCATAGCAAGGTTTGTAGATGGAAATCGATTTCTAAGTAGTGACAAGGTCCTCAATCTAAACGAAGAGGACGCAAATGTCCAAGTCCTGACTTCTAATGGAACCATAGCATCCAATGCTAGAACTTCCGAAATAGATGAAGTGATTGGAAGCGGTAGGTCTCCATCCATAGTGGTGGCCCAACTAGAAAAGAATGACAACGTTGAGGACCGCGAGCAAATGAATGTGGACAAGATAAGCGTGGAGTCTCTAGGAGGATTGGCAAGCAAAAGCAACGGGGAACCAAGTAGCCTAAACCATGAAGCGAGTGGGACACAAGACAATGTATGTTTGCGTTTGATAGAATGTAGAAGTCCGAACTTGCTTCACAGTGGCCAAGGCACAAAGGAAAACATGACAAGTTTTGTACGTCCACCACGTAGCATTCCTCCAATAGGTGCACGCTCACTATTTAATAGTGTAAGCACTACTTTGGTGGGTTCAGGAAGTTCTCAACGTCCGACACGAGCTTCCATCATTTCGAAAGAAATAGAACGTACCGAAAATCGAAGATTGCAGATTTCTTCATTCACCGATGACGAGGAAGATGAGACGTTGGCCTCAATGTTAAAGAAGCAAGGAAACCGCCTACCAACATCTTCAACAAGGCTAGCGGATCTGACACTGGAATCTTCAAATGCTATAGAGGCATTCACTGAAGAAGGGAGAAAGGCAGGGATGACAATGATGATGGAAGAACCCTCTAAAGCAAAGAACAAACGAGTAATGGAGCCGTTTGCTATCTCTCCAACGAAGAAAGTGAATGCAGGAAAACCCCCCTTTGATAAGCGTTTGTCTATTCCAGAACTTCCGTTGAGAAAAGGAAAAGCGGTTGATCGCCTCCGTGAACGTGTAGGGAAAACCTTGATGAAAGCAAAGAACGAGCAAATGATGGGCAAGCCTAAGAAAGCTCGTGTATCTTCAACAGTACAAGAGAAAAGAGGGGAAACTCAAACACTTTCATTAGACGATGAAGAGAACACCATGAGTGATGAAGATGATGGATTTCAATCAAGAGAGTACAGTAGCAGGGCAGAGGTGAAAGGAGATAGTGATTACCACCCCTAGGCATTCAAATTTAGAAAGGATTTGAATGAAGAACATTTACAGAACTTGGTGCTCAAATGCTTACGATTTAGAGAGATGAATAGCTAAGATTTATTAGTTCTCGGAGCATTTCATAGTAGTACAAGGTTGCCAAATTATCTTGAAAAAATTAATGAAACTATCATTTTGGGGGGATTTTGTCCCAAGTGATATTGAAGAAATCTTCATTGTGTTATTTTTTGTTCTCAATTTCAAGTGTGTAGCACATAAAAATTTCTGAAGCACCAAAACTCACAAATATGTAAGAAGAAGAACCCTAAAACAAACTAAAAATCATGCAAAATTGCAAAATGCAAAGTTACAAACCCTCACTCTCTCAGTCGGTCACTCCCAGACTCCCTAAACCCCTTGGCCCTTGAACCGTTCACGCGTCCGCCCGTCCGCTCTCCCGTTCGCTCGTCCGCCCGTCCGCCACTCCGTCCGCTTGCCCGTCCGCCCATCCATCCACCCGTCCGCCAAGAAAAATGGCCCCTCGTCCGCCCGCCCGCCCGCCCGCAGGACGGCGACCGAGGACCGTCCGTCTACGTCCGCAGGGTCCGAACGTGCGGACATGCGGACGTCCGATCTTGGACGCAATTTCGCCGCGAACGCACGTCCACGACAACCCTGGCTATTAGTATTAGAGAGAGAGATAGAGAGAGTGAAAGAGAGCGTGTTTCCGGACACGGTAAGCATCCGGACGGTGGATCTGACCACTCGTCATCTAAACCCAGGGATCCCGGAAGGGACACTGAAACGGTTTCCGGATCCTTCCGGAACCCACCAGGCACTAGTGTCCGGACTAGACCGAAAGTCCAGACTAAGCCGATGGAGAGAAAAGTGAATGCTTAGACCAAGATAGCCTATGAACCTGTAATCCACAAGTCCTCGTGGGAACGATTCCGGAGCGGTTTACTCTAAGAATGCCTTTGGTGTGAATTAAGGGCTAATTGGAGGAATACTGGTCCGACTAATCGCTACAGTACTTAATTCTATGACAACAAACCACGTGCAAACAAGTGGTTTCTAATAAACTATAATGTTAACTTCAAATTTTGAAGATTGTTACTAATGACTATAGGATTCTACTCCCCAAATTTCAAACTCAAATAAAATATGGAATGATTTTTAAAAGAGGTTAAAAATGCACTAAAATGGGATGTTTTTTTAACTCAAATATTTTTAGAGAACACATTTAGATGAACATTGCATCAGTATTCAACTCAAAATGAGCTTTCAATAGAGAGTTATTTTTAGAATTTTTAGAATTTTTTAGACAATTTTTTCTTATATAATATAGGGGTGTGAAAGTTATTTTTCAGTTCTACAATGTATCTTTTTAGTTCAAAACTTTATAAATAATTATTATTAAAAAATAAAAATATCAATAATTCAAAACATAAATTTTCAAAGTAAAAAAATCTATTCATATTTTTTCATTTAATTTTATTTAAAATTCAAAAAGACTATAGGGGGTCCAAAGTTTTGTTCACATGCTAATATCAAAAAAAGGAGAGTGCACCCTCCAAGTTGTTGTGTGACTACACTTATAGGCTACCTATTCAAGAATTAGGCTTTCAAATTAGCTAATTGCTATCGCTTTGTTTAGTGTCGGCGGATTTAGCACTTTGAACTGGTTGTTTGGACATAGTGCCTTAAGAGGTAGGAAAATGGAATCAAACAATTTAGTCTTCGAATTAATTCCTTGTAGTCTAAAGAAAATGTTGACAGGGTTTCGAAGCCAAATCAAGAAAGTGATGAAGAATCAAGCCTTGAATACACTAAAGAACAACACTTCAATTTGACTAGTCTTTGTAGAAAGCTACATACCTTCGCAGCGGTCGCTGCAAAATACCTAGTCTTCGCAGGACGCCCCTACCCTAGACGAGGGAGGAAGAAGAAACCTCTACTTTTTATTTCTCTAAGTATCACTGCGAGATTAAGCTGTTAGTTAGGTCTGAAAACATTGGAATAGCCTAGTTCTGTGGGCTAGATCTTTAATCTTATCACATGGAGTTTCAACTTTGTTAGTCCCATGTGTGCTACAGTCAATGATAGTGTCACAAGCGGGATCCTCTATAAGTTAAGTTATTGTTGTTTGCTAGGAAATTCTTTGTAGAAGGATGTAACTTTTATTTATCATGCAACAAAGCATGGGGAGGGAACCGGTGGATCCATATTCTAGAGTTTGGACAAGATGCATCTGATCCCAGGTCGCACCTCTGTGGACATGAAGGACAAATGGCGAAATTTGGTCGGGCGCGCCAATGTCTCATAGCCGTGCTATTCTATAGCTTTCATGATATCCAACAATTTCATGTCAGTTATTATTTGAGCTTCACATAACTTATGTACGCTAAATAGTCAAGGAAGATTTAAAGTTGGTCTTATTAAGAACTAGTTATTGTGAGGTTCGATAAATTTGTTTAGGTTTGCATAGATTAAGTATCGTACAATTAGCAAATGTTCCCTTCGCATCAGAGCAAAACTTATCAAATTCCTTTCCATATTGCTACCATGAGTCAAATTGCATTCACATAAGAGAATTGATGTTAGCTATTAAACATTTGAACTCTCTGGCGCTAATAATCGCCAAAATTTAATTTTGAAATTTTCTTATGTACTCATTGATTTTAAGTGGCATGTTTCAAATTGAGCACCCATTTCAATTCCAGAGTCTCAATATGCAACATGATTTCTATTCAATGTTGGTGTTGTTGGTACATTTGAACCTCTGTATGCAAACCTATTGTGTTTTTGTGTGCAAATAGTCACAGACTTTGGAATAGGTGTTGCAACGGTCTTTGTAAAGTGTTGCTTTGAATGTGAATTCCTACGATGATTTTAAAGTTGGAAAAGGTTGTTGCCTTCTTAACAGCATTGGTTTTGTTATTGCGAAACACTACTGGATCAGTTTAAATACGTCAAAGTACAATTTGAAATTCATGTACCAGTTTGGTGATTTTCCATTTCTATGGTAGCATCAACTTACTGGTGTTCTGTAGTAGCACTAGCACTATCTCCATATTTATGATTAGTAGTAGAATGATAGAGGGGGTGAACAAGCTCACCTTCATATATCATAGGGTCAGGAGTAGTGTTGAAATCAATTTCCGTTCACCGTGGATAAAGTGAAGGTCGGTGCAAACCAACACTAAAAACTTGTGTAAGTCCAATGATCGCTTGAACAAGGGATATTTGATTGACATGTATCAAACAAGAAATTTCTAGAGCAATCATGTCTCGTTCTTTGTTGTACTTTAGTTGCTCTTGAAAGATGTCCCATTGTAGCTTCCTATCTTATTCATTTAGTTTTTACATTGTATTCACCAAAACTTTGCTAGAATTTTGCATAGCCTCTGCAATTTGTCTGTAAACGGAAATTGATTTTGAACGCTAGTCTATATTTTTAAACTTCTTTGTGAGGTCCATGAATGAAGCTTAGGAGAATGAGAATTTTACAAACTCAAGAGAGGGTGGAGGTTGTTGGCTTTGAGAGGCAATCAAATGATTAGGAGAAAGTATTGGATAATTAGGAGAGAGTGCTGGGTAATCTAGAGAACTTTCCATGACAAAAACATCCATGCCATGGGGTCTTACAAGTGTCAATGCTTGACCATGTCAATTATACACCCCATTTCCGAGTTGGCTCAAATCTCATGAATGTGGAGGGTTCATAATCGGTTTGATATGATACCAATTTTCTATGTTATTGTAGTTTTCATAGAGGAAATTTCGAAGTAGCTAAAGCAACACATGTTCAAGTATAGTCATACCCCAATATGAGCTGGTTGTAGTACCCTTGTGGTGGTCAAAAATCTTCTTGTAATCCGATAATAGGGGGCCCCATTTCTCTTTGCAAGAACGTTTGTGGCGTTCATACTTTGCATGTTCACCACAAATCTCCGTGACTTTTGCTGAGATCTCAGTCCACTAAGTGGCCTCTCTACGCATAAGATTTGGTTCATGAACGTTGTCTAGGTTCTTAAAATACTTATCTCCTTTCGCTTGAATCAAGGCTGCTATTTCAAGTTGTGTCCAATTGGGTTGTCACTCCTTTTTCACACCTTCTTTCCTAGTAATTGATCTTGATGTAGTTGTCTTTCACTTCCTTGATAATAGAGATGAATTGAAGCATTGGTCAAGGTTTGGAACATTGTTCGAGAAGCCTAGATCATCTAAAAAACAATGGTCTTCTCAATTTTAGTCACTTTTATTAACTGTTCACAAAGACCTCTTTCTCACATCAAAAGAAGTTTTTTTCCCTCTATGATTCTCGAGTAGAGCCTCTAAAACCCCAGATTGCATTCCATTATTAAGATCATAAACTAGATCATCTAACTACGGTCCGCAATTGTAACTCAGACTTTGAGTCATGATCTCAAGAGTCCTCTAATTTGATTTCCACATCTGGAATTGGAAGTCACTGAGCCAAAACTCACAACTGGACTAGCTAGTACGAACATATGAAATTTGTCTCTTTTAAATCATAAATGTATCTCATGCACTCAATCGATTGCAACTTCAATTCCTCAACCAAAATCTTACTTAAATCCTCACTCATCATAGTCATCACAGACGAAGTTGCTCTCTCCTTGAATTAATGAACTCGCTAATTAATTGACGATCTCTCTCCTAGCAAAATGTCTCCAGAAATTCGATGGCAACACTAATAAAGAACCGAGAATCTCAATGGGGAACGGACTAGAGATAATCTCCCTAGATTCTAAGCTCAAGAAATCAATCAACAAGCCATATCGATCCATTCAATTAGCACATACTATTGACATTTTCAATACTTATCAATTCTCAAATTCAAATAATTAGATTCAGTTACTACATTCTTGACATTAGGATTCAACATACTCTAGAACTCACATTCTGTGCTCCGATCAGATTCTTGGAAATCTCTTGTAGTGCATGATTTTGGTGCAGCTTCCATTGCATTGACTATAAAAAAACCCACAACCAAATTTTACAAAAGAAGCAGGAACTGAAAGCACGACATGCAAAAATTGTGACAAACGAGCATACCGTGCAAAAGCAACGAAGCGAGGATGCAATTTCATTGGCAACTACCAAGCCTTGCCACATAGGTTCAGGCTTGGTTTGGCAACTATCACCACTCATGTGTGAAGGTGACACTCGTTTGTTAATATGACTTTCTCTCTGCCTACCATCTGTACAGGATGCAAGTGGACAAGGACCCTTAGGCTTCCAAGTTAGCTAACTACTATCGCTTTGTTTAGTGTCGTTGGTTTGGGCATTGCCTGTGTTGACTTGCCCAAAATTGGGGAGTTCAGTGGCGGCGAATCGGCACCCTGAACCCTAATTCTAATATTCGAGCTATGAGATCTGAGCTTCAGATCCATGTTATTGAGATCTGTGGAAGCTGATTTTGGAGAACAACACTAGGTGATTGCACTGACTGGTGCATTACACCAAATGCTTTACACAAACTCGCAGTGGCGAGCAGTTTGCTTGGAGAAATTTGGAAGTTCCAAGGATGAAGCGCAGGAAATTAAAGGTTGGGTTTGGGCAGGGGGACTTACTGCCATTAATGGTGCTTCTGCTCTTTCTCTTTCAACTCCTACTGCTGTGGATGTTTCGAGTGGCCTGGCGGGGTCTGGTGGGATCCATAAGCACCCTGCTCGGATTCAAGCCTTTGTTAAGGCAGTGCGGAATTCGAGCTTGCTTGCAGGATTTGAGCTTGCTGCCGAGTTGAGACAGTATTTAGTGACGAATAGGTGATATGGGAATAGCTTTTGAAGTCAGGCCATTGGGAGAAATTTACTTAGTTCACAAAGCCAGACTCGGAGTGCATGAGTTAACCCCTACAGGGTCGAGGGCTTGTTTTGCCATAAAGACACTCATAACTGTCATTTTTATAACAAAGAGAAAAAAAATTTAAATTTTTTTTTATTTTGCACATCTAACTAGAAGATCCTACACCTAAATAGTAGGAGAATGTGTGGAAAAAATTTCAGAAAATTTGACCACACAGATTGCAAGATATCTATGTTTAAGTGAAAAAAAAGAAGTTTTTCAATACATTGTGGGACTAGATTATTTGACTTTGAACCTTCTTAATTTAAATTTCTTACACTACAAAGTTTTGAGCTTTAAATCTTTGCAATGAGGAATTGAGTTGAGAGTCCAAGAAAAAGAAAAAAGTTCTAAAAATATTAATTTTCATTCTTAATTAAATTGTTATGTAGAAGTAGGTATGAGATAGAAGGAAATTCCAAATTATTAATATTTCTTAGATCGAGTGAAAATGCACTAAATTGAATCCTAAAAAAATTTATAAAATTTATAAATGCATGAGTTTTTAAAATTTTACAATTGATATTGATAGCATGTTGTTTGAAACATCTTCAAAAAAATTTGGAATCATTCAAGTTATTTTTTGTTCTTAACCACACCAAGTTGAAACTTTAATTTTAAAAATTGCTAAAAATATAAATTTGAAAGAAAATTCCGTAGAGCCAATTTGTTAGTGGAATATAAAGACTATATGGTGTAACTAGTCATCGTAGTCACCTAAAGCAAGTCATAGATTTTTCCAACATGGCCATTACATGATGGAATAAAAAAGTCTCTTTTTGTGATGAAATTACACTTTAAAAGTGGAAGTTCCTTTTGCAATCTCTAATCACTCCATGCCCCATCATTAAAAACATTTAACCCTTAACATCAAACCATCCAATTGACCATAGTGGGCAATTAAATTCTTGTGCGAGTTTTAAATTTTTTTATAGGCAATTTTGAAGATTAACTATTTGAAACTTCCATTTCTAATTGAAAAAAGTAAATATTTGATTTTTGAAAGGTTCTCAAACACTTGTGTGTACCATTAATGAAGTGTAAAACTTGTTAGTTTTACTTCATTTCCTCGCTTTCAACAAAGTTTGTCAATTTCACTTGATTTCAGATCTAAAAAATTGTGAGTGTCCATTTGCTTTGAAAATGGTCCCAATGGAAAGAGTAAGTGTTTTCATGATTAAAAATTTAGACATGCAAGTATTGAGTTGGAGTTATTTGTGATTTCTACTTATTAAAAAGATTGAATTTCAACAATTGTAAGGTGGATTTTGTAATGAATTTCAGAGCTCTTTATTTGAACTTAAGATGTTTGGAATGAAATTGGTTTTTGTTTATTTGAACTTAAGATGTTTGGATATCTATAAGCCTATGCTCTTTTTTCATAGGAAAAACAAACTTTTAAAGGCTTGGGTATTTAGGGGTTAAAAGACATTGCAAGCCCTATGGGCATTTTGAAAGTCAAAACTTGAATTTTTACGTAGTTCTTGATTTTAAATGTTTTAAAACCTAATTAAGAAAATGTAGCTCTAGTAATCTACTTCTTATTCCATATGATTATTTTTTGAAAAGTGTTAAAATTATAATTTTTGTAACACTTTGAAGACAGCATGATCTTGAAATCTCAAAACACAACACTTTTTTATCTTTATTTTGTTGAATTTCTCTTGGTGTGATCTCAAGGACTCTACAAATTATACCATGATGTTTCCCACAAGTATGTCCATTTTTCTTGAAAACTTCATACTATTTCAAGCATTTTTGTAGTCATATGATTTTTACAAGGATATTTCCTTATAAAATCATATAAAATTCAATTTTTTGTTTCTAATTATAAAAAATTGATATTAAATTTTAAACATATATTACTACATGTGATAAATAGCAAATTTTATAAATGTGTATTTTAATATAGAAATCTAATGTAGTTTGACCAAGCCCGGACATGAAATGTCCTTTAAGAGATAATTGTGGCCAAGAACTCCACTTCATGGAATTTATAACATTCAATAGCCTTTAGAGGGATTGCTTTTCCTTCTTTGGAGGCATTGTCCACAAAAAACATCCACACGGGGAATTAAAGTAAGCTCCAATATCAGGCGTTAGGACCACAACAATAGACTTATGGTTTGCGCTTTTTTTTTTCATTTCTAAATCTTGGACCAGCCAAACAAATATTCAAAGAAACATTAAAATGATTTGCCAAACCCCATGAGAATCCTTTGAATCAAAATCCCAATGTCATTTAATCCTTTGTCATCCCCAAAGTAATTTGGGTAGCCCTATAAAGGAATTGAGTGGGAAACATTTGAGGAAATGAAAGTTGGAGATGTTATTTTTATATTGAAATTGATTTTTCACTATAAATCCTCAAAGAATATGTGATAATTTGAAAATGAGTGCTAACTTGCTTATTGTCAAAATGTCAAAATTATGTTTATGTAGAATTTCAAACCTCATTTAGTCATAATATAATTACTTTTTTCAAAAAACTTTGGACTAAAAAAAGTTGAGAAATCTATTTGAATTTCATCTCCAAAAATCCGTTTCATATTTCAATCCTCCAATCAAAAGCTATAGACAAAGTTTAGAGAAGATGTTTCAAGATGTAAAAGAAAATGTCCTTTCCAACCCCTCTTTGAAATTTGTCTTTAACTTTTAATTGGAGGCTTGGAATATTAAACGAATTTTTGGAGTTGAAATTTAAATAGATTTTTCAACTTTTTTAAGTCTAAAGTTTTTTGAAATTTTTTATTTTACTATGTCTAAATGAGGCTTGAAATTTTACTTCAAATAAAATTCTTGCTTTAATTTGACTTAACTATAAACGGTTGAGCTCCTATTAACTTTTATTTATTTATCCCACATTGTTTACTTTACCTCCTACCACCCCATATGTATATAAAGATTTGTGTTCTCATTCCTAATCCACAAATCTTGAAAGGCATTCAAAATGTATGATGAAACTAAAGTTTTGTCATACAGTTTTGTCCCAGGTACCTAGGTGAGTGAGCTTCAATTTTCTGACAATTTGTGACGTGTGGATTATTGGCTACTGATGGGACGGTGTGGAATATTCCACACCATATCATCCTGGGATGAAATGGTGTAGAATATTCTACATCATTCTGTCTCGGAAGGTAGTCCTTCAACGTTTTCTGAAGTGGCAAAACTTTGCTCTGGTTGTTCTAAGATTTTGAACCTGCTAATTGTGCATTCTTTGCAGAAATTGATCAGGATTAAAATAAAGATTTGAGCAATTTTGCGCTACTAATTCTCGTTGTCTGCTGCGGATTTCACCATCAGTCTTCGTCTCTGTTTTCCTTTGAGGTGTGAGCAACGTATGCGCAAGCATGGAGCTACATTGGTGGTGGTTTGTCAATTTTGTATGCGTTGATCTAAAAACTTGCCACCAAACCAGCCAACAGTGTTGTAGCAGCAGCAATGAACGCAACCAACATAGAAAGACAAATCCCCATTTTTTGGCAAATTTCTTCCATCACTGAGCAATTCTACCAAGGGCGACTGATGAAAATGAGCCCTGAATTTTTGAACTTGTCACAAGTTGCGCTTTATACTTACCAGAGCCCCAAAAATTTATGCACAAGTCAGCCTTTTGTTTCCAAATTTGTCGGTCGGCTTTTACAACTACAACTCCATTTCTCGGAAATAGCCCCATGTCAGACACGGTTATAGCCTCGTCGTGAATTACCGTGAGTGTATTCTGCTGCTCAAAAAGAAAGTCTCCCCAACCAAATCCGGAACAAGCAGAGCGTGCTCACAACGGCAACTAATCTTCCGAACGAGAACCTTGGGGCGATGTTGGTTAGGATCGTGAGCACGAGTGTGTAGCCGTAGGCGCGCTTGCGGCCCAGGCGGTCGCTCAGCTAGCCGAAGTAGAGCTGCCCGTAGAAGGTCCTGCAGAGGGCGACGCCATTCACGGCCGCGGCCACGTTCGAGGGAAGATCGCTGGGGGTGTGAGAATTTGGGTCGTAGTGAGGCACCGGTACTATAAGCGCCCAAGGAGACGAGCCACCGTAGAGATACTCCTGATGAGGGTTATGAAGGTCCAAAGGAGCCGCGAGCAGTCCAGGGCCATTGCCAACCTCGTCTGCACTACCTCCAACTAGCGAAGTACGTTACTAATTTTGAGCATGAGCCGATTTCGTCAATTGATCCCATTTCCTCTTCTTGAGTTGTGTGTATGGTGTAGAATTACTTTATGCGCTCTTGTCCTTATATATTGTTGGTATCTACTTGCGTAGGACCTAGCACGCTGCTGAGAGGGTTTTTCCGACGAACATGTTTTGATCAAATCCAATTGCAGATGGCAATGATGAGCAGGAAGAATTTAAAATGAAAAGGGGTCGTTAACATTTAACAAGAGGAGGATCTCGCTGAGGTGCGTTGCAGATGGCAGTGATGAGCAGCAAGAATTTAAAATGAAAAGGGGTCGTGAACAAGAGGAGGATCTCGCTAAGGTGCATTTCATGGTTCTGGATTTGTGATTTTGAACTGTAGGAAGGACCCACCTAATGACTGGCTTTAAGGAATCCTTTTTGTGTGCATGATGAATAGCGATTCGTGCCTTTCGTATTTTGTAGCATGCTGTTTAGATAGAAATATGGAAGAGAAAAACTTGAATGGGCCACCTAATTTTAATGCTGGATCATCTATGTTGTATCACTACAGCTGCTCCAATTCTTGGATGCTGAAGCGGCGACTCACGAAAATTAGCCCAGAATTGTACATACACTAAATTTCTGAACTTGTCGCAAGTTGCGCGTTACCAGACCCCAAAAATTTATGCATAAGTCCACCTCTTTTTTTCCAAATTTGTCGGTCGGTTTTTACAACTGCAACTCCATTTCTCGGAATAGCCCCGTGTTAGATACAGGTATAGCCTCGTCGCAAATTACTGTGAATGTATTCTAGGGTCGATGCTACTCAAAAAGGAAAGTCTGTTCCGATGTGGAAAGTCTCCTCCATGGCCAGATTTAAATTTGACGGTGTTTGGTTGTGAACACCAAACCTGAATTTCTTTCTTCAATTTTCTTGCACTGTTAAGTAGTGTGGAAGGGTCAAACCAGACCCTGACAGTATTTTCAAGTACGGAGTCCAGTCATTTCCATGCTTTTTACTCAAAATAATCATTTTATGGAGTTTTTCAAAGGTTATTTTTTGCCAATGTTTCCAAATTGCAACCGGTTTTTCACTTAAACTAGCTACTGCTTATTTCCAAACACGGCCTCCACTACCTAACCCTAACCAAATTCGGAACAAGCAAAGCGTGCTCACGCTAATCTTCCGAACGAGAGCCCCGAGGTGATGGAAGTCAGAGTCGTGAGCACGAGCGTGTAGTCGTAGACACGCTTGCGGCCAGGCAGTGGCCCAGCCAACCGACGTAGAGCTGCCCGCAGAAGGACTCGCAGAGGGCGACGCCGTTTACGATTGCGACCACGACCGAGTATTAGAATTCCGGTCTTAATAAGGTAGTATCTGCGCCGAAGGAGACGAGCCACCGTGGAGATACTCCTCATGAGGGTTATGAAAGTCCTAAGAAGCCGCAAGCAGTCCAGTGCCATTGCCAGCCTTGTCTGTACTAACTCGGACTAGCGAAGTACGTCAGTAATTCTCAGCTTGTGCTGGTTTCATCAATCGATCTCCTCATTTCCTCTTCTTGAGTTGTGTGTATGGTCCGCTCAGTCTCTATCTTGAGGTTGAGTTCCCTTGTGTACTCTTGTCCTTATATATTGCTGGTACCTGTTTGCGTAGAACTTAGCACAAGGCTGAGAGGGTTCTTACGACAAACTTGTTTTGGTCAGATCCAGTTGTAGATGGCAGTTATGAGCAGGAAGGATTTACAATGAAGAGGGGTCGTGAACAAGAGGAGGATCTCTCTGAGGTGCGTTTTGTGCTTCTAGGTTTGTGATTTTGAATTGTAGGAAGGACCCACCTAATGACTGGCTTAAAGCGATTCTTTTTGTGTGCATGATTAATAGCAATTCGTGCCTACCGTCTTTTGCAGCATGTTGTTTAGATTGAAATATGTAAGTAAAATAACGTAGAATGGCCACCTAATTTTGGTGCTGGATCATCTATGTTGCATCACTACAGCTGTTCCAATTCTTGGCTAATGGAAGCGGCGGGTCCTTCCAACGCTGCTGACAATCACGGGTGAGATGCTGATGAATGAACACATGATTTCTCAGAATGGCTCGTTTATACTCTAGAGGACCTAGAGGAAGAAACGAAGAAACCTGGCGAACCCTAGGGTTTCTTCCTCCAAGCCTGATGCTTTCGTGAGAATCCTGAAAATGAAGATGTCCTCCTAGCTTGAGGGTGTTCTTTCAAGTTGGAATGCCAAACCCTAAGGCATGGAACAAGGAGGGTTTGAGATAAGCATGGAATGGCCCACTTTAGGGTTTAATCATTTTTTGGAAAGGAGTAGGTTATCTTACATGTCCTGAACCTTTGATTTTTAAAAATTTAGTAGGGTCCACCTCAACTTGCATTGGACATTCTAGCCTTTCCAAACCTAATATAACATTGGGTTTGTTCAACATGATCCACTTCACTGCTCTTGTCCCCTGAGACTTATTATTTATTGGCATTTCTGAATTGATGGTTTTGTCGGTTTTGTTGTGGAACCAGAATTGGAACCAAAGTATCAAATATTTCTAAGCCATAGTGGAGTTCAAAAGAACTTTACCAAGCAATTGTGTGTCGATTTGGAAAGATGGGATTACTCGGTGTTCTTTGACAAAGAACTTGGTAGTTTACCAAAGGGTCAAAAGTTTCTTGAACTTATATTTCTAGCTGCTCGACAATGTTGTGTTGCAATATTGGTATTATTTGAAGATTATTTCACTTGGTCAAAGTGGTGTATGCTAGAGTTGGAGGTGTTTGTGCAAATTCAAGAAGAGAAACTTGGGAAGCTTGCCATTCTCCTTGTGTATTTGGGACTCTCATCAAGGGAATGCACAAGGAATGAAGAAAGACAACAGTGTTGGCTATCTGTGGAGAGATTGGACAGAAGATGATGCTAAGATTGATGTGTGCAATTGGGAGGATGCATTGAAGGTATTGCACCCCTTCAATGGAATTATGTATGTGAATTGGTTGGGTGAAGTTGCATTGAGAAAGCAAATTGTGAGTGTTGTTTGTCGCCTAATTCCACTGGAGAGCTCATGGAGTGAGGCACCTGTGCAAGGGAGAACATGAATTCTCAAGGTGAGAAATCCTTGTAAATACACTAGAGGTTATCAATGTGACTGCTCTTGGACAATGCAAGGGATGTTTTCTATTGTGAGTGGAAACATGGTTTGTGTAGGAGAGTGACTTATAAGACTAATAGTCCAATTGTGGGATTTATTATTTCCTTGGCCTATGCCAACCACAAGTGTGTATGATCCCACATCCCTAATGGAATGCAAGAAATCATGTCCAATTCTAGCAAGGGAGTGCATTTAATTTGATTGACTTGTTCATCAATGACCAATTCCAACCATTTTGGGTGTACTCTTGGGCTAGAATAAAATGGATTGGTACTACGTTAGTTTTCTGCACTAATTACTTTGGACCAAAGTTATTCTAGTAAGTTTTTGTATTTTTAGCTACAATATTTGTTTGATTTAAAAGTATCATTTCTAACTTATACAAAACTAAATATTTTGATATAAAGTCACACAAAATTTCACCCTTCAGACATTAATGAACTCCTTCCAAGTATGAAGTTGCATTGAGATTTAACACAAAATTGAACTCCAATGTTTCACACAATATTTGTAAAAAGTAGAGTATGGTTGACAATACAACATGAAGTAGTTGCATGGATCTAATATGTTTATATTGCTTTTGCCTAATTGTAGGCTATAATCAACAAGCTTGGGAGTACAAAACCATCACCATTTTATGGTGTTCGTGTAGTGGGTGTTTATGGTGTGGAAGGAATTGGAAAGACCACTTTTTGTAGAGCACTTTGTGACGAGTTGCATATGAAGTTTGAGGGGAGAGTATGCCATGTTGAATTGGGAAGCAAGAGTGAGCCCATTGAATTGCACAAGGAAATGGTGTGAAGATTGACTGATATAAACCACGATAGTCTAATGTCCAAGACGGAAGCTATGGTTAGTTGAGCACATCCCACCTTTGTTGAACACGATGTTGATTAGGTGTGTTAATGTACTTGTATTTGATACCTTGATCTCAAAGAAGGCAACAATCTTAGGAAAGTAGTTTGGGATTCCAAGTAGTCAACCTCATGTATTAGAGCTTTGTTTTATTTGAGGAAATGGATGTTGCTTATGAATCTAAATATGTGCAATTGTAGATTATGGATCTTCTTTGATGACGCATATACCAACAACAAGTGTTCTTAGCTTTGGACAATGTGTGGCAAGAGTCACTTGAGCAAGCTAGGGATTATCTTCAGGTAGGGTTTCATCATGGCAGTATTGTGATGGTGATGGCTCATTCTATTGACATATTTGCTCGCTTAAGCATTGCTAAAAGTGATTGTCTAGAGGAGCCTGATTTGGAAGAGGAAGATGCAAAGCAACTATTTCTTCATAGTGTGGCACCTCACATGGATGTCATAAGTGAAGGTGATAAATCAAAAATCCATTATTGCATTGTCGGTTTCAGAAAAGTGCCAATGTAGAGGAGCATTTTCATCCTTTAGCATTGAAAGTTTTGGATGCTCAATTGGGAAGCCTTGGATGTGATCCAAGTATTTGGGTGGAGAACTTGCATAATGATAATAGATTCAACCACTTTCGAGTGAAGGACCATCCGGTATTCAACATCCTTTGAAAAGGTTCTGATTGATTGTGAGAGGAGGACCAACTTTTATTATGGATGTGGTACTTTTTCATCCATCGCAAAGGGAAATTTCCATTGGTTATGAAGATGAATTTATTGAAGATGGATTTGTTAATTGGAGAACAATTTAGCATGATATATTTCCCCTTGATATATACAAATGGTTAAGTATCGTGCAGAGCTTGCGAGAGGGGAGGTTTATTAAGGATTAAGTATGAATTTTGAATTATGATTGTTTGAATCATTTGTCTTTTGCAATTTCTTGCCATTTAATTCTACTTGATCTTGGTTTGAATCCATGGTATCTATCCATTACGTTTGATGATGTTTAGTAATTCATGCTACCTTTATATGCGTTTTTCTGCAAAGTAGTTGGTGGTACGAGAATTGAAGGTCGAGATAGTGAAGAAAAGATTCTTGGTTGGTAATTTCTCCATAACCAAGCAGAGCCAAATTTCTTGATTCATTTGATTGCTTTTACATTTTGGCCTTCCCAACATGATGTTGTGTAATACTTGCAGTTGCAAACTCTGAAGGCCAAATCGTTGATTGATGATGTCGGTGATGGTTCCAATGGTGTCATTGTTTACGACTTGTATCTTGGGTTGGCCAAATCCGAGGTGAAGAAGGGTGCTTTAGATGTCAGACGTTGGGTGGGGTATAATAGAGAAGCCACGTACCCTGCCAACCTAGCGAGGAGACCATCCGGAAATTGTTGGTCCAATGTTGAGAGGATCTCCATGAAGTATGATGATGATGGATATGACGAGTCAATCCAATGGATGGGAACTAGAAAAGGAATGAAGTGGCATCACTTTTCGAATACTGTGGTGCTTCAGCTTTTGATTGAAAGGAATGAAGTGTTGATTAGCGAGGTTTACAATGCTTGGAAAGTATGGAACTGAGGTGGGATTATGAAGGCTATGGAGGTTCTAAAAGTGGAAGCCAGGTAATTGGCCTTGGAGAGCTGAGGAGTCTTGTATGGCTTGACATGCATAACAAGTTTAGAACATAACAAGTATTCTCACAAACTTAAACATATCTATACCATATATGAAAGACATATCTTTTACACCACCAAAACATTCCAATAAATAATAGCCATATCTAATATAATACCTTAAAAAGAAACGACCCTCCTTTTAATTATAACATTCTACCTCCACTACCACCCTACAACACTCCTACAAATTTCAAATTCCCAAGACAATACAATTACTACATCGATGGATCATTTTTTCTCCTAGTAGAACTTAGTATTGATAGATGGAAAGCAGAAACTATTTTCAACGGAATTTGTAACCCAATAAAAGATCTTTGCATATAAAAAAGACTACCTAGCATATAAAATATACTTTGGATCAAGTTAAAGGCTAAATACACCACCATCAAAATGAACATCAATGAATATGCACAAGAACCAATTTATATTTTTGTATATAGCTTAAACTCACTCTACCTACTAAGTACTCCAATTACACATTCCACCCTTCATAGAAATCATTTAGACAAAACCATTCTCCCATAAATAGTCGACATGTTACAACAAAGAACTCTACCTACTACACTAACCAAAGTAAAAGCACACTCCAATATTGAAGGCAACTAGGCTCATTGTTCATAGAGAGATCTGGTAGTTAGTGTAAAGTTAGTTGAATGTAATTGTCAAATTTCTGATTTTACTTTGGAAGTTTAGGCTATTTTCCTGTTGAAATCTAGAAATTACTTGAGTATCATATGAGTATCATCCGGGCATCATCAGGTTTCAATTAGAAATTGCCGAATGATTTTACTCAAGAGAGGTTGATAGTTGGATCATTCCAGAAACTCCCCGTTCAATACTTCTGGCAGCGCCTGGCCCACCTCCTCCTTGCACTACTTGTCGTTGGGCGGGCCCTCACATGTCCGGCCTCGAGCCAGGGGCTCCTGCATAATTTCATCGCTGAGAAGACGCAGAGGTTGCGAGGAGGCTGAGGGCGCAGACCACGCTGAGAGCAGGGTGAGAGCAGGCGCCATTCTTATATTTTTGATGTAATTTGGGGAGTGATTCGAGCTACTTGGCATATGCTTGTGCAGTGCTGCCAACTTGTATTTGCAAGGTTTGAAACGCGGTTCAATCGGCGGTTCGAAGGGGGAGTTTGACGTTTAGGGTTTGACAGGGGATTCGTGTTTCGTGTCTGTTGGTTCGGGTTTGCAGGTGCGTACATGTATCAGGTGGATTAGATGCTTGGTTCAAGGGCGGCCTTGTAGCGAATATTTCGACAGGAGAGAGGTCGTTTGGATTCTGGTTGATTTCTTTTAATTCGGCACAATGGAGAGCCGTTATTCTAACCCTAACCCTAGTGGAAAACGCAAGAGGAGCCCTGGCCCTACTGAAGCCATTCCGGCGCCTCCGACACGTGCCGCCAATGATGATCCAGTTTGGAAACGTTTAGTAGCAGCGTATCTAGCGATGCATTATGGTATACTCGTTGTACAAGAGAGTTTTCCAGGGACTTCTGCTTTCCTTAATTGCAACTCTGATACTTTGGAGTCCTACGTTCAAGCCTGTTATGAAGCGAAGTCTGACGTAGACAGGAAGGCGTGCAAGTCCATTTTGGATTCCGATTCCCCCAAGGTTTCCTCGAAGCTTTCCCCCAACTTTGCTGTGGGTAGTAATGCTAGAGAAAGCTTTTTGAAGGCTTTCTCTGATGAGTATAAAGATGATCGCTCCTGCTTGAAGACATTTACCAATTTTATTGACAGCTGTGCAGCTGACTGGAGGCGCAAGAATTACCTTGCCCCCTATACGTCTCTTGTGCAAAGCTCAGGTACCGGGAAAAGCCGACTGGTGAAGGAATTTGCCAACGAACGGTATGTGATATACTGCTGTGTTAGAGAGAAGGGTAGTTCCGGCATTCCTGCGCGTTCCTGGATAGCGGACGTGCTTGTCCCGGCTTCCGAAAAAGGCGATGACCATGAGAGATCGATGGGGTTCCTTCTTTATGCTTCATTTTTTTGTGCCTGCATGGATCATCTGGCCGATTTTGTGAAGAGCGGCGCAAACCGTACTGAGCGAGAATGGTGCAAGATGCAACTAATGGAGGAGGAGTCTGGACAGATCAATGTCAGTGGAGTTGCTTTTTGGAAGGAAATCCACGAGAGGATGACCGTATTTCGATCGACTGTTCTTGGAGAAGGCCCCTTCGAAGAAGGGATACCATTCACGAATCTCTTACAGTCCAAGGTACGATCGTCCTGTACGAAGCTCGTGGAAAGCTTCAGGATCTCTGGTTTAGACACAAAGGGTAAGGCGTTGCTTACCTTCGCACTGGACGAGTCTAACAGCCTCCTTGGAGATTATGGTGCCACGACACACTTCAGCATATTCCGGTGGATGGCCTCTTCTCTTCAGGAGGGCTGTGGCATCTTTATAGTACTGCTTGATACAACTTCCAAAATCAGCAACTTCATGCCCTCCAAGATTCCAGATAAATCGTTCCGGTACAGTGAAAAGGGCAGGCAGCTGCTTCCAGCATTCTACGCACTCGACACCTTCAATATCTTGGCTCCCAAGGAGAAGATTTGGACTGTGTTAGGTGATTCTCCTTGTGACTTGACAAGTGTGTTGCTCAAGCATTTCATGAAAGGGCGACCATTGTTTGCAAGTTACATTCAATCTGGGTCGGACGCCAAAGTTAGTGAAGTGGTGAGATTGGCTGATGTGGTGCAACTGGCTGTGGAGAAGTTACTTGGGGGAATCGCTGTAGAACAGGATATGCAAGTAAATATGGACCATAATCTAGCGGTTGCATTGCTTTCTGTGCGTGCCGCTGTTTTTGTTAAACCCCAGTCGTAGTTGGCATCGTCCTTGGTTGCCCAGCACCTTGGCATGTGCCTTGCTATTTCCTCTGACAGGCGCTTGGTGTTCACCGGGTATCCATCGGAACCAGTGCTGGCTGAAGCTGCGTGTCGCATAATGAATCGACGGTCGAAGTTAGATTTGGGTGAAATCCTTGGTCCCATGTTACCTTACGTACGGGAGGGAATTGTTGAAGGGGGTGCACGAGGTGAGTTGGTGGCACGAATTCTTTTCCTCTTAGCTTGGGATCGCGCCTGCAAGAATGATACGTCTAGATACGAACCACGGTTCGCCATCTTCCGTGATTATAAGGTACTCTACACCAGGCCTCTAGTGGTGCGGGAGTTCCTACATTCCTTGGCTGACAAAGATCGATTCGATGATGCTCTTAAAGGGCAAATTGATCAGGAAGAAATGGAGAGGTTTCTGAAAGGGAGGGTATTCTTTACCCACTTTACCTCAGTCACCCGCAGTGTCCAACGGTCTGAATTGATAGATTTCTACGAGCGTGGTGTTGCCATTTTGTGCAAGCGTAATCAAGCGGCCGTTGACATGATAATTCCCGTGCGGTTATGTCAAGATGATATGTCGTGCATTCTGGTTCAGGTGCGTAACTACACCAATTCAGATGCAAATTACAAGTCGGCCAGCATGGCAGTTAGGCCCGAATATGCAGGTTTATCAACGGAGCCGGCGGACTATCCATACCTTGTTCTTTATCTTCAGCTTGGGTATAAAACTGCGAAAGTATGGAATCTCAAATATGAGCAGCACGATGTTGCTGTCTCTCGTGCAAAACCAATCGCCAGAAGAGAAGCAAGCAAAAGCGATGAGGACCCCTTTCAAATGATTGTTGGCCTTTTCTCACTAAAGCCTGCGGCTTATCCTTGTCTTCGTGACGAAGTAAGAAGAGACTATAGAGCTACTGAGGATTCGCAGAATTCCGAGCATTTGTCAAGCTTCTGTCAAGCTTGGAGTGATCCGCTCTATTATGTTGAGAGCTATGAACCTGCGGCGTTGGGTGGAAGTACAATGAAACAGGCGAACTGCGACTTTGTGAAGCATACCTGCGTTCTCACCTATGCATCGAGTTCCTCTGGTAGTTAGGAATCTATGACTGCATTGTTTCTGCCATTGGCATCAGGACTATGACTAGGTGCTGTGGACATGAGACCTTCAAACCAATTTTGTAACCAAATTTTGCGATGTAATTAGAGTTGCAAACCAGTTTTGTGATGGACTAAGGTGTAGAGTCCAATTTTGTCATAAGTGCAGATAGGTAGAGTAATCAAGGAGGTGAAGGGAATTGGATTGCAATTGGTGAGGTGTTTCTGTGTCCAGGTTGTGGTCGTCAGTTGTTCATATTGTGGATGCAAGGGTTAATTGTTTGGTTGGTAGGCTCACAACGGTGTTCATGTCTTGCTGTAAGTTGCGTGTGTTCATTAGTTAGTAGCTTATATGTACATGGATTTGCTGCACTTTCTGCATGAGACCCTTGGTTGGGATCTTCAAGAAGCTTTGCAAAAATCATTTGCAAGTTGTCTAAAAACTCCAGCAGTCTTGCCTTTATTGTGGTATGGTTGAGGGTTAATGATTCTTTTGCTTGTGCTTAACAGCTACCTAGCCATGTGTGTGGCGGAGCATCGATATGGATTTGGTGTTGATCTTTGAGGATGTGCAGAATGAAGTGGAGAACGTATTGTGTAGACCTGCTCGGCAATATCAGCCACTAAATGATCAAGTTGAAAATCTGAGGAGGCTGCTATCGTCTCTTTTTCTTTTTCTTTTTTAATTTTTAAGATTTAAAATTTTCTATATTTAAAATTTTTAAATTTCTGAAGTCGGAAGTGCTGGCAACTTTCTATCTTTCTCTGATCTGCATGTATTGAGCCGTGGTAGTTGGAAAGGTGGTCCTGTTCAGCCTATCTGATTTCAATTGTGGAGGCATCCGGTAAAGTGTTGAACATCTTCCGTCGATATTCCAAGCTTTGCGAGAGAGCAAGTATCGACGAAGTGTATCTTGACGTTTTGGAGCAGGTAATGGAGGTACATAAATTGCAATTGAGACAATCTGACAGGCCAAGAGTACTAATAATGGCCTTCAAACTGGGATGGTGTATGATCACTTGTTGAATTTGCAATGATAATGGGGATCCATGAGCAGGTTGAAGAGATGCTAGAGAAAGCCATCGATTGGGAAGGCGACTTGCATCGGCTTCTTGAACCTGCCGGGTCCGATAGTACATCCGATAGTTCTTGTCATGTTGATTGAAGGTGTTTACAATGCTTACGACCGCAGGTATGACTCTTACTTGTGCGTATACCAGTTTTTTCATTGAGCTGCCAAGTCTTCAAGATGTGTGCAACTAACAAGGTTGATGTATGCTTGGACAGGACAGATTACTAGCCGGTGCCATGATCGCCGACCAGATGCGGAGCTTCTGTCCCAAACGAGCTTGGTTACACAATCTCCGTGGTAAAATTCATCCGGTTTCAGAGAGTCATTTCTAGCTCTCACATTTTTTTTGTTTGCGAGGTTGATGGACGCTGCCTTATTTGTCATCGATGTGATTTTGGTCCTTTATGACAATGAGAATCAAAGAGTATCGAAAAGATTCTGAATGGGTGCACAATTGGATTGTTATTATTCTTCTCTATTTCTTAGGGTTGCCTGTCATGCTTTGGCTGTGAAAAGGGGCATTGCGTCAAGTAAACTGCTGGCGAACCTGAAAAAACAAACCACCTTGTCACGGTATCCCATCCTACCCGTTCAGTTCTGATTCACTTGAAACCACATAGTTCCAATTGATTGGTTGACATAATCTATAATCAGGATTTACACATGAGCAGAACGTCTTAATTTGCATAATATCTCTGGCTGATGATGGAGCGTTAATGTGCAGATTCCCCCGAGATTTGTTCCAGGTCCGATGAAGGATCTTCCTTTGCAGAAGAACAAACCTCTCGGTGGTACGCTTGGAGAGGTATCATGTCTCTTACCCTATTCACGACTCTGGGCATTCGTTTAATATAAGTAGCATGGGTGATGTCTGGACTTCCGCACTCTAATTGTAAAGGCCATTGCAATGGAAGACCTCATCACTACGTTCTCGCACCCTGGCAGAAACGTTTCATATGGATTTGTAGTCAGGCTCAGAGGTTTATGTTTCAGTATTTTGCGTAATGTTTGATGGCTTATGTTTGACGGGAGTCTTGCAGGAGATGAAGCCGAGGTGGGGCTGCACAACAGCAGGCGATGCGCAGCAGATTCCACAAGCAGCACTTGTGGCTTGCTTCGGCGATGGTCTTGGAACTTATGCCTGGAAAGCAGTGCAGGGACTTGAAGCTGGAAAAGGTTAGAGTCGTGGTCGGATTCTCAATCGTAGTGCTATGGTCAGGTTTAACAGTACCAAGTTCGCTGAATATGTGATTGTGCGTGTCTTATCAAGTGGACAATGCCTCATTGGCAGTGCAAGTGAAGGATTTGATGAAGTCCACATGCTGGCGTCTGAAAGCTTTGGAGCCACAAACCGACCTCTCGGATATCAGGTACAAATGTTAACAGACCCAGGTTGCGCCCATCATTTTATTATTCATGCCAATGCAGTCGCGAATATCTCTGAGTCTGCTAAACAATCATCCTCTTTCGGTTGCGTATCCATGTACTTCACTCTTGTGGTCTTGGATATGTAAAGCTTGACTTCCGGCAAGTTTGTGAAGAGTTTGCACTGTCTCGCATTGTATCAGGAAATGGCTGTCGTTACTAGCCCAAGAGCTTGCAATAAGGATGCGTCGTGATTTTGAAATGAACCAGAGGCAACCCAAGTTGTTTCAGCTTTGCTATCGATCTGGGAAGTTCAAGAATTCTGCCGATCATTCTCGATCGGCGGCTATGCCTACAAGTGCTTTGCAAATTCTTTCATCACCTGCATACTCTGGACACGGATGGGGACGTGGATATTGAAATGTATCACAGGTGAGAAGTAGAATTATTATCAGAGGGTGTGGATGTGGAGATGCTGAGGCCCAGGCTGACTCTACTGCAAAAGACACATTAGATAGTGGTGTGCCAGGCGGTATTACAGAGAGGACAAAAGCATTGGCAAAGGTCCTTGAAGCCGCAGCTCTCCGAATACTCGAGTCCGTTGATGGATTGTTCCCATGCACACGACTTGCCATAGCTGTGACTGGTTTTCAGGAACCTCCCAGCCAGGTTTGTACTGTGTGCTCATGTCATCTCGTTCGTTCTTTCATTCTCGCCAGCCTGCCCCTTCCTGAGGTAACACCTTGTTTTTACCATGCACTTGGATGTGGTCGACGATGGCACTAGACCCTGTGACCAATCTGAGGGGCATGATGGAGGTATCGATCTGGAGACGGTGACGTCGACGAGCAGCGGCACATTTTGGAAGGAATATATCGATCTAGACGCAGTCAAAGTGCAGGTGCATCATTGCAGAAGTAGGTTCGTCTCTTGAATACAAATTTAAAACTTGTTACCATAGCAAGTATCTGAGTCCTTTTATATGCTTGGCGATCTGGTCGCATGCGAGAGTGCACTGGCACACGATTTGCTCGTGCTGGTATCGCGCATGCTGAGTGTTGCTGTTGATCAAAGTCCTTGCAGCTCTCGGTAGTGGTCGTGGGTTTTCAGTTGCACGGCGATGGCGCAAGAGCTTCACTTCTACAGGTTTACCCGCGTCCCCGCGTCCTTGAAGGTGATCTATGTATTGCACGGCGACAAAAGTGGAGTCATTCATACTTCCTTCCCCCCAAGTGAGGGTGGCCCTCTCGTTGACTGGGTGCTGGCTGATGGCTTACAAGGGGGCAGGTATGCACGACTGACTGGTTTCTGAATTGTACATTTCTTTTCTCTTGGAAGTACGTTCTCCTGTGGTGCCGATATGAGAGGCTTGGGTAACCCGTCGCTTAATGGCGATTTGGATACATACAAAATCGAGTGTGGTTTTTGTTTTAAGACACATTCGAAGTATAAATGACGAAAAGGAAAATTAGATGTGGCAAGTCGTATAGTGCTTAACCCTTAAACGACAAGCCAGTCTCCGTGGAAATCATCTGTTTGTGTATCTTGTGAATTGTTGGCTTCAATAAATGCAGAAGCATTCATTAGAAGACAAACTGTTAGGATGGCCATGAACGTTCCAAAGGTGGAGGCCAGGTAATTGGCCTTCGAGAGCTGCGGAGTCTTGCATGGCTTGACATGAGCAACATTCATTTTGCAACATGTTTCCAGGAAATTGGTCAGTTGACAAGGCTTGAGGTTTTGCGGTTGGGTACGAATTGCTCACCCTCAGAAAGTATAGAGCCACCGAATCTTGACCAATGCATTCACTTACAGGAGCTCGTGCTTGCATGCGCGTGTCTTGTACCATTTTCAGATTTGAGCAATTTAACATCGTTGAGGAAGATTCTCTTTGAGGAATGCGAGAGTGCAAAAGAGTTGGCTGGATTGAGCTCACAAATGGCTTCCGTGAAGGAGCTCTTGTTGTTTGCTTGCGGTTCGTTATGCCACTGTCCTGGTCTGGGCGATGTGGTTTCGTTGCAACTACTCATTGTTGAAGGTTGTAACCAGCTCACGCAGTCTCCTGACCGACCTGACGTGCACAGGCTTACAAAGCTACGACGGTTGAATGTAAGGTGGAACGGATTGCACAAGCTGCTCGGTTTGAACGACTCCATGCAGTTGGAGGAACTTGTTGGGTGCGGTTCTGCAATTGACGAGTTGCCCAATTTACACTTGTTGAGGCATTTACAACAGCTGGAAATGGAATGTATCGAGTCTACGGTGATGCCTTGGTTTGGCAGCTTCATTGCCTTGGAAGCACTCGTCCTTCATAATTTGCCAGAGGTTACGGACATACCTGGCATGCGCTTGTTGACAAGGTTGAAAAGGCTGACAATATATTCTACCCCTAATCTATTACGGTTGCCTGAGTTGGGTGACTTGATGGCATTACAATACCTCTGGCTACATGACTGGTGTAGTGTGGTAGGGAACCTTGAATTACCAGATCTTCACAACCTCATACACTTGGAAGTTTTGTGGATTTCCGCAACCCCAATCAGGAGGTTACCAAGCTTGGAACGCCTTACGCAACTCAGGGAGTTGCGTTGCTCTGACACTTTGTTAGCGGAGTTACCCGTTCTCAATGGTTTGGACAAATTGGAGTCGATCAACCTTGGCAAATGCCTTGAGCTGACAAGCTTGGAGAAGTTGGGAACCTTGCCTGCATTGACAAGCCTGAATGTTTCATTGTGTCCTAGTTTGACGAGATTGCCAGATTTGAGAGGCTGCAGGAGTATGGAGGATATCGAGTTTACTAGGAGTGGAGTGAGCCTGGGTCGAGAAGACATGAGGGCCCTGGCAACTTTACCTGCGCTCGACATGTGGGGTTGGGACGATGTTTGTGTGCCCTTTTCTGAGTTATTAGAAACGATGTCATTGGATGAGGCCGTATTGCATTTGGAAGCAGAGCAAATGAAGTATTTCACCACGTTTCAGACAAGGACATGAACTGATCCGGAGACCTGGCCAGTGATGGCCGGTGATTCCCATTCTTGTTTGCAACGATCCCTTTTGGCTTAGCTGAAAAGGGATACTCATTTTGAACGAGACTTATCAGCAATTAAAGGTATTTTATCAAATATGATCTGATTTTTGAATTAGTAAACGTATTCTTTGTTTGCATAGTGTTCTTGAAAGTCATCCATCATGCCTTGGGGCTAAGACACATCCGTCATAAGCCTAGCAGGTAGTGAGCATTAATTATCAACTTTTTTGAATAGGTTCGTTTTTTTGTTTCCATAGTGTATCCAACTATCATTTATCAATCACTTTTTGGCTACACATTCCTTGAAGGTGAATACCTAAAGGTAGAAAGTGTTCTCCACAAGTGACAATTTGAGAAGAGTTTTTGTAAAGTACTATTTGGAAGAGTGTATTGGAATTGATATTCAAATAAAAGTTTTAGACTCCATTGGTATTGCCTAGATTTGCTAATAATATTACCAATATTTTTTATTTAGTAAATTTCAAAAAGGAAATTTTAAAATTTCTTCTAAATTTAATTACAATCAAAATGGTAGGTTTGAACTAGAGTCAATACAATTTTGACTCTCTCAACAGCTTGAAATGCTTCTACATTTGAAATGTAAGGAAAATATGTAATTTTGTTTTATCAAATTATTTGAAATCAAAAACTAAAATATGTCTTCTAGAATTGCATTTAGAATTGTAAGTAAAATAGTGCTATTTCAACATGTTGATCTTTAATAAATCGATAATAACAAATTTTAAAATCTCAAAATTGGCCATTTGTGAGGATCTAATGGTGATGAAATTTCACCAAAAAAATGAACTTAAAACCATCATTTAGGTTAAAAAGTGTGTATGCCTTGAAGTCCTTTTTTTGGCCTATATGCACAAATGTAGAGGATATAATATAACATATTTTTTGATGGCCTTTGTATGGAACATGTCCCATTAGTATGGGAATAGTCAACCAAAATTTTAGCTCTACCATATTAAATTTGGGTACTCTATGATTTTATCCCCCCTTCAAAGTGTGACAAATTAAAGAAATTGAATTATAAATATAAATTGATTTTTAAATTTCTTTTAAAAAATAGGAAAAAATAACATTCAAAATATCCAACAATAAATTCTTAAAATTTTTGGCATTGTAGTTAAAATTCAAAAATTATAGCAAAAGACAAAACCAATTTGACAAATCCATTATCAAAATCATTTAGTATTTTTTGCAACCACCCAATTCTTGACTTTTCTATATATTGATTGCATGTAACTTCTTTCCCTTAAGAACAACATTGATTTTAATTTTGAAATTTTCAAACTTTCAAATGAAATTTATAATCTAAAATGAAGTCAAATTTTTCATTGTCATTATCATGTCTTTCATCCAATATATACCATTTTTTGTACAATTTAACTTTGTTTAGAAGACATGTTGAAATTGAAATTAATTCTACAATGGTTTTTTTGATTGTTGATGTAATTCTAATATAAAGCAATTACGAAGGAAAAAATATCACTATTTATCTTCATATCTTTGAATTGTATTTAAATTACCTATAAAGTAAATTTTTATTTATCCATTTTTTACATAAACAAAATGAAAAGAAATCGACAAGTAAACAAAACAACATTGATCCATTGCAAATTTGTCACATTTTATTTTTGTATATATATATATATATATATATATATATATATATATATATATATATATATATATATATATATATATATATATATATATATCATATGTACAATGTATCAAACTAAATCTATAATGTTTTTTGTATCCATTCTTTACTTGTACAAAGTTTAAAATTAAAAAATATAAAATGTAAGTGAGAGCTTCCTAAGCTTGCATTTCATTACTACCCCCACTCTCAAACAATCTTCTTGGTGAACAAAATGTTCCAAATTAAGGCTACAAATAACATTTTGAAAACCAATTTTGGGTTGTAAATAGAGTTTGGTGCTTTCCAAGAATTTTAGAAACTTTGAGTTTTCGAGCCCTTTCCAAAGTATAGTTTGGGAATATTGAAAAGTAGAATTTGGAGGCCATTTTCAAGGAGTGCCATTGGTCAGTTCATTGTTGAGTATGAGGTCATCATTTTGTACGCATGTAGTGGATGCCCAAGACTATGTGTGGCCCTCGGTTCCGGTTTCCATAGCTTCATTGTCTTCAATCGGGCAATATTCAAAGAGATCCAAAAAATAAAAATGAACAATGTTGATTGACCCCTAGATATTATGCAATCAATGACCTTCGTGGAACACATTTTTGGCATCAGAGGAAAATTCATCATGGTACCATACAATTTCTATCATCAAAAGGCAATGAAATGTACATGCAATTGCTGTCAACAGTTTTAATTCTCACGATTCTCAAATTGCCATAACTAACTCAGAAAATAAACTTTATTTTAAAAGTTGGTCAAGTTGCCTGTGGTCCAAGTAGCATTAGATGCAAATAATTGAGTTTCTAAATCTTCAAATAAATTAAGGAGTTTTGGAGTCACAAGAGTGGGAGCATCGTGTTGCTTCGACTCTTGTCAACGAATGTGCAACTTGTGAAAAATTCTGCGGATATGAATTGCGTGGGTCAGAGTCGAAAGGAATTTGTGAAATCTTGCATTTGAGGTTGAGTTCTTGTGACACCCTTGTAGGACACAATGGAGTTCTCAGCCACGTAATCAAGTCGTTTCTTTCCAAATCTGCGCTGTGGTCCTCTTCAGTCACTTGACGTGGTTGGAGGTTCAGTTTGGAGGATTTATTTTTAAAATTAAAATTTTTATTTAAACAAATGAGTCCAATGGAAGGATTGAAATTCAGGTTTAAATATATTCCACATTTTCCGGAGATGCTCTAACTCTAGGCCTTGGTCGAGGTTGGTTTTAGGGGGGACAAAACCTCAAAAGCCTGTTTTTTGGGGGCACAAAACCTCAAAGATTCATCCGGATAGGGAAGAACCCCCCTACGAGCATGTTCCATCTCCAAATTTTTGGAAGGGAGGTTTCAATCTTGTAAATGGAGGTTTGCTTATGGAACTAGATTTAGGTAAACCCTATCCCCTTTTTAGTATAAAGTACCTACAAAAATTACTCAAAGGTAAACCCACCCACCAGCAAGTCTTCCAATCTCCCATCAAGCTAAGTAACTCCAGGTAAAATTTGGAGGATTTAGGGAAGGACTGGTGGTGGGGTAGCTTCCTTATCCCTCTCCGTTTGGATGACATTCATGTTTGGAGATAGAGATAGGGAAGTAGCTAGTAGGGTGGTGCTTGGATGCCAAAAAATTGGATGCATGTGTAATTTTGAATAATGAATAGAGTGCTTTAACACTAAAGGATTTTGACTATGTTTTCACCCAAACCACTCCCAAACTGCCATTTCTAGTACAACTACCAAATTTTAGAAAAAAAAATTGGAGGGGACACATGTAACCATAGGATCTTGTAGTATGCTGGTTTGAAAAGATGTGGAAAAAATTATCAGAAATTTCCACCATATAAATTGCAAGATATTAGTGTTTGAAGTGACAAAATCCTTTTTTTTGCCTTGCCAAAAAACAGGCAGCTGCACTTCACAAGGTCACATTTGTACGAAAAAATGTCCCAAATGGTGGTGCATTTGTAAATTCATTCTTCAAGGCAAGTTGGCTACTTGCTTGAAAAAATTTGGATCATTTGGAATTGTAAGACATATAGGAAAAAAACAATAAGTACAAAGAAGTTAAGAATGATTCAAAATACTAAATTGTTAAGAATCAATTCATTCACGGAATTGAAAAATGCCAATCCCAATGGTTGTAATGTTGTACTAAACAATCTACACCAATGTTTTTATTTTTAATTTTTTAATTTTGAAAAATGAGTTCAATGAAGGACTTCAAAGTTTATTTAAGAAAAGAGATTCTATAACTACCCACAAACTACCCACAACTAAAAATCCTCATAACTTCCATCTCATTAATCAAAATGGAATGATTCAAAGCTTTCCACCTACATATAAATATAGAAAATCAATTTTAAATTTTTATTTTTTAAAAAAGTGGCTATTTCATATCTGCCCAAACTACTTGGCCTTGTAAAAAACTACATATCACGCAATAACTTTTTACCTATGTAGTCAAAAGTTATGAAAATTATTGGGCCTTAAAGCTACTCCTCGACCACATGTTGTGTGAGAATTTCAAAGAAAAAAATTCCATTCATAGTGAGATGCCTAAAATATCTATAATGACAAAAAAACGGTGTTTGGGGCTTTAGGGGTTAAGTGTAGTGTTTGGTCCAAATTACTTTTCATTTGTTGAAAGTAATACTTGAGTCTTCAAGGAATAATTTTTTTTAATGGCCAATTTGATGAAATTGAGGTAAATAATACATTTGAACAAAGATAAGAGAGAAATGTGCCAATTTTTTGAAAGATTCATGTGTTATTTTAAGATAAAAGTGAGTTAAAGTGCAAATCAATGATAAGTTGGAGGGTTTCAAGCCAAAGGAAATGTCAAGAAATGTGCTACGATATTTTGTGAAATCTTTGAGCTATTTTGATTCCAAACATGAATTTTAAATTTCCAAATCAAATCATCCATAGTAAACTTGAAGTTACTATATTTTTTCCAAGGTAAACAATTCAAGTAAAGCTCAAAAATTCCCTCCAAAATACTCTAAGTGCATCTCCACTTTTTGCTCTCAAAGGGTTTGACTTTTGAATGGTAAGTACTTTGCGAACCTCAAAGTATTTTCTTGACCTTCAATCCTAGTAAGTCAAGCAAATGCTTCAAATCACATTTCACTTAAATTTAATCATTTTATCCTTTATTCTCCTTGATGATTGATCACTTGACTATTTGCAAGCGCATTTTGTAAGAAAGGATGGGAGACAAGTAATTTAATGACTCTTGAAAAATAATGTAAGATTTGAACATATTAGGCCTTAATTTCTGAAGGACCAAGGCTTCTTTTCATTAAAAAAGCTTAGGGTACCATATCTTTGCTCCTAGGCAAGGTTGAAATAAATATTATATTCCCATACAACTAATGTATTTTTCTACCTTCATAAAAAGTTTCAAAACACCATACCAAAAATTGAGATCATAGGAACTAACCTAAACCTTGTAGTGTCCTTGAGCATACTTGATCCTTTGGGGTTTAAATTTGAAGGGCCCCCTTGCCCTTCTCCACAAAATTAAACCTATAAACTTGCACATCAAAATGATATTTTAGCATCAATTTTACCATTAACAAGGTGAAAGACATCAACAATTTTTGTTCGTCCCATTTTTTTACTAAATATAAATAATAAAATTGACATGTATATTGTGTATTAATTTGAATAAAGGTGATGTGCAATCCAATACTTTGATTTGTGCATTTAGAGTCTTTAAGGTGTGCACCTCCCTCCAAATACATGGATGCCTTATTCTTGGGTATCCTTAGAGTTTGAAAGTGGTATCAAATAAAAATCTTACAATTCTCACAAAAGGATGTTGACCTAGCTTGCACTCATTTATTGATTTCTTGTTTTTTGTCCAATTTTTAGTGGATGGACAACATGATATGTAAACATGACAAGCATGGACAATGGGTCCCCAATTTCAATTAAAAATCATTAATAGATAATGCTAAGTTGCTAGCTCAATAAAGTTAAAAGCATGGAATTGAGAGAAAGTTTTGAATTTGGAACTATGGAAATTAGAAGCATTATCTAGGATATGTTCCATTTAGTTTTTTCCTTTTTAAGAACACATTGGATTTTTTTCCCACCCTTCTTAGGAGACATTCTTGAAAAAATTTCAAACAACTAGGAAAATGCAAAGTGCCTAGGAAGGACCAAATGCAAGTCAAATTTAAGGCATGCATGTCAAATTTACTAAGTAACAGCACAAATGCTTTAAGTACTATTTGTCCAAGTTATGAGAATTCCATGCCACAAATAGAAGGCCAGGTGTGTAGAAATGATAATCTACTCTAAAATATGTATTTAGTATGATCCATACTAACTAACTATTCAAGGCTATAACTTTTTATTATAGATGAATATTTTTTACTAAGATCATAGATATGAATACAACTCAAAAAGCAGGGTTTCTTTACCCCCTAAAAGCCTAAGGCCTTTTGGGGGTTCAAAAACATCATTGTTTTTGAAGTGTTATAGATCTAAATGTCACTAAAGTATAGAAATCTTAGCTTTACAATCTTTTAGTATACATTTTAGATGATGTGAATCGAATTTTAAGTCATTTGGCCACATAGATTGCAAGATTATAATGTTTTAATGTTGAAAAAGGATGCTGAAATTTTCCTAGCGACACATTCGGAGGTGAAATTTGATTTCTAAACCTACTCAAATGATAAAAACTTGAAACTATAGTGATTCAAAACCACCATACAAAGACATTGGTGTGAAAGAAAATATCATTCAATTGACTCATTGTGTCTACAAAATGACTTTGAAATGTCAAAAAATAGCAAGAAAAAATACATTTGAGGCTGAACCTCCTTCTACTAAAATGCTTCTCAATCACTTATAACTTTTGGGATTGATATGAAATTTTAGACACACAAATAAGAGTAGTATATGCAATTTTTCCAAAAAATTATTGAAAATGGACACTGTATGAAGAAAAAACAAGCCCCCAAAGTTCATTGTTATCCAAAATTGTCGAGATTTTGAACGTTGAATTGTTCCCAAACATTCAAAACAACTTGGATTGACATGAAACTTTTACTACAATAACTAGACTCCAAGGGGAACATAACCCAAACATTTTTGTATTAAAAAAAACATTGGATGGAGGGGATACAAACCCCCAAAGTTGTAGCCATCAAATGCAATTTGGTGAACTTGAATTGAATCTCTAAACTTTGATTAGCTTATAGAAAATCAATATAGCTTGGATTGATCTAAAAATTTTATTACTCAAATTAGAAGAGAGTGCAAATTTTCCAACAAGTTTTATTGAATTTGGACATTAGATACAAAAGCTATAGCACTTTGAATTGAACTTAAATTATGTGAGGACACTTTTGGTCCCCTGGGGCATTTAGAGGTTAAATATAGTTGGAAAAAATATTCATTAAGAGTGAAATTTTTATAGCATTTTCAAATCAAGTAATGCATGTAATACTAAATACTTTGTACAATTTTTAGTGTATTCAAAATCAACTAATCTTAACAAACAATTAAAAAAAAAACTTTTGAGAGATAGAGCAAGTTGTTGCCTGGATGAATGTTATGTAAGGACAAATGGCTATAAAGCCTTATTTTTTCTTATAATGAATGGTTATTGTTTCCTTTTGTCATTGAAGCATTCTCATCATTCACTACACTAAATAGTGAAATTAGGTTGCCATACACTAATTTCTTGACATTCTATACTATATAAATATGTACAGTTATTGTAGATGGATGCAGTAATGTAGAAACCATGTGTGATGCATGAGTTGATGCACTCGTTCATGGCTCAAGTTTAGAGAATTGTATGTGCCTCCATCTGAACAAGTGGTGAATCGTGAGGTAAACTTTCCTAAATAAGGCAACCTAATTGTTAAGGCAACCTAATTTCATTACTTAGTGTAGCTTTCAAGGTTAGCCCATTGCCTTTCCTTCATGTACCCTGCTCATCATATTGAGCCTCCACCTGTCCACTTAGCTACTAGTGCATGTGGAACATTCCACACCATCTACGGTAGGTACACCCAAACCTGCCACTTTTTGCTATTCAGCCTATTTTCTATAATTAGATTGATCAAATTTTCATATGTTCTTGTTGGCAAGTGAAAGGAGGTTCCAACGCACTAGAGAACATGACATTTGGATACTGTATGCAAAAGTTATTAAGGAACAAAGTTTGGTTCTGTCATAGGTACATAGGTACATAACTGATTTTGGAGATGTACATATAGTATAGATGTCGGTTTAATTTCAGTGGCACATTTGGTGTCCCTACCTTATTGTAGAGCCCATGTTCTGAATGTTATGTCTGACTCTCTACTTTTGATGAAGTACATACACTCACTTTTTGCGAATTTATTTACTGCTGAGTCAGGTGGGGAAGTGGCTATTTATTTTTCAGCCTTGTGAATGATGGGTGCATGTTGCACCTTCAGGAATGTCGAACTCCTGCCTTGTAAGCGATATCCATGTTTCATCTTATTAGTTAATTTCATGTGAAAACAAGGTAAGATGGTGCTCAAAATTTGACATGCACACCCCAAAAAAGGAAGAAAAAGAAAAAGAGAATGATCCTAGTATCTTTGAAGGGACAACATGACTAGGTTGAGCCTCAGGGAAGCCTGAAAGTGGTGCCCAAGTAAGCATATGGTCTGCATAGAAAATTGTTTTTTTGGCTCAAAGAGAGATGGACAGCACGTGGGGAACTTCGATGAACTGAGATTCCACGACTCTGGAGCTCCACCATAGACAAGCTTGAGCTCCAAGTTTTCTGCCTAAGCCGATTGAAGAGGGCATTTGCTGTGAGTGCACTTGAGAGGGCATCTGGTGAGTGCGCTTGAGCTCCAAGTTTTCTTGCCTAAGGGTCTGTTCTCACCAGTCATTATATCAGCAATAATATTAGGATAGAAATAAGTAAAAGTGGAGGGAGGGTTCCCACTGGAACAGTAGCATATTTGCCGAGCCTGCGTGGGTGTTGAGCGGGTGCTCAGGTAAGGTCGCTCATCGTAGAAAACGTCAGTAGTTCAGAGCATCGCCACAGCTGCACTTCAAGTAGGGTCGCCAAGTGCAGCCTTGGCGTGTGGATTTGGAGAGTGGGACTCTGCCCCATGGCTGACGCGCCAAGCCGGGGCGCTTAATGGATATTAAATAAAAACGGTCGGAAGGTTTTGAAATTAAATTTACAGAAATTTAACTTTCAAATTTCAATGCATTACCTCACATTTGCCTCAAAAGCACTCTTAACTTATTTTGAGTTTTAGGGATGAAAAGAAGTTCACTATATACACATGGGGTGGTAAAAGGTAGAACAAACAATGTGGGATAAGTAAAATTAAAGTAAGTAGAAGCTTAACACTCATAGTTAATTCAAAAGTAGGCATAATAGAATGAACTTTGAATTAACTATGAGTGTTGAGCTCACTCTAATTCTACTTATCCCACATTGTTTGTTCTACCTCCTACCACCCCATGTGTATATAGTGAGCTACACTTTTCCCTCAAAACTTAACAAAGTCGAAAAGCATATCTCTTGACTCTCTACACACAAGTATAGGGAACTTTATTGTAGTTGGAAGATGATTTTATTCTTTTATTTTTTTGACACAAGTAAAAGATGAACTGTAGTTCAAATTACTTGTGAGGTCAGTGCCTCGACGATGGGGTAGAAGGGACTGTCACTACCATCAAAGATGGAGTGAAGAGGTCAGTTAAACCCTTTGGCGAGGCGCATTGAAGCCCCACTATTTGCCACAAGCTTGTGGGAAACACGATAGTGAGGTCAGATATCTGTTGTAGGAGACAAGGAATGAGTGATGGAAAGTGCTGGACTAGTCCTCAGGGCTAGTTCCGAGCCTGCTGCTTAATGAACTGTCCTTCTCTTTGTTCGAGGCGGGCCTTTAAGTAATAACAAAATTCTTATTTACTGCTCAGTGTGATCAGACCCTAAGCCGATTGAAGAGGGCATTTGCTGTGAGTGCACTTGAGAGGGCATCTGGTGAGTGTGCTTGAGCTCCAAGATCCCTGCCTAAGGATGGGTTTGTACTGTGCCTAAGGTCGGATGGAAGGCTGGTTGGATTTGCCTTCAATCTGGTCCAAGTTTTTCCATCTGGACCTAGTTAATGTAAATCCCTTGGGTTAGATTCTAAGGCCAAATTACTAATTTATATGCTCTTGGATTTTCTCAATGCTCAATTAAAAAAATATAAAATACATATGTTTGTTTGTTTTTTTATTATTTATTATTATTTATTTAAAAAAAGAGTTTATTTTTTATTTTTTTTGTCCTATTTATTCTATTTCAAAAATAAAAGAGAGAGTGTTTTTATTTTTTTTGAACCTTTTCCTTTCTCTCTCCATTTTTTCTACTTGGAAAAAAGAAGGAGTTCTTTGACTTCTCCTAAACCCTTTCCTTTTGCTTGACATTGAAACTAGACTTGAAGCCCTAGAATAGTTGTCATTTATTTTCATGAGAATTTCAAGAATTTCAAAAAATAAATACTTTCAATCTTATTACTATAGGGGTTTGAAAATAATCACATAACTAAACACACAATTCAAGCAAACATCTCTTTTTAATTTCTTTTTTAAATCTATATTTTCAATCTTAATTATTTATTTAAATATAAATATTTTTATTATGAGAACTTGAATGAATTCAATGGTAAATGCAAATTAGGTTTTACCGTACATGTTGTTTCTAGTATTGTATTCTTTCTTTATCATATTCTTTTTTCAAATATCTATCATCAAAATTGGTAAATTCACACATCATCTTACAGATGTTAGATTTTGTGGCATAACTTCAACAATGAATTTCATTTATAGACTTGTGTTTGATAAGAGATGTACCAAAAATTTCACCAAAAAACCATTGTTCTTAACCAAATAAACATCTCATATAAATGGAAATGTATCAAAAAAATTATTATTATTTAAGCATGTAACAAATAAACATCTCATGTTATTGTAAGAACAACTAGTGTGCCCTGTGCCGTTGCCATAGTCAAAACAAAAGTAAAAGTAATTTTCTAATTTTTTATAACCAAAAACAACTCAAGAATGCATAACTTTCTCGCCGCGAGTCAGAATGCCATGAAACAAAGCCCGTGCACCCCTCCTCGTTGAGGGCTTTCCGACAATACTAAGATTGTGACCAAAATATAAGTAAAAATAATTTTCTAATTTTTAGAACAAAATATAACTCAAAAATGCATAACTTTCTCATTGTACATCCAAATGCCACGAAACCAAGTTGGTGCACCCCTTTTTGCCAAGGGCTTTCTAACGGTACCAAGCACGTGACTAGGGGACATACGGTCTATAAGATCTCAACGTGACAAAAAACAAAACAAAGAGCTTGATTTAAGGTATAGATTATACAGAACAATAGCTTGTGATATAATTTTTTATTCTGAAATTACACTATTAAAACTATTTATTGTGGTAGAAATTTTAAAATATGGATAAATTCTTATTTTAAGTGAAGCATATCAAATATTGGCAACACTTAATTTTTAAAAAAAAATATATTTTTTATATTCAATAAATAAAAATAGATTAATTACATTCAAATTGATGGTCAAAGGCAATTATAAAACTATAAATTGATTTTTATTAATAAAAAAAGTTCCTAAATTGTAATTGAACGTAAATTTATAAAGTCATTTTGTATAGAACAAAACAATCCTAGTGCTCCCAAAATATATATAGGTAGATGGAAGGAATTTTTTTAAACTTAAAATTAATAATAAGTATGTACCTAAAAAATAAAAGACCTTGCATTGATAGATGGTGGAGATTTGTACAATCCAACGGAGGAGCCCAATTTGGCCCTAGATCGCAGTTTAGGCCACCCAAAACCTCGTTCCGATTGCTCCCTTGGGGTCGGATGGTTTGGTGCCAAAACCATGCCACTTAAGGCGACACGTAGGATAAGTGGTGGTTTCAATCCAACCCTTGTATAACCCCCTTGGGCTAGATTTGGAGAAATTGAGCAATCCTATTGGTTCAAACTTGGAGAAATCTAGCCAACCCTAAATCTAGCCCCAAGTATAAATTGGCCCTAAGCTGAAGAGGGTATTTGGTGAGTGGTGGTGTAAATTTGAACATTTGCTTGAGCCCTAAGTTTAGCATTTTAAAATTTGATTGATCAATCACAGAAATTCAAAAAAGTTAGATGGGATATAAAATAGGGTGTGTATTCGCATTGGGACAATGCCACAGAGTAACTAAAATAGGAGGAATATCTTAATTTTGAAGAGGATAAAATGACCAACATTCATAACATTCAATAGCATTCGTAATGATTGTCTTTTCCTCTCCTCAATGCTCATCCACAAAATTCATCTACACATCATTATTCCACACATTATTCTATGCTTTAGTACCAAGATAGTGGCAGTTTGTTTGTGGTGTGCTCCATTTTTAAGCTAATTCTAAGACTGAACATACTATGGACAAATAGCAAATAAGAAAGATGGCCGTTAGTAGAATACTCAAAGAATCCATTGAGAAATGTACCAAAGTAATTTGGCCATTCACCATTAGGAGCTTAGTTCAAATGTTTTAATGAGAAGAAAAGCTCTATATATATACAAATGGGATGGTAGGAGGAAGAACAACCCATGTGGGATATGTAAATTAGAATTTGTAGTTATTCAACCGCTCATAGTTAAGTCAAAATTAGGAATTGTGTTTAAAGTAAAATTTCAAACCTCATTTAGGCATAATATAATAACCTTTTTTCAAAAAAATTGAACCAAAAAAGTTGATAAATTAAATTGAGTTTCATTTACAAAAATTTGTGTGAGATTTCAAACCTCCAATAAAAAATTATGGACAAAATTCAGAGAGGATGTTTGAAAATGTAAAAAAAAAATCCCTTCCAACCCCTCTTTGAAATTTGTTCATGACTTTTCATTGGAGACTTGAAATCACAAATAGATTTTTGGAGATGAAACTTAACTTAATTTACCAATTTATTTTAGTTCAATGTTTTATGAAATTTTTTTATTATACTATGCCTAAATGAAGTTTGGAATTCTACTTCAAACACAATTCCTAGTTTTTAACTTAACTATGAGTAGTTGAAAAACTACAAATTCTAATTTACATATCCCACATGGTTTGTTCTACCTCCTACTACCCCAAGTGTACATAAACACTTGTTTTCTCTTTGTCAAACACACAGCATAAATTGCTTCCTAAACTATGTGAAGAAAATGTACCATTGAAAGTATTGATCTTGATAAATTCCTTGCGATTTTGTTTGAAGTTGCTATTTTCGTTGTAGGTTAATTTATTGTACTAGTACTTAATTCTCCACTAACCGCAATGTGTAGTCTTGACTTAGCACCCAACAGTGAGTTCTAACAAATTGTGACAAGTGTCCCCTTAGCTACTTTTAGGGTGTGAAACATTCTGCACCTTTTCATCTTTTGAATGAAATGATGTAGAATATTTCACATCATTCCGTCCAGGGGAAGGCAAAAGCCCTGACTGCTACTGAATGTTATGTTCACATCAAAATGGGGTGGTCCATATAAAACCATGTTAACTTAGAGCATCACATTGAGGCCTTGTCTAAAGGCCTTAGCTACAAGACGCTAAACCCGTGTGAGATTGGTAGGGTGGAACACAAGAATTTTACCCCAGGGAAAATACATGAACTTTTTTATTTTCCACACATGAAAAATTTGCATATTTTGAATTCATATTTGCAATTAGAGACTCCAAGTTAGCTATAGGAAGTCTAAAATATATCCTAAATACAACATGAAATAGGGGGCAAGATTTTACTTTTATCCCAAAGAACATGTGTTTTCACCTTATTGGTCCTACTTCGTACAATGATTTTAGCTTCCTACCCTTGGCAATAGTACTCTAGCCCTTGTTGTGCTTGTTCAACATCAAAGCTCCATACTAACACTCCTTTACAATACAAGTTTTCTTGCTCTTCCCATTACTCCTACATTTGCTTGACAAATGGCATGTATAGAAGGTAATTTTACACTCACGCCAGCTCAATCAATTTTGACTATAACCTTAATGGAAGCAAATTCAATTTTAAAGGGCGGTTGGTGTAGAGCATAGGGTGGCTAGGACATCACCACATCTTACGCAAAAGTAAGTGCCTTTCCACTAGTTGTTGTCATGGTCAATTATAATGCAATGATGGCAATGTTCTTATTTGTGGTTAGATTCAACAAATAGTTGATAAAAGAAATTACTTTAAAATTAGCATAAGTTCCAATAGTCCAATTTAGTTTTTGAAACATTTTTGAACTTTCATTCATTTGAATAAATTTCCTCATGATCAATTTTCATTCATTTTCATAATTAAATAAATCACTTTTGCAGTTTCAAACAACCATAATTTATTATTTGTCAACACATTCAACATTCTTCTTTGTAATTAATTTATGTCAAAATAAATTGTATTGTAGAATAGGCCTATCCCATTTGAACCCTTTCTTTGAATAGGGACTATTTTTTCAAGATTCATAATGATGAGTATTTTTTTATGTAAATGCATTTACACCAAGAAATGATATGCATTAATTTTAAGAGGGACATAAAAAACTTATTAACCCCTAAATGACCAAATTGCATTTTTTGGCAACATAGCAATTTTAGGAAGTTCACTACAAACAAAATTTTCATTTTTTTTCTTTGAAATTTTTACACAATATATAGCCAAAGAGGAGCTTTAAGGCACAACAATTTTCATAACTTTTGAGTACAAGGTTTAAAATCTATTGTATGATATGCACTTTTTAAGTTTTTTGGCATCTCAAAAATATGACTTTTTTAAGAAATAAAAATTTGAAATATATATATATATATAAACCTTCAAATTATTTCATTTTAATTGACAAGATGAAAGTTATGACAAGTTTTAGTTTGTGGTCACTTATGGAATCTCTACTTTGAAATAAACTTTGCAGTCCTTTATTTAATTTAGTTTTCAATATTTTTGAAATAACATAAAAACATTGGATGTAGATTGTTTATTAAAAAATTATAGGCATTAGAATTGAAATTTTACAATTTCATAACTAAATTTTTAAGAATTTAGTGACTTTAAATCATTCTCTACTTTTTTTCATCTTACAATAATTTTCAAGCATGAAATCAATGTGAACTATTTTTTGTTGAAATTTTTATAAGTATTTCCTACTAATTTCTTCAACATATTATGGTGAGTAACAAGTTGTAGGATGTACACATTTTTGTAAAAAGTTGGAAGATGAAAACTAACCATTTGGGAAGAGTTGACAGTACTTCTACTAAAAACCAAATGTTATAATCTTGCAATTGGTAAGTTGTTGTTTTTTGAAATTTTAGGAGGATGTACTCTAATAAGTTAACTAAAGGATCCTATGTTTGGATTTGTTAATGTATAAATATAGATGAAGATTTTAGTCTCGCTTTGGGTTTAAGTACTTTGAAGTAGTTTTGGGCCTGAAAACATCAAATTCCTTTAGGAATTAAGATCAAGGGATTATTCAATGTGTCTATTTTTTGCAATGACAATTAGAGAATATAAATTGTCTTTACTTTTAGTTTATGATTGTAAAGATTTATCTTACACTAAGGTAGTTTGCTATAAAATTGCCCCTCTCCTTTAAATTGCTCCTATTATTAGTTAAAGAATGGAGATGAGGTGATCCTTAAATGAACCACTTTAGCCATTGAATGAATGGAGAAAAAACTTTTTTTTTTAATTGTAAGAGCCAATCATTGTCTTTAATTTCCTCACATCTCTTTACAAATTGCAAGAGGACGGATTTTGGGAGACTTGTGGTCACAAATAGGTGCCTATGACCCAAATCTTTGAAAATTTACAAGTAATTAAAAAATTCTTGGAAAAATACAAAATCACTTGTGTTAAGTTCCAAATTTATTTTTCTTTCTCTAAAAAATGATTTAAAAATATTTTGTCTACAATTGCCTATGTAAAAGGTAGACCAACCCTTAAATGGTTGCTTTTAAAGCATACTACCTTGATATCAAAGTTGGTGAAGGGTGATGGGAATTGCAAAACATTTGATCCCATTTTTTCAAAACACAGTATTAGTTTGGTTCAGTGGCTCATGTGAGAAAAATGAAACACTTTTTTGATGGTATACACAGCCCGTCACTTTTTTACCATATTGACAATGATAATTTATTTTTTGTGGATTTGTTAGATTAGTTGTGTGCATTATGAACTCCAATCTTTGGGCAAACAAATTGAACCTAAAAACACATTAAATGGCTATGAAATATAAATTGAATACTTTGCTCAATTCAACAAATATTTCAAATGCAAGGGCATTAAGATGTAACAATGGTTCATATAACAACCTATACTCTTTCTACAATGGCTTGTGCTATCCCTTACTATCAATTCCCCCCAAAAGCCAAATATTGTGAAAACCAACATCATTTACATGTTTGTCAAACTGTTGATATTTTAAATTTCTTAAATGTCAATTTCCTTCAATTTCCATATACAACAATCTAAAATGATGTATACCAACATGACAAGGCACTAAACGTTTTTTCAAAGTTCTAAAAAAGAATTGAAAAAAAAATAAAGTAATTCCAAATCAGGTTGAACAAAATTGAATTTTAGACATGGCTAACTTTGAAATTGATTTTCTGTCAAATCACAAGTAATTTTTTCTTCAAACTTCCATAGTAATGTGTAGTATGTCGTACATTACAAATTCCATATATCTACTTTTGGACTTTGTTCATTGATGCTTATGGTATGGTTGTTTGAATGAAAATGTTTCAGCTTTGTACTTAGTTTTGTCAGTCACTATAGACTTCATTTTGCTTCAACTACAATTTATCCATGTATGATTGAAAAATCAAATAGTTTTCCCTACCTTAGTTTATCTAGTTGTTAACTAAAGTTCAAAAGAAACAATAAGGATGTAGTAGGACTTCTAAAATCTAAATCCTAGCCTCAAAGAAGCAATGACTAATAGGCCTACTACAAGATAATCATAATTGGAAATCACAAATTGGAGTAAAGACACCCAAATTAATCTTTTCTATTAGTTGTTTTTCTTTCTAAGTTAGAATTTCTAAACATATAACTTGTAAGTGGCTATATGAAACATGACAAAATTAGATGTTGAGGTAGATGGAAGGAATCCTAGTATTTTAAAACAATAGAAGGATTAATTACTTTACTAAAATCTAATAATTTCTTTTAATAATTTGGAATCAAATCAATTTTTTGATAATATCTAGCATAATTGAAATCTATGTTTGTATTAGTGAAGCCCACAAGGGTTCAATAATTCTTCTACATATTTTTAGTTTTTAAATTGTGTCGAGAGTTGTTTCCTCTTATAATACCATTTGAGCTTACTAAGCTTTAATTACTAACTTCTACCATCAAATTTTGATATATGGTATACAACTTAAACCATTACCAGAACTGTATACTCTACACTCTTGTCAGTTCATTACACTATTTTATATTACACTATTTTTTCAATATTCATTAATTATATATATAAATATAAATATTAAAAAATATATATAATTATAAATAATAGTACTACTTGCAATAATAAATATATATTAAATTCTTTCTTATCTACATAGATTTGAAGTTTGCATTCAAGTGTCAAAGAAATTCCCTGTAGTTTCTGTACAAGATTGACATTTTGTTAATTTAATCTCCGACGCATTCACTTGAATGACGATAACCGTAGAGATTAGAAAATCATTAGAGAAAATCTGGACTCTCCAAAAGGCTGCCAAGGTGTGACAAACTAGTCTATTACTGAAGCCCTACTGAGCTAGCAAAAGGACGGAATATCTGACAAGAAAAAAGATTCACCTTATGTGAATATTGGGAATATATTTCACTTTCTAATTTTCTTCTCCAATTGAACACAAGTATGCGGGTACCAAAGCTCTGACATATGACTGCACTATAAAAATTCTACCTCATGCAAAATAAATGCAATCCTGGGTCCCTTGCTGCAGTTCTTAAGCGGCCTTCTGGAGAGTCCAGATTTTCTCTAATGCTTTGCGATAGTTGAGTGAACGAAACTAAGGGCAGAATCAGTGCGTTCTGGGCGGCGCCATGGCAGACCATCCGATTCCGGATATTTCAGGACCCGCTGCGGCTGTTGCTGCTTTGCAAGATGAAGTTCCGGCAGCCGGCGTCGACCTTGCGAATGAGAAAGCACAACAGAATATGAGCAAGGAGAGAAAGAAGGCAAAGAAGGAGAAAGTACATGTTGTGTCGTTTTACAAGCTGTTTTCATTTGTGGACCGATGGGATTACATGCTTATGATCGTCGGCTCTCATGGTGCAATCGGGAACGGTGCATCCATGCCACTCATGACAATCATTTTCGGTGACCTCATCAATGCTTTTGGGAACAATCAAGGTGATCAAAGTGCGCTAGTTCGCACAGTCTCGAAGGTGCACATCTTTTCTTTCGCTCTTTCCTTTACGCCATAGACACTTCCTTTGTTTACGTTGTCATGTCGCACTTTTCCCTGGAAGACGGTAAGTTCATCAAATTCACTTCGAAGTTTATTGAAATTGGTCACTTTACCACGCGTCGCACTTGCCTGCTGAAGTCCGCAAGAGCTGAATCATGGTGCTTACCGTTTTCGCTGTGATACATGATCCTTCTTTTATACATCCTAGACATCATATTGAAGTATGAATGTGAGCCAAAGGACGAGTTATGAGTTTGAGTATGTAAATTAAGATCGTCCGGCTTCGAGAGTCTTACGTAATCCTGAATTTAGAGCTGAGATTTTGACACCGGGAGTGTTTCTTGTGGTCATGTGCAGGTAGCTGTCAAATTTGTTTACATCGGTATCGGAGCCGCAGTTGCATCATACTTGGGTGAGTTACCTAATTGAAACATTCCCGCTTTCCTTCGTCGAATTACCTCTGGATTCATGTCCAGATCTCATTTGGAGTGAGGGATGATTATGTGCCTCTCCCTATAATTCTCTATCGGGATGTTATATTCTGAACGAATTTATTTGGGTGTAGAGATCACCTGTTGGATGATAACTGGAGAGCGTCAGGCAGCTCGCATCAGGAGTCTGTACCTCAAGACGATCCTGAGGCAGGATATTCCCTTTTTTGACCAGGAGATTACAACAGGCGAGGTGGTTAGTCGGATGTCTGGGGATACTACTCTCATTCAAGATGCCATTGGCGAGAAGGTAATTCTTTGCACGCCAGAGTATCTAGGCTCTTACATGTGCAGAAACATTTATATCTGTCACCTTCAAAGGAGGCTTGGAAAATATACAGTGCGTTGCAGAGGTATTTTCAGTTGTAGGACTTTAAATGAATTCACATTTTTATTGTTCAAATTTGCTGCATGGTGCACCAATTCTTCTCGAAATGTCCGTGCAAGTGCTTTTAGTGGATTGCTTTCTGAGACCTGAAGGATCTGCAAAAATGATGACCATGGCTTTTTATTGCAGGTCGGCAAGTTCATGCAATTTGTGGCTATGTTTATCGCTGGATTTGCAGTTGCCTTTGCAAGAGGGTGGAAATTGACTCTAGTCATGGTCGCTACAATACCTCTTTTGATTATCACAGGCGGTATGATGGCGATGATAATGTCTAAGATGTCAGGCGAAGGTCAGGAGGCATATGCTGAGGCCGGCACAACCGTGGAGCAAGTGGTCAGCTCCATCCGAACAGTAAGAAACCAGAGCCGTGTGCGGTGTCTAATTTTGACTTGACGAGTGTTCTATTCTGGGGTCGTCTTCAATCAGTTTCTTCTCCTTTACAATGTTTTCATTTTAGCTCCATCCTTCATCTGCGGGTGATCATTTGACCAGTTTTGTTGTGGTGAGTTTATGTAGGTATTGTCATATACCGGGGAGAGAAAATCTGTAGTTGAATACGATCACTCAATAGCCAAGGCAGAGAAATCGGGAATCAAGTCAGGAATTGCTGCTGGTCTTGGTCCCGGCTGTGCACTTTTCGTTATGTTCTCCAGTTACGCGGTGGCGATGTGGTACGGTTCCGTGCTTGTGATTAACGGTGTCTTATCTGGAGGGACCGTTATCAGTGTTGTGTTCGCTGTTCTGACTGGTGCAGGGTAAGTTGATCATGCTCTTGCTGATTTGAAAGGTTGTTGTCGCCTGCATGTACAGCGAAAAAGAGTTCCGTATATTGCTTATATTTAATCCTTCGGCTGCATCGTTTTCTTTCGAAACTTTAAGTTTGACGCTACCTCTGTTCGTTTCTTGTGTTGTGACTAGTTCACTGGGGCAAGTTTCTCCGTGCGTTCAAGCTTTCGCATCTGGTAAAGCAGCAGCGTACAAAATGTTTGAAGTCATTAAGCGCAAGCCCTTGATTGATGTATACGACCTGAGCGGTGAAATTTTGAAGAATCTTCGGGGTGACGTCGAACTTCGAAAAGTGGACTTCACGTACCCGAGTCGTCCAGATGTGCCTATTTTCAGAAACTTTAACCTCGCTAATCGCTGCTGGCACTACCGTCGCACTAGTGGGAGAAAGTGGAAGGTGAGAGTCTACGTATGTTTGCTTGGAAATTCTTGTGGTGCCTTGCTTAGAATTCCGTGCCTTGATGTCCATGGTCTTTTCTTTTTTAAATAAAATTTTTATTCGTTCTGATGTTTGCAGTGGCAAGTCCACAGTCATCAGTTTAGTGGAGAGGTTCTACGATCCGGATGGTGGGCAAGTGCTCGTAGATGGTGTGGATATCAAGACCGTTCAACTGAAGTGGCTGAGGCAGCAAATCGGTCTGGTGAGCCAGGAGCCGGTTCTGTTCGGTACCTCCATTAAGGAGAACATTGCCTACGCGAAGGATGGTGCTACAGATGCGGAGGTGGAGGCAGCAGCCGCTTTGGCAAACGCAGACAGCTTCATCACCAAGATGCCCAAAGGGTACGCAACACAAGTTGGGGAGCGAGGAATTCAGCTATCAGGAGGTCAGAAGCAACGTATTGCGATTGCGAGAGCCATTCTGAAGGATCCAAAAATTCTGCTGTTGGATGAAGCAACGAGTGCTTTGGACGCTCAGTCTGAACATATTGTTCAGGAAGCACTAGAGAAAGTTATGGTTGGTCGCACCACAATTGTGGTTGCACATCGCCTTACTACAATCCGAAATGCGGATCTCATAGCCGTCATACAAAGAGGGGTCGTCGTGGAAACAGGTATGGACATGTGAATTTGGGTCACGCCGTATTCGTCCTTTTGTTCCCAGAGCTATCATAGCTGGTTTTTGTCAGTTTCCCGTATGTACTGGTCAATGTAAAGAATGTTCAAGTGGTTTAAACCCTGTTCAGTAAATCTCTCGGATGGATCTTACAAGTAACAGTTGCGGGTGTACAGGAACACACGATACTCTTCTGTGCAATGCAGATGGAGCCTATTCACAGCTTATTCGTTTGCAGCAGATTCACAAACAGCAGGACGATGAAATGTATAGCGGTTTGAACCTTGAGGGTGAGACAGAAGCGATTAGCAGATCTCTCAGCAAAGGTTTCACGTGGCAGCCGTGGTCTTAGTCTTCGCAAGTCGCGAAGTGCATCTCGCAGTGCACGTGACCAGCTTGCTAAGAGTGACAGAAGCGGTGAGACTGATGTGGAGATGGGGGGAAGGAAAAGCAGGAAGCGCGCTGAATCGTCACTCTTCCGACTTGTCACATATAGCAAACCTGAATTTCACCTTTTCATTTTGGGCGGGCTTACCGCCCTCGCCAATGGGACCGTATTTCCTGTATTTGGACTCTTACTGTCAAATATCATTGCTACTTATTACCAACCAGATAAGAAGAAACTGAGACACGATGCGAACTTCTGGTCTCTCATGTACGTGGTACTAGCGATTGGCATATTCATCGTTTCCCCAATACAATTCTACTCATTTGCAGTGATAGGCCAGCGGCTTATTCGTCGCTTGCGTAGGCTAACCTTTGACAAGGTGTTGAGGAATGAAGTGGCATGGTTCGACGAGGAAGAAAATAGCAGGTGAGGCGGCTTGGCATTTGATGATGGCATCCTTGAGTCACGTTCTACTTAATTGCAACCACGGCATTTTTCGATGTCAAGCTATAGCCATTGAATCTTTAGTTCTTTTTTAATATTGCAGTGGCTCTATTGGTTCTCGCCTTTCAACGGATGCAGCAGCTGTGAAGAGCATGGTGGCAGACTGGCAGACTCCCTCTCACTTGTGGTAGAGAACGTCGGCACTATCGTCTGTGGACTAACCATAGCTTTCATTGCCGACTGGCGACTCTCCCTTGTGGTCCTGGCCCTTGTTCCGCTCTTAGGCTCCCAAGGGTATTTCGAGATGCAAATGATGCAGGGTTTCAGCAACGATGCCAAGGTTCGCAATTTCCATCGTTGATCGTCTCTATGTGATTTTGTAACAGTCAGCATTCACTTTTCGGATTCCGTGTTCATTTGATGACTCTGGTGGTATCTTATGTCGTGCATTTGTATTTTTATGGTGTGTTCAGATGGCGTATGAGGATGCAAGTCGAGTTGCAAACGATGCAATCTCAAGTATTCGAACTGTATCGTCTTTCTGCGCGGAAGAGAAGGTGGTTAATTTGTACAATGAGAAATGCCAGAAACCGCTGAAGAGTGGCATACGGCAAGGCTACATTAGTGGAACAGGCTTGGCGTTCTCCAACTTCGTCCTCTTTGCCTGCTATGCAGTTGCATTCTGGTATGGATCGAAATTGGTGCAGCAGGGCAAAACTAGCTTTGGCGATGTTTTCAAGGTTTTCTTCGCCATCACCATGAGTGCAATGGGTGTCTCACAATCCGCCAGTTTGACACCTGATTTAACCAAGACCAAAATCGCCGTCAATTCTGTGTTCGAGCTGCTTGATCGAAAGTCACTGATCGATCCTTTTGCCATGTCCGGAAAGACTTTGAAGACAGTGAATGGGGACATTGACCTCCGCAGTATAAGCTTCACTTATCCGTCCAGACCTACAATTCCCATATTCAGAGATTTGAGCCTCACTGTGCCTGCTGGCAAGGTACGTTATATCTGGAGCCCTGCTGACGTTACTACTGGCGTGTGAAGAATTCGTGTGCTGTCCTTGTGGACGTCCTTTGAATGGGCGCCTTGATGGGCTTCCTATTCGTCACCACCGACGTCGAGTGTTCAGTCAGATTGTATACGTGTAATGATGCTGTGTTTTTTGTATTGTGAGCAGACTGTGGCACTTGTTGGCGAGTCGGGCTCAGGCAAGAGCACTGTGATATCCCTCCTGGAGAGGTTCTACGATCTGGATGGTGGCTCCATCTTGCTTGATGGCGTTGATATTAGAGAGCTGCAAGTGCGTTGGCTTCGACAACAAATTGGGCTTGTGAGCCAGGAACCTGTCCTTTTCAACACGTCCATAAAAGCCAACATCGTGTATGGAAGAGACGACGACGTCACCCAGTCCGAACTGGAATCTGCCGCCAAAGCGTCCAACTGCCATAAATTCATCAGAGGTTTACCTGAAGGATTTGACACCACCGTGGGAGAGCGTGGTATTCAATTGTCCGGAGGTCAGAAGCAGAGAGTGGCCATAGCCAGGGCCATCGTGAAAGACCCGAGAATCTTGTTATTGGACGAGGCGACCAGTGCCCTGGACGCGGAATCTGAACATGTTGTGCAGGAGGCTCTGGACCGCATCATGGTGAACCGAACCACCATCGTTGTTGCTCATCGCCTGTCCACCATTCGCAACGCCGATCTCATTGCTGTGGTGAAGAACGGGGTCATCGTTGAGCAGGGAAAGCACGACGAGTTGATGTCTCGCGAGAATGGGGCATATCGTGCTCTTGTGCGTCTCCATCTCTCCTCCTCGTGATCCCCCCCTTGTAAGTTATTCTCATTGCCGTTTGAATTTGGTTCCCGGTGACAGATTTTATTGTTTCGTCCTGAACCTTCATGAGAGGTCTTCGTTTCCAGCACAGAAACGGGCGTTGAAATCCCTTGTGAATAGCCGAAAGGTCTGGACAGATAGATTCGGTAATCATAGAGTTTGGTTGACAACAATTTTCTTAAGTTTTTTTAACAAGAACAGTGTCAATGAAAAGCCAATGGCTGGAGATAGGAACAATCAATCCGGCTGACGCGGATGAAGCAGCCTGGGATGCAAACCACAAGGGTTGACATCAATTTTGACAACCTGGTACAGATTCTTTTGTGGCTCCATCAAAATATACACTTGTGCACCCTTGCTGGTTCGATGCACTGAGCGACTACTTTGAGCCTTCTGAATGTTGTGGTCCGCCCCTTGTATCTTATTTTGGTAATGCCAAGTGACTTTGGCTCTTTTGTCGTTATTCAAATCGTGAATCTTTTCGTTGATGAAATCTTCATGCGCAATGAGAAATAACCCCTCAAGGACCAGGGCCTTTTTCTGCCAAAAAGCACTGAAAACTGCCATTTCTACAGGTAATTTTAATTTTTTTTTTCCTAAAACATGGTTAACCCCTAAAGTTCCTTGACTATGTTTTGACCAAAAACACTCCAAAACTGTCATTTCTAGTACAAGTACCAAATTTTTGACACATGTAACTGTAGGATCTTGTAAAATGCTGACTTGAGAACACATGGTAAAAATTTCAAAAATTTCCAACTTCTAGATTGGAAAATATAAGCATTCAAATTCACTAAAATCATTTTTTTAGCCCTAGGAAAAACTGGACAGCTACACTTCACAAGCTCACTTTCCTATGAAAAATTGTCCAAAATAGTGGTTACTCTTTGGATTCTTTTCTCTAAACAAGTTGGTCACATGTTTGAAAAATTTCAGATCATTTGGAATTGTACATTATGGAATTGAAAAATGCCATTCAATCCCATTGATTGAAATGTTGTTATAATCTATCTACATCCTATGATTTTATTTTTTTCAAAAAATATTAAAAATTGAGTAAGATAAAGGACTTCAAAGTTTATTTTAGAGTAGAAAATCCATAACTACTTGCAAACAAAAACCACTCATAACTTTCATTTCATTGATTAAAATGGAATGATTCAAAGCTTACTACGTATATATAACTCTAGAAAACCAACTTCAAATTTTTGTTTTCAAAAAAAGTGATTTTTTCTGATCTGTCTATATTACCTTGTCGGTGAAAAAAGTAACATATGTGGCCATAACTTTTGACTTGTATTTCCAAATGTCATTAAATTTGGTACATTTGAAAGATATTCCTCGATCCTTCTATTAAGATTTCAGCTTAAAATATGCAAATCTCTAATCACATGTACCTACCCAAAATTTCTATATAGCCAAAAAACGCATGCTAGTCGTTTAGGGATTAAGTAGAAGTAGGTCTAGATTGAAAGAAGAACTAAATTGTTAATAGTTCTAAGATAGGATTGAAACACAATAATTCCAACAATGAAATTTAATTTAATTTCAAGTTTTTGTGGAATGGCCCAAATTGTTGCTAGAGCCTCTCCTTCATATGAAAAATAGTTAAATTTTGCACTATTATTGCTTCTAGATGCATAAGCTACAATATACTCCTTTCTTTATTCATATTTTTGTATCAATATTACTTTCAAACCTACAACACTCTAATTTGTATACAATTGAAAGGATCTGAAAACATCAAGTCGTCGAAGCAGTTGCAGTGAATCAAACCTTTGCTTCAATGTTTCAAATATCTATTGTTGCTTATAGTTCCAAGTCCATGGTTGGTCTTTTCCTATGAGAATGGTGAGAGATTTGGCAATCGAACTAAAGTTCTTAACAAATTGGTGATAATAATTTACCAAGCCAAGAAATGCATGAAGTTGTGGTACATCACTAGATGTTGGTATCTTTTACAAAGCATTTACTTTTGCTTGGTGTACATCAAGACCTCTTGGAACAATCATGTGGCCTAAATATGACAACTAATTATGGCCATGGTGCAAGCATAATTCTCACCATTACAACCATTCAAACATTGCTTGCAAATGTCTCATGTGATTCTGTGGACTATTAAAGATGATAACATCATCAATGTAGCATCTAACAAACGGCAAGCCAACCAACACTTGGTCCATTACCCTTTGAAACTTTGTTGGTGCATTTTAAAGACAAAATGAGAAAAACTTTCAATGATAAAGTTGATTTTTGCCATCTTAATCAACTCCCTAGAAAAGTTGATTTTTGTCTTCATTTGGTCTTTTAAGAGCAAAGGCAACTGGTGATAATCAGATCTCAAGTTTGAAGTATTAAAAACTCTAAAAAATCCCACTACATTAGACAATTCCTTAGGCATCAGCATTGGGTATTGATTTAATTTAGTCTTATGATTAACTGGACAATAATCACCACACATCCATTTTTTGGTGCAATTGCCAAAGATGTCCTTTTTTAAAGGCATAATTGTAACACAAGCTTATTCTTCATTAGAGAGTTCAATCAATCCTGATGCTAATAACTCATGGCATCGAGTTTGAACATCCACCCTTTCGAATGCATTAAGCTTATAAGGCCATTGAAAAATAGGGTGGTTGTCCTTAAAATGAATGTGAATAGGTTTGTCTTTGTAGCTTTCAAGATCTTAGAGGCTAAAGGCAAAACAATTACGATATGAGTATATAAATGCTTGTACCCTTTGTGCCTTGGTACTAGTAAAATTTGGCCTCAATTCTGAAGGTCAATTGTCAAATTCTATGGTCTCTTTTTCTACAAAAAGATTGCCATTTGGTATTGGTATTGTGGGAGTGTGATCCCACATAGTAGATATAGAAAACTAGCATTAGACAGGAAAATTTAAAATTTATTCCTTTAAATAGGAAAGTTTTGAATTCCAATAGGAGATTAGAAGGATTTGGAAAATATCAGAACTCCGGATCCGGAGAAATCCTATTAGGTGTAAAAACCTAATTCTAGAATCCTAAAATGTTCCGAAAATCGGATGACGATGTTGGCCCTAAAAGCCGGAAACCGGATCCGTAAGCCGTATGAGGGTTAGGCTTTGACGTTGACATCTCTCCCGGACTTTCCTTCATCTGTCCAACCGTCCATCCGTTTGGACCAGTATAAAAAGGGGACTGTAGCCGGTAGAAGGCACAGTTGCTTTCTTGCATCCTTGTCTTCTTTCCTCCACCTCACCTTTCGTCTTCCCTTCTTGCCTTCCTAGCTCTTAAAACTTCCGGTAGATTGAGGGGCTATGTGAGTTTCGATTGTGCAGGTGTGTTCCGGAGTGACCTTTTGTGAGCAAGAGAGTTAGGGAGAGGTTGTGCAAGGATTCTTGTGTGTGTATGATGACTTCTAGGGCGATGCAGCGCAGACTGAGGGAGGAGCCGGAAGAATCAGTCAAGCTAGTGCCAGTACCGCAACCACGAATGAAGACGATTCCGGTGTTGCGGGTGACACCACTAGAAAATTTCGTTTTTCTGTTGTTTTGGTCGCGTTGATCCGGTCAAAATCTGACAGAAATCTGTTGGTTTCAACAGATTTCTGTCAGATTTTGACCGGATCAACGCGACCAAAACAACAGAAAAACGAAATTTTCTAGTAGTGTGATGCCGAACAAGGTGATGGAAAAGAATCCAAAATACATGGAGGGTGAGTTCCGGACGGCGATGAATCCAAAGGAGGGCTTCCAAGTTTCAGACCTAGTAAACCCAGAAGCTCGGGATGTGGTAGGGTTTTTTAACCCTATCCTCCATCCGACCAAGCCAAGGCGAGTAGTGGCCAAGGTAGCCTCCACCATCATGGGGAGCCTCCAAGGGAAAATGATGGTGGACTGGGCGTTCATCATCTTAGAGTTGGTGGGGGATCTTGTGCATTCTCTCCGACAGGGAAAGAAAGGTGGGAGCCCACTTCCGACTTATGTATCCCACTTGTACTCCCATCATTCTTTACTCAAGGAAAACGAGGAGGAAGCCTATCTAGAGTTGGTACAGCTCCAGTAGTACGGGGGAGAAGAACCTTCTCACCAGGATGGTCCGGATGACGAGGAGACTGAAGAAGAAGAGCAATCCACTCCCCTAAAGAAACGGATCCAGCAAATGGCGACATCGCCGATAATGCAGAGGGGGAGTCCTTCCGCTCTAGAGCGGAATGAGGAAGACGCTCCGGATCAGGCGGAAGCCGTTCCCTCTCGGCCTAATCCTGTGGGAGTGTGATTCCACATGCTAGACCCAGAAAACTAGCATTTGATGAGAAATTTCAAAAATTATTCCTCTAAAAAGGAAAGTTTTGAGTCCCAACATGAGATTAGAGGAATTTTAGAAATATTGGAACTCCGGATTTGGAGAAATTCTATTAGGTGTAAAAACGTAATTTTGGAAACCTAAAAAGTTCCGGAAATCGGATGATAGGGCCGGCTCTAAAAGCCAGAAACTGGATCCGTACTAAGGTTAGGCTTTGCCGCCAAAATCTATCCCAGACTTTCATCCGTCCGTCCATCCGTCTTGACCAGTATAAGAAAAAAACTGTAGCTGGCAGAAGGCATAGTTGTTTTCTTGTTGCCTTCCGTCCTTGTTTTCCTACCTCCCCATCTCTTAGAACTTCCGGTAGATTGAAGGACTATGTGAGTTGCGATCGTACAGGGTGTCCCGGAGTGACCTTTTGTGAGCAAGAGAGTTAGGGAGGGTGTGTACTAGGTTTCTCGTGCAGACATGATGACTTCCAAAGCGAGCCGACGTTGACTGAGGGAAGAACCAAAGGATTCAGACAAGCCAACTCTAACACTGGTGCCGCCACCACGGGCGAAGCCAATTCCAGTGATGCAGGTGGTGCCGGAGATCCCAACTGTGAGGTCCGGATGGAGCGCCTACGGCGGAACCTCACCAACATGAGATGCGAGAAATTGATGGATGTCCCTTGGGGCATCCAGGAGGAAAGTCTAGTGACAGACTTATTGTGACCGGAGAGTGGTATCTTGGATACCACCCTTCGTGCGAAGTCGGAGCTATGGACGGTGGACGAGTGGAGAGTCGTCTACGAGTTCTGAGTGACGCCGGACAAGGTGATGGAGAAGAACCCAGAATGCATGGACGGCGAGTTCCGGATGGCGGCAAACCTAAAAGATGGCTTCCAGGTCTCAGATTTGATAAATCCGGAATACCGGGATGTAGTAGCGTTTCTTAACCCTATCCTCCACCCGACCAAGCCAAGGCGAGTGGTGGCCAAGGTAGCTTCCACCATTCTAGGGAGCCTCTAGGGGAAACTGATGATGGACTGGGCGTTTATCACCTCTGAGTTGGTAGGGGATCTCGTACGTTCTCTCCGGCAGGGGAAGAAAAGTGGGAGTCCGCTTCCAGCTTATTTATCCCACCTATATTCCCACCGTTCCTTACTCAAGATAAACGAGGAGGAAGCCTATCTGGAGTTGATTCAGCTCCAGAAGTACGGAGGAGAAGAACCCTCTCACCGTAAAGATCCGGATGACGAGGAGACAGAAGACGAGGAGCAATCCACTCCTCTAAAGAAAAAGTCCTGGCGGCAAGCGACTCCACTAGCAATGCCAACAAGGGATCCTCTTGCTTCAAAACAAACGGAGGAGGACGCTCCGGCCCTGCCAGAAACCGATCTATCTCAGCCAGTAGCCGGTCCTCCTCAATCAACAACCGGTCCCTCTTAGACCAACCCTACAGAGGCAGAGGAGGAAGAAAGGACCGAGATTTGACTAGAGGGATCGTCCTATGAGGATATCACAGAACTGGTCCAACACATCGTGTGGCAGGCTAACGACCTCACAAAGATTCTCCAAAACTATGAGGAGACCTTAAAACGGGTGTGCCGGAAGATGGTACTGACCGACCAGAATGCTATCTTCCGGAGGACGGACGCTTTGGTGGCGGCCGAGAAGCAGAACGACCTGTTGATCGAGGACCAAAAGAAGATGGTGACGGAGGTGGGCGCCTTAAGAGTGGAGAATCAGACTTTGCGGGGACAAGCTGAAGGATTGGAGTCCTAATGCGCTCGGTTGGGAGACGAGTTGCGGACGGCCCAAGAGAAGGTCAAGATCGTAGAGGAGGAGCACCACCGATAGATGGAGGCACTATGCCAGAGTGTGACCCAGCTCCGGAATTTCTTGGAGGTTTCGGCGGACTACCTCAACAAAGCGCAGTTGTTTGAGTCCAACTTTGACGTAGCCACAAGCTCGAGCCGGGTGTCGATAATAAAATGTCTGTTGGAGCAGGCGAAGAGGATGAACGCATCATGAGTGGAGATGCGGGAATTGGTGGAGTATTTGGCATCCGCAAATCCAAATCCAGTAAACCCTCCTTCTTCCTCTCCCGTACATATCTTGCTAGTTCCGAAAGAAAGTGTTCTTCTAGAAACCACTATTGCAGAAGTATCACCGGTGGTACCTCTTGTCCCTGAACTATCACCACCACCCGAGGGAACAAGAATAGATTGGAGTACCATTGTACCTAAGGGCAATGAAGACCTCCTCCCGGAAAATCCGGTCATTGACCTTATAGGTACTCCTCCGGAGACAAAAGGGACTCAATCTGTTCAGTCTTCTCCCCACCATAAACATACCCAAAAAGATTCCCGATAGTCGGAACCTGGAGTGCAGATAAAGGAACTAATATCACGAGAGGTCCAAGTTGGGGAGCAAGAAGCCCTGATTTGTTTTCTCCAGGGAGTAGCCAGAAACAGAGATATATGGACTTGTTGAAAGACATTAGTCCCCCTAAGGATAGGGATGCAGAAAAATAGGAAAGTAGTAGCATTACTAGAGTCCGGTTGCTGAACCGGAAAAATAGGATCTAGTGGATTACCAAAAATCTAGTAGACCAGTAGGAATGTTTTGCGTGATTTTGGAGATGATGACAGGCTTGGTATAAGTTAGATTTTGATGGACCTTTGTGGTCATTCACACTCACTCATCATGTTATTTTCAGTTTGTACTTTTTTTATCTTAATTCAAAAACGTTTTGAGGCTTTTCATTCTCTTCTTTCTTATATTTGGTGCATACTTGTGGGGGTGTGAGTCCATTCGTGCTGAGAACTTACCTTGATTAGCAAGAGTCAATATTGTGAGTGGTTCCGGATGTCACTGGATTGATGGGGAGATCGATCGGATTGTTTCGGAGGTAGTGTTAGTGAGCTGCCTGCCTGGATGCCGGTATAGTCTGAGGGGAAGGATATTGCCTCGTATGTGAGGGTGTCTGAGAGGCTGCTAGCAACTTCCGTATATGGGAGTTTGCAAGACGTGCCCGAATTCCGAATACCGGAATTCCCCCATACGCGGAGTCAAAGTCCCAGTGTAATGCCCAAGAGAGTGCAAGGATGTCCATCCGGTCAGGGTTGTCCGTGTCACGTCACGTTTGGACGGACGTGACGGACGGACGTGATGTGACGTTTTACTCAAACAACGTCATGATGGAATATTAAAAAAAATTTAAGGAATTTTGCAAAACTCTTTACATAGAAGGTTGTACATTAGACTAATATGTTTCAATAGTAATAGTACAATTGATATTCTATTTATATTTGTAGAAAAAAAATGAAACCAAAGCTCAAAATTTTCTGAAATTTTAGGGTTAGGGTTAGGGATGTCACTTTAGGGTTAGGGATGTTAGGATTTGTGACGTGTCACGACGGACGTGACGTGACATCACGACGTAAAAAGCCCACGTGACGTCCGGATAGACAACCCTGCACCCGGTCGATGGGAGGCTCAGTGTTGGGTTGAAACTAGAATGTCGTTGTAGTCCTTGACCGTCCCTACGTGACCTGGTTTGGTAAGCATTCCGGATTTGTGAGGTGACGGAACAATAGGATACTTCCGGTCCCTGAAGTTAAGTTAGCATTAATAGTAGAGAGAGAGAGAGTTAGTGTTTTCGGACACGGTAAACATCCGAACGATGGATCTGGCCACTTATCATCTAAATCCAGGGATCCCGGAAGGAATAACGGAACGATTTCCGGATTTTTTCGGAACCCATCCGATACTAGAGGCTAGACCGAACCTCTGGTCCGGATTAGTAAGTAGGAGAGAAAGGGAAAACTTGGATTGGGTTAGCCTAATTCCGGGAGCCTCAAGTCCTCGTAGGAACGATTCCGAAGCGGTTTACTCTAAGTTGGTCTTTAGTAGGAATTAAGGGCTAACTGAAGGAATACTGGTTCGACTAATCACTACAAATCCTTCGGAGGAAGTGGAGGAAGAAAAGATCAAGATCCGACTAGGGGGTATGCCCTACGAGGATATTGCGGAGATGGCCCAGCACATTGTGTGGCGGGCCGACAACATCATGAATATTCTCCACAACTATGAGGAGACCTTCAGACGGGTGTGCCGAAAGATGGCACTAACCGACCGGAACGCCATCTTCTAGAGGACAGATGCTTTGGTGATGGCAAAGAAAAAGAATGATCTGTTAATCCAAGACCAGAAGAAGATGGTAAGTTGGTAACGAAGTTGGGCGCCCTCCGGGTAGAGAACTAGAATCTCACTATAAGAAACCCATGTTTTTTACTGCGTTACACTGTGACATCACCGTTATTTTTGACGTCACTACGTTTTTGGATGAACGCGCAGATCAGGGACAATTTTTTGTGATGTCATCTGAAACGTCATAATAGACGTCAGGAAATATAGGGATGTCACTTTGAACGGACGTGTTTTTCACTATGTCAAAAAAAATAAAGGACGTTTCAGATGACGTCCAAAAAAACACAAATCGGCCACGTCAGCCACTGGTGCGTCTTTCACTGCGGGCAGGTGCATTGCTGTCACTGAGAGGGCAGGGGGGGTGCTGCCCTACAGGGAAAACACCTGATCAGTATAGGAAAGAGCTTCAGGTTGTAAAATTCAGGCTTTCTGGGAGGATGTGAAGTCATGGGTACAAGGTAGGATGAAAGTGACATAGACACATGTAATGACTCAACAAATGTGTTTTGGTGTTACAAGTCTAGGGTATGCCAAAATAAAAAGGATGTACAGAATTAAATATTTTAGGTCCTAAAACATGAAAGATGGGAAATAAAAATGGAGACTCATTGGGATAACCTTATCATAGAGGTGAAGTTACGCAATATTATTTGGAGATGGGTTTTGAGAACAGAAAATGGGGATTACTTGGGAGTGTTGGGATCAATGTGACATTATTCCATTGGCTTTGAAATTGCAAATTAGGCCCCATAAAATGGAGAGTGACTTGCAGTCCCTATAGTGAATTCCTTCCAATATTTTTTGGATTTACGGAGTTGGGATAAAATTAAATGGGGAGAATATAGGGGTGTCCAGTTCAAATTCATTCCATTGGGATGGGGCTTGGGGGTCCCCCCCAATATGGGGGGAATGGTAGTACGGGGAGTGCGAAGAAGTGCTTTCCATTGGGGGTTCGTGGATGGCCCAAACAATTTGGGAGTAATTTGAAGTCCCCACAGTGAATTCTTCCCAGTGCTTTTTGGATTTAGAGAGTTGGGAAAAAAATTTAGATGGAAAGAACATGGGGGGGTTATGGCCAAGTTCATTCCATTGGGTTCGGGCTCGGGGGTTCTCTCCAAAAAATTGGGGTGAAAGCACATTACACCCCCCTACAAAGTACGTCAAAAAAGTACTTTTTCAAGATGTATTTATATAACGTACTTTTTCTTAGATAAAATAAACATTATTTTCACTTCTCAATTGATCCAATTGGTAGGTATCTATGTAGAGAAGGTATTCTAGCACATTCTAATCCAATTTAGTGTTTCATCCATCCTCTACAAAGTATTTTACCAACAATAAAAGCGTGTTAGGTTTGCAAAATAATTACAAATGACTTTGTACAGGCCAAATGAATGATAAAAAAAGCACATTAGTTTGTACAAAGATAGAATATATATACTATGCAAGGGCTTCTTGGTGATAGTAGAACTATAATTACAATATCTATTGGAATGTGGAAGTCAGATGGGCATTATCTTTTGCGGAGGAAAAAGACACAAAAAATAATATTTACGTTCAATTTTTTATGAGTAAAGCACTACATTCACATACTGTAGCATGGCTACTACTTAAATCTCCAAAATTTTGAATATTTGTTTGACTTTTTTCCTTGCTTCTATTCGTGAAGAATTACTTATGGTACTTCAGGGTAGTTTTAAACTTTCAACTTCATCTCCACTCTTTGTTTTCAAATTTTAAAACACAAGTTCTTCAACACTACTAAAGATTTCTGAAGGCAAAGGAGGGGCATTTCAAGGTTGTTTAATTTCCCTTTGCTGCCTAAGAATTTCGAATTAGGCACTGCTGTCAAATAATTTTAATTACTTTCTTATAATTGAAAATTTTAAATTTTTTTTAAAAATTACAATTTTATTTTAAAAAAATTATGAATTAATATTATGTACTGTGGCATGGTTTGCATTAAATGCTAATGTGGCGAATTCCCACAATCTAGGAACTTCAAGGAACTTCTGGGGTTTTTTTGGCTTCATTTATCTTTTAATGTATTGTACAGTTAAAATATTTGACTTTGAATATTAATCTTAATCTGAAATTTGGGTACTACAGAGTTATGAACTTTAAATCTTTATGTTGGAAAATCGAGTTGAGAATCTAAGGGAAAAAATTCCCACGTGGCACTTCATTATCATTTTCAAAAAATTCTTAAATAGCAGAAAGATCAAGATACAAGGCAAATTTACATTATTAATACCTCCAGGATAGCTTTCAATTGCACTAATCCCAATAGTGAGATTATTGTAGGAAGTAGAATTTGCATATAAGTTTCTTAAGGTTCGAAGTGACATGAATAACTAGAAATTGTGTTAACACACTAAAATGCACTTCCAATAAACTCAAGTTCAAATGAAGATGTTCATTAAGAAACTCTTGTCTATAAGTATGTTACTTTGTAATGGCAAAAATCTACAAGCATCCATTTAAAGTTTCCTTAAGTTCTAATGGTACTTCCACCAAGGTACTTTATATACTTCAAGTACTTCATGTCCACTTGAAAGTACTCCTAATTTTTGACGAACGTGTATTCAGTGTTGTGTGCTTTCACCCCATAGTGCATTCCTTCCATTGCTTTTCAGATTTAGGGAGTTGGGAGGAAAATTAAATGGGGACAACATGGGGGGGTTCCGGCCAAGTTCATTCCATTGACTTCTAGGTGGGGAGATCTCTGCCTACAAAAAAATACAGAGCACATTATGTACTCAGCCCAATCTGATTCATTACTATTTTCCACTCTTAGAATATGGTAGAACACAATAATTACAAGTACAACTCCTCTCACTACTACGGAACATGGGGTGTGACATTCCATTCTATACAAGACATTGATAATCCTTCTATTCAATGCATAGACGACTTCTTCCATTGCATCACCATGCTCCACTAAACAATCTTCCTAAGATTTATGAGAAGGTCTTGTACTAGCACATGCAAGTACCTAGACCTCGCTCTGGGGTGAAGGCAACAGCAAATATGGTGTTTGAGACATTCTCCATGCAACTTTCACCTCAGAACTCCATGGGCAGGAAACAAAAAACTTTTTTACTGTAGCGAAAAGAACATTCAGAATGGAAGGTGCCCCAATTCGAGTGAGCATGCCTGCGACCTTGGTTTAAATGTGTCCATTGGAATGTTGTATCCAACGTCCTTTTCAACAAGCGTGTTAGAGTGGGCGTCCTCCTTGACATCCATTCGCACATCATGTGCAATGTCAACATCGACAATGAGTGTGTAGCAGCCGTTTCATAACAGATTAGCCTCCATTTGCCTACTGCCGTCCATCTCTCTCCTACTCACTTCAAGACCGCATCCACGGTCAAATGTATGTGCCACCATCTTCGGCCGGTTGCCTCTGAGGCTCCACGTCCACCAACTGAGGTTGCAAACCGGGGAAGTCCGTGTCACTGCCAACATTAATTATGGTAGGCATAGGTTGGTTCACCTGTAGCTGCCCACGTCTGCTCCGGACATCTGTGCGACACACAATTTTCCAACCTTGCCTGTGCGGATCATCGGAGAAGAATACTTGTTGACAATGCAATGGGAAAGCAAAAGAGTCAGCGTGGACTCTGCCATCCATGCGAGTGAAGTTTGCTCTTGTAAACCCATATTGGTCTTTGCGGATGTTTGCATATCAAGCATCTTCGTTTGATCGAACCCAATCGCACACCAGCACTGTCGTGCAATGATTTCGGTAGTCCAACTCCAATATCTCTTGAATATACCCCACGCACTCATTGGTTCTCTCTATGGGTCGCCCATTGCGAAGCCCCCAACGCAGTTGCTCAGTGAATGAGGCCACAATTGCGGAGTCGCATGTGACACGGCCCCTCTCTACACTACGAACACGGAGGTGTAGCCAAACGCATACATTTGGCGATGTGAGACTGCATACCGCTCTGGAGGTTGCCCGTACTCTACAACATCGGGGTCAACATGTTCACCGGCATGTCGCAAACTCTGAACTCTTTCACTCAGCCACAATGCAAACGGAGGCAAATCAGAGAGCTCGCTGGGATACCGCACTGACACTGATGGATGTTGACGACGAAATTGTCTTCGAAAGGCCTCCCTTTCTTCCCAGATGTGGCCTCTCGCTAACACATACTCCCTACAAGGCATTCAGATCATGCATTGTTAGACGACGCTTACAGTGCCAGGGCACAGTGAAGAAGCATTGTGAAGGTACCATATGTCCTATTCGACGTGGACTGCAAATTTTATGCATTCACAGAGATGTTTACAGTGACGTCGACACGAACACGTATATAGCTGAAACGTTATAATAAATGTTTATCAAGACATGATCTCTGACATTGTGCACATTACCGTCCAGGTCCCTAGACAACAGAAGTACAAATATGATCTCATAGTAAACTCCAGGGAAACAATGTAAAGAAGGTTGAAAAGAGCACTCACTCCCGCCATGGTTCTAAGCACGCTGCGTTGTCCAAGACGAAGGCATGCGCGTAGTTGCGAAACTCATTGGATATTTTCCGCTTTTGCATCTTCTTGCTTGAAATAATTTCATCAGTCATGATGGGTTCCTCGGTAGCATCCCACACCCGTTGCGTTGTTGCTCCATACTACTGCATGTACTCTGTGCAAAATCCTAACGTCTCATCCATTCGATAGCCTTCAGCAATGCTACCCTCGGGGTGTGCATACGTCCGCACATAGTCTTTGAGTGTTTTCATATATCGCTCAATTGGGTACATCCACCGGCAATGCACAGGACCGCAAGTGAAAAGTTGCTCTACTAGTTGCACATGCAAATGAGACATGATGTTCAAGAACGTTGTCGGAAACTCCTTCTCAATCTCGCATGTCGCCATGACAACATCGCGCATCATGTCTTCCTTGTCATCAGGTCGCACCTCCTTTGCACATAGCCTTTGGAAAACCCTGCTCATTTTAATAATAGCTAGGCGGACCCTCTCATCTAATATGTTCTGAACCGCAATGGGAAGAATCTGCAAAACATGTGGACACACACAAACAAAGTTATTGAATTGTTGGATATTGTCGACATTGACGTGTACACCAAGAAAGGAGTGTAGGTGGTTCCCTCACTTGTTGCATGAGGACATGATAATCATGTGTCTTCATATATTGCAGCTTCCCGTCTTCTAAGCGCTTGTAAATGCTACCCACATAGTTTGTAGGGGTTCGAATGTTTGAGACAATGGCTACAAATTCCTTGCGCTCATTTGGTGTTAGTATGAAAGGTGCACGTGGCATGTAGTATTGATCATTTTGCCGTCGTGGAGGTTGTAGCCATATTTCTTCTCGAATGCCCAATTCCTCTGCATCTACTCTACTTCCAGCACTGTCCTTCATGCCCAACAAAGTTTTGACTATGTTTTCACACATATTTTTTTCGCAATGCATGGCATCCAAGATGTGAGGCTCCAACAAATGCTGCCACAAGCAAAAAAAAATTGGGAATTAAAGAAAAGAAAGTAGAGTTCCAAAACATGTGTACCACTACTGTCAAGCATGTACTGTTCAAGTGCTGACGTGCTCTTCACTTCTCAAAACAGAGTGCTGTTCATCCAAAGTAGTGACAACTACGTTACTCCCAATGTCTGATATAACGTCAACCATAATGTCCCAATAGACGTCAGGAATAACAACTGGGACATACAGATGGTTAGAAACCCACTGACCTTCCAATACGGCAACTAGGACAAAGGACACAGGTGCTTCACCCCAGTGACATGAACTGGGTCATCAGGCCCATTTTCTCTCCCTCCTAGATCCAAGTACGATTGCCGCCACGCTGCGTATGCAATGGTTTCCTCGGTGGTTTGTTTCCGGGGCCTATCACGAGGCTCCGTTCGACCATTAAACCTCAAATTGCGTCGGTAAGGGTGATGCCGAGGTAAATAACGACGAACACCACCATACACAATCTTTGAGCCCTTTGTTCGCTTGTTAGGAAGAACGTCTCCCAGTTTAGCCATCCTTGCATCAGTGTCTTTTCCACAACAAGGACAACCCTTGTATCCCTTACAGCACAAGCCGGATATGAGGCCCAAGGTCGGAAAATCAGAGATCGTCCACATCAAGACAGCGCGTAAGGTGAAACTGCGACTCCCTTGTACTTGGGAGAAATCAAGGGCTGGAATACCTTGCCATAATTCTTCGAGCTCCTTCAGCAATGGACGGATGAAGACACCAACGCCTTTAGATGTAGGTGAGTGCTTTCCCGAAATTAGTATGGATAGTGAAATGAAAAATTTCTTGGTCACTAACCAAGGCTCGAAGTTGTATATTAGAATTAGCACTGGCCAAGTAGACCAATTACTGTTGTTCAACTTGAATGGATTCACACCATCTAAAGCTAGAGCCAGCCGCATGTTTCGCACCTTAGAGCTGAAGGTGCTGAATGCGACATCTGTGTCGATGTGCTTCCAGGCAGGACTATCGACAACGGAACGCATGATCCCGTCATCACTAACATGCTTGAGGTAGCCAGTCAACATCCGAGCTATCTCTGGTGAGCGCCACATTCGTTTGAGTCGAGGAATGAGTGGAAAGTGCCGAATGACCTTGGAGGGAATGTTATTTGAGCCATCCATCCACCGGGAGCTACTACAATGGGGACAAATCTCGAATGATGAATATTCATCTTCAAAAAGGATACAACCATTTGGACACCCATGCACGTTGTTGTAATGCAAGCCTAATTTTCTAATGGTCTTTCGTGCTTCGTAATGGGATCCCGGCAGCTTATTACCTCTTGGGAGTAAGTCCACAGACAAATACCGGAATAACTCATCACTAAACCTATTGCTCACCCGAAACACCGTACACATGTTCATAATTATGATGGTGGCTGAGACAACACTTGTCCCTGATCCATTGTACAACGGGGTAGTAGCTTGTCTGTAAAGGTCCTCCAATCCATCCACACTATCACCACCAACGTCATCGTTTTCGGGAAACTCCACACTACCTTCAGCCTCTCTGTGTAGTGCGTCTCCTCTGTCCAATGCCTCAAGGACCTGCCGGTGGACTTCGTGATATGCATCTAAAGGGATGTGGGGCTCCGAATCAGCTAGCCCTGCATTTTCAGGCTGTGCGACGTTGTTGTTGATGTCAGGCTCAATGTCAGAGGGAGCATTGTCAATGACATCATCGTCATAAGCAATGTCCTCTACCCACATTCCCCGCCGTGGATAGCCCTCGGGGGGGTCTCCACCCAGTAAGGATTTTGTGAGAAATGGATCCCGACCAACCTCTCCGTGGTGTCGGCGAATAACCTGAATGGTTTTTTGTAAACCGCCCTTGCAATCCCTGCAGGGACACCTAAATGATCGAATGTTTTCCTCTGTGGCGACTCTCAACTCAGTGTGCAAAATCAAGTCACCAAGTGGAATGTGGCGTAACGTGCGTTCGTCTTCTGAAATATGGATAGTTGCACCTTGTCGGCGGGTTTGGGAATTGAGACGCCACGCCATCTACGAAGTGAATACAAGGTCGCAACCAAGTGTTAAAGAGTGTTTAGGTTCAGAATGATACAAATGTGAGTGTGACATACAACGCACATTGCTTCCATGGCCAAGTTCCGTCATTGCAGAATAACCTCGATCTTCAAATCACAACTAAAGACGTGCGTTAAGATTCCTTCACAATTAGTGTGCCTTTCTCAATGTAAGCATTACTGGAAATGAGTTCATTGTTTTACTTCTAGGCCCATACTGTGTCATCCAAGGATCGAAATGTAAATTTCAATTGATGGCACTTCGAGCCCTATATTGATTGTCAAAGAGGATGTCAAAAGTGACGTCAACAATGACGTCAACCTGAGTTTGTTTAAACACAAACTGCAGATGCCTCATCCGAAGTCGTCACAGAGCATGTTGTAAGTGATAGCATTGTGCACAAGAAGACATATTCTTCAACACGAATATGACAGGCTGGATGTCCATTGTGACATCATCGACAACAGGAGTCCGTACGAACAGAGTCCAAGCTTAGGACTTTCCCCACGTGTTTAAGGGCTGTCCCATAATGACAGAGGTGACCACATTGCCCATGACTACTATCTTCTGTGTCTCATGAGTTGAGGGCGCACCACCTTATACCATAGAGTGTACACGTTCCTCACCAATATGGCCGTATACTGTGAAGTGCCACTGCGTCGTAGGGTGGTACGCTTTGCGGAGCCTTGCCAGGAGGCGTCTGTTGTCCCGGCGGAAGACTCTGAGGCGGCTTCGTTGCTCACTAGTCTTGTCTGTGGGCATATATGTACCAATCTAGAAGGTCAGTCTGTGAAGACTCCACGAAGAAGTACTGCTGGAGGAATCCTTCGACGCAGCTCTCGCCACACCGTCTAGGATGCTCTCCCACTTCAAACATTGCCTCCAAGGCATGAGGGCATTACAAAGGAAGGTGCCGTCCAGTAGGTAATTTCCAATGTACACAACTTCTTTAACGAAACGATGAAATATCGTGTAATTGGGATACTGGCGAGCCTCGCAACTGCATTAGGGTTTGCAGGGAGGACTGCCGCTGTCGTTGCGCGCGGAATTAGGGTTTCCAGGCACGAGCTGCCGCTGGCGCGGGCTCGAGTCAGGCCTTCGCCGTGACGGCCATAGGGGCTCGTAGGGGGCTTGTAGGGGGGCCACCTCAGCTGTAGGCGGGGGCGGGCCTTCAATTCCACAGCACACTCACTTCCGCCACGCTACATTGCTTTGAACGCGCGGCCTTGCACAACCCTGAAATTTCAGCGTCTGTGTAATCCTTCAATTGCGTTCGTCTTTGGAGCCAGCCTTGCTAATGTGAGAGAGGTGAGGTAGGTGCTCCCCAATCGGCATCGGTTTTGTAGTTTGAAATTTTCATTTTTGTGTCAATTTGGCAAGGGCGGCGTTCTTACATGCAGTTGCAAGGGGCACAGCTCTCCACCGATCGGGAGCAACAAGGGTTCCAATCTTCCGCCACAGCTTCATCGGAGGCTACAACACGCCTTGCAGCAAGTCGATTGCGCGCAGGTTTTCAGGTTGCCAGGATGCCTCCCCAATGTGTGACCTTTGTTGTGGACGCTCATGTGCGCGTTTGTGTGTGAGGAGGGTACAGAACGGTGAGTTCTGCGTGCAGTGGAGAGGGGTAGGTGAGAAAATGCCTCGCACTCAGGCCCCTGCGCGGAAGAGGAACGCGAGTCAGCGGCGTGAAGAGGACTCCAGCGAACATGAAGAAACGCCGCCGCCAAAGCCAATCCGCATGTGCGGGGAGCATGAGCGCCGCTCCAAGGCCAGAGGAGACCCTTGGCCTGCTGCGTCGGCGGGGAAGGGACGAGACCGGGACAGCAATCCTCCACCAAAGAGGAAGAGGACCCCTCAAGTGCTGTTGGAGTTGTCGGAGGAGGCAGGGCACGACGCAGAGGAAGAGGAGGAACTCAGAGAGCAGTCTTGGAGGTAAGTTTGGCAGCAGAAATAATTTGAGTATAGAACCAGTGGTATTCAAGGTTTTTGGGGAGGCGCGCGTTGGTACGGACGTCAAGTGCAACGCACACCCTGTTTCTTATGACGTCGACTCTATCATGTTAAATGTCATAGACGTTTAATGTGACGTCCGCATAAATTGTGTGACGTTCATGTCTGCGTCACGAAGGACATGTTCTTTGAGTTGAACTCTATACAAAGAAAGGTGATTGTTTGTTCCTCAGAGAGCAATCATATTGAATTCCGGAGTGATCAATGAAGACGTTCGGGAGTCAGCCCTCTACAAGGGTGACAGACCCTAAACCACGGCGTCTTCCTAGTTTCTATCAAGAGGAAGTTCCTATAATGTTCAAAACAACGTCCAGGCGTGTTTACATTGACGTTCGATTCAACGTCAATAGCAACAGAGTCGTATGTACAGAACTTTGAAGCCAAAAATAGCGTATGTGGATGTCTTTTGCGGGGGTCCAGTTGCGCGATTGATTTGTTTGTACTAACGTAGCCCCATTTTCTTCCCAAGCTGATAGTGCATTTGACCTTTTACAGTAAGGGCTACAATACAAGGTCTGATGAACCAGCTTCGGATGCTGATATTGAAGAGATGATCGAGCAGCTGATCCCCGAACAGTCTCGCAAAAAAGGCTTAAGCACTGTAATGAAGAAACATGTGGAAATAGACCGACAGGGGGAACCATTCGGACCTATGAGGGTTCCTTTCTCCAACGACATCAAGAAATATGCGAGAGACCTTGACCCCAGGTTTGGATGGGAGGGTCAGTCCAAAAAAGACAGACGACGCTTATTTAGGCGCCTATATACTGGTTTGTATTCAGTCCTTCTCTGTGAAATGAAGAGGACTACAGACCTTGTAGTTCACTGTTGCATGTAGTTCAAAAGACTGTAAATGTTGTGGAAGGTAGCTCATTGGCCATGAGGCGGGGCAGTGGATGTCACCTTTAATGTCCACAGCGACGTCGAATACAATGTCACGCCTGACGTCAGTGCAGGATCTTCTACAGTGAGGGGTGGTCCCTATGGTTGTCCGCACCACAGGGACGTGCAGTGAGTTTCTAGAGACATAGGAGTGTCCATGTAAATTCTCTTGTTATTCTTTGGCACAACAATGTCATACATAATGCAGAGGTAGCTATACTAAGTTCTCTGGCTTGCAAATTGGCGTATAGAGGGAGAGTCCGAGCGAGTGTCGGAGAAGTGGATGCAGCCATTCATCACAAAAGCGCTCATTCATGTTCGTTGGAAGCTCAATCGATTGATTGATGGCGGAAAACCCAAGCCGATGGGAATGGATGACGATGTGTGGGAGGCATTGAAGGAGGCTCGTGCGACCGATGCTTCCCAAGAGAAGTCATCTCGAGGCTAATAAGTATGTAGTAACTGACGTCCACCTACTTGCCCAGGTCGACACCACTTTCATCACATATGTTGCGTTTGTTTTTCCAAAAAATGTCCGCTCTGGTGATAGATGTGGAGGACTGGGCCTTCTTCTTTGCACGTGGAAGGACCTTTATGGGGTGGCATTGAAGCATGTAATCATTGCATCTGAACTGTAACTGCATATTCTTCTTCCCCTTGTCAGGTGGCATTCAAGCATGTAATCGTTGCATGTGGACTCTAAGTGCATATTCTTCTTCCCCTTGTACGGTGCCATTGAAGCATGTAACCTTTGCATGTGAACTCTAAGTGCATATTCTTCTTCCCCTTGTAGACTTTGTTGCGGAACAGAGCACCGTTTGAAGCAGAGGTGGACGCAGAAATGGCCAAGGAGTTGCAGCGTCTGGAAGAAGAGAAGCGCAGAGGTCGAAGTCCCCATGGCAAAGAGCTGCAAGAGATGCGCAGTCGGCTGGATGAGCTTGAGCTCAGTGTAAGTCGCCTTATTGAGACCGTGAGCACGTCCCACAAAAGCATGGAGGAAATGCTACGTAAGATCCTCGCAAGTCAGTGTAAAGCAAGTGCTCGGGGGACCCTGGATGTCACGGAGCCATCCTCGCCAATAGAGGCAGGGAATGCACCACTTCTCACGTCATCTAGGGCAGAGGCATCGAAAATGGCACAGAAGGACTGTCCTGTGCCTGTGTTGCAGCCCATAGCTCCTGTAGATGTCGTTGAGCCAGTCCCCATCGCTGTCCAAAGCAATGTCAAAGACGATGTTCTTGTTGACGTTAACTCCGACAAGCGGGCTGTTGAAGACGATGTTGTTCACGACGTTGTAGCTAACGTTGAGGAGGAGCAGGTACAAGGCGCCGGTGAAGTTGCCATCCCTGAAACTGCTGAAGGTCAGCAAGGAGTGGAAGATGTGTACGCCATAGTGAAAGACTCCAGGGTGCAGGCAACATCTGAGAGGCGAGAAAACACGATGGAGACCTCCACGGAGCAGCAGGTGATGCGACGTCTCTCTTTCCATTTTAAGTGCCAAGTGATTGACGTGAAGCACTCCCTTTGTTAGGCTAGTGACGTTATTTCCATGAATTGCCTTGTATGAGGATGGTGTCATAGCGTAGTAGTGGATGCCTTGCAATGCTTCAATTTTTTTTTACAAGTGCGTGTCAAATTGGACATCGAAGTGAACGTCACTAGTGGCAGACGCTGATGCACTCTAGGGCTCAGCCTGTTCTTTTCCAAGCGAGTACATCAAAATACTATGTAAGCAGAAGTCGAAGTTTCCTTTCAGTCCCCCATTCCATTGAATGCGTAGGAATGTTTTACAATAACTATGTGCATCTTACAGGAAAGCAAGTGCCTCAATGGTGCTCAGGTAAGGCTAGGAAGTGTAGGTGATTAGAGGATGTCAAAAGTGAATAATAATTGTGTGATGGTGTTGCAGGAAGACATTGAAGTCCTTGGTGAGTCCTCAAGCCGGCCTCAGCGTGCTGTGAGGACCACACAAGCTGCAAAGGGCACGAAGGCTACACCGAAGGCAACAATTCCCAAAGCGGTGGGTCTTCCTAAACCTACCCAACCCACTAAAAAGGTTAGGAAGGCTGCATTCCATTCACCCATACTTTCATTTGTTTCTGTATGCAACTTAAAAGAATAATGCAAGTGTAGCATTCCTTGACATCTGTTGTGGTTGTATCAGAGTCCCATCAATAAATATGCATGAACATCTTCTTGCTGGTTTTGACTTGGTGTGGTACGATGCAGGCTGCTGTTGTCAAGAAATCGGATGCACCTCGGAAGAAGTGAGTCTCTATTTGCCACAGCGTGTCCAACTTCACATCGCATATGATGGTCAAGCATGTTATTCAGAACATTGAGTAGAACGCACCATGTTTTCATCGAAAGTGCTGTAGTTAATGTTGTTGTGGATTTCTTCGTAGTACTAGACTATGGCATTTTTGTGCAGAAGTTGGCAAGTGGCCTTATAATCCCAATGCCATTGAAAACACAGGCTTCTATACTTGGACATCTCTTACAAAGACACACAATTCATCTTCTAATGGCATATCTCAATCTTCCATTCACTCATGTATATGGGCTGTAGAGGACATCGTCTTTGATGTTGAGGTTTATGATTCACGTTATTCATGTCGTTCGAGAAAACATCCTTCCTCTCGCATTGTATGTCTTTTGTAATGCTCAAGAAAACACTGCAGATGTCACTGTGCGTGTCGAACGGAACACTGAGCGCAAAGCAATGCATACCCCAGTACACGGGTTGCTCTACTTAATGTCACAATAGACGTGTATGTGGACGATGTCTGCGATTTCAGCAAAGAATAAATTCCACAATATTATCCACCCAGCTCGTTTCCTAAAGCACATTCTCGTTGACTCTGATGTCATTTAAAACATCCTCCTGTCAAATGTGACGTCCCAGAGAACATCACACAAAACACCGGCATGTACCGCAGAAGAGTGCCACGTCAGCTGCCACGTAGGCTGCGTGCTCCGGAAATTATTTTCCACGTCGGATATTTAGGGGTCCACGTCATTAGACACGTCACAACGTCGTTGGATGAAAAAGTTGTCCAACGTGTCCCTGCCACTACTAGAAAATTTCATTTTTCTGTTGTTTTGGTCGCATTGATTTGGTCAAAATTTGACAAAAATCTGTTGAAACCAACAGATTTCTGTCAGATTTTGACTGGATCAACGCAACCAAAACAACAGAAATACGAAATTTTCTAGTAGTGTGCCCATCGTTAAAAATCCTACGTGGATGCCAAAATCCCTCCACATGGCACTCTCAAAAACTCTTGGGTGACCCTGTTGTTTTCGATGTCACAAAAAATTTAAGCACGTTTTAGCACATAACATGGCACGTTTTTGGCCCATTTTTTTAAACGGATTTTTTTAGACGTCACTACAGGCATCGTCCTTGTTAAATTAGACATCACGGCACGTTTTTTCCCTTGTTAAAAAAAACATTGATTTCTTATAGTGTCTGCTTGAACGGGCCGAAGGGTTAAAGTCCACCTGCGCCTAGTTGGAGAACACAAAACAATATTTTTCAATAAAGTTTGAATTCAAAAATGGAAAATTCCTTCTAAAATTGATTGTAGAATTGATTGTTGAAACTACATATCAAACAATAACTTTTTAACTATGTAGTCAAAAGTTATGAAAATTGTTAGGCCTTAAAGCTACTCCCTGAGCACATGTTGTGTAAAATTTTTAAGAAAAAAATAAAAATTTCATTTGTAGTGAGATGTCCCCAATTGCTATATTGCCAAAAAAAATGTTGTTTGAGACTTTAGAGATTAAGTTTGGTTATCTTTGATATTTTTTGTTTGAAATTAAAATTGCTTGAGGAGAATTTTTTTAAAGAAAATTAGCACAAAATATTTAGTAAATTTTACTTAGTTAAAAAAAATTACACTTAGAAAAAATATTGATGTTTCTATCTTTAAATTTTTTTATTTTTTGTGCACAAATTAATTGAAATTACAATTTCATCCAATTAAAAAATATTTAAAATTTTATATTTTTGATAAATTTCCAAATAGAATTTTTGTAAAATTATTATTTTTAATTCTAAAAATATTTTCTAAAATTTGACCCTATAAATTATTTCACATCTTGATATTGTCACCAAGAGGTTGAAGAAGTCAAAATTTATAATTTATTGTACAGCAAGTCTGATTGACAAGAGCATTGGTCATCAATATTGGTTGAAGGACATGGGCACTTTTTGCCTCAAATTAACTAGACTACATATGTTACATAAATGATCAAAGAAATTCTTGAGTTTGTATATCTTTTGCTCATCTTGAATCTTGTTGTGTAAAAAGAAAGTGATGTTAGAGACCTATATTTTACGTTATTTTGGATAAATTCTCAAATCTATATATAACGTATAGCAATGAAGTTCAAATCTTCTTAGAAGGTTAGTTATATCTACCTAATATTTTAGGCTTTTCTTAGGATACCTTGTGTGGCTACTTAAAATCCTCAAGTGACTTCTTGAAACTATATACACAACATTTCAAAGCATCCTAGTAACTCGTAAGATTTCTCAATGAAATTTATCTAGTGCCCCTTAGATCTTTGTGCTGATAGAAATTTTTGAACCACTAAGAAATATAAAATGCTTTATGTTTATTTTTAATAATAAATTTTTTTGACCATAGTCATCTTATTTGGGATTATATAATGATCTAATACTATACATACAAAAGATCTAAACTATATTTCCTAAAGTTAGATTGGAACCATAAATTGATTGTCGAGGCCCTTCAACTTGTAGCCTTTTAAATCTAATACTTTAATGCCTAAATCACGTTTTCAATTTTTTGCATATATCTTTGTACAAATACATAATTACACACCTCAAAATTCAACATATTATTAAAAAAAGGACCATCTCTTAAGATTCAAAAATTCTTTTGAATTATAAAAAAAAATATTTGGATGAAACATTTGCTTGATGCACAATGTTCATCAACTATAATAAGGTATATTAACCTTGAAGTGCTCCAACATTCAATTTCTAGACAACTAACAAATTGAAACTCAAGTTTCATTCTCAATACTACTTGGATGAAAGTCATCATAATTGTGAAAATACTTTGTCAAGTTGTTATCCTATCTAATGGTTGGATTCAGTAATATTAGAGTAAATTTTTTTTTAAATTACAAGTGTGAAAGTATGTGAAGTGGTTGACCAAGCCAAAATTGCATTGACTCTAGTTCAAAATTGGATTTGCAAATTTGAGGTCATAGATTTAAAGAACAAAAAAATTTCAAAGAATCATCATGTGAAGAGAACCTAATTTCAAATCCATTCCAACAAATTGTACTCAAAAAGTCTAAATATGTGCAACAATAAAAAGACAACAATGGCTAATTCTTTCTTAATTTTAGGCATGGACAATGATAACATTTTGCTCGTAATCAAATTTAGAAGGAATTTTGAAATTTTCCTTTCAAAATTTATTACAAAATATCAGTAATAGCATTGGTGAATCTAACCATATGGATGAAATCTAAAACTCAAAATCTACAACTTTTATTTGTATATCAATTCCAAAATATTCTTTGAAATAGTACTTCTAAGGTAGAACTATCCATTACTACACAGATTTGCTATCTAGGTACTTTGGAGAAGCTATTTGTCAGCTCTCATATTTTTCAGAGATTGAATTGTTTGAGAGAAGTCAATTGCAAAAAGAATGAACACATTCTAATAGGATTTGAATTTTTTGTGATTTTTCAAAGCTGAAATGATAAACTGTGAATAGACCCTTGTTGAAGCATGACCAAACCATTGTTGAAGCGTGGGCTGATGTGTCCGCTTCCCAAGTGCATTGCTATCATGGTGGAGAATTAATAAGATTGTGGTAATAGATGGGTTAATGATGGAAATGGGGAACCTGTAGGTGGCAGAATTGGGTAATTGGTGGTACTAGACCATTGTTGAAGCGTGGGCTGATGTGTCTACTCCCCAAGTGCATTACCATCATGGTAAAGAATTAGTAAGTTTGTGGTAATCGATGGGTTAGTGACGAAAATGGGAGGAACTTGTAGGTGGTGGAATTGGGTAATTGGTGGTACTGGGCAGTTCCACCTTATTCTTCAAGAAACTTTATTAAAAAATTGTGCCTCAATTGCTTGGAATTTAAAACTATAAAGCTAACACTACACTGAAATTGGTAAATAGTGTTGAGTGATAATTAGTGTTGTAATGAATTGGATCATAGCCTTAACTTATTATATTACCATTCCAACTTCTATATTTTGTTCCCATCTAACACTAAGTGCACTCTCGTAGAAATGTTAAAATGACCAAATTTTACTATAGAGCTAAAAAAGTGTTAGAATGAGTAAATAATGTGCTAACACTAACCTTGCAAATCACAATTAGTGTTATTGTTGACAATTACTGTAGCCAACACTATTTACTAAATTTTAGTGTAGTTAATGATGGCAAGTAGTCCTACCTCAATATAAAAGTTTCAATGCACAAATGAACGATTCAGGATGCTTGTAAATAAATTTCCGGGTATCTTTCTCATGCATCTATTAAAACAATCTCAAATTTGCAAACACAGGCACACATGATATTATGGAAAACTGGCATTTCCTTGGTAGCTCCAAGCACGAAGTAAAAATCCCTGACTAAACTAGCGCTCACAGATAGAAATATAGTGAACTTGGGAGCCCGGCCTCACTGTTGGGCAAAGCTGAAAGGGCATTGATTTCTTCTGAAAAAAAGTTGCTGCTTGGCCTAGTTGGCCACCCTGGAGTAAATAAAAATAAATCCGTCAAGAACTAAATCAGAATAAAACCAAATTTTTTAAGAATGTATGCAAAGCATACATACATTCTATGGCAACAATTTGCAATACATGTGTTAACAGTCACATCACTTAATGCTTCCTTGAAACCAAAGGCAAAAATCATTGCAGTGGACAACCTCCAGCAGTATCATAGAAAGAAACTCGGCAACCCCCCAAATAAACAACCACGGTTCCAAAGAAGAAGAGCAAAAGAGAGCTGTCATTGTGTTCCAAGCAGTATCAAGAGCTATGAATCCTTTTGTGTTCAAAAAAATTCAACCATGAATCCAATATATGCTCACCCTGAAACTCGCAATGCTGCATACCGTAAGTCTTCTGCAATGAGAATTGCAATTTCGGGCAGGAGGGATATCAACTGGCACTCACTGGGATTGATGGAAAAGAATGTGATATGAAATAATTATAATATTGCTGCGACACGAACTGAATAACCGCAACGAAAAGGAAAGGCTTTGATTGATTGATTTAAGCACACTTTCTTTGAGTGTGCGCCTACGATACTCCTCCATCCTTTGAAGTCCTTGGAAACAGAGTGCTAATATGTGGCGCAGGATCAACATCATCGTTGGAACAGCTTGTCAAGAAATGAAAACAAAGATATTGATCCCGAGTTGGGAATAATAAGGTTTTAGCGAAGGGGCGTCGTGTGCTGCTCCATGTCCTTCCATGCTCCTACTCAATTCAATCGCTACCCATGGACATAAAATTCTAGAGCAGTGTTGCCCGTCCACCTTGTTCACTGTGGCTGCACTATGGTTGGCAATAACTACGTTTCCCTAGAGGGTATGGCGGAGTACCAGCGCCATCCTTGTTGGAACTCCAGATGTAGTTGGATCTCTGATTCTCTGCCACAGAACGAGATCTCAAGCATCTTGGATACCCCAACTCTTCGTCGAATTCGCAAACTGGTCGGAAGCTCGTTTCGAGAACGGAATCGGATGAACCCTCCTACGCCCCATCCTCAAGAAAAATTCAGAGGCAATCGACGTTCGCGTGCTTAGAGTGCAAACCCTTGCAGCCACGTTTCGTTTTTCCCTTTCACGAAGTTCTGTTTCTTCAAAAACTCCAGATACTCTCCCCACGTGAAGCTTTTGTACCTCCGTTTGTGGTCTGATTCCACCAGCTGCTGTGGAGCGGAGATCAGGGTCTCAGGCGGAGGCGAGTAGAAGAACACAAGGGATAGACGGGGCTCCATTCCATTCAGCACCGCCCTGTGCTCCACACTTTTGAACCTTCCATTCGTCCATGCCTGCAGACTATCCCCCACATTCACCACAATCGCCCCACGCCGAGGCTTAACAGCAATCCACTTCCCGTCCTTGCACACCTGCAATCCGCCCACTTGGCATTGATGGAGAAGCGTCAGCGTGTAAGGGTCCGTGTGAGCGCCTAAACCAAGAGTGCGATCAGGGGTGGGACACGCGGGATAGTAATTCAAGCGCGCCATAGACTGGCAGGGATTCATGAACTGGGCAAACGTCTCGGGATCCAAGCCCAACCCGAGTGCACAAAGCTCCAGAGTCAGCTTGGCCAAGCTTTCGACGCCCGTGCAGAAAGCTTCCAGTGCGGAATTGAAGTCGTGAAAGGCTTGACCCTCAAGGAGCAGCTGCGCTTGCTCCCGGATATTGGACCGCGGCGACCAGCTGCATTGGAAGCGCTCCATCCAAGGTCGGCCCGCGTACTTGAACCCCGCGGTGTTCAACCCATATCCGAAGACAGTGCTGGCGTTCGCAGTCTCCAGAGTCTGAGCTCGCTGCTTAAGCTCCAGGGGCTGCTCGAAGAAGCGTCGGGATTGCTCTCGGACGGCGTCCAAATCGGAGATGGGGATGCCGTGGTTGACGAGCTGGAAAAAACCCCAATCCGTGCACGCGGTGGCGATCCGAGTGGCCACTTTGAGCTTCGTCTCGGGATTTCCGTCGTGGAGGCAGGAGAGGTCGATGACGGGAAGCTCCCGATCTCGGCGGTAGTCGTTGTGGGGAATGGTGGGACGATCCTCCTCGGGCCAGACGAAATCGGCCAAGTCTTGGGAGCCTTGGCTTAGCAGGGACTGCAAGGGGCTCTGCGCCGCGGGGGTGATGGACGCCGCGCGGATGAGCGAAAACGGGTGCTCCGCCATGGTTACAACAACGAAGACCTCCCCAGAAAAGGAACAGAGTGAAAAAAAACCCGGGAAAAATCAAGAAACAGAGTGATAGTCCTGAGAGATCTTCAAACGCAGGATCCTTTCGGCACGTCCTCAGTGGTGACCTCTCACGGTCCCTGGAACATTTGCTTCAAACCCATCACCCCGGAACAGCACTCTCCACAGTGATTGCTACAGTGAATCTCCAGGCCATCACCGCTTCTGGGAAACGGAGCTCAAAGCGGCAGAGTAAAGATTCTTATAGCGTTGAATTCACAAAACAGGCCCCCAACTGAAATCGAAATTACTCCCCTTTTCACGCAACCGCCCTAGCAGATCACACCACATCACATCACATCACAGGAAGAAGAAAGCGTGTCCCCACCCCACTTCACGATTCTCACACTGCATCCGATCCATGGCAATCCCACCCGACGGTTCCTAATCTGATCGAGCCTTCACTGAATATCCTTTCTCCCGCCCAAGGGACCAGCTTCGACATTCCAGGAAATTGTGAGCCAGGGGCTCCGACCAAGTCCACTAATGCGGGACCGCCATCACCAGAGTCGGCATCTCAGTTTCATTAGTCATCGAGATCCCCACTTTGCAACCCACAGAGTTCCACTCGTTGCAAGTTGACCTGAAAGGAGGAAGCTTCACCTCATATACAGTATTCGACCACAGACTCCACACAGTACGTCCAGTCCTACGACAACTGAAGATAACGAATTTTATGATGGACGCTCGGAGACTGACGAAGCTTGAAGCGTGACTTGAAGCTGAGCTGAAGCTGAAGCAGTCCCAACGTCGCTGCAGGAGAGATGCGAGGATTGCATGGAAGTTGGGGAAATAGAATGGAGCTGCTGCTGCAGTAGAAAGGCAGGCAGGCAGGCAGATCTGTCTACGAGTTTGGAGTGGCTGAGACTCTTTCAGTTGGGCTTAGCTGGAGAGTGATGACGACGAGCGTTGATGGTGGTCCAGGCCCCACGTGCTGACCCGCCGCGTCACTTTGCTTCGGAACCCAACAAACAGTATCCGGCGCAGCAGTTCCCATAGGCTGTGGTATCCGGCGCAGCAGTTCCTTGCTTGGCTTCTCCGCTCGTCAGGGCCCCAGGAACATGGCTTTGGCCCCAGAAAAACAAACAATAGAAAAAGCATCAGAAAAAACATGCAAGAATGATCAAGTATTCATTAGAAAAAGAGTATATGCATGCATAAAGCAAGAAGAGAGAGAGAGAATATGAGTAGTTTTTCTCTATTACTCATTCACAGAATTCCTATCTATTCCCTAGTTCACTATCAAACCATGATGAGGAGGTCTCAAAAAAAACAAAAAAGAACATGATGAGTTTCAAGATAATAGTATATTTCTTGACACCCTTGCTTGCTCGACATAATATATATGACATTACACATGGTGATTTTCGTAATCTCAGAAGATATACGTGGTTGTTGCCTCATTAAAACCTTATCTGGGAAAAAAACCCATGATGAGTTGGAGAGCGTATTAAGATAATAATATATTTCTTGACACCCTTGCTTGCTCGACATAATATATATGATGTTACACATGGTGATTTCCATAATTTCAGAAGATATACGTGGTTGTTGCCTCATTAAAACCTTATCTGGGGAAAATCTTGATTATGGTCAAGGATAAAATCACAAATGAAGGAGAAAGAGTATTGTACCTTTACCAATCCATTCTCATGGTAAAACCCAATAGAAAACATCCATGGAAGGATAGCAAAGGGTTTCTACAATAAATATTGATTGAATTTTTTGTTTTAAAATATTGAGTCGCTTGCATTTCAATGCTATGAATAAGTTGATGATGGATATATAATGGAAGAGCCTTGGTAAAAGGATTAGCAAGATTATTTGTTGATATAATTTTCTTCATTTCAAGTGTTCGCTCTACAATCAAATCATGGGTATAAATAAAATATTTTGAATTAATATGTTTAGTTTAATCACCTTTAACAAAACCCATTTGCATTTGTGTAAAGCAGTTGGAGAATCATCATGTGGTAATTCACAATTTGTTCAAATGAATTTATTAATTGATCTTAATCAAATGCATTGCTAAGATACTTCATATAAAACAATATTTTCTTCATGATTGGATGATGTTGTTATTGTTTGTTTTACTAATTTCCAAGATATTGTAGTTTCATATTGTAAAAAAACATAGTGAGTTTGAATTTGACCGTTGCATGGTCAGATTTATAACCAACATTTGCATATCCAATTAATTTGGAATCTACCAATCGAGTATAATATAATCCCAAATCTTCGGTTCCTTTCAAATAACAAAAAAGGTGTTTAATACCATTCCAATGTTGTAATGTGAAACAAACATTATGCTTAACAACGACACTAATTGCAAATAAGACCATATTCGTTATATTGAGACTTTTTATAGTCTCGTTTTTATCTTTAATTCAAAGATAAACCATTTTATTTCTTTACTAGTATTTTTTTATAAATAGATAACAACACCAACTTTTAGAATTTTATTTTAGAATTTTATTTTAGAATCACTATTTGAGCATTATTCATTCTTAATTTCAATTATTATTTTTGTAAATGAATTTATAATATCTAGCATTTTGTCTCAAAATTTGCAAAAAGTCTCAATATAACAAATATGACCTTAAATGCAATATCATACCTTAAACATGTAGCCAAATACAAAAGTATTTTGATCGTAGCACTACAACAATGGTAGTGTTTTATGACTGCAGAATTATGACTGAGGATGACTAGCGACTGCTTGCAGTCATATTCTTGAAGGCCAATACTTTGGGGAGAAATATAACTGCAAAATATGACTACCAGTCATTTTTACGCCTTGTACTTCACAAGTGTATACTATACGGCCATTAGGAATACCAAAGTAATTCATAGGGAACATAGGGAACATGTTTGGGAACGTTGAATCATATTATCAATTATATTTTCATAGTAGTGAATTTTTTTTTGTTTTGGGCAATTCAAAAAAAATACGGGCAATTTAAAAAAATATATAAATAAACCATCATTTAAAATTTTGAAATCCTAGTCACCTACTTTTTCAGATTTTGAATTTTAGTCACCACTTTTTTAGTGTTTTGAGACTCTAGCTATTATTTTTTTAGGGTTTTAGAACCCTAGCTGCCACTTTTTAGGGTTTTGAAACCCTAGCCGTCACTTCTTGTGATTCTTCTTCCTTACCTTCTATTGTCTCTTAGCTCTCATTTGTTGTTGTTTTTTATTGCATCTCAACTCTTGTTTCTTGTTGTTCTTTACTTCATGTTTCTTGCTTCTTATTGTTGCATCTAAATTCTTTTTTTTTCTTGCATTTGAACTCTTTTTTCTTTTTAGTTCTTGTTTTGTAATTCTTGTTTTGTAATTCTTGCTTCTTATTTTGTAATTCTTGCTTCTTATTTCTTCTTGTTGCATTTACATTCTCATTTTTTGTTGTTTCTTGTTATGTCTTAGTTGATGCTTTTTGTTTCTTCTTGTGTCTTAGTTGTTGCTTCTTATTTCCTCTTATGTCTTAATTGTTACTTCATGTTGTGTCTTAGTTGTTGTTTCTTGTTTTGTGTTTCTTGTTGTGTCTTAGTTGTTATTTCTTGTTTCTTGTTGTGTTTTAGTTGTTGCTTCTTGTTTCTTGTTGTGTCTTAGTTGTTGCTTAGTTGTTGCTTCTTATTTCTTGTTGCATTTTAACTTTTACTTCTTGTTATTTCTTAATACTTATCTTTTTTTTCTTGTTTCCTCTATCATCAATCTTATTCTTCCTATCCTAAACTTGAGCTACATATTTTGTGTTGTTATAAGCCTTTTAAGGTTAAGCTTTGTTGTTCAATCACTAAAAATTAACCTCTCATTTCTTTAATTGTATATGCAGGCACCAAAAGTTAAAACAAAAACATTAGAAGCTATTTACAACCCAATGAAGCCATCTTCACATTATTGTAAGGATTGTAGGCCTTATTGGATTGTGTGAATGATTCATTGTGATATATATATTTTGTATTAGTGACTAATAAATGTCAATGAAGATAGTTGTATTTGTTCTTGCATTCTCCTTCTTTAATATGATTATCTCTCATATATCTCTAAAATCATATATTATGTATTCATTTTTAATTGTATGAGGCTTTTTATTCAATTGTCAAATCATCTTGATGTATAATAATTATATATCATGTTCATTTAAAATGCATTAAAAATGTGATTGTAGTTAGTAATATGACTAACGAGAGTCGTATTCTACATCATTCAAAAATATGACTCATGAGAATCATTTTTTACATTAACAAGAATATGACTCACCGTAATCATATTCCACATTACTGCAAAATATGACTCACCCTAGTTATATTCCATGTAACCAAAAAATATGACTCACCGCAGTCATATTCCATGTTACTGCAAAATATGACTCACCATAGTCATATTCCACATTACTGCAAAATATGACTCACCGCAGTCATATTCCATGTTACTACAAAATATGATTCACCGCAGTCATATTCCACATTACTGCAAAATATGACTCACCGCAGTCATATTCCATGTTACTGCAAAATATGACTCACCACAGTCATATTCCACGTCATCAAAAAATATGACTCATCGCAGTCATATTCCACGTCATCAAAAAATATGACTCATTGCAGTCATATTCTACGTCATCAAAAAAATATGACTCGACATAGTCATATTCTACGTAGGATTTTTTTATTTGTTTAGGCAACCCAAGAAAAAGTCAAAAAAACCCTACGATAGTCAAAGTATACGCCTAGTTGGCATACTATGGCTAAAAATGGGTATTTATACCCCTCAACCCATATGACTACCAATATGACTGATGTCTGAAGCGACTGCTTCTAAATGACTGGAGTCAGTCATATTCCGAGTCATCTACAGTGATTTCTGCGTGAGTCATATTTTTGGATTTTACGACTCACTGCAGTCATATTTTGCAGTCATAAAACACTGCTTTTGTTGTAGTGTAGCAAGGTATGGATATTGTTTATTAAGTAGTTCCTTCTCCTCCTCGCAAAGGCAATAAGGACCATTACTTTTGTTACTATGAGCAACTATAGGTGTAGAAAATGAATAGGCATCAATCACATTGAATCTTTTTCAAATTTGGCTAATATAAATCATTTGTGAAAGAAAAATGCTACCATCTTTTAAGTAAAGAACTTGTAGGCCAATGCAAAATGTAGTTTTGTTAAACAATTTCATCTCAAACTTGCAAACAAGGAGTTCAGTTGCTCCAAGATATGCAAATTTAGTACCCACAAGGTTCAAATCATCAATATATATTGCAATGGCACTACTAGAAAATTTCGTATTTCTGTTGTTTTGGTCACGTTGATCCGGTCAAAATCTGATAGAAATCTGTTGGTTTCAATAGATTTCTGTCAGATTTTGACTGGATCAACGTGACCAAAACAATAGAAAAATGAAATTTTCTAGTAGTGTGATCACAAATCCATATGTATCTTATTTAATATAAAGATATGAAAGCAATGGTTCATTTATAAAGTAACTCTCAATAATATAGACTTGCAATTGCTAATACCACATACATCTAAATTGCTTAAAATCATATAATGCTCGTTATAATTTGATGTCATGATGTTTGCTTAGAATGGCTTAGCTTAACTAGTGGTTTTAAGATGAAGTAGAATTTTCATGTAAATAAGAGCATCAAGGGAGTCATATAAATAAACAATATTACATCTATGAGACACATCTCAAAGATGGTATGTATAGCTATTCTAATAAAATATTGAAAAGTAATAGAATCTATAACTGGTGAATACATAAAATTATAATGAATGCCAAACTTTTGTATAAAACCTTGAGCAACGAGATGAGCTTTGTAATGGATAATTTGACTTTTTTTCATTGTGTTTGTGTACAATGACAAATTTGAATTTAAGTGGTTGAGAAGAGAGATTGTTCATAATAGATCCAAAGACCTATCTTTTATGTAAAGAAGAATATTTCTCCTCGATAACAACTTTTCACTTTGGCCAATCAGAGCGACACGTTGCTTCTTTAATAGTATTTGATTTGGAATCATCTTTCTCGCAAGAAAGACGTTTTGCAATCATGCAAATAAATGATTCATCTATTTCTATTGTTATCATGATTCAAATATCACATGTACTATAGTACATCATAAATAATTTTATATTTAACTTAAATTTTTCTTACTTATAAACAAAAAAATTCTTTTAAGACTTGTAGTGATATTAAATGTAGATTGGTAGTTAAACATAAGTGGTCCCTTAAAATTAGCAATATTTGTTGTAGGCATAGAAGAATTAAAAGTATCAATCATTGCCTTGCGTTTGTGTGATTGTTTATTAGGTCCACAAGTTTGTTTGCCCGTTGGTTGAAACATTGTTGAAAAATCAAAATTGAAATAGTTTATGACATTGAAATTCAAGTATGGACATTCTAAGTTTTATTTAATGGAGTTTTGGTAATTTTTGGTGCATCAATAAAGCCATCAAATATTTGATCCACAATTTCTTACAAAATTTTGGCAACCTCAGTTTTAGCCAAAGATATTCTAAGATCAAAATTCAAAGTAAAAGTCTTAGGAGTCTTGAACATAAGGCCCTTAGAGTGCTTTGGAATAGATGCTACTACTTTTAAAAATGAAACAAGGCGTGTAGGCCCCAAAGAATCACCTAAAAAACAATTCTATATGTTTGTATTATAACAAAAGCATCCTAAATAATACCTTTTGAACGTAAATATTTAAATTTAGAATCTTTATAAAGATTTCTTTTTACTATGTTATAGCCATTTTTCAAATATTTGGAGTATGCATTTACACCGGGATTAACCTATGTCTTGTTATCTAGAGTAATAGAAAAAAATATATTATATTATCTAAAAAATTCACAGTAGAGGACTTTAACCTAGTGAAATGCATTATTAAATATCATAAAGACTAATACTAGGATTAAATATTATAAATGCAATGAATTATGTTGAATTGAAGCTTAACCCTAAAGGACCATTGTCCCTTCGAGGGACAAATTGGATTTTGGAAGGTACCTATGGGCTGAAATTTTGTCATGATTTTTTGAAATTTTTTTTGAAGATAGAAAAACTGATGATCTTTGTGGGAATATAATTTTTTTCACATTCGGTGCTTGGAAACAAAAGTTATGACCAAATAAGCTCAAAACAAGCAGTTCGGGCAGCAAAACAAAATTTGCAAAATTTTGAATTTTTTTTTTTGAATTTTTTTCTCTTTAGATTATATTTTTGTCTACATGGGAAGCTTTGATTCATTCCATTTGGACTTATTATTAGAAAGTTATGGACAATCTTGCTTTTTGGGTAGTTAGAGCATCTTCCTGAAAAAATAACTTCTAGAATTCATTTTTGAATGCAATTCTTACAATTTTTCTAAAGAAAAAATATTAAATGATTTTGTTTGCTTGCTAGAACAATCTCACCATTGGGATTAGTGCATTTTAATTCCATCTTAAAGATATTAATAATTTAGATTTTCCTTCTTTCTCATACCTACTTCTACTTAACAATTTTTTTAAGCATGAAAATTAAGTTTCTTTTTAAAATTTGTTTCCCCTAAACTCTCAACTCAATTCACACAATAAGGATTTAAAGCTCAAAACTCTATAGTGCAAAAAATTTAAGTTAAAAAAGTTCAAAGCCAAATAATCTAGTCCCGCAAGGTGTTGAAAAAATTGTTTTTTTCACTTTAAACGCAGATATCTTTTAATCTATGTGGTCAAAATTTCTGAAATTTTTTACACATATTTTCATACTAGTAAGGTATAAGATCCTAAAGTTGGATGTGCAGAAAAAATAATTTTCAAATTTTTTTACTCTTTGCTACAGAAATGGCAGTTTTGAGTGTTTTTTGGCAAAAATAAGGCCTTGGTCCTTTAGGGGTTGAATTAAAAAAGAAGGAAAATTGAATTTTCTTAGTTTTAGCATTGCTAGAAAGATCAAAAATGGCTTTTAGATAATTTTGAATTATTTCTTGGAAGAACACAAAATGATGAACTTCACTCAATTTTGATTGAGAAGCATTAATATTTCATGATAATTGTATCCTAATTTTTTGATAAACATCTGAAATTCTATAATATAACATTAAGATTAGTTACAATAACAATGACATAAAAAATCCTTAAAATTTTTGAGCATTTTGCAAGCTCCCATGAGAACTAGATGTACAAATCTTTGCAGAATTTTGAGATTCAAGTGATTGCATTGAGAAGTGTGGAAAGACATTGGAGAGCACACCAACCCTGCAATAACTTAGTAATTGGAAAAGTGTCTCATATTGTGAGACAAAACCGATCTCACACTTTACACTAGAGCAGAGGGTCATTTGCATTCATGGTGTTTGTATGCAAGCTAGGTCAAATTTGTAATCTCTTTTGCAATTTCTAAGTTCTGTAGGATCTTGTACCTAATTTAAATGTTTACTTCTTCACCAATTCTTAAAGTTTAATTCTTTTATAACTCCAAAATCATAATGTTCATAGTAGTGCAATAAGCTTTTTTTTCCCAAATTGTTTTAGTGCACTGTGAAGAGTGCAACAACATTCATGCGCCTCCAGAATATTCATGGCACGACTTATGGCATCTTTTTGTCAAGACATTGTACAATCAGTTCTTCCTCTTGTCTGAGTAGTAAAACTATCTAGCAACTATCTAAATTGCAACCGAGTAACCATTGCCTGCAACCTCGGCATACAAAAGATACTATCAATTGAGCTATGTTGAAGCAATGGAAGTTGTAAGCATCGAGTTTTGTAGGTACTTTTTTGCAACAGTTGCAAGTAAAGCTGCTCCGTAGTCTGTATGGGAGAACTTCTTAATCCAATAAGTTGAAGAATGAGATGAGGCCAATGCATCCAGCTTTGGGTCCTTGGTGCCAACCATCATGTATGCACTTGGAATCTTTTCCAAGAAAAAAGCGAAGTCTTCTGCTCCCATCATAGGTAATTGTCATTCTACATTCTTCTCACCCAATAGCTTCACGGCCACATCACACATTAGTTTGTATTCTACGTCTGTACATGCTGTCACGGGATAAAAGGGTTTTTCTTTCTCCATGAAATCAACAATGGCACATCTATACACGGTTGTTTGTCCCTCTATAACCTACTTGATTCAATGTAGACATCAGAGACATACTTGAAGGAAGTCTATGTTGAATCTTGACACGATCAATCCAAATGGCCCACAAACACCACTTCTGATCGTATGGGAATAAAAATATATCATTTACCAAGCTCTAAGGTGTGTAACAAAATGGACCAATCGGGGGTGTTAGAGTTTAGAAACTCTCCTTCAAGAATGGAAACAATTTAGGCAACGCCACTCTAGTTCCCAAGGGGCCTAGTACTTTGATGAGATGGAAATTTAGAGCCAGAATCCTACAAGGCTAGAACTGGAAAGAAATGGCAGAGTCAGGTGCCTGAAACAAGGAATTGTACCGCCCCTAATCGAAACAACAAATCATATCCACTATTTGGAAAGATAGGAAACTAGAAATCAGTTCTAAGAACGAAGATGAGATCCCAAAATGGACACTCTCTTTCGAGATTGGACACATAGCGGCTAGAAGACAAAGACTAGTCACAAACCTTTTGAATGCGCCTCTTTCGGATTTGGAAGCTCTCAGGCAACAATATTCAAAATGCACCACCTAGTGTCACTATCTCAGCTATCACATTGAATGCTTCCTGCCCTAAAATGTGGCCACTATCACCACCTGAAAAACATACCGGTCAAAAGAAATTCAAACTGTTTTCAAGAAAATCAATGCGGCAAAATGAAGGGTAAAATATTCCTTAGGAGAAAATAGGGAATTGGACCTACAAATCAAGAGAATTGACTCCATGGGATATTATATGTTGTAAACTTTGAACTATAGCAGCGTCGACCACAATTGGGTCCCTCATAGCGTGAGGCACTACCGCATGCCCATTGTGCCCTTGAATGTGTATCTGGAAGAATCCACAGGCCGCCGTCAGAGCACCGGGCGTGTCACCCATAGCGCCTATGGAGTGATCAACATTCACATGGATGCCAAAAATGGCACTAGTAGACCCAAGAGCGCCTTTCTCCACCATGTGCTTGGCCCCAACGGGACCCTCCTCATCCGACTAGAAGATTAGCATTACGGAATCCTGTTGATCGCCATGTCCAAGAAAAATCACTTTACGAATATCAAATACATTGCAACAATGCCGTACAAACCAACTTGAGAGAAAAAAGTATAGGACACAAAAACCATTAGGACCTCATTTTGTCTATGATACCAACCCCCTCTTCCAATACACTTGGTTGGCCATCAATTACCAAGTTGTTATGGCCAACTTGGTCAATGGCCATTGATCGAGAATGGAATTCGAATTGTCTATTGTCTCCTGAACAGTGGTCTACAAACCTCCTCTTTTGAAATGATTTCATACAAAATCACAATACATTGATTGAGAAAAACCAGATCCCAAGAGAGTTTGGCTCTTGCAGTATCCAAGGTGCTATCTCTAGTGAACTCAATTGAAAGATCTCTCAATGAAAACACAATCTACAAATAGGATAAATTGCTCAAAGTAACAGAACGAGTATCCTAAAGCTGAGTAGGGAATTGGTGGTAAAGAGCTCACTAGTAAAGTGCTGCGATGCTTTTGGAGGAGGCAAGCGGCTCCAAGAAGCATGGCTATATGCACATCATGACCACACGCGTGCATCTTCCTAGACACTTTGCTCTTGTGCTCCCACATGACCTCTTCCTACATAGAGGGCTCCAAAAATGTTAGTGGCCTTGAACTGTCTTTGAAAAAAGAAGTAAATGTCACATTGATCACTTCAAAAGGGTCACTTCACTGTGAGGAGACTCATTGAAACACAAGCATGGAGTTGAAAGTAGGTGAATGAATGCTAATTTAAGTTGTGGTACTTGAAATTACGACAGAGAGTCTGATGAGCTACCAAGAATTAGATGTTGATTGGTGAATTTTGTTTTGATTGTGGGGAGTAGTGGGAATCCATTTATGAATAGGGAGGCTTATTTTCATGAAAGAAGAATACAGAGACTACTTACTTTTCACTTCAAAAAATCATAATTAATTGTGCAAGGGCCCAAAAAATAGTTGAAAAAATGTAGTCTACATCATTCCGTCTAGTCTTCAAAAAGAAATGCAATCCTAAAAAAATTGAGGAAGAGAAATTGTCATTCTTGCTTAAAGTGACAATAAAAGCACCCTCTCCTTGAATTCAAACCTCTTTCAGGTTGAAGCTCCTAATGGAACACCAATTCTTGATGACTGCAAGCCTAAACTGCTAAAATCTCACCTCAAATACACTCAGGCTTGTGAATCTACAAATCCACAATCCTTCAGCTTCAAGCACTGATAGAACAATTCTAGAAATAGCAGGAATGACTAATTCAGATGCATTTTATGTACCAAAACACATTCTCTACCTTGATTCAGACTTCTTCAAGAAGGAATCTAATAAAAGAACACTAATTCTTGATGAACGCAATACTAAATCCTAAATTCTCACCAAGAAACACATAATAGCTAATTTATCTTTAATCAGAGACAGGACTAACACAAGAAGCATCCTGCACAACAAATTCAAACTCAGCCTCATCATGAGAATTGGATCCAACAATACCTAGATAGGAAGAGCATCCATGTTAACCTACAAGGCCACAATCGGACCCACACCTTCACCAACAATGGTAGCAATCACACTCGTGTTTGCTACGGAAAATTGATACTCCACACCTAAATTCTCTAGCTCCTCCTGCACCGCCCGGCTCGTTTCGTGCTCTTCAAAGACCAATTCCAGATGGGAGTGGATGCGGCGTCGCAAGTCTTACCATGTGTTCCAAAGCGCTGTTGAATTTCCCCGTCAAGGGAGCGTAAGTGTCTCCTCACGGGGCCTATAAAAATGTCTTCTTTAAATTGGCAATTAGTTAAATGAACATGTAACAATGTATAAGTTGATAGGTTGATATAACAAATAATACTTGAAAAATCATACCCAACATAGATGCTTTCTTATTGATGAATTCTAATGATGTATTGATGTGGCATTGAGGTTCCAAAATTGAATCCATACACAACAACTAAAAACTCTTAGGTGAGATACATTAGAAACACATCCCAAAAAAAGTTGTTGTGAAGAAGTAATTTTCAAAAATAAAAGACTTAATTGAATGAAAGTTGCAGCATGTAAAATTGCATGTCTCCACATATATGCAGACAACTTTGTTTGAAGAAGTAGTGGTCTTGTAATAAATTGAATTCTTTTGATAAGAAACTCTGTTAGTCTATTTTGAGCATGTTCGTATGGAACTGAATAAGTCAAATTAATCAATTCCTATTACAGTACAATAATCTTCAAAAGATCATGATTGAAATTCTTTAGCATTATCTATACTTAGTATTTTGATTGGATAATCAAGAAAATGAGCCCTAAAACAAATCAATATTGAAAGTAAATTGACAAATGCCAAATTTATTATTGATAATAGTGAAACATGTGATTGTTTGCCTGATGCATCAACCAAAATCAAAAAATATCACAATGGTTCAGACATGGGATTAATTGAACTATAAATATCACCATGTAGTCTTGAAAGTATAAGTGATAATTTGTAAGGAAATTTTTATAAAGATGATTTGCAATTAATTTGCCTTGTACGTATATTTGGCATAAAGTCATAGAATTGTCATAATTATAAATTGTGTTCAACAATACATGGAATAATTTTTCTAATTGAAGTAGAGTCTAGATGACTCAATTTTCTATGCCAAAATGAAACTTTATTAACTTTAGAAGATAAAACATAGTTAGATACAATTGGTAGTTGAATCACAATTCAACATAAACCATTTGCCACAGCAAAGGCAATTTCTACTACTTTATTATCCTGTACAAAATCAGAGATTCTTGCCTACCTAAAATTTTGGTTAAGAAATGAACTTATTAATGCGTACATCTCAATAGTTCATCAAGCTTTGAGGCACAAAGAGAGAAAATATAGTACACATGCATGTAATGGTAGTATCCTTAAATAATATCACCTTTATTAGTCCTTAGAAACAAAATACATTCAATCCAACCATAGTCATCAAATTTTTTATTTGCCAAGTTGAAAGATTATTTTCATTAAAAAAATTCTTATCTCTTAAGATTATATGTATAGTTGCAAAATCAAAGAGCACATTACAAGACTCATTAGTAGAAATATCTTCAACAAAATGAGTTTCAAAGTTTTTAATTCCATGAGTTTCAAAGCCTTCAACTCCAAATAGATCCATAGACGCATCTATGGTGTGAATTTCTTGAGTTTGAGTTCTAAACTTCTTATATTCTTGAAATATCTTTACAAAATATTTTAATGTTCAGCAAATATTTGCTAAATGGACCACTTTAACACATTACATTGTGACAAAAACACATCTTGGATGGACACTTACCATGAGTGTTAATAGAAGTAGTATTCTTCTTTCTTGCTTGTTACTTATCAAGACTATAGCTACTAAAATGTTTATAACAATTTTTTCCATGTTTATATGCCTTAGCTTTAACATTAGAAACTTTGGCAACATAGGACTTAAGAAACATAATTTCAACTAGACGGGCCTCTATGTTGTACAAAAAGAGTTTATTTTACTTTTCAGCAAGAAGTAACAAAGATTTGAAATCTGAGTAGTTCTCAAATTTCATATATTTGTATTTCTATGCAAGTACAACAAAGACTGGTGAAAATGTTGAGAGAATTTTCTCAATCATTTCCTTCTTGGTAATGATCTAACCACACAATATTATACAATACAGTTCATTGTTCAAAGAAACAAGTATTGAAAAATCCAAAACTTATAAATGAGTTCAATTATAAAAAGTTTTAGAAACTAGGAAGGAAGATAATTTTTTGGTGATTAAAATTTGAGTTTATATCAAAGCTCATTTAGATTTTCAAGTTCCAAATATTGATCCTGTAAAGATGGAACAAGATGGCGACAAAGTAAAAGCAAAGTATTCTAAGAAATAGAGGTGAAAACGGAGGTACTTATAGGTGTCAAACTATCAAAAGTAATACAATCTAATAATTGCTCTGCAAATGTATGTGCATTTGCAGTTTTCGCCCACAATAAATAATTAGTGCCATTAGTTGCTAATTGTGGAAAAAGAAGAAGCTGAAGTCTTGGTGGTTCAATAATGGTAGTAGCTACAAAGATTGTTATAAAAGTAGTGACTAAAAATGGCGAAGTACTCATGATAGAAAAAAAATGATTTATAATAAAAATTGAAAATTAAGGTTTGAAATGAAATAAAAAATAAGGATGAGAATGAAGATAAAGATAAAGAAAAAATAAAAATAAAATAAAAGTAATGATAAAGATAAAGAAAATATGAATAAATTAAAAAATACATAAAAAAATAAAAATGTTAAAATATTAAAAATAAAAACAAAAATAAAAAATAAAAAATAATGGGATTTGGAGAGACTATAGAGAAGGAACTAAAGGGGTGTATAAAGAAGGTAGAGGCAAAGACGATTGAGCGCAAAAGAAGTGTAAGCAGAGAAGAGAGGGACAGTGAATGGAAGGGGGTAGTAGAAGGAAGGGGATAGAGGGGAGCTGCATAAGGCAAAGCATATGATAGAGGCCGAGTGGACTATAGAGAAAGGGGAAAGGTTGCAAAACCTCTTCTAAAAAAAATCCAAAGTGGAACTTCAAAACTAAAACTAAAAGCATGAGATTGTACGAACAAAAGCATAAGAGCGTGCTGATAATATACTGCATATACAAATCTAAACAAACCACAAAAGGTAGCAACCAAACAATATACACAAGAATGATAAAATATTCATTAGAAGAAAAGTATGTACATAAAACAAAAAGAGAGAAGATGTTGGAGAATACATTAAGATAATAATATATTTCTCAACAGTTTTCACGCATTAGTTGTACTTTTCTAGAAAGCAAGACTTGAATATGTATCTGTCCCGTTCCAATTGCTAGACATCAAATAAAAGCTCTATTGAAAGGAGATATACTCAAATACAGAACATGTGTAATAACATAGAACAGATGACGTGAAACTTGAGTTAGTAGCTTCACCCAACAAAACATTACACCTTCTTCACCAAGCAAACAAAGAACCAAAATGAGAATCAGAAGGAGAAGTTGGTAAGAAAAATAAGAGCCAATGGGGAATAGTTCTAGGCGGGGGTGTGACACCCCTTTTCTATTGTATGCAAAGTGAATGGAAAATACACAATGAAATTTATTAGTACAAAACATGTAACCGATGCCAAACACAAGATTAGGATGGAGAGCAAGAGTGGAGAATGCACAACGGGATTTACTAATGCAAAATGCACAATATGCCAAATATAAGATTAGGACACACAACACACAAGGTGAAAGGGACACACAATGAAGTACAAAATGTAGTTGTCAACACAAACAAAAAAAAAAAAAAAAAAAAAATTGAACAATGTGAACTCTAGAGTAGAATATAAAGTAAATTAACCCATGATAGGTGAACTCCCTAATACAGACATCTATCAAACAACCCATTATATTTTTCCATCAATCTATGTTAGGTTTTTTCTAATTAATGTAAACAAGACTTCATTAGGTAGGTTAATGACTAAAATCAACATGATGGTGATGGAGATGTTAGAGACTATTTTAAAAACTTGCACCTTTTTAGTGTAATTCATTACATGAACTATCTTTTTTTAATTCCTTCATGTCATGTCCATGTTAAAAAATATTTCAACCATGTTAGGAAATATTATAACTGCATTATGTGGTTTGATGACCACCATGGGTATAATTATTGATGGCTTTGAAATTCACTTCAAAAATTTGTAACAAATTCATACTTTGTCAAAAAATTAAATTTCAGCTATTCTCCCAATTTCTCATGTGAAAAAAAATTCCGAATGATGCGATGTGAGCTCCCAACCTTCGGAATGCAGGTTTGAAAACATACAGGTCGACATACCAGGCTTTGGCAAGGAAACTCACACATTGAAATTGGATGTTATTGTCTCCGACACAGTTTTGAAGATGATCACACGAAAGTTTAGAACATTCTAGTGATCATACAAATCGACTTCCAGCTCGGTTCACAAGCACACCCATGAACCACCACATAAAATTGGAAATCTTAGCTACGGATATTGGCGAATCTGAAGGTTTTCCTGAACATATCCTTCTCAATAGGTTGTCTCGTTACGCCTTCATGAAAGTAATTGCTACTACTAAAAACGTCATAGCAGTGTCAGCCAAAGGAAGGCACTTGACTTGGACGAAGTGCAAGTTTACCGACTAAAACTGCCACGAGTAGCTTAATGGGAATCTTCATTCGATGGGTAGGTTAATCTCCACTTTGGACATATCGCCTGTTCGCGAACATTCTGATATAGAACCTGCATGAAGTATGCAACTCAAGTCATTCAGTGTATTACGGTACCAGGAGAATAATCTAATCAAAGACAATCTGAGACAAACAAGTAGGAACGGCAACATAGAAACCATGTGAGTCTGCGTTCGGCATGTATCAAACTCACCACTTTCTGATCATCACCACCTGTGCAAATAAATTGATCCTTAGGTGATACAGCAACCTGCATTCAATCAACAATCAGCAAAACATTCAGTACAACAACATCCGGATTTCGGTACTAGGCAACATGTTGCTCCATTGCAGAAGATCGGCTCTTGCTTGCATTGGCACCTTGTAAAATCAATTCCACCAGATGACGAGACCAAGTACGCACCGTATTTACACAACGCGCATGACTCTTAAAATGCTGCACGCAGGGCTGCCCTAGAGTTGGATCCCACATTGTTACACTGCAATCAAGCAGATGGCGTCAGAAGTAGTAACATGAAGAACTGTACAAAGTAAAAAATCGATGCAAAATAAAGAGAAAATGACTCAACCAGTCATCCATCTTAAGCTAATCTACACATCGGGAGACCAACTAAAAACATGAAAAAATCGGTACGGCGAAGAACTGACTGCACAAACTGCAAACAGAGAATTAAGTATAGAAAAGGAAACAACGCTAATTAACTCTCAAGGCAGTACCGGGACTGGAATTTGCGTTCTTATTTCTTAAATCATAAAAACAAGAGCAGATATTCATGCTCACCTCCCAGACCCACTTGCTGTAACCAGAATGGCTTCACCTTGAAACCATTTAGCATCATTCACACCTTGATCTCCAACGTCAACAACCCTAACCATTTGAGAAAACATACCTCATTAGGCATTACACTTCGGAAAATTAAATAAAAGAAGACGCAAAAATACTTAGGACTCGGCAGGTTATGCTCTCTAATCACAAGGAAAGTACAGAGCACATTCCAGACTTATACGAACGGCATGGCAGCTGAATTTTGTGTTGCATACTACAAACGATTGAAAAGAGCAAAATGAATCGTTCAAACAGATAGGCGAGGACATAAGCATGTCAAAAACCATAAATATTATCTAAGAGCTAATCAGGATAATAAACATGTAGTGCATGGTAATAAACTAGCATGATCAAGAGTCGCTAAAAATACCCAGGCACTTGAAAGGAATTTTCTGAAGTCGGCATGGGATTCCCATGGCTAAGCTGGTGAAGAGCTTTGGAGGCCCTGCCATTAACCACTGCTGGAGGGCGTTCCACAGATTTTGGTCCGGTCTCCAAAGGCATCATCCTCGTATCCCAAACGAAGGTGCAATTGCCAGTGCACGAGGCTTGAAAATAGGTGTCACAAGCACTGAACGAAACTGAAGTAACCTGTAAAATAACACAACTCCAACCCAGATGACTTCAGGCGATAATCATTCAAATTGAGAACTATGAAAGATGAGCGTAGCCAGGCCATCGACTACGAGTCCCTATGTAGCGAGCTCTGATTGAAAAACGCTCTGTATAAAAATTGTGAAGAAGGTTGCAAACAACAATAAACAAAAGGGCTTACCTCCCAAGTTGAGCTTAAAGATAGTCGAGAAATTGCACCACTAGTCCTGATGTCATATAAACCAACGCTTCCATCTCCAGAACCTGTAAATAAAATTCCATATAATACAAAATTCATGGATATTTTTATAAATCTGAGATTCCGAAGTCATAAGATCGCTTTCAAGGGACCTCAAAACTCTGACGATTAGCAGAATGACAAGTAAACCCATATGAAATGCTAGATAATGCAAACGCTTGACTTGAGCTGTAGCAGATTCATTTACATCCTAAACTTTATGATTTCTGCGTGACCCAACGACAAGAATAAATAATCAACTATGCATTGAGATTGTCAATGAGGAAAATAATGGACATTCAGACTCACCTGTGATTAGGGTAGATCCAGAATTACTGACATCCAAGCACGTGATATACTGCAAAAGCATTCCACGTCACCAGCTGTCAAATCCAAAAAATCATCCAGTGGAAAAAAAAAATTTAATCAGTCACCTCAACTCTGCATCTAGAATAAGTTTATAGCATACGCGTACAGAAAATATGCTGAGGTACGCTCACTACCGAATGTTTACAATGCCTTTAAAAGCTTTGAGACCATCAATGTCATACTCACTGTATCATGAGCAGGGAAAGTAGAAACATTAATACGGGCATCTATGTCCCAAATCTGCACGATCGCCGGTTTGCCAGCAGGAGAGTCACTTCCACAGATCAGAAGCCTGTCACTGCTAAACTTCAATGCGTCCATTGAGAGGAGGATTGATTCTTGCCGCCTGTCACCAAAGCATAACGTATAAAGAAAATCTTATAATAAGGAGAGAAGGTTTTTATCCAGAGTTCTTTTATAGATTACATCGGAAACGATATGAAAAAGATACACTCTGTGTATGTTATCTAGAGCAGTTCAAACCTCGACACATGTTAAGAATGCGAGTGTGGGTAATCAATTGAAATCAAAGGGGACTACAGTCAGAACCAACCTGTAACAAGCATTGAGATCAGATGACATCTCTCCGTTTCGTACATTCCAAAGCAAAATTTTATAATCACCTTCTCCACCGGTGGTTGCAACAAGACCTAGCGTGACAGCCTCCTTAGTCAGTTAGGAGTTATTAACTACAGGTCAGACCCACAACTAAAAATTGGACACGTGACAACCACCAAAAATATATCGTAGAGATGAGTCAACAGGGATGTATCCTAGAGACGAATAATGCCCAATCAAAACTTATCAAAACTTATCACATTAAAGAAATAAAATCATACATGATTGAAATTGGTTGACGCTCAAGGCATGAATTTTCTTGACGTGGCCGGAAGTGTCATGTTCTGATCGAGACCCCAACGTATGTAAGCATGCACCTGATGCTGCATCCCAAACCTGCAATAGAGGGAAGAGCAGCAATTTAGTTCAACAAGAGCACCAGCATGCTTTATCTCCATTGCTAATGCTCATGCAGTAAGTTCAGAGAAAGCGGAAAATGTAGGGCTACTACGATTACAACAAGAGAAATTTTTAGCGCTTGATGTACCTTAAGAATGTTGCTGGCACACGAAACAACACTAGCTCCATTTGAAGCAAACTCAACTGCCTGGATCTGGAAGAATTTTAAAATGACGTTCATAGTGAATACCAGTGACGGTGACATTAAAGCGTGAAGAAATATAAAACGCAGACAAATTGCAAAGCAAACGAGACTGACGAGCAAGAAGGACAATAAATATCTGCGAAAGGTCCTTCTTCATGCTCAAGTGTCATGCTTCCTTTTTCAGTGGTTTCATTTTAAATTGAGCTCAAAGACAATTGCACAGCGAGGAGGGTGTTTTCAGCCAGAAGACCTGGGTATTAAGACCAGTCAGCGGTTTTCCACGCCCATTCTCTAGATCATATAGCAATAATTCATTCGGTGGCTGCATATTCAACAGTTCTCATTATTAGTACTACGTAATACCACAAAAGTAAAACGCAATATAAATAAATCGAAGCAATCAAATCTTCTCAGCGCAGAACTCAATAGTATCAAAGGCGACCGCTTACAGCCTAAGCTCCTCAACCCTAGAACTAGAGTCGATGAAATCCTTGAAGACGAAGTATAGAACATACCTCATTGCAACTGACAACCAACCGTGGATCCCCACCAGGATGAAATCTTACATCAAGAACTTTTTGGACACCTTGCTGAAAATCACAGTAAAATAAATCCACAAACGCAACTACTGTGAGATGCTGCAAAAACTAGGTAAAGATGCTAGGCCTCAATAAACCCTGAGAAATAGGCTTCGCGGATAGAATATGTAATATTCGTGTCAGCAAGGTTAGGGTCGAGACTCGATAAAACAAGCCTACCAGAGGATTTGAGCAGAAACCATACAAGATGCATTAGCTGCAAGTTGGAAACATTAACAAATAAACATTAAATTCCAATTGCAACACAATCTCATGCAATCAGGAGAGAAATATTAACTCACATCCATTCGAGTACCACCCAAAGGATGAGCTACGGCACTACTGGAGGTGTAAGCACACCAGGTAGTCTTCCAAGTTGAATACGCTCGCTTCTGTATCCAGTTTGTTGGTCCCAAATATTGTTTGTCAAGAGAGTCCCAACCTACAAAACATCAACGGGATTAATCACACTTCAAGTAGTTCTAGCTAAAATTAGTACTTCATACTTCAGGGACACAATAGGGAAATCAAACAAATACCATGAACTACCCATGATAAATAATTTCTTGAGTACACTATTTGAAACCCTCTTAGAAGGGATGTTGAAAGATATACATGACCCACCTGCTCACGATGGTCGTCAACTGCAACATCCATTTGCAATAGCGCATTAAGACGACAGCCATTAGACAGTGTTTTCAGTTTCCATCGTTCATTTTTCATTTTTCATTTTTTCGTTTTCCCTGAGGTGGATCCAAGTATTTGGTTGAAGCTACCACTTCTGGCAAATATTGCATAATATTTCGTTACTTTGGTAGCTACAATACAGTTTCTAGCAATTTACAACAAATTTTCATTGAAATCTGGCTAAATCATTTTCCTCCTTTAATTTCGTAACGGGTTCTAGCTACAGCAAAACAAATTCTCGAAATGTGGAAAAAAATTTCCAAAAAAACAGGAGCACTGCATTAGAGTTGGTAACCTTACCATTAAGCGCAGTCTTCCAACTCTTTCCACGCCTTCCAATTTCCTTCGGTCGGTATGCACCTGACCCAGAATTTGCACCCTGCTCGCGTTCTATCAAAAATTCGACCACACTGGGTGTAGCATTTTCCTTCCCTGCAATTACGCCTTCATCAAATCAAACTTTAGAAAGAAAACAAAGAATTCTACTGAAGCGTAGAAACTATTTGAACTGGCTACAGAGAAATCTGTGGTCGATCTGGAGGTATGAGGTCACTCATAGTTTCCAGTAGTACCTGTTGGTGCCTCACAATAAGCCCACGCTTTTGCTGTATCTGACCCTACCCGGCTCTTCCTGCCAGACCTGGCTCCATGATCTGCTTTACTGAGGCCATTGAATACGATAGGCTGCTTCTTGGAATTGGAAATTATTTCTTTCAACCGCATCTCTAGACTCAATATCCTGTACCAGAACATAACCCACTTACAGAATTCTTATTACAACACAATCCATAGTCTGAGAAAATCAGAAAAGCATGTCTCCTGGTCTGTCCTTGATGAGGACACAACCAAACTTCACGTTTTACAGAGGTACAAACTGGAATTCTGGAACATGGTGGAGCACCATCCAGAAAACCAAACGGTCTAGAGAAGCTTGAGCATAAATTGCAATACTCAGCTGATTCGCCACTCTTGAGGATGATAGCAATTTAATATGCAAACAAGAGTAATTGAGATGAGAAAAAAGAAAAGAAAAAAGAAAATATGCACAATGAACTGCTCAACCAATTGAACTCAGAATATTTCCAATTTTGCAGAATAGAAAAAGTGCAAACCCTTATGCTCGGCAAGCCAAGTCCACATGTTTGACACAGTTATGCCTGAGATGCATATTTTGTCGCTTTTCGTTGTGGTATTTTCTTACTCCAGAAAATGTAAAACTATTACAGAACGTATCCATCTAGACCAGTTTCCCATATACAATTTACACTGAACATATACATGCATGAGTACAGAAATCGATGCCAGGGATAAATATTCGCAGGCTCAACGAACACATTACTTCATACATAGAGCTTCTCACCAACTTCTGAAGATATATGAAAGAGAATCACATCAAGAAGGATGTGGTAAAGGACCCAAGATGCAATTAAATGCCTTGGAGGGCTACAAAAACTATGTATTTACTCACACTTCGAACTTCCAGTACAGTTCTGAAAACCTACAATTCAAATTTGGTGAGAGAATCCATTTTATCCAATGGCTCCGGATTTGACTCTCTCTCTCTTTCATGAGTTTGCGCACGCTTATCTGGATCATCTGAGTACCAAAAACACCAACAACATCACAGGAGAGGGTTCAGGATCTAAAGAACATATGAATAAAGTCATGGGCAGCAAGCACTGAGTGTGTCTTTCAAACATTCTTAATAGGCTTAACCAATCATTCGAAGATCTTTCTCGATGTCATTGATCTGAATGATCGAAGGCCACATCAATGTAATGCACTCAAATTCACGAAGGAAGTGAGAATAACCACTAGCAGTCACCCCACCCACCCCCAGCAGCTCTTCCCTCTGCATAACCAACAATAAGGATGAACTTCTTGCCTGGAGAGTAGAATTCACGTTGCCGTTTATTTCTCGTAGGGTACGGGCTACCACTTTGCCGTTGCTCATGATTCACTGCCGCATCAATTTCTATCTGGTAAATGCAAAAGATACATCCACAACACAATCAGTAGGTGAAAGAGCCCGGAAATACCTAATCAGTTCATCAGACGAGGAGTGCTCACGTTCCACTGAAAATAGAACTGCAGGCAATGGCTTAGCTCACTCCAATACTAGACATTATAGGGTGACAACTGTTGGAAAATAGGTAGTATTTTACTGCAGTATATTGTTTCAGATTACGGACGTAATGATCTACCTCAGAGTCCGTCTTCTTGACGTCCAGAACCTTTCGCCAATGATCCCTCCACGTTTCTGGATCAAGGACACTCCCCTCATCTGTGCCACAGAAACATTACAAATTGAGGAAAATATAACATAAACATAAGAATTATTTCCAGATTAACACTGGAATTCCTCCTGACAACGCTCTCTCCACACTACTAATTTATCATACGCTGGAGTTAGAGTTTTAAATTTTCAGGGTGCAAGAGTATCTCTTCAACTCATTAATCGGAATAGCATAAATAAAATTTTAACTTGACCAAGAAATGTGAAGCAAAACTCTCCGGACGAGATTGTTTGAGACCTTATCGTAGGACAAAGCCTCTTGTGAAGATCGAGTTGCACTGAAATTCATCGCCAGGGTCTCACCTTCTCCATGTTCAAACTTGGTACTTGTTGACGCGGCTAACTGCTGGTTCCATGGACGCTGGTAAAGATCTTGATGTCCGTTTCGTGAGCTTTCGATGATGGCTTTGGAGGCAAGTTGTCCATTTGAGTGTTCTGCGTCATGAATAAGACGGGGAGGTCGCATGGGCCGGGACACTCGATTCTGGAAAAATGAAATTATAATAATTACTTACACGAGTGATGCCTTTAGGTCCGACCTATGCAATAAAATTTAAAAGGATCGATTTCTTAAAAACAACAAACACGGAAACCAAAACCCTCAACTAGAAGTCTCGATAATGAGGGAAGTCTTCAAGAAACTGTGAACAATTCTGAATGAACTTGCAACCACGAGGATTCAGGGAGGCAGCAAACGAAACAAGTAAACTGCGTCGTAATGATCTAGAAATAATGAAGAAAACATGAGATTTTAGAGATACCTTCTTAGTCTCCACTTTGTTGTGGTACTGACCGAATATCAATCTCTGATGGCACTTTTGGGCATAGGCAACAAAAACCCCATTGGTATGATGCTGGCGAATCTCTGCAGCATACTCTGGGTTACTGTCAAGCCACGCAATGACCTCCGATGCTTCCACAATTTCTGTTCGATTCAATGATTGAAGCCACAACCACACGGGCTTCCATTTCTTGGACACGGGCTTTCCACGACCAGGTTCTCCATTACGATCCCTTCTACGCTTCTTCCTACCACCAAGATGCAAACCAGATGATGTTTCACCGTTCATTGCAGCTATATATCTGCAACACATTCAACACTTGGTCAAGTGAAACTGAATAAAACCCTCGAGTAAAAAGACGCACCGAGAAACTCAAGCATTCAAGATACTAAGCCTCACATCAAGCACCTCAAGGTTAGAGGAATAAAGAGCTTATCAAACGAAATACAAATCAAATGACCAAGAGAATGTAACCTATAGACCCAGACAATCGCGCAAATGACATAACCTAGTAGCGCAATAAAAAGTAAATAAACATGACCTAGAGTTGCACAAACCAGAAGAGAGCCGCAAGTCCGGAAAGCCTACAGAGAAGCATAGCATAAACCAAGCCCTGTAACAGCACACAGCAGCACGCACACACTGCGTCTCTATTCCTCCTTTAAAATCTAGCAACACAAAACAGTCTAACATCTCTTGCAATTACCTCTGGAAATTACATTACAGCGACCTACATTACCGACCGCAGTATCTAATGACAACCAGGCCGTTATAAGAAAGTAATCCTATAAAAAGCATTCCACATCGTTTATTTGATATTCACTACCGTTCCATTCGTGTACACTATCACGAAAATTTTCCCTGCCACGTGTGGAACAATCGGGAGGACACGAAATACAAAATACAAAGACCAGAAACAACCGAGTACACACATCGTTAAGAAAGCCTTCTCTCCGAAATCCTGGACACATCCACATAGAGAAAAAAGAAAAAGAGAGACTTGAACCGAATGATTTAGACGCACCACGAACTGCGCCGGATGCTGCAACACGTCTCGAATTCTCACGGAGCTTGCACTTCCAGTTTGCTCACCGCCCTCGCACTAGATTACTCATCGCAAAGCGCAACCGAAATCGGAACTAGAAAAAGGATGTGGGACACATGCGAGAGAGGAGAATCACGTTCTCGTCGAAGGAGACTGATGAAACTGTGGAACGAGGAATTTAATGATCAGGGTATGGTGGCTGGAGATCGGCCATAGACACAACAACCAAGGTCCACACTCCCGGCTCGGTTTCCGATGCTTTATTCAAGGAGAGAGACGAAGTTCCCATGTTCCCCGAACGTTCCCGAACGTTCTCTGGGTTCCTTACCCTCAATTATTGTCATAAATATATATTACTATTGAATTTAAAGATCTCTTATTAGGTATTTCATAAGATTGTTCTTCAAATATTGGTGAATATTTTCTAAGAGGAACATAATGTATTTGTACTTTATTTGTTTAATTAGTTTTTAAAATCTTTTCACATGAACTATGTTTTTACTTGAACTATTCAATGGTACATTCATTTTATTTGCTTAAAACTTACACTACATAAGAATAGACAGATAAGGCTCTTTGTTGAAGATGGACTTGTGATTTGTGACTTGTCATGATCGTACACTAGTAGAAAACGCAGAAATTTCTGTTGTTTCGGTGACGTTGTTTTGGTCACCGAACAACAGAAATTTCTGCGTTTTCTACTAGTGGTAGAAGATTATAAATAAAAAAAATATGGCATGATGGCCAACATACGTGTAAGATGTGAACAAATAAGTGTAGCCTTGTTCTAATATAATTCCAAAAGGACTAAAGAACCTTTTTGGATTTTTTGAGAACTAGGACATGCTCTACAAATGTTGATATCTATTAATATTTTGAAGTAAGGAAACTTACAATACTATGTGTTATTAATACTTAAGCACTTATAGAGGATAGGATAAACAATTTGTAACACTTACATGAATAATAGTTATGTAAGGTTTGAATTAACAATAGGTAACACTTATATGAATAAAGGATGAAAAGATATAAGATATAAATGCCATCATAAATCTATGCCCTAAATTGGTACTCCCTCCATTCCAAAATGATATTTCTATTGGCCTTAATTTTTTGTTCCAAAATAATCTTCCTATTGCACTTTGTGATGTTGTGAATTGGTCAAATTTGGTCTTCAATTGCTATCTGGGACCAACAAAACAACTCCAAGTAGTCGTTCTTCTTCCCTCCATGCAATCATCAATCAAAAGACAAATCAGAAATGGCTAAAGGGGTCAATCAACATAGTTCATTTTTATTTTTTGCATCTCTTTGAATATTGCTCAATTGAAGAGAATGAAGCCCTAGGAGGCAAAATAAAGGGCCACACATGGTCTTGGGCATATACTAAATGCAAATGACAACCTCACACTCAACAATAATTGACCAATAGTACTCTTTATAAATACCCCCAAAAATATTTTTTTCAATACTTCCAAACTACACTTTGAAAAAGGTTCTAAAGTTCAAAAAATTCTAGAATGTTACAAGTGCACCAAATTCTACTTATAGACCAAAATTGGTTTTTTTAATGTTATCTTTGGCCTTAATTTGGAACATTTTGACCAATAAGAAGATCATATTGGGACAGAGGTAGTAATATTTTGTTTGCTAAATACCAACCTCTGTTGACATCGAATGATCTCTTTGTTTTGCATCAAAATAAATTTAGAGCCCTTTCTTGTTGTAGACCTGAACTTCCAACCTTTCTAAATCATCAAATCACAAATCTATCACAACATCATAAAATTGCTAAATCTTCAAATGGAACAAGACTAGAATACAAAGAGCTTAATATAATAAACAACAACACTAGTATGTGAGCTTAGAAATACAAGCCTTGAGCTTGGGTGTAAGTAGATACTCTACAACTATTGAAGGTGCTTATAACATAGATACCAGTAATATAAACACCTATAATATAATATCCTATAACCATAGAAGGTGCCTGTAATATAGGAACCTAAATTTATGGGCCCAAGATCCTAGACTCACATGCTAGCAACCATGATATAAAAAAGCTTGAAGTTTAAATCCCAAAGAGGTTGATGGTGTTTATGACCAATATTGTCTTTATGATGTATGGAGATATTATGAGCTATATGGAATACTATTAATGCCAACTCCAACATGATATGTATTGTATATGAAGAACCTAATTCGATTTCATCCAAATTACAAATTTTCATAGTCTCACTTTCATCCAAATTAACACTTATCAAAGTGAATTCATTGATGAGGGGAGCATAATTCTATAAATATTCTTAACAATTAACAATTAGCACTTACTAGCGTATTTTTTGGAATTTTTTTGAGGAGTGCAATTTTCCTTAATCCCTAAAGTTCCAAAGTCTTTGTAGAAGACTCTTGGGATTTTGGATAGGCTTGTATAATTTTAAATTTTGAAAAAAAAATTTGAAACTTTATTTGAAGATAAGAAATTAAATTAGCTTTTTGGGAATATAATTTTTTTTCAATTGGTGCCTGAGAGCAAAAGTTATGCCAACTTAAGTTCAAAAAGTAGCTTTAAGGGAAGCCCAAAAAAACCCACAAAAAACTGAATTTTTTCAATTCTTATTTTTTTCCTCAAAGATTATATTTTTGTCTACACTTGAAACTTTGATTCATTCTATTTGGACTAGTGATGAAAAAGTTATGAATAATTTTTTGGAGGGAGGGGGGCAATCTAAGCATCTTTTTGAATAAATAACTTATAGAATTTCATTTTTGAGTGAATTTTTTATAATTTTCTAAAAAAAATTAGAAATGATTAAATTTTCCTGCTAGAAAAATCTCACCCTTAGAATTATTGTGTTTCAATTCCATTTTAGAGCTATTAATAGTTTTGTTTTTCCTTCAATCTTGAACGTATTTCTACTTTATAATTTTTTAATGAGTGAAAATTAATTATTTTTTTGTTGAATTTTTAAAAAGATTTTCAACTCAATTCTTCAATATAAGAAATTAAAAATTAAAATAAGTGGTGCAAAAAAATTTAATTGAGAAGATTTAAAGTCAAAGAATCTAGTAGAGTAAGGTGTAAGAAAACTTGTTTTCTTCACTTTAAATGCAAATATCTTGCAATATCTTGCAATCTATACTAACAGTCAAAGTTTTTGAAATTTCCTCCACGCACTTTAATACTAGTTTAGTGCAAAATCCTACAATTAGATATGAAAAAAATTTAAGTTTTTTTTCTCTTTGCAATAGAATGGCAATTTTGAATGGTTTTTGATGGATAAAGGCTTTGAACTTTAGGAATTAACACATATGCAATTTTAACACTTTTGAGTTAACAAATATCAAGGGTGGACTGTATTGACTTCATAATGTGGAAATTTTCAATTAATTTTTTAGAGTGAATGCTAATCATTATAATTTACTTGTCACTTTTTGTTACATATCATTCCAATAAAAATTGCAAAAGTTATAAGATTTTTTATATTTCAATGTCAAAGCCAATAATAAATAATATATTCTAAAAAATATTAATTAATTTTATTTGGATCTTTTAATTGATACATCCTAAAAGCATTTGAATCATTCACTTCCAAATAATAAGATGAAAATTATGAAGAGTTTCATTTTAAGGGTAATAAAGGTTTAAAAAATATTTATAGTCATTTTTAGAACTCAATTTTGAGAAATTTTCAATAAAAATAAAATATTTAATATATGTTGATTATTAGAACATTTTCACCATTGGAATTTTCAACTCACAATTTCTTGTCAAAATTATTAGTTTCACATTCCACCTTTTGTACTTTCTTTCATTTCCACCTTCCACTTTATATTTTTTTGGAGATGCATATGAAATCAATTTTGTTTGAATTCTTTTGTTTATTCTCAATTCATTTTCAAACATATTGACTAAAATGTACAAGTTATGGAATACTATGAGCATTTTCATCTCCATCTTTTAAAAGAAACGAGCACAACTTAGTATTGAGTGTGTTTTGCAAAACTTCTATGACAATTGTCTAATCATGGTCCATTGAGCCCTTCAAGAAATCGATCTTTTTTGAATTTCTAGGTAGTTAAAACTACAAAATGTAATAATTAAACCCTCAAAACATAACAAACTTGGCTATATTGGTTAAACCAAGTCAAAATTTTAGATTTTAAATATAAATATGAAATTTAAAAAAAAAATCATCTATCTTAAGTCATACATCACAGTCTTCCATTTTTAAAGTGGTAAAATTCATCTTCTTTGGAGTTTCCTAAAAGAAGTTATGGGTGGATGAAGTTTGGCCTTGAAAGAGTCAGTTCAAACTTCATCCATGATTTTCTACCAACTTTTGGATTAAAATCAACCTTTGATTTTGGATATGAACCTAAATTTAAGTTTAGTTTCTAAGTTTTAAGTTTGAATGAGAATAGATGAAGACTTCCTATCTTTATTCAATCTCAACAGTAAATTTCACCCCTTGTTATTTTCTTCAGTTCAACTTGATTTCTAAGTATGAACTTGATATGAAACTTCCTAAATTCTCTTTAGATAATGCTAGCTTCTAATTGATACTTAATAATCTTCAAAAAGAGTCTAAATTGCTATCCACTTAATTTTTAAGGTTCTAGATTCTTCTATTTTCTTATTATTTTTAGAATTATATAGTACTTGTTTCTTGTAGGCCTAAAATTACCTATTCATATTGGAAAGACACTTAGAATTTGGACTTTTTTAATCAAAATTATAGGTGGATGAAGTTTGACCATTAATCAAATATTTCAAATTTTCATCTACTAATTTCTATCCATCTACAACTTCAAACTAATTTTTACTAGGACTCTTGGACTCTAGATTTAAACAAAATTCTAAGTCTCCAATTCTACCTTCTTTGGATGACCTTATTATTTCTCTTCTATTAATATTTTCTTCATTTTCTTATCTATTTTGTAAGTTTAATATATTTTTGAAATCTTTAGAGATTCTCTATAAGTATTTGAAATTAAATTTGAAATAAAAACTATTTCTAGAGATTAGAATTAAGATTGTAACTTCTACTACATATTTTAGATTTTTAAACAATAGTTGTGAAAGAAAACAATTGATTTAGGCACTTACCTTGGAGGTGTTCAAAGATTGTCTTGTTGTCATGTAGGTTGTCTATTAGTTGAAATGACACCTTAATTTGTTAATAAGGAGTGTTTAGTGTTAGGAGTTGTTTGTGTTAGGAGCTTGGTGTTAGTTATTCTTGTATTACAAGAATTTTAAGATTCTATGACTATGTGTATGACTATTTAAGTGGACAAGTCCTTTATATAAATGACTATATTTTTAATATTACCATCCATCTTCCTACATGGATCTTTATGAATTGAGTTTTCCTTCGTGGCTACTTATGTGTCCATAGCAGCATCAAACATGGCATATCAAATGTTAAATTATACTTCAGTCATACATACAATTAAATTTGATGAATGATTGGTGGTGGAGACTTTTGGAGACATGGAAATTTTTGATTGGTCATTCTCTAGATTATTTATATATACACGGTAGTTACTCAATAGTCAATTTCCAATACAATACTAGTTGTGTACTAGTCATTTATTTTGTTGTAGTAGTAGGTGAATGATATTGCACTTGAAGGTGTGTGATATTGTAGTCTTAACTAGTTTTGATTCCACTACAATCATGAAACACAAAATTGCATCCTTGTAGTCATTAATTGAATAAATTACACATACAGTTGAAATAACAATGATTGCAATGTCAAATAACTAACGCAACTTGTATGAAGTCATTTCTTAATTATTTATGTAATTTGTCATGTTGTCAATGACTACAAAATGATAAGACCAAGCCCTGTCTATGTAGAACTTTGTATCCATATTTCTAACAATAATACACCTCCATTAACTGCAAACATGAAGCAATAGAAGTACAACATGAATTTCATGTACACATAAAACTCATCAACCTTTGTACCAAACCCTCTACAATTACAATTTCCAAAGCTCAACATCATACTAGAGGCATTTTCTTTTTTGGAAGCATTTTTTTCTCAACTTTTGGTTTAAGGTGATTTTCTACATGCATACAAAATCTAAGTTAGACACATATTTAAAGACAAGGTGAAGAAATAATTTTGAAACTATTTATTGCAAGAGCCAATTGTTGGCCTTCATTTACTGAAATCACTTTAGAAGTTGCAAGTGGTCGGATTTTAGAAGACCTAGGGTCACAAATAGGTGTCTACAACAATGTTTTTTGAAAATTCATAAGTAATTCAAAAATGATTCAAAAAATATGAAACCACTTGTGTGACGTTCTGCATCCATTTTTCTTTCTTTGAAAAATGATTAAAAAATATTTCTATTCATGAAAACCTTTGAAAAAGGAGGACCAGCTCGTAAATGGTCATTTTAAGGCCATACTACCTTATTCAATATCCAAATGATGCATTCTTTGATGCATTAAAATCTCCTTTCATTTGCCAATCATACTACTAAAATCATAAGTCCCTCTGTAATATTACAAATGCTACCATCAATACTAGGGGCTTGTGCTTGCTATGCTACACATTCATTGTATTACATATTAGTAGAATTTTGATATATTTGAATAGAATGCATGATAATGATTTCAATAAGTCTTCAAAATAATTATCTTAAATATTTTGTAAAAATATTTTCAACCATGCATACATAGAAATCGTATTTTCACACAATGTGATATTACAAAAATAGAGTAGTAATTTGTAATCACTTCTGTAATATCACTTTTTACAAAGGATGATATTATAGAAATAATATAGTCGTTGCAATTGAGGTGATATTAAAGAGAATCCATAGGATGATATTATAGAGGTAGCAAATCCATTGCTTCTCTAGGCTTTACACTTTTTTTGCATTTCTATGATTTTGTGCTTTTTGTGAGCTTTGAGCTTTCATGATTTCAATTTTCTATTCCTACTACCAAATGATTTTGAGAAATTTATTCAATTGAAGCGATTTTGGATTCCACAACAATTAAGTTGTTCACAAAGTTTTTGAGATTTATAAGTTTTTTTTTCAATTCTTCAATTTGGGTTGCCAATTTTTGTAACAATGAAGTCAAATTTCTAATGCATTCTAATGTATGTGTATCTTTTATAGTATTTACCATTGCATATATTTCATTCATCATTTAATAAATTTCTATTGTACATTTCAATATATGCTTACTTAAAAAAAAAATTATACAAAAATTTTAGTCATTTTTATTTGAAGGTATTTTGAAATTTTTGTTCTGCATTCTATCTAATACATAAAAATTCTTATAAAATTCTAATGATAAATGCATAGCATAGCAAGCACCAACCGCTAGTTAGAATATAATTTTTTAAGATCAGTCTCATAATAGGAACCGTGCACAGTAGAAACAGTGGCGCTATTGGTAATCTTCTCTTACGCAGCGATTTCAAGAACATATCCGACACATTTTACAGTAGTCGTATAATCTTGCTGAGGTCCAAGGAGAGGGGAAAGAGACTGCAAACACACATCCCATGAGATCGAAAACTTGACAAATGCGAAAAAAAAAGGTCCAAGCAAAAAAAATTCAGCCATGAGAGAACAATTGCCCAACACTCATCTGTGAAGTACTCTCTTGTAATTTGATATTCAATTTATCAGATTCCAATCAAATCAGAACAGAGACTCATAATCTTCACATCCTAGTTTATGAGAGAACCTCCAATTACAGTAAAATCTATCTGTTGTTTGCTTAGGATTCTGAAACTCCTCCTGCACAATGTGCCAGATATGTCGGCAAACATTGCACTTCACAGATGAGCCTGTCCTACTGGAGAAGGCAGCACATCCCTGCGTAAAAGCGAAAGCCGTTAGCACAGAAACTGGATTCAACAAGCCTTAAAGCTCGACAGTGCTTCATCGTATCCAGGATTGAAACATGTGAAGCCATTGGCCTAAATTGTGAAGTGCTAAACTACCGTCAAGGGCTCGCACACAGATAGATAACCTCCGTTGAAAAAGTTTTAAAAATTTACATCCAACGTCACCGGCATGAAAAGCTGAAAGATTGTCAAGAAAGCTTACAGAGATGGCTAACCTGGAAAATGGTTAGGCCATGCAAAGCTTACATGAGCTCTACCACAACGGCAGATGCACCCCCACCACCATTGCACACGCCCGCAACCCCAAAGTGACCCTTTTTGTCCTTCAGAACCTGGCAAAGATTTTCATTCGTTCAGAAAGGGTCCACAAGTGAGTGGCAGAGTTCTGGAAAAACTTCAAACAGATGCAACGTAGAATCGAAACAACCAAGCAACGAACATATCACTGAAAACATTAGATTACTTCAGGAATTATTCCATAATTCATAAAGGTTCCCCCAGGGTCACAATGTTCATACGAAGGCCTGCCGATGCATCATGGGTCTCCATATGATCATTGTGACCATAGGTAGACCACCCCAAAATTCATAAGGAAGATTTTCTTTTTGATGTCTTTAAGTTCCTGAAACAGTCAAAATTTACTGAAAACAATGTTACGCTACTATGGGCCAGTTCCGGAAATAATTATTCAAACAGTGAAGCATGTCCAAATTTTGATAGATTAGTAGATCAATATCCCCTAAATAGAGAACATTATATTTAAATATATTTAACTCTTTCTGAAATCTGAAACTCCAGAACTAGTTATTCATCGGAAATGACATTTTAAAATTATAAAAATGTCATTCCGGACAGTCTGAAATTCAAAAGTAACCTGTTTCGAACCACAAAGTATTGAAACCGAACTACGGGTACGGTATGGTATTTCTACTGCCACAAGGAACCAGTCCACGAATCTCTGATGAAACAGTAAACCTACTCATAATTAACGATCAGACTTCTGGAATTCTTAAGTACACAACTGCACAAAGTCTGAGACCTCACCCCCAGTAGAGTAACAATAATTCGTGCTCCACTGCACCCCAGCGGATGACCAAGAGCCACTGCCCCACCATGAACATTCACAGTTTCCTGTGCACAAGCAACGATCATGGTTGTAAGATCCAATAGTCTTTAGAATCTGTAACATGTCTAGATGTTACAATCCTTAGGAAGGAGTTATCAAATCCTTAAATAACAATCCCATAGGACTTGGCGTAGTGTTGACATATCTATCGGCCACGTAAGATAAGACACCAATGATGGAAAAAGCATTTGCCAAACGAGATAGTACTAGGATCGAAGGAGAAGAACATACAGGTTTCAGTTTCAATATTTGCTGGTTTGCCAAAGCGACCACCTGCACCAGAGAACAGGAGCATCAGAACCAGGTGTAATAATAACTACAGTTACTAAAACAAGAAAAGAAAGAACTGAAGTAATGAGCTCTGCACTCACTGCAAAGGCTTCATTGATTTCATAGAAATCCACTTGTGATTGGTCAATCCCTGCCCTAGAGATAGCTTTAGGGATTGCAAGTGCTGGCGATGTTGTAAAAAGTTCAGGGGACTGTCAACAAAAGCAAGATGCCATGTGAGTGTGCAAAGAATGAAGCATAACCATGAAAGGTCATATGCGCACAGAGACTTCTAAAGTTAAAAATAAACCACTTCCTACCCATCAAACATTTGAGGTAACCTCAATAGGTGTAATATGCACATGTGCACAGAGACTTCTAAGAAATTGCGAAGAAAAAGTAAATTAATGCATTAGATGTTCAACCTGAGCAGCATCAGCATACCCACGAATCTTCGCGATAACTTGAAGTCCTAATTCCTTCGCTTTTGCACCGCTAACTAAGACCAGTGCAGCAGCTCCATCACTACACATTCGAAGCACCCGAGGTTAAAAGAGATCCCTCAGCTGGAAATGTGTCTACGGTCCAACTGCAGAGAATCAATCTAAAAATAATAAGAATTTATGAAAATGTACACAAGGCTCAAATCACATTACAGACAACAAATCCTGTCAGAACTGTTGACACCTAGACAGAACCATTCTCTCCAGCAATAATGAAAGTATCATGACAATCAAAATCAGCTCGCCTTCTGTCATCCTTAGCATCATGGTGATGGTATAATAAACCAGTGAAGAACGAAATCTACGCAAGAGACTATGATACTAAGAATGATTGATATAAATATGTTAATTACACACTATCAAAGAAAGGGATTCTTAATCCGCAAGAAGTAGCAGACCTTATACTCGATGCGTTTCCAGCTGTAACAGAGCCACCATCCGGCTTAAACGCAGGTCTAAGCTTCCTCAACTTCCCAGCATCCAACTGCCAAAAGGTGTATGTTTAAGAGAACAGTAGTACTCAGCAAGACCTCAAATGTAACTCAAACGTAACAGAAGCGTGAGCTCAAAATCGAGGAAGTCAATGTCAAAAGCGCACCTTGTCTATTCCCTCGTCCTTTTCAATCAAAATAGATGGTTTTCCTCTTCCCCCAGGAACCTCAACCTGAAAAGTTAATTCAGACAACAGATCAAAATTAAACAATTGCCCTTACTGTTCGCAATTTCGACGTTTACCAACACTTTACATAAGAATTCCCATACAAAGAATGTGCACACGGAATTTCAACTTAAACGAGTGAAGTCTGAGACAGGTAAGTGATGCGTATGTGCACATGTTCATAACAAATTAATTACTAAGAGGCTTCTATAATACAGTTCACCAGATCTTTTGGAGTCCGGTAAGTCATATAAGCAAGCAATGGAGGGTCAAGTATATTACAGGTGCAATCTCCCATTTAAAGGCGCCACTGTTGTTTGCTGCAATAGCCTTCTCGTAGCTCTGGATAGCAAAGTCGTCCTGAAAATAGTCCACAAAATCAGGGGTGGTGTAAAGCTACGCACAGCTCAGAAGCATTCAACATGTGGTTCTAATCCAAGGGAACTTCTTTCCATGAGAGACTCACAAAAACACATACAAAGCTAGGCGTATTGTGGAAGCAAACAAACCTGGGCTGCTCTCGAAACTGTGTGATTGTCTGCACAAAGCTCAGCAGACATGCCCATGGCATAATCATTGTACACGTCCCAAAGACCGTCCTTCAGCATACCATCCACAACTTCTCCATGACCAAAACGCATGCCGCTCCTGCATTCCGAGATCAGGACTGATTCACGACCTTGGTATATGTAAGAACGACGGGACTTGACACGGAACTAGACGGGATTTCTACACAAGCTCTTGACATCTCACAAGGCTTGTCTTTCCCGTGACATACAGTTTACGGTAAGAATGATCATGCTAACCTCTGGCAAGTAAACCAACCTTGCTTTGGGAAGGTAATACGGTGTGTTTGACATGCTCTCCATTCCACCAGCGACCACCACATCATTCAGTCCCAGCTGAATGCTTTGAGCAGCAAGCATTGTAGCTGATCAAACAATAAAGTGTAATGTCAGCTAGAACGGAGACACCGCATACCAAATCCTAAACAACATGACCTCTGTGGTTCATCACTGATGTCCAACCCCAAAGGGTTGTTACGCACGAGAAACAGAGTGTTTGACAATATGGTATGTCTTGAACTTTCAGAGGCAGCGGAACATTTACTGAATTAAACCCATGAAGGACGAACGATTTAGGGTTTGGAAATTAACAACTTAATTAATTATACAGTAAAATTAATATCTGATACAGGCCCACACATTGAATCACCTTTAGACGTCTATTCGCGGAAGCAGAACACGACAGAACAATCAGGCCTCTGATTGAAACAAAATATGTGTAGGGCAGCAACGCAACAGAGCGCAGAAACATTGTAATGATCTACCTTTCATGCCTGAAGCACAGACTTTGTTCACAGTTGTGCACCCAGCAGTATTGGGAAGACCTGCCCCAAGGGACGCCTGCCGAGCCGGAGCTTGACCAAGGTTGGCACTCAAGGCATTCCCAAAGAACACCTCCTCCACCAACGACGGGTCCACTCCAGACCTCTTCAACGCCGCTGCAGCACAAATCATCAGATTGGCTCTCAAACAGATCACACACCGATTTATTTCCAACATCTTGCAGACCCCACAATTGCGTTTCAAGACCACAATTTGCTTTCTACTCATATCTATAGGTTAAGACAGATTCTTTGTTTCTTTTGTCACGAGTCCATAGATCTCCACAATCGACGGGTACAAGACAGAGGCCACACTAGTGCAAACACTGAAGCCTACCTTGAATCGCAATCGACCCCAGCTTGGTAGCCGAAAAGCTGGACAGCGAGCCGCTTAAACCCCCCATTGGCGTCCGCGCCACCCCCACAATGCACACATCTGCAATCACACAACACGGGATAAAATTTCGACTGCCACTGATAAACCCAAATGCAACCCCATATTAGGTTCGCTACTATCACGTTTAGATCGAAAGAAACAACCTTTGCAACTCAGTAGAAACATAAGCTCGCCCGCCTAACCTCTCTCCCTCACAAAAGTCATTCAAAATTCCAACATGAAAATGACGAAAATCCAGTGACCGCACATTCTCCACAAACAGAACATTCCCAGCTCGTCGCAGCACTTTAGGGCTACACCTAAAACCGAGGCAGAAACGGAATAAACGTCGGAATAGAACCGCGCCTCGGGATAGGGGTTAGTGCACAGATCAGAATCTTCCTGAACTGACTAAGCACGGCAGCACCGAGCAACCACACCGCGAACTGCCCTATCCAACTCGGTCAAGCACATTGGCAAGCTGCAAAACAGCGAGGAAGATAGGAAAGGGACGATAAAACCAACCCCGCAATTGCAACGAGCTCCCATCTCCGCTGCTGGTGCCATTCTTGATGTCGCTCTTGGAGTCCGCCATAGCCACACACAGAGTGAGAAATCTCGAGCGCGTGGCAATAGGAGAAGAATCCTGTACACTGTGTGAGGCCGCTGCCCCACGGGGACAATGACGACGCACAAGGAAGAGGAAGTGAAGGGCGATGATAAAGAGGAGGATTGCGAGTGAGACTAAGGAGGGAAATAGACAGCAGGAGGTGTGGTGAGATCAGAGAGAACTTGGAGTGACGAACACAGCGGGGGCTTCGGTGCAAGATCTCCCAAACAGAACTCTGGAATCGGAGGAATCAAACACTCATCACTGATCGGTCGATCGGTCGGTCGAATGCGTGATCCGAGGAAAACTAACAAAAATCTGGCAGCTGCGACGCACGGCGATCTCGACCGGGCGGAGAAACCAAGGGTGGGTGAGCGGAGAAGAAGACTGGACAAGAAGTCAGCATAAGTGTGTCCAGGCTTTCGGTATGACTGCGTGAGCACGGGGACTCCACGGGGATCTGAGCCGTTGAGTGGGGGGAGGTGTAATCGACGGTGCGTGGAGGTTGCTGGATGGTGGGGCCGGCGTGTCGGACTGGGATGATGGGGTAGTTGAACAGGGCTTCAATGTCCGTCAGAAGGACGTCAAAAAGCCTGAAACGAAAGGCAAAAAAATATTCAAACACGTCATACTTTGAAAACGAATAATACCGGTACGGTAGACGGCTGCAAAATTCTACCTGAAATAATTATAAAAATATACGCTCCAGTGGGAAATTATGATTTTTGCAGCAATGGAATGTTTTAGATGGTATACAGGAGAATTTTTTTTTAAATACTCATGAAAATTTTGGAATTTGGCGAGTTGCCTCTTTTGAAAATAAAATTTAGCACAATATTTAAAAGCTTGTTACACACTACTACAATATACGGAATTCAGTATTTTATTGGCTCTAGATTGTAGAAGAGGAGATTTTGAATTGTCACGAGATACATGTGAAGAAGTTTGATTAGAAAAGCAAGCCAATGTCACATGGGTTGAGGCCTCTGGTATTGTAGCTTCTTGTTTTATTTATAAGCTTATGACATGTAAATCTTAGAGAGGTGAGAGATTAAGAAATTATTGAAGTTCCATTTCTATAGGTGCAAATTCAAGACATTCTTGTTAAAATTCAATTTCAACATTGTATTTCAAGAGGTTACAGCCAACCTTAAGATGGCATAGGTCTCTTTTTGACCCAAAAAATAAACTTATGTCAAATTTGATATGAATTGTAGTGTATTGGTGAAACTTCACTACTTAATTTTTTGGAAGAAACTATTGGGTTTATATCATTATGTTTTTTAGTTGCAAGAAAAATCAACAATTAAAAAAAATGACATTTGTGTTTGTGATTATCATTTGTTTAATATATTCTATTTGACCTTTGACCAATATTTCAAACCTAAAAATACTATATTTACTTATAATTTTATTTTGTAAGTATATAGGCATATTTGTCACTAAATTTAGTTCCAATTAATCTTTAGTCTTCAGAATGTACACACTTAATTTTCATTCATAATGAACTACCTAGTGGCAAAAAACCCACTCAATTATAGTCAAAATTTGTAGAGGAATGTACATAAGCACGCGTGACAATATTATGCCAACAATGGTGAGGCCCTAAAACCAATTGCACTAGCAATTCATCATATAGTGACATTGTAAATCACAATTTTTTGTGGCCCATGTGAGAGCAACAAAAGAAATTATCCACGTAACAATCCATGGTGTGCATAAGGAAATAGTGAATGATTGTATCAAAGCAAGGAGGCATGAAAACACTAGAGAATTGGAGGAATGAAATTGGATTTCAAATCATTGGTAAGGCTTGAATAAGTTTTAATATATTTATAATAAAGTACAATAAATATAAATAGTATAATTATAATTTTTTATCATTAATTCCAAAAAGCATTTGTTGCAAAATAGACGACATTTTTTTATGCAATTAAATGGGAGACATTTACTATTGTCCCTTAATTTAGGTTGACATGTTTTCAAGGACTAAAAATATTTTTTAAATATGAGGATTTAAACTCATGGCAATTGTAATCTTTTTAATTATTGTAATTAACAAAAATTGCACCAAAGAGCTAATCAGCTAACATCTCTCATATAGAGAGTTGGATAATCTTCAAATGGATGTGTAGGATGTAGTATATAATTCATGCAATTTTCTATGTTGGGGTCATATTAGTTTGATAATTGCTCATTGCAAGTACGTGTTTTCTAACTTAGTGTTATTTTTTCAATTGATCTTGGTGGGCATTGATAGTGTTGTAGTATATATGAGACATTGTGAATGTTGTGAAAGTCAATTTGGTGATATTGATTTTGGATAGTAATTTTTTTTGTATTATAAAAGGGGATCATTTGAGAATTATAGAGTGTGGAATTTGTATTTGGGTGTGCATGCAATTGATGAGTTTGATCATTGTGAAGGAAGCCTTCTTGTTCTTCAGTTTTGATGACAATTTGTATTCGTATAAAATTATTCACCAATTGTAAGGGGGCTCTTATTAAATAGAAGGAAGCCTAGATTTCAAGAATGCATTTTCTTTGAAAAAAATTAGGTGGCCTATCTTCCTTGGTTGAAAATCCCTTAACCAATTTTATAGCCCATCTTCAATTTTTACTTTGGTAGTCCTCAAAGAATGGGTGAATTTTTTGAGTCTCAACCCTCCATAATTCAACAAACTAGTCATAAAGGCCTTGCAAAATCCAAATCCTTCACTTGCTACATTTTGGATTTCAAGGGCTCATAAAATCCAAATGAAAACCCAACATGTTCCAAAACTTTTTATCTTTGCAATTGCTTATATAATTGACCAAGTGTTTCCTTCTTCCTCTTGCTATAAATTCATTTGTAGTTCTCATCTTGAAGTAATGGAACTACAAACTTTTTAGTTTATTTATCTTTGTTTGATGACTTAGTGAAGCATGTATTTCATATTCATCACCATTGTCAAAAAAAAATTAAAAACCTCATAACATATTATGGCATGCTAATATTTAGGAGGTAGACAAGGATATCTTCTTAAGTCTTCAATACCGCCAATTTGAGGACCAATATTCTCTTATATGCAATGTTATTGTTAAAGAAACATGTGGCCTCACTTCAATTGCTTTGGCCTTGACACACCAATGAGGTGGTGATGAGTTCAAACCTAGGTATTGACAAGGTACTTACCTCCATAGTCCACCCAACTACCATGGAGATCAAATGATCCATATAAGGATCTAAAAATTTCTCGAGGGGAGGAACATGTTTTTTTCATTTTTATAGGTTCTACCTCCCAATGGAGGCATTCAAGATAGATAGTGGATCCATTTCCAACATATGGAGTACCTATTAATTTCTCAAGGGGAGGAACAAGTTGGTTCTTTATAGGATCTGATTCATCAAAAGACAAACAATTGATTCATTTTCAACGTACCTAATGATTTCTCGAGGGGAGGAACAAGTTGGTTCTTTACAAGATTTACCTCCTAATGGAGGCATCAAAGACAATTGATAGTTGATCCATTGATAATTTCTTGAAGAAAGGAACGAGTTGGTTCTTTATGATCCATTCTCAACATACCTGATAATTTCTCGAAGAAAGGAACGAGTTGGTTCTTTATGATCCATTCTCAACATACCGGATAATTTCTCGAAGAAAGGAACGAGTTGGTTCTTTATGATCCATTCGCAACATACCTGATAATTTCTCGAAGAAAGGAACAAGTTGGTTCTTTATGATCCATTCTCAACATACCGGATAATTTCTCGAAGAAAGGAATGAGTTGGTTCTTTATGATCCATTCTCAACATACTGGATAATTTCTCGAGGGGAGGAACAAGTTGGTTCTTTTATAGGGTCTACCTCCTCTACCAATGGAGGCATCCCCGATAGACAGATAGTGGATCCATTCCCAATGTAAGCTCTGGGTTTTTAAACCCCAAGTTAGCCTTCTTCTTCTGTATTATGTAAGCTTATTAAGTAGGACTGGGAATTATATCCTGAGTTGCAGGACTCACTGCAGGTGTATTGCTCTGTGTTCTCGTCACAAATACTGTAGCCCAATCTCTGCATAAATATTGAGCCCAATATATATTTTTGGGTATTTTTGGCTATTTTCACACTTTTGTAATCCTGGAGGAGCGAAACTGCTTCGAAGTTTCAGGACTTCGTTATCTCGCAGGCCTAAATTTGTACGGAAGGGATTACTGTAAAACCTCATTACTGACAAGCCCCTGTTCGTAATCTCCGCGCTCTCTGGGAACACGCCCTTGAATTGGAACAGAACCGGGAAGCGCGGCCTTGGGGTACGTGCGGCGGCGTTCGCCGGAATCAGACTTCCGTAACCAAAGGGGGCTGACTGATGAGCGAACCCAGAAGAACGTGCCGACGGGAACGGTGTCAGCGGCTTTGCTTGCCGGGAAAATCACATGTCCTCCGACCAGAGGTTGTCGACGGCCCACCTCCCCCTCCCTCCCCTTCGCTCCGTCTCTCCGACCGACGGTCGTCCGAACACCGTCCTCTGTTCCTCTGCAGCGTTCAGCCTTGCCGCTCTCCCTGTCCCGTCGCCTTTTGCCATGTCGCGCTTTGCTTTGGGTTGTTGCATCCCGTTTCTTCATGGCATTGCGTGGTATCGCTATGTTGTGGTGCTCGTTAGTGGCTCCCTCGGGTTCTTGTGAATCGTTTGATATATTTTGGTCCTGAGATGGTGCAGGACGGGGACGATGAGGGTCTGGCTCTGGGCCGCGTGGTCGTGTGACGATTGTTTGAGCCAGATCAATTGCGGCCTGTGTGCAATAAGCGATTCCGATATCTGTGTGAAGGTCTGGACGATTTAAATATGGTTCCGTGATGTGCAAGGGACCTGCATTGGCGGCTTTTTAAAAGTGCGAGGAATACGATCCATGGCGTGTCGAGGTTTTGTGCAGTGCTACGGTGCGTGTCTGTGGTTTTAGTCGGAGACATTTGGTCGTCGCCGTCCCTGTCGCTTGGATGCGTGGATCTTGTTATTGGAAGGAGGCGTATTGAAGTTGTGCGGCCTAGTTGTAGCTGCTTTCTGCGCCCTATTTATTCTTTTTCGAACAGGAACAGTATGGCGTCGAGTTCCTCCAAACCGCGTACTAGCTCCCCTTTCCGGTTTCGAAAAGCGGCGTCTGTTAATGGAAGTAAGACATCGCCATCGTCGTCGGGCTCACAAACACCTACTTCTGCTTACAAGACGATTGGAATATCTTTGACGCCGGGGAAAGGAAGGAACCATAGCATTCCGACACCTCCTTCCAGCGTAACTCCTCCGCCAAAATTCCGACACAGTTCTGCCTCTTCCGCATCAGCTGGCAGCCCGCGGACTCCAACTTCCTCCCGAGAGGATTTCTTAAACCGTGCCAAGGAAAATGTATCTGTCACCGTTCGATTTCGTCCTCTCAGGTACTTCGCAGTTTTCTGAAATGCCGACTCTGTTTTGTTATTCGTGACCTTCCAATCCTTCTCGAGGACCTTAATTAAGTGGACAATATTCCATGGTGTCTTACAGGTTTTCCCCCTCTTGTGAAATTTGCTAATGAACCATTGCTTAATTGGTTCAATTGAGGATCACTGGAGCTTGTCTTTTCAGATTGACTTGCATTCCGAAAGATTTTACGATCTGGCGCTCGACTTTGTATCAATGAGACCTTGTTTTAATTGGAAAAATTCCACTCTTGATTATTCAACTTTCCTGCTCGCAAGCAGAGAAGTTGGTCATCTCGTGTGACAATTAGGCGCACTACGTAGGTCATTGCTTTTAAAACTTTTAAAATTTTGATGTAAACTAGGAGATCGTGTGTCTCTTCCCTATTACGAACTCTCATTGTCTGTAAAATAGTCAGCCAGTGTGTCGTAGTGACTAAATTTTTCGTGTTTTGAAACATGTAATAGATATTTCAGCACTCTGCATTCAACTCGTCTCACTTGCATTGTGAAGCTTCGCAGCTCTTTACTCAGTATTGCCAGATGCACATGGTTTCTCTTGACATTTGGAAAACTGCTTGTCAGTCTTGCGAATATTTTCAGGAGTGCTTGTAATTATTTTTTCTTATTGTAATTGTTTTATCTTTCTTGGACTGCTCCCTAACCATGTTTTTTACAAACTCAAAACTTCCTTCACATCTGTATATGGTACTTAATATTTCAAAGCTGTCAATCTTGCTCTGTAGATGCTCAATTTTTTATGCATTAACTACAATTTTTTCCATGTGTTTAGCGTGGTCAGCTTGAAGATTATTCTCGAGGCTTGAGCAAATCTTTTTTTTGACATTCCACATGTTACTTCTGTACCACATTCTTAAACTGCGTGTTCACATCATAAACTTTGTACGCCGGCACTAACTGTTATTCTTCTGCGTGTGCAGTCAAAGGGAAATTCACAGAGGTGATGAAGTCGCATGGTATGCAGACGGAGATGGTACAGTGCGCAGCGAATTGAATCCATCGACTGGCTACGCCTTTGGTATTGGCACCAAACTCAATGCAATCAATGATAGGCTGGTGCGGCAAAAGCCGCAGGATTTTTATTGATAGCTAACTTGGTGTTGTTCACTGCTTTGTCGTGACTAGCTATATGGTGGTGATCTTGATCGACATCTCGAAATCACTAGTTGAACGGAAGCCACGATACGATAGTCTTCCAGCTGCAGCGCTTTTATTTCGCTAGTCTTGCCTGTGGCTCGAGTGCAGATAGTGATAGAGAGTTTCTGTAATGGATACCATTGGCATTGACACCTAGTCTTGTGAGCGATGCTCTCTGTTTAATAACGCCCTCCTTAGTCTTAAGTGTTTACTCTGTCATTGACTTCTTGTTTGCTACTGGGAAAACAGACAGAGTGTTTGGGCCTGCAACTACGACTCGGGGGGTATATGATGCTGCTGCTCAACATGTCGTTAGCGGAGCTATGGAGGGTGTTAATGGTATCGTCTTATTCTCCATCATTTGACAATGCTGTGTACATAGTCAATCACTTCAGATATGTCTTGGATAGTAATGTGTCGATCTAGGATGAGTGTGTGTGTAGTACCTGACTGTTGCTCCTCATGGTAAGTATTTCCTCTATGTGGTATCGTTTGGAATGTCAAAAACAAATTAAGCTTTGCAAGACGTGATAGGCGCAACTGCAGCCGTCACCATGTATTGACTATGTTTTCTAAGATACAGAGTATTCTAGCATGAATGAATTGTTGAGTATGTTCACTAGATCAGGCACAATGAAGAGGAGGTAGCCTCTGAAATGAGAATAATCGCATTTGCAGTCTCTCTTATAGCGTCTCATTCTCAACGTTTTCAGATTTGTATCCACTATACTAAAAGATCTGTTTGGGCTGTGTTGCAGGAACTGTGTTTGCCTATGGCGTTACTAGCAGCGGAAAGACTCACACAATGCATGTAAGTTTGAGTTTAAGGTGCTTAAGAGTTTTATCGTATCGACTTTCTTCTTCAAAATCTGTTTTGTCGGGCATCTGTCCTGAGGGCGTCGTGGCAGAGATTCAGTCTGCTCTGTTACGTGTTTGTGATCTTCACGATTTATTGTGCAAGAGCTTTCAGTGCGTGCACACTTTGTCAGGTTTGATATGTAGTAATTCTGGAAATTTTCTACTGATTTTAAGAGTATCCTTGGACCGTACTGTGTTCCTGTACCTCGCACCTTGGTTACCCACCAGAACGTTTTTCCTCCTTGTTGTGATGTCAGGGTGATCAAAAGTCACCTGGAATTATTCCTCTGGCTGTAAAAGACGTTTTCAGCATCATTCAAGAGGTGAGACATTTTAGATGCAGGTGGAGCTCTTCTATTTCGTAATTTTTTTTCTGTTCTCACGGTGTCAGATCCATGTCGTTCTGAGGAAGGCAAAACTACTGCCGAACGAGTTTTCTGTGAGTACTTGAGATTACAAATGCATTGCATGAATGTACTCCTTAATTGTCACATGAAAGTGCATGTCAGACTGAAGCATTGTTTTTGTTGCTTTGCAACAGACCCCAAGTCGGGAGTTCCTTTTGCGAGTTTCTTACCTTGAGATCTATAATGAGGTAGACATACAAATACAATCCCACAAGGATCTCCTTCTTCCCTGTTTGATGTGTGTAGCATTTGACGTTCTGAAATCTGCAGTTAATCCTTTATATTGGGTTATTGTCAATGTCGTTACGGATTCACCCTTCTTATAGACGCGAACTGAGCTTCTCACCAACCAGCATGCGAAGGTTTTAATGAACATTCTTTGGGAGTTAAACGATACTTGCCGTTTGGGTGGCAGGTTATCAATGATCTGCTTGATCCTATTGGCCAAAATCTTCGAGTGAGAGAAGATAGCCAGGTATTAAATATTTGGATTCTTATTATTTTGTTCGTTTGGGATTGTTTTTCTTCAGTGTTTGGTATAACATTTATCTAATTAGTCTCTTTATTCATTCTGTGGTGTAATGACAGTCCGGCACTTATGTAGAGGGCATAAAGGAGGAAGTGGTTTTATCACCTGCCCATGCCTTATCTCTTATTGCTGCTGGTGAAGGTATTTGGTGCTAAAATTGCTCTATCCTTTCAGCAAGTGGCCTTTTTGCTCCTGGTTCTGACCTTGAATTGACCGTATTTCTGTGAAGTAACGAAAAAGAAGAGAAGTACATTTAATCAGAATGTAGTCGAAATATTCTTGTGATTTGTGTATTGCTCCGATGAACACACAGGACTTCATCTTATTTTTGTAGCACATCTTTATCTTGTTTCTTTCCATCGGTAAACTATGAATCACCTCTTCCTCTAATTCACATCTTCCATGTCCTTTCTCTATGTAGTAAGGTAATTCAAGTGGAAAGCTGCAACAATTATGGGGGTGTCCATTAAGATGCAACTGATAATATGTTTTGATGAACAGAACATCGGCATGTTGGTTCGAACAACTTTAACCTCCTCAGCAGCAGGAGTCATACAATCTTCACAATGGTGTGCATTTGCGCAATGTTCCATTCTGTATTCGATGCGTGAATAGCTCTTGAAATGAAAGCACACTGACGGATTCAGCGTTTTTGTTTGTTCCGTTGCCTCCTTATTCTGTGTCTTTGCATTTTCTATTCCCCTTTTGTTCTTGCATACTATTGCCTTGCCCAAGTCTATTATTGCCTGGAATTTCTAGTACTATTGACGTAGTTTACAACGGTCTGTATCAACAGTGAGGTTTTTTCGTTTCGTACCTTGAATTATACTCAACATGTCGGTACTTGTGTTGCTGAGTGTGCAGATTGTAGAAAGCAGCCCTCGAGGTGAGGGCTACACAGATGATGACGTCACACTCTCCCAACTTGTACGTCCGCAATCTTCTCGCTTTAATTTTCAGAGCGAAAGAACTTTTGGTTCTGTATTGTGCTTGTGAAGTATATTAAGTACAGCTACTTAATGTGTTATACATTGTTCTAATATGCTGCATTTGTTGATTTTGCAGAATTTGATTGATCTTGCAGGTTCAGAGAGCTCAAAGACAGAAACAACTGGTCTGCGCAGGAAGGAGGGGTCATATATCAATAAGAGCTTATTAACTCTTGGCACTGTAAGACTGACCTTCCTAGTCCTTGCTCAATTCAGTTGTGATTTTAATACCCTTACCTGTATTCGGTTTTTGAGTTTTTGAGAACGTAAATATGATAAACGGTAACTAGTGGTTTCCTGGTTAGGACCCTTCAACTGCTGTCAGTTGATTTCCACATTGACCTGACCTGATCGACCACCACAATCTTTTTTCTGTAAATTTACCTAGTCTCCGGCAGTTATTGTTTTGCTTATTGGTGCATTGATATCAGGTTATTTCGAAGTTAAGTGATGGAAAAGCATCTCATATACCTTATCGAGATTCCAAATTAACCAGACTTTTGCAATCCTCCCTGAGTGGTCATGGCCGGATATCGGTGAGAATCCTTTGTCCTATTTTCTTCCCGACTGTCTGGCTTGATTTCGAAATTTATCGGAGTCAGCAATGTTGAAATGTGTATTATCTCACTTCTTTCCTAAATCGGTTTGCACACTTTTGGGAAGCTCATGAACTTTGATTTTGTTTTTTGCAGTTGATATGTACAATCACCCCAGCAAGCAGTAACAATGAGGAGACACACAACACGCTCAAATTTGCACACAGAGCTAAACGGATTGAGATCCATGCTGCTTCCAATAGGGTACGCAATCTTTTGGAGACCTCGTATGTTTGATCTGGCCACAATTAAAGAGTATCAGGATGTTAACAATTTGCTATCCTCATTGTCCTGTTCGTTTGCTCTTGAGGTGCCTCATCGGCGATTTGTCAGCTGTTTCTTAGGCTAATCTTACTTATTGAATGTCTTTTGACTGGATTGAACGCCATGCATTTTTATTGCAGATTCTTGATGAGAAATCATTGATAAAGAAATATCAGAAGGAAATTACTAGCTTGAAAACAGAGCTGGAACAGCTGAGGCGTGGCATTATGGGGCAGCCATATTCTGCAAAAGAAAACAGCGAAGACCTGGCCCACTTGCGCAAACAGGTATTGATTTGCAACTGTAATCAGATCTCAGCAGACTATTGCAAAAGAGGTAGGGTAATAATGATTTGCAGTTCCGTTTCCTGTCTAATTAAAATTTTTGTTTTGTTTGATCACTTGGGTACAGCTGGAAGCTGGACAAGTAAAAATGCAGTCACGGCTTGAAGAAGAAGAACAAGCTAAGGCAGCCCTGATGGGGAGAATCCAACGACTTACTAAGCTTATCCTGGTTTCTACCAAAAACACTATCCCACCTGTTGCAGTTCCTGAGAAACCTAATCACCGGCGAAGACATTCTTTCGGCGAAGAAGAGGTAGAAGCAATTTCTCACCCTTAATGACATCTGGAAGTTGATGAGAGTTTTTGTACTTCGATGTAGAGGTGTGATCCTAAGAAAAATATGTTCAGCTCAAGCTGCACCTGTGCTGCCTTCTGTTGCTCTCTCTGCTTCGTAGTTATTACTTCTAGACTGGAAATGAATAATGGAATACGCCATTAGTAACCTCTTGTATGAGACACAATCGACAGTCATGCGTTGGCATCAAATATTGGAGTCAGTTGGTTACTTCATATTTCTTCTTAGATAGTGCATCGTGCTGGGCTAGTTTTGGTCCTCCTTTTGGTGGCGTCATCATTCATCCACTGACATTGGAATTATTATTGGCAGTTGGTTTATTTACCCGACAAGCGTAGGGACTTAATACTTGAGGATGACGATGAGGGAGTTCAAGTTAGTGAATTGGAGGGAAGAGGGGAAGGAAGGGATGGTACTGGGGCTGAGGACGGCTGTAAGGATGAAAAGAAGGCTATCAAGAAACGCGGCATGCTCGCCTGGTTCAAGCTTCGGGTATGTCGATGCTTTTCTTGATTTTCACTAATTTGCTTGCCTGCCTAAAGAGTTTTGAGATAACCTGTATTATGCTCTCCTATATCCTTACTCTTACTGCCCTTTTATAAGTGAGGTCGCTTGTTTTCTATTTGCTGATGCAGTGTTTTGTGTGTATCAGAAAAACGATTCTCTCACTGCAAGTTCTTCGGGGAGCTTTGATACAGATAATCTGGCGAATGTGAATGCAGGTGCTATTGTCCCTTACGATTCCGTCATGGACAGTGGCACACGCAGACAATCTTTCAGTCGCAGAAATGATGAACTGTCTGCCCTTGATACTTTTCCTGAGGCCACTCAAGCAGGGGAACTCTTTAGTGCTACTGTTCGAGGGCGAAGGCCACCTCCGGTGAGTACCGATGACACTTTTGAAAACAGGAATGACCAGCTTTGTGAACTTTTAGCAGATATCGTAGTTACTGTTATAATGTGAGGTTTTAACAGTCTGTATGCCGAATATCTGAACTCTGAAATGTCATTTCAGTGTATAATTCAATCTATTGCTACTCTGGGATGACGAGAGCACCACTGTCTTGCTACGATTTTCATGGCTCTTCCATTTTGATCCACAGAAGCGCCTCTTCCCTGCGTTTTCTTGTTTTGAATTTCATTCAAGTGAAGCATTAAGATATCACTTTATTATACGTCTCCTTAGCAACAGGCCATTTTAATAGTCATCTACTCGTGAGGATTTGAAACTTCGTTACGTCAGTTTGGACCTGGTTGTATGTCTTCTTGAGGGCATCGATTTCTTATAATGATCCAATCGGCTACAGACAGGAACAACTGTGGCCGATCAAATGGACCTGCAGAGGGAGCAGGCTAAGATGCTGGCTGGAGAGGTCGCTTTTTGTACAAGTTCACTGAAACGCTTGACTGAACAGTTGACTAATAGTCCTGACGACACACAACTTCAAGTAAGTTCAGACAACTTGCTCGCTCATTGAAAGAATATGAACCACGGATTGGGTATCTAGCACTGTGTTTTACAAGGTTCTTATCTTTGACATGGTGTACTTCCAGAGCTTTGTTCATTTATTGTCGACGTTCCGATGGTGGTATATTCGAAAGCATAGAATCGTCTTCCAGTAGGAGTGAATGTCACAGGATTTTTATTTTGAGCATAACTGTTGCTTCTGTTCAGGCTCAAGTGGAGAAAGCTAAGGAGGAAATCAATGAAAAGAAGCGACAGATACGAATGCTTGAACATCGAATCAAATCTGCGGTCACATCACAGCCTACTGCCAATACTTTTGAGATGTCACAGGTGCATTCAATGGTGCTATGACTTGGAAAACACTGCTCATACCCTGTTTATGGCACAGGATGATGAGGAAGTTCTGTGTTTTGCATGCCTTTTTAATTGCAGTTACATCTATTACATAGTAACTCTGGAATTACTGTTAGGATCTCATTGTTGGTGTATATCGGACCACTTATTCTGCCTTGTATGTGATTACAGCAAATTGCAATGCTTACCTCTCAACTCAATGAAAAGGCCTGTGACCTTGAGGTATGTTTGTTCCTCCATAGTTTGGAACCGTCTTCGTCTGCTTGGCTTAATTATACTCTGTGTTTGATATTCAGTTAAGTTTTCTGTGTACATATTTCTCATTATCAAATGTGTATGCAGATTCAAAGTGCTGATAACCGCATATTGCAGGAGCAGTTGGAATCCAAGGTTCGTGACATTACTGTTCTCATCTATGCTTCCTCTCTGGAATTAGTGATGTACACTGGATTTGTATATTTCTGTTGTGTTGTTAGATGTACATGTTTTATGATCTCCATTCTCTTCTGCGTTCACCGATCACATCTGTGGCTCGTGACTTATTATTTAAACTGGGGAGGAGCCTCTTAAATTTGTGCTGATATTAAATTCTCAGTCTAAAGCATCACAAGGACAACCATACAGTCCAGTCTCTAGGGCGGCTGTATTTCCAGGGTTTCAAAGTGTCTTTAGATCTCAGAATCTGGCCGTCTGAGGGCTTCGTTTCTATCGAAGTTTTACCAGGGAAGTTTCTGGGTTATGTGTTGTGCATTGGTAGACTGCGGAGATTAACGAGCTACGTGAGACGATGGAGTCACTACAACAACAGCTCCAAATTGCAATGGTAGAGGGCACCGTTGGTCGACCTAAGCAACTCAATACCATTCTTGACAATCCTGAAGATATTGGGGGTTGGTTGAATACTGGTAGTTTGTCGGGGGAGCTTCGATATATTGAAACAAACGGGTCTGAGAGCGATAAATTTGACCGTAACTCACAGGCCACCTCCAAGGATATAGAAGACGGGGACGCAGTATTACAGTCACAGGTCCTTCTGCAGGTACATAAGTGTCTTGTCGTTATTACTGAATCATGGTATACTTTGATTTTCTGTTTGTTCAAGGAATCCTTTCCAGTATGTTCGTTTCTTTCCACTTTCTTGTTGTGAATGCTATTTCATGCGAAGCTTTGTGCCTTAGACTTTGCATGTCTAGTAACACAGCATTGTTGATTGTATTGTCGGTGTGAAAGAATTTGGTAGCCTCATCAAAGAGATTAGCTTAATGTTATTACGGGTAATCGACTGGAACCGACGCACCACTTTCATCTCTACTTACAATGTCGATTTACTATTAGGGCAAGTTTATACTTCAGCAGTTTATTTCATAGCTTTACCCTTGCTGAGTAATGACTTATTGGAAGTTTAAAACCTGACTTTTTGCAGTCTGCTGAGATTGAAAATCTGAAACAAGAGAAAGAAAAATTGAAGCTGAGCAAGGAGAAGCTAAGGCAGGAGAGTCTACGTCTAGCCGAGGAAAGGGATGGCCTCCGCAGTCGGAATGAGAAATTGGCAGAGGAGTCAGCGTACGCAAAAGAACTTGCTTCCCAAGCTGCTGTCGAACTCAAGAATCTTGCAGAAGAAGTGACAAAGCTCTCGTTTCAAAATTCAAATTTGCAAAATGATTTGATACAGGCTCAGGAAGTCACCTTCCAAAACGCGAAACTGCAAGCGGAGTTGGTAAAGCTGCAAAGTGAACTTAAAAAGTCACAAGAAACAGCATTTGCTCTGGCTTCAATGAAGTCACCTACTAACCCTGGACGATCAAAAACATTGGCCAATGGGGATACCCACATCGATGGAGACAACACAATATCCGGTCGTGGTACTCTGGCTCGGGCTAATGGTAGTGGGAATAGAGGCTTCAATAATACGACTAGTAGGAATGGAAAGTCTAACAGCAATGGTCATCACGTGGACGATGTAGACGATGCAACTGTTGATGTACTGAAGAGAGAGGTTGAGGAGGCCAAAGGGAAGGAAGCAATCTTAGTAGCAGCCATGGCTGAGAAGGAGGCATCACTTCAGACAAAGCTGGAAGAAGCCAAGCAACGAGAATCAAATTTGGAGAATGATCTTGCAAGTATGTGGGTTCTTGTGGCAAAGTTGAAAAAAGAAAAGGAGGTAGGCACAACTCTGTCAACAAGGGCAGATCTTCAGAATTCACCTCAGGACTTTCAGATCAATGCCAGAAGCACTGACGGAGTTCTAGATACAGACAGAAGTACATCACAAGCCCCAAGCAATCATGTTAACAGCAAAGACGAAGATGCATTAGCCGATCAGTTGGCAAGAACAGAGCTGTATGATTCACTTGGAAATAATTTCTGGAGCAATGGGGGTGGTTCTACAACAGTGGATCAAGGGGAGGTGTATTCTTATTCAAACAGTGCATTTCCATCAACCCAGTCAACGAGTTTTGGTTCAGCCGATCATCAACAAGCTGACAGTGCACTTGACCAATCCAATCCATTTGCTGAAAGACCCGAGAACAATGGACCAGCGTCAAAAGGAGGGATGCGTTCACTCGACGAGCTGAAATTTTTTATGGAAGAAGAACGGAGGAGAGGTTCCGAACTAGGTACCCTAGTGTCTCAGCTGAAGGCAAGCTCTGTTCCCACTGCATCTACCAACCCGTTCTTAACCCATCCTGTTGCACAACAGAACGGCTCACCACTTGCAGGTGGTGACATTGAAGGAAGTTTGTGGGCCTCCTTTGAAAGCAATTCCTATTACAAGTCATGACTCATGAACTTGTGAGTTTTGTTGATGGAGAAGTGGAGCTTAACATGTTTCCCTGGCTTGCCAGGTTTTTCTAGTTATCCAACGACATGCCTTACTATCATGTTGAAACATGTCTCTTGGCAATTCAAAAGCCAGGATGCTTAATGTTGGCTCTTGCAGCTCAGGTAGCTTGTTCATATGTGTAATGCCCCATTTTTTTTGTTAGGTTTAAGCCATTGTTTAGAGATTTTCCTGCACTTGTCTCTCATGTGCGGGTAAGTTTATATTTTTCTGGATCCATTTTACCAAAGGCAAAGCTCTCTGTTGTAGAGCTTTCTTACAATTTAGTTATAAAGAAGATACCATCTTTATTCTTAATTCATGTCAACTTTATTCTGCATTCTTGATTCATGCGGTTTGTTCGTTCATAAGCATTCTCTCAGGTAAGCTGTTTTCATTCTACGACCTTGAGTACTACGTGACTTGTACATTTTACTTACGTTTGATAAGATGAAGCTGGACAGGGAGGTACCAACAGAGAGCCACTGAAAGTCTCAAACTTTCAACTTGATTACTGAAGAATATGGCTGTGGTTTCCTTAGAAAGATTGACAATAGAAGGAAAAAGACTCAGTTTTGCTACAGCTAGGAGACCTCAAAGCTGCTATAATCTGGAACTCAAGGTAGAACTTCTTGTGAAGTCCTTCAGTGCCTTATATATTTTCTCTGAATTCTGTAGTGTGATGCAGTCATTCTTTGAGTTACAGGTGTGGTGTAAAGTAACTACACCTAATTACGTCTGCATAAGCTAATTGCGACCGACCTATTATTGAAAAAATAAGCTAATTGCATCCGAATAAGCTAATTTCGTCCAAACTGTGTCCAAATAATTATTATTGTTGGATCTTGTTGGAAGTCAAAAGAGTCTTCTGAGATTCTCTTCTTATGCATTTTTTGACACCATATGAATAAACTATGAAAAGTTTTCATGAATAGAGGTAGCACATTTTAGGAAAAAATTTGTAGGGTTTGATTTTAGAAAGTGGTCACAATAAGGTGCAATTATCTTATAAGTTTTTGTGCACTTGGTACAACTTGGAACATGCAGCAACTTGAACTGGGCATGGCTGGGTCAAACTGAGGTGATTCTGTTGATAAGTTAAGCTTGAAGTTTTAGCTCCTAGGTTTTGGCTTTCTACAATTCTCAGCTGAGTACCCTATTTGAAAATCATGTTTTGTCAGTCTTTTTCAAGCTACCTAACTGTGGGATAACTAACTAGAAATATTTGCAGCTGGAGAATCACTTTGGGGTTAGAGGGGCCTATTAGTGTTGGTGATAGGGGATCTCATTCCTACTGAACTTATATTCACTACATATCAGATTCTCTTTATTAACCTCAATTTTGGTGCATGTTATGTAACAATGCAGAAACTCATGATGCCAGTTATTTATATGCTTCAATCTGATGTACCAAGAGAAGATGAGGGAAGCTATGCAGAATTTTATCAAATACTGCAAATGAGGTGGTCTCGTTGACACTTTCTTCTGAAAGGATTTCCAATCTCTACCTTGAGATGCAGTCCTTGTCATTCAGATTTCATACTCCACCAGTAAATGAAATTTGTGATTCAAGGAGCTTTGAAACATTCTAGGGCAGAATGTCATAGGATACAATCAAGTTCAGAGGACATGTTGCAGTTACTCCTTTCACATCACAAAGTCGTCAATCTTCATTTTCATGTTTTGAACATTGATAATGAAGACTGTGGCACACCAAAAGCTGATCACATCTTTGATCAGCTTTTGCGTGTTGGTATTGAAAAAAAATCTCTCAAGCACCACAATCCCTTAATCAGGGTAGCTCTAGTACAGGAGGCTCAAATGCATGATGGGAAAGGACAAGGGGCAACAGGACACATGGAGAAACCCAGGTAAGGCTGCCATCACTGCCAACCAAACTGAAAGCAATGTGTGACAAGGTTGTGCCATAAGTTACAGACAGAGAGTCCTAAATGGATAATTTTGACCTTCTAGTATGCAATTGTGTGTTATGTTCCCAATTCAAAATGAGAGAACCTGTTTCCGCTTAGCAGACCTTGAATAACTTATCATTTTGCAAGTCAAATGCTGAAGATATTATTCTGTTTTCCCAGTCTATGACGCAGTTCTTGATTACTATGAACAAGGACAGTGGTGTGACCCTGTTCCGGCAGTCCTGTGATAGTTGATCAAATCTGGCCTGATTGTGTTAGGTTATGTTCAAAGTATGCTGTTGTTGATGTCCCGGGGGAAGGTGCAGATGAGCCAGCTGTTATACCCCTATTTGTTAATCAAAACCTGTAAAATTTCTTCCATCCTTAAACACTCAGGTTCAGTTACTTTTTCATAGCCTTCAGAATTAGTTATGAAATTTTGAAGTTGAAATGGCATAGGGCTCTAAAATCGCCCACCTCCTAAAATGTACACAAAGCTTCAAAAAATGTGAAATGACTTGGGTTAGATGTCAATTCCACTTGCCTTCCAAGGAAAATTTACTGAAACATATTTCAAGAAGCTTCACTCCCTTAAATTCAGTTTCAGCTCTTAACCCCTAAATGACCAAATGGCCTTTTTTGGCAACATGGTGATTTTGGGCAGCTCACTACAAATGGAATTTTTTTTTTTTTTCTTTGAAATTTTCACACAACATGTGCCTGAGGAGTAGCTTTAAGGTCCAACAATTTTCATAACTTTTGATAACATGGTTAAAAAGTTATTGTATGATATGTAGTTTTCAACTAGCGGCGGACAGTTTGTGCAGAAAAAAAAAATTCTTTAAAAATCATTTTTTTTATAAATAAAAATTTGAAATTAGTTCTCTAGATTATACAAGAAAAGTTTTGAATCATTCCATTTTGATTAATGAAATGAAAGTTATGAGAGTTTTAATTGTGGATAGTTTGAAGGCAGTTATGGAATTTCTACTCTAAAATAAATTTCGAAGTCCTTTATTTAACTCAATTTTTGATATTTTTGGAAAATTTTTGGAAAATTTTTGGGTGTAAATTGTTTATTACAACATTGCAACCATTGGGATTGGCATTTTTCAATTCCACAAAAAAATTGTTGACAATTTAGTATTTTGAATCATTGTCTACTTCTTTCTACTTACTATTTTTTTCCTATATGTTGTACAATTCCAAATGATTTGAATTTTTTCAATCATGTGGCTAACTTGCCTTGAAAAACAAATCCAAAGAGTAACTACCATTTTGGACATTTTTTCATACAAATGTGACCTTATGAAGTGTAGTTGCTCAATTTTTTGTAGGGACTAAAAAATGATTTTCTGAAATTTTTTCCACGTCTTTTTAAACTAGAGTACTATAAGATCCTATGGTTAGATATGTCAAATAATGTTTTTTTGTCAAAAATTTGGTACCTATACTAGAGATGGCAGTTTTGGAACATTTTTGGTGAAAACATAGTCAAAAGCCTTTACGGGTTAACCCCTAAAGCCCTAAACTGTGTTTTTTGGTAACATAGCAATTTTGGGCAGCTTACTACAAATGGAGATTTTTTTTTCTTCTTTGAAATTTTCACACAACATATATCTAAAGAGTAACTTTAAGGCTCAATAATTTTCATAACTTTTGACTTCACGGTTAAAAAGTTATTGTATGATATGTAGTTCTTAGTGATCAACAAGTAATCTAGGCAGCAAAAAAAACTTCTTTAAAAAATTTCTCTTTTAAGAAATAAAAATTTGAAATTAGTACTTTAGATTTATTTACATATGGGAAGATTTGGACCATTCCATTTTCATTAATGAGAAAAAAGTTATGAAGAGTTCTAGTTTGTGGATAGTTACAAAATCTCTACTCTAATATAAATTTTGAAGTCCTCTATTTAACTCAATTTTCAATATGTTTGAAAATAAAAATAAAAACATTAAGTGTAAATTATTTATTACAACATTACAACCATTGAGATTGGCATTTTTCAATTCCATAAATGAATTGTTGACAATTTAATATTTTGAATCATTTTCTACTTCATTTTATTTACTATTTCTTTCCTATACATTATACAATTCCAAATGATTTGAAATTTTTCAAGCATGTAACCAAATTGTCTTGAAGAATGAATCCAAAGAATAACCACCATTTTAGACATCTTTTAATGCAATTGTGACCTCATGAAGTGTAGCTGCCTGAATTTTCACAATGCCAAAAAAGGATTTTTGTGAACTTGAAAGTTTATATCTTGCAATCTACATGGTGGAAATTTCTGAATTCTTTTTCACATATTCTCAAACCAATGTACTACAAGATCCTACAGTTACATGTGTCCAAATTTTATTTTACTTTTCTAAAATTTGGTACTTGTACTACAAATAGAAGCTTTGAAGTGCTTTCAAGTTGTAGCTACCAAGTTGACTATTGAACTGTCATGTTGTTCTTAGATACTAGTGGTTTTTATTTTCAATGGTAAATAAAGCAGTTACATACATGTTTTAAGGAATTACAATATAAATTGTGACTATAATATTACATCACATATGTTATGACAAAATGATGAAGATAAAACAATTTGAATGAAGTCATATTGAATTTCATGACTTATTTTGTCAAATCTTCTTCTTTGGACACAATATGGATAAGAAAGAACTAATACCTCGGTAGGACTTTGAATTAAATGTGCCTTTGAATGACCTATATAGGCATTGACTAATAAGAGATTATTCAAACAAGAAATATAAAATGAAAACTAGATTGAACTTAAGAGATTTTCTAAAGTATTAAATATTTTTAAACTATAAGAGTATAAAATTTGCCAAAATTTGATATTGCACTATTGTTAATCTTTTGAGGCCTAACAACTTTTTGACAATGGAGGTTTTCAATTGCCCCATTTTGATATTTTTTTGTACATCGATATACTTGAAATTTTTAATTTTAACCATACAAAAGTGAAGATTACTTTGTCGAATGCGCATAAAATTAAATGTAGAAATTATTTAACTTTGGATTTTAAAATTATAACAATTTTGAATGATCAATTTTATAGGTTAAAAACAAAACTTGGGGGAGAAGAATTTTTTTTAAAAAGATGAATAATGCTTTTTTACCACACCCCACCCTTCTAAAAACTATATTGGAATCTAAGGCAAATGCAATATTTTTTACTATAATAAATTTAAAATTAAAAAATCTCAAAAATTTGTACATATTATTATACAAGAGTAGAAAGCCAAAACTAACCAATTGGATTCCACAAAAAATTAAAGCCTTAATAAATGTCAATTTTTGAAATTTAACAATTGATATTATTAGCTGATCATTTGGAACATCTTCAATAAATTTGGAATCATTCTAATTATTTTGTTTTCTTAATCATACCCAATTGAACCTTGTATTTCTAAAATTGATAAAAATAAAATTTTGAATTTTTTTCTCCCCTAGACCCAATTTGTTTGTGCAAAATAAAGACTATAAATGTTTATAAAAATGTTTTTTTTTCATCCTTGTTATTTCTTTCATCGTAAAAGACTTACATTCACTCCCTATTTCTTTCTATTAGACTACATTTCCGAAATAAATTTTGAAATATTTTTCGCATTGAAATTTTGAAAAGCCTAAATGACCCTATTTTACAACACGCTTTACAAAATATTGAGGTTTATTTCATCCTGTGGAAAATTTGCCAATTGAAAATTTGAAGAGGATATATTGTATTCTCTGAGTTTGGAAAGTTAAGTAGAAATAGGGATTGTTTCATGGTAAATATTTCTTTAGAAGTGCATCTCTTATAATTGACCTTGTCTAATAAGACCTTATTAAGATTACGTTTTGTCTACATCTAAAGCTTTGATTCATTCTATTTGAACTAGTGATGAAAAAGTTATAGTCAATCTACTCTTTTCATTGTACTTTATTAATTAATGTTTTTTATTATTTTTATTTTTTGAATATTAATAGTAAAATTACTTGTCATTTCTTATATTACTAGAAAAAATCCGTACTCAAATAATTAAATTCTAGGTGATATTTGTATTTTTTTAATATTCATAAATAATATTCAACCCAAATTCTTCTTCCTAAAGATGCCAACAATATAATATTTATACCTATTAATGCAAGTTCAACTTATATCCTAATTTTACAATTCATTTATTCATTACATAAAAATTTATAATGACTTTGGCATTGTCAAGTAAATAAATGTTAATAGCTTGTGTATGCTAAATTCCATTTGACTATTTGTTTGTTTTTCCTTCTATTTTTTGTGTATGAAGTATTGTAAAATTTATTATTATACACACTCATGTTAAAGGAATTTCTTTGAGTAGGTATCAATCTACAAAATTCAATAAAATGAATCAATATTTTTTTAGAAATTATTTTTAGTTCATATTGAAATTGAAAGAAATCTTCAAACTTTTGCAATATTTATTAAAAAAAAATGAAACAAAGCTTTGCACATAAATTAGGATGATTCATGTCCATCAAAAGAAATTCATGCAAAAATTCCAAATTATGAAGTCACTAGAATCTACTTAAGTTTTTAAAATCCCAAAGTTGATTCCTTAGTCCTTTAGGGGAGTAATGACTAAAGTCTATTTAGAATTGATGAAGTACATTGATTTGTTCAAATAGTATGTGCAAGACAAATAACAAAAGTCACCTTGTTTCAAATTAGAGTACCTATTAATATTACTATACTATGCCACTTTCTACCCAAAAATATTATATTTTCATGATGACACTAATTTTTTAGGTGACACTAATTACCCCCTCACTAATAGGACAAATTAGTGTAGTGAATCCAACTGGACAAACTTCAAATCTAGGAAAAAAATACCAACAATAAAGTAGGGGAACTTGAAATCTTAAATTTTGTTCAATTTGCATCAACTTATTGAAACAACCCTAGAAAGCCCCCCCCCCCCCCTTCAATGATAGGCACTCACTCAAATATGATTCAATTTGACTCAACCAAAGATGGGCTCTTTCATTTGAGAGGCGTACCACCTCTCAATGCGATTGTTACTCTTCTTGGTTGCTAACACTGTCGTGTTTGTTGTTCAAAGAAAAAAAAAGCCCCTATTAGCTACTAGACATTATCTTCAACAAGCACATACTATTTGGCAAAAATTTTGATAGCATTTAGACCCTCTCTCCAGCCTTAGCTTGTAGGAATGGGAACTATATTAGTTGGACCAAGAGTCCTTCCCCTTCTAGCACGTTTCTATAGTTCTTTTTGGTTTTCCGTCTTGTCTGTGCTCGTTTCTCTTCATTGTCAGCCTTTGGCCTGGTTGTTTTTTTCGTGTTGATGACTTCTTTTAATGCAATGGTTTTTCCATTTGTTCTAAAAAAGAAAATTAAAGAAATTTAAAATTTAAAAAACTATTTATTTGAAAAAAAAACTTATAAATATGACTGCCAAGGGCTTGCCCTCTGGTTTCTGTACTTTTTACCTCTTATCAATGAAAATTGTCCACGTTTAAAAAAAAACTAAAAATATGATTCAATTTTTTGGACTAATAAGTGCATTCTCTTATTTTTACATTAACAAAGAAAGTCCTCCATCGGACACTGTCAGTTCTCAGCGTTGTTTCAGGGTTAAACTTAAACTTAAAATTTGAATTTAGAAACCATTTATGAATTCATATCCATTCCGGATTATACATTTGTGGCTGCTTTAGTGAAAAATAAGTTGACACGTGTACTGACATATATATTCTAAAGTAAGCATGTCTCCAAAATACAGAAATTAGTGTGACTCTGTAAAGCCACCCTGGCTTGACTCAGTTTGATCCTATGAATGGATGCTAAAGGTAGCTGACCCATTTCCAACCACTTAAGCAATTAGGCATATATTTGGAGTGTACAATTTTTGAGTGCGGAATTTTTCCCATGTTCAGAAATAGAGTTTGGAAGGATTGTATATTTTTTTCCAGAATTTTCAATTACATGAAATGTATTTACTATGAATTTTTTTTACTGATAATGGTGATATACACCTTTTAATTTCTGACCATAGGTTGATTGTAAAATCGACTGAGGGCTGGTTGCAATATTGATAGCCTTACAGCCAATCATAATGCGCCACGATTGCTCTTCGAACTCCACCACAACTCCACATAAAGAAAGCACAACTTCATGGAAAGAAAACAACCTATAGCTTGGAAACGGGGTGATAGTTGGATCGGCTATGAAGGGAAAAGAGCCCATTGCGGTCAAATGACCCATATTGGTCACCTAGGAAATGACCCTATTGTGGGGTTTATTTCAATATGTGAAATTTGAGTCACAATCAATGTTTTACATGACAATAATGGAGTGAATAATGACCTCATTAGAAACTTCCAACTTTATTCACTGTAAGAATTGACTTTTAGGCCTTCCATGTTAGAAAATATTGTGACTGCATTAGGTAGTAAAATGAGCATTATGGATTCAGATTTTGTTGGTTGTGGGGTCATTTACATACTCTTTGGGGCCATGATGCACTGAACACTTCAAAAATTCCTAACAAATTCATACTTTGTCAAAAAAATATAATTTCAGTTGCACTTGCTGTTTCTCACACTTGTCTTGAAGTGGGGGAAAAAAAATTGAAAAAATTTCGACAATAGCATGAGGCCAAACTCCAAATTTTGACCACAATGGGCTGTTTCAGCAAAAAGGTGGTCATGTTTGTGGCAAACTTTTTGCCAAAATTTTACAGTGAGGTACTGGACTTTCTTTTGTACTGTTGGCTACCGTTTAAGTTACAAATGAACAGTGGGCAAGTCTTTCAGTTGGCCTTGGGTTGTACCTTACCCTTCCCTTTTGGCAATGAATTTCAACAAACAAACAAATAAACAAACAAACAAATAAACAAACAAACAAATAAACAAACAAACAAACAAACAAACAAACAAATAAACAAACAAAAATGGTGTGGCTGATGGTGAGCTTTGTCCTGGTAAACCACAATAAGGTAGAACAGTCCATTGTGGTCAAATGACCCATAATGAACACCTAGGGAATGCCCCCATCATGGTTTATTTCAGTATGTGAAATTTTGACCACAATGTGTGTCTTATGCGACAGTGATGAAGTGATTAGTGACTTCATTGAGAACTTCCTACTTTTCAGTTTGAAATTCATTGTAAGAATGAACTTTTTAGACTTTCTATGTTAGAAAATACAATGACTGTTTTAGGTGAACAAAATGAACATGATGGGTTCAGATTTTGTTGGTACTAAGATATTCTACAGACTCTTTTGGGCCACAAAAGAAAGTCTATGCACCCCTCCTCGCAAAAGACTTTCTAATCAGTATCAATTAGGAACACGACCATGAAATACACATTTTTGAAGATTTCACTACAACAAACAAAACAAACTAATAGCCTAATTTAATGTATTCTAGTATGTCTTGTGTTGTTGCTATAGTATATAATGAATAAAAATAATAGTAATTTTTAATTCATTAAAACTTCTAAACTCAATATCTTTTTTGTTGTGAATCAAAATGCCACAAAACAAAGCCTAAACACCCCTCCTTGTAGAGAGCTATTTAACAATACTAAAAACACAATTGGGAGACAAAAGGTTCCAGAGATCTCATCATAATAAACTAAACTAAACTAAACTAAACTAAACTAACTAATTAATTAAAGCTACAGACTAGTATGTCTTGTACTGTTGTCACAATATATAGTATATAATGTAATAAAATAAGAATAATTTTCTATTTTATAAAAACTTCAAAATTCAATATCTTTTCTGATGTGATTAGGAATGCCACAAAACAAAGCCCATGCACCCCTACTCACATAGAGCTTTTTTACGATACCAAGAATGTGACTAGTGGACTCATAGTTCTAGAGATCTCAATGTAGCAAACAAACAACCTAATTTAATGTATAGATGTATAGAAGACTAGGATTCCATATGCCATTGCTAGAATATAATAGAATAAAAATAGAGGTAATATTTTAATTTTTTAACTCATAAAAAATTTGAACTCAATATCTTTCATATTGTAGGTTCCAATGCCACAAAACAAAGCCCCTACAATCCTCCTCTCATAGAGTTTTTTGATGATACCAAGAGCATAACTAAGGATTCACAATTCTAGAGATCTCATTTCAAGAAACAAATAACCTATAATTTAATGTACAGAAGACTAGTATGCCTTGTGCCATTGCCATGATATAGTAAAATAGAAGTAAAAGTAATTTTATACTTTTATAATTCATTCAAATTTTTTTTAATTCAATGTATTTTACATTGTAGGTCCTAATGCCACAAAACAAAGCCCGTGCACCCCTCCTCATAGAGAGGTTTCCAATGGTACCAAAAATGCAACCGCAAAACTCACAATTCCAGAAATCTCACCAAAACAAACAAAAAAACAAAACAAACAAAACAAAACTCATTTGAGGTATTAGAATATAGACTATTGTGCCATTGCCACGAGTAGAATAAAAATAAAAGTAATTTTTAATTTTTTAATTCATAAAAACTTCCAAATCCAATAACTTTTACACTTTAGGTCCAAACACCTTGAAGCAAAGTTTGTGCACGCTTCCTTGCAGAGAGCTTTTCAATGGTACTAAGGACGCAATCGGGGAATGTACGGTTCCCAAGATCTCACCATAACAAACAAAACAAACAAACAACCTAAATTCATCTATGGACTAATGTGCCTTATGTCGTTGCCACAACCAAAATAAAAATAAAAGTTTTTTGGGTTTTGTATTCATAATTTTTTTAAATTCAATGTCTTTTACATCATATGTCCAAATGTCGTAAAACAAAGCTTATCCACCCTTTTTGCAAAGAGGTTTCAAACACTACTATGAACACAATTAGGAGACTCACGGTCCAAGAGATCTCTTAATAACAAATAAAACAAGCAAACAACCTAACTTAATGTGTGGTCAAGTGTGCCATTTCCACAACCAAAATAAAAGTAAAATTAATTTTTAAAATTCAAAATTCAAAATAAATTCATAATTTTTATACTATAAGTTGAAATGCCATGAAACAAACCCTACATAGGTATAGACATATTCAATAGGGCTATACCAATTGAAGACATGATTGAATCGGTATAGCCCTATGTTGTTAGCCCATAACTCAAAAATCTATAATTTTCAAATTGTATGTCCAAATGCCACAAAACAAAGTCCTTGTATCCCTCCCCTCAAAGAGCTTTCTAACAATATTAAGAATGCAACCAAGAAATGTACAGTCCAAAAGAGACATAATTGAGGATAATTTAAGATTAAAGAATAACTCAAAAATCCAATATTTTCACACTAGAATCACTAGTTACAATCACAAGCATTGTCATTTATTTGATAATTTTAAATAATTTTTAACTAATAATAATTAGATTATTTACAATTAACCTATCAAGATCTAGACAACAAAGGCCTGGTTGCTTATATTACATGAATGTTTGATATAATTGACATTCAAGAGTTGTTTTCTATTTGTCGTAACAATTTTCACTTATCAAGTCAACAAAACGGTATCTCTAGTACTAAAATAACAAGGATAAAAAATTATTTTATAATATTTTATATGTGATGTTCAAGAGTAATGGCATGGAAGTGATTTAAAGGAAAAGTAGCATATCTTTTCACTTGTTGAATACAATGATGAGATGTCTGATCTTAGTCAATTAGTCATGTTATATTTGCACTACAAGTAATATGGGGAATTTCATTAAAATGGCGATATTCCATGTGCCATTTTTATAGTGTGCCATTCCCACAGTTCAAACTGGGTGGTCTGAAATCTATTAGTGTACTAGATTTCAAACCGCCCGGTCTAAATTGTGGGATGTCCAAGTCACAGAATACTCGCCATTTTAATGATTAATATAATTGATCAATTCATATTTGTGTACAATGGTTAGTAATTACATGGTGTGGCCTCTAATTTTGGCACCACGTAAGTGATGTAAAGAAAAAGTGACGTATTAATAACAATGAGATGACATGTCCTCTAAACTTAGTCACTTTACAATTGCATTAGAAATGATACAAACAATCAATTTATATTTGTGTACAGTGATAAGTGATGAGATGGTGTGACTTCTAATCTTAATCATGATATTTCGGTATTAGAAGTGATACAATCTATAAGTTCATAGTGAAAATAATTCTACATGAATACCTTCAATGTGTATTGTAAGTAGGCTCCATGATATAAATTTGTTGTTTGTATGACTAGATCTAGTCTCTGAACTTTCAACAACAAAGTTGTTTATTGTAATGGATGTAAGAAATACAAATGTGATATAGATTCTCATATAGCTTGATCTAATTACAAAATATAAAAGATTCACAAGTAATCATTAAGAAGGTGGAGTTTATAGGTGGATTAGGTTACAGTAGTAGAGACATTTCATTTCATTCCTTCTTAAACACAAAAATTACTTGAAATATTGTTTAGAAAGAAATAGATAAAATATACATAATTGTACTATCTTTGAAGTAATTCAATCAAAATTTTAAAAAAATAATATAAAATCATATTCATTGAAGTCCAAGTAGACTCTGGTTTTCATTTTGCATTTTTGGTTTGACCTCCTACAAATAAAAGAACCCATTTTACTATTCTAGACTAATTTGTGCCTTTTCAGAGTCAATCTTTTAGTCAATTCAAATTATAAATGTATAAAATAAAAGAAATTGATTTAAAAAAATAACAATGAGTTCATCCAACTTTGAAATTTGCATGAGAAACAAAGTGAAATATATCTATCACCTATCTAAAGTAAGCATTTGTATTTGTGCCATTATGTAATAGCAATACACATTTCAAATTTTATAATGTGTAATAAATTTCTATATAGTGGCACAAGTAGAACTAGACCAAATTAGGCTAAATTAAGTTTTTTTACCTCATATAAATCCAAATAGACATGCATAAAACAAATGAATTTAAACTTGTCCTCCTCCCCTCTCTTTTTTCTATCCCAATTTTTTAGATTATATAGAAGATTTTAGAATAGTTGCCAATATGACCTTAAATTACCATTCTATAATGCTTTTAACTTTACACATGACGCAATATAGATGCAAAATAATTGAGTCAAGTTATGGACAATGGAAATCATTAAATTTCATATTCACCAAGAAGTACAAGACATGTGCTCCTTTGAATTATCTTCAAAGAGATTCAAAAACATTAAAACATTGCATTGGCATGTAAAAAGAATTTTCTATGGTTGGTTGTTTTATAGGTCCTTTTATAGTTTTGAGGTAAAATCTTCATCACACTTGTGAAGTAAAGTTGACATATCATACAAATTTTTTTTAGGGTTTGTACCAATGTCTACATACTTTGATTTAGATACAAAGAAAATAGTTTCCTTGTAATTCACAAAGTCCACAATAATGTCACTCTTGTAGTTTAATCAATTTTTTTTTCATTTTTAGATAATTCCTTAAAATTTGTCAAATTTCAAATCAGTTTAAATAATTACAAACAAAACAATTATCGTTACACAAGATAGTAGACTAGAACAAGATCAATTCAGTTCATATTATGCATTCATACCAAATATCAATTTTAAACTTTAAATCATATTCATATGCTAAACAACATAACTTCTTTTAAGAATGCGACGTACATGATGAAAATTTCTCTAGTCAAATCATGAAAAAAAATAGTAACCTCTGTGTATTCAATTCAATTCAACAACTAACACTATTAGAAATGAGGTATTTGAGCACCAAACAATTGCATCAAGAGTTGGGTGTCTAAAACCTAGCTATAAGGTGAGCCACCCATTACCACCACCCTTCTTAGTTCTCCTCTCATGTACCTACGGTGTACATTTCCCCTCTAAAATATACCCCGTAAGTATATGAGGGCAAAATTGAGAATAGTGGCGGTAATAGGTCGGTTCACCTCCTATTTGCACCTTGGCACCATGTCAGAAATGAGTGACATGTTCCTTGAAATATCTATTAAAGTCATTGAAGAGGTAGGCTTAAAAGGGACTGTCTATGAACCTCCATGCAAAGATGCGGAGCAATATGAGCCGGTAATGAAATCAAACACCTTTTCCTCGTGCCTTCGCCAAGGATACGGTCCTCTATTTCCTTGTCCTATTTCCTCTTCTCAATAGAAATTGTCCATGCGTTGTTTTTTATAAAAGGAAAAGAAAAACACCCACCTTTTCCTCATGCATATGTGTTTGTATGCATGACCTCTACCATTTGATGGCAACTCCACGACCGCACAACATTTTTTTTTGCAATTCCACGACCGCACAAAATATTTTTTTCTTCACCCTTTACGGCAAGTTGGAATGAATGCACGTTGTGTGACGCAGACCAGGTGTAACTCATTCAATTCGGAGGAGCTATTTGAAGAAACAAGACTCGGTAAAAAGGGCAAAAAAGAAAAAAGGCTTTTGTATCTTTTGGACAGACCAAGAGTAGTAACATGGGTCCCTTGAAGCCTTTCTGTTTTTGTTTTACTGGCTACTCATAAAGAGGGAAAGCTACCCGGAGTGGGGGCTTGGAAATTGACGGACCATGCTATCATTAAAATCCAGTCTTTTTTCCAGATTTCCTCCTCTACTCATAATTCCTACTTCATTGAATACCAAGTCTGACCAATGAAATTCCCTTTCATCAGTTTGAAAAGAAAAAAAGAAAAAGAAAACACAAAAAACACACTAAAAAAACACTGAAAAAACACATCCATGTCTGACCATTTTACCAAACTTATTGAAAGGCGGTCAGACCAATGAAATTCTGTTTCATTTGTCTTAAAAAACATATAAAAAAAAGACACAAAACCCAACCATGTCTGACCATTTTATCAAACTTATTGAAAGGCGGTCAGACCAATGAAATGTGTTTAAATAACAGAAAGAAAAAAACAAAAAAACCATGTCTGACCATTTTATCAAACTTATTGAAAGGCGGTCAGCCTCATAAATTTGCTTTCATTTGTGTCAAAGAAGAAGGAAGGAAGAAGAAGAAGAGGGTAGGATGACCAAAAGTTGTGGACTTTTATTTTATTTTTTATTTCATTTTTCTTGAAACACATGGACAATTTTTTAAAGTTTTTTTTTTGGAGTTTTACTAGCTAAGATAGAAACACCAATAGTCGATCATTGAAGCAATTTTGGAGTAGATGGTGAGGAGTATGAGGTGGTGGAAATTTTTCCCATGTAGGAAGATAGAAAATATGGGGATTGTAAAATTTTCCAGAATTTTATTTCTAAATTACTGTGAATTACTGTGAATTACTGTGAATTACTGTGAATTGTTGTGAATTACTGTGAATTACTGAATTACTATGAATTACTGTGAATTACTGAATTACTGTGAGTTACTGTGAATTACTGTGAATTTTGGGAGCCAAAAAGTGCACTTGACCTAGATATAGCCAATGTATAAAGGCTTCTAATTCCAATCATTCAAGAACTATAGACTTCTCCACTCGTTGCTTCTTATTTTCTTGCTTACTACTTCGGGGCATGTGTCATAACTATATTAGTCCAAAGCTTGAAAAATGACAAAAATGAAAACATATTCCAAGCTTGAGTTCTAACCTAAGATTAGAATTAGTGCACCCTACAAGTTGGGTATTTGAGCATAGTGGACAATTAGTGCTCCTACCGTAGTATCATGTAATTTCCATACCGTAGCTTCTTAGCAACTTGGTCATAAAATAAAATAATTAAAAGGATTCCAGAATTTTTGGAAATTACTAACCTAGTTTGCTCTGCCCCTGAAATAGAATTGTATAAATATATAGACCATCGAATTCATAGAAATTCAACTTGCTCTACACAATCTTGCATCTTTTCTTTGTCGATAAATGTAAATATATATTACCAAGTTTTTTGCCTTGCCATTTTGATTCTTGTAAAGTACAATCTCTTGCAAACAAAACATATCTTTTACGCACAACAAACCTTGGCACTTGACAAAACCTTAACATGCAAGTGTAGAAAATTTAGGGTTTGGAGGTAAATTCACCCTATAAGGCCTATTTTGTAAGATGGATCTAGCATCCTGCAATTACTAGTATGCCTCATCTTGTTATTACTAGTATCACATAAAACCACCCATTCCCAACCAAGGACCAATATCCAACCTATAGAATGCAATCTTTTCCAACCAACACTGAAATACATTTCCAACCCAAACTTGAAATGTGTTTTTTACTCCTTGTCAAGGTTAGAACTAATAAAGTCATGACACATGTTTCAAAGTAATAAACAAAAATGTAGGAAGTAGTGAGCAGGAAAGTAGTTCTTGAATGATCAGAATTGGAAGACTCTATACATTAGATATGGGTTCAAACCAACCTTTGGCTTTCAAAATTCCTAGTAATCTCAATTCCAGACATAAAAGTACCAAATTTTTTTTTGCAATCCCTTTGATTTCTATCTTCCTACACAATAGAAAATTTACATTGCCTTGAATAGAAAACATCACATTAGCACATATCACATATCCATAATTCTATTTTCATCCACAATTTGGCGATTTCATCCAAGATTTTTTTTAAATTTGAAGTTTTCTAGCGATTTATAGGGTTTTTTTCATGTTTTTTTTTCTATAGATGTGGTGCCAAGCCAAAAAAGTTGGTGCAATTTTGCACCAAATTGCCCCCCCTTCATGCAATGGAATTCAACTGTCCGTCTGCTTCAGCTTCTAAAAATATCAATTAAAAAATCATCATATTAGAACAAAGGGGGCCCTCTGATTGAATGGACAATCTATGTTTTGTATTTTTTTTTAATGACATGATTAAGGTAGAAGCACCAATTGTCAACCATGCGTAGTGCCCAACGTGTAGGGTGCATTATTTTTAACCTAAAGGTGGAACTCAAGTTTGAAATGTATTTTTTTGGGTCCTTTTTAAGGTTGGGACTAATATGGTTATGACACATGTCCAAAAGCAATGAGCAAGAAAGTAGGAAGTAATGAATAAGAAAGTAGTTATTCAATGATCAAAATTACAATACTCTAAATATTGACTATAGGTCAACAATACTTTTTGGCTCCCAAAATTCAATGTAACTTCAAATTTGGGAATAATTTTGGGAATAAAAATCCCCATATTTCCTATCTTTCTACATGGAAAAAATTTCTACCACCTCATACTCCTCACCATCTGGTCGAAATGTGCTTAAGTGATCCACTACTAGTGCTTTTACCTTATAGCATACGTACTACCACCAATAATATTAGGGTGGGCTTCCATGTGGAGTCAAGGGCTAGTGGAGCTATCGATCATTAGTCAAATGGGTGTTTCTAAAAAATGGGGATGCCCATTTTACCAATGATCAGCAAGCTTCACCAACCTCCAACTCCACATGGAAGCCTGCTCTTAACATGGATCAATTCAACTCTTTTTGAGCACTCAAATGAAATTCAACATATTTTATGTTGTGAGTTAGAATGCTATGAAACAAAGTCCATGCACCCCTCAGAAAAGATACCAAGAATGCAACGGAAGGATGTATAGTTTAGGAGATCTCCCCATAACAAACAAACAAATTGAACAACCTTATGTAAGGTAGAGATGACTCCAATGAAGATTATCAATTACTATCCCCTAGAAAGAGGCGTCTTCCTTCTTGCTCTTTGACTAAATTGAAAAACAAAAAAACAAAACACTTTATTTGCCACCACCCTTATTAAATTTTGATATAGATATGGTAAGGTAGAATTTCGTAATACCACCATCCACCCAATTCCATCACCTACAAGGTCCTCCCAATTCCATTAGTGGCCCATCTATTACCACCATCTTTTACAACCCATTATCATGATGGTAATGCACTTGGGAAACACATACATCAGCCCACACTTTAACAAAGGTTTGTTCATACTTCAACAAGGGTCTACTCACAATTTGACATTTTTGCTTTGAAAAATCACAGAAAATTCACTTCTTGTTGGAATGTCTTCATTCTTTTTGCAATTGATCAACTTCTCTAAAACTTTTCAACGTTTAAAAAATATGGAAGCTGACAAATAGCTTCTCCAAAGTACCTAGATGGCAAATTTGTGTGGTAATGGGCAGTTCTACCTTAAGTGTGTTTTAGGATATTGAATACAAACTCTTCCAGTACGGCATATGGATACAAAATAATCCCATATTGATGGTAGTCTAACAGCTTCAGAAAAAAAAAATACATATAGTATGGGGGGAATCAATTAAATCACAAAATATACATGTTAACTAATTAATTCACTCATTCAACAAGCGAAGTGAATGACAGTGGCAATGAAAAGAGAGTGAAAAAAATAAATTCACAGACATCAATTTGGAAGGGAAAAATTTGAAAAAAAACACATTGGAAAACCTCAGCGACTTTGAACCTCAATTGTTGATTTGGGAGGGGGGCGAATTTGAACCCCCTCCCACATGTTGTCAATCTTAAAAAAAAATTTAAAAATGGGATAACCATGTTCCATAACAATTAGAGTCAGAACAAATTCAAAAAATATAAGTAAGGTAGTATGTTCTAAAAGCAATCATTTAAGGGCCAGTTTGCCGTTTTTATAGGTTTCTATAGACAAAAAATATATTTTTATGTCATTTTTCAGAGAAAGAAAATAAGACATGGAACCTAACACAAGTGGGTTTGTATTTTACCAAGCATTTTTGAATTACTTATGAATTTCCAAAGATTTAGGACATAGGCAAATTTTCCTTGAAAGTCAAGTAGAATTGTAATTGTAAGGAACAACTCAAGGTTGAAACAACTTAGGTTGGAATTCTCAACTCAAGTTGTTCCTTACAATTACAATACATTACAAATTCCTACTATGAGAAGGACAATCTCCTCTTGATAAAAAAATCAATAATGTTTAGTCATAAGTAGGAAATAGAAATATTATCTTTCATGGTTTACTTCAAAGAAAATGTGTGAGAGTGTTAAGGCATTTACATAGCATCACAAATTTTTGCATAAAATTCCTTTAAATACATTGTCAAGGATTGAACATTTTACTCTTGTTAAATAATGTTGTTAAAATTAACTCTATTAATGCTTGAGGATTTTAGACAAAACCTATATATGCTACAATACATAATTTCCTCAAGTGATTTGAGTTTAGCATTAAGATTTATTTTTTGTTAAATACAATTATGAAAAATTATTTGCATTGTCTAAAGTGAATTTTTTTAAAGTAATTTCAATTTGTCAAATCAATATAGAAACTTATTACTTTGAAAATTCACCTAAAATGAATTTCTATTTTTTATAGTTAAGTTTTGGTTTGACAAGCTAAACTATAAATAGATCATCATGGTATGAGATGAATGCAAATTTTTTTATTATATGTTTTCAAAGCATTAAAAATTTTCATACATAGAAAAATGTTTAATAAAACTTAGACTATTGGAATTTTACCAAGTATAATATCTAAATATTTGTAAGAAGCCATCAATGTTTTATACCATACAACTATCTCATGCATTCAATAATATCAATAACAAATATCCTAGAAGCTTTCCCCAAGATGGAGATGACTTTGAAAAGAATGAACACTTCTTAATCCCTAAATGCCCAAGGTCTTCTTTGAGCTTCTAGGAATTTGCTCTAAATTGAACAAAAAAATAATATTTTGATAAGTTGTATTGATTTTTTTAATTTATAACCGTACAAATTCAAATTAAACATGTTAAAGATTACATTGGACAAGAAAATACAACATCACTTATGAATCAAAATATTATGATGTTTGATCATGAGGGTGTTAAATTTGTGAAAGTGATTTGAAGTCTTTCAATCTTCTTTTCACATGCTAAATCTAAAAAGTTGGTCACCCCCCAAAATGAGGATAAAGGGCCTAATATGTATAACCTCAAATCAATCTATGGCTTCTCAAAATCTATTGTGCGATTTTCTTAAATGAATTTCTAATATGATTTTTTCTTCAAGATCTAGTATATTTGAGGCTCATTTTCAAGAGCCCTCAACACTATAGAAAGTCACAATTGCAATGGACACCCTTGCATAGAATCTTAAATTAAAAAAATCACAATCAATCATTTTTAGAATCAGATTTTTGATGCTAAAACTATACTTCAAAAATAATTCTTCAAAAATAGAAAATACTAAAAATAGAAACTTAATTAGGTTTTATTTAACTTCAAAGTATTGTTGACACCCAAATTTGATGTCTTTGGCATTGAAGGGGTAAAAGTAACACCTAACAAATGTAATGTGAGTAAATGACATGGGTATTTTTAGATTAAGACAAAGGACATCCAATGTCTAAAATTTGCATACAACTTAGATAACGATTTGCTTACCCTTCATGCACAAAGGCTTCATGCATGTATGGTACAATTTGAAGTCTTTGGACTTCATGCATAGTCAAGTTATGCATATAATTATAATATTAGCAACAAAGACAAGCAAATTAGAAAAAAAATACAAATGAAAAATTAGATGAAGGCATAAAACAATGTGTAGCCTACAATACCACATGCAAACAACAAGTGCATCATATACATGACAATAATTATCAATAAATAATGATCTTCTTCAAGAAAATGGAGTAGAAATTTTGAATATTTTCCAAAGTCTTTTGAATTCCTCTCAAAAAACCCTTTTCCTTTTGAAAAGTAATTTCCCAAAAATTCCAATAGCAAATTTTAGGAATATTTTATGATGAATGAACCTTTTATTCCCCTACAATATATGCATGCACTTTGTAGACTAACATGGACACCTCCCAAGTGAACCACTAACCCAAGTGAACCACCATCACTCATTGTCATTGTATAGTACCCGGAAGAAAGTATTTCAACCCTGTGACCTTTGAGCACACAATAGAATACATTGTAGAGAAGAAACAATTGAATGTGATTCAATTTTGTAATACCTTGAAAATATAAGATATCAACAAAATGCTAATCTAATTGAGACTGTATTAGATAAAAATCTTTGACTAAATCTCTTTCTTTGTTGCATAATTTGAACTAAAATTGAATATCACTACCAACGAGTGCTTCCACCTTGGGCTTTCACCACAACCTTCATTCGACTTGGCATGGATAGAATAAAAGATTGTAAAATTTCTTGAGGTATGTCCTCCCAACTTGCATTGACGTGATTCCACATTTCATCCTTACTCTTAGGTCGAGTCATGTTTTGAACTCGATCTTTACAAACCTTCCACAAGCTCTCTATGTAGTTGAGATCAGGTGAATTAGCTGGCCACTGAAGCTTCTGTAATCCAATTTGTTCCCTCCAATTTGCTGCAACACGACTACTATGGATTGGTGCACCATCCTCCATCAAAATCAAGTTCTCATAATTTGTCATGATGATAATAGAAAGGTTCCAAAGTCAATTCATACACTACAACAAAATCAAGAGCCTTGCGTTTCTCAACAAGAATTAACACCAAATAGCACTTGGTAAAAACAATGAATGCTCCCCATACCATTATCGATGTCCTTCTTGATTTGAATGTAGGTGCTATGCAGTCATAGTGATAACGTTCATAAGCCCTTCTCCATACTCATATTTGACGGGAATTCTTTCCAATTTTGAATGTTGACTCGTCTGTCACATGACTCGGCTTCAGTCATGAAACGTCCAATGCAAGTGTCTTTTAGCAAATGCTAATCTATCTACTTTGTGCTTAGGATTTTAAAACGTTTTTTTCACTGCTACACAATTATTTATCCCAAAGTTGTGCACCTCTTTGTGAAGAGTTCGAACACTCATAGGAATTGGAAGGTGCTCGATGATTTCTCACAATCTCACCTATGAGTACCTTCCTACTATATTCCTTCAACTTCTTTGGCCTCCTTGACTTCTCTGCAATCTTTACTTCACTACGATCACTAAATCTCTTAATGACCTTTGATATAGTGCTTTTTGGTCTTCCAACTTCAACTGAAATCTCACTCAAAGAACAACCTCCTTTACTCATTCCCACTATCATGGACTGTTAAGAAGTAGTCAAATACTTGGAATGTGCCATATCACTAGCTACACTACACAATTCTAACTATATGTTGCACTTTTGTGAAAAAACTCACAAGTAGAACCACTTGGAAAACAAGACAATCTCCTAGAAATTAATGTAAGCATGTGCTGCAACAGCATTTCAAAATCAACTGTTCCTACTTTGAAAGATCAATTGCAACACAAATCTGTATAGCTCTAATTGCCGCAAGTGATTCCTATCACTAATTTGAAATCTATAAGTATTCTCAACATACTAACTACACTGCTAATTTTAATTGCCTCTTCACATGTATCAATTTCTGAATTAGCTTGAGTCACCACTGTATTGTTTAATATCTCACCTATTTATATCTAAATTTTTTTTCTATAGATTAGGTTTTTATATTGAATTTTTTTCATGGAAATTTGACACTTGTTTGTAATGTACTTATGTAAGGTTGAATTACTTTCTTCCGGGTACTGTACATCTCCAAAATCAACATGTACCTATGTGGAAGAATCAATTTCAGAACTTCTACTAAAAAAAACTTTGTTCCCTCGCAACTTTTGCATACGTTATCTAAACGTGGCATTCTTTGGTGCGTTGGAACCTCCTTTTCACTTGCCAACAAGAAAATATGAAAAAACTGACTACTATGATAATAGTAAGCATAAAAAGTGTCGGTTTGGGTACCTTGCAAATTAAAAAACTAAAAAGACTGCCATGAGCACTGAGTACCCCTGACCGTTGAGTAAGAAGCAATCAACCCCCCACCCAGAAAACACTCCAGCTAAGCTTCATTAGGCACCGGAAACACCAACTCTACGGCGTAATCAAAACATACAGTAACCCCCCAAAATCTACCACTATCAAATCTACCAATCCCCGAAATCTACCAATTCCCCGAAATCTACCAATCCCAAAACGAGGCTCGTCTCTCCAGCTGCGAGAGAAAAGGGCCGCCAGGGTAGAAGAAGACGATGATCTCGCACGTTGTAACTTAAAACGACAACAGATCATCGCTACAGCAACGCTGCTGCTGCTGCCTGCCGCCGTGGATAGAATCATCAGTCCCAGCAGCACGGAACAGCACTTCCAATTCCAGCATCTGATCAATATTCTCCACGTCCCAGTGAATTCGTAAAAATTCCATCACTGCTAAGCTTAAGCATACAAAGCCAGCGCAAGGGCTTCATCCTACTTAGGGCCCACTTCTTTGTCAACAAGCAAATCGTGTACTGCAATCCTGGAGACGCTTCATTCCTCGGAGTATTTGGGAGTTTCGATTCTCTTTTGGTTTTACATTTGATGTCGAGGTGAGAGAGCAGAGAGGGCGAGAGAAAGAGAACGAGAACGAGCGCGAGCGCGAGCGAGGTTTTTGCCGAGTGGTAGATGAAGGAGTACCGACTTTTGGTGGTGGGTTTTTGAAGTAGTGGCGTTATTGATTTGATTGTGAGGATTTTTGAGGTTTTGGGTGAGGGCGTGGAGGTCTTGGTTTTGAGGTATTTTGGTTTTGATTGTGAGGCTACTTGGTTGAGGGGTTAGTTTGTGAGGATGCAACAGAGGTGGTATGAGAGATTGTAGCGTGGCGAGGGGTGTTTTTTGGCTTGTAAGGCTCCCACGATGGATGCGGCCATTGAGCATGTGCAGGCGAAGTCGGTGATCAGTATTAACAGCCCGAGCGAGTGGGAAGAGTCGTACCGGCCGCTGCCTTTTCTTTTCTTTGGCCTCTTGATCACGTGGATGCTGTTACTGTTCTTGTGGACGCTCAACACTTGGAGCAAGCGGCGATGGCAGGTATGGGACACTTGCCAATCAAAGAGATCAGAGAGGGGTCCTTCAGTCTTTCTTTCTTGCTTACCCTCTTTGGGTCGCGGTGGTGGAGTTTTGAAGTGTTAGTGTGAGCGATTTTGTAATAGTCCGCGGGAGATTTGAATTCTTGATTAACCTATTTGTTGGACTACTGCGGATTTGGAAGCTCTTGTTGACGAGTGGGGTGTTGGAATTGGCAGACTAGTCATTTGCAATGGATGTTGACAGCTGTTCCGTTGCTTAAGGCGCTTGTTCTCGGTCTCTCCTTCGTTTTCTGGTACTCCCAGCGGTTCCTAACTTGTGCTGTTTCGCAAAATGTAATGATCCTGAAATCACGTAAAACACAATTTCTAATCGATGCTGGCGATCACCTAATCACTCGGCAGCGTCTGTTAGATTAATGTGTGCAATTGAAATTGAGTTTCCAAGTGTTTGGTGAAGAGTTTGAATGTTTTGTTTGGTTAGATTGGTGTGATATATTAAATTTGAATTTTGCAAGTGCATGTTCAAGAGTTTTGAGTGTTGTTTCTGAATTGTGCGGTTGTGCTCTAGGTATTCGTGCTTGAACTTGAGCACATGTTCATTCTGGGTAGCCTTCGGAGTGTTCGTGTCGCGAATCTTCTTCGAGACGTCGTGCTTCATTGCATTCCTTTTGATTGCGCATGGCTACTGTATTATGCACGAGCAACTGACAGTCGTTGAACGCCGCAGCATTGCTGGTCTCGCTTCGCTCTTGTACTTGACCCTCACGGGGTACAAGGCTGCTGTTCCACAATTTGCTGTGCGTTTCTTTCCCCGCTCCAGTTTTGAGAGAGTATACTCATTTGGTCAATGTTGGCTCGTGGTTTCATTGGAGAATCATGAAAAGAGAGAAATACGAGAGCCAAACTCTCGAGAACTAAAGTTCTCACTCAATGTATTGGATGATTTCTTATGCAACTGGGAGTTTGAAGGGACAGTGGATTACTCCTGATTTCTATTCAAAGATTAGTGGCCATAGACATGATTAGCTTACACCGAATGGTTGCTAATTGAAATCCAAACGAGTGTTGATTGGAAGAAATGAGTTTCTGCTGGTAACAGGCGTCATTCAATTGGAGATGGGATCAGGCTCCTATCGGTTTTAGTATCCTCTACCTTAGACTGAAATTCTGGATCGTCTTGCTGGCAAGATTTAGGGTGCCCAGAGGAATTTGTTAAGAGGGTGTGAAGAGCAAACATTAAACCTAGCTGTGAAATTGAATATTTGACAAGAATATCAATCTCTATCGTACGATTCATTTTATTTGGCTGTAAGGTGATCCATTAGTTCTACTGTTTGTGCAATTTGGAAACTGTTCGATTGATTGACCGCCTTGTTGTTCTTTGGTTGTGCAGGTTCTGGTGGTGTTCATCTATGGGTTGCTACTATACGTCATCATGGTGCACATTGCCCGCAACCTTGTAGCGCTAAGGGAGCAGTTACAGCAAATTCAGGACGAAGGCGTCCACATGATGCGTTCTGCTGTTTACATAAAGTACACCATGTTCAAGTAAGCTTTGGGAAGATTACCGTAGCATGCATTCGATTATTTTGAAAGTTTGGGTTTATTGCTCTGGAGTACAAATTAGTTGATCTTAAACCGTTCCTCCTCTTGCTGCTGCAGGAAGTTTCAGCGTGCAATGCTGATGATGGTTGTTGCTGAAATTTTGGTAAGCTATCAGTACACTCTCTGATCGCTTAGTGCTGCGTAACTCGGTACGGTTTTTAAAATATGGTCTTGGTCTTCACAGTGTGAGTAGCAGAGGATTGGACAAGTTACATTGATTTGATTACTGGTCAATCCCTAAAAGAACAAAGATTTTTGGATTTAAATGACTAATTGGACTGATTATACCGTGAGTGATATCATTCAGATGGAGTCAAATTTTAGTCTCCAGAATTAGTGAAGAACATTGCACGTATTGACCAATAAATAGATACAATTGGACGAATGAAAGTCCCTATGTGAGCTACTCTAAACTGGTAACAAACATGGAGCTCAATTTGGTCTTCTTGATCCTTTACGTGTTGACGTTTGGCAATATTATTATGGCAGATGCATGCTCGCACGGATGGCTTGGCTAATGAGTACTGGATGCGCCTTCTTGTTCGTGAGTTCACCGAGATTGGCATCTTCTTGTATATTGGGTTAGTACTCACCTCTGATTATTTTAGGCGAATCTACCTGTGTCCTTGCGAGTTCACTTGTGTCCTTGAAGGTCGTTGAAGCAGATAGTATAAGGTCATTAGAAGTCCCTACGGTTTAGTTGCGGTTATCCTCAATTGGAATTTTAATTCGTCATGTTTGACACGTCCCCTTTCCCATGCTTTTCTGTTTTTCAGTAGAAGATGGCAGCTGTTGTATTTATGTCTTTCTTGCGACGCTTTGACTGCAGATGGACCTTTAGGTCAAGAGAACTGACCCCATTTTTCACCGTCATTCCAACTTCGCACCCCTCTGGACAACGCATTTTGCCACCTATTTATAGTGTGGTAAGGCTTTTAACCCTTGCATTCAACTTTTGCATGATTTCACGAGTGCACTCGATCCCTTCGAGTAAATAGTGGATTGTGCACAGCAGTCTGACATTTCTGTCCTGACGTTGGCAGGAAATTAATGAGAAGCAGTTCAACAACTTGGATCATAAAGAGTGGCACATTGGAGTGGTGAGCTTCCTTCATTGCTATTCATGTACTGCTTAACTGGGCTCCTAACATTTTCAAATACCTTTTCTGTACTAAAGAATTCGGTAATCGTGGTCTCGGTTGTTCACGTGTGTCAGTGAGTCAGTGGTTGAAGAGGATTCAATACTTTTGCACCTATTTTTTGAAAGCCTTTATCATAAGTTGTGACAGACTCATGCAGTTCTGTACCATAAAGTTCATCTCAACATTAAGGGGGCTAACCACCAGAGACCTGGTGATAGTGTTTCCACACAATCCAGATATAGAAGATATGTTAACTACTCCGTATGAGATGTTTGTATTTTGACAATTACTGTTGTTGAATCTCGCAGCCAACTTCAATCTCCAAAAATGGAGTTACAAACAGGCCGATGCTAGTGATAGTGCAGAACCCAGGCATGTCTGACTTTGCTTTCGACGAAGATGGTTTTGTCAAAGAACCTAAGATGCCGGAAGGCATCTTCAATATGTCTTCCAACTACCAACAAATGACGCCCGACTCATCGACGCCCTTGATTGATCACGAAGGATTGCAACTTCGCCTGCGAGGCTCTGGGGATCTTTCCGCAGAGTCCGGTAGCCGGAGAGAGAACCTGTTCCCCGGAACTGTGAAAGAAGGAAGCAGATCTGTAGATGGCAAGGAGGACAAGAATGTCATGTCATTTGTGGACGAGGTTGTGGTAGATGTGAAGGCATTGAAGGGCTACTCCTTTCTTCAGTTTGAGAATTCTTGTGGTGATTCGCGAACATTGCACTCGAGATCAAATTCAAGTTTGAGCTTGCAAGGGTTTGCACCCCACCAATCAAGCATTGTATGATTCAAGTCGACCCCCTTTTTGTCCTTGCAACAAGCCTACGTATGTTACCCACACGGATGGCCAGTCACTGTTGTGTAAACTAAGAGCTTCGTACCGTTGTGGATTATTCAATCTGCGAGCCATCCTTTCATGTGGACTAGGAGAATAAGCAGCTGTATATTTGTAGACTAGCCCGGTTCTTCCCTCGAGGACAGGTTGGATTATGAAGGTATAATCCTTCAGTATATGCTTGTAGTTCCTCGTTCAGGGGACTGAACATGCAAAAAACAGCTTTGTGACTAAAAAGTCACTGGCTTTCTAGTGTCATCAGCTACAGAGCTGTGATCCAGTTCGTGGCTATTCTGCCACTCTGAACAGTTGTACTATATCCCATGCATCCAAAGTATGCATTGCAATCCAATCTCAGTGCGTGTGTACTTCACTGACCACTTGTAGCCCACGTCTTCTGAAACTGGATACCAGTGTGCTCCTTTTTTTTTTGCTCATTTGAAAGATGTCTATTGTATTTTTCCAACGTGTGACAGTGTACCTATCAAGGTCCCCGGTTTTCTGTACTCAGAATACATTGATAGCCTCAAGACATGGTTGTGGCTCTACCGATGAATGGGGCCGTTGGTCACACAAGACAAAGGTACCAAACCTTACTTTGCTGCCGTAGTTTCGTAACTTGACTTGTTCTCAGTGCCGTTTGCTGCCCTGTTGATGTCTTATTCTTAAAGCTACATGTGCTGAATCGTGCTAGATTCCTAGTTGGAACAGGACGTGATTTCTACTATTGATACTGTATGCGACTCACTGAAATTTAAACTGCATTCCAGTTGTGAATGCCTACTGGATTGCACTTTTTTTGGATGTGAGTAGATTCCATTTCCAACCTGGCGTCCACCCAACACATGGCACTGACGAGCAGCAGCAGCAGCAGCAGCAGAATGCGGCTGGACTTCTTGTCGGTAAGGTAAGGCGGTTTGTTGTCTCTTGAATGATTGTTGCAATGTTTGCTCCTCTCCTGATTGCCTGACATTGCCTAGATGTACCCCGCTGGCACGCAAACATGGACGCAAGGTCATTGCTGGCTCCCTCACCTCTTCCCTGCTTGTTGCCAGTGCCCAGTTGTTCTGTTCCTTGAACATGCGTTTTGGAGCCTTGGAGGGTGTCACTCTGTTGGATGTGGCAGGAACTAGAGCTGCTATCCTGAGTTACTCGCGGCTTTTCTGTCCTATTTGTATGATGACATTCTCCCCAGGATAAGGTCTTGCACGGCCGTACCCCCTGGGGCACGTTTGGTTTGGATCCTGACTGGCTTCAATAATTCGGAGGAATATGAAGTCACTCATTTCCCACTTCTTCTGCCTCACGGCAATTTTCTCACCTCTACAAGTAGCTGTAAGTGACATTCTCCAGCCTTTATCCATTGATGCATTGGCTGCACCTTTCTATATACAGATGAAAAGATAGTGAACTGATAAGATATTGCACTGACAGTGCACTGACAGAACACTATTCCTGGTGGGTTCTACTGCTCCTCGTATCCAACTAATAAGTGACGAAGTATGTGCTTGTACTATTCTTTTCTTTTCTTTTCTTTTTTTAAATATATTTTTCAATCTTCTTGTTGTCTCTTTAACTTAGAATCTTAGATAGAGTGGGAGAATGAGCATCATTATACGAGTATCCTTTATCCAAGATTCAGGGTATCGCAACCCATTCCGGGGCTTCAACTGTTCAAGGGCCTGCCTAAAGGTTTGTGCACACTATCTGTCATTAATGGTAATAGCAAGGGTCCGTTACGAATGCATTTTGGAATACCTTTGGAATAGTATCACTTTTAGGTCGCCACACCAATCCTAATCTCATATATTTGCGAACTTTAATACTGGATTTTGAATTTTGGAAGGGGGGGGGGGTTTGAAAACTATGTTTTGGCTTCCTTTTAACCCATAAATGTCAAGGTGGACACTTTGCGTCCAATGAATGACAAACAATCTCTTCATAGCAACTATTCATCCTCCAAATATTGTAGGGAAAGGGAACGTCTTCTACAGTAGCTTGTCTCCCAATAAGTGCTTTTTCATTTTTTTAAGCCAACAATTCACACAGTACCACATGGTACCTAAAAAGATGATTTCTACGATGATTTCTACGGTGACCATCTCTTTAGCTCAAAAATTGAGGGATTAAAGAATTTGTTACAATAGTTACAATTCACAAGAGCATGGATGTCAAAATTTGAATTGAAATATTCTACTTGTTAACTTATAGAATCTAATAAGTTCATCTAATTTCAACCTCAACCTCATTGAATCACAATCAATATCTATTTTTTCATATACAATTCTTTTTCATAGGCTGCAACTCTCATAAGACAAGTATTACTATCTAAAAATTACATTCTAGAATGAGGGTATGTACATTGTGAATCAATTAGGTGGGTAGTGCAATTAGATGTTCCTACCTTATTGTTTCAATTGTAGAAATGTGACTTCACATTTCTACAATTTAAAGCAATAAACTCAAAATTAAGTATTAACATAATCTTGTCTAAAATATTGAACCTGTATTGCCAACAATAATTTGGATATTGATACACTTGGTTGGACTTATTAGCTTAGTTAACCTAAGTCCAATTTCATTAGCCTTTCTAATTAGGTCACATAGTGGATTTTTGGAAGTGTTATCACTACAACCTAAAATTACTACAATTTAACTATATGTGTATTCAACTATATATGAGAATGTGTGAAAAAAAATTCAGAATTTTTGACCACATAGATTGCAAGATATTTGCATTCCAAGTGAAAAAACAAGGTTTTCAACACATTGAGACTAGAATTTTGACTTTGGACATTTTTAAATTAAAATTTTTGCACTATAGAGTTCTGAGCTTTTAATCTTTATAGTAAATAATTGAGTTGAGACTCTAGGAAGAAAGAAAACCTCCAAAAAAACTCAATTGTTTTTCTTTAAAAAATTCTTAAGTAGAAGTAGGTATGACATAGGAGGAAAATCTAAAATAATAATATCTTTTAAATAGAATTAAAATGCACAAATTCCAATGGTGTTATTGTTCTAGCAAGCAAAATAAACCATGAAGAACTTTACTTTTTCGAAAAATTATAAAAATTGCATTCACAAATGAATCCTACAAGTTATTTTTTCAAAAAGATGCTCAAACTACCCGAGAAACTAGAATGTCCATAATTTTCTCATAATAAATCCAAATGAAATGAATCAAATCTTTCTAGAGAGGCAAAAATATAAACTATAAGAAAAAACTGAATTTTGTTTTTTGAATTTTTTTGAATTTTTTTTAGTTGCCCCATCTACTTTGTTTTGAGCTTATTTGGGCATAACTTTTGTTTCTGGGCACCAATTGAAATAAAAATTATATACCTATGAAGATAATCAAAATTTCTATCTCCAAAAATAGTTTCAAAAAATTAGGACAAAAATTCAGCCTGTAGGTACCTACCCAAAATCCCATTTGTCCTTCGAAGGAACAATGGTCCTTTAAGGGTTAACCTCTAAATGCTCAAGACCTGTTTTAAGCTTCTTGGAATTTGCTCTCAATTGAGCAAAAAGCCATCATTTTTATAAATTACATCAATTTTTATTGTAACCATATAAATTTAAACTAGACATGTTAGATATTATACAAGAAAAGAAAACACAACTTACAATATCACTTATGGATTGAAAGATTATAATGTTAAGATTATGAGGGTGTTAAAACTATGAAAATCTTTCAAACCACTTTTCACATGTCAAATCTAAAAAGTTGATCACCAAAAAAGATGAGGCTATTAAGCCTAACATGCACAACTCCAATCAATTTGCGCCTTTTCAAAATCTACTCTACATTTTTTTAACTAAATTTCTAATGTGATTTGTTCTCCAAGGTCTAGTGTAATTGAGGTTCATTTCCAAGAGCCCTGAACACTACAGTAAGTTAGGATTGCAATGGATATCCTTGCACAAAATCTTGAATAGAAAAATCATAATCAAACATTTTTAAAATCGTATTTTTGATGCTAGAAGTAGACTTCATTCCACAAATTCTGAATATTTTTTTTTGCAAAAGATCAAAATCTCTACCTTTAGTGTAGTCTTGAAGTTTTGCAAAAGCTTGTTTCGAGCTTCTTGAACATTTAGGGGTTAAGGAGATGGATGAAATTTTTTTGTCAAGTGATCAAAGATAAAGAAAGTTGGACTTAAGGTAATGACCTTGAAGGTGCCATGTATAAAGTACAGATCCATTAAACATTTGACATGGACATGCACATGACAATTGTGGCTAGTCATTTGAAAGTCATTTGAAAGTTACAACATGTACATCCATTATACATCTACTAAATTTAGAGATTATATTTTGAAATCTAGGATTTAGAAAGATTGTTTTATAAAATTTAGAAAACATGAAGATTATTTTATGAAATTTAGGAATCTTATAGATTTTCTAAACTCTAAGACATTTGAAGATTAATTTATGAAATCTATGAAATTTAAAGATTATATTCTAAAATCTAAAAACTTTGAAGATTAACTTTTGTCATCTTGTATTATTTTTTTGAAATCTAAAAAAATTAAAGATTATATTTTGAAATCTATAAAATATGAAGATTATTATTTTTAAATCTAGGATTGCATTCTGAAATCTTGGAAATGGACTGAAGAGATGTTGCTGGAGTTCTATGGCTTGCACGGTCGGTCCCTACCCTTTAGAAAAAGTTGATAATTTAAATATTTTTTCATGTTCTAGTGAGAGTCCTCTATGCTCATGAGATTATGAACTTACAAAATTGCAGTTGAATGTCTATCTAAGGTCTTGATTCAACATGCCCCTATCGTTCCTTTGAGCTTTAGAATGAGAGGCTTGATGGCAAAGTTAGGCACAAGTTTTACAATGCACATGAGAATCGTAAAGCCCCCCCCACAAGGTTGCTTATGTAGCAGTATGTTGAATTTTTGCAATGCCCTCAATGTTCATTAGAATTAGAACTAAAAAAATTCCAATTACCTAAGCAATCTAAACCATCTAGCTATATACCTAAGCTCTTGGTTCAACATGCCCTAATCTTTTCTCTGAGCTTCAAAATAAGAGGCTCGTTGGTAGACTTGAGTGCCAGCTTCACGATGCAGAACGAAACTGTAAGAACCACCTATAAGGTTGTATAAGCCTCCATTTGCCCAATCAAAGACCTGCAACCACTGCAAACAAAAGGTACAACACCGTAACCACCTTCATGAACAGTTTCTTTTCAAGCCACTAGCGGCCACTTGAGCAAGCTCTCCAATAGAGGCACCCATTACATTGGCCATTGTGACTGCAATGCGGCAATTGGCAGTCTTTAGAGAGATGGGTTGGGATGCCATGGTGAGGATAGTGAGGTTGAAGGAGCTAAAGATGAGCCCCAGAACCGCCAGTGACCAATGAATCCAAATCGGTGCTACTACTACTATCTGCCTCTTCAACATCTGTCCCTTCATCTTCATCCTTACAAAGCGCCAGTAATGCTTCCACTATGTCACTATTATCAACACCCTTTGTAGCCTTCATTGCAACCGTCTTCCAATGTTGCCCAAAATATTTCAGTGAGTTTGGCTTTCAAATTGTGTAGGGCTTTCATGTGTTGTCTTCCAACCGCCATCCCATCGATGTCTGTAGTATAGAGCATTGAAACCGCCTCTGCAAACACGCCAAAACTTATGGTTTCCACCCAACCTACCAAACCAAATCAACAATTAGTGTTCATATATACAAAATCCAATCTCAATGAATTTCAAACAAAACTATGCATGAAAAAACCTACCAAATTTGGCATTTGGCCAATTTTGACATTTTGCAGCTGATACAATCCCCTTGCAATCAAAAACAACACACTGTGACCTTTCCAAAATATTTACAAAACATTTAGACAAAAACAGAGCAATTAAAACTACAATAAAAAGTACAAAAAATAATGGACACTTACTTTCCATTTTCAACAACTTGTGCATACTCTTTCATGTTGCAGAGATTCTTCAAAACTTCGCTGAAGTCTTTCTCCAACAACTTGAAGGCCTCTGAGCATACAAGAGGTTCTGATAGTCCTTTACGTAGGTACGACAACTCCAGCGTGATTGCAGTCATGAAATCTTCCAAGATGGAGAGTCTACCACATCCGCCTTTTCCTTCTACCTATTGCAGCAATGCAATCACAATTCTCCAAATCAGGATCTCCAAGCTACTTGTGTGTATTTGATGGACGAATGACATACTCACTTTTAGAAAGTAGGATGGGGGAATCTGTATCTAAAGGAACGTCCTCTACCCAATCTACAATTGAACAAGGAACGTCCTCTACCCAATCTACAATTGAACGCACCTTCATTATACGCCTCCTCATCCCAATTCCACTCCCCTCATAGAGAATGCTTCCACCATCATTTTCGTCAATAAGCACGTCCATTATCGTGTCTGAATCTATCAGAAGAAATTCAACGTTGGTCGATCTCCAAAAGCTTCAAGTGGCACGTATCAGAACCTAAACCCTGAATTGAAAATAAAAACGAACCAGCTCAATGGATTGGTTTAATTTTGTGTCTCTAAAAATATAAAACAAAACTTTTCTAGTACACTTGTGAATCAGGGTTGGTAAAGTTACTGCTTGAATTGTCTTTCAACCACATCAAGCATTGTAGTTTGGTACAACTATTTAAAACTATTATCAATCACATTGACCTGCGGAAGCCAAAACAATTGATTCACAATCCCCAAGTCATATTGTGGAAAACTAATTGGAAAAAGAAGGGCCTCCAAATGGACAAGAAACAAAACTTCATGATCGAATACCAACCCTAATTTGAAATTTGAAATTTGGATAAATAATAGTAAGCTAACAAGAAGTCCGACAAATCAAGCATGATGTCTTCTATTAAGTCTTTTGAAGCACAGTAAAGTAAAGAAAATATAGAATCAAAATTCTACATCAAATTTGACATTTTCATCTCTACATTCTACCACAATTGATCTTGATTCATCAATCTTCCTCATCTAAAATTCTATTGGATTGGTTCATTGATTAGTTTTGTTGAAGAGAAACTAAACTCAAATTGTCAAAATACCCTAAACGAAAACAAAGCAACAAATTGGTTTGACCTCGGCGAATCACATGGCGAATCACATAATGTAGCCAAGTTTTGTTTGAAGCACACACATGGAGAAATAGACAATGCAGTCAAGCTTTGAATGACGCACAACACGACAAAACAAACAATCCAGCCAAGCTTTGAATGAAATACACACACAATGAATCAAACAATCCAACCAAGCTCTATCTGAAACATACACATATGATGAATCAAACAATCCAGTCAAGTTCTGAATGCAGCACACATACAGTGAACCAACCAATCCTTGAATTTTAAAAAAACAAGAAACAAAAAGCAAAGCTATTAAAGGTCAACTATTGATCATGCTTACAACTCATCGATACAGAGCTCTCAAAATAAGGCTTCTTGCACATGAAAACTAGCAACACTGTAACACCTTTGTGTTCCTTTAGCAAAATAGAAAGCTCAGGCTGTCAATCAATCTAGAAAAAATATCATCCTCTTTGCACTCATGCCAGCTCCGATTGAAACATCTTGTACTTGATCAATCAAAAGGACTTGCCAATTCAACAACAAACCTCACAACAAACAATAGAGCTCGTCATTCCTACAATATAATTACATTTATATATACAAGGTGCGTATCTCAAGCCTCCACCAGGAGCAACCATGGCCAATTGGCCATGTACTCCAAAACCTAAAAGTTCACTTTGCAACTCTAAACAAGCAAGAACTCAAAGCAGTCAAAAACTTTGCAACTCTCAAGTCTCAACTCTAACTAGTCCAAAGCAAATCCGAGTACCAATGATTGTCGAAGCATACCTTTAGCAGAAACCGTAGCAAAATTGATGAACCCTAGCGAAATTGAATCCACCGAAAGCAAGCCTTAGCAACAAAAACTAGCTTCAGAAAGAATGAAGTTGTTCGGGGAGGACATTGGAGTGCGCTAGAAAACCTAGGTTGTAAAAAAGAGTAGAAAGGAGAGCAATTCACAACACAAACAAAACAATTCAATGCAAAAAGAGAGGAAATCACTGCGAAAGGAGAGCGATTTACAATACATGAAAGATGCAAGATACAAGACCAGAAGTAGCTAGAAGATCATGATATAGGAACCATGACATTCAGAAAACCTCAAACCTTGGTCCACAGTGTCCGATCCATTCCTGAGACAAATAAAAATAATAAAGTTAAAGTATCTAAACGGCGAGGTATATACTATCTCTTTCTTTACTATATGTCTTTTTTTATTTTTATATTTCTTTACCAATATTAATATAATAGATAAAGTAAAAGATAGTATAAAATAAATAAAAAATAATAAAAAATAAAAGACAATTAAAACAAAGTTTAACCAAAAAAAATAAAGTGTCTAGGGGACAAGGTATATGTATCTCTTTCTTTACTATATCTTTTTATAAATCATACCTTTTTTTTATTATCTCTTTATATTCTATACTAAATTTGATGACAAAATAATAATAAAAAGTAGAAGATGATTAAAGTATAAATCCCAAATCAAAAAAAATTTAACAAAGAATTGATGAAAAAATCCAAAAATCCAAAAATAATCTACAATTTCCACATTGTTAGTCCAAAGTCTATACACCCCTCTTGGCCGAGGGTACCAAGATTGTGTCCAAAATATTAAAAAAAAGTTCCCTATGTTGTTTCCATAGTCAAAATAAAAGTAAGATTAATTTTCTAAATTAAATTTTTTAGAACAAAAAATAACTCAAAAATCCATAACTTTTCTATTGTGAGTCGGAATGCCACGAAACCAAGCCCATGCACCCCTCTTTGCCGAGAGCTTTTCGACGGTACCAAGATTGTGACCAAAATATAAGTAAAAATAGTATTCTAATTTTTTAAAACAAAAAATAATTAAAAAAATGCATAACTTTCTCACCATGAGTTGGAATGTTACAAAACAAAGCTCATGCACCCCTCCTTGTCGAGAGCTTTCCGATGGTACTAAGACTGTGACTAAAATATAAGAAAAAGTAATTTTTTAATTTTTAATTCCAAAATGGATAACTTTCACACCGTATATCCAAATACCATGAAACCAAGTCGGTACACCCCTCCTCGCCAAGGGCTTTCCGATGGTACCAAGCATGTGACCCGGGGACACATGGTCCGGGAGATCTCAATGTGATAAACAAACAAACAAAACAAACAGCTTGATTTAAGGTATACCATAGCAATATCCCAATGATACCTGGATGATATCCATCCAACATTCACTCGATGCTAATCCCATGATACCCAAGTGGTACCTGGACTAGTTTAATGAATTTGGCCCAATCCCTCGGGGTTGTTTTTTGGATGTACCATTTGATAATAAGGTAGAACCACCCATTCCCGACCAAGGTTCAATAACCAACCTATATACTAACTTATTTCCAACCATAGCAAAAATGAGCTTTTTTTCTCCTTATCAAAATTGGGACTAAACTGTCTAAATTCCAATTGATCAATTAAATGATTGATAAATTAATTTAATTCTATGAATGTACATACATGATACAAAATGACCCACATTAAAGTCATTAATTGATTAATCAATGTTTTGATTATTATATTAATTAATGTATTAAATTATACAATTGATTTAATTTGATTTTGATTGAGATGGCATAGAAGAAAATGAAATTACATAAAAGGATTTTAATCACTAATAGCTTTATTATTAAATTATTTTAAATATTTTAAATATTTTAAATATATTTTATGCAAGTGTTTTATATGTATTACAACATATTTGAATATTGTATCAATTCTGTAATTTGTCATTTAGGGTTGACAATTTTTGTAAGTGTACTAAATTTTTAAGAGCCACTATATGTCATTATTTAATTTTGATTTTATTGTTGGTCATGTGACTTGCTCTTTGAATTGCAAGTGGGTTGGAACAATCACCCAATATTTGGGCATTCATTCACAATGGTATTTAACTTCAATAAACTTCGTCCAAATTTTTTCAAATTTAGAATGTCTTGGAAGAATTTTCAGTGATTTTATTTTTAAAAACTACATTTAAAAAAAAGTATTAATAGACACCAATGAATTTTTTATTGGCAAATTATTACCAAAAACTATTGTTATTTGGGGTCTGACCAATAGTGAAAGGGAAAAAATACTTCAAAAAAAAGTTGTATGTGTTGGATTCCTAATGTGGCCACGGGTGCCTTGTCAACCCCCCCAACCCTTGGCCCATTGCCATTTGTACCACTTGGCCCATTGGCTTCGTTGCCATTCAACAACATCAATTTTAAACTTGTCACCATGCGCTCTATGTTTGTAAATTTGCGCGGTTCAATTCCCTAAGTAAGTACTTCAAGAAATGGCTTGTATAAATGGAAAGTAGGTAGTGTTCATAGAATACAACAATCTTTCTTCCAAATTGCCACAACAAGCTAGAAGAAGGCCTACTAGTCCACTACCCTACTTTCCAATTTCTGCACATACCATGACATGCATTCTTTTTAGACTCTTCACCCAAGGCAAGTTACATATTCAAGTTCAACATGTGTTTGATTTCACAAGATGTTTTATATCAAAGTGCAATGAAAATTGCAATTGATCAATTACAAATGAGGAAGCATATACAAAACCTTCAATTGGCACCTCTTCCTAGAGGTAGCCAACCCTCCTCCAAAGAAGTGGTCACCATCTCCACTTCCTTGCTCCAAATTGATTGAGACTTAACTATTGAAAAGTTAACTTCACCATCTTCAACCTCCCAAAGTTTCATATCTATTGGCTATGCCAATCTTTCGCAATCAGGCTTCAAAGTAGCAGCTTCAACTCCTTGCGACAGCAGACCTTGCGCCACCAATTTGACCGCCACTGTCTCATTTAGTCTCCAAATTCACCAAGACTTGTCTCATTTGGAAGCTAGATTCAAGACTCTCCTATACTCTAAAATTCAATTCCATCTAGTATGCCATACTCTTGAAATGGCCCGCCAAAGTTGACAATCTCAAAATCCCGCAGTAGCACACCACCTCTCACAAAATTAGCCACCATTTCTTCTTATGAGCTCCAAATTGGGCAAGACTAGGTTCATTGAAAAGATTACTTGAATTTTCTTCATCCATATAAAATTTAGCTCCATCAAACCTCTCACGCTCCTGAAATTGCTCGTCAAAGTTGAAGCTCTCAATTGTTGTGGCAACAGCCCCTGTCTCCAACATTTTTTCATCTGCCCTAAACAATTTTCACTTTTCACCCATTTCTTTCCTTCCAAGGTGAAAACCTACTTGACAAATTGTCCTACATGCTTTCTTCTCTTAGTTTCTCACAATTCAAGCTCAAAAAAAATTCATAATCTCACAATCTCTCAAAACCGCATCCACCCCAAAACTAGCAAGAAAGAGAGAGCAAGAGAGAGCCGAAACCCTAAAACTCTTAACTACAAAACCAACCAACTTCAACTTAATGACATTCATCTACCACTTAACTAATGTAAAATGCCATTATTCAGTCAAAAACACCAAATTATTGCAACTGCAATAATTTGGTGAGAACTACATTAATTTACTGCAAAACTTTCTAAATTATTATAGAAGCCTTTAAATTACTGAAAAATCCTATTTTAGTGCTTTTCTCATAATTTTAGTGTTTTCTTCCTTGTTCTAGTAGTGTAGTAGTAGTTTTGATTGTACTAACTTCTTTTGTGATTTTTGTATATCTTATTTTTTTGTCGCTTTTCATTCCCATTTAGTTTCATAATTTACTTCTAGTCTTTTGCTTTTTAATTTTATTTTGTATTTTTTATGTTTTATACTTTTTTGGGTTGCAATTTGATTTTAGTTTCATTTTGTATTTGTAGTGTTTTGTTTTCATTTGTTGTCGTTTTTGCATTTTTGGTTTTGAATTTGTCATCAATTCACCATTGAACTACTATGGTTATTCTACTAAATCTAACGTATCATTTTTTGGATTTTAAATCCCTATTTTTTCCTATCATTTCCCCTAAATTCTTCCTAATTGCATTTTCTAACTTCTCCTTCTAAGCTCCCAAGGTTTCCATTGTTATCTAGCGGAAAACTCCCTAATTGATAGTTGTGGTTTAATTTAGGGAACTAACATTTCTAAACTTGAAAACTCATGCAATTTTTTAATATTTTCTACAATCTAAATAGTGAACCACTATGGTGGTTCACAATGTGTCCTCAGTAGTTGTCCAGTTGCCGCAGAATTGGTTGAACCTTGTCTTTGACCTCAACGGAGTGTTGTGCCATTGCATGGCAAGGTCTTTCGTCAAGGGCAAGAAAACACACGAAGTGAGGGACAATGTATTTTGCGATTGGTATTGCATGCTAGTTGGAACAAAGGTCGTCTACGTCTATCTGCACTTACCGGAATTTTTCGACGAGGTCGATAAGATAGCTAAGTGTCAACTGGAGAGGCTACGCGAGTATGTGGATGCGAACTAGATCAGGGAATCTACTGTTATGACAACCTTGTTTAACACCAACTTGCTTTTGGAGAGGTTGAAAGAGGCCATGGAAAACAATGGGTACCAATTTGTGCTGTCGAGCATGAATCTAGGCATTGAGCGGGAGAAGTGCAATAAGTAATGCGGTTCTTCTTGTGTAGTTGACTGCGCAACTCTTAGCTAGGAAGGCGTTTTGTACATATGGATTTTGAATGTGTTTATTTTATTCTTTGTAAAAAATTTAAAGCTTTGATAATTGCATCCAACTTTTGTTATCTCTTCGAGTGTAAAGTTTGGTCTTCTGTGTGTATTGGTTTCTTTTCTTACTAGTGTTGTGAAGCATCTTTGCCTTGACGATAAAAGAGATGGGCTTTTTTGTACGCTTAGGGTGCTATAGGTTGGGGATTTATAATGCAAATGTTTTGACGCCAATAACGGCTGACAAGGAACTTGTTGTCTAGATCCGAGGCCTCACTTTCAAAGAAGTTTGGCTTGGATGGAAGGAGCTGCTTGCCTTCTTCTTGTTCGAGGACTTACCTTGGATTGATGTCCATAAACGCTACGTCGGCAGCCATTGACTTCTCCAAGGGGAATGTGGAGGAAGGCACTATGGACAACTCGCCCAGTCAAGGGCCTGTCAAGACCCTGATCTACTTGTCGTCGCCTCTGAAGCACGCGGCCTTCACACCCATCCACTTGAAGTCCACGTCGCTAATTCCACGCACACAAATCACCCTGCAGAGGAAGTTGTATGCCAATGACAAAAAAGAGACAAAGGATCATCGCGTCAAGAATGTGCTTCCATCGCCCAAAGCTAGCGAGGAGCGTATTTTAAGTGGTGATTGTGGATGAGATTTCTTAGAGGAGAATTGTAAGAAAGTGATTGTAGTGGATGCATATGGAATTCAACAAGGATTGTGCCTCATGTGGCTACATGCTTGAAAATTTTCAAATCATTTGGAATTGTACAACACATAGGAAAAAAATAGTAACTAGAAAGAAGTAGTGAATTATGTAAAATACTAAATTGTGAAGAATTTAACTATGGAATTGAAAAATGCAAATTCCAATAGTTGCAATGTTCTAATAAACAATCTACATCCTGTGATTTAAAATTTTTTCAAAAATATTGAAAATTGAGTCAAATAACAAACTTCAAAGGATATTTTAGAATAGAAAATCCATAAGTGTCCATAACCTAAAAATCCTCATATCTTTTGACTCATTGATCAAAATGGAATGATTCAAAGCTTTTCTTGTATATATGAATCTTAAGAAATATTTTCAAATTTAAATTAATTTTTTTCTGAGCTTGCCCAAATTGCCTAAGTTGAGATTGAAACAATGTTTTGCATCATATCTTTTCACTAGTTTATCCAAATGCAAAAAAATTTAGTGCACATGGAAGATATTCCTCATCCACACCTTGTCAAAAAAATTTAGCCCAAATGAGTGAAATCTCCACTTACATGTATTTGCCTAAAATTTCTATGTTGCCAAAAAATGCATGTTGGTCCTTTAGGGGTTAAGACTCAAAACCATGCCACCACAAGTTTTGAGAAGCAACTAATGGGAGGAGGGGGAGGACTTTTTGGAAGCAATCCATGAAAGGTGAGACATTTTGTACTTCTTTGAGGATGTCCATTGAAAATGAGTTTAATTAGTGTTAACCCTTCACCTCTAAAGGCTCGAATGGTTGTTGAACAATTGATTGAAATTTTTTGGGTAATCCCTATGAAGTCAATTTTGAATGGATATTTCTCAAAATTTGACACAAGATGTGGATGTATACCCCCTTCTTGGATTTTTTTCCCAATTGGATGTCTAAATAAAAAATTATGTTGCTAAAATTATTATAAGCAGGTTAGATAGGTCATAAAAAAATCACTAAATTTTCCTTTATATTTGAAATTTTACAAACACATAACCTTAGAACATAACTAACATGATGTTAACACAAAAAATCTTAAGTATAGTGCAAAAATTTCATTCTAAGAAAAGTTAAAGTTTGTGGACCTTTGGGCTAAGTTAAAAAATCTTCTAACTTCAAATGCTATAATCTTGAAACTAGTACAATAAAAAGTTATGAAATTTCTCCCTTACTTTCTTATTTTAGTCCAATACATTTTGCATACACAAATTTTTAAAAATATATTTTTTATTATTATTTTGTTGGTGCCCCATAAAATGGTAGTCAATTTTCACAAATTTAGCTCAAAATATACCTCTTTCTTTCAAGGATTACTAATGTGTCTTGTGTCATTGCCACAATCAAAACTAAAATAAAAATATTTTTTTATTTTTTTATTCATAAGTACTTTGAAATTCAATATCTTTGCCACCGTAGGTCCAAATGCCATGAAACCAAGCTCGTGCACCTCTCCTCGCCAAGGGCTTTCCAATTAATGGTACCAAACAAGTGCCTCGAGGCCTCATGGTCCGGGAGATCTCAATGTGATAAAAAAACAATCTTCCTTTATGGTATGACTAGTGTACCTTGTGCTTTTGCTATAGTCAAAATTAAAATAAAAGTGTTTTTCTAATTTTTAGATTTAAAAAATAAATAAAATTCAATAACTTTCTCAGAATAAGTCCAAACGCCATAAAACCAAGCCCATGCACCCCTCCTCACTAAGGGCTTTTTGATGATACCATGCACGCGCCTAGGGGCCTCACAATCCAGGAGATCTCAACATGACAAACAAACAAATAAACAAAACAAAACAAAATAAAACAAACAACCTTCCTTTATGGTATAATTAAGTGTCAGACTTAGTCCAAGGGATTTGGTTTTCATGAATCTAAAATCTTCATCAAAACTTATCTATTACTCAATATGTCAACTTCTTAATGTCATTTTCTTTGTCTTCATGAGATGCATCAATTAATAATTTAAATACAATCTATTAATTGTGAATTACAATTCAAACTTGTAGTTCCTAAAATGAAAAATGTTCAATAAATCTTTTAAATTGTAAGTTTGAATTTGCCCTTAGTGTTGAGCAAGGCAAATGCTCATCATTGATTGGTCATTTGAACAAATTACAAGATGCCTATGGATCAAACCACTCATAGGTACCAAATACCATTGCTTTGCTAGAACTAGGTTTAGAGTCATTTTTTGAACTTTCAAAGCTCCAAATTACTTTGATTTTGTCATTTTTAAAATAACACTAAAAAATTGGCACCAAATGTGACTACAAACAATTACTGTGTCAAAGTGATTTTTGAGTTGTACAACTACAAAATTAGTCTAGTCCTTGCAATCATTGTGGACAATTTACATTGTAGTTGCAATGCAAATATAATATCACCATGTGCTTAACCTCTAAAAGACCAAGTCCTTTTCTCTACCAAAAACCACTCAAAACTGTCATTTCTATACCAAAGAGTAAAAAAATCAAAAATTGTTTTTTTTGCACATCTAACCATATAATCTTATACCTAACTATTATGAAAACGTGTGATTTTTTTTTTTTAGAATTTTTGACCATATAGATTGCAAGATATTTGCATTCAAAGTGAAAAAAACAAGTTTTTCAGCACATTGTGAGACTAGAATTTTGACTTTGAACATTTTTAAATTAGAATTTTTGCATTACAAAATTTTGAGCTTTTAATCTTTATTGTAGATAATTGAGTTGAGGGTCTAGGAAGAAAGAAAATCTCAAAAAAACTCAATTGTTTTTCTTTAAAAAGTTCTTAAGTAGAAGTAGGTATGACATAGGAGGAAAATCTAAAATAATTAAAAATATTAATATCTTTTAGATAGAATTAAAATGCACAAATTCCAATGGTGTTATTGTTTTGGCAAGCAAACTAAACCATGTGGAACTTTACTTTTTTGTTAAAATTATAAAAATTGCGTTCACAAATGAATCCTACAAGTTATTTTTTCCAAAAAATGCTCAAATTGTCCGAGAAACTAATATGTCCATAATTTTCTCATAATAAATCCAAATGAAATGAATCAAATCTTTCCAGAGAGGCAAAAATATAAACTATAAGAAAAAAACTGAAAAAAAAAAATTGAAATTTTTTTTAATTTGTTCTGGTTGCCCCATTTACCTTGTTTTGAATTTATTTGGGCATAACTTTTGTTTCTGGGCACCAATTGAAATAAAAATTATATTCCCACAAAGATAATCAAAATTTCTATCTCCAAAAGTAGTTTGAAAAAATTAGGACAAAAATTCAGCCCATAGGTACTTACCCAAAATCCCATTTGTCCTCCAAAAGAACAATGGTCCTTTACGGATTGACCCCTAATTGCTCAAGGCCTGTTTTAAGCTTCTTGGATTTTGCTCTCAATTGAGCAAAAAGCCAACATTTTTATAAATTACATCAATTTTTATTGTAACCATATAAATTTAAACTAGACATGTTAGATATTATACAAGAAAAGAAAACACAACAGTATCACTTATGGATTGAAAGATTATACTGTTAGATCATGAGGGTGCTAAAACTATAAAAATCTTTCAAACCTCTTTTCACATGTCAAATCTAAAAAGTTGGTCACCAAACAAGATGAGGCTATAAAGCCTAACATGCACAACCCCAATCAATTTGGGCCTTTTCAAAATCTACTCTACATTTTTTTGACTAAATTTCTAATGTGATTTTTTCTCCAAGGTCTAGTGTAATTGAGGTTCATTTCCAAGAGCCCTGAACACTATAGTAAGTCAGTATTGCAATGGATATCCTTGCACAAAATCTTGAATAGAGAAATCATAATCAAACATTTTTAAAATTGGATTTTTGATGCTAGAAGTAGACTTCATCCCACAAATTCTGAATTTTATTTTTTGCAAAAAGATCAAAATCTCTACCTTTAGTGTAGTCTTGAAGTTTTGCAAAAGCTTGTTTCGGGCTTCTTGAGCATTTAGGGGTTAAGGAGATGGATGAAATTTTTTTGTCAAGTGATCAAAGATAAAGAAAGTTGGACTTAAGGTAATGACCTTGAAGGTGCCATGTATAAAGTACAGATCCATTAAACATTTGACATGGACATGCACATGACAATTGTGGCTAGTCATTTGAAAGTCATTTGAAAGTTACAACATGTACATCCATTATACATCTACTAAATTTAGAGATTATATTTTGAAATCTCAAAAATTAAAGATTATTATTTTGAAATCTAGGATTACATTATAAAATCTTGGAAATGGATTGAAGTGATGTTGCTGGAGTTCTATGGCTTGACAACTTGAACAGTTTCTCATGTTCCAGCCAGAATAGAGAGCAAGATTCATCAGAAGGGGTCCTCCATGCTCATGAGATTATGAACTTACAAAATTGCATGTCTATCTAAGCTCTTGATTCAACATGTCCGTATCGTTCCTCTAAGCTTTAGAATGAGAGGCTTACTGACAAAGTTAGGTACAAGCTTTATAATGCACAAGAGAACCATAAAGAAATACCCCCTACAAGATTGCATATGCAACAGTACGTTGATCTTGATGTTGATCTTTTCCAATGCGGCAATGCCTTCAATGTTCATCAGAATTAGAATCGCCAATGACGAATGAATCCAAATCACTCCTACCACTAATGTTCATCTGAATTAGAATCGCCAGTGACCAATGAATCCAAATCGCTCCTACCACTACTATCCGCCTCTTCAACATCTATTCCTTCATCTTCATCCTCACAAAGCGCTAGTAATGCTTCCACTATGTCACTATTATCAACACGCTTTGTAGCAATCATTGCATGAGATGTTGTAACCGTTTTCAGTTTCAAATTCTCCAACTCACCAACATGGCGGAAACCCTGCAACAACAAAGTTTTAAATTATATCATACAAAACTATTCTTAAGAAAACAATGTTTTGAACTAAAAAAGGTAACAAGATGTAGAAACGTAAAGAGTTAAGAAAGTTCAATTATTGACGTACCTTAGAAAAGTTGGAATCAAGTATTATGTCGTAATACTTCAATGCAACAACCCTCACGTCATTCATGGCAACACTACTAAAAGGATGGCTACTCGAGTTCCTTGCGGTCCAAAGGTGAGAATTAGTGGTCCACTCATTCAATGTTGCAATTAAGTTATCTCGATTTTTTAGAAATGAAATTGCATCTTCAATTTTAGAATCTTGAACCTTTGTATATGCATTGTCCTCCTCCAACACGGAAATCCCTTTTTCCAATGTTGCCCAAAATATTTCAGTGAGTTTGGCTTTCAAATTGTATAGGGTTTTCATGTGTTGTCTTCCAACCGCCATCCCATCGATGTCTGTAGTATAGAGCATTAAAACCGCCTCTACAAACACGTCAAAACTTATGGTTTCCACCCAACCTACCAAACCAAATCAACAATTAGTGTTCATATATACAAAATCTAATCTCAATGAATTTCAAACAAAACTATGCTTGAAAAAAAACCTACCAAATTTGGCAATTGGCCAATTTTGACGTTTTGCAGAAGCTGATACAATCCCCCTCAGTGTTGTCACATCGGGCAGAATGGGGTCATCATTGATGAGGCAAAAAAATTTTGGTTTCATATTATTGTTTTTTTGCCTCATCAAATCACTTGCATTTCACATAAATGTACTATATACAACCCTTCAACAATCTAATGTGTTCAAATTGAAAATATTGTAGTAAAAATAATTGTTTTGGTTGCTAAATTAAAATTAAAATGATTTGTGTTTATTGTGTATTACAACAAATATGTTCAAATCTACTCAAAATACATGCAACAACAACTCAAATTGCAACCCATTGGTCATCTATGACTATAATTGATATCCCAAGTCTTTGGTTCCAAAAAAAATTTCAAATTCCATTCAAAGTAAAATTATCTACATTTTCTTCTTTAAATAGTATTTTTGATGCATACGTATTTCAAATTTTTAAAAATCCAATGAGAGTGGATCTTAAATGATGTACAACAACATGCTATAAAATATTGAAGTCATCCACGTTCAAAACAAAAGCCTAAACAATTTTTGGAGTGATTATGAAACTTGCCTCAAAAAATGAGTCTATGGGATGGTTAGCTTTGGAATTCATTTACTTCCAAACCGTAATTGCTTTTTGCTTCAAGTTTTTTGTGAATTGTAGTGTATGAAGTGTACTACAAGGTTCATGTTTGGTCTTTTGGGTTTTGTCCATTGAAATCGAACATATGGTGCATGCAATGAAAATGAACACGACATAGACTCAGTTTTTGAAGTCACTGTATGTGCATATGAGAAACGAAAGGTTTCTCATTATACCAAAGCTCGAAAGGGGTTTTCTCTTCAATGGTGCGAGTGGAGGTACGATTGAGTGTGTAAACTACCATGTGGGCAACTTCACCTCCAAAACGTACGTACACATTGGCCGAATGCAGCATGCTCCGCACAGCTTCCATGATGGTGCGGTTGTCTCTCTCAGAAGTGCCATTTTGCTCAGATGTATAAGTAGTGGTTAACTCTTGCTTAATCCCATGTTCCTCTAAATATTAGACAAAGGCATGGTTGGTATATTCAGTGCCGCAATCACTTTGAAGAACTTTGATAGTATTACCGGTTTCACGTTTTAACTAGGAAACAAAACAACAAAAGGCTGTTAGGGTTTCAAGTTTAATTTTGAGGCATTCTATGACTCTGGATCCTGAGTAATCATTTTTAAAGAGGACGAAGTATAGAGCGCCTCCCATTAAAGGCGTACTTATTGGCCCACACAGATTGGTATGGATCAAGTCACCCGGCAAATTGGACCGGGATCGATGCTCATCTATGGGAAATAGAGCCCTGGTTTGTTTGCCGTAGGCACAGCTAGGGCAAAAAGATTTAATCCTATTGCTAAGGGTAAGGCCATCTACAATGCCTTGGGAGGCCATTTGTTGTATTGTTGTATGATTAAGGTGAGCTAATCGCCTATGCCACATGTCGAGGGATTGCTTACTCTCTACACTAGTTGGTATTCCGAACGAGGTTGCGGAAGTAGCTGCCAACGCTTTGGTTGTGTTCTCGGGGTATACTACCTCAATATTGAGCTTATGAAGTTGATTATTTATGCTACCGGTCATGACAGTCTGACCATTTTGAAGCATTTGACACCCTATGTCTGTATGTAAGGTATAGATCTTTTTCTGAGCGGTGACATAAGAAGAAAATAAATTGCAGCCAAGCAGAGGAATGTGTATTATCCCTTTAAGTGTACCGAAGTTGAACTTGTCATCATGTTGTATCTTGATTTCGATATTGCCAACTCCAGCAACTTGGAGCAAGGCACCGCCAATGCTCTGAATAGGACGCTGCTCGGTTGGTACATCTTCATACATAAAGAAATAAGCACGTTGATCGGTCATGTGTTCAGTGCAGCCACTATCCACATACTAGGGATGTGGATTGGGGTGAGCTAACTCTAAAGTCGCCATGAAGGTCCTATGGCCAGTGTTCTTCTTACTACTCAAACCAGCTTGTGATTCTTGGTGACATTTCTGTTCTTCGTCAATAGTAGTGCATTCACGGCCCCAATGACCAGTGTGGCCGCAACACCAACACTTCATGGTCTTCTTGCGCTCAGTGATCTCTTGGTGGCGAGCTACTCGTTGTTCAGTTGTATACTTAGTACCCTTTCGACTAGCAGCGGCTACATAGGCAGCGGTAGTAGTTACCTCGTCGACTCTAGCTTTTAAGGTGCTTTCTATTTGAAGTAACTAAAGAGTAAGATTGTTGAGAATTTTTGTTGCTTCTGCCTGCATGTTCTATACAGGGATTAAGTGGTCATATCCTCCTGGGAGGTTGCACAAGATTTTAGAGATGACTGCCTACTCATTAAATGTTGTATCTCTACGGGATGCAAGTTGCTGTACAATAACATCAAGCTTGCCGATAAAGTCTGCTACACTATCGGTTTGACTCATGGAACATTTATAGAACTCTTGTTGAAGAGTGTGGATATTTTCAGAGGCATTCTGCTCATGAATGAGCTTAAGCTTTTCCCATATTTGCTTAGAAGTGATACAACTGGTTACATGCTTGAGCATGGTTTCATCGATGCTTGGCAAAAAATAATAACAGCCTGGTTATCTTTCCTATGCCAGACAACTTTAACTTCAACTGTAGCATCGTTGTTGGGTTTGGCATCAGTGCCATCAACGACATCCATGAGCTCTCAACCAAGCAGCACGGCTCTGACCTGAAATTTTCAAATGTGGAAATTCGTATCCTTAAAGCGAGTAATACCCGCAAGATCACAGTTACTATCACCCATGATCACTGTGGGTTACGTTTCTAGAGGGGACAGACTTGTCAGAGACATATAGTGCAGTTTTGATCGAGGCTAGGAAGGACCCATAACATGTTGGAACTATAGTACACAAAAGCAAGGACCTGACTGACACACATTGATACAGTACCCAGACTTCACAAACAACAGAGATGCTTGAATTTCCTTCTCAATAAGTCAAGCGTATATTATTCCTTAACATTTCTTGACATACTCGTCTCTGTAACAAACTAGTTATAGAGCACACTAAAGCTTTACAGACAAAGCTTCTTTACACTAGGCTAGTTGTTGTAGTCACACTAACGTAAACAAGATACAAAAGAGAGCTTCATCTTCCACAATCCCTAGGTTAATATCTGTGTTGGAGATAGAGAGAGGGAAGTTATTGGTCACCATTAGATCAATTATCTGACACTGTTGGCAGCTCTCAAACAGTTGCTTCATTATGAGCGAGATATTGTACGCAGATATTGTACTTCGGATGCTGTATGTGGATGGAGATCATCTAGTGTTGTGTGTCATCCAATAAGAACACCTAGTTATCTCTTAGAAGAATTGTTGTACAATAGATGTTTTTATCAAAATGGTCATTTTCATTCATTTGTAGTATGACTAAAACAATTAGTGTGCTTATTAGTGCACTTGTACTTTCATATAGTGTATGTCCATATGGTACATGCTGTATTGTTTTGTCTATGTTTGTTTGTTATATTATAATGTAGTGTCATCTTAGAATTTTTGTAAGGTAGAGATTTTGTTTGTTTGTTATTATTGAGTGATTTTGTAATGTTTGTTTGTTATATTGTAATTTAGTGTCATCTTACAATTACCTTTATTGTAATTAGAGTGCAATCCATTGTTTAGATCTCTGAATGTATTTATTTGGCCATGGTACATTCGTCCAACCACATTGTATTTTAGTTTTAGTAATTATAAAAAATTTCAACCGTACTATGTAGGATGCTACAAAAATTGCACAGTCTTTTTTTCTTTCATAAAGTCCAAATCTTCTACAATTTATAATACTACATTATATTGGGATTTTGGTTCTACTGGACACTTGCATTTTTCTTCTGTAGTTTTTTGCAATTTACTTTTAAAACTGAATTTTCTATAATGTACAAGGATATACAACATATCCTTTGACACCTACAATTGCAAGGCCCTTTTTCTATCCAAGACCATTGCAAATTGCTATGCCAAGTGCAAAGTATAAAATATTTTAAAATTTGATTTTTTGGCATATGTAACCATTAGAGGTGATTGCAAGAAACATCCATTGGTCTATCCTATTCTACATCAAACCCTATGTTTTTTTTGTTTTTCAATCATAACAATTGGTTTTGTCTCCAAATGATTGAAGAATTATAGGAAAGGTACACATGAATTTTATAAAGCTAACCTTAACAAAGGGCCGGTTTAGACTACGGTCAAGAAGTGCACCAGTCAAGAATTTTAGGAAAATGGAGCAATATGATTGGAGCAAATCTTGTTTTTGACTGAAGTGGGTTTACACTACGGCCAACTCTTGTCCGGTGGAGAACTTCAAGCATGGATGAAAAAATGACATGGCATCCTAGGTGGCAACACTTTTTGTAAGAGTTCTTGACCAGAGGCCAAGCTTCTTGTCTAGCCTCAACCCCCCGGATAAGAAACTAGGCTTCTGGTCAAGAACTACTTTCAATAAAATACTATTTTTTCCGTGCAAATTGCAATGCCGTTGCAACTCTCTGCTTGTTAGAAATTCAAGTAATCCAAACAATTCCTCTCTCTTGATCAGCATAGCTCTTCACAAATCCTCAATTCTCCAAAGTGATCTTGGTAAGTTCAAAAATTTGTGTGCATTCCTAATTAGTTTAGTGTTTGAAAGAAATTAGGTGTTTTGAACTACTTTGAACTTCGGCGTCTTGTATCTTTGTGATGCAAGGTCCAAATGTTATGAGACTTGTTTTCAAAGTTGCGCAATTTTGTCTAGTTTTTGTGGTCTAATTTTCATAGACATTGAGCAAGAATTGAGTGATTGACTAGTGTTTGAGTACAAGAAGGTTCAGTAGAAGGGGAGGTGAAGGTAACCTTAGGGTCTTTGAACTTCGGCGTCTTGTATCTTTGTGATGCAAGGTCCAAATGTTATGAGACTTGTTTTCAAAGCTGCGTAATTTTGTCTAGTTTTTGTGGTCCAAATTTCATAGACATTGAGTAAGAATCAAGTGACTAATTGGTGTTTTTGTACAAGGAGGTTCACTTCAAGAAGAGGTAAAGGTAATTTCAGGGTTTGCATTTTTGGTGTCTTGAATCTTTTTGTGTTGGAAGGTCTAATTTCAACTGAATTTGTTGGGAAGTTCTACATTTGTGTTTAATTTTCAAATTGTTAATAATGTGATGGTGTTTGGTGTATTTCAGAGTTGTTATTTCGTTTCTTTTTGAGATGGCAAGTTTCTCGCAGCTCCCTTTCACTTGTAGCCAAGATGAAGACTATGTGGGTAGTGAAATTTTTTTCAGGGTTGGAAAAAATAAGAACTCGTAAAAAATAGCGCGAAGCAAAATAAATACCTCTCCCAAGAGTACAAATTGTTACAAGAAGAATTCAAACATTGGAATTTCTTGACCGCCTTCAATTTTCTTGGAGGTGAAGTTCACCGGTAGACTTCACTTAATGAAGTTGGCCGAAAGACTTCTCCGGATGGTGTTTAGACTACAACCGGTCAAGACTTCTTCGCATATTATTTTATCATTTTTTCTTCTTGTCCAACATTCCACCGGTTGCTTCAAATAGTCATGTCTTGGCCAAGACTTCTTGACCGACCGGTGCACTTCTTGACCGTAGTCTAAACCGGCCCTAATTTTTCAGGGAATTTTTAAAAAAAAAAATTCCACAAATAGTGCTTAGTTCTATGTCTCACTTGCCAATTTGACAAGCAATTTGGAGATTTTAATACCATCTAGTCTCCCATTTTATATGTAAGAAGATGAATTTGGAATTAAAAATTAGAGGACATTATCATCTAGTAAAATCATTTCTACTATCCAAACAAATTCTAAAATTATTTAATCTTCTATGTTGTACAAGTCCACCAAGTGGTTTTCTTTTACCTTGAATTTTGAAGCATACAAAAAAAGATTTTGTTATTTCAGTTGGCATATGTGCATCTACATAGAGTTGTTATAAATGGATAATTTTTTTATTACATTTATTTAATTTTTCCTATTATAAACTCATGAAAACATTAAGATATCTATTTTCATGAGATTTTGTACTTCTCTAATTCTTATAGCATTTTTTAGGTGGATTCTTTCATCTTCTAAAACATATATTATTTACATTATTCATATTTTTTAATTTAAAAAAAATTATTTCTTTGATTTTAAAGGACTCAAATAGAATGAACCATGTATTATTAGAAAATTAAACAAATATTACAAGTGCATCAAATCATACTCAAAAGTGCCAAAAAAAGGGTTAGATGCAATAAAATGTACTATATAAGTATTTTTTTTGTAAATTATGGGTGGTTTAGTCTTTTTTTATTAGTACTTCAAGTCGTGTTTAAAATAATATTATTTTTTCACCAAAATATCAAAAATTCTTTGCTAAAGTTCCATTTGAAGTTCAAATGTCAGCTATTCAATTTTTCCAATGTTAGAAAAGAGGTCTAATTTTAAATGTATAATATCGTAACTCAACTCCAAAAAATCACTTGTATAGTGTACAAAATGTGCCTTATACTTTAATTTAAGTGCTTTCCATTTTCTATAATATTCAAAAATAAAAACATATAGACATCTTTGTCAATACCAAACATAATTCAAATGATGATTGTTTTAGATTTGAAAACATTATTTATAATAAGGGCCTTTTTGTAAGTTATTATTGAAATTGAATGTTTATATTTTTTAAAATAAATCAATGATTTTAAAAATCACACTATTTTCTATCCAAAATTTTAAAAAATATTTTTTTATAATTGTATGCTCTTTAAAAAGTTTAAATATATATATATATATATATATATATATATATATATATATATATATATATATATATACACTAAATTTACATTCTTCCGAGGATTTTACCTATGAAATTTTTTTCCCAACTTATTGAATCAATGTATTGCAATACTATTTATCCACATATTATTAAAAAATATAACAATAAAGTAATTTTAAGTTTCAAAAGTTCAAAAAAAAATTTAGACCTAGTCCTACCAAAATAATAGTATTGGTACCTTTGACTATAGTTTGACCTAAAAGTTTCTTGTAGTCATCTTAGGACTTTCCACCAAACTAGTATTTTAATGTCTGGAAGATATTTAAAGAATTATGCCTCTACACATTACACCATATTTGTGTTGAAAATTAAGTGATTTTTTTGGTACCTTATTTTATTCTAAAAGTAGGTTTTCAATTATCTAAGCTAGAATTTTTTGGTAGTATTCATTTTTTATTTTTTATTTTTTTTGTTGAGTAACAAAGTTGACATCTACCATTTTAAAAAAATAAAAAAACTTATTTTGCACTCATTAAACAATTGTTAAGTAGAAATACATTCAAAATCAAAGAAGAATGTAAATTTGTAAAGACTTATAAGAATGATGCAATTGAAACACAATAATTTAAATAGCAAAATTATAATAGCAAGAGACCATAATCTTATGATATGGTTTGACTATGAGTAAGTTTCTAGAAGTTATTAGAGCTTGAGGTAAGACAGTAACCACAATGACCAAGTGTAAAATGACTAAGGGATGGCCACTCTTATGCCACACTTAGACGCCCCCCCTCAAAAAAACATGACACTTATCATGGCATGCTATGTTAGTACACCTTGATGCCTTAAACCGCCATCTATATCATATGTACATCTCCAAAATCAGTTCTGTACCTGTGTGGGAGAAACACTTTCAGAACCAAACTTTGTTCTTTAATAACTTTTGCATACAGTATCCAAATGCCAGCGTTCTCTGGTGCGTTAGAACCTCCTTTCACTTGCCAACAAAAACATATGAAAATTCGACCAGTCTAATAATAGAAAATAGGCTCAATAGCAAAAAGTGGCGGTTTTGGGTGTACCTACCTTACATGTCACAAAGGATACCATAACAGACATGTACACATTAAAAAAAAGGTGTCATAGTAAACATAAACAACTTCAAAAAAAGAATTTTTTTTTCCAAAAAATTGGTAGCCACAGGCTTGTTATATGGCAATGACGTCATTTTTGATGTCATCAAAGTTTTGGATGAAAAAATTGTTGATGTGGCAAAAGATGCCTAGTTGGCGATGACGTATCCGCTACGTGGTAGATTCATGGCAACCTTTTTTTGTGTTGAAAATGACTTCCTCTGAAATTTGCTCCAAATCGACCATGTTTTCTATGAAGGGGGCATGTATTTTCACTTGTTCATTTAAATGTATTTTTTTGGACATTAGAATTGACACAAATTTTGTCAAAATGAACATAGCTAGCATGTTATGGCTGTGTTACAAAAAAACATGTGTTTCTTCTAGTGATAGTTCAATGAATTTTCCATTCATCCAAAATTCAAACTTCCGTCTATTAAGGTAGGAGGCTCTAAATGCGACCCTCTTCTTCAAACCGTCCCTAAGCTAGCTTTAAATGAGCCTTACGAGGTTAGAAAATGGATAATCAATATTTCTTTAACGATGCAAGAGCAGTTTATCATATGCCAATTATTTGTTTATACTTCAATAGGAGACATGATTAGAATCAATGTGGGTCTATTTCTGAAAACATGTACGTGCATTCAAAAAAAAAATTTAATCCAAACTCTAAATGATAATATTTTTAATTTGTGCAATCAAACTTCATGAAATTTTTATCACATAATTTCATACAAGTAAAGTATAAGATCCTATGGTTAGATTTTTTTGTTGTCTTGAATGATCTTAGTAGAGATGAAAATTTTGAGTGAATTTTGGCCAAAAATAGACCTTGATGCTTTTAGAGGTAAGTTTTGTAAAGGTTACATTTAAGAACCTTGTCTATTATTTCTTGCATGCTTATTTTCAAATTGTGTGTATGTGGGTTTTGTAAGGCCCATGACCATAAATAGGTACCTATGGCATGATTCTTTAAGAATTCATAAGTAATTCATAAATGCTCAAAAAATATAAAAATGGGGAATTTCATTAAAATGGTGATATTCCATGTGCCATTTTCACACTGTGCCATTTCCATAGTTCAGACTGGGTGGTTTAAAATCTATTAGTGTACTAGATTTCAATCCACTCCGTTTCAATTGTGGGATGTCAAAATCTCAGAATATTCGCCACTTTAATGAAATTCCCCATGAAACCAATTGTGTTAAATTCCACATCAATTTTTCTTCGAATGAAAAATAAATAAAAATAATTTCATACATCTACAAACCATCACTATAAGGGTGAATAGCCCTGAAAGGATCACTTCAGAGCCTCCTAGTTTAGACGATAAGACATTGCCAACATGGCATCTTCTTTGGAATTTTAGTCTTCTATTTTTAAGTTTATCATAAATTTCTTTTCAACCCCTACATGACCAAGACCTTTAATTTTTTTTTGCAAAAAAACACTCAAAACTGCCATTTCTATAGCAAAGACTAAAAAAATTTGAAAATTATTTTTAGTACACACCTAATTGTAGGATCTTACACCTAACTAGTATGAAAATGTGTGGAAAAAATTTCATAATTTTTGACCGTACAAATTGCAAGATTGCAAGATCGTACACATCTACATTTAAAGTGAAAAAGAAGTTTTTTAGCACATTGTTGGACTAGATTTTTGATTTAGAACCTTCTTTAACTTAAATTTGTTTGTACTACAGAGTTTTGATCTTTTAATCTTTTTTGCGGAGCAGACATCACCAACGTTAACCCTTAAACGTCATAGCCATCCCCTCAGGTTAGCTTAGTTTCACAAAACGTAATGTTTGACGGTTGAATTTGCGAAATTCTTGCTATTATGGGTTAAAATTCAGATTATTTGATCGCACTTTTTGTTAGATATTTAAGTTTGAAGTTTTATATATGGATCAATGGAAAAACAAGGCAACACATTTTGAAGGAGTATATCTTAGTGAGAATACTGTATTTCAAAATGATGATCTTTTATAATGAATGAAAGACAAGTTTTGAGAACGCTCATCTAAAATTTCACAACATTCCATTCCAAGCATTTTTTCAACTCATGGTGGAGCTTGCAACGCGCGATGCTTACTGAAATGATGAGATCAGATTAGTGTTTGCGACTAGGACCGGCATAGATTTGCGTTTCAGGCTACATAGTTACCTTGAAAACCGTCGATGTGAAATTTCCACCATTTTAACGAAGTTGACATCACACGGCTTGCAGTTGTAAATTAGTGATAAAAAAAATTATCAGTCCTTCAAACCTGAAATTGCCAAGCAATATACTTAAAAAAATATATATAGTTCAAGTAAAAGTTCAAAGAACTACTAAAAAGTACCATTGTAAAACAGATACTTGCATCTATCGACCGGTGTGACTCAATTTCTCTCTGGACACTTGACAACAAGGAATGGAGTAAATTTAAGCTTAGTAAGTTTATCGGGAATTTGAGTTACGTTTTTGTCATTTCAACTGAAAAATTTCCAATTCCATCCTGATCGAAGGAATATGCTTCACATGAGCAGCTGAAGTCTAGCTCCGGACGCTTTGAATTGCATCAATGATGCAACATTTGGTCTCACAGAGCATATGCTCCTGGTAGCAATCTGCCAATGACTCACGCTTGCTTGCAATCGGAGAGTGTACTCTACGACCAGATTCGTGAGATCTTTCCGACCAGCTTGGCTATCACATCAGGCTGTCCTGCTTCAGTCGTGGCTCATGAACAAGCTCAGCCTTTGGAATTCCCTGAGTCAGTGGCGCAATTTGAATTGTATAAATTACAGAGTGTTGATGGGCAGCCAATTGGGCTCATCGAAGAGTGAGTTCTAGTAGTGATCTCATAGTTGGTCGCGGTGGAATTTTCTTGAAAGTTGAAATGCGACATGGCTACAGAGCAGTGTTTGTCACGTTCTGGGACCGGAATAGATTTGCGTTCCAGGCTGCATAGTTACCCTGAAAGATATCGATGTGAAATTTCCACCATCAGTTTAACAAAATGACATGATCAGACGGTTTGCAGTTGTAAGTACTGTTGTGAAACCCACTGACTTACGGTTGTGCAATCCATGAGGTCCACGCATGAAGGAAGTCTTGGCCGAGTTGAAGTCTCGCCAGGGGACTTCGTTGAAGCCACCTTGGGACTTGGACTGAAGGCCCGTCTTTGGGCGATTTAAAGGGAGCTCACCCCATGGCAGCACCCGCACAGATCGACTCCTGCCAGCATCCTTGGCTAAGCTCTCTGTACGCTTAGACTCTCGACCATTCCCTCTCCATCATCCTTCACTCGTGCTCTTGCTTCATCTTCTTCTTAAATTCTACTTGGACATCGAATTCAGATTTCAACGTTCTAGAAGTTGCAGAAATTTTTTACTCGTGTTACTTCATGTATCACTACATCCTAGCTCCGTCTACATATATCTGGAAATCAATTGAAATAAGAGAGAGTCCGATGGCAAATTGGAACTCATTCGTAATTTCATGTCGATTTCTCAGTCGTTTTGACTAGTTCATACCGGGACTACCTTTCTGTTGTCCAATTCTATATATGTATGTTTTGGCGCGCGACTGCATGCAGTGTTCTTCAATTCATCAATGTGAGTGACTTAAGATTTGGATGACGCATGTGCTGGATGTCATCTCCAATGATATTCATGTCCAACGATAGCCAGTTTAACGTGATTGACGTTTCGTGCAGGTGTGTTGATCCAACTTCAACTCCAGCATGGGATCCGCGAGAGTTTGCACGGGGCTCCTAATGTTGGTGGCCGCCCTTGCAATGTCAGTGAGCTCGGTGGCGGCGGTGACGGTGATTATCGAGAACGAGAGCATCACGGTGGGCCAGATGATGGACGTGCACTGCCGCAACAACGCCGGCCAGGACTTCGGCGTGAAGCGTGTGCCGCCGTTCACGCAAATCTCCTGGACGTTCACCACGGGCTTCTTCGGAAGAGACGTCATGACGTGCACGTTCACGTCGGCCGGAAAGCCCACCACCACCATCGAAGTGTTCAAGGGATACAGCTTCAATCAACCGCCGTGCAACTGCAATGGCGTGGGCACTTGCTTCTGGCAAGCCTTGAACGAAGGGTTCTGGTGCAACCACAACTTCGTCCAAAAATGGGGTTGATCCTATCAGTTGTCAACGTAACTACCCCAATTCATGATCAGCCAGAGCATCGTAGTTGTGCAAATTCGGCACTTTGCTTGTCTGTGTGAATGAGTAACTTGCACATTCGGATCACATTTTTATTCAAATTCAATTAGGTGATGCAATGTGGCAAGTCTTTTAGTGTTTAGTGGGGAATCTGCTAGCATACTACGGTATAGTAGTTCAGGTGTTTTGAAAGATTTTCCAGGTGTTTTTTTTCAAGTAATAAATGTTGGCCATTTCAAGGTCAAGGATTATCTCCATGAGCGGATTGCTGTACTGTACAGGGTCTTAGTTTGTGAAATCAGTCAGATGGCTTTGACGTTAAAGGGATTTCGGGTTTAAGAAAGCGTCGACGAATTCTACACATCCAGGCGGATACATGTAATTTGGTAGACTTGGTCTGTTTGGTTGGAAGCTCCGTCTGGGAAATGGCATGGCGACATTACTGATGTTGTTGTGGCATGGGTTGCTATACCCATGGCTGTGTACTAAGAATTTAACCCGGCTTGTGTATTCCGATTGAATTGACATAATTTGAGAGTGGCAAATCTATGTTCAGTTATGGGAATTCATCCAAAATCCGAGCTAGGAAAAAAATGATTAACAAGCTCGAAGAAGATCCGTTTGCCTCCATAATCATACATAGGCAAGTTTACAAGAATCTGAAGGAAGAATTATCTTTCCGACCCTATGGTGAGGTGCCGCCAAGGCCTAAGGGAAGAACACTAGCTTTGAATCATCAATTGAATGTTCCACTCAGATGGACAGTCATTATTGTCAAAACGAAATTTTTGGAGTCCCAAAACTGTGGCATTCAATTGCCTAGAAATGTCTAAAATCTACCACTTATATAGCTTTGACCATTTTGAGACTTTGACCGGTTGATTCAGTGAGGTTGGAGATGGGCAAGTTGAAACTGTTGCAGTACTAGTTGCGAAACTGATAACTTCGCTAATTGCAAGCCATGGCCAGTTTTTCCAATGTAACAAAAATAACATCTTTGAGCGGTACAAATGCATGTGGAAGTATCTTCAGGAGGTCGTCAATTGATCATAGACCATATATCAACGAACAGACGCATAGGTACCTTGGAAATTAAGCAACATATACCTTCGATGAGCCCTTGAATTTGTATATGAACATTGGTAGTTTCTTTTCTAACGTCATGTTGCATTTCAACTTTCAAGGAATTCCCACCCCGACCAACTATGAGATCACTATCAAAACTCTATTTGATGAGCCCAATTGCCCAACAATACTCCGTATATTATACAATTCAAATTGCACCACTGACTGAGGGAATTCCAAAGGCTGAGCTTGTTTGTAAACCACAACTGAAGAAGGACAATCTAATCAAGCCAAGCTGGTCCCAAGGATCTCACAGATCTAGATGTAGCGTACACTCTCAGATTGCAAGCAAAACTGAGTCATTGACATATTGCCACCAAGAGCATATTCTTGGTGACCATTGTACCGTTTTAAGGTTTAAAGATGGATGCAATTCATAGTGTGCATCTCTTTATAATACATCTTTATGATTTTAGAATCTTGACTACCCTTGGATTTTAAAGGGGTTAAGGATTTAATGCTAACATGGCTTGCAATTTAGATGGTAAAGGTTTCTCAATATTTTTCCATGCACTGTCATAGTGTTCTAGTACAAGATCCTATGGTGAGATTGTCCATCTAAAAAAAGAACCCTTGCCATCTTTCAAAGGTTGAACAACTGGATGTCTTAGTTGTCTTGATGTTGCTAAGATATAGAATTTCTTAAAACTCATCATTTTTGCATGTTAGTGGAGTCCAAAATAAAATTTATTTTAGTAATTTGGAATTGACTTGGAAAAGGAGATAAGATGCATGTATTCAAATTGAAGGATCAACGTACCTCATTCCCTACAAAATGAAGGCTTGTTTGATTACCGTACTTTACTAGTAGCTTTAATAGGCAAAAAAATAATAAAAATACACATGTTTGAATTTTTTTGAAAATTACAATCTCTTGTTGCCTAATCAATTCAAACTAAGTAAATCCCAAGATCTTTCATTATAGTACACCAATCAAGTCTTTAAGATTGACAAGTTGTGTAAATTGAAACTCTACATGAATGTGCTCTACACACAACTTTGTGACTTTGTGAACGACAAGTCTATGGTTTGAGTGCACAATAATGCACTCAAACATGCTTGTCTATGCCAATGCCAAAAAGACATTTACAAAATAATAAATTCCTTTTGGTCTTGCCAAATCTTGTTTTGAAACTTTAAATGATTATTAGGCAATTGAATTTGGAAGTTGCTAATCATGGTTGTCATATTGGACAAGTTACTATTCATTTTTCGTCCTGTAGGATGAATTACTATTCATCAAATGTACTTAAGAGGTACATTTGATGAATAGTAACTTGTCCTACAGGACAAGAAATGAATAGTAACTTGTCCAATATGATAACCATGTTGCTAATAAGGTATAGTCTTGAGTATAGTGTGTCCAAAGTTTGCAATTTTACTATATAGTAAATAGATCCTTAGTTAGAAGCTTCAAATTCTTTAGCAATTAATGAGAATGCTAGAAATATCCAAATCTCACTTAGAGGATTTTGAAAAGACACAATTATATTATAATTTAATTTTTCTACATAATAAGAACCATATTGAAATGCTTATTGGGGGTTGAAATTAATTTGATTGTATTTGCTATGATTGTTCATCCTTGAAGATTCATTTGATGTTCAATTTAACCTTTTAAATTACATTCAAGTTTCAATTATATATTTTGTTACACAAAACTAAGATCCATTACTTATCAATGTGAAATTTTCTATTAGTATCATAATAAATTGTATTTGTCATTATTCTTATACTAATAAGTAAAAATAAACAAGTAAATAGAAAAAAATTAATCCAATCATTAGAATACACCTGAACTCTCCAAAAGGCCCTTTGACTTTGGCTAGCAATGCATATACATGAAATAAATGCATTCAATTTTTTTTTGAGAAATTATTTTTACAAAATTTAAAATTTAATAATTTCAATCTAACATGATACTTGAGACAATCATGTGGCTCATGATTTTTAAATACTTCCCACTCTAAAAACTATTTTTAAAATTTTCACCTTTTGTTAAATTTGTACTACTTGCTATAGTCAAATGGCCCTCTAAATACTTTAGATTTTCTCCAGTATAATTTGAAATTCCTTCAGTAGATACAAGTAGCCATGAAATGTAATAAAAACACTTCTCCATTTTAGTAATCAAAATATGATTTTGATTTTATACCAAAACACCTTGGATGATGTCCTTTAAGCCAAATCTCTACCAATCATCAAGCTAAATTTGGATTTTATATAAAATATTAAATATTGCATTGATAAATATTATATTATATAATAAATAATTGTGTTCATAATTCTCATATTTGAATACATTCTATTATCATGCATGTTGATTTCTTCAAATTTTTTGGTAGAGAAATCAATTTATTGTGATTTTTTAAGTATTATATTTACATTATATCAATTAAAAATATATAAAAATAATCTAGGATTTGACCAAAATGAAGTTTAGAATGAGAAAAAATATATTGAAAGATCATTTTTACAGAAGAAATAGAAATGAAATACTTACAATATTATTTTATTTAAATTTTATACACATGTAGCTTTCTAGTGCAAGAACTAATTGAATTTTTGGATTCTTTGAAAGTTCAAATATGGAAAAGAAAAAAAATCATTTCAAGCTTCATTTCAAAAATTTCAATGAAATACCAAAAATAAATCCTTTGAAAGTTGCAATCAAGATTGACCAATGTGCATTCATTTTAGATGTAGGGCCTTTAGGGCAGCGTTTAAATACTAATGTACTTTCAACCACATTCTTGTCTAATTAAAATAAATGAGCATAAAACAATATTGCCTAAAATTGACAAATCAAATACTTCTTTTGATGATTTCATCTATACAAAATAGTGAAATTAGGTTGCTCCATACTATTTTTTCAACAATTTACACTATGCAAATATTTAATTATTGTTAATGTACAAGAATGCATTACTTTTGAATTAGGTGTTATTGTAACCATAGGACTCATGAACCTCCATGTGAATAAATGGAAATATATGTAGAAGTATTTGTTGACTTTGATGGCTTGTAAAGCAACTTTCTTGGAATAAGGCAACCTAATTGTTAAGGCAACCTAATTTCACAAATTTGTGTACATTTTCTCCATTTTGTTGTGTAGTAGCTAGTACCCCAAAATCAAGTAAAATTTTAGTAAAATCCTTCAAAATTTAATGATTGCTTGTGGGAATTAAATCACCTAAAGAAATGAAAACAAAAGCCTCCAAGGTAAAACAATCTATTTCAAGCAAATTCTTATTATGGACACCTAGCAATTGATTCCATCAACCTATGACAATTTTTTTTCAATGAATAAGATTTTCACTACATTAGATTAATTGATTGAGTTTGTGGCAACAATCAATGTCTTCAATGATGGTGATGGAGTGATTAGTGATTACAATAGAAAATTCCACATTTGTAGTGTAAATTCATCACAAGAAGTGACTTGTTTTGGAGCCTTTTTTTTAGGTTTCACATTAAGTGTCATAGCCCTGGTTAGCCACTAAGATAGAATCAATTTGTCAAGAAAACTTCAACATCAACAACACAATAATGTGCACATTAGAATAGATATAGGGAATTTGGTTCAAATGGTTGTATTCCATGCTCTATTTTTAGAATGTGTAATGTAAACCGCAAAAGTGCCATCTAAAACAAGCATAGATTTTAGTACCAGACATACTAAACTATAAAAGTGCCAAAGTTTGTAGAATGGCACCATTTAAACAAAATTTGTCATAGATCCATTCCAAAGCGGCAATCCATCCATCCATCTCCCCTCAAGCTTAATTTGAAGTTTTTGATTCCTAGTTGGTATAGGACAACGTTGACATGCATGGATTGACATTAAGGTAGAAGTATCCATTTCCAATCAAAAACCCATATACAATCTATAGGATGCTTTATTTCCTACTAAGGTTGGGTTCAATTTCCAACCAAGCTTTGGAATGCATTGCAACTAATAAGGTCATGCGACATGTTCCAAAGTGGTGAGCAAGAAAGCACGAAGTAGTGAGCAAGAAAGTAGTTTGGCTAAGATCATAATTAGAAGCATCTAGTGATTGTCTATGGGTCTAAAGCACCTTTTGCCTTACAAAATTTATAGTAATTTCAATTCAAGTGATAAAATTACCAAAAGTTTTGCAATCTTTGTCATTTCTCTCAATGTACCTATAAAAATATTTACTTTGCCTTGAGACCATGTCCAAAATTGCTTATTTGATCGGTTATAGGTACCTTCACCTTAAGTGACGTGCAGATTACAAGCATTGATTGAAAAATATCCTTGCTCCCATTTTTTTCTCAAAAAGACCGGCAATTATGGCAGGCTAACTTGTTGAATATGACATTAATGAGATGCCTTTCATGGTATCAACTGACTACTTTTGGAAAATTTCAATACAGTTTGCAATGCATTTTGAAGTTTGTGTTGTACACATTTACGTTATAAGGTAGATGCAAGTAAAAGTAACACTTGTTCAAGATTTGTTCAAAATCTGCATATCTTGAGGGTAGGTACCAACTAAAATGATTTGCACTTACAAGGAAATGGTTTAGGAAATCAACAAGATTTTATTTTATTTTATTTATTTATTTTCCGAACTTGTATGAATAAAATAAGGAAACAACTATATAGATGTACCCATTGTGGACAGTAGATTAACACACAAATAGTCACAGAAATACCCTGAAGTAACAAACAATAACCTTTTATCCCACACAAGAGATTGATCAACATAAAATCCACCCTCATGACCTTGACAACTTCATGTAATCCCACCTAAGTATTTGCTTTACATTCAACTTAGCTTGAATTTAGGTCTTAGATACCACTAAATGACTCTTGTTACTTTTAAGTACGTCTAAAGTAGTGCAAGAAAATTGAAGAATGAAATTCAAGTTTTGTCTCCAAAAACCAAAATTAACCTATAAATGACACTTCAGTCATTTTTGTGGATGAATGATAGAGAATTTTTGAGTGCAGGACAAAAATGCAACTATTTGTCTTCAAAATATTGCATGAAAAGGAGACTACTACAAATGAATACTTTGTCTTCCATTGAATGCTTTTGCAATTATTGAAGCCATTAATTCACACGATACCCAAACAATCGATTTCTATGGTAATTGGCTTGTCATTTAAGGGTTAAGCACTACACATCTTGCCACATCTAATTTATCTTTTTGAAGCTTGTCATTAAATAATGCAAAAAAAATCATATCATAAATCTTTGTATTATATAGAAAATGAAATTCATAATAAGAAAATCATTGCATTCGTATTAAAATTTCATATTCACATATAAACCTTGTGATTCACAAACATTGAAAGTGCAACAAAATGCACAATATTAGGTCATTTTAAGCCCTAAAGTCACAAGGCCTTTTTTCCATCAAAACCTACTCAAAACTACCATTTCTATTGCAAAGAACAAAAAACTTTACGAATTGTTTTTTCCTACATATGTAACTGCAAGATCTTGTACTACACTAGTATAGGAATGTGTGGAAATTTTTTTTAAAGCTTTGACCTCATAATTTGCAAAATATTTGCATTCAAATTGCAAAGAACCAAATGCAATATCACTAGAGAAATCGAATCACCCATGTTCTATGTCATCCAAAGTTTCGGAGGGACAGACACTTGATCACCCCGGTCTCAAAGGAAGATCACCCAATTTGAAAAATAATACGATTGTTCTTCGTTCCTTAGTGTGGAACTCACTCCTCTTCAATCGCATGAGCACCCTATCTCTCACACTCCGATGATCTGAATCTGTCATCTCTCACAACCGCATTTGCAGGAAACTAAAACAGTATCCAGTATTCCAGTTAAGTCATCCACTCCGAGTTTGGCCCTGTGAACTCTATAAATTCCTCCCAATGGCGTAACTTCACAAGGTATTCCCTTATCACGTATTCGTCACTAAATACCGTCTCCACTAGACAGCTTGTCTTCTACAAGCAAGCTCGAATTCTGCACTGCCTTAACAAAGGCTTGAATCTGAGCAGCGTCTTTGCAGATTCCATCAGACCCCGCAATACCACTCGAAACATCCACAGCAGCAGGAGTTTAAAAAGAAAGATCAGAAGCCGCTTTACTGGGAGTAAGTCCTCCTGCCAAAACCCAGCCTTTCCTGCTCTTCATACTTGGAGCTTCAAAATTTCTCCAATCAAACTGCTCCCCACTCTGAGCTTGTGCAAAGCATTTGCTTTATAGCACCAGTCAGTGCAGTCGCCTTTCTACTGGAAAAAGTTCATAAAAAAACTGGCATTTTGGTGCACGGCTAAGATTAACACCACAAGGAGGAGGATTGTAGTAAATCACATGTTACTATCAACTCTCTATTTTTTCATTGTCATTTGGGCTGGATCCCTTATAGGAGTGATAAAGTGTCAGAGAGCAATAATGAGTTTTATGTGGTCAAAATCATTACATCGGTCTTGAACTAAAGTGGCATGGGTGCAGTGTTGTTAGAGCAAGGTGGCATTGGGCTTGTTAATCTAGTTGATGCTCTAATAGCACTCTTAGTCAAGTAGGTTTAGAAAGCTTGTGAACCAACTTACACGTATTATTAAGGTTTAGACTCTCATGTTTTCAACCTTACAATGGTGGGAATTGGGCCCTAAGTCTTGAGTTTTTCACCATCCCCCGATTTCAAATGAAGAAAGGGTCCAAGACTTGGAATTGTAGGTGTTGGTGAGGCTTGGAGGAAGATGATGGGAGATATTGTACTTGTCCCCTTTGATTCCTTTGAGGAAATTTAATCTGAATCATTATGGTGGTCCTCCTTTTCTTCCCAAACTAGCCCGGGGTTCTCAAGAGATTGTGCTTCTAAACTTTACAAAGCAAGACTTTAATATACTAAAGATGCGTGGCATGGTGGAAGGTTCCTCATGAGCTTGGAGGTGGCAGACCAATAGAGGATTGCCAGCACTTCCGTCATCAGAAATTTAAAATTTTAAAATATAGAATATTTTAAATTTTATTAAATTATTATTTTTTTAATTTAAAAAGAAAAAGGAAAAGAGACGATAGCAGCCTCCTCAGATTTTCAACTTGATCATTCAGTGGCTGATATTGCCGAGCAGGTCTACACAATACGTTCTCCACTTCATTCTGCACATCCTCAAAGATCAACACCAAATCCATATCGATGCTCCGCCACACACATGGCTAGGTAGCTGTTAAGCACAAGCAAAAGAATCATTAACCCTCAACCATACCACAAGAAAGGCAAGACTGCTGGAGTTTTTAGACAACTTGCAAATGATTTTTGCAAAGCTTCTTGAAGATTCCAACCAAGGGTGTCATGCAGAAAGTGCAGCAAATCCATGTACATATAAGCTACTAACTAATGAACACACGCAACTTACAGCAAGACATGAACACCGTTGTGAGCCTACCAACCAAACAATTAACCCTTGCATCCACAATATGAACAACTGACGACCACAACCTGGACACAGAAACACCTCACCAATTGCAATCCAATTCCCTTCACCTCCTTGATTACTCTACCTATCTGCACTTATGACAAAATTGGACTCTACACCTTAGTCCATCACAAAACTGGTTTGCAACTCTAATTACATCGCAAAATTTGGTTACAAAATTGGTTTGAAGGTCTCATGTCCACAGCACCTAGTCATAGTCCTGATGCCAATGGCAGAAACAATGCAGTCATAGATTCCTAACTACCAGAGGAACTCGATGCATTGGTGAGATTGCAGGTATGCTTCACAAAGTCGCAGTTCGCCTGTTTCATTGTACTTCCACCCAACGCCGCAGGTTCATAGCTCTCAACATAATAGAGCGGATCACTCCAAGCTTGACAGAAGCTTGACAAATGCTCGGAATTCTGCGAATCCTCAGTAGCTCCATAGTCTCTTCTTACTTCGTCACGAAGACAAGGATAAGCCGCAGGCTTTAGTGAGAAAAGGCCAACAATCATTTGAAAGGGGTCCTCATCGCTTTTGCTTGCTTCTCTTCTGGCGCCTGGTTTTGCACGAGAGACAGCAACATCGTGCTGCTCATATTTGAGATTCCATACTTTCGCAGTTTTATACCCAAGCTGAAGATAAAGAGCAAGGTATGGATAGTCCGCCGGCTCCGTTGATAAACCTGCACATTCGGGCCTAACTGCCATGCTGGCGCACTTGTAATTTACATCTGAATTGGTGTAGTTACGCACCTGAACCAGAATGCACGACATATCATCTTGACATAACCGCACGGGAATTATCATGTCAACGGCCGCTTGATTACGCTTGCACAAAATGGCAACACCACGCTCGTAGAAATCTATCAATTCAGACCGTTGGACACTGCGGGTGACTGAGGTAAAGTGGGTAAAGAATACCCTCCCTTTCAGAAACCTCTCCATTTCTTCCTGATCAATTTGCCCTTTAAGAGCATCATCGAATTGATCTTTGTCAGCCAAGGAATGTAGAAACTCCCGCACCACTAGAGGCCTGGTGTAGAGTACCTCATAATCACGGAAGATGGCGAACCGTGGTTCGTATACAGACGTATCATTCTTGCAGGCGCGATCCCAAGCTAAGAGGAAAAGAATTCGTGCCACCAACTCACCTCGTGCACCCCCTTCAACAATTCCCTCCCGTACGTAAGGTAAAATGGGACCGAGGATTTCACCCAAATCTAACTTCGACCGTCGATTCATTATGCGACATGCAGCTTCAGCCAGCACTGGTTCCGATGGATACCCGGTGAACACCAAGCGCCTGTCAGAGGAAATAGCAAGGCACGTGCCAAGGTGCTGGGCAACCAAGGACGATGCCAACTCCGACTGGGGTTTAACAAAAACAGCGGCACGCACAGAAAGCAATGCAACCGCTAGATTATGGTCCGTATTTACTTGCATATCCTGTTCTACAGCGATTCCCCCAAGTAACTTCTCCACAGCCAGTTGCACCACATCAGCCAATCTCACCACTTCACTAACTTTGGCGTCCGACCCAGATTGAATGCAACTTGCAAACAATGGTCGCCCTTTCATGAAATGCTTGAGCAACACACTTGTCAAGTCACAAGGAGAATCACCTAACACAGTCCAAATCTTCTCCTTGGGAGCCAAGATATTGAAGGTGTCGACTGCGTAGAATGCTGGAAGCAGCTGCTTGCCCTTTTCACGGTTTAGGAACGATTTATCTGGAATCTTGGAGGGCATGAAGTTGCTGATTTTGGAAGTTGTATCAAGCAGTACTATAAAGATGCCACAGCCCTCCTCAAGAGAAGAGGCCATCCACCGGAATATGCTGAAGTGTGTCGTGGCACCATAATCTCCAAGGAGGCTGCTAGACTCGTCCAGTGCGAAGGTAAGCAACGCCTTACCCTTTGTGTCTAAACCAGAGATCCTGAAACTTTCCACGAGCTTCGTACAGGACGATCGTACCTTGGACTCTAAGATTCGTGAATGGTATCCCTTCTTCGAAAGGGCCTTCTCCAAGAACAGTCGTTCGAAATACGGTCATCCTCTCGTGGATTTCCTTCCAAAAAGCAACTCCACTGACATTGATCTGTCCAGACTCCTCCTCCATTAGTTGCATCTTGCACCATTCTCGCTCAGTACGGCTTGCGCCGCTCTTCACAAAATCGGCCAGATGATCCATGCAGGCACAAAAAAATGAAGCATAAAGAAGGAACCCCATCGATCTCTCATGGTCATCGCCTGTCTCGGAAGCCGGGACAAGCACGTCCGCTATCCAGGAACGCGCAGGAATGCCGGAACTACCCTTCTCTCTAACACAGCAGTATATCACATACCGTTCGTTGGCAAATTCCTTCACCAGTCGGCTTTTCCCGGTACCTGAGCTTTGCACAAGAGACGTATAGGGGGCAAGGTAATTCCCGCGCCTCCAGTCAGCTGCACATCTGTCAATAAAATTGGTAAATGTCTTCAAGCAGGAGCGATCATCTTTATACTCATCAGAGAAAGCCTTCAAAAAGCTTTCTCTAGCATTACTACCCACAGCAAAGTTGGGGGAAAGCTTCGAGGAAACCTTGGGGAAATCGGAATCCAAAATGGACTTCCACGCCTTCCTGTCTCCGTCAGACTTCGCTTCATAACAGGCTTGAACGTAGGACTCCAAAGTATCAGAGTTGCAATTAAGGAAAGCAGAAGTCCCTGGAAAACTCTCGTGTACAACGTCTATACCATAATGCATCGCTAGATCATTGGCGGCACGTGTCGGAGGCGCCGGAATGGCTTCAGTAGGGCCAGGGCTCCTCTTGCGTTTTCCACTAGGGTTAGGGTTAGAATAACGGCTCTCCATTGTGCCGAATTAAAAGAAATCAACCAGAATCCAAACGACCTCTCTCCTGTCGAAATATTCGCTACAAGGCCGCCCTTGAACCAAGCATCTAATCCACCTGATACATGTACGCCCCTGCAAACCCGAACCAACAGACACGAAACACGAATCCCCTGTCAAACCCTAAACGTCAAACTCCCCCTTCGACAACCGTCGATTGAACCGCGTTTCAAACCTTGCAAATACAAGTTGGCAGCACTGCACAAGCACATGCCAAGTAGCTCGAATCACTCCCCAAATTACATCAAAAATATAAGAATGGCGCCCTCTCTCAGTCTGCGCCCTCAGCCTCCTCGCAACCTGGTTTGCGTCTTCTCAGCGATGAAATTATGCAGGAGCCCCTGGTTCGAGGCCGGACATGTGAGGGCCCAGGGTGGTAGCCGACTCGCAGGGCCAGATGTATTGAACGGGGAGTTTCTGGAATGATCCAACTATCAACCTCTTTTGAGTGAAATTATTCGGCAATTTCTAATTGAAACCTGATGATGCTCGGATGATACTCATATGATACTAAGTAATTTCTAGATTTCAACAGGAAAAATGCCTAAACTTCCAAAGTAAAATAGGAAATTTGACAATTACATTCAGCTAACTTTACACTAACCATCAGATCTCTCTATGAACAATGAGTCTAGTTGCCTTCAATATTGGAGTGTGCTCTTACTTTGGTTAGTGTAGCAGGTAGAGTTCTTTGTTGTAACATGTAGACTATTTATGGAAGAATGGTTTTGTCTAGATGATTTGTATAAAGGATGGAACGTTTGATTGGAGTAATTAGTAGGTAGAGTGAATTTAAGCTATCTACACAATTATGAATTGGTTCTTGTGCATATTCATTGATGTTCATTTTAATGGTAGTATATTTAGCCTTTAACTTGATCCAAGGTATATTTTATATGCTAGGTAGTCTTTTTTGTATGCAAAGATCTTTTATTGGGTTACAAATTCTGTTGAAAGCAGTTTCTACTCTCCATCTATCAATACTAAATTCTTCTAGGAGAAAAAATGATCCATCGATGTAGTAATTGTATTGTCTTGGAAATTTGAAATTTGTAGGAGTGTTGTAGAGTGGTAGTGGAGGTACAATGTTATAATTAAAAGGAGGGTCGTTTCTTTCTAAGGTATTATGTTAGATATGGCTATTTTTTATTGGAATGTTTGGTGGTGTAAACGATATGTCTTTCATATATGGTATAGATATGTTTAAGTTTGTGAGAATACTTGTTATGTTCTAAACTTTTTATGCATGTCAAAGCCATATAAGACTCCTCAGCTCTCCACGGCCAATTACTTGGCTTCCACTTTTAGAACCTCCATAGCCTTCATAATCCCACCTCAGCTCCATGCTTTCCAAGCATTGTAAACCTCGCTAATCAACACTTCATTCCTTCCAATCAAAAGTTGAAGCACCATAGCATTCGAAAAGTAATGCCACTTCATTCTTTTTCTAGTTTCTATCCATTGGATTGACTAGTCATATCCATCATCATCATACTTCACGGAGATCCTCTCAACATTGGACCAACAATTTCCGGATGGTCTCCTCGCTAGGTCGGCAGGGTACGCGGCTTCTCTATTATACCACACCCAACGTCTGATATCTAAAGCACCCCTCTTCACCTCGGATTTGGCCAACCCAAGATACAAGTCATGAACAATGACACCATTGAAACCATCACCGACATCTTCAATCAACGATTTGGCCTTTAGAGTTTGCAACTTGTGAGAATGCAATTCCACATGCTAGATCCATAATACTAAGCATAGGATGGAAAAATTCAAAAATTGTCTCCTTCAGAGGGAAAGTTTTTGAGTTCTCCTAGGAAGTAAGGCAAATTAGGAAAAACTGGATTTCTGGATCCGGAAAAATTTCATTAGGGCTAAAAAACTAAAATTCGAAACCCTAGAAAGTTCCGGATATCGGATGACGGCGCCGGCCCTAAACCGGAAACTGGATCCGTACTAGGGATAGGGTTTTGCCGTCAAAACCTGTCCCGTACATCGGGTTCATATAAGAGGGGGACTATAGCTGGCCGCGGGCACACTTATCCTCTTTCTTTTGTTCTTCCGCCGACGTATTCCGTTTTCCTCGCTTCGTTAGAATTCCGGTAGACTGAGGGACTGTGTGAATTGCGATCGTACAGGGGTTACCGGAGTGACAGTTGTGAGTAGAGATTTAGGGAGAGATTGTGTGAGGATTGATCGTGAGCACAATGGCTTCTAGGGCAAGCCGGCGGAAGTTGAAGGACTTGCCTGAGGATTCAGAGGACGAGGCGCCGGCACCTGTACCTCGACCAAGGACCATCCCAGTGATGAAGGTGGTTTCGGAGGTTCCGACGGAGGAGGACCGGCTGGCGCACCTACGGGAGCATCTCCGCAACATGGGGTGTGACGGACTCCTAGAAGTGCCGTGGGGAATCCGAGAGGAGAGTCTGGTTTCGGACATACTTTGTCCGGAAAGTGGTATCTTGGATACTACCATTCGGGCGAAACCAGACCAGTGGACGGTGAACACTTGGCGAGCCGTCTACAAGTTCCGGGAGGCGCCGGACAAGGTCATGGAGAAGAACCAGGAGGTGATGGAGGGAGAGTTCTGGGCGCCCGCTAATCCGAAGGAAGGTAACCAGGTTTCCGACCTGGTGAATCCGGAGTACCGGGATGTGGTAGCGTTTCTCAACCCTATCCTCCATCCCACCAAGCCGCGGCGAGTAGTAGCGAAGATAGCCTCCACCATCTTAGGGAGCCTCTAGGGAAAGATGATGATGGACTAGGTAGCCATCATCCACGAGCTAGTCGGAGACTTAGTGCGTGCCCTCCGGTCCAGAAAGAAGAGCCAGAGTCCTCTTCCGGCATATTTGTCTCATTTGTACGCCCACCACTCTCTGCTCAAGGCGAATGAGGAGAGTGCGTATCAGGACCTAATCCAACTTCAGCAGTACGGAGGAGAGGAGCCTTCGCCCCGAGATGGACCAAACGATGAGGATACTGAGGAAGAGGAACCAGTCTCTCCGCTAAAGAAGAAGAAACGGCGGAATAGGACGCCGCCGATAAGTCCGTCAGAGGAGCCTCCTACATCGGAACCACAAGAAGAGGTTCAGGAGGTAAAGACGGAAACCGGACCTGTTCCGAAGGGAGTCCAACCATCCTTGCAATTGGTTGGGCCGATATGACCGTACACCGTCGCCACTCAAGCTAAGGCCGGATCCTCTCGGATCTGGATGATAGAGGTGGAGGAGAGGGATCGGACAACCATGCGATTGGGAGGGTCGCCCCTAGAAGACATCCAGGAGATGGCTTAGCATCTGGTGTGGCGGGCAGACGATCTCTTCCAGATCTGCGAGAACTATGATGGAGCCCTCAAACGAGTGTGTCGGAAGATGGCATTAACCGACCAGAATGCCATTTTCTGGAGGACGGATGCATTGGTAGCAGCGGAGCAGCAAAACAACCTCCTCATAGCAGAACAGAAGAATTTGGTAATAGAGCTGGAGGCGTTGCGCGTAGAAAATCGGATGTTGCGAGACCAAATCAGGAACTCGGAATCCCGTTGTGTGGGTTTAGAGAGCACCATCCGCCCCGCTAAGAAGACAGCCCGGCTCACAGAAGAAGTTCATCGCCGGCAGATAGCGGCCTTATGCGAAAGTGTAGTTCAGCTCCGAAGCTCTCTAGAAGTCCCGGCAGACTATATCAATAAGACCCGGCTATTTGAAACTAACCTCGATGTAGCCGCCAGCTCAAGCCGGGTTCCTATCGTCAAATGCTTACTGGAGCAGGCAAGACGAATGGATACATCCCGGGCCGCGATGAGGGAGATGATGGAGTACATTACGTCCACAGAGTTGGATCCGGCACCTCAATCTCCCCTGTCAGCGCAGACTTTGGTGATTCCGAAAAGCAGCGATCCGGAACCTATGGTTTCGGAGGTCTCACCGGTGGTCCCAGTAAATCCGGAACTTTCACCACCAGTCGAAAGACCAGAAGGAGTGGACTGGGGAGCAGTGGTACCTCCGAGAAGTGAAGACCTGCTACCGGTGACTCTGACCATTGACTTGACGGGTGCTTCTTCGGAAGTTTATGCTGGATGGATGGTACAGTCTTCTCCGCGTCATAAGAAGACTCAGAAGGATGCGAGAGGGAGTCCGGACACTTAGGTAGTCGGGACTAGGAATGTAGACAGGGACACCAGTATTGTGGAAATCCCAAGATGGGACCAAAGGGGTTCAAATCTGTTTTCTCCGGAGGGTAGTCGGAAAGAGGTAAAGCTGGATCTTCTGAAGGACTATATTCCTCCGAAAGATCCAGATTCAAAAGAATAGTATACAGTAGTGTAGTATAGTGGCAATACCGGAGTCCGGCCGTCAAAGCCGGAAAAATAGGATCTGGAATCTTCCGGAAATCTAGCGGACCAGTAGGAATGCTTTGTAGGATTTTTAGGATGACGTTAGTCTTAGTATAAGTAGGACTTTTAGTGACCTTTCTAGTCATTCACAACCATCTCATAGTTTCAGCATTGTACCTTTTTCGGAGTTTAATTCTAAAGTGTATTGGAGTATCCAATCTCTTATCTTTCTTGTGTACGGTATATGTTTGTGAGAGGTGTGAGTCCGTTCTTGCGTTTCCGAGACTGAGAACTTACCTTGTGTGGCAAGAATCGATGTTGTGAGAGTATCCGGATGTATTAACTTGAGGGGGAGATCAACCGGATGGTTCCGGCAGTAAGGTTAGGGTAGTACTGCTCGGATGCCGGTATAGCCTGCGTGTAGGATATAGCCCTAGGTGAAAAGGGGTATCTGAGAGGCTGCTAGCAAACTTCCGTGAGCGGAGGTATTGCCGGATGTGCCCGAATTCCGGATTGCCGGAATTCCTCGTAGAACAGAGTTAAACCCCGGTACAAGCCCAAGAAAGTACAGGAGAAATTAGCCAGTCGACATGAGGCTCAGTGTTCGATTAAAGGTTAGAATGTCATTGTAGTTCTTGACCGTCCCTGTGTGACCTAATCCAGAAGAGCTTTCGGATTTGTGAGGCGACGGAACAGGAGGACACTTCCGGTCCCTGAAGAATTAAATTGTTGTTAGTATTAGAGAGAGAGAGAGAGTGAAAGAGAGTGTGTTTCCGGACACGGTAAGCATCCGGACAGTAGATCTGGCCACTCGTCATCCAAACCCAGGGATCCCGGAAGGAACACTGAAACGGTTTCCGGATCCTTCCGGAACCCACCCGGCACTAGTGTCCGAACCAGACCGAAAGTCTGGAATAATCCGACGGAGAGAAAAGTGAGTGCTTAGACCGGGATAGCCTATGAAACTGTAATCCACAAGTCCTCGTGGGAACGATTCCAGAGCGGTTTACTCTAAGAAGGCCTTTGGTGTGAATTAAGGGCTAATTGGAGGAATACTGGTCCGACTAATCACTACACAACTGCAAGTATTACACAACACCATGTTGAGAAGGCCAAAATGCAAAAGCAACCAAATGGATCAAGAAATTCAGCTCTGCTTGGTTATAGAGAAATTACCAGCCAAGAACCTTTTCTTCACTATCTCAACCTTCAATTCTTGTACCACCAACTACTTTGCAGAAAAATGCATATAAAGGTAGCATGAATTGGATTACCAAACTCAACATCATCAAATATAATGGATAGATACCATGGATTCAATCCTTAATAAACCTCTCTTCTCACAAGCTCTGCACGATACTTAACCATTTGTATATATCAAGGGAAAATATATCATGCTAAAATGTTCCCCAATGAACAAATTCATCTTCAATAAATTCATCTTCATAACCAATGGAAATTTCCCTTTGCGATGGATGAAAAAGAACTACATCCATAATAAAAGTTGGTCCTCCTCTCACAATCAATCAGAACCTTTTCAAAGGATGTTGAATACCGGATGGTCCTTCACTCGAAAGTGGTTGAATCTGTTATCATTATGCAAGTTCTCCACCTAAACACTTGAATCGCATCCAAGGCTTCCCAATTGAGCACCCAAAACTTTCAATGCTAAAGGATGAAAATGTTCCTTTACATTGGCACTTTTCTGAAACCGACAATGCTGAATGCAATAATGGATTTTCGACTTATCACCTTCACTTATGACATCTATGTGAGGTGCCGCACTATAAAGAAATAGTTGTTTTGCATCTTCCTCTTCCAAATCAAGCATCTCTAGACAATCACTTTTAGCAATGCTTAAGCGAGCAAGTATGTCAATAGAACGAGCCATCACCATCACAATACTGCCATGATGAAAACCTACCCGAAGATAATCCCTAGCTTGCTCAAGTGACTCTTGCCACACATTGTCCAAAGCTAAGAACACTTGTTGTTGGTCTATGCGTCATCAAAGAAGATCCATAATCTACAATTGCACATATTTAGATTCATAAGCAATATCCATTTCCTCAAATAAAACAAAGCTCTAATACATGAGGTTGACTACTTGGAATCCCAAACTACTTTCCTAAGATTGTTGCCTTCTTTGAGATCAAGGTATCAAATACAAGTACATCAACACACCTAATCAACATCATGTTCAACAAAGGTGGGATGTGCTCAACTAACCATAGCTTCCGTCTTAGACATTAGACTATCATGGTTTATATCAGTCAATCTTTG